>JACSVZ010000013.1:22562463-23949431 GCA_014706295.1 Lycocorax pyrrhopterus obiensis
TCTTCCTCCATAATCCTTTTACAATATGGAAGCAGTTTGGGAGTACTATCTGCACTCCCAAAACATCCTTGTGATTTAAGGCACTACAGTGTTTTAATTTTGTAGATAACGAACTCTGACAGAGCTTTCAGGCACTTAATTCCAAACAGCAAATGAGCTTCTGATGGCACTGACTTTGGGTGGAGGACTGTAGCAGTGTACCTCAGGAATCAATAGTGGGTTCAATCCAGGATTGATCAACATTGTCATTAATAACCTGGATGATGGGGCCAAGTGTGATCTCAGTAAGTTTGTTGATGGCACAAACTGGGAGGACTGGCTGATGTGCCAGAGGGTCCTGATGCCATCCCTGGGGACCCTGACAGGCTGCACAAACGGGCTGACAGGACCTTGACACAGTTCAACACAGGGAAGTGGGAAGCCCCACACGTGGGCTGCAATAACCCCACAATGCACCAGGATACGCTGGGCACTGACCTGCGGGAAAACAGCTCCACAGGCCAGACCCTGGGGGTCCCGCTGGACACCAAAGTGAACACAGGCCAGCAACGCACTCAGAGGCGGACAGTGATGTCCGGGGCTGCATTTGGAGGAGTGGTGCCAGGAGGAGGAGGAGGAGGGAGATGATCCTTCCCCTCTACTCAGCACTGGTGGGACCACACCTGGAGTGCTGTGTCCAGCTCTGGGCCATCCCTACACAGACATACTGGACAAAGTGCAGCACAGGCCCACGAATGAGCAGGGCTCTGCAGCACAGATCACAGGGGGAAAGGCTGACAGCGCTGGCAACATCCAGCCTACAGAAGAGAAGGTTCAGGGGGAATCTCATCAGTGGGCTCAAATTCCTGAAAAACACATGTTAAAATACAGAGTCAGGCTCTCTTCAGTGGGGCACTGTAACAGGACAAGAGGTGATGGGCACGGGCTGAAACACAGGTTTCATCTGAACATCAAGAAAGACTTTTTTCAAGACAGTGAAAGGGAGGTGGTCCAGGGAGATTGTGGAGTTGAAACCTGATGCCTGGTTTCAACAGGTAATGGCACTAATTCATATAGTATCACTGTCAGGAGGTGTAAAGCAGACGAAGGCAACAGTCTGAAATAAATATAGTATTTCTGATACAATTTTGAAACATAGTATTTAACAACTCAACATTTCTTAAGGAAACAACTGATTTCATCTTTGCTTCGTTCTCACACTACAACTGCAACTCCTCAAAGTCTGTGAAGGAGCAGGAGGCAAAAATTAAAATTAATTATTTTCTCTGGAATACTGGACTGATACATAATTAATTTCAAGATCACCAGAATACATTCTATCTGTTTACAGTTTCTATGTTACCACAAGAAAGAATGTTATCTCTTCCTCTATTTAAGAAATAAGTAAGAGTTAAACGAAAATTTAAAAAAACCAGATATATGTACCTGTGGCTGAAATGGTGGAGCAGTAGGCCCCTGCATCCCTTGTGATTGTTCATCCATTCTATCACACAACAATGTCCCTTATGTCCTGCAAAGAAAAATACAGTCATTACACTGCAATTCAATCGGTATTTATGATTAATGAACATCAGCAAAAGAATAAAGGAATTAATCTTCTCAATTTAGGCTTGAGTTTAGGAACGTTTAACTAGTCCAGCTCTGCACTGTTCGGGGAAGGAGGTTTTCTTATGTTTAGCTGTTCTGTGAAATGAAATAAATTACTATAGGCACCTGAATTTATTATTAAATAATGTGAATTAAAACTACTTGCACCAGACAAATTACTCTGTCTGATAAAAGCTGCATCATCCCATTACTCCTCAGGGGCACCAATCACTTGTTTAACTATGTAGATGTCTGATCTACAGGCAGCGCAGGAAATAGCAGATCAGCAGAAGAGTTAAAAGTGCAGCACACATACTGCTTATTTGCACTGATTTATCTGTAGGTTTTAGGGAGTATGCAAGAACAGTTCCATTTAAATAGAAAAAAAGCTAAACATGTACACAATACATCCTGACAAGCTAGTTAAGAGGCCTTTGAAATACTATGTTAGAAGCACAGCCTCCATTCTCAACTGTGAGCTTCTCATTTCCCATCAGTAAACGGGAGGAAAGATGCCTGCCGTGTTCCCAAGATAGACACACAAAGCTTTGACCAGTAATAAGAGTTGCAAAATGCACTGAATAGGAAAAACAGGAGAGACAAAAATACAAATGCTCGTAAGATTTTTTTTTTCTCAACTAAGTGAATCCTTTCTTAGGCAGTGCTGAGGGGGAGCAGGTGCAGCACCCACTGTTACTGATGCCTACAAGGGCCAGCCCTGTTCAGATGAAGAAAACACAAAGTTCACTGGCAGCAGCTTCAAACGCAAACGATGAAATAAGCTTTCATACAAAACTAAGAGGCAAGGCCTGAACAACTCTTTCACCACACAAAGATGAAGTATCCCTGCTTAACACCCGGTCAAACCTGCCAAGACCTTCAGAGGAACAAGAATCATGTGTCAGACAGGAATATTACCCTTGCTTTTCAATTTATTGTTTTCTTATTCCCTGCTCCAAATCCTGAATGTTCTAGAGACAGACAGACACAGAACATTTTTTTCTGACACCATTTAATGTTTAACATGAGTAAATTTCCTGTAATAAATTTATTCTGCTAAGCCTATGTACTTCCACATACAAAGCTATTTATTTACACTCCACACAGATTCCAATAGCTGTTAAAACACACACAAATATTCCCAGTAATTTCTCTAGACTATTCAAAGGATTAGAAATAACTCTCAACAGAAAGCAGAAAACCTTAGAAAAGTTTTTCAAAGCCAACTGCAAAACATTCAAGAAACTAATGAATGGCTTGTGCTCACAGCACTGTTGTGGTAACATCACCAACAGACAAAAGAGTCACCAAGCAGCTCTGCAGAGCTCCTCCTGCACTGCCCTTGTGTAGTAAGCAGTGGACTGCACACACAAACCAGTCATTAGCGATCTGTTCTCCCTGGCCCATTGAAAGCAGTCACCCACATGCCATCCCAGCTCCATCAGCTATTCCCAACACCAAACCACAGCCACCCTTCAGAGCAACCAAAGGTCCCCTTAGGCTTTGCCTTCCCATCCATCATATTTCCATACAAAGCATACAGGCTGGGGCTTCCTGTTGTTTTGTATTACCTGTAACTGATTCAAAGACAAAGGAGATCCAAAAAATGCAATTTCAGGCAGGTCAAAAGAAAAAAAAAATCAATTATCAAACCACAGTGAGAAGCGGAGAAGAGGAGGTAGGAAGGTAGGAATTGCCAAGATTTCCAAGACTGTCAGAATGATCATGCTGAGAAAGGGGGAATCAGCTGGCAGAGACAGTGCACACCACTGACTAGGCAATCTTTCAGCCAGCACTAGGACACCAATACTGACACTTTTTACAAGTTCTAAAACATCTCCCATACAACCTCCTCTCCAAGGCAAGAAATCATAACACAACAGCACTGAAAATTAAACCATTGTCACAAAACTTCATCTAAATTCTTCAGGAAGATTCAAAGGGGTTGATGCAGTTGCAACAAATCCCAGGGGAGGAATGTACAGCAAACTTAAGGAATCTTCTGCTAATTTCTTGTTGTAGAGATCTTTCTATCACTGCTAAGAAGGCAATTTTTTTCTGAAGTGCTATTTTGAAGAGTCTTTATAGGAATTTTACTCTTTTCAATAGCATCAATATTTCTACTGAAGGTTTTGCAGTGTTTTACTAATATGTTTCAATATTCAAGATTTTGACTGTGTAATGCACCAATAGATAATTCCTACAGGTCAAACATTCTCTTCAAATTGCTAAGGGAAAAGAAGTAAAGGAAAAAAACCTTTACCCTTTATTGCAAATATATACTCAGGATTAATGAAATCTAAGCTGAAATTTTTAGATGATGTATGTTGATTCAGGAAATATACAACCCATTCATCTCATCTGAATGGTCAGAGGAACTGACTGAAGTGTTCAGAAATCTGTGTCTCTCTTTTCTTGTTAAATTTGGGAAAAGAGCAGAAATGGGAGAAGTTACATTATTACCACTGCCAGTCGCTCTGCCCTCTGTGGCTTGTTTTTATAATAAAAGCAAGCAAATCAAAGAGATAAAACATTCTACCATACAAAGCACAGAAGATTTATTAACTCATGGATTTATTGTTGCGTTCACAGAAAGACAAGGATAAGTATTTTATGCCCACATATAAAAGTTATTTTAATTTTTTAATTTTTCGTCTTTGAAGACTGCATGATAGATTCAGATTTTAGAGAAATGTGGCATTTTGATCATACAAAATCCCGAAGATGCAAAAGAATGCCAAAGATGCAAAGTAAATCTTTTGTACTATAAAACATAACGTAAGTAAGAATTGGATTTTGTTGCTTGAAGACTGTTTTCACTGTTAGGCATGCCTTTCACCTTAATATTAACTCCAGAGGTCAACACATAGTGCTGTAATATTGTTCATCTTTAAATTTCAATTGAGGCAATAATTATGTCTCTTCCAAAGATGGTTTTCAAGTTCTAATTTACAGTGACAAGAAACTAAAAATACCCAAAAGAGTCCATGCTTGTTTAAAATTGAAATGCAAATACAAAAGACATCTATTTTTAACATGTCCGTCACCTCTTTAAACAAGTAATACAGTGACCACCTGCAAATCCATCACCCTGATAACATAAATGTTCACAAAAAAGAGGCAACAGATGAGGTGAGTCAACTATACCAGCACCCCCCAACACCTCCAAATGCAACTTGTGTTTTTCAGTACTCTCAAATCATGTAGGGGGAAAGGACTCCTTGCCTTCACCACATCATTTGCAAAAAAAAAGGAACTTTCTGAACGATTCATCTTGCAAAGATGATGTTCACCATTTTGAACATGAAGATCATTTAGATTTGGACAACCTAACACTTTACAATTATAGTTATACCTTTGGTTAACTGCTAATATTTTAAATCTTTGACTTTTTCAGTTGATCAAAACATTAGGCGGCACCTACACATAAAGGATGCAGAATAAGTTCCTGGGGACAGACAACAGGACCAATTTTTCATTTGGAATCACAAAGGCATAGCAACTCCTCTTACTCCACAAGGCAGAAAAGGAGCCCTCTCCAGTATGTCAGACCATCAAACTCCAAGTGCCTGAAATGGGAGTAACACCTTTTCCTTCTTTCACAAACAGGCCTCGCTGTCCTCATTCACTTCCTCAGTGGCCACTTGTCAAAGCTCTCGGGTATGTGCCCACACATCTGAAGATTACGCAAACATATAAAGCAGCCCAAGAGGCAAGAGCGCACTCCTACACGCCAAGCTCACGTCCCACAGGCAGCACTCAGCTTTCCAGGTGGTTTCCAGCAGCCTGCCAGAGGAGAGGCAGGACTACCCACAGCTGTCAGTGCAATCAGAGCGGAGGACCCACTCCTGAACAGGAGCCAGAGCTCATCGCTTTCCTTTCACTGGAAAGTATTTTAAAGTAACATTTAAAAAAAAAAAAAAACTAGGAAAAACTTGAAGTCCTTGTGATTTAAGTCTAGCAACTATGTCTTTAAAAACATGATCAAATTATTTCAGGAGGAAAAGCTTAAATGCACTGCTTAATCACATGAAACATGCTTTTTAAGAACTAGTTACATAGCTCCAAGTCCATACAGCATTCACACTGAAATACATTTCACGGTATTTAGGCAAAAATGTTGCTGCTTTAACAGATGGCAGTTCTACAACAACAAAAAAATACATTTTCCTGTAGAAAACATCATTAATAGCCTCAATATACATGGTTTCCATTAGCTACTTGCTATGCACTTGTTTGTCAATTTTGCATCTTAAGTGAGAACATACAGTAATCAATGTCAAAGCAGAAACAGCTATACTTTAGGAAAAGACCATATACTTAAAAGAACGTTCAGAATGTTACAGTTCTGCTGAGAATCTGAGAAGCTCAGTCTTCTTTTTTTTCTGCAAAATATAGCTGTAACTACTCCACGTAATTGCTAACATAGAGAAACATGGAGTTACACTAGTTCAGAATGTGCTGATCAGGGACACAGTCAATTTAGCTGCTGTTCTCAAAGGATGGAATGTACTATGTTTACTTCTGCATTACACCATCAATTAAAGCAGGTATTTTTAGTTTTTACTATAACCATTATTTTAGTTAGGTTAGAGACAAGGCTCTCCAGAAACAACTATCCATCTAATACCCTGAACACTCATTTTTTGTAAATAATTTTTTTGTAAATTTTGTGTAGAGTTGGATTCTTCAGTATCTAACATGGACTTAAAATAAAAAAAATTTAGATCACCAAACTTCTCATTTATCTTTACTAAATTCGAAGATAAGGATCAGCCTCAGCTGAGGGTTGGGGGGGAAAAACCCAACAACACAAATAAATACTATGTTTCCATGTAAGAACACAGGCTAAAGAAATATTCCCATTTGCTTATACCACATGTCAACCCTCAGCTACCCAAAAGCACAATTTAAACGTAGGCAGAACATTCAAACAGTCACCCTGGTTGAACCCAAAAAAAGCTGCGTGCTGTGGAAACAAGGGTTTAGATTTCCAAATGCCTTCCTGAACGTCCGACACACAATTCCGCAGCCCACCGCACCAGTGTTAATCCCAGAGTGTGTGCCAGGCAGCCCAAGCGTGCCAGTCTGATCCCAGCACTGCTCTCTGTCACCTGCAGTCACACTGACATAACCTCCCAGCTCCAAAGCCAGACCTTGTGGGAGGAGACAAATTTCAGACCCAGCAGTAACAGCTTGGCCCTTCAGCTTGATGTGAGCAGGGTAAAACCAACCACAGAACTGGTTTGTAAGTCGGACTGTTAACAGTCATTCTTTACCTCTTTAAGGCAAAAACTTGGCCACTGGACAGAACTGGCTTGGTGGTCAAACTCAGCCCACACTTTGTCAGGTCATCAACACTGATCAACACTCTTCAGCACCCACTCAGTGCTGCCAACCTTGGGGCAGGCTGCAGTTTATAATGTTTATATATACATTTTTATATGCATGCATTAGTAATGCAAAATGCATTTAAGCTGACACCCACTTGAACTCTGGCAAGACTAACTGACAAGGGACAGAGCAAGCTCAGTACTGGAAGACCAAGTTAACCACTATCACAATAAAATGTCACTTATCCCTATTGGTATACGTACATATATATATATATAAACATTGTATATATGCATAGTAAGAATATGTGCACACATCTATACACACAGATTATGTATCTATACCTAAGTGTGTATGTACATAGAATATTTCATTTTTACCACTGTCAGCTAATAGCAAATATTTGCTTCACGCTGTCCAAAAAACCCAGAAAGTCTTCTAAAGTGTAGAAAACACATATCCATTTGTCATATTCTCTGCAGAAGCATCCACATTAGAGAGAAGCTGTATATGCAACTTTTAAAGTTCTGAAAGTGATTCAATATAGATCCATATACATCTATATTCAGGAAGGAATAGTTTTATTTTAGAAGCAGTTTCTGAAAGCCAGATCAATACTCCCCACAGGATGGCGAGGCACTCCTCCCCTCTGCAGGGACAGCCTTGAATCTGAACAATACAAATTCCCAGCAGCTGTTAATCTACAAATAGATATTAACTACCTAATTTGAAATACTGCATTTTCCAGCAAATTTATGTCCAAATTCCCTACTCATGGGCAGTCCAGTCAAAGCAGTCAAAAACCACACATACAGTTAAGCTGGGGTAAAAGTTGGTTTTAGCAAGAGCAGGAGCAGCCATACACAAATAATCCTTTTGGAAAAAAGTAAAGTGAATACACTAATAGCTCATACTCAATTTTCTCATCCATGTGGCCCGACTTACCAGGCTTATTTTTACTCCAGCCCTGAAAACACACATGCCAGTCACTGTCACTCCCCAACTACTAAGAGTTTGCTCTGTCAATGCTGACTGACTAAAAGATGAAAGTTGAAGCTCTCCTGCTTCACAAGTCCGCTTCCATTCCTCTTCATTTATTTGCACAATTTAAAAAGTTAGTTTGTTTACTTCTCCCTCTCCATTTCAATTATGTCACTCAAGTAGATTGCTTATCTTGCAAGGTGCTCCCAAAGGGTTATACATGCACTGACTTGCCCTTTATGGAACTGTTTGTTATTTCTTACGAACTGAAAAAGAAACAGGAACTGAAACTGCTTGAACAGCAAGCTTCTACATTTTCCATTTAGCTTCTATTCACCTGAAAGAAATTTGATAACCCATTTCTTCATACTCAATAACCAGCTATAAAGGACATGGGTAGATCATAATAGCGTCACAGTGAAAAGTATTGCAGGGAACAATGCATTGTATCTAAACATGGTACCATCAACATGCAAACCCTCAGCCCACACCACACTCGGCTGTGCTCCTGCCTCTGTAAGCAAGCAGTTCTAAGGCAGCGTGAACTGATGATGTGATGCTGCTGCTTCCCCTGCCTTCAGCCATGACTCCCAAACCCTATTCCTTCCAGTGGGGTTGCTGTAGTTACTCCCGCTAAGCAAAGTCAAACTAGCTGAAAACTAACCTTGACAAAGTCACTTTTTCCCAGTTCAGTTCCCCAAACTGCAGAGTTTGGGGAACTGAACTGGGAAACCATTGCAGAGACAAGGACAGAACTGTGACGGCAAAAGACAAGAGGGGAAGATACAGGACTGCTCTAGCCCCAGCTAACTTGGAGCAGCTGAATCTACTGCCAAATTACATCTCTAACATGCAATTACACAAGTCAGTCTAACAGCTCAGTAACAAAGATCTTTCTTTGTCTTACTTTCTCTGCCACATTGCCATCTTGAACTCCCTGGCCCTGTTGCTGAGCTGATCCGACTCCCTAATGCAGCGGGGCTTCTGCTCTGCAAGCAGAACCAACACGCAGGGGAGTCTGCTGAGCACCAAGGAAAAAAGTAAGAAGGGGAAGTTCAGGGATGGGAGATGTAGGAAAGGGACTGCAGAAGAAACAGAACATCTTCCCTCGGGCAACAGTGTGCTAGTAAGTTAGCTCACCACATTTAGCTGTGCTTCATCCTTAGCAGGGGGGTGAACAAGCACTTAAAGCTGTAACTGCAAGGCAAGAGCCAGAACAGAGAGAAGGCAATTCACTCAACACCAAGCCAAGAGTTTTGTCAACAAAATACTGTATGGGAAAATAGAACCAGGAAACAGAATAAATTGAAGGAGCATGAACCAGGATAACAAGTTAAACTGGAAAAAGGGAAAGAAAATAAAATTTAAAAAAAAAACGCTAAGATTTTCAGAT
Organism: Lycocorax pyrrhopterus obiensis; assembly: GCA_014706295.1. Lineage (NCBI taxonomy): Eukaryota > Metazoa > Chordata > Aves > Passeriformes > Paradisaeidae > Lycocorax > Lycocorax pyrrhopterus. The sequence continues at coordinate 22,571,759 of JACSVZ010000013.1, forward strand.
AAAGGAAGCTAAAACATGACTTAGAAACCCTTACAAGCCCAAAACCTCACAGCTCTCACACAGAGACGGAGTCCTAATGAAGGCATGGCTTTAAATGCATCTGTAAAAGCAAATTATTCATAAAGAGATGCTGAAGAGATTTTATTAAAAGTGTAAACAGCTGAGATTCAAACAAGAGTTAAAAACACAAGACACATGAAAAGACTGGAAGCACTGTCAGATAAACCCACTATGGCTAAGTACAAGGAAAGTACATCCAGATTGGAAGGCTGAGTGGACACAACTCTGCAACAACTCTGGCTGACAATGTCCATGTTGCTACAGGTGAAAGAGAACACATTTAACAATAAATTCCACACACTCCTTAAAGAAATGTCTCAGTATCTTAGAAAGCAGTGCAAGACACCTTACTGCAGGTGTTAGATGCACATGCTCAAGCTGAAAAAATTTATTTGTAGTATATAGTTTAAAATCTGCTACCCCAAAGATGCTAAAGTGAATGAAGCACTATTAAGAATCAGAAAAGAAACACCAGCCATGTTTAACAGGCTTTCTGTGATCCTCTGAGCAGCATTACCCTGGACTCCTGAAAGCACACATGACAGTAGCGAGTAATCCAGAACTGTGGGTCCAGAAGCAAAGCAGGCAGCAGCCAGCACACACACTTCAGAGGCAAGCCAACACTCAAGTTTGCAGCTGTGTGTATGTTTTACATTAAACCACCGCTGTCTAAGAGATACAAGATCAATTTGTGGTTCTGGAGTACGCTCAGTGACCAGCTGTACATTCAGCACTCTGTCTGCAGGGTGCTCCTCAAGTCCTGCTTGTCCCTGTAAAGTTCACACACAGCCCACGTACCCCACACACAATTCTGAATTTCAGTCAGGGCAAGGACTGGAAGTTCACTGCTGCAAAGACAACTCCTTTTTTGGATTTGCTCTCAGATGAGGACAAAAAGGGTACAGAAGAAGGGCCTCTACAGGGCAGGCGGCTATATGTTTTCCCACCACAAGTTTTTACTTATTCTTAGAAGTAACTTTTAGTTCACCTGTGATACTTTTGCCTTCCAGCTATCAAAGAATCAGTAATTTTGTAAGCTCTATACACTGACCACAGAAAATTGAAATGAACTGAAAAAGACTGGTTCATCAACACTTCACAGCACCTAATTCAAATACCTCCCAAAGGCTTCAGCAACAATCTCAGCTACAAGCTCTACATGAACTTTTATGACATTGTGAAGTAATTCATCTGGTCCAACATAAATACCGCTATTAAACAAGACAGCAATAACTTTTTTATAAATCATTCCAGGCAGCTTGAAGAGGCTCAAATGCAGACTCCCAAATGCCACATGATGCAAACAGTCTATTTACTTTGTCACCTGTAACACAAAACAAAAGTCACTAATATCACAAGATCAACTATGTGCAATCAGGTTTTAATGGGATTGTTCATTGTATTTTCTTACAAATTCCTCTTTTTAATGTGCTGTTTAAAATTTTGTAACAAATTCCCTTGCATAAACAAGTGCTGTATGCCCAACAAGTTGTAATGGCACTTGAAATACTGTGCATTTCCTACGTACAAAAACCATGACTGAATCACAGATACATTTCACATGCCTGAGACAAATGCACAGGAGTCTCTTCACCAGAGAAGCAACTCACTGTAACAGCATTGCTTCTCTGCAGCTTTTTTAACTAACCCAACAGGAAGAATCACTTTAATACTTACTAAGGAAACACAAAGTGAGATGATGTACTCCAGTCTAGGGCTCAGTTCCTTCCCATGTGGCCAGGGAAGTCAAATGGTGACAAATACAGCAAATCAGTGTTCTAAAGGCTGCCCTTATCACCACTTTGGTATTTTGGTCAGTTATTTTCATCTCTCTTGCAAAGCACATGGAACGCAGATAAACTGAACAAATTCTCTGGGAATTAGTCAGTTAACTCCTATGAATACCCATAGTATTAACCTTCATAGGATGATCCCCACCCTCTCCTAAATCCTACTCCCTGGGAATCAGGCGGGATTTTTGGATAAACACCAAATAACCAAAAAACTCCCTTGAAGGTAGAGAAGAAGTTGGCGCAGTTGGACTTTTCCTAAGGGACTTTCCAAGGTAACGTGAACTCAACCAACCACCCATCACAGATGTTTGGAATAACGTCAAACTTCGGAAGGCAGCAAGGCACTGATGGCGATAAGCTGAATTTAGCATCAGTATAAATGCAGACAGTACTGCACTAAGCTAATTAAACATGGAGGGGGTGCATTTATGAACAAACTGCCGCATCAAATTGTCCCTGTGCTCAAATACACAGGACTGGCTACATTTTGTGCAACTGAGCACAACTCTTGCACAAAAAAGAAAGGCACGGATGGGCTTATATATTCAGAAGATACCACAGGTCACAGTAAAATGAGCAACTGACTTCCTGCAAGTCATTTTTCATTTGACTTTCTCATGTGCTCACAGGCCTTCCAATGAACTCTAAAATGTTAGATTTTTTTCTTCTTTTGAAACAACCTTCCACAGTGAGGATGGGTATCTACTTATCTAATACATGTAGACTGTGGAAGACACTGCAATAAGTCAATTAAAAAAGGATTTTTGGTTGAATAAAATTCCTTGATTTGTCTGCAAATTTTTTTTTACTGTAAGGACTAAATGGTATGTTCAATACAAGACATCTATGACAAAGGCAGTATCTCCATCCTTACAGCAAACAATCTCTAAATGTGCTTTGACAAGCCATCTACACAAACATCAGGTATTTCTAAATATAGTATCTTTATGTTCTGAAATCAAAGAACAAGTGCTCTTAATATTATTCTTTCTTCCAGTACCAAAAAATTTAAAAATAACAAACGTGGCTTTAAGTTCTTACTTTAAAGCTGCCAGACATTGCTTGTAAGTTTCTCTCTTTCCACAACACAACACAGTTTTCCTCTGCCTAAGTTTTCCACAGGCCACGAACTAATGACTGTTTTCCATTGCATTTTGTCTCTCTCAAGACAGTGTAAGTCTGTAGTTTAAATACAGACATTTCTACAGCACTGCAACACATGAGTTATCTCCTAAACAGCCTGGAAAAAAAAAAAAAAACAACTTAAATTTCATTCTTCCTGATTTAGCCAATCTGTGAATCTAACCATCCAGAATATCTATTTTATGGATTAAAATATTGTAATTTCTGCATCTCGAGCTTGTAATACAACTCTATATAGGCAATATACCCAGTACATTCCGTGAAATTACTGGGTACATGTGACCTTTCCTGAGAAGCAATGCCACTATTGCAATCTGAGGAAACACTGCTATCACTTCAAAAGGTGACAAAAGTTACCACTCAGTTCGTGCAAGAAGCGAAAAAACATTAAGAAAGTTTTTATCTTTATACCAAAAATCAAATAGTTGTGTGATTAACGAACACACATCCCCTCATCATCTTTTACCAGAAGTAGGAGGTGATTATCTTAAGTAGTTTACCCATTCAAGCTGTCATGCTCCTCACAAAATGCACCGCAAACCAAAGCACATTCCGCTCAAAGAACACCGTTCTCAACTTCTGAACCTCAAAACCACGCAGGTTCGGTTCGCACGGACACTGAAAGGAACTCGAAGCCAGTATCGGGATAACCGAGCCTGGGTACTCGGAAAGGTGAAGAAGGAGGGGACACTCACTCCCCAGACGGAGGATGCCTCAGTTCCAGCGTCTGCCACAAGGCCTCTGCTGTGCCCAGCCCCGGACGGCCGCGGGGAGCCGGGCGGGCAAACCCCGCACTGCGGGCGGCCCGGCAGCGGGAGGGAGGACGCGCTGCGGCCGCGGCAGGGCCCTGGCCGGGGAGCCCCGGCGCCCTCCGGGGGAGGCGCGGGGCAGAGGCCGCCGGACCCGCCGGGACGGGGCTGCCCCCCCTCGCAGCCGCAGGGCCGCGGCTCCCGGTGACGGCGCTGTTTTCACCCGGTGCCGTGTGAAACCCCTAGGCTGGGCTGTCCCTCAGCTGCCCCGGGGAGCATCCGCCTGACACCCACCCCCAAGAGAGAGGAGAGCACGGGAGCCTGGAGGAAACAAGGGGAAAACGACGAGGAACACCACGGAAAGCAGCTCCGCTAGCAGCAAGCACGCGAGGGGCCCGGCGCGGCAGAGGCACGGAGGGCGGCCGGGCCGCAGGCAGGCTGAGGCCAGAGCTGCGAGGCCGCCGGGCAGAGTCCCCAGCCGCCCGCCCCTCTCGGCGGAGGCAGCGCGGCAGCCGCCACCGGGCGAAACGCCACCGCAGCGCTCAGGGCGCCGCCTGCCCTGCCGGCACACGGCGGCTCGGCGCCCCTCCGGCCGCGGGGCAGGTGCCGCTGCCCCGGACGCGGCGCAGCCCGCGGCCATCCCGCCCCATGCCGCGGCCGTGCCGCCCCAGCGCCGCGCACAAACTTTCTCGCAGCGGCCCCGCGCCGCTCCCTCCCCGTGCGGCGGGCGGAGCGGCAGCCACCGCGGCCAATGGCGCCGCGCGCCGCAGCCCCGCGACCAATGGGCGGCGGCGGGAGGCGGGACCGCCGGCAGCCCCCGCGGCGGGGGCAGCGCTCCGGCAGCGCCGGCTCGGCCGCCCGAACCCCCGCCGCTGCCCACGGCCCCGCCGCTGCCCACGGCCCCGCCGCCGCCCCGCTCACCGGGCAGCCTGGCTCCGCCTGCTCCTGACACGGGGGACCGGGACCGGCCGCCCCTCCTCCCCGGCTTCTCCGGCGCCTAGGGCCCGGGGCCGCGCCGGCGCTGGCGGCGGGCGCCTAGCGGGGCTCCTGGCGGGCGGCGCGGGCACCGGCGGCAGCCCCGACCTGCTCTCCGCCCCCCGCCGCTCCTGCCAGGCCCGTAAACATCCCGGCATCCCCGAGGATGGGGCGGGGCGGCCGCCGAGCCCCGCCTCGCTCCACTCCTCCCGCCCGGCCGGAGGCGCGGGGTTCGTTGCGGCGGCTGCGGTCGGTTCCGGCGGGCAGGGTCCGGCTGTGCGCTGGGAACTCGCAGCTCCTCTGGAAGTGACCGGGGTTGTGAGTGCGGTGAGACAGGGAATGCCTGTCCCAGCGTGTTCGTGCCATGGAGCACACGGGGCCCGGGCACTGCGGTAACGCAGCGGGCACGGGAAGCGCCGCTCGCCCCGGGCCGAACCAGGAGCGGCCGGGAGCGGGAAGGACACCAGGTCCGGCCTCTGGGGCAGGGACTGGTCCCTCTGCACTGCTCTGAACAGCACTGGTCTAAGGCTTGGGCCCAGCCAGATTTGAAAACGCAGCATGCCACCAGACTTGCTCATTTTGTGTGTGAGTTGTGATACTCTGCGACACTCTAGGTATTAACTGAGTGCATCAGCTGGAAGTGACACAAACTCCTTTTTGCTATACTGGGAGAAATAAAAGTGACAGGAACAAAACAGACCAGACTCTTGGTGAGTCCTGTTCCTCTAGTTTCTACTTTGCAACAGTACTGGGTTTAAGTAGAATAAAAAGTACTGAATTCCAGAATACTACGGTTTTTCAGGCTCCTGGAAGTTTACCCTGCTTCAGTGCAAGGAAAAGCAATTAACTACACAGAAGAGAAGCCTTAAGAACCAATGAAGGGAAAAAAGTATGAAAGCTGACCACAGTTTCCCCAGTAAGGTTATGGATTACTGTAATCAAATAACTTTTTCCTCAGGTGTAGAAGCCCTCTGTAAAAGGCACTCCAGTAATTTTAAAAAGAGAAAGCAGTAGTTTAAAATTATCTTGAGTCAGATGTACTTGATTTTTCCAAAGCAAAACTTAAGTTCTCATAAGGGTTGGAGGTTCGGCTGCAGTCTTTCCCTTGTAACACGTAAAGTAATACTTGATTTAAACCTTGGAAAGTAAGTAGGAAATGGGCCAGTGTGTCTGGGAAAAATCTATTCGCCTCCCCGTGTACAAAATTATGTCTGTTTTTGAGGCAAACTTTTCAGCTTTGAGACATCTGCAATGTCTCCAGTGATACAAAGTCTAATGAAATTTGAAAGGAAATTATTTTTGTTGGCTCTCATTTCTCTGATTTCTTAATCATTCTGCACATTTCCTCTGTATTAGCATTGGGGCATTCGATGCCACTGGCCAAATACAGTTACAAGGTGACAACCTGGGCTGTGGAATCAGACATACCCTATAACCTTCCTCTTTGATGTGCATTTTGTATTTCTTTAAGATAGTCCAAAAGAATGAATTGGAATTGTGATTAAGAGTTTTTTGGGTGTTTTTTGTTTGTTTGGTTTGGGTTTTTTGTGGATAAACTATCTTGAAAATGCAGTTTCTTGAACAAGAATTCCCTGGATTGTTTTCTTGTAGAAAGTGCAATACTTCAGGGCTCCCCACATACCAAAGAGTGAAAACTTGATAGATCTGCCATATAATGTTAAGAAGTTACTCGAAAGAATTACAGTCAGCAATTCCACTAACTGTTTTCCATCTCCAAAAATCTCTTCAGCCTCAACCAGAAATTGGGTTGTGTGAGGTAGCCACCTATTTGCAAAACCTCTGATGGAAAAAGGAGAGAGTGTTATTTGGTATGTAGCTGACCATAAAATACTGAGTCTTATTAGGTCTCATTTTTTCACAGGTAAAGGCAATTAGTACTATAATACTCAGCTATTGCTATTTTCTAGACTCTATTAGATTGAAAATGAGCAATTCACAATCTAGGCTTAGGTAGCATTTGAAGGTTCCTATACATTCATACATAAGAAGAGAATAACCCAGGGCCTACTTGCCTTTTTTAGGGTAGGTTTCTCACTGTCTTCCTTTGCTTAATCTGATTGTACTTGGATTTTCTTTCTTTCATTCTATTTTTATACTCACTGCTCTTTCATTCTTTTTCCTTGATTTTCTCCGTGCTGTTTTTTCACTGTACGGTTGAATAATATTTTGACTTCTCTCTTTAGTCACCTGAATCCAATGGCTACTTTAGCCTGACATTACCAGTTGCTGAAACATCTTCTCTTTCCAGCCTTATCTTTCTTAGAAGATGGTTGTTTCCATTTTATTCTTGGTGCTTGGGACTCAGAGAACCTAAAAATGAGGAGTCTGCTTTAGTTAATTAGTTCATCATCACAACCAGGCAAACAGGCTTTCATATAAATGTAACTACACTGCCCCCATTAATTTTAAATTTGCAAAGTGACACATCTTCCACATACCACAGAAGATCCTCTTCAGACCTGGGTTGTACAAATGTTTATTTATAGAAGGATGTTTTTCTTTGCTTTTCAATGCACATTTACAGTTAAATAAATTTGTCTAATATTCCCTGTAATGGAGACTTTATATCAAACAGAATCAGAAAGGCAGAAGAGGCTCCAGAAGATCCAGCAGCCTTCGGGATTGTTAAGGAGCAGGCTTATCTCTGGCAAATGCTTCTCTCAGAGGCCGGAGGGGACACTGCCTAACCAGCTAGCAAAGGATTAAAGAAAATGGACAAAGACTGGAATTAGGGATCTGTGAGGGAGAACATGGCTTGTTACCTAAGTCTTACCAACTTCTGAAGGTGTTGGCAGCAGATGCTTTACACCTGGAATTGAACAGGCCAGAGACAGAAGGAACAAGGACCTCACTATTTGTCAGTGGATGCTACACTTCATTAGCCGTGCTATTATTAATCTATTTACATATCAGCATTGATTTAAGAAAGCTGCACCAGTCTTCTTCTGATCATTGAAATCTGTGAATATAGATAACCTATAAATATAGTCAGGGTTTGAGAATATCAAAAATATCAAATGACGACAAAGGGTATTATTTGGAATGGCAATGTGACACTTGGATTGTCTCTGAAAACAGTGTCCTTTGTCAGGACTAAGCTGCTAGACTTGAAAGCACCTAGAGAGTGTTAGGTAACAATATAAAAATCAACCAGGAATTCAAACATTTAGCCCAGCTCCCTGGATCATTCCTAACTTGCTTCCGCTATTATCCAGGGCTCTGTACAGCTGGAGACTCCTGAGATGTTCATTAACAGAATAAACTGAAGAATCAGGAGAAATATAGATTTGAAAACTTTAAAACTTTCAGGCAAAAGAGCTCACTAGGACAGTGGAGGATGGGGATAGATGTCTTCGAGGTCACAGAGATAGGAGCATAACATAACAGCTCACTGGTTAACAATTCTTCAGGTTCTTCAAATCAATAAACTACAGGAAATTAATCAAAAGGAGCAACTGCTCTGCTCTAAGTCCTTGAAGCCTGAAAAGTCTCCCTTTCTCCTGGTTCTTTGTTACTAACAGTAAAAAGGCTAGGATAGCTGCCTGTGACATGGATGGGGAAATGAGAAAGGCTGTGAAGGCAGGAGTAAAGAGATCTCCATTATATTTGCACTGGATAAATATTATGATAGGGCTTTATGCAGAACTTAAGCTTTTAGACAACATAAATCATTAAATGGAGCAATCCAGGGGAGCTTGGAGAACTCCTGATTTGTATTGAGCAGGGCACCAGACCTTCTTCAGAATTTCTATATCAAAGAACTGTTTCAGAATTTTGATCATAATATATTCAAATTCAAAAACCCTGTAGAAGTGAAGAGGCCAAATAAACTTACAATTGCAACAGTGCATGTTGAAAAGAGGACTACATAAAATCAAGGAAGTTTGTTAAAAGTAAATTAGGAGGAAATGACCTGTATTAGAGTTTCTGAGTAAGTATCTATCATCTGTCAAAGCCAGTTAGAGGGTCTCCAAAAGACTAGCAGAGCTCTACATGAGAATAATGGATATTATTGAAAAGGAAAAGGAACTCCTAATAAAAATTGTGTTCAGATGAGAAAAACAGAAAATAGCAAAACCTCTGGCAAGCTAAATGTAAAACTGTAAAAGGCAGACCAAAAGCATTTGAAGGAAAATATTAGTAATGGTATAAAACTTTATTGTAAAACCTCTTCCAAACACATCAGAAGCAGGAAGCCTGCAGGATAGAAAAACGGTTTGCTCATGTGGATATTATGAGAGGTTCCTACAGGGAACCCCTTTATACCACAGAAACCTGTGAGAGTTTTTGGAAAGGTATGTGGAAACAGGGAGCTTGGATGATAGAAGATTCCTGTATTTCAGTAAAACTTCTTGACAAATCTTCACTAAAATTGCTTGGAGAAATTAAGCTGCATTGCAATAAAAAGAAAGGATCAGTACTGAGCTATATCAAGTACTGTGCAATACCTTTTCCTAAAATTTGGTTCTATATACATAATCACAGTTAAATACAGTTCTTTTTTTCAAAATTTTTCTTTGCTCTAGCACACTGCTATTTTGATGTATTATCTTAATACATGTGTTATTGTTTAATTGAAGGAAGAAAATATTTGTATATTGTAGTGAGCACAGTTAGCCTAACCTAGCTTATCGGTAATAAGGAAAACTACATTTTGGTGCAGCTTAATTGACCACAGGCTGATCTCAGTGTAGGACAGGCTGTTCTGTCCATCCAAACTCCCACTCCACTGCAGCTAGATGAGCAGGCTTCAGGTTTTTTATACCCCAGTCCATCCCCATCTTCCCTCAGCATCTCCTGGCAATTCCCCATGTTCCCTGAGGGCAGGACTACTCACCTTCATTTTAGTAATGTCAGTAACAGACTACCCAGGCAGCAAGTTCAAATGCAGTTTAGGGGTGGTTCTGCCAGTTACACGTGATGGCAGTGACTGTTCAAGAACCAGCAGCAGACATATTCATCTGTATTATGTCTTACCTCAGTTCTTCCTGTTTAACAAATATTTATCATAAACCCCAAACTGTTCTTCTCAAGATTTTTTTTTTTTTTGCTGAGTCGTCCTTTAAATTCATCTAAAGGTCCAACCCGTTTTGAACATCACAAATGTAACAGTTTCAGTAGCTATGTGACAATGAACTATGTGACTAATCAGTGATGGCAAAGTAGTCCCTTTATATATTTTTCAATTTTCCACCTTGTAAGTTGATTACCCTGCTCTGAACGCCAGAATCTGAATATTAGTACATTTTGCTAATGGTAGAAACTATCTAACTTCTGTCTGGCAATGGTCCTTCATGCATGTGGTTCTTTCACGTGCATGGGGTTCTTTCACAGAAGAGCAGAAACATATTCATGTAAAAGAAACTCTTAGAGAAGTGGGTAAGACTTTCAGCTTCCACATAATTGTTCTCTGTGTTTGTCCAAGGTGGTAGTGTTTACGATATGACACAGGATTAGAAACTGCCTTCAAGTCTATAAACGTGTACTTGCCAATAAAACCTGTAAACTGTATATCTGGTGTCACTGAAGTTCAGACTCTTACCTAGTGTAAGTTGGTGTAGCTGCTCTGACTTCAGTGGAGTCATGCTGATTTACACAGCTGAAGACCTGGGCCTTAGCTTTTGGATCTGAGAATTTTAACAAAAAAAAAAAGAAAAAAGAAAATTTAGTCAAGTTCATCCTTTCCTTCAGTAAGTTGTAGCTGCAATCTTGTTATGCTGGAGACATATAATACTACAAAACAAAAATGCAGTATTAGGAATGAATATTCATAGCCATTATATTTTAAGCCAAATAAAATAAAAGATCCCATTAGCTTTAGTGGTGGAAATGAAGAGTGAGGATATGGTGTCTAAAAAAATTACTGAAACCTTAACCATAACTTTAATTTTCCTCTGCCACCTGAATAAAACCCGGGGTAAATCAGACATCCACACCATGGTACCCCCAGTGTTGAAACTCTGGGGTGTCCATAGAAGCAACTTACCTTACATTGTAACACAGGTAAAATTTAGAAGTTTGTAAAATACATTGGGATTTTTCAATGGAAAGTGACAGATGAATGCATGTTTTGTCTATTTAGCACACAAGTCAATGAAGCCACAGACCTCATGGAGGTGCATATTGGAATATACTGTGTTATCCAGTGCCTAATTCCAGGTGATAGACCTGACAGCTATTGTAAATACACAGTTCAGGTCTTCTTGCCTGAACTCAGTGAAGTGTACACCTTTGCAGAAAGGCAGCCTGAGCTTCCTGATTAATTAAACACCATTTAGTGTTTACATTTAGTCCTGACACAAGACAAAAGGGTACATACATTGCATGTAGGCACTTTGCCCAGAGTCTGATATGTCTTTGACCAATATGTTCTCAATTCCATTGTTACTCAAGAAATTTGATTCAAATCACTTTATTCATTCTTTCCATATATATATAAGCTTGTTCCTAATCTCTTGTTCCAGCCTTTCAGATAAAAACAAAATGAAGATAAACCAGCATTTGTTCTGCTAGCATCCTTTCTCTCAGCCTGTGTCACAACTGGTTAGAGTGCAATTCTTCCAAACAAGAATTGTCTCTCACCGTGTCTTTGCACTTTGCCTGGTAGAATGGACCCTATGCCTGTGCTGCAATGCAAATGAATAATAATTTATGGTGATGTTGGAAGGGTGTTGACAGAAATGGAGCTAACGGCATGAGCAGGGAATAAAAATAACTATTGTCAGTCAAAAAAGCAAACTTAATTTCCAGTGTTTAGTCTTTATTAGCTGAAACCTTAGAAAGAACATGATTTTCAGTGGCAATTCTGTTAGAATGAGATCTACAGAATTTTTCTACTGACTCCAGAGCCAGCTTGAGACAAGAAAAATGCACCAAACAAGTGAAATAAATATTGTTGGCATTTTACAATAAAATGGAGGTGCATTTTATAGGTGGCTAGCAGCTTGTAATTACCCTTAATAAAACTAATCCTTTCCCTGTGGTTATTAAAATGTTTCGTGTATCAGCAGGCCGTGAAAAGGACTCACTCCCAACCTCTTAACTTGCACTAAAACTGAGAGATGTCCACTTGAGTCATAGTTCCCAGTGCCAGTCCTGTTTGTCTGCCTGCTATTGGAATTCAAAGCCTCTGAGGGAATTAAAACTAACACATTAGGTCCTAATTAAATCCAAAAGGGTTGTGAAATGTAACCAAATAACTTTATAGTATTTCTTGGGAATATGATCTCAGGAGGATAAGGAAGGAGCAATGGCTTTCAATTAATGATTTTCCCTCTTCTAACACACAGGAAATGTCTGCAATGTTCTTTTGACCCCTTTTAATTTCTTCAAGGGGAGCATTTGACTCTTCAAGCTTCCTCCTACAAATATATTTTTAAAACTTCCTGCAGGTTTGTAATAATTTAGTAGGATAAAGAAGTACAGTCATTACTATAGCAGTCCTTTTTTCTTCAATTAGTATTTCTAATCACATTAGACATGTTTTCAGTATCCAGAGAGGATGCCTGATCCCTACAGCTATCGTGAACTATTAACTTTAATTAAAATTTACAAGTCTAATGTTGTTACATCTGCTAAAAGCATTAACTGCCATGTTAATTACCAAAATGTTAATGTTGCGTTAAAATATGAATGTTCCCTTTTGACAGTTCATCTGTGGTTTAATTATTTATTTTTGGTAGACTATCTCCTCAAAGAAAGAAAAAGGCATAAAAGCATAAATGCTGGCTGAAATAATGAGACATAATGGGAAAACTTCATCTAGGAAGAAAACTTAATACTTTAGAATACCAGTTGTTAGCAGAAATTCATTTGCATTCCTTGCTGTGTCTAAAATAAATACATAGCACTTGTGTCATGTCTAAGATGTTATTTATAATTGCAGCACATTCTTCTGCTTTTACTTGATAGGGATATCTAATGTGCAGGACAAGTTCTTAAATCCCCGTAGTTCAGCAGTGTCACTGTGTTGGTGCTACAATAGAAACTCCCCCCAAAAAAAGATTTCAGGACTTCACATCAAAAACTTGATTGAATTTCTGAAGATTTCCCCATATAACTCATTTCAAAATAGATTTACAAAAGGAGATGTCTAGAACTCAGCCCTGAAATTACTGTACTCCCTATCCCAAGAGTACAGGATCAAAGTGGAAGTCTTTTTACATCATTACAATTAGTAACAAGCATAGCAAAGACTTTGCAGTGGCTCATGTAAAGTAAACAGAAATCTCTGGTTAAAGTAAAGCTGTCTCTTGCTATAGTTCATGGTAAGATACTCCTCAATCATATTGTTCTTAAAGGCATTGTCACTGAACTTAATAAATGGGAAAGTTCTGGCAAACCAATGTTAAATATAATTGTTACATGTTTCTCTCACGTTGAATAATTGTTTTAATAGCTGAAGTTAACAGTCTGCCATGTAATTTCTTAATATGATTGTAAATAAGTACTGTTAGATTTTATGCTGTACTCTATTTTTTAATTTTGCATGAAGAAACCTTAATTTTTCCGGTAGATCTTCTATGGTACGCGTCAGAGGCACATTCCTCACGCTCTGTACTCTCTTGAATGTTGGAAGTAGGCAGCTGTTTAGTAGCAAGTGCATAATTGGTTTTGTGGGTGGAGGAAAACTTTTAGAGATCACATGTCCAGTTCACAGATTTAGATGGTTTATTAGGATAATAAAATTTTTTGAATCCCCAAGTAAGACCACTGCTAGTTGTCAGTGGACTTTGAGCTACCAGGACAGCATGCATAACACCTCTTGCTTCACCACAGCCTGACCTCTTCTGATGTCCAGATTTTCTCTCCACTGTATGGTGGAATTAGGTAGTTCCAATTATAATACAGGAATTTTAATATAACATATTTAGAGCTCTTCTTACAAGTGGGTATTGTACCACAGCAGTGGAATGCTAGATGAAAAGTTGCATTCAGTTGTGTTTTCAAGTTAGCATGGTAGGAGAGTGCTGCAATAAATCATCATTTATCTTCCACAGAGTTTGGAGAATTTGCCTCCAAATCAATTTGCAGGGCCTTTAATAAAAAAGAGCCATTGAACAAACTGGTCTGAAGCAGAGGAAAGCTCTGCAGTCTCCCAGATGTTCAGAGCCCAGACTGGTCAGATTTTATAGGATATATCCACGTACAACCCCACCTCCCCTCATGAAAAACCCCAAACAAACAAAAAAACTAACCCACACGTTCAAGCTCAGATGGCTGGTGATGTCCTATGAGCCCTGTTGCAGGCACGTTCAGCAGGACTAGTGATAAGATTTACTCTGGTGTGCTCTGATCCTGAGGCTTTTTAAAATACTACTTCAAACAGAAAAGATTTCCATTTAAAAATAATAGTGGTAATTATTTTGAAGAATGTAGCAAGTTGCTAAAGAAATGTTTTCTAATAGTCTGCCAGAAGGCAACCTATCTCCTGGGCTTTGTTTGCTTGTATAGATTTCATTGCCTGCAGCAATACTTCTTTAAGTCAAGTTTACAGAAACTTGTCTCTCTTGGGGAGATGAATATCTTTCAAAGCTCATTATTTATTTGGGAATATTCAAGCACTCTAGAGAAGACAAGGAAATAATTCAAATGATTCATTTGCAATTAATCTGATACTAACTTTTGTGTTGTAGTGCTCTAGCTTATATAACTTCTTGCAAAGGTCTGTATTACCATCAGTCTTGGGGCATGGAATTCACCCCTCTCTTTCAGTGTCACAGTTCTTGCAGCATGGGGAAATTACTTAACTCCTTTTCTAAGCAAGAAAAGAAACACATTTTTTGTCTGGTGGCTTGTGGCTGCTTGTTTGGCTGTCATTGTAAAGCAGAGCATGAAGGATAATCCTGTACAGCCACTGAGACACACAGACAAGCCAGAAGCTTCCCTATTCATTTTTGCAATTATCAGAACTCCTTTTATTTTGTGAAATGTAAATAAATAAATTAACCCCATTGTACCATGCCCACAGAGTAGCTCCAGCAAAAATGTTGCCTTTTCTCAGTCGTTCTGATTAAGGTAAAGCCAGATCTTATTCCAAGATGTAGCATTAAGGAAACAGAGTGCCTCCATTCAACAGGTTTTGATGTACATTAAAAAAAAACCCTAAAATAATTTGTGTTTAAGATCAATGTCTGCCTTATAATTTGCATATCTTCCTTCTCTGCCTACATTTTAATCTTTTTTTTCTGTAGTGCATATACTATTAACCTTCAAAATGTTTCTGTCATTCCCTTCACCAAGCTTTTGGTGAAGGCTGCTCCTCTGAGTACACTGTAATAGCTGGCAATCAGCCTGGCACATCATTCACTGAGAAACTTGCTGGGCTCTAAAACAGTGCAGTCTTATTAATAGTTAATTAAAAGGCCAGTGTAAGGGTATTATTTTATGTTCTCTTTCAAGATGTGTTCACAACAGTTTTTATCAGACAAAGCATCAATAGGCAAACTGCTCGGTTTTGCTGTGCAGAACTTTTTGATAAGAGTGACAGACTCAGCTTCAGCAGTAAACCTTTTTTTGACCTTTATTGCAGACATACACACATTTTTGAATGAACATAGAGAAAAGCACGGCATTCTTAAAATTACAGCAAAGTCCTGGAGCTCTGCTGCAGAATCACTGCTGTTATAAATCTAGATTGACTTTAAAGAGAGCAGTATTGACCTCACATACCTGATTTCATCCACAGAGATCTCCAATGTGTAAGTATATAAGATCATACCTAGCATCAAGGAGCTGATTTGTAGAGGACTGCACTATTCAGATATTTTAATTTGGGCACGTGATTTATGATTTACCTTCCAGAACATTACAGGTTTTGGGTTCATTATACGTATGCATTTGTGGGTGTATATACATAGAAACTATTATATGTACAATAGAAATTAACAAATCAGAAGTAAATACATTAAAAGTGTTGGTTCAGGTCAAGGCATACTGAAAACAAGACCTTAAATTTCAAAAGTGAAATCTTGGCTCATTAAAGCTGAGGGAAATTTTCATTTATTTCTCTGTGACCAGGATTTTCCTTTAAAAACTTCATTTCCACCTAACATCATGCTTTCTGTTCTAATTATTTATTTTTCTGCAATTACCCCAAGTAGTATTCCAGCAGTGGAAAAAAAACCTGATAACTTGATGTTTGGCAGACATCTTCCATCAGTCATTTTTAGATCTGAAGCTTATGCAATTGGATTGTAATTTTGAAAAACATAGCATCTGCTTAATGAGGCAGTGCTTTAATGTTTAGAAGTCTGATCTTTCAGATTCTTAAAAAGTTTTTGTTCTACATTTCTCATCTGAAACATTGAAAACTATATATCATCTCCTCATCTGCCCTAAACTTCAGAGATTTTCAAGGCTGTATGTGGGAGTAATGTCACCTTTTTTGTGTGGTCTCACTAAGAAACAGTGTTTATCACTCTCCTACAGGTATTTTATACCCAATGTTCTAAGAAATACTCTTGGTTTGCTCAAAGCTTCTCATGAGATACTTCTAGGACACATAATCCATACATACAGTCCATTCCCAATCTTGGTAATGGCATACAGCAGCATTTAATGAAACGGCACCGAAACTGGGCACTGTTTTACTACCTGCAAACTGAACGTGCAAGTTAAGGTGTTCCTGTTATTTACTTGTAGATTTAATGCAGCATAATGCTCCTACATCTGTACTGGTTTAGGTATACCTACACACACAAACTTGTTAGAAGTCAATACTTATTTTACAATATGCATACAAAAATAGGAGCATATATACTTACTAAATATTCTCATTAAATGTCTAGAAATGTACCATTTCTTGTTCTACAAACTTCATCCCATCAATGAGCAAACACACTCAAGACCCATTCCTTGTGCCTTTGTTTCTTTTACCTAACCAATCTCCGCTATCTCTGGTTTATTCTTTTAATCCTACCTTATGCAATGAAAAGTAGAAATCTCTGGTGGGATTTCCTTTGTAAGTGGAAAATGGAATAATAGTTTTGTTCCAGGTACTCCACAAACTACTGCCTCATCTGGCATGACATAACAGCTGAAATTGAATTTGGAGGCTTCATGGGCTGCTCTCCCTAAAAATATACAAGAAAATATGTATGAATGAAAACTTTGTTCCAGGATATCCAATTTACAGGAAGTCAGAGCAAGCCAGCAATGATTTTCTTGCTCCTATTGTTGCTCACTTTTCACCTTTTTCCCAATAAAATACTCATTTCAGTTACACACAAGCTGTTGAATAAAATCTGTACAGGAACACTGACTATCCGCTGCTGTTCATTCATGTTCAAAGCGTGCTGTTGTTCTGTAACTCCTTAGTCCATCTGATTTCATAAAGGTTGCCAATTACATATTCAAAAAATGTTAGATCAACAATTGTAATTATTGTAGCCTATTAAATTACTAAAATATGAATTTAGATCTATGGATCGATCCTTAATTAGGCAAACATCAAAGAACAGAAACCCAGAGGAATCAAACAGGGTACAATTATTGCCCAGAAAAAGACTTTCCTGTTGTCAATACTTCCCACAAGTGAGAACGAGTCACAAGTTCAGAAAAAAAAGTTGCACAGAAAATACCCAGTCTCCCAGTACTACATTTTGCAAAACTTAAGCTGTATAGGTAATTTAATAGCAACATTAAAAGGGTGGAGGAACCATCCTCATGTTCAGCTTTGACATCTTGTGCAAGAATAGAGTGAAAGGACGACATGATTTTGGGCTGAAATGTGATCATCCTAAGTAGATCCTAATTGTCAGTGTAAAGGAGGGTGTACAGAGCCTTTAATAAAATAGCACCGTTTGGTAGAAGTGTGGGTTGCAGAAATATTGTTTGTTGCCTCTAATGCTCTTCTGCGTTTCCTTTTCATACACATTTGCTGTTACTGTAACAAAGTGAAACATCACAAGTTTCTTCCTTTTGGAGTGCTGCTTCCAAAACCCCACTCCAATACTCCTGAAGCATTGCCACAGACCTAATAAATTCCAGAGACCACTGGGAGCAAGATTTGGAAACACTTCAGCAGATGGACCACTTTCTGAGAACTGAAACCTTTGTTTCAAAAACACATTCAATACAAGCTGACTCACAGGAGGCCTGAAGTTAGAGCCTCCTCCTCTCTTTTCCGGATTCAGTCCAAAGAGAGAAAACTTGGAGAGAGAGAAAGGTTGGTGTAATGATCAGGATACAAATAAACAAAGCATATAGGAACATTGGTATGCATCTGCACAGATACGAGAGTAAAAAATTAGCATTTATTCAAAGCTGCTTCTGCTTTCTGACAGGTAATAATGATTGTTAATGGGACTGACATTTCCACTGTACAATCAAAACATATTCTTCAAAACCTATTGCATAATTAACATTACTTACACACAATTCACATCAAATAACATCAAATTAGAAAGACTTATGGGGCTAGTGAATAGCATCCTGAAAAATATCTTGTCCAGGTGTTGAGTGAGCCCTGCTAACACACGCAAGGCTGTGCTTGGTTCTTCTCTCAGCCAGGCAAGTCCTCTGTGTGTTCTGCCACTGCAAGGAGTAAAAGGCTGCACACGTGAACACAGGACTCAGGGATGTGTGGATGCTGAAGGCTTGGCTACGGAGAGATTTTCCAGCTTTCTGCCAGCGTAAGCGTGAAAGTCTTGTTTTCACATGGATGCTGGCCGAAAACAGTTAGAGGTTTTTGTAAACCACTCCCTTTATCTTGCAGGCGCAGATTGTTATGCAGTATTGTTATGATACTGACTGAAGAAATATTTTGAAGTAAGTGTTGTAGGGTTCAGCCAATCCCTCTGAGAGGTGGATGAACAAAGAACCAATAACTTTATACCACTAAGATATATAAACGAGTTTGTAAATTAATAAATGGTTCCGTTTCTTTCCTGGATCATGTCTATGTCTCTTTCTCTCTGTCCTCTGCACAATAGCGACAAGGATGCTTTTCCTTTCTGCACATTTTCCTGACACGGACAGGGATTGATTTGCCGTACAGGAGACATGTTCCTGCACTGTAATCCACGTGAAATGGCAGGAGAGGCAGGAGCAAGGTTCATATCTTTACTCACCTGATTAATGGCTTGATGTTGCTCAAGATTAGACAAGACTATAAAGGAGTTCAAATTCCTCATTTCCTTATATCTTTATTAAATCAGATACTTGATGCAAATTCTATTTGTCCTGTCAATACGCTTCTCACTCGTTTTGTAGAACAGAGACTGATCTATGCCCAGATGTTGCCAGAAACACTGCACCTACCTGGTATAAACATTTCAGCTGTGGCCTCTTGGTCAGCCAAAGTGGAGTTAACCATGTGGCCTCTTTGCTGAATAGAGACGTGATGGTCTGCAACAGCTTCCCAAAGGAACAGTCAGGGAAAAAGCCTAATTACTTGTAATGTGATGTTTAGTCATTATATGAACGTCATTTTGTGCTGTAGTGCCCAAAACACGAACCTGGGAGGTGCCTTCCCAACCTAGAGCTTGTGTGGTTGGGAGGAACCTTGCAGACAACAACCCAATCATTTCCTGTTCTTCTCTTAGAAGAAAATTGACATATTTTTGGGGGTTGCAGTGGGAGAAGGAGGGGGAAAGGAGGTTGCTATCAAACAGTTGTTAAAAACATGCTAAATAAAAGGTCTAGATAAAAAAAAAGAACCTTCTTCTACAGGCTTTGATGTTGCCAAACACTGATTGTGAATTGAACAAGGAAAAAAAAAGCATGCTGAAAATGTGCTGTCAGGACTTTTATAACACCAAGCTTTTTTATGATTTTTTAATGCTCCAATGACAGATATATGAAAATGAGTGCAAAATGCAGAGAAGAAAGAAAATAAAACCTCACTGTAGAATTTGCATAGACAAAGAAGAAGTATAATTTCCCAGCATTGACGACAGCATAAGCATGGAGTAACTTTCAGGAGAATTATTTTTGCAAAACACCAGTATGTTTCACATGCTTTGGTTTCTAATATGTCATTGTTAAATCAAAGAGTACTTTTTTTTTTTCCAGGCATGTAGAAGAGTTAAGAAATATGAAACAAATTGTAACACTACCACTAAGGCTTTAAAAAAGAAAATAAAGTTACTTTTTTATATTATTCATCTAGATCACGCCAACAGATAAAATAGCCTACAGATTTCCAGGACAGCACGTGAGCATGCACAAAATATGGTAATTAAATCTTGCATCAAAGTTTATGTAAAGTGTAATTATATCTGGCACTTCAGTTTATCACTTTTTGAGGATTTGTGCAGGAGATAGGTGGTACACAAGTTATATCTTCCTACTCAATCTGAGCAGCACTAAATTTCACTCCATTTAGTCTTTGTTTCCACTTCTCATTTTGCATATCAAAGACTAACTAGCTCAAGCTAAATTTTAGGAAAATTGCATATGTATGCTTTCTTAGAACTTGTCTCCAGAATGTTTTTCCAGTCTACCTGTAGTGGAATAATCCATGTGTGGATCACTCAAGAATAAAGGAAATTAATTAGGATTCCTAAATAGGAAATTAGGATTCCTAAATAGGAAATTATTTAGGATTCTGTTTATTTAAAATATTGCATTTATATCACAGAAATAGATCTAAACATATGTTTTTATTTGGACTTCAACAATTCACCTTCCCAAAAAGAAATATCCCACGCATCTGACTTCAAGCTGCCACTGGCAACAACCTGCAAGTATGTCATAAGCAGGTTGCTAAACCCCATCTCCTGGATATTGGGAATGAGAAGTAGGGATAGCTAGAGTACATCACAAGCATATTGCTCAAACATTTCTAAAATTAGAAGTAGTTATATAATCTAAATAATAGAAAAGAAATTCGCAATAAGGCAGAAACTGAGAACGATTGAAAGAGGTTCATGCTACCGTAAAGAGGAACAAACTTCCTTAATACTGGTTCCTGAATTTTAAATTGTCAAGGAAAAAAAAATACTGAAATCTGTGGCCCAAGTTTACCTTCCTCAGAACTATCATTTAATCTGTTTAACTAAAAAACCTTCTAAAACTTTAAGTAATTTTGAATTTTACTGCCTGTGAAATCCACTCTTGCATACCTGTCAGCACTCCAGTGTACCTGAAAAACTTGGTGTAACATCCCAGCCATAAAAGTCACTTCATGTCAGAACTGGGCATTTCCAAAGTGATTGAAGAGGCTAAAATGTAGTCTAAGCCCAGACTGGAGCTAGCACAGTGGCACTTCAGTTTTTCCCACTTTCATTTGCGTTGTCTTGTTTTTGCATTTTTAACATGAAAATAACTCCATGGGGAAAATCCTCCATAATATATTTGCTGGCTGCCAAAACAATAATTCTGAAAATTCTGTAATGAAAAGGTTATAAATTCCAGAAGCAGCTCCTTGTAGTAACTTTCAGAGGTTTCAGTGTGGTAAAAACAAGCTTGGAAGCACTTGAGATCCACCTTTTGATTATGCGCTGTGTGTTTCTCTTCCATGGCATTTCTCTTGCTTTGGGAAGCCTGGAAGGATGGTCCAGTGGAAGTCTGTGGTGGATCTCTCTGCCCAGGAGAGTTGCCCCCAGTAAAGGTTAGTCCTGTCCCCCCAGATCCCCACAAGTCTTTGCGATCAACAGCACTGTCCACACTCTTCACCACGACTTTGGTGAACAGTCATCTTTCTCCTGTCCTGTTCTGTTCTTTGGGAAGGGAACTTTGTACCACCCTGGGTCCAGATCAAGCCTTCCTTCCAGGAATCATTTTTCAAGACAGAGGCAACTCCTTAGGAGTTCCCAGGAGAAAGAATACAGGTGGGCTGGAACGTAGCACAGAGATACTCAAGCAAGGTTTAAGCAAGCTGGGTCAGCGCTGGAATCAGCAGGGTATTTAATGCAGGCTCGTTGAGCCGGTCTGTCCAAGGGCACTGGAAAGATTTAATAGTTAATTACGTGTCGAGGCTGCACGCCCAGGGCACCGCGCTGTGACAGGAGACAGAAGGACCCGCTCTGTGCTCTGTGGCTGATCTGCCTCATCACCATGAACCGCTTTGCCTCCTCTCCTCCCCTCGTGAATCTGTCTTGCTCATTAGGAGGGTGAGGTTTTTTGTGGCAGGGAATGGTTTTCCTCACCGGTGAAATCCTTGATGTGTTGCAGGCAACAGTAAAACTCCAAGCTCTGGGCATTCCAAGTTTTAATTCTATGCGTTCATAACCTGTTTAGCACAGTGAGGGCTCTACTTCAGTTTCTAGGTGCAAACAAATTATAGCTACAAAGGATCTGTTAAATTATAATTTTAGAGCAAAGCAATGGAATCTTTCATAGGTAGGAGGGTGTGTTTATTTATCCATATATTTGATTAAATCCCAATTACCATAGAGAGGAAAGCAATTTTTTAATCATAAAAAAAAGTACATGAAAAATAGGTATAACATTTTTCCCTTATCCCCTGACTAGGCACACTTTAGGCAGATCAACAGCATATATTGGAACCCAGACAATGTGAGGCATTCGGAAGAGGGAGAGAGGGTAGGAAAAGGAAGAAAGAAGAGCAGATTGCAAGTTCGGACAACATTTGAATAGTTTGGAATTGCTCCGAATACTGCACTCTGAGCTGTTGAGGTATGACAAATTCGGGCTTTGTTTTAAACTGGCATAGTCTGCTGTTACCAAGAATGCTTTTAATATTTCAACTCAAAGATATCCTTTAGGGTGACATATTGCAAACATGCTTTCTGTTTTGTTTTCAATTTTGCTTTGTTGTCGGAGTTGCAATGTAAATACACACCATATTTTCCTCTGCATATTCCTCATTATATTCATTTTAAAGTCTTCTCTATGAAGTATCTTTCTCCCAGCACCAGAGCATACAGGAATATATTGTCTCTATTCTGAGTTTGGCAATGAAAATATTCTTAGTGGTTTAACTATACAAGGGCAGAAATTGTGATGGCAGGCAGCAGCATCTGAAATTCATTAGCAAACATCTGAGATGACTTCCTGAGTGGGCCACAACAAAGTGTGGAATGAGCAAACCATCTGCAGGGGTGGCAGAGGGGAAGAATTCCCATGTATGATAAAGGCAAAGAAAAAAACGCACATTTGCCAATACAAATCTTTTCTTCGCCCTGATTCTGGTTCCTTCCATGCAAGTCTCTTTTCCCGCTTTACTTAACATGAGAATCAAGAAACTCAGGATTCCTTTAACAACCTATTGCTCCATTTCACTCAGCTGTCAATGTCAACAGGTTCAGCACCATGATACGTGCTTCCAGGAAAGTCTTGCTTCCTTATTTTTCTTTAATTCACTCTTAATTCACCCACTCAGCACTAACCTGTGCCATCCTATTTGAAATCCAAAGATGAATTCGTGATTACTACATGGTGGCTACCAGAAGCAAAAACCAGAAGAGTGCTCTGTAAGAAAGGAAACTGATATTATATTATATGGTTATTATATTATATGGTTTTATGCCATGTTTTTTTTTCAAATCATGCTCTTTAGACTGCAACATTCTTCAATAGCTGTTATGTTACCATAGCAACTACAAGTACTTGCTGTGGCCCACTGTGCAAGGGTCTGTGCAGAACAGAAATGGTCCTCGTTGCTAATTCAAAAAGTTCCAAGAGAGGCG
Organism: Lycocorax pyrrhopterus obiensis; assembly: GCA_014706295.1. Classification (NCBI taxonomy): domain Eukaryota; kingdom Metazoa; phylum Chordata; class Aves; order Passeriformes; family Paradisaeidae; genus Lycocorax; species Lycocorax pyrrhopterus. The sequence goes on from JACSVZ010000013.1 coordinate 22,595,096, forward strand.
TACAGATGCTTGGGAGAAAAAATACAGATTTTCGATGCACAAGATGGTGTGTGTGATATCACTATATGAGCAGTCCCAAAACTGGCATATTTATTGCAGTTATCACAGTGAAGGGGAAGTTTGAGGGAGGATGGAGCCTAACACTGAAAAATTTTGTCTTATGTCCGTTAAAATTTATCAACAGTTGAGGGTTTCTACAATTCCGCAAAACTTTGTATCACTATGACCAAAAAAAAACCATCAAAGAATTATTCTACCGTACATTCTATAATTTGTACATTAGGCATTACATTGACTTTAGGTGTTGAGATGAGGTGTGTTATTTTTGTACTAGAGCACTTGTCATTGCTTTCCTGAATTTAAATTTGAGTATAAAATATCTGTCATTAAATTTTTAAACATGCTTAGATTATTAAATTTCAAAACAAAGCAAGAACTGAATTAGCTGCTAAAAAAACCAAAAAACCCAAGCATTAATTCAATCTGTCAGTTCAGAATTGTCAAATGCATCACTCTAAGCAGCAGTGGTTTTGCCATTTTCCTGTTTGCCTTTAATACCTTCTTTGAATAATGTTCAACTATATTTTTTGTTTTATTTTATTTTTCTAGGAGAGACAAACTCATCTTTTATCTTGAATTTATGGGTACAAATCAAACAAATCTCATTGCTCAGGCATGGCATAGGCAGAGAGGGGTTTTCAGCATCCCACTGCTAAATTCAGCAAATGACAATGCATTGCACGTCTCAGGCTGGAATACTACTCATGTATTTGTTTCTGTATTTCCTGATCCAATTCTACTGCTATGTAGAGAGTAACCACACTTCCATTTCTCTGAAGGTTGTGTTAGAATAACCACCTTAACTTTTTGTGAAAGTCAGTGGTAATTTTAATATCTGAGTTCTTGAAGGTAAATGAGATTTGCACTGGAGATAAGGTCTGTTTTCGAACAAATTTCTTGAGATGGTCTCATATCTAAAGAAGGTGTTTTAAATTTTTTGTGAAGATTAGGGAAGCTAATCATCCCTTGCTAGGAGGTAGTTAATTTTTTGTTTACAAAAATCATTTGTTTACAAAATCATTGGTTACACACAGAATGTGGTGGGATTTTATGTTGTTGAGTTGGGTGGGGGTTTTTTTCCAAATATACACATTTCAAGAACTGAAAGCACAAAGTTTTATCTAGGTTCTGACTGTTGTCATATTTGAGCAACTGTTCAGATGTGCCAGTCAGGCTTTTGGAGGAAAACTGGCCACGTTCTCCCATAGTTGTCATATATTTGTCACACTGCCACCAGCTAGAAAAATCAAATTGGAACCATTCTGTTACGAGCTGTGAACATCCTTTGCAGCAGTGCCATTTGCATCAGAACGGCTGGTATTGTTTTCAAACGTCAATATTAATATTTCAAGTGGAACAAGAAAGGCAAAGCAGTCTTTTGTTGAAAGTTAGCCCGTTCATGAGTGCAGTGAGGAAAACAGACAGGCACAAAGTAAATCAGATGGGATTTAGATCCTTCAACAACTTCCATGTACCTTCTGCCAAGACATTGTGGACAGATACAGCTCTCACAAACTGCCTTTCCCTCTTTCAAAACACCAGCTAGCAAAAAGGCAGAAATAGACATCTACAATGAAGAATTACAGTCCAGGACAGTTACTATAGTCACCAATTTAATTTTTAAAGTGGCAAGCACAGCTGGAAGTCTTTCCAATACTGGTCCTTCTAAAAACTCATCATCCCAATTGATGTATTTAGAAAACAGACAATTTTGTAAGCTATTCATTCTTCCAGCACTTAAGGAAGAGTTTTTTTCTCCTGATAAGAAAAAGGACCTATTTTTTAAAAATTGAATAGATAACTTGACACACAGGAATAAGATAAAAAGTAATTCTCTCAAACCAGAGGGTACACTGAATCATTTAAGAACTCTGCAGCAAAATTTGCTTCTTGGCAAACTGCTTAGGCATATTTCTGTGACAGTGATTTGTCTTTATTCTTTCCACTGGCACTCCAAGATATGGATGGTAGATTCCTAGCATTTTCAGTATCTGGTTGTTGTGCTTCTTTATCATCACAATATAGACACACTAAGAAGTGTGAAATACTTGCTTGTACAATTTTCCTTCCATTTCTTAAGTTCAAACAGCTTTTCACTGCAAGATATTCTAATAATATGTTCTCACACCTATTTGTTTATTGTCTCATCTGTTCTAAACATTATTCTACCCATCCTGTTTGAAGTCCTACACTGCAGCAAAACAGCCGGGTTCCCTAACACATGACTCTGAATAACAATCTACTAAAAATAGAAGTATGTATATTTATTTATATGCAATATCTGGCTGTACTTGACAAATAGAAATCGATTTCATGATCTCCTTTGAAATTGGTAGCTCCCCAAAGATTGACCAGTGGTGGAACTTGAAAGTTATGGAAGTAGGCTGTATGTGGTGTGGGGAAAAAATGAAGTTAGGCGGATTTAAAGAATTGAGTTGTGTGAACAAAATGAGAATGAAAAACATTTAACAGCACATTGAGCAGACATAAACACAACAGAACTGAAAACGATATTGACACAATTGAATATTTTAATTATATATTCTAGTTGTGCAAATAAATAAAAAAAGAGAAATCTCAGTTAGTTATGGAAGAATCCACAATATTCGACTATCATCTAAACCTGCAGATCACAAAAGAGATGATGATAAAATAATTACTGCATGAGTGACAAAGTTGAATTTTGTTCACAGTTATTAAAAAAGAGGAAAGGAACAACATGATGAAAACACTAAGGGGTTTAGTCATCTTGCATACGAACTGAAATGCAAACAGCCATCAGATCATGTCAGAATAGCTAAAGCCGTAGCTTGCATGGAGGGAAGCGGGTGTGAAGATGAAAGAGTGAGAAGATGGATCTGCATGTCACCTGCACAGCAGCAATTGTTAAAAGACAGATTCCCTGGTTTATGAAAAGGGCTTAGACAGCACAAAATCAAGGAGCCCAGAGAGGAAAAGATTTAAAGGAAGGACACCTGCCACTTTCAGAAGGATAATACCACCAGTCATGGGATTTTGCTTGGATGAAGTAAAGGCTTTGGCAAAGGTTTTTTCAATTACGGTTAAGGCATAAAGCATACTGGAGAAGAACTAGGATGAAATAGATGTGTTGTTCTTGTCTTTTCTAAAAAGAACAAACACTTCTGGGGATCTTTCTGCTCAAAAAATTAATCATTCTCACTGTCTATCTCTCAGGTTCCCTAATCCCACAGCATTATATTGGACGTTTGAAAATCCAAGACTGATTATTGTTCAGTCGTGATTTTGGAGTTCATTTATGATGAAAACCAAGGTCTGACTCCGAATTTGGCATTATTTCCAGTGGGATCTGTGTATAGATGTGACAAAAGTGTACCCAAAGACTTTTACTGCAGATTTAAATTTCTAATACCATTCATGTGCTCATTTGCAGGTCTAGACCTATAATGCTTAGTTAGCTTGAACAGCTGTGTTTTTATGGCTGGAGTAGGTTTGAATGAGAGTTTAAAAGCTTGTGTGTACTTATTGTATATGTCCAATTAATCTTCACTCTGCAAAATCGAGGTTTTCCCTTCTTTTTGCTACATCACAGTTCTTATGCTTGCTTTGGACTGCAATCCTGGCTCACACTTCAAGTTAACAAGGCTGTGGTACTGCCCTAATAATCCCTAACATGTTTAAACAGATGTTTATAGCTGCTGGTGTACCTAAGCTCTTGTTTTAATTCCTGAGGTTGCTTGTTAAACCTGAGTATGACACAAGGTTTCTGGCGATGAAGTGGGATTTTTGCTATATTTGATGGATGATATATGAATGCCAACCCCTGAAGCATCTCCGACTGTTCAAAATAAGTGACAAGTACAGAGATATGGGGTTTAAATCTCATAGCAACACAGCAGAATAATTTTATCTCAAACTGGGAGAAAGCATCTAAAAGGAATATTATCTGACCAAGATTGCCACCATCTAACAAGCTTTTTTGTGATAAATTTTGAGGGAGGCATATTTAAAAATCCAGTTCTGGATTTATAAAATCCATACAAACCAGCTTATTCAAAAGGGCCAACAGAAGAGTTTTGTAACTCCTCATTTTATTCATCAGATTGCTCTGCAGATGGCAGTAAAATTTATTTTCTATTTAAAGAGTGTCTCGCCTCATCATAATCAAGGAAATATACTTTCCAACTTAACCAAAAACTTGGCAAGGACAAAGTTCTGCACTGGCACCAAGTAATCCCATACAAAAAGCCTGTCTCCCATCTTTCTTGTTTTGCTGTGCCAAAAATATTTTTAAAAGACCACAAAGTAGACCTTTCATATTTTACTGTGAAATATTCACACTCACTTTAAACATACACAGGCTCTCAAGATCCCAGCAATTGGCTCAGCCTAGCCTGCACCACATGAAATAGGTGTTTCCCTTCCCCACAAACTGGCCCGTGGGAAGTCAGAGCATCTCCAGGCTGTCAGGACTGGGGCAGAGAAGCACAGCTGGATACTTGCCTGCTCACACCTTCTGTATGAATGGGAAATGTCCTGAGAGGAAGCCAAAGTCTTCCAGAGCAAACCTACACAACTTTCCCGAACAGCTGTTGAGTCATTTTTCCACAAAGGAGAGAAAGAAAAAGGCTTTCCCAGGAGACTGGAAAATCAGAGCTATCAGGATAGGTGGCAGAGAATCCAAGGCAAAGGATGGGAAGATAAAAGGAGAGGAAGACTACTGTTAGCTCCAAGATGAGCACAGAGCCGCTAGGACAAAGCACCCTATTTCCAACAGCAAATGGCAGTTGGTGGGCAGCAAACCTGAAACATTTCCATGGAGCACTGGGGCAGGAACAGGCTGCAGACAGGGTAAAATTCTGCATGAAGGGCATTATCAGAAAGGTAAGTTCTGTATCTTACTGCACGTCCACACTAATACTTGACTGCCTTTTCCTGGAAGCTCCTCTGGAGAAAATAACCACAAGGAGTCTGCAGGTGACACGCAGGCTTGGATAGTTTGCTTCTTAGCTGTGTTATCAGTGCCAAGTGGTTTGAAAAGGTGTACTTCTCCTCACTTGCACTTACAAGCTATTCCTGTGACTGTGAATCCAGGACATTTATCATTCAAATATTTGAGTAAAGCTGCAACTCTACTCAAGACTTGTCATCACTTGAAGGGAGCTACCACCACTTTATTTGTGCAGCTCTCACTTTGCAAAACATTTTCACAGTAAAAGTTAATGACAACTTCACATGCCTTCTTGAGACTGAAAATTAGGTAGTAAGCTAAGAATCAAGATCTTGGAAGACTCTGAAGCATTTCTGGTGACTCTCCAAAAGAATTCTTAACTCTGTTAATTCATCTGCTCAGCAGTTCAGCTACATATTTTCCTAATCAGGTGGTTCTTGATTTCAAATGGATAAAAACGTCTTCATTAAATAATACAAAATACCTCAGAAATAATTTGTCAAGTCATTCAAAAAATACAGCTGTAGATAAGAGAAATATTTCCTCACCTCCAAAATTGTTTCAAAGGTATATTTACAACTGTAACATATACAGCAAAAAAATCTTTATAGTATAAAGTTTTCTAGCTCCAAACCTGCTGCTTGGAATGAAACTTGAGATAGAATCAAGGCAGGTCTCTGGGGAGGTAATGATAGGAGTATATATTGAACTGCTGGGAGCATGAATATGCATAGCTCAGTAAGGGCAAATGACAGACAATGGCCTATTGTATCCAGCTGAAATGGGTGTATGTGTTTTTTCTTTCCTCAAAAAACCCCTAAATTCACCCAAAAAATAGCAAATAAATATTTACAGCCCTTTATTAAAGTAGGTTTTATCTTGAACTTTAGTATTGAATGTGTTTAGGTTTGAGGAATCTTGTCATGTTTCATTACTGCAGTATGGTAGCGTCTCCTATATTAATGCCAGGGGGATAGTTACAAACAGAACATAAACGTACATTTTAAATTACATTTACCAAGTTTTATCATGTTAGAGGAAGAAAGGAAGGAACCTGAGATTGACACCATAGATCATACACTACTTTGAAAATTAATTGCTAAATAATATTATAATGTACAAAATATTTACTTGACTTGAATGCCGAGTAATTATTTGCCAGTACCTGGCAGTTTCTGGCAGGGCTTCTCTTACTCAGTTGCTAACCAAAATGTAAAATGATAGCCCTTAAGACAAAACCAGGATTATAGATGAAGCTACTCTTTTGTTAAAAGTCTGTATAATTTTAATTCTACTTGGTTTAAAACATCTTGAGAGATGTAGATGCTTACGCCTGAGGCAGCAAAGAATTACAAACCTTGCTGTAAGGGTACTGCTGCAATACACCAGCCAGGCTTCAGTGGGACTGTTTATCATCAAATATACATGAAAGACCAGGACCCCTACTTGACTAGACATGACAATTTAACTTTGCCTCTTTCACCGCAGTGACATGATCATAAACATATTATCAAGTCCTGCAGTGTGATCAACAACAGATGTAAAATTAAGAGCTGACAAGTTTTAGCAGGTAGCTGAGTCCTACATATTTTCTGCCAAATTTAATTTTAATTTCCAAAAATCTTCCAGGCAACTCTTTTTTAAAGACTTCAGAAACCACTCTTATTTTTCTCTTCTATTCTTGCAGTTAGTACCAGTGTTCCGAAAAAGTAGGATTTACATGTTGTTTCTTTCAGGACAATTTGCCTTTCCTTTTTTGTTTGCCCCTATTTTATTGTTTTATACAGAAAATAAATCCAGGAAACAGGTTGTGTACAGTTTTATTCACAACCTGAGTGACAACACACCTTGCTGCAGCAAGGAAAGCCAACAGGATGCTGGGTTGCATCAAAAAGGGCATCACCAGCAGAGATAAAGAAAGCATTATCCCTCTGTGCTTGCCAGGCCACAGCTGGGATGTGTTCAGTGGTGGACCCCACTATAAAAAAAGATGGGGATAGGCTGGGCAGGGTCCTGAGATGGGCCACAAAGATGACCCCAGGACTAGGAAGGCTGCCATAAGGAAAAGCTGAGATGCATGTGTTTATTCAGCCTTGAGGAAAGACGGTTTAGGGGAGACCTTGTCACCATGTTCCAGTATTTAAAGGGTGGCTACAAGAAGTTGGAGACTCCCATTTTACAAGGAGTTACATGGGAAAAAGGAGGGGAAATAGGTACAAGTTACTCCTGGGCCAATTCCAATTGGACACAAGAAGAACATTTTTCACAATGAGAGCAACCAGCTGTTGGAATAATCTCCCCAGGGAAGTGGTGGATTCCCCAACAAAGATTTTGGCTGGGTCATCTTGTCTTGGCTTTTGCCCAAAAAGTCTGGACTAGACAACCCTTCAGGTCTCTTCCAGCTGGGTCTTCTATGATTCTATGATAATAAATTAACAATAAGCCATGGCAGGTAACGCACCTGTTATTTGAGAATTAACTCCCATGGCTTTGTAAAGCATAAGGTACCAATGAATGTGTCCTTTCCCTTTGGGTGCAATTATATTTCAAAAGCCATTTCCTGGAGTTGCTGGTATAGCTTCTCTTTGGTTGAAAGTTTCTCTATCTTCCATGGATTGCACTCATATTTGTCTTGAATTGTATACTGTGATTGGCAAGTGCTGACATAAGGATTTACTTGTGCTGTGTCAGGTTCAAAGTTTAGTGCTCAACTTGATGTGGCTTAACCATGAGAGAATTATATTGAAACATGAACACCAACCTTCTAAACCAAGTTTTAGTCCAAAGACTAAGCATCATTCATTCTAAACAGTAAAAACTTAGAAACAGACGTTTCTGATGACTAATTCTTCTCCTGGGAGTTCACGGTTAAACCCTTGCTAATATGGTAGGAACAATGGTGGTATAGCAATCACATCCATGAGATTTATTGAAGATCTTAAATCTATTCGGTACCACTGTCAACTGTCTTTTTTTCAGTCTTTAAAAAAAAAAAAAAAAAGCCAAATCAGAATACAGTCATCTGCAGCATGGTGAAAATAAAGGAAAAGGCCAAGGAGAAAGCTTACTGCCAAATGCTTGGAGCATTTAACCTAAAATATTATTAAGATCTAAACACAACAGAAAAGTGAAAGCTGAACAACTATATGCCTGGATCATTTAAGTTAAAGTGAATATTTACCTCAACAAATAACATAAATATCTACTGTGGTTGCTGAGAAATAGTGTCTTTAATGTAATCATGTTGCCTCTCAATCAGTTTGTCCGGGGTTTCTTTAACTGGGATTCTTCATTTAAATGTTCCCTGTCCTTGAAATTTCTGTTTGCAATCTTGTACAAGTCACTCCCCCCATAGAAACTTTTATAAATGTAATTTTTAAACTTGAAAATACCTAGTGTGTACTACAGTTAACTGAGTATTTGTGAGTTGGGCCACAAATAGAGTTTAATGAATGTTTATGCCATTTAAATTAAAAATTTTCAGGAGCTTGAAAACAAAACTCAGTTTCTTCATAAGGAAAAATAATTATGATTGTGTTGTAAAGTAAAGGTATTAAAGTACTAAAGCAGATCAAAAGGTTATGAAATCAACCCTTATAAAAAGGTAGTGATAACTACAGGCAACAAGGAGAGAATATTGGAATAAAAAGGTGATAATCCAGTTTAAAAAGCTTGGAACAAAAACTGAGAATTACAATTAATGAATAAAACAGAATTGAGGGAAAGGGGGAAGGGATAGCCATAAAAATCACATAAAATGAGTTTGTCATTTCCTCCAGTGAGTGATGGGGACTCAGACAAAAAATGTTGGGTTTGATCTGTTTTGCTATACTTTTTCTTCTGGAAAACAAAAACAGAAATCCTGCTGACAGATTCAGGGCACACTTTGCAGCAGTTAGAAGTGGTGATTGCTCTACTAATATTCCTTCCCATTTTGTTCTATTCAGCTATGACTTCTATGACCTCTGTCTACACCTTCCAAAAAAGGATTCCAGGACACCTAACATGAAAAAACAGTCCTAACCAAACTCATTATACACAGTTATTAAACAGCAGAACCACTAAAGCCACCTCAAGATTTCTTTTCTTGTTTTTTTATACATTCTTATGCTGTACCAGTTTGCTCCTTCTTACTTCTATTTCCTAAATTAACCGTTCCTATCTGTCACTTGTTTGTTATATGCTTCATTCACTTCTAAAATCTGGCATGATACTGCAATCATTCACTTTGACATCAGTAGTCCACAGTGGACAGCTGCCAGCAATACTCTTATAATTCTGAGGTATTTCACTTCTTATATTCTAAATTAAATATTTTGGGCTTCTTCATTAATTTGAAAGATTTGCTGCAAGTGAAGTCTACCAACATCTTAATGATACTTTTCTTTCTCTAACCAGAGGCCTGAAAGTCCCTTGTCTCCAACCCCCCAAAACAGAAATCTTGTCTTCATTTCTATGAAACTGTTTTGGAAAAAAACTTAATTTTTCCACCTTTACATACCAGGTGTTGACTGCTTCAAAACTTTCAGTGTTACTTTAATGACAAATTTGTCTCAGTTCACATTTTCCCCAAAACACAGAACTCAGACATGCCCGTATTTGGTAGAATAGTGTTACCAAATTGAATGAATCATAGATGAAAATGAAGTTACTATTTTATCCTTAGGATGTTTAGGTTTTCCCAGTTGTTGGTAGTTACGGAGAACTGATCCCAGACCTCATGATCTGCCATGAATTTTTATTTGTAGTTCCCAAGCTCTATGCAGCATAAAGAAAGAACACGTTGTAGCTCATCTGCACGTTAGTAGTTCTGTCAGCTGAGTCAGTGTATGTGCAGAGATCATCTCTCGAGAAGCTTGAATGGAAAAGGAATGAAGGGTGACAGAACACTGCTGTCCATGGCACGACAAACAGCATTAGTGAACAGCAACATTTCAGCCACAGTGCCCTAGCAAGGTAGAATCTGTATAATGCAGCAACCCAAAAACACTCAGATGGCGTGGTTATACTTCATAAAACCCATTCAGTTCCAAATAATACTATAGGGTATACAATATTTAATATTTCATGTCAATTAGTTATATTAGTATTGTTCTGCTGCATGCAATTGTGAACTTCAGTAACCTTGGTGCAGATACCTTAGAATTCCATATATTCTGTAACAACAGGCCTCATACACTAACATACACCATGTGTCAAAGCTAGTATGACTTATTCTGTTAGGCTGTGTTGTAGAAATACTCTTCCTACTTATATTACAACATCTTACAACATAATGAAGAATTTTAGGTTTTCTTCCCCCACCCAAAGTGAGCAAAAATGTGGAAATAAAACTTGACAGTCTGCAATGGTTGTATTTTCAAGTTTGAGTTTGTCTTGCACAAGAGATGGTTCTCCAAGGTGCTGTGCAGGATAAAACCAGCTCCTTACATGTTCCTGCATATTTGAAAAAAACTTTACTAAGTTTTATTACTTTACTAAGTTTACTAAGATGCAATACCATCTTAGTGTACAGTATAAAGTAAGTGCATTTTGAGCATTAAGTGTATCTTTTTAGAAATTTCAGTTACTAGTTTGATGATTTTTTTTTTAATTTAAAATAACACCTTCTCCACAAAAGCGGATAAATGTGTCAGATTCATAGTAGGAGGGTTTTCCTCCAAGAAGATTTCCTTCTACTAAACTATCTTTTTTAAGCCTTTCTTCTGCCTGGAGCTGGATGTGGCTGGGAAAAGAAAAAGAAAACAGAACAAGAACAAAAAAAATTGTTTGTTGTTTTTTTTAGTGTTGATCCACAAAAACCAAATGAGTAAAAATATATTTTAAACTTCCAGTTCATTATATACAAACGTGTTCAGAATTTGATCCATTGTCTTACCATCTATTTCCTTCTGGCACTTCCATAAGTCAAAACCCGACTAAAAGTTTCAGATTAAGTTTATATGACAGGCATGATCTTTGTGATGTTACAACATGATCCAAAAATATGAAGTAAAAACTAAGGTTTTGGAGTTTCCCCCATCTTGTCTGGTTGGACTGTTTGTGTTCTGCTGTCCCAGTCATTATCTTTTGCTTACTGAGATTTCTCTATCTCCTCTGATTCCTTAGACATTTCATAGCTGCTGGTTAGATGCTATTACCATGTGACATGTTCAACCTTTAAAACAAATAATTTACTGTGAAAGTTGAAAACTGTTAGAATGATGAATTTGAATGTTTATCACTGAGTTCTTCAGGCCTAAGAATACTGTCAAACTCTAAAACAAACAAGTATAATAAAATTACCCTTCTTTTCAAGGTCTCAGAAGGTGGAGGGCAGGGTTTTTTCTGGCTCTTTGCTTAGTGCTCTGTAGCCTGTCTGGAGGTGCTGTTTGCAAAACAGCATTTTCAGCTTTTCTCTGACATCCCCATTTGGAATTAGCAGCAGATAAGCACTGTGCTGCTACCTGCCGTTCCCACTCATGTTTCTGTGGGAAGGAACGTCACATCAGCTAAAGCTGGAGGCCAAGCCATGCACAGAGAAGAGAAGGAGCTTAGACAGGGTAAGCAAAGTTCCCCAAATCCCAGAGCGCTGAAGTGGCACCAAAGCAACAAGCGCTGCTGTTGCAAGAGAGCCTGAGGAACTGCCCTGCACAGTAGAGGACACAGAATGAAAGAAAAAAATGGTGCTTAAGTGGTTGTTTTCTGTCTTAGCTAGTCAGCAAAAGAGCTACAAGAAAGCATAAACCCAGCTTTAACTGAGTTACTAGTCTGAAGGAAGCTGCAAAAAATGCAGAAGCTCGTGGTTCCACCAACCAGCCCACAATGAAAAGGTGAGTTTTCAGTCAGGGGGGCTTGGGGAGCTCATACCTTCTACCATAGCCTGACAGCCCCTCCATGGCCTGCCCCTGATGTTTCTAGTACTTTCCATTATTGTTCATCTGTTAATCGAGTTAAACAGTACCAACCCTACCCTAAAACCATTTTCAGGTGTCATACAGATGTGTTTTTTCCAACCTCTGGCATTTTGATTCAAGGGAAAAATAGCAGCAATGCCTTAGAAACTGAGACAGTGACCAAGCTTTTTACTTCAAGTTATTTCTTAAAATCAAACCATGCCTCAACTGAAAGAGACTTTCTGCTAACTGCATTTCGAGACTGAGAGAGAGTGTGGTTGAATTAAATAAGTTTAGTAATTTAATTTGGCATTGAGTCTGGCGCTAAGCCTTAGAAACTAGTAGGTAGCTAAGATCTAGTGGCATTTCTATAATGGAGGGAGGTAAAAGCTGGACAGATCTCCAGTTTTCTCAACCATAAAAACTATGTTTTGTTGTCCAGAAAAAGATGGTTTGTGTTGAATTCTTGAAAACTGCTTGAATAGCTGCAAATCCTATAGAAATCATCAAGCAGAAAGATGCTGAAGAAGATGCAGAATCAGGAACTGTGCTAAATATGCTAGTGTTGTAATTTAAAAAAAAAAATTATTGTGCTTTCAGCATTTTCCATTCAGAATGTAAAACAATATTCTAACTGATTGTTCTGTGCATTTTCATTTGTGCCTCCCAGGAAAGCTTTTGGATAGGCTTGAGGGTTAAAATTATTTTATAGAGTTCAAAATAATCTTCTTCTGAAATGAAGAAAGCAACCATTGCCTCCAACTGTAAACGCTCTATTACTTCTATGGTATTTAGGACACTAAAAGAAAAGAGCCCATAGAAAGCGGCCAGGGATTTTTAATGTCTGCACAAGGGAATGTCATCATTTGTTTCCTTTCAGTTAAAATCCTCAAAAAACAAACAAACAAACAAACAAACATAAAACCAGCAAGCATTCATTGCTCTAGTAACACCTTATTTAAAAAAAAAAAAGGGAAAATCCTTCACACCTTCTCTGAAGATATGCAAATATTATACAAGAACCAAAAATAAACCAACAGAAACAGCAGAATTAAGGTAATGTTAAAGAGAAACTAATGTGTTCCTAAATCCTGTTTATTCCAACAAGGTTCAGTAAGGACTGGTTCTATGCTTTAAGTACACAGACAGCAAAATCTGGGCATGCACCTAGTCTGGGCATGAAGAGTTTTCAGGCCAGAAAATGTAAAATCCTGCATGTAACTTGGAACTCAAATGTTAGTTTCCCTAAAATTAAAATGCTGTTGCTAACACAAGAAGCTTTCAACAAAATTCTGATCACTCTGTAGCAGAAAACTTTAATTCCCTAAACAAGGATTAATGCTGCCCTTTCCTAACTAGAGTAGAATCTCAAAATTTCACTCTAATTCTTGCCTCAATTGTCTTTCACAGAAGTTGAACAAGTTACTAAAGTCTCTCAGGCAATAGTTTAGAACTGTTTATGATACTTAATGTTTTTTTCTCTTTTTCCTCTTCTTCTACTACCACTTAGCGACGCATAGTTTTGTTTCTTCTGACCCTATACATGCCCTTTAGTATTTTTGCAAACTCAATATCAAAGTCTTTCTTCAGGAAAAAAGGAAAGATGAATTTGGACCTTCAGATTGCTGAAGCAACAACCGAGTAACAAGGCAGCAGGCATTGTCAAAACATATTTAATGACAGAATTCTTCAGAGAGCTTTGCAAGATCAAAAAAGAAAAAAAATTACTTGATGTTACCGTGCCCTGTGGGACTTGATTTTTGTTTTAAATTGGGAAATATTGTTCCTGAAGAAACAGTGTATTGATTTGTTAAATCCCTGTTTTAAGAGTCGCTTTTTAGAATTGAAATGTAAATGGCATCTTTTCTTTGCAAGTTAAAAAAGTCTTCAGAGAAAACGATCTTCTAAGAGACTCTGCAAGCATCAAAACATTACTTATTTGTAAAACATTTAGTCAAGAAACATTGGACATGTTAGTAGGAATTAGTGAATTCGTAGGAATTTTTGCCAGGACTAGGTGCAGAGCCATACTAAACTACACAAAACAATTGATCTGCATTTCTGTAAGGTACACCAGGGCAACTGCATCAGGTTGTCTTGTAGCAAAAAGAATTAAATACTAGAAAAGCCAAAAAACTTCAAGAAAGCAAATAAAATCTTCGGTATAGATGGTACAGATCAAAAACAGGCAGGGAGGAGACCTTTTTTCAGTTTTTTTTACTAAAAAACTGAAAAAAGCCAAAAATTTAAGCCAAAAATAGTTCTTTGTTGAAGCAGAACAGCTTGATTCAGTACTTGTGTGAAGATCAGAACTTAGTTTTATGACTATGCCTCCCCAAGGCCCAAAAATCTATTGTTTAGATAGTGAGTTTTGTTCCACTGTTGTTAATTATCACAAACTCTTCCCATATTTCTTCACAGCTCTGGATTTAAGTGTATGAGTGTGTGCTGTGCCCATGGTACGCTCCCTTTTCTCCAAAATGGGAATAACCAAGGTCCTGTCTGCACGTTAACCTTTTGTGTTTGTACCTTCTATAGGAAAGACTACGGTTTAAGTGTCTGGTTTGTAGTTGTCTCACCCTCTAGTGGCAGAGAGGCTTTAGTTCTCAGGGATGAAGAAATGGGAGATGGAGTTTTTTTCTTCTGGTCAACTGTGCTGTGTTGCCTATTTACAGCAGGCTGGTAAAGAGCTGAAATTGTTTTATTGGTTTATAAAGCCGCAGATCATTGTCTGCAATGCGTGCCCATCACTTCTAATGGAGCTATGCAAAATATGCTGACCTACAGGCAACGAAATAATTAAAAAGGTGCTAATGAAGGGTAGTTGTATGCTCAGATGTACTCCTTCAGTTATGTGAAATGACTGCTATTAAAGCCTTCCTGTGCCACCACAATTAGTGGTAGTATAATGCTGCTGCCTGAAGACTAACAGAGATAGAACCTTTATTTTCCTCTAAATTCAAATTCCCTATTAAATTTTCATTTAAAAGCAGAAGACAGACACCAGATTATTTTTGTCCCCAGAAAGACTTAAAATCACAATGCACAGCTTTTATAAAATAACATGCTGACCAGATATTAGATGAAAAATTAATAGATTTCCTATCCTGTGTTTGGGAAAAGAAACAAAAAATAAAAAGAGTTAAAAAGAGTATTTAGTAATGTTGGCTTCTGCAGAAATTTTTCTGCTACTTTACAAGATTAGAGCCTTGGAAACAGAATTAATTCAAACCTCGATCATTTAAGTTTTGTTGTTGCTATTTGGTCTGTACAGTTGGACCAAAACAGAATAGAGAAAAAAATATGAGGCATTGCCAGCACTTCCTGAGAGGTAGCCACTAAGTGAGTGGAGAACTCTGGAGATACTAATCAGCTGTAAGGAAAGGCCTTTGGCCATATTTTAGAGGAGGATGTATAAAGTACAAAACCACAGGGAGCAGTAGCTTAGCTGCCAGTGTGCCAGCACATTTGTTCAAACAACTTTACCATTTTTTAAAAGCTTTTTGAAGGCATAATTCTTAGTTGTAAATATGTTGTTGCTGATAATCAGTTTAGGTTCTAATGTCACCTGTAGCTGTGATTGTTTAATTAACAAGTATGATTATGGTGCATCATTCTAATTGCCTGCATTCTCCACTATGATGTTTCTTATGTTCTGGTCTCTTGCAATTCAGCCAGATTTTGGCCAGTTGGATTTATTTTTCACATGGCAATACAAGATGGGTATTTCTGAAAATTAGGGTACAGAAAGCTACAGTATTTTTGCTACATCCAAAAATCCTACTGGTGTTTAAAATGAGAACTCCTCCTAACAGAGCACAGAAAAATTTGCATCTAACCAGGTTTATAGGACTGTGAAGCACAGAATGGTTGCTCCGAGCACATGAGCAACAATAGGATTTGCTATATCCAAAAAGCCCAAACTGTAGAATTATGATGAAAATAAGTCTAATGATCCAAGCACAGTCCCATGCCAACACTAATATTTTAATACCAACCATGAAGTAGCATTTTTGCAAGGATACTGGCCCACATGTGCACAGTCATTTTGTAGATACAGCAATCAACAGTGTCTTCAGAAAGACTTGTGGAGAAAGCAAACTTTCAGAGAGAATTGCTGACAGTCACAAGGTGCAGTGTTCAGGCTCCAGAATGAATCTGTCTTGCTTGGTTACAAAGTCCAAGTTTAACTTATTACCATGGAGCTGGCTGCAGTCATTGCTGGAAAAATCTGAATTGTGCAGCCCCACTGTCTCACCATCTGAGATACGGTGCAAATGCTGCCTTGGGTACAGCAAGCTCACTTAACCTACTGCCCTACACACTCAGTACTTTCTCCATTTTCTTATGTACTTTAAAAGTGTCTAATAAAAATGTTTTACTTAATGTTTCCTCATATATAGGTCTCAAAGCATGGATAATGGGAAACAGATGATGTGAGCACATACAAGCAGGCTCATTTTGTATATATAAGAAGTAGCTTTCAGAAAAGAGATTGAATTCTTGTGAGTGGGATTGGTTTAATTACACCACAGACTTTGATCCTGTTCACAATTCCAGTGTGAATTTGGGCAAAACTTCACTGAAATGGTACAATTACAGACAAAAGTAAAATAAGAAAAGGTGTTTCATGACTCAGGGCTGAGAGAACATGTCTGAGCAAAGAAGATGCTATTAGACAGAGTGCACAGGTCATACCTGTGTACCAGCCTACCAGCCTTATTTAATGCAAAGTCCACACAGTGCATATTCTGGCCATGTAAATAAGGCCCTTAGAAGTGCAATATCAATTAGTGCAATATCAATTCACAAGGAACAGAACATGTAGTGCTGTAATAATAATTTTTTGCGTGTGTTACATTTGTCACCGTATTAAGCATTTTTAAGGAATTTTGACTTGCTTTTTCCATTATCCTCCCCTGGATTTCACTTTCACTAGCAGTACTACATTAACGATAATAAATGTATTGCAGCAGTAGCACAGCAATGCCCACATCCCCCAGCCACCACTCCTTGCTGTTAAGGGCAACAGACAAACACCAGGTTAATGCCTGCTGCACTCCCTTTGACAGGCTGCTGAACTTGAGGGTAGCTACAAATGACATTGATTAATTCTGATCACATGCTCCATGTGTGTAATGGCAAATTCTCACCTACGACCCTATTTCCCTTTCAAACAAGGTGCAGTGCGAAATCAGGACG
This sequence comes from Lycocorax pyrrhopterus obiensis, assembly GCA_014706295.1. Taxonomy (NCBI): domain Eukaryota; kingdom Metazoa; phylum Chordata; class Aves; order Passeriformes; family Paradisaeidae; genus Lycocorax; species Lycocorax pyrrhopterus. Next base: position 22,612,163 of record JACSVZ010000013.1, read on the forward strand.
CATGAAAGAGGATCACAGAGGCTGCAGTTTGGAGCCCACAGGTCTGCTTGTCTTGAAAGCTGCTTGAGTGTAATAACTTCCAACTTAGCTGGAGATGGGAGTGGCCCAGGTACGTGCAAGGTCACAGTGAACTGACATTCACCACTGAAGAATTTATACGCTGGACAACACTGTCTTCTAAGGAGCTGAGCCATGAACCTTTCAGTCCATCACATGTCGTTGTTTGCATTTAAATACACAGCATATAGCACTTCCCTCTGGAGAACACACAGATACATTTACCTGTTCAGCTTACTACTGCTATTCCCCATTTGGAACTTTAATAATAGGGGATCAAAGTTCACCCTCGATTCAGGACAGACTTAAGTCTGTGGAGGACTCGAACCACACATTCTAAATTCCATCTGTAGGCACCACAGGGCTAGCAGAACATCACAAAAGGATACCGCATACCCCCACAGCAGTATTCTGCCTTCTGACATTGGTAACCCGTCAGTTATCCACACAGTGCTCCTCAGGAGGGAGAAGAGCTTTCTGGAGGATGTGCAAAGACACTTCTCTGAACAGGACTGCCATTAGCACTCCAGGTGAAGGCCCAGCCTAGGACACAGTCCCTGTTAGCCAGGGAGGGGATGGCAGCCCAGGCTGTGACACAGCAGCAGCAGGAGGAGCACGAGCAGTGATGCAGGGACCGGCCTGTGTTCCACCACCGCCTGTGCTCACGCTGCGCTCTGCACCCGGAGTAATTGACAGTCACCACACGATGGGATTTATGCTCTGGGCAAACGATTTGTCCTACTGAGGTGACTGTGTGGGACTGCATGCGGGGGATGGAACTGGGTTTTAAACAGTTAGCATGGTTGGGAAGGCATTGTTGGACTCTGCTTCCCTTTCCTCCTCAAGCTTTGGGTTGCCTGAATCTTTTTACCTGAAGGGAAGGAGCAAGAAACCACTTTCACCTGTGAGCAAGGAAATCAGGATCAAAAAACTCCTAGAAATATTGCTTGAGTTTGAAACAGCTTTTTTTTCTACAGCTTTCTAAAAGCTGGTTCTTGCTTATCCTCTTCATCGTTCAAACACGAATGAAAAACCCTGGTGCTTTGTATTTATACACTGGCAGTAAACCCCAAAATCTGGGCATGCTTTATTGCTATCTCTGCCTCTCATATAGCTACTTAAAAGTTGTGCTGAATATTAAGTATCATAATTTGGAAGAACAGAAGAAATAACATCTGTTGTAACCTGAAGTACCAAAAGTAGGCCTTTTCATTCCATGCCAGTCAGGAAACTAATAACATATGTGCAGAACGCATTTCATATATGGCAGTGACATATTTCCAAAACATTCAAATTATAGTTTTATCCTTTGACCATTTGTATTCTTGACCATTAATCCAACTGTTTCCATTCCTTCTAATGCTAATTCCTAAGCAAATGTCAGCAATTGACAACAAACAAGGCAAAATTCAGAAGCTGTAGGGATATTTCACTGGTATTCTACTAATATGCCTAAAAATCTTTTAAATCATTAAGAAGGAAATGGAGTTGGTATAAATTATACACTAAACTCTTGATTTCATACCTCCAGTTAAGTCCAGTACTGCAAATAATCCCATTTAAATACATGTCAGTGTAGGACAAGGAAGTTAAAGGCAAGCATAAATGTATTCACTACCAGGACCATAGCATATGGATGCAAGTTGGAATTCGAAAGAGGAGCTTAAATTAGTTTCTCCTAATTTTCTCCCAGCAGTTCTGCTGCCCATTAGAGTTGTGGTGAATTGCATGGGATGGGTGCATGAACGCCAGGCTGGACAGGCCTGGAACAACCTGGTCTAGTGGAAGATGTCCCTGCCCATGGCTGGGGGATAGGAAGGGGATGAACTTTAAAGTCCTTTTTAATCCAGACTATTCCATGATTCAAGATGGCAGGCTCTGACCCAATCATGAGGTATTCCTTTCTTACCAAAAGCCAGCTGGGCCTGAGGGTCCGTGGGCAGCCCGGGATGGAGGCGGGCCCTGCAGCATTCCCGCTGGAAGCAGGACTGGAGGCAGAGCTGAGGGCTCAGCTGGGGCTGGTCAGGCGTGAGTGCCCTCAGCCCAGCAGGGCTCCTGCCATACGCACCCTGAAGGCCAGGCAGTAATAAAAGGGATAAAAGTTGCTTAAGGAGAGCAGCCGGGTGTGCTCAGGCCTAGGACGGATAGCCAGTGCAGGATCCCATCCGCAGCGCAGGCAGTGCTGGTAAGGCTGCCAGAGCAATCCTGCCTGGACTGCCTTCACACGGGCAAACATGGGACAGAGGAAACACAGGTGGTCAAAAGCACTGAAGGGGAAAAAAAAAAGAGTAAAATAATTTGGAGGATTCAGAGGATTCAGCTTACTTGAAGTAAGAGATCTTTGTAATGAAGTGTTATTTAATTTAATGGCAAAATTCTTCGGAGACGCTCAAGAGAGGCCTTTGGAAGCTGGTTATTAGAGTGCCTGATCCCAGAAAATGAGTTTCCCTGTTACTTTTCTTAGGAAATAAAGGAAAAAAGCCCACACATTTTAAAACTCTTAATTCTGTAAAATTGTTTCTTCACTGATGCTATTCATTACTTCATTTTTTAGTTTTTCTAAAGACCAGAAAGTCCAATAGGCTATTATAATGCTGATTTTCAGTTTCAGCAGATCTAGATAAAGAAATCAAGAAAATTTAATCAAAAAGCTCCAGATTTCACCAGAACTCAGCAGTCCATGTTAGAAATATGATTTAGACAGTTTGAATAGGTTCAAGAACACAAACATGCCTTTAAGCTCACCAGTTTTAATTTGTCCATCTTATAGTACAAGGAGATAAAAAGATCTCAGATTCTGGATGTTATTTTAAGAAGGTCTGAGCACTACAAATCATGTACTCTTTTAATGGTACTGTTTTAGAGGTAAATTGTGACTTGAAGAGCTTCTCAATTTTGATCCATCCACAACGATATAAGTGGTTAAAATTAGTGTTTTGAACCATGTATTACTATGTAGTTGCTGTCATGTTAGTGCTCTGTTACAGGTTAAAAAGAGAAGAAATGGATTCATTCTAGTGAATTCTAACATTATTGTAAGTGTAAAACAATTCTGGACAGATAAACTATTTGTACTAGATCATAATGAACTAACTTCGTAATTTACTCCAGCCAGATTCACAAAAAATCCCATATCTGTCCAAGGGTTTGATTATTAAGAAATGTTTGACAGAATGGGGTAGGTAATTACTTCAGCTAATGTAGATACAGCTCGTCTACGTAACTTCATATATAAGAAGCAAGGCACCTTCAAATTATAAAGCAGAAAGAAAGCAGTAATATCAGTCTGTGAGACTGACAGACAGAGCCTCAAAGCCGCAGCATTTTATATCAAATATGCTAGCAGACACATAAAAGGCACACAATCCCATTCATGTACTTTTCAGTGTCCATTTAACTTCCTTTTCTGTAGCCCACTCTTTCTCATAAAGTAGAAGATATTCTGCTGGACAGCCAGAAAAGAAAATGAGAGGCATCGTCTGACACTTGTGGCTGCAGCCCGAGCAGTAACAATACAAGTTTCTTGGCAGATAAAAATACTCACCTCCAAGCTGCCAAGCTGGTTACTTTCTAAACTGATCTCAGCTGTCCCTACTGACATTACATGCATGGCTCCTTATTGTGATGGGATATGTATTTCTTTGGTAAAGGTAATTATCATCCATGAACTAAACAGAAGCCATGAGCCTGCAGGTCTCTCTGTTTAAGATACAGTAGTAATCAGCGCTTCCAGCTTTCCTGAGGTTGCATTTCATTTTACTGATCTTAGGACATTGGGCAACAATTTTTTATTTTGCTAGATAGTAATTCCTGAAAAATTCTTGTTACAGGTTGTTCCTTTTTGCATCTCAGTTCTGGGATCAAGGTGCATGTGGCAAAGCAAGCTACTTGATTATTTACTCTGTGGTAGGTCCAAATTCCTCAAACAAAATGGTGAAATAAAAATTCATAAGACGTTAAATAAAAAAACAACATCTCTTCCAGGGACTGCTTGTATTTGCAACTTGATAACCATTTCTTAGCTTGTTCTTTCCCATATTATTTACTTGCTACAGGCAGCATTCTCACAGATTCAAAATGCTATGTATCTGTTCAGCCTCAAAAGTCTATACTGAAGTGTGCAACTGAGGTGCAAAAGGGAAGCATATATATCTTTTATTATCTTGCAGTAAGATAATTATTAACAGTATTTTTATTCTCTGTTAAAGCCAAACTTGAAAAGAGAGAAAACTGGAAAATAACACTGATTTTTGTCAAGCTAGAGCTTCCCTTCAGTCTAGCCCTCTATTCCTAGCAGCAGCAAATACCAGAATTTCAAAGGATGCTTTTTTGCAATCCCGTTTCCAAAAACGGAAGCATGCTTGAGCCAGAAATGGGTACAGCTAAAAATATGCTATCATTTCTAATATTAATCATATTAGTTAAAATTAGAATTGTCTGTATTTTATGTTGTTTGTTGTGATAAAATCCATCTGCAGAGGGGAACACCTTACAGTAACATGCAAGCCAGGAATTCCGTGATTACCATAGATTTGTTTTTCTGGATATTGGAAGAAAAGCTGGCAAAATAATCGGTACACTTAGATGCATCAAGAACTACATTTGGGTTGTTTTTGTCAAAGCTATGAAAAGAAAAAATAAACCATGCAAATGTACAAACTTCTACCATAAAACCTACTCCAGAAAAATGTTTTACAGTAAAGGAGTATCAGAACAAAAATCATGACAACTGCCTTTGCTAGAACGTGGAAGCACGGAGAGTTGCTTCCCGTAGGTTTGAATGGCTTAAATAAATATGAAAGTACTGGTTATCTGAAGGCAAGACAAGGATGTGTGTATAGGTACGTGTCGAGATAAGTCTGTGTCAAGTGAGAAGCGCAAAAGAATTGCTCAGCATTGCAGAATAACTGAATAAAGTCTCTGACACTATAGTAGCTTCTGGAAATTCCAGCAGTATAATTTGTGTCCTGCATTTGGCTGAAGGAGGAGGAAATATTTTGAAGTCAATTTAATGCATGTGCCAGGTGCTTGGATTAGCAGCTCTGAAGGATGAAGTCCAAAGCACAGAGCGGCATTGCTGTCCCATATAGTCTATCTCATTCTGAAGGTTATGCTTTCTTTGGAGACAAGAGGGTAATTTAATCTCCATGTTCGTTCAGCTCCTGGCTCAAAGCCCACGGAACCGGAGAGAGAATATTTCACCAATTGCAGTGGGCTGCAGTGTCATCCTTCTGTCACTTGACCCGGTCCTGCAAGCCATTTCTCTGGTGAATAATTCTGAGTGAGATGCTCTAGGACTGCACAATTTGACTTCATTTTCAAGACCAGGACAGCAAAGAAATGCTGTGTCTAGACATGGATACGTATCCACTAAAAAGACCCCCAAGACATTTCTCACTCACAACAATACTGAAAATCTGCCTTTGCCTTGTGTTCTCTCAAGCCTTGTCTGAAATGTTTCCTTTTTTTCTTTCTCAGATAATGCTGCCCTTTCAACATGTTTGCTTTCTTAATGCAGGAGACAGTTCTGTATCTCTGAAAAAATTTGGATTGTCTAATGCCACTTGTCGGGTCAGTCAGAGCACTGTGTGCAGGACTGTCTCCAAACAAAGCTAAGTGTTGTTAAGAAAAATCAAACCTTAATATCTCAATCAGACACAGAGAAATAAAATTTTCCTGGCTTTATTTTAGATTTTGCCAGTATTTCACCAGGATTATTTAACTAATTTATTTTTCTAATTTACATGAGGTGAAAAATTCAGCACATGGATGGGTATCTAGACTACAAATATCTCTGTTAAGTATTAAATTGGGGGGGGAGAAATCCAACTTATTGAAGAATGCAGTGATTTACAAAAGAAAAATTATAGTGCCTGGGTTTTTTTCTTGGTCCTAAGCACCACCAAGTTCTTTACTGATTGGAATAATTAATGGTTGTATATATTTTCCTAAGGACAATGAGAGGAAACCACATTGTGGCTGTGACACGAATAATTGCTTTCCTACATTTACTTACTTTCTGCAGTAATAAATACACATAAGGCTCAGCTTAAGAATTTCACAATATACTTAAATTTCTGATCAAGCTGATTTGAATTAAGTCCACCATGCTAACCTTTTTCAATAGAACTTTACAACATACTATAAAACTGTTGTTTAAACAATGCTTCCCATAATTACCACCAATAAATGATACCTTTTTATTGCCATTAGAACACTCTTAGTTACCGGTTTCCAGAGATTGCTGCAGTAACCTGTACATAACTTTGTGTTATGTTGTTAATAATTGTATGGTTTTCTTTTTAGAATTCTGAAACTGGAAAGGTTTAAGAAAACATGCAAAATGCTGAGGATACACGTAAGTGAAATATTTAATGTCCATCATTCATAAAAGTTACATTGTTTACATAGGGTTCATTAGTATATAATAAAAATGTCATCTTAATGAAAGATTTTCTGGCAAATCTTTTATATGTTAATTTGTTTAACATATGCTTTGGCTATACAGCTAAATAGGAATATATTTTTAAAAAATCTTTCTGCAAATAGTTGCTCAACAGTTACAAAACCTCATTACTAAGAATTGGTTATTGTTACACTTGCCTGTTGGCTTGTAAAAATCATCTGGGATTTGGACTGGGAATCTTAGGACCAACTTTATGTAGCAAACTTGCTCATTGCATAGTGACCATGTAAACAGCTCAGGGACCCACAAATTATATCCTTGTACTCTAAAGTCACTGAGGATTTTACACACTGTACTGCTCATGTTTTCTTATATTGATGAAGAATTTGGGGATTGTTTTATTGTCGATGCTGATGGGAATTTCTTTTTAAAACATGTCACTTTTATACAAGAAGTTAAAAAATTTAAAAATTAACACCAAAGGAAATAATTTTACACTGTGCAATAGTATTGCTACTTCATTCTTTTTGATTTTAGATATATATATGTAGCATATTGGAACTGCACTGTACTGCTTCCTTTCAAAAGAAAAGTTTAAATTAGTTGGAACAATTAGCTATGTGTTTACATAAAGTTAACTATGTTTGCATCAAATAAAATGTTTATTAATGAAAGGTATTATACAAGAAACATCAAAGAGAAATTCATCATACAGAAATGTACACTATATGTGACAGATGGAAAAGTGCATGCAGAGTTGTCTCATTTAAAAAAAAAATTCGGAAACAATAGTACTAAAGTTACTGGGTTTTGATTCCTATGATCTTGGATGAGTGAAAAGTTCTTGAATTTACAAAAATCCATTTAACAGATATGACTAGTACACATTAGCAAGCAAGTGGAATGAATGCACTCAGATTTTATTTTACAAGTACTTGTGCTTGACAAATGTGATTTTTTTTTTAAAAAAAGAAAAAGTTTCTTCGAATATGGGCTGGGTAGATTGCTGCCAGGTTGCTCTGGTTTTATACATAGTTTCTCTAAATTTGTTTTTGATACCATACAATTTGTTGAAGCCTTCAGTTCTGTTAATTAGACACCATAAAATAACATATGTTTTGTTAACATTCAGGAAATGACATCGAGTCTTTTATTTTTATTTTTTGGCTCAATAGATTTTTAAATGTATGATTATCATAACCTAATATTGTCTTTGTCTTCACTGCAGTGGATTTCCGATCAAACTTTTCCCCTTCTTTTAATACTTTAGGGAATTTTCAAACGTCGGGATGTTTGGCTGTAATGCCCCATGATTTGTTCTCCCTGAAAGAAATCATAGTGACAATTTATTAAACTACAGAGCAACCTGGCTTTTCAGGGTCTGCAATTCTATTTTGTGCTCAATATACCTAGCATTAAATCTGGATTCATTTCATCATACTATTTAGGTTATATTTGTCATGCAATTACTTTAGCTCCTAGTTTTCTGGCTTTTTTAGAGGGCTAAGACAGGGTTTCAGTATCAAATCAGTGGGGCATTACTTTGCATGTTCAAAAAAGGAGGTTAAAAGGCTAAAATCTAAATTGCACCAGCAGTAGCACATACATTGAATATGAAGAAATTGAAAACCCAAGAAGGAACTGTACTTTAAAATATTTAAAAGGCCGTGTTTCTGTGTTTAATACCAATTGTTCATAGGTACCATAAAAGCAAAGAGACACATGGGTACATGTAGACCTTAAATTTTTAAAAAGAAACAAAAAAAAATCCCCAAACCAAAAAAAAAAAAACCCAACAAAAAACTGATGGGAAATAAAACTCCTTAGATTCAAAATGGTTTATTCACACAAATTTAATAGGATATATCACAATTGTTTGGTCCATAAATATTTAGGGGAAATAGTTTCTATACAATGCATTTATCAATAAACAAAGAAACATGGACAATTTTGCTAGACCACTTACTGTACTATAAACACGAAGCTCAATATATAAGATTATTGGATTTATCAACTATATCTGAAAGAGTGCACAACTGCTTTCTATGACATGTTTGTCCCCTCTAACAGGATACACCATAAAAAGAGTTTCAGAAATAAGAGGTAAAACAGTACAAAACTAGTGAGGTGTCAAAAGGGCTTAAAACAGTTAATTTAACAAACAACACATATATCCTGATTTTTCACAAACTTACTCCCAAGGTATATCATAAGGCACATAGTAGAACTGAGTTTTAATTAGTCTACTTAATAAAGTAGATCTCTAGTACCATATATTGTTCTGTCAAAGAACAAAATTTATAAGTATCAATATTTTTACCTGTAAAAGTGTATTAATAAAGATCTCAGCCTTACCAAGGTCTTTTGGTCTGGTTAGTGGTAAATGCCCATAAGGTAATAGAAATAGGAAAAGTCAAGATTCAATATCCGTAGAAGATGATAACCATACTTGCTAAATATATAATGGCAAACACACCTTTCTTCTGTTACAGTGTTAACATCTCTTCCGTCATCTTTTTTAAAAATAAGCTACTTTTCTGTGCTAATTTTCTAAAAACCCTGAGCAAAAATTACAATAATGCACTTTAATGTGGGCAGTGAACTGTCAATATGTAACCACACATTTATACAGCCAAAAAGGACACCTTTAAAATATATTAAATAGCCACTTTGACCACCAAAAAGAGATTTGATGGTGTCTAAAAAGTGGGGTATATGTGCAAAGTTATTCTTAACAATCCACTAAAAGCAAGACATAGATCTTGACTGGTTGTTGTTCGTTTTTGTTTCTGAGACTCTCCACAATCTAATTGGTGTTCAACTACAATAAAAGGATACAAATGAACATTCACCACTGCCCAGACCATTCAGACTTTTAGCTTAAATAAAACTAAAAAAAGAAAGATCACTATTGTAAACTAAGAAATGTATTCAGATCAGCATCCACAAGGCTTCTGAGTTTATCGGCTTTGAAGTTATTCACTGCCAATTCCTGGTTTTGTATGATTTTTGCTAACATTTTTTTCTTTTATATAAAGTTTAAAAAGTTAAAGTATACGTTAGAGATATTAATGAACTAAAGATTTTAAGTTCCTGTGTTAAACAAAGTGTCCGATACAATCTCAGGAAACATCTAAAGTAAATTCAAAATAGTGAAGAATAAACTGTACTGAAATTTTTTTCCTTAACATCTTAATAAATTATATTTTGCTTATTTCCATTTTCCCTGAAAAAAAAAAAAAAAGTAGGATTTTTCAAAAGTTCATTTGAATAGTATGCATGCATACACCTTCTTGAAAATTATTTTTGTGCTCACTGAAGTAACTGGGCAACCTCCTGTTTGCTTTAAAGGTACGGCATCGAAGCCATGTAGCGAACTGCAATTTTTATCTTTTTTAATTCCAAAACTTCAGAGCTGCTTGACAGACAAAAATTAAAACCCCTCCCTAGGCAACATTTCAGATCAGTAGGACTCTCCACTTGCATTGTTACTTTGCTATTGTTACTTTAATGACATCCTGATAGGAGCGAGCTCACTCTGCAGGGTTTTTCCCAAATCTTGCCTCCTCCATGTGCAGGGCACAAATTAGGAGACCAACGGCCTGGTCCTGCCGTCCTCACCCACACGTGCTCTCATCACTGGGTCTCTCTCCAAGTCCTCCATCCACGCATGGCTTTCAGTGGTGGCCAAGGACGTCCCAGCTGGGTGAAGAACTGGCAGAGGAGCGTTTAGCTATCCCAGTGAGACTCCCCAGTGCTCAGGGAGGAACAGGCTTGGACTAATGCATTAAGGAAAGAGCACTGGTACTTCCAGTCTGACTGTTTCCAGGATTAGTTTAATTCCTTTTGTATTTATTTTTCAACATTTAAAAAATAAATCATACAAAAAACTTTTGGATGCATTATAAAAATAAAATTAAATTTGTAGTTCTTAAATGCTGTAAGTGAACATACAATCCTGAAGCAGCATTCTTTTGGGTATAATTAAAATGGTTTTTATCTGGTTATCAAGGAGGAATAGAATCTTCTTTTTTTTTGCGGAGGGGGTAACAACCAATTTTTTTCAAGGTTCTGGAAATAAGTAACATACAATTTTAAGAGGCACTTATTAGAATGATTCGTAACCTTCTCTTCAGTCATTTGATAAATTTAAAGAATTTGAGTACAATTTAACAACAATAAATGTTCATTTATTATAGCAACATATTACTTCAAACTCATTTGCCAGGTGGCTGCAGATGCTACACATCGAGCTGTTTATTTTCCCAAATATTTTGTGGGTTTGTTTGTTGTTTTCTTTTTTTTTAAAAAAAAAGGCTTGAAAATAATAATAATAATTATAATAATTATAATAATAATAATAATGAAGAGTAAGAATTAAAAAAAAAAAAATGAAATGTTAGAAAAGGTTCGTTAAGGTAGTTTGTGAGGGGCTCCCGGATTCGTGGCTGTCCAAGTTAGAGGTCACTGATGTCACTACAGTGATAGTGGGATTGGTCAGGTCTGTTAAAGTGGTCGCAGTGCCGGGTGGAGTGAGTGCGCCGCTGTCTGCTGAGGGCGGTGCCGGGAGCGAGGTGCCGTCAGCTTTATCGACACCCCCATTCTCCTGCCGCAAAAGGTTCCTTCTGAATTTGGCTCTTGCGTTTTGAAACCAAACCTGCAAACCAATCCCAATGGATTTCTTTACCGATGCTTGTTTTGCTTTGCTTATTTTTTTGTCTTTGTTCTTGCTTTTTTAAGTCATTTTTGATGTTTGATTTTGCGTGGCACATCACCTAAGTCATTCTACAGCCTTTCTGCTACTGGTGGTACTGACCCTCTGTGTACAGGCCCAGTGCTACAGGTGCTTTACAGCCCTCCGAGAGCAGCCTCGAGAAAACCCTGCTCGCTCACTTACCCAAAGAAAGCAACTTTCTTGATGGCCACGTAGTGTTTCTGGGGTTGGGTAGCTTTGGGGTCAAGACACATAAAGATTGAGGCAAAGGGTGAGTGAGCAGACTTTTGCCAAGGCTGCAAGTTTGCCTTGATTATTTGAAAAGGCTGAAGACAAAGGAGGAGTAATTACACCATCCCTTGTCATACAGATTGTTGATATGGGTCATCTAGTCTTTCTGTTCTGTGAGGTTCACTGGCAGTGGTTTAGGTGACATGTAACACAGACAAGGAATTGCCACTAATAGATTCTCCTTCTACCTCACTCGCTGGCCTTCTTTGGCACTCTGCATGTAATACACACCTCGTTTTAACTTCACTGAGCTATCACACACCATATAGGGATTTTTAACATAATTTGCTAGGCTGTCCTTCACAGAGAAATCCCTTTTGACTATGTAGGCCCTTAAGAAAAACAGTTGTCTAACAAGCATTGAGAGGGGGAGCCAGCTGGTCCTGGAGGATCATATTGGTCAAAGCTTGCTTCAAACACAGCGGGGATCTGCTTACTGAAGGGCCACACTAACTCCTTCAGGGGAGCCCTAAGGCTTCACCCATAAACTCAGTAGATTTGCCACTCCTATCCTTAGTGCAGTCACCACAGAGAGAACACCGACCCCAGGATATCTACTGGGTGGGTGGACTCTGAAGGCATTTTCCTCATGTTGAGGATGCAGCTAATCATAAACCACAGTTTGGTGTTTGGCTGCCTTGGGGCAGTAAGGCACACATTTGGCACTCCCGCCACGTAATACAATACCCCTCTGCGCACCCACTAGGGACACACCCAGAAAAAGCACTTTTCTATGTATATTGCTATTGTTGCACAAAAGGGAAAGGCTATTGACTAGCAGGGGAAAATTCCGTCAAGCCTGTGATGTGGCTTCTTACCTGCAGAACTCTCTTGGTCAGGCCTGTTTTCTGGGCAAGCTGCTTGAGGTCCTTGGCATCTGGGTTGTGGTTGATAGCAAAGTAGGACTTCATGGTACGAAGCTGGTGGTGTTTGAAGGAGGTACGCATGCGCTTTGTTTTCTGGGATGGGGGATAAGGCTGCTGGTCTCTGTCCAGGTGATCTGCCTCGTTCTCATTACAACCTGTTGAATAAACAAAGTGGAACAAGGAGTTAGAGGCCATGCATCATGTAGGATAGGTCAATGAAGGTAAAAATCTTGAGTAACAGGAAGGAGGGAAGGAAGGAAGGAAGGAAGGAAGGAAGGAAGGAAGGAAGGAAGGAAGGAAGGAAGGAAGGAAGGAACTAAGACGGTACAAGAGTAAGTACAGATGTGATAATTAAACAAGACCAAAAAAGATCTAGAACATTATCATTTCCTGTTCTTACAACATGCTATGACCCCCAGGCCTGTACCTATTAAGGGCAGACTTAGAAAGTTCTCTCTCCTTTGGCATTTATTTCAAACAAGTCTTTTCCCTGTGGTGATGGTTTTGCTTTGGGCACTCAGAGTCATTTGAAATCTCATTCAGATTTTGAAATCTCACTCATTGAAACATTCTTAGCTTGAGAGAAGAGTAAAGGTCAAACCAGCATTTTGAATGTTCCTGAGCTTTCCCCCCAAATCACAAGCACCTATAAAAAGAGATGTACAGCAGGAAAGTTTGTTATGACAGTTCATCAAGAAAGCTGAGTTTTTTGCTAATAAAATAAATGCTTTTGGACTCTGCCTGGGAGTTTATATGAACTGCTCAAAGCCCTTCATCTGTAAAACATATCTAGGAAGCAGTTGCATCCAGACTTGGTCCAGTCCTGCAGTCACAATCAGCAGTAGCTCTTAGCTGATAGTGGTTTACGATATTTCTGCAGGCAAGCAGCTAGGGGCTCAAAACTTGAAAAGAGTATTCTGCTTTCCCCAATTCAGTATTTTCAAAGTGTCTATGAAAGATAAGTTTGTTTCAGATTACACTTTTATGGGTGTGAATTGTACACGAGAGTTGCAGCTGTTTGGGGACAGTGGCACCATTACTTCATATTGGAGAAAGAAATTACAGTATTAGCAAAAAAAAAAAGTAAGAAATACATCTGTGTTTTTCTTTTCAGCTTAAACAAAAGGGTTAGCAATTATTAAGATCTCATTTTATAAAGATAGCTCAGTCACACAGGAGAAAATTAATGGTGTCATCATAGCAGGGAATATTAATTAAAGAAGAGCTAATTAAAAAGGTTTCAGAATGTCTGTAAATTAGACTGAGTTTCATTAGTTGCTCTTTTTGATTTTTGAACTGCTTTCCAATAGTTACTGGATTATTTACAAGGCCTAGCTGATCCCCATTCCTAATTGAGAGAGAGAGAGAAGAGAAAGAGGGAAAGCAAGGAATACAGAGAGACTGTCGGCAGTGCTGAAAACAGAGGCAAAGCAACTTGAAACCACGAGAAAATAAAAAGCTTCTTGAAGGTGTTTCCTCTTTTGAATTGTAAGACAAGTCAACATGAACAGATGCTGGTAAGACAACGCTTTGACAGAAAATCAGGTGAATATTTAATTATAGCTAGCTTTGCTCCTAGTCTTGGTAAGAAGTATATCTGTACTTTCAAACACAGTAAGCTGACACTTCTGAAAAGACCAGGAGTTGAAAGTTGCCTTAAAAACAATTTCAGACTAGATTTGGATTGTATTTACTACTTGTTTTCACAAGCAATCACACTGCCTTCAGTCAAACTGCGTGGGCTGTAACTTATGAGCTGACATATATCAGAGTAGCAGAATTCAGTCATCAGGTTTTACTTCAGAGTTGCAAGCTGCTTGTTTGTGTTATTTTCCTTGGGTTGCTCAGGCTTACAGCAGCAACACAAACTTCCTCAGGCTCCTCTGTCCTGCTTACTGCCTTTGTTTCTGTACTCTACTTTTTTTTTGTCTTTTTTTTTTTGAGGGTCTACTTTATTTTGGTTTTTATTTTCAAGAGAAAATGAGAAGAGGGCTCCAAGAATCTTCAGACAATCCTGGTTTATATAGTGATTACGCTCTCTGTTTTACATGAGCAAAACAGTGTTGTAATAGTTGGTTTGGCCACATCATAGAGCAGAGTTTTACACTATCTCCTGGAGAATTAAGGGAAAGCAGAAAGTCAGGCAGGACACTGCTCATTTCTTTGCAGCAGGATTGGAGGGTTGTTTAATTTTTGCTTTCAAAAGAGCTAGAACAGTTTGCTTCTTATTGCCAAGAATTCTTCAAGTGAACTCTTCATAGCTTTTCACACACACACACATATAATGAAATAAAGCAAACAGTTCTTTGAGGAACAGCTGTGTAAAATATTTTCCTAGGGAAATCTTCTTCACCATCTTATTTCTACATCCTGTAAGCTGTAAGTCAACACAGTTTCCCTCAAAATACATATTAATTATGTGATATAAGATGTAATATAGAGAAAGCCTTGAATGTTTTAAGTACTTTTGAATAGTTTCTTCTATTTTTCACATTAATTCCAGGCAGCTCGCAAGTATGAGTGACTTCTACCTCATAATATTTTGTGTTATTTATTGTTGTGTTTCCACTTTACAACCGAGGAGCTGAGAAAAAGAAATTAAACTAGCAAACAAAATACAGAATAGAAAAGCTGTTGTAGATCCTGCAGCAGAGTCTGGTTTTCCATTCTGGACCAGGGCTCAGCTCCCCTGAAACATAATATGCACACAAATCTAAGCCAGGGCCTGCTGGATGGCTGTGAATACACACATGCTCATGCTCAGCTGGGTGAAGTTGTTGGCTCCATCGGAGTTTCGTTTTTAAAGCTCGGGGTCATTTTCCATAGCGGCTTGGCACACGGGTATGGACACCGCTGCTGGGACTGTTTGGGAAGGTACTTGGCTTACTGGGGAGGTCCCAGCCGGGGTGCCCCCAGCCCCGGAGTGCCGAGAGAGCCCCGGCCGCGGGTGAGGAGCTGCGGGCGCGGCTGCGGAGCGCGGTGCTGGCTCGGTGCGCTCTGGCGCAGGGGCGATGTGCGGGGCAGGGCAGTGCCCGTGCCCGCGGCTGCCCCCGGCCGGGGCACCGCGCCGCGCCATCCCCGCGGGGCGACCCGGCCCGGACACCGCCCGCCCGCCGCTGCCGGGGCTGCGGGGCCCCGCTCCGCCCTCGGAAGGCTGCAGCCGGGTATCCGACATTTAATTTCTGCGGACTGCTTGCCCTTTGTAAGTGATTACGTGCAAGAGCAGTTACTGAGTCACAGGGCAGGGAACGAAAAATGTGTGTAGGGAAGTGGCTGCCAGTTAGTTAGAGACTTTTTTTTTTTGTCTCAAGAAGAGATTTCATCTACTGCAACTCATTTCGTAGCTGTTCCAGATTCGCTTTCCTCCCCCTGGATCTGGAGCGCAGTGGGTCAATGGGCTGGAGCCGTTTGCACCGGATGCACGGTTTGGCTGCAAACTTTCTCAAGACCGTGTGTCAACCCTGGACACTGCTAGATAATACTTATAAAAAAAAATAAAATCACGGCCCTAACAGAACAGATTTCTCAGCCATCTAGCCTGAGTCCAATGCATCAGAGCGTTTGCTGATTTGTTTTGGTTTGGTTTTTTTCTCCCCTTTGCCCGGAGGATTCTGTGAGTTCTCAATGCAGTGAGCTGTATTTTCATAATCGTTGGTGCTTTTTAATCTGACTTGGAGTCAGTGGTCCATCTTATATGGCCCGTTGTTGTAAAGAAGGGTAGTTTTAAGACTAGCACACAAAAATTACGTCAGCGTTCGCAAATAATGTCTCTCTTGAGTCCTGATCTGAAGTTTAAGGAGTGCTTTATCATATCCACAACTCTTCATCCTACCCTAACTTCTGATTCTAATTCTAATGCTAAATTGTCCCTAGAAATATTTCCCTTTAGGAATCTGGGGATTCGGGTGATGCTGGGTGGACCAGGGATAGAGACCAGAGAGGAGCGCGGGCGCACGGGAAATCCACCATTGGAAGCTGGGGCTGAATGAATCCTGGCTGCGCTACAGGTTCCCTTTTCTTTAGCAGCTTTCAGGATTGATTGGAAGCCGCTCCGTAGCCAGGGATTCCAATGTCATCTTCAATTAACAAGGAACAATTAGCGCAGTGATTACCCTGGCTCCAAGGTCTACGCATCAGAGGAGATGAAATCGCCTTGCACAGCTCCCGGTTCCCAGCTAAAGCCCGTTTCACGAGCGGCCCCAGAGGAGGTGCCGGGGGAGGGGTGGGGAGGGCAGGGGGGCGGTGGAAGATTCCTTATGGATCTCAGTGGCAGCGGGTTGAACTTGGTGGAGGGGAGAGAGCTCAGGACCGAGAGTGCTGCAGTTACAGACCCGCGATTGTCGGAAGGGGAGGCCGTGACCCCTCTCCCGGCTCCCCGGTGGGGCCAGCGGTCCGCAGCCCTGAGCCCGGAGCTCCCGGCTCCCTGCCCCAGCCGGGACGGCTCCACGCTTCACGGGGAAGCACACCTTGCATCACTCTTGCTGCCCACAGCTTTCTTTCCTCTGTTACCGTCCGTCGGAAGCTTAAGTTTCGCTAAAATAATTTTGGAGTCGGGAGTTTGCTAATTCGTATTTACCCTTACTGCTTTCATCTTTCATCTAATGAAACTCTGCCTCAGCTGCTTGGTCATACCTGAAACTCTTTCACCTCTGGCCGCTCGCACTGTTTATACACGGTTTGGGTACTCAAGCGACTAGAGTTAGAGAGGATATTTAATACAGGGCAACACTTGTTCCTTTCCTACTGTTGAGAGAACAGAAACCGTTCTCATTAATTATATTTGTTAGGGTTTAGTTACAGGGAACAACATTTATTCGTTGACCTCTTGTACAGTTTGATCATTTATGAGTCAGTAAAACAAAATTATTCAGCCTGAAGAATTAATCACTGTAAATTCAATCTATAAATCGATATGTGCATACTACATTGGCGTCGTAGGAGCCATATACTATAACTTTTATTCTTTTTTTCTGATTCATTTGGTTACTCCTAATTTGAGGTTTAAGTGGTGAAATGCTTTTAGCTAATCAAATATAAATAATGATAACTGTATCTCTGAGATTCCAACAGAGAAAGAGCTATGTGGTTTTGGGGTTGTTTTTTTTTCTTTTTTTTCTTTTTTTTTTTTTGTCTTTACCCTGGGAAGTGGCTAAGTTTGGGTGTTTGACATTAATAGGCAAAGACAGCCTTTGAGGAGGGCTGCTGTTAGCTTTCCTGCAAACGCTCCAACCCTCAGAGGGCTGTTTGTTTGATTTTCCAATGGTTAAGCAAGATTTGGCCTGGCTGAGTTACTCACGCACTGCCTGGCTGAGGGGAAGCCCGAGAACGCTCTGTTCGGGGGAGCGGGGGGCAGACTCGGCGTGTGTTTCCCACCTGAGTTGTAGCTGACGATGTCCACTCCCAAGGCAGGGCTCTTTCGTTTCCTGGGCCTCCCCTTCTGGACCGTGCCAGTGCCGTTGAAGTAAGGCAGCGCCAGCCCTCCGCTCTTGGCAGCCAGCTCGGTGTAGCTCAGCTGAGGGGGATATTCTCCTTGCAAAAGGGACTCGAAGTGGGCCCTGCAGTAAACCAGGTTGTCCTTCATGCCAAAGTGATCGCCCGTGGTCAGAGTCTTGTTGCAGGTGGTGCAGGTGAAGCAGCTCAGGTGATAAACCGATTCCCTGGCTCTCATGACCATTTCAGAGGCTGAGATCCCAAGGTGGCAGCGGGCACATCTCTGCACGGAGAACCTTCTGAAGGAAACAGAAAAGTGGGCATCAACTAGAACGACAAAGGCAGAGCTTGCCCCGGTGCCTCCCACCTTCCCTCCCGGCCACGTGAGGGAGTCTGTCCCCGACAGGGTCGCGCCCCCCCGGCCCCAGGACGGCCCGTGCCACCGGCTGTGGCCCCCGGCCCGCCTGGTGTCGGGACATCCTCGGGGAGCCGTCTCTGGGGTCCCGGAGTGAGCGTCTCGCACTCTCCGCCGAGCCGAGCTATTCTCTCAGGACTTTGGCGAAAGCCCTGCCGCTGCCCGCGAGCACGGGACCAGGCAGGCCGGAGCGTGGGGAACCGGTCCCCGCTCTCCTGGCATTCCTGTCAAGACGAGAGGAGCCGCGGGGCGCTGACCAGCGGGACAGCTGTAACACACGGACAAGCGGGGTCCGCTCCCGGGCCCGGCCGCGGGGCTGGGCGGGGGCGGCGGGCTCCGGCCCTCGGGGAAACCGGCAAGCTGCGGGCAGAGGGAAATTTTGGTCGGGTCTTTACGGAGGGAAACCGCCGAGCAGCGGGAGAGCCTTCGCCTGTTTGTGCACCGCCACACATGCTCAGTCAGCGCGTCCCCTGACGGCCCGTTCAGTTCTGAAACGTGCGAGACTTTTCTGAGGGGACACGTTTACAGGATTGAGGAATAGCTGACTGCGAAAAGCTACCTTTGAAAGCCCGTGTGGAGAAAAGAGCGTTTCGGTTCACAGTGCCTTTTGAGGGGATGTGTTTTGAACTCATGGGGACTGATTGCTGTACCTGTAGTAATCCTCCTTGCAGTAAATACTGCCGTCCTTGGCAAAGCAGGTGAGTTCTGACTCCAAAGCCAGTTTACATTCACAGCACTTAAGACACCTGAGGTGCCATTGTTTGTCAACAGCCAGCAGGTAATATCTGTCTGAGATCTTCCCTCCACAACCAGCACACAAAGCAGGCTTCTCGGGGCTCATGGGGGGCATGTTCTGCAAAACAACCACACCACAAGGGATGAGACAGGGAGAGAAAGACAGGCAGGCAGGCCGGGCTGGGGACGGGTCCTGCGCAGGGCCCGGGGCTCGGACAAAGGCACGGCTCTCTGGGACCAAACTCTTGGCTCCCGGCGGGAAGTTTAAGGGGGAACCGGGACCATCCCCGCTAGCAAAGTGTTTACCGCGATTCACAGTAAACCTCTCCTAACGATCTAATGTCATTTCTGTATGTGAAGGGAACGGATTAGGCCGCAGTAAAAAAAGCAGAGACCATTATTTTCTGGAGTTCCGAACTTAAGGTCTGAGGCTTCCCTGTTTCTTTAGCGTTTTAATCTTAAAGCAATTCACAGGAACAGCATTTTAAAGCAGAAAAATACCGGTTTGCTGTTCCTAAAGTTTATGGCAGAGGGTTCAGGCTTGCACTCATTCTACCGCAAATTTGCACCCGTATTTAAACGAGCCGCAACCGCATCTATAAAGAAACACAGGCCTTTTAAAACAGGAGTAAGAGAAAGGAGACAGGTGGATGGTGTAAAGAGCAGCGAGTATGAACTTTCACCAGCCCGGCCAGGGACGCGGGCAGAAAGGCGGCACGGGATGTTTTCAGCTCAAACCAGCATCTTTTTGTCAGTAAACTTCTGCAAGTTCCCATTGATCTGCTCCCCACGAGGAGTGTCGCTCGGGACAAAGGGAGACGGAGGGACGGCGGAGACAAAAGCTCGGCCGTGAAACTTGGGGCAGCGTTTGCTGATAAAGTAGCAGGGGGAAAAAAATCCAAAACATCTTGTTCTAAAGTCGCAACTGTTTTATAGTGGCAACTCCGCATTCATTTTTCAATCTGAAGTTGTGTTCCTCGCCCCCTTTTCTTTTTGCAGCAATTGAAAGGTGAATTAAATTTACATTGCAAATCCTCATGTAACAAGGCATGAGTTTATTTAAGAGAGGGGGTGAAGGACCCTATGGCCCAAAGCCTTAAAGCAGTTTTCCAGGCCGTTACTTTGTGTGCAGAGCCTTGTGCGCGATCGGCGGAAGCCCTACAAGTTGGAGAAAGGGAGATCTCGCTTTGCACAAAGCCCAGCGTGACACTCGATTTCTCCGCCATCCCTTAGTACATTTCTGAAGACTTCTGAAGACTAAGGAAAGAGGAGATGTTACTTTCTAAGCAAAGTAGTCGGCCGGCATAACACTCCGAGAGAGTGCAGCCTCTTTGTATCAATCACACACTTCAGACCAAAGACAGTTGCGAAAAGTAAGCAGTCGCGGTTTGAGGTTTAATTTAGGAGGTGCTAGGAGCGCAGAATAAAAGTAAAGCACACCTCGGGAGCTCCAGCTGCAGCCCTGCTCGCAGGGGTAGAGCGGCCGCAGGCAGCCGAGCAGGGGCAAAAGGCTGCTCCGCCGCAAGGGCTGAAATCCCGTCCCTGCTACGATTTAAAGCAGTTTCCCCGTTACTCCGGAGAGCGCACGCAACGACAGGGATTAGACAAACGTATAATCGAGCCTGGCCAGCACAGCACCCAGCGTTACGGGTGGGTTTACAGGGAGCCTCGGAAGGGGTTCCACAAGCAAGGGGTGACAGGGAAGGGGCAGAGGGAAGCAGCGTCTTTCTCTTCCCCAAAGTCAGGGTCTGTCCCGATGCGGGTCCATGCTTGCAGGGATTCCCTTGCAAAGAGCGCCAGCTCCTTTCTTACCGTTTCTCGGCCGTTCATCTGTCCCCCTTTGGCCAGGCGGGACTCGGTCTTGGATCGCCTCTCCATCTCCTCCATGATTCCTTGGATGTGGCCTCCGGAGATCCCGTGGAAAAGCATGGCTGGGGGACGGAAAGGACAAGTATTTTCTTCTGCTCTGCACCCCACTATTTCCATATACAGACCCCAGAGTCTTTAGATCATCCAAAATGTTTACACCGAGGCGCACAGCGCAGGGAGGGAGGTTGCAATAGGAGCTTCTCTTTGCGCAAGCACTGAGGGCTTCCTGAAGATGTGCAGAAAACAAACAAGGGGGAGAAAATGTAATAATAATTAGTTTCAAAAATAAAATAATAAAAGCGAGCTAAAGGATCTGTTACTGTTCTGGAGAGCTGGGGCTTCTGACTGGAGAGACTTGGACCTGGGGCAGTAGAATCAGTCGGGAAAGGATATAGTTTTGAATACAAAGAAAGCAAAAAGAAGTGCTATTTTCAGCAGTCCCTGGTTGCTTTAAAGTTCCCAGTGCCTGTAGGTTGGATTTGGGACTGCTGCTTTCCGGAGCTCTGTCCAATTTGTTAAGAGACTAAAGCCAGCCCATTTTTGATAATTTAGTAGGAGGAGTTCTCTCCCTTGAGCTGCTACTGATTTTTATTCAGACAACAAAGACCTGTCATACTCCTCTCAACCCCTAGTGATGGGCAAGCAGTGACAAACATTACGGTCGGAGCTGTGGGTGGGGTGGGATTTATTACCTCCCCCAAACACGGAGTCTCGGGAGTTGGCGGCGACGGCGCCTGGCGAGGGGCAGGGTGGCCCGGGGCCCCGCTGTCCCCCCGGGGGCCCCGCTCCCCCCGGGCCGCGCCGCGGGAGCCTCCGTTCGGCGGCCGCTCGGGCTGGCCCCGCCGTGCCTGGCTCCGCCGCGGGAACGGGAGAAGGAAGAGGAGCGCCGGTGCGGGGCAGCCGAGGCGGGCCGGAGCGGCCGGAGCGCTCCCCGGGCCCGGGGACCCGCGGAGGGGTGCTGAGGCGGGGGGGAGCCGCGGAGGCAGGGGGACCCGGGCAGATCGAGCGCTTCCCGGGGCGGTGCCCGCCCTGCTGCCCCGCCGGGCCCCCGCCAGTACGCGCAGCAGGATGCGGCCCCTCCGCAGGCACTCCGCGGGGCCAGTCCCGGCCGGCCCGGGGACGCCCTGGCGGGACTCTCTCCCCTCGCCCGCTTCCCGGCCGCGGACTGCGGGCGATCGTTGTGTACAGGGGACCGGACGATGCATTCCTTCCTGGCTAATCTCTCTGTCTGCTCTCCCTCCCCTCCTTTTCCCATTTTCCTACTTACTTTTCACACCACTCTTCCTTGCCTTTCCCTGAAACAGCTGCCGGCTGTTTCCTGACACCTCGATCCCTACTGAAGGATCTTCCTGGCGGCAGTCCTGCGCTCCCTGCTCCCTGGGGGACACTCCACACCAAGCCGTAGCGCGACTAGTGAAAGAAGTACCCCAGCCCCCACTTCCTTTCCAAAGCATCCCGGAGACATCCTCAGGGGCTCCTCGAGTCACCTCTTCCATGTAACCCAAGATTCAGGCAGCCAGTTTCCTCCACTCTCTTTCCCCCTAAGTAGCTAAAATTAATGTTATTTGCAGATTGAATGTTGTTACATTCCTCCGAGTGCCAGAATACAGCTCATAAAACACAATTTCACACAAAGATGAAGTCAATCAAGTGAAATAAGCCGGGATTTTTTTTCTCTGTTGGCACACTAGACCCTGGACAGCAGGGCTGCTATTTACTGTAAGTAATGTAATTAGCCCTTTTGGATGGAAATCAATGCGTTGTATATATGTGTGTGTTTTAATAAGAGAGTAATAGCTATAAAACCAACGAGACTCAAAGGGCTGAGGGAATCTCCCTTAGAAAGGGCAGGTCCCTCCAGAAGCCGTAGTCTTCTGCAGAGCACTCCCGATTTGGAAAAAAAATATATCTATGTGTGGGGAAGGAGGAGGGAAAGATAGGCTTTCCTTGGAGAAAACAAGTCAATTAGCACAATAAGACATCAGGAAAAATAAACAAGGTGATTCAATCCGGGATACGGGAGCTGTTCGCTCGGGATCCCCAAACCTCCCCCACCCCCTCCTTCCCGCCTCCGCTCCGAGACGCCCCGGCTGCTCCGGGAGACGGGCGGAGGTGCTTCCCTCTGGCCCCAAGCCCCGCCGGGGAACGGGAGCGCGGCCGGCACCCCCGCGGGGCTGCGCTGCCCGGCCCAGCCCGGTTGCGGGGCCCGCGGCTTTGTCGAGCGGCCCGGGGAGGAGGGAAGGGAAAGGAGGGGCCGCGGCGCTGCGGGCGGGGGCGAACCCCTGTGCGGGAGGGATCGCCCCGCTCGCCCTGCGCCCGGCAGGTACCGCCGGCCTGCGCCCGCCTGGCTCGGGGAATCGCAGCGGTGGCTGTCGACACAGGTCAAAAAATCTCAGTTAGAGACGACTTTATTTCTAATCGTTGCAATATAGTCTTTCCACGCTACAGGCACGTTCAGGGCTTGTTCTGGGTGTTTTCCCCTTCGAAGGAAATTTTTCTGTATTCCCATCCAGTTGAGTTGTTGGGGTAACTCACCCTGCCTCCGCTTCGTGTTGCATCTGCTCTCCTGGAAATGGTCTGCATTTCCCGTGGCGCTTGGGTTGCCAAAGACACCCCGGCGTGTGCCAGGCAGGGCCACTCACCGACCTCGCCCGCCCGGGCTCGCCCCGCAGACCCCTCTCGGAAGCGCTGCCGCCGCCGTCCCGCTGTGAGCATGTCCTTGCCGGGCTGAGGACCGTCAAACTCATCGTACCCGCCGGGAGCGGGGAGAGGAGGAGTCTGGGGGAAGCCCCCGGCTGCCGCTCGGCCCAGTTCCCTCGGGAGCTAAAGTGGGGATCCTGTGCCCCCCGAGCAGGCTGTGCCCTCGCCTCGGGTGCCCCGGGTGCGGACAGAGCTGCCCTCTCCTCCCGCGTATCTCGCGTTTGCTGTCTCGGGTTCACCGAAACACCCTGCAGGTGCGGCGTCAAAGCATCGGTCCAAGGCAGAGACACGGAAAATATTGTTTGTTAAATTCCCGTCTCTACCTTAGCTCGACGGCGCCGTTAGGAGTAATTGGGCAGACTCATAACAAAACTCAGAAATGACTGAGCCTCCCCCGGTTGGACACACTTAATTAATTAGAGGGTCCTTTCTTTCTGCTCCATCAGGTACGGTTAAGGATACGCTACTAGCTACGGCTGCTCCAGTAAAGGAGGCCAGGGGTTTCCAAGGCGTTTTCTGATTAACATCCTAATGCTGGCAGACCACTTCTTACCTAAAGGGACACTAAAAGTTTGTTGCTAGCATCAAACGTGACTTCTCCGTTTCCAAAAGGCCTGTAGGAGATCAAGGTAAATCTATTTCAATGTTCCTGAGATCTCATTCCTCGCTGTGAACTGGAGCTCCGCTGCTCTAAGGCAGGCTGGTAGCGAGAGGTTGCCATTATAGCACGAGGGATTCCGTACACTTTTGCTGGTTTGCTTGGGGAGGGGAGAGAAAAGCTCACAAAGAGCACGACAGGGAATCTAAACTCCAGATCTATGAGCCTGTCCCTCATGAATCCATCGGCATTAGCACTTTGTCTGTGAATGGCAGTGTGAATCGCAGGGTGCTTTTATTTCCTTTCGCCGCAGCATTTGGGGAAGAATATCTGATGTGCAATATTCAGAATATTTTAGTAACATGACAGGCGCTCTCGGTCTTTTCCTTTCTGTACGGCTCTACCCGAACCCCCAAGCTAATGGGGGGGTTGGGGGGGAGGATAAGAGATACATCGCTGTGGAGATTTCCACAGGTACAGCGTTTTCCTGCCCACGCAGGGCTGGAGAGCTCCCGCGGACATCCCGCTGGCCCCGCCGCAGCCCCTGCCCGCAGCTCCGCGGGCGCTGCCTGGAGCCGCTTTCACCTTCTCAATTAGCGTGTGCCCTGGGAAGATTTCAGCGTGCGGTCACTGGGATCCGCTCTGCCACCGAGCCCGCGTTCTCCCTGGCCACGGGCTACGGGCTAAAGCCTATCACAGCGTGAACGATCTTGTGTTTAGTTCGGGGGATTTAGGACAAGGTCTATATGCAAATCAATAATTGACCAACAGTAATTAGGAGAAAGGGGAGGGTGTTCAGGCGGGGGGTGGGGGTAGGGAGGAGGAGGTGTTCTTTGAGGAGAAATGGTTTGGATATCGCCTGCCGCATTTGAGGCCGTGGCGTGTCCGGCTGCAGGCGCAGGGCACTGCCCGGGCCAGCCGCCTCCCGCCCCGCAGGGCACCGGGGCTTCACACCCCCTCCGTCAGCACCTGAACTTTTCAAGACACTTCCAGTTTAATCATTTCCAGAAATTTAATGTGCGTAGTAATAACAGCAACAGGATTACGATCCTGTTGCCTGAGAGTCGGGTGGTTAAAGCCAGGTCTATTTTTAAATCCTGACGCTATTTTCTACTCTACGAGCTTGTGGTGGAGTACAGTGCTATTAATGATCAGCCTCATCTCTTTGTAAAAGTCCGCGGGCACTGCAACCAATCTAGACACAAAGAAGGGAAATCTGAATAGAATTACATCTCTTGGCGGTGGCACCGAATGCAGCTAATATCGTTTTCAGTATTCAAATAGGTTGCGGTTTATTTTTTTTTAATTTTATTTTATTTTATGTTTTTCTTTTTAAAGCCCGACATTATTTAAAAATCCACTCCGGAGTCAGATACAACATATTTTACCATCACCATCTTTCTCCTCCCCTTAGTCCTCTCGAGTGTGCCGTAGAGCAACTTTCGGATCGCTGTGTTAGGAACATGTTAAAAGCCGGTGCATCGCAGCCAGACTCGGGCAGCAGCCCCTCTCCTCCCCCGTCAGGCTGCTCGGGGCTGGCGGTGCGAGGGACACAAGCGCAGGGTGTCTTTAATCGTAACCGGCATCGGATTAAAAACCCCCAAACCTCCGATGTGCTTGTACCTCCCGGTGATCTGAAAACATGTCAATTAAGACACGTATTCATTTGCTTAGGGAGATGATATTTAAATAAGAAACAACTAGGTGCTTTGCATAGTAATCCCAAACACGTATCTCCATAGCCAAGCGCTGTGACTGACCACAAACAAGTGATCACACAGCCAGAAGAAAGCAGGAGAGGCAGATTATTGTCTAACATGAAACTGTTCACCGCCCAGGACCTCAGCACTGTCAGCTCCTTAGTTGTCTGGTATTAACTGTAATCGTATTTGCACTCCGGTTGTAATTAAGCCATCGGAAATTATCATATTTTGCTGCTTCCGAAAAGGACTCCCTTACAGACCGGATTCACAGACAGGTGAAAGGAGCCATTCCATTAAAAAAGAAAAATTTGAAAGAAGGACAAAAAAGGGACATTTTTTGAAATAGAGCTGAAAGGCCCAGCCTTCCCAAGCTGAGCTATTTTTTCTAGATTAAAACATAGATGCATGAAACGTTATCTGCGAATACACCTGGGGAAAGTACCATTCTGTGTTGTTAAAAAAAAATCCCAACCAAACAAACACCACCACGACGCCAAAGAAACACCCTGCAAATTACATCCGTGAGGTCCAAATAGCTGCATTGCTAGCAAAGACTCATGCAGGAGCTTACCTTGAGACCTTAGAAGCTTCTTCCAAAATTGTACCCTCCTTAATGAGTGATGAGGGATGGGTTTTGAATGGAGAAGAGACGCAATGATCTAGCCAGTAGATGGAGGTTGTTCCTTGCTCCTAGCAGAGGATCCCTATGTTAATTAAAATAAACAAGCTGTTTGGTGGAAAGATTTTTTTTTCCTCCCTTCTCTCCCTCTCTCTTCCCGCCCTCTACATAGCCTCTGATACAGAACTGACGTGAATTTCTAACCTCTGACCTTTCGCCAGCATACACTGATACCTGCCTTTTATTTTCTGTTTGTTTCGGAATATTTCCGAAAACAAAATAAATAAATAAAGAAGAGACTGAATGAAAGCAAAAAAATAAATCCCACCTCTCGATTTTGGCTGGTTTGCTGGATTTTCTTGATTAGCTGTCTCAGCTCCTCAGTAATCAGGTGAGGTGTTAATGGGGAGCTGGTTGTAAATAAAACTAATAAAGAAAAGAACATATTAGGAAATTAAAAAAAGGCGAGGGCTGAGAGGCTGTTAAAAATATTGTAGAGAGCTGAGCGTTTCCCCATCACGTCGTTTTTTCGTTCTGTGCTTATTCACAGCTGAGCAGCAAACCCCGGGTTGTTGCCATCTCTCCACATTTTTTTTTTCAAATCGCACTGAACCAGCCATGGACTGCATCAACCCTTCCCACTTTCATAAAAAGCCTCTCAAATGGAGTCGCTAAATAGCAAACTTCAGCCTGATCTGATGTGATATGATATACGGATTCATGGAGCAACCTCGCTTTGCCAAACCCGATGAAACTGTGAGTTGTCATGCAATACTACGCAGTCAAACCTGGGATAATTGTAAAAGTGAACCCAATTTAACCCATTAGAATAAAATCAGATGCCAAGATGAATCGGAATCATTGCTTCTTAGGTGACAATACTGATGACAATTGATCCACCGGCTCAAAACAGTAGAAAAATATAGGGTCGGGAGTCATTTCTCGTACTCCCTCCCAGGGGGAAGCGGGAAGCCGTCGGGGAGGCAGGAGCCGGCTCCCGGCCGGGCTGCGGAGGGGCTGCAGCCGCGCCTCCCGCCGGCCCCGGCGGAGCGGCTCTCGCAGGAAGGGGCTCACTGCGAGGAACCTGGGGCCGGGGAGCTGTTACTGCAGCAGCCACACGGGGTGACTTCTCGCTTTGGCTTTGTTTGCCCATTCCTTTTAACTCCTGCGACAGTTTCTGTCCTTCTCCCCTGAGCCATGTGACCCTCAGGTCTACGTGGCCAGCTTGGTAATCTATCAAAAAAAAAAAAAAAAAAAAAAAAAAGACAAGCAAGGGATGCTAATGATCTTCCTCGGAGTTTGTCAGCGGAGCCCCGGCGGCGAGCGGAGGAAGCAGGGCAGGCTCGGCTCCCCGCCGGGGTGCGCACCGGCGGGTGGGGGTCCGGCCGTGCTGCCGGGGCAGGGCGGCGGGTCCCGGTCTGCCCCGGCTCTGCCGGCGGGGCAGCAGCTCAGCAGCAGCCGGGGAACAGCGCGGTGGCACCGGGAGCCCCTCTCCCCGCCCCGGGCTCCGTCCCGGCCGGTGGGGGGCGGCCCCGCGCCCGCCCTTCCGCGGGCAGGGGTGGGGAGGGTGGGCAGCCCGGGCGCCGCGGCGGGTCGTGCCCGTGGTCCCGGTGAACGCGGGCGGGCAGCAAAGGGCACATCCCACCCAACAGCAGCGGCGCACCTGGAGAAACCGGCCAGGGAGGTGTGGGTCGGGGATGTGTGTGTGTTTGTGTGGGTACTTCTGGCGGAGAACCTAAAAGCCGAGTATGTCTCTGCAGGAGGAGTGGATTTAGAGCAGGGACCATGAGCTCTCATCACGTAGGGTTTGCTGTGTCAGCTCCGGGGCCGTTGCAAACCCGTCTTGCTCCCACGGTTCGGATGGCGAGAGCTTTTAGAATAAGGTTTCGTTAAATCCTCTGGCGACCAGGAAGTTTAAAGCCATCCCGAGCAAAAGCGTGAGCAGCCCCGGGGCAGGGGTAGCTGAATCCGTCTGTTTGTGAGCGCCGGGAAGCGGCTGAGAGCTCAGGGAGAGAGGGGCCTTCATGGGACTTGCTGTCTTCTTAACCTCCCTAGGAGAGCAGCCACCATCTGCGCCAAGGTACAACAATAAGAATTATTAGTATCATAATCACCGCAGTTGTTACTGCTGAGACTTTGAGGGAGAAGCCCAGCCCGGCTCCGGCTTCGGCCCGCTGGACGCCGCAGCCGCGGGCTCTGCCCCGTTTCTCCTCTTATTCTCTAAACCGCCTAAAATGTTTTTCCCCAATTGCCAGCGCTCTGATGGGAGCAGGAGGCAGAGGAATATGCAAGGCTCATAATAAGCCACCTGCTGCGTCGCGCCTAACTAATGTTATGCTTTATTTCATTACTGCTGCCGCGGCAGCAGCACCGGCCCGTGCGTTACAAATTCCCGACCCAGCACGGACAGCCGGGACAGGACCCCGGCACGCCGGCGGGGGCCGGTGCTCGGTCAGCCACAGGGACCGATGCTCGGCTCCTGCGCACGGAACGCGGACCCACGGGCGGTACCTCGGCGCGGGACCGGGTCCCGCCCGCTGCTGTGGGGCGCACAGCTCCCTCGGTCCGTTCAGAGCTGTCGCTCCCCGCAATGACCCCCCTCTCCACCTATTTGCATGCACACACGAAGCTATATAAACAGCAGTAATAGCCTCATACATTAAATCAGTATTTGTTAGCACAGCCATTCCGAGTCATTTCAGATATTTGGGCTCAGTCTGTTCAGTGTAGCTTCAACCTATTGACTTGCCAGACGAGATGTTCATGTGGACCCAGTTGCTAAAACGATGAAAACAGACTTTAGCTCTAAACTGTGCTACTCTCCCATCTGACGGATGTTAACACACAAATGAAACCCATTTGGATGTTTTTTGTTACCAGAAGGCTGCGCTGACGTTCAAATGATCTAAATCTTAGCATCTGGAAGCCTGTACAAGCATCTTTTTGGAATAGGTTTCAAGACATTTCGTTCAACCCAAGCTGAGGAAGGATCAAAATGGGACACCAGGAAACTGACAATAAATGAAACTGGCTGTTTCCTTTGAAAACACTAAAAAGAAAAAAAAATGATAACCCCCCCCCTCAAGCCTTTCTATTTACTACAGTCTCTCCCGGTAACCCCAAACCCTCCCAGCCAAGGTCCATCACGGAGCTGCTGCGAGACATCGGGATGTCCCGAAGGCCACGACCGCCTGCGAGTCCCCCCGCTGGCAGAGAGCTCCGAGGGGACAGCAGACCGGCTTCATCTCAGGAATACTTTTTGTGCTCGGGATTCGTTTAGTGTTTTCTGGGTGCAGCAATTCATCGACACTATGATAGAACATGTTACGTGAGTGCCATTCAGCCTTAATGAAGATCTGTGGGAGAAGTCGTGCGAGACAATAAATACAGCGGCCCGGATGTCGGTGACTTTAGCAGGAAATAAAGGAGGGCTCCGTGTTAATGAAACAAAGATGTGGGAGCTCCTGGCAAGGGCCTCGAATGTACAGGAGTGCTCAGTACCTCCTGGGTGCTCATGAATATCCGTGGTGTGCATTACACTTCGTATTATGTTTGCAAACAGAATTCTTTTGTCTTTCAAAGGTTTTTACAAACTTGGATACCAAACAGACTGATGTTCAATCAAATACAAAGAATTTAAATTATTCAGGAACCCAAGTGATTCTGTGGAGCCTTTCTTTCTCCCATCCCCCACCTCAGTGCCGGGGATTTAATCCGGTAGCAAGTGTGTCAAGGAGCCGCCTCGGCCCTGCCGCAAGGCGAAGGGATCATCTCCCGGGGCCCGGAGACTCGCGACGGAACGCCGCAGCCCGGCCCGGCCCGGCGGCGGCTTCCCCGCCTCCCCTCGGGAGGGCTCCAGGGCCAGGCCCCGCGCTGGTGCCTAGGCATGGCCGAGCTCGCTGTGCGGAGACGTGGGAGCATCCTCCGGAGCAGTCGAAGGGGATGGGCTTATCCCAAAGGGCGGATTTTCCCGGTACGCGGCGGGAGCGCTCCGCCACCCCGGGCATCCGCCTGTGCCGGTGAGGAGCGGCAGCCGAACTCGGCGGTGCTCACAGCACACGCACAGCACAGAGCACACAGAAACACACTCCACAGCACACAGAAACACACCACAGCACACAGAAACACACACCACAGCACACAGAAACACACTCCACAGCACATAGAACACAAAAATACACACCACACAGCACACAGAAACACAGACCACAGCACACAGAAACACACTCCACAGCACATGGAACACAGAAACACACTCCACAGCACACAAAAACACAGCACACAGCACACAGCACACAACACACTCCACAGCATCACACATCACAACACACAACGCCGTCCGTCCCTGCCGCTCCTCTCAACAGCCCAAACTCCTGGGTATCAACGATTTTTGGCCATCACGTTGCTTACGAAAGTAACGTTAGATACACCCGTGGGATTTACAGATCGCATATGCTCCCTTTCTTAGTTTCTTTGAAAGTGAAAATAATTGTATTATGGGACTGTAGCCCGTTACCTGCAGCACAAAAGAAAGGGAAAGGGATTCAATGATGCGCTGTCGAAAACACACGTTCACATATGGTTCTGTTTGTGGTTTACGACAATTAAAATGCATTCACTGGGAGCCAGGACCAGGTACAGCAAATGCCGGTATTCCAGCAGTGGAAGCCACAAAGTGATGATGGGCTTCAGTTTTGCAGCCGCTCTCACAGAATGAAAAAAGCTAATAGTCATGCATTAAAAAAAAAAAAAAAAAAAAAAAAGTTGAAACCCTTCTTTTTGGACTCGTCTTTCACATTAACTTGCTCATATGGACACTGCAGAAGAAATAAAACAAGTCCTTATTGCATTACCCGGTAATCAGTATGGAAAAGCCCAACCCTGCTTATGGTTAACAAGAATTGTTAATGATATATAAATCATTTGATCTATCGTGCCCTCCAGTCTTAAAGGAAAATAATGGCAACCCCAAGCAAATGGTCCTAATTAGTGTCCAAGAAACCACTTCCTAAATGTATCCTTCCAACTCATTCCAGTTTGACTGTCCAGAGCAATCTTTTGTTCTTAAATCCCTTTATTTTGTGTGTAACTGCAAAAATGCTCTGCATACCGGTGCTCCAAAAATAGCTCATTTCAGGGCACAGACCAGCACTGGGAGCAGGAGGGGGGACGAGATGATCCCGGTCTCTTGCTGTTGCCTGTAAATAGGTCCCAATCATTTGAAATCATATTTCCCCGAAGCCTTGCCTCCTGACAAGTCTCCGTAGAGAAGTACCAAGGGGGAATTCATCAGAAAATCGAGTCACTGCTGCCACTCGGACTGCAACACAAACTTTGAAAAGTAAAAACCAAAACTGGATCCAGAACCTGACTGTGCGTGTTCGAGCTGCCTGTCACATGCTTTCACCCACTCTTTCCACTGTTTCCAAGTGTGATCTGTAGGTTAAATGCACCGTGGTATAGCCATAGATACCACACCTCTTGTGGTACCCAGGTGAGGATTCAGTCACACCCTGGAGGAGTAACAGAGCTTGGCCAGTGGGTTGTTGTGGCCTTGATCTTGTCTCCACCGAAAGCAGCACAACTCTCACTGTTTGCTCCCTCGGAGGCCTCTTTCTCTGATATGCAAAATACAAACTGCTATTTCTCATTAGCTGGAGTATCAGATCCTGTTGCTTCAAGAAAATCATCTGCTCTTCCACCGAGTCCAGCATCTTCTGTCACTTTTCTATACCGTAACTACTCTAGCGCACAACATTATTCCTAAAGTTTGAAACGGTGCTGAAAAGCTGAACTATGTTGAACACAAAACGCATCTTGGTCCCTTGGACCGAGCATCTTGTTGCTGGTTTGGTGTGGGGGTTTTTGGTTTGGTTTTTTTTTTTGGTTGTACGCGTGTGTTTTTTGGGGTTTATTTTGTTTGGTTGGCTGGTTGTTTTCGGTTTGTTTTTTTTTTTAATGAAAGCTGGAAGGAAACAGACTTTCTGGCATGGGTTCTCTTCCTAAACGTGACGGATTTGCCAAGGGAAATAGACCTTCTATAAAACGACAGTCAATTAAATAGCTGCTGTGTAGTGCTCCTTATGCTATTTCCAGGAGATAACGCTAATGGGAAATGCTGCAATATTTTAACTAAGAAAATCTGTCAACGACCTTCCCTGGACTTAAAATGTCCTTGACTCATTTAAAGTCACGGTAAAACACGTAAGATGGGTTGCCAACTCTTACTACCCCAGCATAAATAATTTTACTAAGTCGCGGAGACAACATACAACTGATGCCGAGAGGTTTCTTACTCACGTGTCTGCACGCAGAGCCACAGCACTCACCCCTCTGCGAGCGGGCAACTTCGGAGCGCACCACAGCCCCAGCAGCTGCATCCACTGCGCTCTGCTGGCCGGCCTGAAAGCAAAAGCAACCAACCTCGGCTCTCTGGAGCCTTCAGCTCTTTCAGGTTTCATATTGCAAGCGAGTTTGATATTGTCCTCTTGTAACTGCTTAAACGAAACACGCTTGCTTGGTGATTCATGATTAAATGAGTTTATGAAGAAATTACAGTCTGTTGTTCACAAAGACTTGGCACATAAGTGGATGGGGACAGGTTACAGAAGCGATTGCGGCGGCTCTAAGGTAACGTTTGAGTGCAGCCATAGCCTCTCCGTTCCCCCCCGGCTCCTGAGGACACCTCGCAGTGCCCCGGTGAGCCCGAGCCGTCGGTGCGGCGGGACGGGGACGGAGCTGGGCCCGGGGGCAGCGGGGCTGCGGGGCGGCCACAGCAGCGCTGGTTTCGCCGGGGACCTCAGGACATTCACACCCCTTTCACTTGTGACTTTGTCCCCTCGCTAACACTATTTCCTCTTCTCTTTCCAAATTCCAACTCCTCGAGTTTTACACTTCAGGCAGTCACCAGAAAGCATTTGACGTATTTTACTGCTTTTCAGAGCTCCTTGATCAAAAACAATGTTTATCCCTCCAACCTCCGCGCTCCAAGGTGCCCTGCGGTGGCCAGCCCGGGGCCACCGAGCCTCTGCTGTGCGCAGGAGAGCAGCGAAGGCGCCGGGGAGCCGGAGATGCCACCGGGGGGCGGGACCGGGAGCGGGACAGGAGTCACTTAGCACATCTGCACGCCGCTGCCGGGCGATTATCAGGTCATTTCTTCCGTAATGCAAACCATGCGCTCCCGTATCACATCAAACCTCTAATTGCGAGTGATGCGTTTCGTGTAGGAGGTGAGCGGCTGCCCTCGGCCGGGGCTCGGGGAAGCTCCCCGGGCAGAGTTTGCGGGGCGGCCCCTTCTCCGAGCCGCGGCTCCCGCGGAGGCCTGGAAGTGCCGGTGGGGATATCTCCGCCTGGGCATACGCGGGGTGGGTGGCAGCCCGTGTCTGTCCCGCCGGCGCCATCCCCTGCGGCACCTCCCGCCCGCCCGGTTGCTGCTCCCGAGGGAAGCGGCGCCCCGGAGCCAGAGTGACGGAGCCCCAGCCCAGGCCCGTCTGTGGCTCCTCTGTGAGGGGCCGGTGGCCGTGCTTAGGTATGTGGGTAACTTTTAGGGATGGGGGTGTCTAACGTAGCCGTGCTCCCCTGGGATGCCAAATGCCGCACTTCTAGAGCCACTGCTAGCAAGGACTCCCTAGTCGGGGTGTGCTTGAAATCATTGTCAGTGCAAAGATAATTTGTGCTCTGGTGTATTTCGATACCACTTTAAACTGCACAGATACACAGCTTCTCTTTTCCCATACCTGCCTCCTTAACCTCTTTCTTCTGTGAGTCCAGTGTCGGTTTTCAGCACAATCTCAGGCTGCATAGGGTGTTTCTCAGCAGATACACTCTTACCTTCCAGATGTCCTTCTCAGGTCTTCTGCCTCAGTGCCATTCCCAGCCACAATGCCTGTGATGAAGCATTTCCAGCTTCCTTGTCCCAGGTTTCTCAGTCTCGACACTGAGAGTTTCACCACAGACAAGCATCTCCAAAAGCCCAGAGCAGGAGCTAAGTGGCTTGGGCGCCTGGGTGGTATTGAAGCCTTGCTGCTGGACTCTGTCACCAAACTTTTTGTTCATCCTTTTCTAGTTACCTACATGGATTTTGACCTTTTTCTGAAGTTGTGGACTCAAGGTGACCTGTCTCCCTTTCTGGTTGCTGTCCTGTTGCCCATTCCAATGTAGTGATTACCTCCTCACTCCTTTATTTTTTTTGCCTTCCCAGACATGATGGTTCTCAGGGAACACAGCTGCTCATCAGATGTCCCTTTATTCCTCCTCCATGCTGAGTGTCAGTTTGTTGCCTCGGTTGAAGTCTACCCTCTGTTCTCTCCCACTAAAGTTCAACCCTTTCTGGTTCTGTGTGTAAATCAGACACTTTTGTCTCCCACAAGCTCTAAGGCCAGCAGGAAGTGCAGACAGCACCAGAGAAAAGCCTTCTTTCACTGATTCCAGACCCAGACAGCCTAGGAAGACCTGAGAAAAGTCCAGAAGAAAATCTGCAAATAAAGTCATGCTTTACCCTGAATCTGAGCATTTCTACTGGAATAAGCTGCATGTATTCAGCAGGTACAGCAGGACATAGGGGTACTTGCAAGGCATGGCTTGTGACAGTTTATGACTTGGCCAAATTAGGATACATTTTCACATACTTGGCAAAAGTCACATTCCCAACACACAGAGGTCCTAGCACAATATCTCCCTGCCACGTGCACTGCTGCTCCAGAGCAGGGGACACAAGTGGTGCTCAAAGTCTTTGGAATTACTAACGTGAACACAACAAACTACTTCTTTTTTCACAGTCTTATATAAACTTATATGTATACATAAAGGCTATATCTTTCTTGGCTAAACTTTTGTTTAGCCAAGAAAGCAAAGAGGAGTCTGGAAAACAGGAGCTTAATTCATTAAAAATTATAACAGTTCTAAGGAGCTGAAAACAATGCAGCTTTACAGATAGTGAGATACTGACTACACTTAAAAATTTATGAAAAGTATATTGTTCAGCAGCAGTGAATAGCTCTAAATAATTCTCTTTATGATTGAGTGGCTGTATCAAATTGGTTTCAAGCATTTAATTTTATTTATAAATTCATATACTGTTCTGTGTGGTGCCTTGCAGGATCCAAAAATGTGTGCAAATATTGTGCCCAATCTGGAAGCTTATTTTCTTTCCTAACACTGTCTTTACTTGCTTGATGTATGCATCATCAGTCTAGTTCATAATTTATATAAATTATGAACCTTCCACCTGATGTCACATTCCATGAATCTGTGTTGTTAAAACTAGGCTCTAGGAAAATAATCAAGGAAATCAGCATTTAACCCAGTGGTGTAATCTTAATTCACTTGACATTAACATCATGATTTATAAAAGGCGGTGCAGATTCCCTTTAAGCTCCCAGTGACCTCACTGATGCAAATCCTGCAGTGGAAGATGTGACCCAGCTCTCCAAAGCTGCAGCCCCACAGGAGTCCCCTGGAACTCCTGTACCTGACTTCAGTGCACACATCGAGTTCTCAACAGCCACAGAGCTCTCAACTAACTGAAAATCTATACCTTATATACCACATTATTGGGATTTATTTGGAAAAATGGTATTCAGGATAAGTATTGCAGCTGAGTTTGGATGACGAAGAGAAGACTGAGAAGGCATCTGGTAGAGGGGGTGTTGATGGAGTGCTGGATGACAACCACTTATTTTGTCCTTACAGATTGAGTTGGTGGATTATGCTGTTTAGCAGTTCTGACTATAACAACAAATAATGATTTAAGAAAATCTGTATATACTAAAATGTCACAAGCTGAAGATACATTGGTTTTCCAGCTGAGTAGCCTATTTTATAGGCCTGTGAATTATACATCTCAGTTAACTGAAAGCAGTAAAACTAGACCTGCTTTTGCAGATGTTGGTCCCAGTTCCATAATATTGGTAGGATTCAACTTCAGTAGCAGTTTGATAAATTCTCATTTTCCAGTGAAAAAAAATATTATAAAAATGAGGAGCCAGTTTTCTTCATTTACTCCAAACCACCAAAGCTCTACTTTATGAAACAGTTCACAAGAATCAGCAGGTAAGACCTGTAGTGATCCATTTGTCCACAAGCATCTGGAGGTGAGAGTAAATTGCTTATTTTCGGAGAATAACTGGTAACCGTGTTCTGGATATACAGAGCAGGCTCTGACTGACTGGTGCTGACTTCAGTTGTTGCAGACAGGAGGACCCAAACACGTGAAGGCAGAATGTTCTGTCACAGGCTTTAGCTGCAACTTTGTAAAATTCACGTGGACGAGAGTGCTTCGATAACAAGGATTTGAAATCAGTTTCAGTGGTGAAATTCAGAGGAGTGTTGTGATAAGAATCTGAACTCTTCATTTCAGTGCAAAGATGCTGCTGGAGTCTATTCTTACGTGGCCTTATATTCCATTAGGTTTGTGTTGCTGCACATGCTGAGACAGTGTTTAGGGCACAGAAAAGGGGCCCATACAAAAGTTCATATAGCCCCTGTATGTCTGAAGAATATAGGAGACTAAATTTTCTGTTGCAGTTGACTGAGTCCTCCAAGATGATGGGAATTTTTCAGAAAATTGTGTGGAATTAAGTCTTTAAAAAGTCGAGCTTCCTTAGATCTGTTGCAGAATGCGCCGCCTTTGCAGCACATTTTGGGAGCAACGGGAAGAGTGTGGTCTGTCAAGAAGAGCGTCCTCTGCAGAGTCTCTGTTAGGGCATGTCCATGGGAACACATCTTGCTTTACCACTTGGTACCTCCATACACGGCCCAGAAAACTGGCATTTGTAAGAACAGCGAGCAGTCCCAGAAATGGTTTAGCAAACTCTTCGAACGGGCAGCCTGGGATGCCGCTGTTTCTCAGTGCCCGTGACAGGGGTTACTCAGGCACGAGGTGTGCAGTGTTTTGCTGGGACTAGTGCTTGTTTATGGGCTTTCCATACATGTGGCTTCTGAGCCAAAGCACTACACATTTTTACCTACTTTTGTCATGGTTCAATTGCTTTCCCCTTGTTTGGCAGCTCGTCCAAGGCAGCAGTCCCTAAATAAGGACATGTTGACATGTTGCACATCATTCAGCCCTCTTCTCTGGATGTTAGGAGAGTTTCAACCCTGAGTAAGAGCTTTTCCTATGGCTTTGCAATTTACTTAGTAGAGTCTGTTCCTTTCTAGTGGCTGGCTCTAATTTCCTTCTGTATTTTTTCCTGTGTTCTGTGGAACATAAATCAGTATTTTTTTCAAATCACAATTACAGACAGAAAGCCATCTGTGACAGACATTTGGAGAACATGCAATGTATCTTATTGAGCATCTTTTAATAGACTCTGCATTTTTGTATGGACTAACCTTTCTTTGAAGAGAATTAGAAATTTTTGTGAAATGCTTTTTAGTGAACCTTCTCACATTCTCAGCTGTCTACGCTAGATAATGCAGTCAGCTGTGAGTTTAGCAATGACAGGTATTTTTAAACCCAGAAAGGAAAACAGCCTTTCAATTTCTATGTGCTGATATATTAGAAGACACATTATAACACTAAATGGAGCATCTACTACTACATGGTGTGGTGCCATTGTGACATCTGAGCACAGTAACAACAAAGTAATTAATGAGCATGCAGATAATATACAACTTAGCTTTGTTTAAGATTGATTATCTCTGCTACTATCTGACTCTGGTTTCTCTCTTGGTGTTCCCCTCAACACCACTGCATTCTTATCCAGAGAAAAAACAGGCAGCTACCCAGTTATGAGAACCTGATGCCTGCTAATGCTGCCTTACTCTATCATGATGTAAGGCAATCTTAGCGAAAATGAGAATTAGCTCTTGAATATCATCTCAGGCCCTCTGGCTATATCAGCATAAATCCTCTGCACAGTTCCTCATGAAAGATAAGATTGTCCAGTGCTTACGGAGCACTTTGAGGTCAAGGAAACTGGGAAAGGGGAGCAGTCTGAAATGCTCAGGGTTCTGAGGGATTGTTGTAGTGTCAAATTCCCCTTAGCAGTAACAACCACTGTGATTTTTACAGTGAGCTAGCAACGAAAGGAAAGAGCATAATAGGGAGACTGCCATTACATACGTGATTACTCACTGCTGTGCCTTTTCCCTTAATTTTTCTTGTGTTTTGTAAACTTACGTCCTTTCTCGTTTATATTAATGTACATTTATGGTACTTAACTCTTAATAGGAAACTACAATTTTAAGTTCAAAGAGTAGCTAGTGAGTCAGAAGCACTTGTTCAGCAGTTGGTGATTGCAGTAATTTGTTGTTATGTATTGCACGTGCAATCACCAACATACAAAATTACAGTATCAATATTAGCTAATTGAAATGCTGGATATGGTAGCCTTTAATGGAAAAGGGCTGATTTGCTTTAGCCTCTGTGATTCATTGCTTTTTCTCTAGCACATATGGAGGGAGTCCATTGCAAGAATTAGCACTGGCATTTCAAGGACTTGGCAATTTCGTTTGTGCAAGGCATATAGGAATGTAAAGGGCTCCACTTGGGAAGAGAGCCTCTTTCCTCTGCAAGTTGGATGAAGATTATGTTCTCTCACAGGAAAAAAAATCTTCTAAAACTGTTTTTTAAGGATTATAAGTGAGGACACAAATTAAATATTTGTGGGTACTTGTAGAAGACTTAGAGTTATCATATAGCTTTAACTCCAGTAAGGAAAAGATACAGCACTTCATAGGTTTTTCTATGGCTTTCCTAGAACAAAAGAGTTAAGCTAATTATTTAAACTAATAAAAAAAAGGCCAAAAATAGCATAATTCAGTCTACTTCAAACTAGCATTGAACTTTTTGTTTTCTTTATCCATGACCTGAAGTAGCAATTAGCATAAACCAGCATTCATGTAATACATGGGCAGATAAAAACCAACACACTTGTTTTTGTGATATGAGGGGTGGATTCTGTCAGGAGTGATTTCTGCCAAGCTGGAAACACCATTTAGAGGTGCATACAGTAGACACATAATCTATGTGATCTAGAAACTGTTGGTTGAAGTCACCCTGCTGCTGCCTGCAGGGATTGTGTACATGTTTGTCCATAGTTCCTTTCCATCCTGGCAAGGCAGGAGGTGGGAGTATCCTGTCACACCTTCAGACTGAATGCTTCATTACCTGTCTTCTACTGTGACCTGTGGATAGCAAGAACGTATTTTTATCAAGGCGTGATAGTTCTGGTGGAAGCCCCAGTGAAAAAAGGGATTTCTACCACACTGTTTTTATCCCAAACCAATGGTACAAACCACCTCACATTATTATATGGCAGAAACCTCCAACTACTTGGATGAAGTCACTTACTGAGCAAGATAGTGAAGGCTTTCCTGCAGGAGAGAATGCAGGTGTATTAGCTAATTTCAATGGTAGGCAGAGCTGGAGAAAGTGCTCTAGGGGATTATTCTGTGTGTGCACGCATGGGACATACATGGGTTCTCCTGAGCCTAAAGAAGGTGATATAAAGCATGTTTGGTAGCTAGAAGGAGTAGAAGTAATTGCCTGGTTCCTGAGGGCACCAACAAGCCTTCATGCCCTGAACAGCCCCACCTGGGCACCCTCTCACCCCCTGCTCCTGGGGCCCAGGGCTCTATTTAAGCTCAGCCCAGGGGGCCCCTCTGTGTCTCAGCTGTGTGTAGGTGTGATGTTATCTTAAAGGAACCACACCAAGATTCCTGCTACTAAGAATGTTTGTGATTACTGGGCTTCTTTTTAATGTTATTTGGAAGAGTGGAATATGTGCATTGGTGGGTTTCTTTTAGGAGAGAAGCTTTTGGGAGTAAAGTATTGTAAAACTATTTTGTTTTCATAAATAATCAGTTAAACTGAGCTGCCTTCACCTACAACAGGTGTAATGGCAGCACGCTTTTTGCCTTTAAGCAAAGGATGCTGGTAAACCCAGACAAGACTACCAAGCATGGGGACTTTCATCTCAGAAAAAACTAAAACTTTTTCTCAGCTGCTGCCTCCAGTGGTAGGTTTTGACGGATTAACTTTCCTTCAGTGCTGTAGGTAACTTTCTGCATTGAACATGTGGGTACCCTCAGTGGTTGTAGGGAATTAGCTCTCTTTTAATTGGGTTTAGCTTCCTCACAAGACTGCCTTTCCCTTACTGTAACTCTGATGCCCTTATTCAAGCTGTTTATCTCTGCTGAGACTGGGAAAGAAGAAAAATATCTTGGATGATGTTTGAACCGGGCTGATTGTTATGTACGAGCTGCTGCTGACTGCGGCTGGCACAGATCTGAACTGAGGTCCGAGGGGGTTGTGCCTCACACCTAGGAGGTATGGAATGCTGTTCCTGTCAGCAGTGGGACACAGCTTCTGGTCCCTATTTAGGTCTGCATTTACTTTTGAGTGATTCTTCACCTAAATTTCTGTGCTTTAAAATAATGAGTAGTTAAGAATGGTTGCCTTGAGATAATTCTCAGATATTTGCTGATGACATGGTGATGATGAAATTATTGATGGTTGTGTTAACAAATCTCATTTTAGTGGGGATGTCACTTCTGAAGCCTTGGGAGCTAGGAAAACAAGCACAGAGCCTTTCTTGTAGCTCTCTTCACCCAGACCTGTGCCAAACACCAGCCAAAGGCTTTATGTGCACTGCAGGCTGTTGAGTGCAGCTTCTTTTGAGTGCTTGTTTGTGACTTAGCAGGGCACTGTAAGCAACCATCTTCATGTGCTCTGAACTGATCAGTATTAACGTTAACTTTTATTTCTTGTGCCTGGGAATAGTCTAATAAACCAAAGTACTGCTCTTATCCTTTATTTTTTTTAGTTTAGCTAAACGGAAAGGAGAAATTTGAAGTTCTTTTTTTACTCTACTTTTCAGAGACCTAGAGTCACTGTTGGGGTGAAGAGCTTTGTTTGTGGCCTACAGAGTCCTTTTACTGTTTCTGTGGCGGTGCTGTTAATGCTTTCTCATTCGCTCCTGTACATAACCTGCGAGGTCTAGGATCTGGCATATTCCTCTTGCCCGAGTTCTACCCATGTGTGGCAAGAGCTTTACAGAGCAGCCATATAAATAGATACAGCTCTCAGCTTGGATAGTCAGGTGTCCTTTCTTGCTAACCTGTTCTGGATCCTTGTCTCTAGAGAGCTCTGCTCCCTTTCCTTGTTGCATACAGGATGATAAGCCACCTGCCTGATTGGATCAGTGAAATTCACTTAGCTCTTGCTCAGAGGGATCAATATTTGCCAGTAGAGTATGGATTTCATGTGCATGCTGCCAGCTTGATACAGAAGAGTTATTTTTCCTTGAGGTAATGCTCCAGGGTAGCGTGCATCATGAGCTCGCTTGCTGTACGTAGGAAGAAACCCAAACCAAATAGTTTCGTAGAGGAGTAGTATTGTATAACAGCAACATAGGAAAGAAATCTTTAACTAAAATTAATATTGTTGTTTTCCTGAGGAGCACAAGTCCTACCTTCCCCGTTGCTTGTCTCTGTTGGTAGCCATTTAAGAGGTCTCAGACTCTAGGGTGAGGTTTTGAGTGGTTATTAAGAAGAGCTATTGCATTTGTAACTAACCCATAGCTTTTGTTTTTTCTTTTATTATCAGAGAACAGCAAAAAACCCCCCCCATTAAATAGGAATAAATTAATTTGTTTCTTGTGCTGCAGGAAAAACCCAAACCCATAAGGGTTAGGAAGGTAACAGCTCTTTATTCGTTTTCTTAGCCGATTAAAAACAAAGCACCTACTAACCAGCGTGACTTCTGTAAAATTCCCCACATAGGGCCCAGTTTCAACTCCTCCAAGACCTCACTCTCATTGCCTTTAATGGGGTGAGTGCAGCCTTGTGTGAGGAAGGACAAGGCCAGGCGCAGCAGTGTGCCAAGGCACTGAGGGTTTAAAAGATTTCACGTGTCAACTTTGAATGTCCCTTCTGTTTTCTGGGCTCTGCCTCTTCAGCTGTATGACAGTGCCACCTCTGTATGACAGAGTTGCTGAAGAATCAGGTTTTGAAGAGCCCCTTGATTTTTCATATCCAGTTTACTGTCTAGTAGTTCAACACTGTTGTAAGGTTATGTTGCTCATAGCATGAGTGATGTCACTTATTTCTCTTTCTCTACAGAGAA
This sequence comes from Lycocorax pyrrhopterus obiensis, assembly GCA_014706295.1. NCBI lineage: Eukaryota > Metazoa > Chordata > Aves > Passeriformes > Paradisaeidae > Lycocorax > Lycocorax pyrrhopterus. Next base: position 22,654,635 of record JACSVZ010000013.1, read on the forward strand.
CGTGCTTTGAAAATGACCCATGAGCATTTAAAAAGCAATAGCCCAAATTAATTCATGTTTGATTATAGTCCAATAGATAGCATGCCAATGCTGAGCTAGTAGGAACCCTGCACGTTGCTTAAATAAGGAAGATTTGGACTCATAGTAATCTTGGACTATGCAAGTGTTTGTGTCCCTTTTGTAAGTGCTAAGTAACCAACCCGTAAGTGGAAAGTTTGTTGCTCGCTGGTTAGTGTGTTGCTAACTAAAGATACTGGATTTAACAAAAGTTCTCATTTACACCATGCAATGTGCTACTGTACTACACTGCTCAGAATGATGGGGAAAACAATTCCCAGTAGAGAAAAACTTCTGATGTGCATGCAGTGCAGGAGACTGAGTGCCTGAGCTTACTGACCCCGTGTCCCGTGGGGCCTCCAGCACCCCCCACAGCCAGGTATGGCAGAGATGAGACACACTTCACATCTGAAGAGATTTTGGCAGTGGATGAAGTAAAGGCTTAATGGAACACTTCTAAAATCAGCTCCCTGAAGTCTTGAAATGTGCGAGCATTTTGAGAGCTGGAAGCTCTTAGTTCACTTGCTCCTGTCTAAAGCACAGGTCACCCCCAGTGTGCAGTTATCCGTGTTATCTGGTGGGATGGGGCCTGTGTGGGAGAGCAAGGAGCATCAGACCTCCACAGAGATGGCAGAGAGATGCTACAGCAGTGTGTCCCAGCCTGCTGGGAACTGGAGAGGGCAAGGCTTGACAGGCTCTGGTGTAACATGATGGGAACATAATTTTAAGATATGTAATATTTGCTCTGCCACAAAAGCAAGCCTTTCATTTCAGATCTAATATTCATACTGGGTTGGTTGAAGGCTTGGTGCAATTGCTTCTGTACCATGATCTGCCATAGCAATGCATTCACAAAGGGAGAGACCGAGGACTGCACACCTCAGTCTTGGGGCAGGCTTTCCAATAATTCTCTCAACCATCTGAAATTATTACTATTACCCGTGGCAGATTGATACTTACCCAAAAAAAGAGATATTTGCATGTGCTTTTGAACTGCAGCTGTCTCTGCCACGAAATATGATTGTTTAAACACCAAAAACACAACAGAATAATTAAAATAGCACTTGATCTCAGTTCGACTTGGACTGCATGAGGAGTTGAAATGAAAAAAACCTTCAACTGACTGCTTTTCAGAGGTGCTGGACTCATGCTTCATAGATGGGGAAAAAGGTTGGTTGTATTAAAACGTGTGAACAAGGACAGGAGATGCTTGGTTTTGGTTTGCTTGTTTGTTGTGCATGCCAGTGATTTGGCTGGAAGGGGCCAACCTTCCTAAGCAATCTTCTCTTTCCAGGCAAAGGGAATTGTCAGATTGATGGAGGCACTTGGAACAATGCAGTCAAAATCCTCCTTCACAAAGGTTTGGGATGGAGTCAAGTTTTTTGACTGGATTTTAAATTCATACCAGAAAGATATACGAAAATTATGACAAGCTTTAAGAACCTAAAGGATTCAAACCAGTAAATGAGCTTATAAAAAGTTAAAAGAAGTAGGGATCCTCCCATATGAAAGGTAATGATTCCAAATTTCCTAGACTTCCTTCAAAATCTGAGCTGTGTGCTTTGCTTTTGCTCAGTTCCAGGAAACAAACTTGGATGAGGTTAGAGTTTCTTTAGGACTGGGATTTAGAATACTTCTGTGTAGATTAACACTGGCAATTACACATGGTAAACTGAACCATAAAGAAAGTGTTATTGCTCTCTGATGAAATAATTTCAAAATCCAGTCTTGGTTTTAAAGTTTTTAGAGTTGGCAGCAAAACTGCTTCATGGGATGGAAACACAATTGCAGCCTTTGAACTACATTTTTTCTGAGTTAGAAGCACAAATACAGGTTTTTTTAGCAGACTGACACCTGGCAAAGCAAAAGGTCTGATCTTCCTGGCCGTCTCTAGACTTAGTATGTAAGGACTGTATTAACCAAGATGATTTTTGAGCAGGACCTTGTGGTCAGGGCAAGTGGTGTTTTAAAGCATGAGGGCAACAGGTTATATTTAATATATTGTTCCCCTTGAGTACCATGTGCAGAATTGCTCCCTGTTTAGACACCTACACTGCTGGTGCCCATACCTGACCTGCTGGCTACCCTCTTTGTAGTCAAGTGACTGTATTCTTCTGAAGTACAGATAATCTCTCTGAAACATCTGTCCTCCAATCAAGTTATTTATGCTTTTGAGGTGCTTGTTTCTTGTGCATGGGTGATAGACTGATTGTCTCCCACTTTAGCTGTGGGTTTTCTGAGGTCTGCAGTTCAGGGAGATGTGAATCCACCCATCTTGTCCTTCCTATTGTGTGCCAAGTATGCTGACAGCCTGCTATTTCAGTGTGCTGGATGTTTCAAAATACACTTTTTTGCTGCTGTAATTATAGCTTAACATGAAAATGAATGCGTTTGGTCCCCTGTGTTACTGGGGAACTGTTTTGACAGCAATGCTTCAGCTGGACATTGAGCCTTGGGATGAACATGTAAATCATCTCAAAATAAGCAAGAGATCTTTAGCCAGTGATTTTTTCTGCATAAAAGGTTCCCTGGTTATTAGGTGTTCACTGGTCTAACTTCTTAATTAGGGTTTTTTAATGCATTGGAAGTGTCTGGAACATAGGTAAAAAGCAGGGGCACATGAGCCAGATGGAAGAGCTCAGGAATGCTGTGCCATCCATAAAGTGTGGGACTAGGAGCAAATTGTGGGAGAAGCACAGTAATGAACATTCAAGGCTTGCATCGTGATGCAAAAAGGAAAAAAATACAGCAGGAAGGGAAGATTCATAATGGAAAAAGCAATATGCTAACCTGCCAAAGTCAGCTTAAAAGGAGTGATTTTACAATGGCAAATGTAACTGCCACAGCAAAGCAGATTTCCCACTCTGTGTGGGAGGTTTCCATGCTGTGGTGAAACACTCCTTGAGCTGCACGGAGTTACGGTCTGGATACTCTGTGTGTGGAAGGGTTCCTCTAGGTTGTGTTAGTGGGACTGATATGATCTGGGAGGGATATACTGATGTAAATGAATACTGATTTCTGGGAGTCATAAACCAGCTTGTGAGCTGCATGACTAGGACTTCAGCACGCCTTGGCAATAATGAGAGAGACAAATCATGATTCAGCTCTAATTTATGCCAGTTTCACATTAGTAAGTCAGCTGACAGCAGTGGAATTAGTCCTGAATTTTTGTGATATAAAATCAGAACTAAGAACAGTTTGTGTTCTTGGAATTTGGGCTTCTGCACTCCATAAATTTGTATCACAAAGACTACATTATTCAGGCACTAGTTGTTTCATATTTAATATCATATTACATATGTCCCTTGATGAACAAAGGACTGTAATGTAATTGGGTTCAACCATCAGGTTAAACCCTCAAGAGAACAGAGTTCAGGCTGTTAATAAATTACTGCAGAATCCTGACATAAAATTGAAGGTTGGGAATTCCATCTGTTGTTTTAATAGAGAGAGAGAATGATTACTTAAATATTTTAGAAAGGCTTGGCTGAGTAATAACCAGAGATGAGGTAGGACAGTATTTACAAGTCTGACCCACTGATTCACTGTGATAGCATTATAAGACAAACAGTAGGAAGCTACTAAAACACCTTCAGATTTTCTTTTCTCAGTCTTTCAAACTTCCCCAAAATTCTCCATCCTGGAATAAGACATAGCATTAAAAAATTATGAAGCTGACATGGCCTTAGCTTCATTTCTGGAGGCATTACTGCTGTAAAATTGCAAGGTCTAACCTCAATTTAAATGCCTCAAGTCTGAAACATCTTGCTCTGAAGCAGTCCAGTGCAGTTTTATTGCATGGTGGTGGAGTTGTTGGTGATGGAATGTAGAAAATAAGTGACTGGCTGCTTTGAAGCTGAGTGGTAGGAGCTGGGTAGAGAAAGGAGGAATAATTGGTTGAGCAAGCAGAAGAACTCGTGGTATAAGACAAAAGAAAATACTATTAATTAGAGCACACGTAATTTGGGCATTTTTCTTATTCTCAGAGGAACTAAAGATGAAATTTGTGCTCAATTCAGCTTTGGAAGAGTATAGAACTGCTTAGATTTACAATACACAAACTAGAAATGCTGCACATTGAGTTGTAGGTTGGCTGAGGGCATGGAGGCAGCCGATTCTCTTTTCCCCCAGCCTTTCCTTTGCAGAGGCTGTCACTGAAGTGTTCAGAGCACTCTGCCGGGGTGGTGGGGAATGCTGGCCCCCTTTGCTCTCCTTAAGCTCCTCCTTTTGGTGCCAGCAGCAGCTGCTCAGCAGCGTGGCCTGGAGACTGAAGGAACAGTGGCTGTGCTGGTCAAAACACCTTTGTGGCCACAAGCAGAGTGCCACTGCTGGCCTGAGACTGGGGCAGGCAGCAAGGGACACTGCCCACCCAGCCTTGGAATGCCAGCTCCATCATGACACACAACCCTGCTTCCTGCGAGGGAGGGTGCCAGGATTTCTTTCAGTTAAAACCAAACTCGTGTTTCTGTGTCAGAATGGATCATGTTTTTGCATAACAGAAGGCTTCTGTATTGAAGTATATTCAAAGAATTAACATTGTGAGGTTTAAAAATACATCATATTGAATTTTTTTAAAACAGTCACATTTTTGTAACTAGGTCATCTATCCATTAATTCATATCCCTTATTGCTCAGAGATATTAATATAGATTTTTTTTCATAGCGTTAATCTCCTGTAATATGAATCTTTTTGTTTCTAAAATAAAACCCATTAAGCATTTGCTGGTTCATAAAAAAATACAATAATCTGATAGCCTGATTAGATGTTATTTAATTTGATAATGGTGCACCAGTGGCCAGGGGGAAACTGTTAAATAAACATGGAAGTACTGCTCTATTAAATAACAATTAAATTATCCCCTTGAATCTATCCTTAAACAGATCTCCCACTTCCTTAGCAGCTTTTTTAGGAACAGATTAATGAAATCTGTGGAATAACTTGCAAATGCAAATTTTAGATGCAATTACTTTTTGTAGTCACAGCAGACACAGGTGACAACACAACTGCCTTTGAGTTTTTGGCAAAATGTAGAGGTATCCTATAGCATTGGGTAAGTTAATGAACACATCTTCAGCTCCTCATGTGCAGAGGGAATGAACAGGGATGGCAAAGACATTCAGGACAGAGGCAGCCCTGTGGAGGACTGGTCCATGTGCAAACTGCCCATGCCTTGGCTGGTCAGACTGGGAGCACAGGGCCTTCCTCCCTCCTGTGCATGTGGAGGTGCTGATATGCCCTGACACCACCTCTGAGTCCCAGGAGGCTGAAAACATTGAACGAAAAGATGAAAAACCTGCTGTTAGTCCTGCCTGTGCACTGGTTTAGGAAGAGGAAGGCTGGGAAGGCGGTGGGAAATGGAGCACGGGGAGCAGGCACAGGCGTCACACAGGATCTCAAGGAGAAGGGTTGCAGCTTTCTTTATGGTGCTGGAGAAGTGATCCTAAAACAGGAGCTCTGAGAGGTGTCAGGGCAATTTTTGGTTCCTGCAATAACTTGCAGTCCTTGCAGAGAGAAGTTGCTGCTGTGGAGGAGTGAGCTCGTTGAGTGGGATTGGTGCTTGTTACCATGGGTGGTGCCATTCCAGTGATAAAGGTGATGGGGAATCTTTTCCCATAGCTCCAGGGTTTCTACAGCAAACAGAGCCTGAATGTCCATGTGCAGTGCTGTGCCTCCGTGAGCCCTGCAGTGCCCAGAGCTGTGGTGTGTGCATCCTGTGATACCTCTGCAGCAAATTGGATTTGCTTCAGTGGAGTTGCTCCAATTTATGCCTGAACAGAATTAGGCCTTCTACATGGTTTGGATTCAAATTATTGCTTGTCACAGCCACCAAAGTCATCTGATGTTAATTCAGTGGAGTACTGTGGATTGTCTGTGCTCTCATCTTGTCTCTTACTGTCAAAGAAATATCCCCAACTGAAATGTATCCAGAGCTCTTGCACAGCAGCTCGTCTATTTTTCTTGCAACTCAGAGGAAAGGAAAAATCTTTTGTAGTACACAGTGACCAGAAACTAGCTTGTAAATCAGGTATAAATGATAAGAATGTTAAAATAATTCTGTGCCAAAGAAATAGCTTATAAATACTCCTTGTGAGGATTATGCATGAAACCAGTTAGCAGGAATTACTGGGTTTTAGGCAGCTGGAAAACATTGGTGTATATATTAAATGTTTTCTACTGATTAAGTGCAGCCTGTGTGTAAATATCGCTTCTTACCTTGCTTGCTGCTATGCTGCTACTTTTTGTACTACACTATAGGGCTTCGCTTGCTCTCTGGCTTGATTTTTTTTTTAAAGTTTTTTTTTTTCCTCCAATCTCTTATGGGTGACTAAAAGTCTTGGGAAATGATGATAGAATGTGATTTGTTTTACAAATCTGGAGGAGCTCTCTACAGAAAGCAAGATGGGATGTGGAACAGGGTCTTAGTTTGAGGATTGCAGATACTATGTATAACCCCTGAAAACATATGTGGATCTCATTCGGTGTGAGAAAGATGTGAGATAATTTATTATTGCATACTTTCAATAGTTTTTCTAAAAAGTAAAGAATAACTAAACTGGAAAGACGGTTTTGATGCTTTTTTTAAAAATTCAGTTGGCTTCATATCCAATAGTTATATGTTTATTTACAGTTTTAAGCTTATGCTTTGAGAAGTTTTAAAATTCAAGAGAATTTTTGTATGAGTCTTTTCAGACCTTGCTTCTGTTTGCATTATCATTCACATGCCCCTGGCATGCTTTAAGGGACAGTGGCTTGAATCCCATAAGAATAAAATAATTTTAAATGGCAAAGGACATGTCAAAAATGTCTATTTTATGTCATAGTAGAATAATTAGTCTGATTTGCAGAGGCATTAAAAAATATATTTATTAGAATATATTGCTAGATAATGGAGAAAAGGTTAGTTTTTTGTATTATCTTAGTAAAAATATGTTACTCTGATCAAAACATCTTAGTGTGTGTTTCTCAGACATGGACGAGAGAATGGCTATTTTGGATGGCATTCTTGTGCTCTTTTTGCCCTTTATTTCAGCAATAGGGTCTTGTGGCTTGAGCAGGTAACTAAAATATGTTGCAAATCTACCCTAGACTACTGATGAATCTCATGGCCTTGGGCAAGAAATAAAAAAAAAAACAAACTTGTCTCTGAAAATTATCTGTATGCCAGGAGTTGGAGCTTTGTGAAGGATGATCAGCTTTTTGTAAAGAGCACTCAGGTTCTTCTGCATAGCACTCTGTAAAGATGCCTCATGTTTAGCAAACAGCTCACAAAATCCAGGGCATGAGAATTTGGAAGTGATGTGCTAAAAATGCTACCTTGAACTTAGTCATTACATGAGATGTGGAGGAAATGCCAGTGGGATCATTCACGGGCTTGTTGTCTATGAACTTTCAAACTCCTTTTGAGGATGTTTTCCAGCAGATCCTGTATGTCTAAAGAAGGTACAAGTGAACAGATCCTGTATTTTGGGAGTCGATGCTTATTTACAGCTTGTCTTAGTCCTCATCCCACTGACCTGCATCATTCTGTCGCTGATCTTTGGGATTTCACAGAGCAGCTAGATCTGCAGGATTAACTGGCTCTGGTTTGCTTCAGACTGAGGTAATGGTGCTGTGCTTGGATGTATTTGGTTTCCTGAGTCCCCACTAAAGTCCACACAGAAGCGTTGCCACTGTTGGAAAAGGTGAATCAAGCAGCTAAGCTCCACTTCGTTTTTCGCACCTCTCTGCTTTCTCCAGTAAACATTGAACTTTAAAGGACTGTAGTAACTATTTGAAATTATCAAATGTTTCAAGATTTGGTCTGTTTTGGCTGGTGGGATTCAGGAGTTGCGGCTGGAGTTGAACTGGACACTCAGCCCCAAGTATGATCCAAGCTAAGGTACCTTTTGCTGCTGTAAGAAACCCAAAATAACAACTTGGCCTAGGTGATCTTCTCTCAATTAAAGATATAAGTGCTTTCAAAAGCACTCATACCTCTGTTTCTGGGCCTTCTAGAAGTGCTGAGCAATTATCTGTCTGTGTAGGCAAACAAGGGCCTTAAACCAAATGCCTCATGCCTTTCTGTACTTACATTGTCCCTCTATACCATGAAAATGACCTGGTATTCTCAAATATGTAAAAGCTTGACAAAATCTGTTCAGCAGTCCTGGAACCAGTAGGTTCTTAAGAGTTTTTTTTTTTAAGCATCTAAACTAACATGAAGTTGTGAGGTGGAGGAAGGCTGTCTCTCAGGAGATGAGAGAGAACGGGGAGCTGTACCTTCTATGTGAGTGTCTCAGGGCTGCGGTGGTTGTGGGCAGCAGAAGTCCGTAAGGTTCAGGCAGCAGTATTCATTTCCAAGGTGATGTTCCCATACCATCTGGGATTAATACATGCTACAGAATGATTCATAAAACTGCACGGAAATGATGTATGTTTATCCAATACCTTTGGCACTCAGCACTATTCATAAAAGTGTAAGTGTTCTGTTCCCTTTGAAATAGGGACTTGACAGTGTATAGGGTTCCCTGCTTCTTGTTAGCATCTCATCTAAGCTAGGAGTGGACAGGGAACATTTTAATTTCTCCTCTGTCTCAGGGGAAGGGCAGATCCATCTACTTTCCCATTATCCTGCCTACCAGTGGTCCTAGCCATAAAGTTATAAATGGTAATTTTTCTGCTAAAACTGCTCTTGGATGGGTTGAAGATCAACTATGCAAAAGAGTCTGGTACTCACTATAAAAAGATGTAAAACACCAGCACTAGAATTCTCCTTGGACTGTACTTAAGCTCTTTAAAACTACCACAAATGTTACTGAAACAAGCAACCCCAAAACAAGCCCCAACATTTTAAGGCAAAACAAGCCCTGGGCAAAACTAAGTAGAGCCTCAGCATTCATTATACATTACAGGATGCTTATTCCTATAGCTGCAGGTGATCTAGGTACTCCATAGCAACAACCTTGAAGCATTTTTTAAAAAATATTGTATCATTAAAAAGTAATAGTTGCAGGGACTCTTCAAACACAATTTTAATACTTGACAGACTATTACAATTTTGGAAACCGAACTTTGTTTTTATAGTCACTCTCATGACAAAGATTTTTAGCAGAAAACTTTTACTCTAAAAAACCCCATAAAATAATACTTCCCAAGTGAAGGAGTGGTGTTTCTTAGAATGCTTTTTCATGCAAGCCCAATCCCAGATGGAACAGCTACACTGTACCACAGGCAGCTTTGAGCAGTAGAGCTGGAGGGAAACAGCTGCACAGCCTGTTGGTGCACTCAGACCCTGATTAGAAAATTGAATGAGAACCTAAAACTTGTCTGAATTAAGAATTTACATGGAAAGTCCTATTAAAATTAGCGACTCGGTCACAGAGTATTTTTGAAAAATCTCATTTTACAAGTCAAATTAAAAATCCCGCTTTACGGGACCACTTATGTTTACAAGGCAAGTTAAGTGGCATTGAGCCCCCTTTGTCAACAGCCTCAGTCAACAGAAGTGGGAGATTAGTCTAACACTTGCCTTCAAGAGCCAGGGATCCAAAGTCACACACAGCCTGACATGACAGTTTTCTGGTACCTGGTGACAATCCAGAAACTGCCCTCGGGGTAGCTCTGTGATCCTGAGCTGTTTGGTCAGTCATCTGGGATGCAGGAAACCGACTGCGACATTTCTGCAGCGGAACAAAAAGAAATGGGGGAACTTCAAAACCTCTCATGAAATAGTTATTTTCTGCCTTGCTATGTTATCCGCTAAACTTGTCCTTCTTCATTTGGAAAGCATGGATTGCTCTGCAGCTGGGGATTGAACTGAGCCTGGCATGGGTTCATGCTGGAGGAGCGTGGTGTCCACCCTGGTAGCTGTGACCAGGGCTCTTCCCTGTGCGTTAGTCCAGGCTCAGGAGGCTAACGTGGACTCTCAGCACAAGTAATTGTGCATGTGCAGAACAGCAAAGCTGTGGTCAGCTCGTTGCATTAGCACATGTTTGGTTTTAGTATATGTGAAGGGATGCCAAATCAAATGGTGTGAATGCACCTCCAGGGCCAGAAATAGGATCCTGATGCTGAGCTGGAAGATGGCCTCACGTAACATTCATGTTAGTGAAGGGAAGAAAAGTTTTTCCTCCCCAGAAGTCAGATGTTAGGGAAGCAACTGCTGGAGCTGTATTGCTTCTGAAAGTACTGGGAGCTCAGAACCTCAGGGGTGGTGGCTCTGGTCATGAGGGTTTCCTCTGGCTCAGGTGAGGGGGGAAAACTCATCTGGAGCTGCTTTCTGTGATGGAGGAAATGGGGCCACCTTCCTTTCAGACTTAACTTCTGCTCTGCTCACTTCAATACACTTCTAGTTCCAGCATTAGTGTGCTGGGCAGCCGGGTAGGGACGTGAGCACAGATTTTAAGTGCATTGAATATGTAGAGAACAGAGCAGCAGCAGCTGCAGCGAGCAATGCCGGAGCCCAGGCCACCAAGCAGCGACCCAGAGCATCTGCTCGGTGCCTCCCCTGAGCACCGGTGCTGTGCTGCAGCAGCTCTGTGGTACTGGGAACAAATGGCCCTTTTCATTGACCGAGGGGCTGATGCTTCCAGAAAGCCACGTGTGGCCTGGGGGAGACTGCAGTGACCCGGTGCAGGTCTGAAAGGGAATGTTTGTGCCGGTGTCTGATCGCTCTCCTTAGTGCGTTCCTGCTTGCTTGCAAGCAGATGCTCTCCCTGTGCTTGCACATCCTGCTTGGGAAAATAATTCAGCGTCTGTGTGGTGAAAGCAAAGGTCTGAGAGCACTGAAATGAGAATGAAGGCTGTAGCACCTCCTCAAAGTAAGTGTGCCAAATGGACTCTTAATCCCTAAAATAACTGGTTTAGTAGAACACAAACTAAAGCGCTCCTTAAACAGAAGTTCAACTGTTGCACCAGAAAAATTATCATTTAAATGTTTTCTAAAGAAATCTCCATCTACTGGGCCTTTTCTCTTGAGCCTGCACTTCTCAGTAGCTGAGTTACGGTCCTTTCTAGCTCCCCTGGAAAACTCTCCCTCACCTCAGAGGTGGAGTTGCTGGAGTGGCCACTGGCCAGAGGTGATCCTGCTCCTCCTCCTCTGCCAGCTCTGGAAATTGCCTCACCATCTGTGGGCCTTGTTCAGACCACTGAATTGGCAGAAAACTACCTCAGGGAGCTTTTTAAAGGTTCTTCCAGATGAGCATGTTCATTTACTACTGGGAAAGGTGTAATTTCCCTGTCCCTTGGCACTGTGTTGTCTGACCAGGATGTGGGTGCCAGCACAAGCTGCATGGGCAACAGAGAATAGACAAAGACTCATCAAAAATCATCCTTTTTCCAAACCAAGATGGGACTCCTTACTGAAGCAGTCCATAAGGATGGTGGACTGTAATATATATGTTGGTGTAATAAAAATCCTTGAGAATGAAAGATGAAGTCCTGGCATCATTAAAATCAGTGGAAAAATGTGCTAAATGCCATTCAGATCTTTCACCATAAAAAGTAGGGGTGTCCATTAACCCACCAGCTGTTCATATCTTGAACCCTTATGACTCAACAGCAATTTGCTGGTGCAGGTTTTTATTTTGTTTTCTGGTAACTTAGTGAAATACCACCCTCCATATACCTACTCCATAGGCTGATGCTTCCCCCTCACCTTCCCCTTTGAACTTATGAGAAAGCAAATGCTGCAATCAGTTTTCTCTGGCCCATAACAAAAGGAAGTGCTCTCAGCCAGGCACACTTTAAAAGTGAAAGATCAAGACTTATAGAGTAATATTAAGAGCATGTAGATACCAAATGATGCAGAAGTCTGCATCTGCATCTTAGTCATTACAAACCTTGGTGCTCTGGCAAACCAACACTCGTTTTCCCAAGGTCAGAAGAGAGCTTGTCCCTTGTTTTCCTGTTAGACCATGGGATAAGACATGCTTATCCATATGAAGTTTAGGTTTGCCCGTGTTGCAGCTTGAGGCCACGTAGAAAATGTGGTCTTTCTGGTTTTTTGAGCTTAAAAATCTAAAGCTGCACTCTTTCAGCTGGAGTGCTGTAGAACAAGAGACACTCTAGCTTCGGCTTCATGGAGCCTGTGGTGACAATGCAAATGCAAAAACCTTTTGCAGGATTTGAAATGTAGATTATATTAGTATTATATAGGACATTGGGGACATAGGAGTCATTTGGCATTGACTTCATACTGGCATATTTATATTCACGTTTTTCTATTTATGATCGTTTAGGAATAGGATCAGGAAATGGATATTGAAACATTACTTGCCAAAAGCAAAGATGAGTGAAACAGATGACGTGATCTTTAGAGTAATTTTGTACAACTGGGGAAAGAGAGGAGTAAAGGAGAAAACCAGTTTACATGTCAGTTCTGTGAACTTCAGAATAGAAAGGCCAGAAACTACAGTGAGAAATGATCTGAAACAGTCAGCAGCATTGCTTTATTGTGAGAAATTATGATGATAAACTTGGCTACAAAGACAGTGAGAAATTTTGTGGTGTAAAAGATCACAGCCCAGAGTAACCAGGTTCACTGGACTGAAATCAGAACTGAAACTGGATGCCAGCAGAATCAGACACTTTGGCTCCACAGAAGAAAACTGGGCAAGAATAAAGATTTTTTCATCCAAATGCCATGGCTCCAGTCCCTGACTCTGAGAAAAACATGCAGAAGAGCTTGGTTATTGTTTTCCCTGAAGATGTCTTGTACAACTTGATAAAGCACAATAAATTGCATTTACTTATTAGGGTGTTTAGAATAGAGCAAAGCACTAGGCTAAAGATAGGAGCACAGGCTGTAGGTTTGGAGTGACTTTTCAGTTGCTGTTTTCTGCCCTGACCCAGGAAGCTGCACTGTCATTATCCTTTCATAATCCACTTCTCTGAAAAGAAACCTTATTTCCTCTTTAAATCTCCATGAAGACTACTTTTTTTTAGCCCAGTTCCTTGAGCTCTTGCTATTATAACTTAAGCTAAAAGCTTTTGGTAGCAGCAACTTCAAGGATAGTTGGGAAATTGGGATCAGCTGCCCTGCCAGCCTTGGTTTTCCTAAGCTAGAGGAACCACTTGCTTCTTTCTACCAGAAATCTCATCTGGCGTGAGACTCTCGTTTCCTCTATTCTGTGTTGGCTTTACCAGTTTGTATCAGCTTCTGTGCTTACTCCTAAAATGATTTTGAAACTGGTTATCATGCAGCTACTTCTGACGTCTTTTCCCTACAGTTTTCCTCACTTACCAATTCCAGGTAGTTTTAGCTAATTTTGTTCAAGAAAATCCCAAGACTCTAGTGTTAATACCCTGGATGACTTCAGGAAAGTTTTTCGCCTAGTTTCCCTTCCTTAAGATTTGCTCTTATGAAATTAAAACCATAGTTAGAGACCAACATTTGTTTCTTTTTCCATTTAACTAAACTTAAGCAAGTTATGGTAACTGTTGCATGTGTAACTCCCTTATATCATGTTTTCTGAAAGTCTAATATAACCTTGTTTGTTCATTTGATAATTACTTCATAAAGAAACCTGCCAGCTGCCATGTTCAGGAATAATTTTGTCACATCTTTATTTGAGAACACTGGTTCACGTAAGCAAAATCAAGATTTCTCCTTATAGAACTCTTGTTAGTGTTCAGCTTCCTAGGATGAGAGTGGGTTTCAATAGTAGGTTATTGAAGTGATCTTGGCAGAACTTCTTCTCCTGCTTCTTTCACATTTTGAAAAGCTTTATACCTTTAATTACGCTGGTCTTGCTTATTTCACGATAGTTTATTACATCATTGGTAAATAATTCTACCTCCCTGTAATCGGTTCCTTACACACCATTTTTTTCTTAATGTTAGCGGCAGGTACCTGTACTGGGGTTAGGGTGAGGTTCCCTTGGTTTTGAGTGTCTGTATAATGCCTTCAGTCAAACACTGGCAAGCATCTCTTCATTTTCCTGTTCAAATTTCTTGTATTACACAAGACGGTGAGGGCAGGCATCCATTTGCAATGACATTGAAGCTTTACATATAAATTTGGATATTTAACATCTATTGAGCAGTTAGAGCAGATTGCCACAGATCCAAGACTTTACATGCTCGTGTGTGTGTGCATTGACTCACTGAGTGCAGAGTGGTTATGCGTGTGCAGGAGCTTAGCTCTGCAAGTGAAGTGGTTACACCAGGCCTCCAGCCTGCTTTCATCTCAGATGCCCTTAAAATGAGTCAATATTTATGTGATAATTAACTATTTTACAATAACTATTTTACTGACTTTGTTGAAAAGCTCAGTAAACAACTAGGAGATTGCAGAAGGATGGTTTGTTCCCTAAGATCTGTTGAACCGGAAGAAACTGTTTTTTAGAGATAAGCAACTGACCAAGATAGCATTTGATCTGAAATACTGGGGCAGCAATGTCATTGCTGTGGTCTGAGGTTGCAAGTATCTTGCTCGGTGCTATGCAATAGGTTATTTAATCTTCCAGGTTTTGGTTCTCTGCCCAGGAGACAGAGAATCACATTTAGCTTTCTCATGATGGTAGCTTGTTGGGACTAATTTCTGTAGGCTGCTGAATTTGGCAGATGAGGATCTTCATGAATCAGACAATCTAGACATAAATTGCAATCTGGACTCCTCCTCTGGGACTCCTTTGGAAGGCAAGTACATTGAGACATTTTCTCTTGGATTATTGTACATCAAAACTGCTGTAGAAATACTAAGCAGTTTAACTTTTTTAGCATTTTCAGTATGTCCTGTCTCTTACAGAGCCTATTATTCCTGATAAGATGGTCAGAAAGTTGTGTTTTGAAGTGTGGACTGTTCCTCACCACAGTTGTCCAGGGCTCATCCTGGCTTGCTCATGTGATTGTGTGCCCAGAGACCAGCTGCAGTTTCAAAGTGGATTTGCTGTGCAGCAGTAGAAACCTCTTGGAAAATAGGTAATCTGATGTATTAGTTTATATCAAACCATGAGGACTATTATTCATGCTGTTCCTGGTCTTCGTCATCGTGGCTGTCAGCCTGATATCCTTTCTAATCAGCTGGGTAGACAGGGTTTAGAGCCTCAGGCACATATATGAAACGGAGAAAGAAGCAGCACTCCAAGGCTGCCTGGCAGAAGTAGTCTTCTCTGTCAATGGGGAGGAAAAGAGAAGGACGGAGGTCACATTGAGGGGTTTTTATTTTGTTGTGGGGTTGAAGGTGGGGTGTGTTGATTTTTTTTTTTGAGGGGGAGGGAGGGGCAGAAAGGCAGTGGTGTAGCCGTCGCCTGTGTTTGATTCGGCTTAAGAAAGCACTGCAAACCTGTAACGTACCTCTGTGTCCTAAACTGTAACAGCAAACTGAGACAGCCCTAAACCTGACCCTGGGGACTGCTCATGTGGGACTGTTGTCACCCAGGTCCATTTCTTAGAAATGCTTTTAACAAGTGTGACTAAATGGAGCCAACCTCTAGATGAGCTAAGCTAGTGGATTCTTTTTTTATCAAGTTTTGCTAACCACAAAATCTGCCAGACACCCCAAAAGCAGATGAAATGCTTTGGAAGAGAGAAAAATAACTGCCAGGTTATAAAGGTAAGATTTAAAATATGTAGCTATCTCGATAAATGGGAATACTGAAAATACTCCTGAAAATACTTATGCATATACTTAACCTGAAGCATACCCATAATTCTATTAACTTCAGTGGGACTATATATATTTCTAAAGTGAACCACCTGTGTGTTTGAGAAGACAAAGCCATTAAGCTTCTCTGCATGCAGAATTTGATCCTGAGACTTTGTGTGTCATGCTGTAAATTTACCCTGAAGCTTGCCATAAAGTCAGTGCTTTTAAAGGGTATATTTGAAGAGCTCCAGTAGAGTCTCAAGGCAGTTATAATAGTGTGTATTTGATTTACAGCATGCCATTGAATTAGAAGGGTATTTGAAAGAGGATTTATGTTAAAATAATGTAGACAGTGATTTAGAGCATGGATTGTGGCCATAAGTATGGGCAAAACAGAAGAGTTTATTGCAGCAAACAGCTCATTGCCTTCTGCGGAAAAAACACTGAAGTAGAAAACTTGGAGATTGTCATCTTGGCTGAGTATATCGGCTAACTAAAAATACTGGTCAACACATGGCTTTTCAAAGTAAAGAGGACTTTCAACAACATTTTGTGTAACCAGCACTGGATAGAATTATCAATGAGCTGGAACAGTGATTTGGAAAGGAGAACCATGGAATCAATAAACCAGCTGGGACAAGGAATCCAAGAAATATACATTTCTTGGAAAATGACAAAACATTCTGGCAATACGTGCTACGAAAGAAAGCTGATCTGACAATTTTGCCGAATTCTTCAACAATATTGAGATGGCTCCTGAATAGACACATGCCTTGACCTGATTAGTAAACATTTGGGTTTTATACAAAAATGTAGAAATGAAATCTTAAAATAATAATTTCAAATCTTTTTTATAACTCTCTTGACAGCTCTCAGTATTGTTTTCCTAATTTCTTATTGGAAATTTAAAATGCAAGGCCAAAACATCAGCTGGCATAAATTACCTGACTTTTGTGAAGACTGGCTGATATGAATGATATGGGGCTTAATCTGTTGCCTTGAACATGTCTATTCCCTGCCTTTAATCACAGTCTGCTATTTTGGATTTAAGCGGATTTTAAGACACATGAGGCTGCTTTGAAAAATGAAAACTTATTTTCAACATAACTTTGAACTTTACATACATTTGTAAAGCGAGAACTATGAAAACCCCCTCATCGCGAGCTTGCAGAGGGAGACAGGCAGGGACCACAGTGACTCATTTGGTAACAAAGCGCATCGGAGCGAGCACAGAGCGCTTCCTGTTGCTGCGCGAAGGAGCACTCGGCTGCGCCGGAAGGTGCGATGGGCGGAAACGGTGGGACTTGTAGAACTTTTTGGCTTGGATTGCTCTCTATAATTCTGTTACAAACAGCTGATTAGAGGGTTGCCAAGCTTATCAGCTGAATTCTCAGATTCTCAGGTTCTGGGGTTTTTTTTTTAATGCTAACACTTGGAAAACAAACCGGTAATGATTGTGTGAACTTGGGCTGCAGTTCCCTGCTGAGAGTATCTGGACAGGCTGCTTCACCCATGAAAAAGATCATATTCATTCTTACAGCCTGAAGTGCCTGTGTAAAACCTGCCTGGATTCACTGGGAGGGGCAGCACTGCTTTCTGTACCAGCAGCCTCATGGGTGAAGTTCCTCCCCAGGACTGTGAGGATGCAGTGGATAAAAACTGATACGGGACAAATGCCGAGGACAGAAAGGTCTATGCAGTGAAATGATGCATGAAATATTAAGAGGGCGGTGTTTGGCAGCTTCATTAGGAGGCCAGGGGAAGCATTCTGCACACCAAGAAAGGATGAAGGCAACTGTGTCTTGGAAACTTGACAAAGAGATCTTTGTGTTCTCCTCTCTTGTTTGGTTTAACATCGTCACACTCCCCTCTCTTCCTGGAAAATGCTCTCAGCCACAGCAGAGGACCCTGTGTTTCTGTTTGGGTGGATGTGCAGGTCTCCCTCCATCCCCTACCCCTGACACACTGAATCAGTCTCCTGCTGGATCCACATGGATTCACACAAACTATGGGAGTGGACAGAGGGAGCTCTCCTGCTCTTGTTTCAGGCAGGCTGTATATTCAGCCAGACATTTCAAGATCAATTATTCTCAAGTTTGAGTTTATATACAAGCTAGTGAATAAAAGAATTTGAAAACTTGAACGATTTTTTTTTTTTAATGGGAAAACACAACTTTATCCCAGTGCTCAAGGGATGATGTGTTCCTCAGTCCAACACGGAGAGAGTTGATGGCAAGGGCACAGATGATGGAGCTCATAAATAAGTGGCAGCAGAACTGCTCAGAGTGCTGGAAATTGAAGAAAATGAACTCCTTGCAAAAAGAAGGAAATTGACAACAAAGGAATGTGGAAGAAAAGAGTACGCCAAAGTAAATTATTTTGACAGTATTTGGGAAAATATGTCAGAATAGACAACGTTAAACTGAATGTAGTCGGATCAAGATTCCTTTTTTGGACATGAAAATTTCAAAATCATTTAGTATTATAAACTTCTTACCCCAAAGGTGGTTGCAGAGAATATTAAGAAAATGTTCTTTGAAGCATAAAATGCTAATTAACATTCTCAATGTACTTTATTAACATTATAGACAGAAAAAAAAATTTACTAATTGTAACTATTTCATAGACACAGATGAATAGGCAGTAAAATCTAAAGAGCTAATGACAGAGAAAACCATTTTTAAGGTAATTTAATCATAAAGCATTGAAGATATTTTTCTACTTCTGCTGAAGCAGAAGTAGGAAGCATCATGGCTGCTGCTTGTCACGAAAGCATCCTGTTTCATATGGAAACAAGAAAGTGCAACTTCTTTTGTGAGAGGGCTTTAAGAAATTTTCCACCACTAGTACTCATCCTTTAGGCCCCTTTGCCTCTTTCTCGGGCACCTGTTGGCTCCTTTATGGTTCTGCAGAAGTAAATCCCCCGGGTTAGACGGAGAAGACAGCAGAGGAAGCAAGGCAGCACAATGACCTTGCAGGTCACAGGTCAACCAGTGCTTGTCCCAGTTGTTTAGGATCCTATTTGCCTTGCAACCCAGCTGCAGGACAGATGTTTTCAATATAGCTTCTTCTAAAACCCTGAGAAGACTGTAGATTTCAATTATATGATATCAAGAAAAGTATTCTCTCTTGGCAGACATTTTCATGGCCTGCTTCTAGAAATGCTTTCTCTTAGATGCTTAACTGTGAGCAGTCACCAGGAAACAGGGATGCCTTTCTTGTCCCTAGTTAATGCACCTGGATTTAGTGCTTGGTTTTAAACTGCAGGGTGAGTTTAGCAAAAGAGTAGCTATAGAAGCAGAACTGTCATACTTCAGTAGTTATTTTGAGTGTTACAGATCTCCTGTGTAGCTGGATACAGCAGATGGACTGGAGGGATGCTGCTTTGTTGCTTGCGTTAAAGGTGGTTTGCACTGATTCTTCTGTTTCAGGGAGTGAAAGCCTGCAAGTGTTTGGTTTGAGAAATGCAGTGAGGAATGAGTCCAAAACAAAATAGGTAAGACAAATATCTTTACTGGCAGTGGATGACTGTTCCTCTGCCATATAACTGTGTGATGAAAGAAGATATACTTCATGGGTAATGCCCAGATTTGTTGAAATTATTGGTTGACTTCCTCAGCAGGCCAGAAATCATCTTACAATAAAACACAATATTTTATAACTTCTCTGGGTTACTGCTGTTACAAGTTGACGACTGCATGATGAGAAATTTAAATTTTTCAGTGATAACATTTAACAGAGGCAGTCTCAGGAAAACAGCAGAGGCAATCGCAAGCATTTGGGCAAGTTCATGGGCACTGCAGTTAGACTACTTCAAGAATCCCTTACTCTATCCATCATAAAAACAACCTGTATGTTGTGAGAAGACTGATAACAGTCTCTACTGTACATAATTTTCATTCAGTCTGTAGATAACAAAACTGAAAAAGAGTTGCATCACGTCACAATCACAGTATATCATGTCTCCAGGCTAAACTAGAAGTCTTCTAAGGAGGTCCTTCAGTTCAAACCAACTTTTATTTACTTAACCAATGGCTGGAAATACCCTACAGTTTTACTGTGGAAAGGAGTTCATTCTTTCTCTCTCTTTTTTTTTTTTTAAGTGTACTGAATGATTGATTATATCTAATTGTCATCCCAAGTTTATACATTGAAGAAAGAAATTCCTTTTGCAAGACTCTGACTGTATTTTGTAACACATTTGAGGAACTCTCATATGGATTACATCTCCTGAGTCTGCTGGTGCCTGACATATGTTCTGTGAAAAAGAAAAATGATGTATTGTTCTGCAAAACTATTCCCTGTGTCTTCCCACTTGCCAAACTTACTATACATTACGTGAGGGAAAAAAATGTCCAAAATGTTTCAGGAAAAGTGGAACAAACAATTGCAGTTGATTGTGACAGCAATGAATATACTTATAAGTGTAAATGCTGGTATCAGGAATGTTCTTTAAGCTCTCTGAAATGATTTCACTTGGTGTATTTCAGATTGCCTGGTTTGTACCCTGTGGAACAGGCCCAGCCCTGTTTATATATATAAATTGAGTGTTATTAAGCAATACTAGGTGTGATGAGCAAACCATGAATGACAGATAACAGGTCTCACGATCCTTTTTGAAATGCACATCAGTGATGCTTTGCCATAGAAGCCTGTATACAAAATACCACATTTGACATTTGGCACTAAAGAAACTTAGGAGATAATAGAGCAGAAAGAACATGTCCTTGGACTATTTTATAGAGTGCAATTACATTTTAACGTGTAAAACATCCTTAAATGAGGAATTTTAGCTTTGTTTTCTCAGGAGATTGCAAGAGAAATAAAAAATAGATCCTTGGAAATGAGGATTTCAAGACTACTGTATTCCAATATAGTCCATCAGATCCCATGTGCTACTTCTGATGCTGTTTGGATAGAAACATGAAGAGATTAACTACCTCAGGAAGTGGTGGTGATAAGGATATAGTGACCTCCCTCTTTAGGGTCAACACCAAATCCAGGACCTAAGGTGATGCCCTCTTGCTTTGTGTCTTGAGCTCTTAGGCTCAGTCCCATTGTGTCCATCCACATTGTCTGGCTGACTGCAGCTCACCGCAGCTCTAAGCTGCATTTCCCACTCACACTGTAGAGTGCATGATGACGTTTCTATTTGGTATCACGTGTTTGCAGGGATATTTGGAGTCTATACATGCTGTGTGCATGAAGACGAATTTTTGTTTAGTCCTGTTTTGAGTGCTTCTTTATCCCAGGCCCTGGCATTCATAGAGAATTTCAAATGCCCTGTCTACTAGAATGGTGACAGGACCGTGCACAACCGATCCAGGAGGTTTCTGAAGCGTGTTGAGGACATTTTGTTGTGGCGGGTGATGAACGAACTGATTGCTGGGCCTGTTACACACAAAGAAGGAAGAACTGATTGAAAAGGTGAAGGTCAAGGGCAGCCTTGGCTGCAATGACCCTGAGACTTGGCAAATCCCCACGTGAGACAGACTTGGAGGAATAAGGGGCCCAGGAGAGCAAGTCAGTCTTCAAGGACAACCTCCTGAGGGCGTAAGAGTAGTCTACTGCAATAAATGGAAATGAAAGCAAGAGTAACACTTGGCTACTTGTGTTACACTCGTAACACTTGTACTTGAGTACACTCGTGGTGGGTGGAGAAGGGAGTCCTGACCCAGCTGAGATGCACATAGGGAGCACACTGAAGGAGAAAGCAGAGATGGCAGCCCAGGAGGTATTCAGAGACGCTTCTTGAGAACACAGAGAAAGAACTGCAAAATCCAAAGCTCGAGCTGAGTTGAAATTAGCAAATGATGTAAAGGGTATAAAGGGGCTTCTTGTGCTTATATGCCTGGGAAGAGTGGCCAGTGTCAGCCTGGGTCCAGTGACCACACAGCAAGTCTGTTGTGGTGAGGCAGGTTCAAGGTCAAGCCAGGAAATCAAGCCAGCAGGTCAGGATCAGGGAGGTAGGAGACTGGGCACTGACACAGCTGCAGCACAGCTGCAGTGTCGCTCAGGCAGAGGCCAAGTGCAAGAGCCTCAGCTTGAAAGCAGCTCCCAAGGGATGGAGAGGCAGGCAGGCCCTTGCTGAGGTTGTCTCTAGCTTTATTCCCAACAAACAGCTCAGATCAGCAAAAAGGCTGACCTTGAACTCAGTCAAATAAACTCCTGAACCAACTAAAATCCTGGCAGCGGGAGTTGAATCGGGGCCCTGATGCACTACAGGCTGGGGATTTGCTGTCCAGAAATCAGTATTGCACAATAAAACCTGGGAGACCTGGTGGACAAGGAGCTGACTGTGAGTCAGCAACACGCTCTTGTAGCAGAAAGGAGGCTGACAGCACTCCAGGCCCTGTGAGCAAAAGGCCAGGCAGCCCCTGAGGGGGAGGCATTAGTCCCTCTGTTTGTTTGCGCTGCCCCATTTCAGGCTCCCCATCACAAGAAAATGAAACACTAACACAGGGCCAGTGGAGGGCCGCCAAGATAGTGTGTGGCTGGAGATTCTGAGGGAGGAGGAGCAGCTGGGAGAGCTGTGCTTGCTCAGCCCTGAGGAGAGGTGGCTTCAGGGAGAGCCCCCCTGGTGTATGCAGCTACCGAGGGGGGTGAGGAGAAGATGGAGCCCCAGCTCTTCCCATAGGTGGACAGAGGCAGTAAAGGTGTGTTGAAACATGAGAAATGTTGACTTGATACAGTAATTTTCTTTTTTGCTGTGGGGGCAGTGGAACACTGGAGCAAGCAGGATGCCCAGGGAGGCTGCAGTATCCCCCACCCTCGGAAATGCTCAGAACCAACCTGCATGAGGCCCGGAGCAGCCTGCTCTGAGCAGGAACCAGAGGGGAGGCAACCCTCCCACAAGTGGGATTTCACATGGCAGCAAGGTACTTTGGTGTGGTGTTACAATGCAAGTCCGAGGACAGAGGTTTGTTCTTAGCAACACTTCTAATTCTCAGGAACACGTACACATTATTCTGCTCCAACATCTGTTAATAATAGAGTATGAAGCAACTTGACTTTCTGATGGAACTGTTGAGAAGAGCGACAGATGGAAAATTCTGTGCAAAATAAGTCATATCAGTATGATTTAATTTTTGTGTTTGCCTGGGACTCTGACAACAAAACGGCTGATTCTGTGGCAGAATTACAGCAACACTTGAGAACTGCTATGAGCCCTGTTCCCTTCACCACCAGTGAGGAGCAAAGCCCTGAAATAAAACAGTGAGGTTGCTCCACAGGCTTGCTGCTGTCATCTTTCTGAACTCTCTCAGGCGCAACCTCTCAAATGCCAAACAGTGTGGTGTCCTACCACTCTTTGCTCTTAAACTGAATCTACAGCTCCAGTGGTTAGGGTAGGCAGTGGGACTCACTCCACTAAATAAAGCCATCAGCTGTGTTAATGCAGTAGGGCTGTACTGTCCCAAGGACAGCCCACTGGCCTTGCTTTTCTGGAGCTGTCACTTCCTTCTTCTGATCTCATTTTACCCAGATATTAAACTCAAGAATTCCTTCAGTAAGCATACTAATAAATATGGCAGTTTATTGTATTAATTACTGGGATTACACTCACATCTGTTGTGCTTAGAACCTCCCCACCTGCTTTGTGTCTTTGGTATCTGATGCAGCGGTGAGTCAAAAATGGCAAATGCATACAGGGAGCTTAACCCATCTGCCTGAAGTATTTGTAGCTATTTAGCACAATGGCAACTGGGTCTGTTGTCGTCACACCTCAGAATGAAGAAACCTGCAGGAGATGTATTTGATATTTCGGTGATTTACCTGTGATCTAGCTGCATAATAAAGTGCTAAAACAAACAGCAGTGTAGGAAGTCTTCCTTAAAAACTTGCCATACACCTAAATTAGGATTCATACACTACACAGGGATATAGTTTTTCCTTTATAGAAAAAAAAATTAATTCATTTTGTTAGAGGGGAATTTACTTACTCCTAAGAAGAAAGGTTGGCATTACTGAATTACCTTACGTAATTAGTTATGAGCAAAGCACCCTCAACAAAACATAAGGACAAATTGTTGGCCAAAGAAGCTGGCAGTGGGGGCTCCCCATTATGTCAGCCACAACATTAGAACAGGGTTAGGGATATTCTGCAGGATCTTTTCAGAGGGGAAGCCATACAGTGATTTTTAATCTTTTAATGCAAGTAAATATAAAAATATACCGTCTCTATTGGCTATTTGTAGATTATATACCATTTGTAGAGCTGAGAGACTGGCTTTTTTAATAACTAATTTTCATATAAAACATCTGTCAGTATGCTAGTGCATACTGAGGGCCTTAATCCATGGTAAGTAAATAGCTGGGAACTGTTCTTTTAATATTTAGTATTCCTTGATTCACTGTTTGAAATTTTTTGGTAGACACAGCAGACAGTTTCTAAAGCAGCCTATAAGCATTTTAACACATCTTCATTTCAATAAAGTTCAGTTCCTAATTTTATGTACATTTGGCCTTACCACAGTAAGTCCACATTCAGAAGATTACAAGGGTATGAAATTTTTATGTCTGATAACAAAAACCAGTTTCATACTGCTTTGAATAGAACTTCTAAAAAAAGCTCCATTGTAGTTTTAATGAGTACCAGATTCATCAGGTAGCCTGCAACCTGCAGCATTTAAAATATACATTTGAGAAGTATGAGGAGTATATTCTTGCCTAAAGAGAAGAACTGAATTTATTCAGCAAGAAAGCGTTCAATCTGGTAAGAAACTTTTACTTGCAAATGACTTGAATGAGTGATTTCCTTCTCCTGAATCCATGCATATTGAAAGATGCTGCCTGACCCTGCTGCTTCACTAAAAAATCCTTCCTCAAGCAAACTATCTGTTGGGCTGAAAAAATCTCCACAATAATCACTAAGTGTGGGAAAGAATTGGGTATATTCCCTTAATGTTGCCATCAATATTTCTTGAAACTTTCTCAGAGTTTTTTCCTATGCAAAGAAGAGAACAGCTTCTTTCTTTTTTCTGTCTTTTGTTTCTTTGAAGTTCCTAACAGGGAGGCCAGCTGCAAGGTGTCTGACTCTCATCTAAGCTGGAACTGGGCAAAGACCACCCCTTGTTCTCAAACACTCCTATGAATAATCAGCATCCACTGGAAAGCACTCGATATTTGCTGGCTGAAGGCTGGATTTGAGCACCAGACCTGAAAGGTGGCTTATTCTACTGTTAGATTGTGCCAGCTGTCACGTCTGAATAAATTAGAAATCCACCCAAATTTTCTAAATTGTCTAAGAATTGAAGTTAATATGCATAGAAACATTACTCATGTTTAATTTCTAAACTAATTTACATCTAAACAACTGGTAAGGCATCCAGACTGCATAGGTAAAGCAAATGTCTGGTTAAACCTTACAAAGGCTTGTAAATATTTACTAAATGCATACTTCACATCTTCTGTAGATTACGCTGCAAATCTATCTAACAAACAAAAGGTATTATGGATCTGACTGCAAA
This sequence comes from Lycocorax pyrrhopterus obiensis, assembly GCA_014706295.1. NCBI lineage: Eukaryota > Metazoa > Chordata > Aves > Passeriformes > Paradisaeidae > Lycocorax > Lycocorax pyrrhopterus. The sequence goes on from JACSVZ010000013.1 coordinate 22,679,728, forward strand.
GATTTGCAAATACTGACAGTAAACCAAATGCTGAGCTAATACAGCTGGATCATAAACATTTAAATTTTCGAGTGTCTTATCTCTCAAAGCTCTGTAGTTTGAAGTTATGTTCATAAAAGTTCCCCCATCTTCTTTGTTCAACTTGTAATTAAAGCTGACCTGATTAAGAAGACCTGCTTTCTCAGTCTTGTTGGGAGGACACAGTGATTAGAAAGCCAGGGAATTCTCATTGCTATCCAAGCAATGATCTCTGCCCAGGAGTCCACTGATGAATTAATGAGTATGTTCACCTGGGCGTGTGAGTTTGGGCAGGTTAGCCTTTGCACACAGCCTGGCTGCAAGGACAATGACAGCTGGTGGAATGCAGCATCCCTGAACTTTAACAATAACATAGCACAAGCTTCACACGAAGTCCTTACCCAGCCATGGCGAGGTGCCACTTTTGGTCATGTCCACCTTAAATCATCATCTGTTCTTAAGCAAGAAAACTTAAGCTCTTTACAGCGCACTTTTGAAAAAGTAACGTTGAAAGGTTAAAAAAGATGTTTGTATGATCACGCAAGGGGTCAATAAAAATGTGGAATACTTGTAGACATTTATATTCTATATATATGTATTTAGTTAATAAACTTGACAGGCTTCTTGAAGGAGACCTATTTCAAATCTTGAAAGAGACTATGTTTAAAGAAACTCAATGACAAAATCACGTAATGCAGGTATGTGGGGTTTTTTTAAAGTACAGTATTTTGTCTTTAAGTATTGTCTCATGACAGTATTATGGCCAAGGAGTTTAACGGGGATATCGATGTTTATGAATTTGGTGGTTTGGAAAACTTTGCATAGCGGAGATGACATAGTCACTCATTTACAACTTGGGATGGGTGTGTGTAAGATTCAAACAAGGTGATAGAAAACCCAAACCTCCAACCATTAAAATGGTGTTGAGAGCAAACTCTCATCCTAAGAGATGCTTTCCAAGTCTGTGAGCTGATTATGTTGTCAGGAGATGTACTGATAGCTGCTGAGATAACATAAACCTACTGTAACTTATTTGAGGGAACGAGGACTAAAACAGACCCAAGTACACTCAGGGGTGAGTGAAGAAGGAATTCTTGGTACAAGGTACAAACTGCTGATCATATCAAAGTATTCTAAAACATATTTATTATAGCCATAGAGTGGGAAACTTCATCGTTTTTGATTTTGCCATTTTTGACAAACCCACTGGTGTTCCCAGGGGAAAACATCTCGTCCAGCAAGCCGTCCTAACAATGTTCTGAAGGAAATCCCTTTATGGGTTTCAGCAGCACTTAAGAGGAAGATCACTTTATTAGTAGTATGCTTTACTATTAAACGATTCGTACCTGGCTAGTGAGGAATTCTGTGCTACTTAAGGTTCATTAATTGACAATATGTGTGCTCCAGCTTATGGTGATGATGAAGGTTTTCTACCTCTCAAAGCCTTGCTGGAGTAATTTGGGTGGGAGATTTAGACCTGTACAGAGTTAGATTCAGTCAGTGATCCCTAAACCCCATTATTTCATCGAGTGGCTTTTGTTTGTAAGGTAAATTCTGTTTCCTGTGCTCCCTGCAAATCCCCCTCCACAAAACATGTGTGCTTACAGTTTGCATTAGGATTCAAATTCCCCCATGCTAAATACTAAACAGAGTAATTTTTGTCTTCAGAGGTTTTGTGCTTTTGCCTTCCCTCTGTCCCTTTTATATTTTCCCTGCCAAAAGAAAATCACTGCATTTGTGAATGTAGTGGTACCAACTTAAAAAAAGTAACTGGCTTCTTGTGGAACTTCTCTTCCTTGCTCCACCGTTTCCAAGTGACATGATGTGTGGCCATTTCTTGGCTGTTTCTCTTCTCCTTTTTGGAGATCTTAACCCTGCTTTGCACCACTTTTATAGACCCAAACCCACATGGTTTTGATTTGGCAGAGAATGGCAGATTGCTAGCAGAAAGGATGTGGATGCTTGTTTCGGCATTTTGTTTGGTGTTTTTCTTCTACATCTCCTGTTGTTTCCATATTGAGCTTGGTTGTAAACTGGAAAGTATGCTCTGTGTTTTGTTAGGTTGATAACAAATCTCATGAGGTTTGGGAATCTCATGAGGTTTCCTAAGACCAAGTGCAAGGTGCTGCTGGAGTGAGTCCAGAAGGGGCCACCCGGCTGATCAGAGGGATGGAGCACCTCTCCTATGAGCAAGGTCTGAGAGAACTGGGTTTGTCCAGCCTGGAGAAGAGAAGGCTTCGGGGTGACCTAATTGCAGCCTTCCAGTACCTGAAGAGAGCCTACAAAAAACATGGAGAGGGACATTTTACAAGAGCATGTAGTGACAGGACAAGGGGGAATGGCCTCAAAATGAAAGACAGTAGGTTTAGGCTAGGTGTTAGGAAGAAATTATTTGTTGTGAGGGTGCTGAGGCACTGGAACAGGTTGCCCAGAGAAGCTGTGGATGCCCCATCCCTGGAAGTGTTCAAGGCTAGGTTGGATGAGGCTCTGAGTAACCTGGTCTAGTGGAAGGTGTCCCTGCCCATGGCAGGGGACTTGGAACTAGATGATCTTTAAGGTCTGCAGTATTCAGGCAGGGGCACGACTCCGCACACAAGATGGAGAAGTGCAAAGCATTTATTGCGCAGTAAAATATTCCCTAAATACCAGCACCCAACAGGATATCACATCATATAAACAGGAAAGATGTTCACCTCAGTGTCCCCCAATCACCTGGGGTAGTGCACAGACATTGCCTATTATGGTAACAGGTAAACAATACCCTATAAGGTCACAAACTACAATTGTCACTTCTCATAGGCCCAACACTGTCCACAAACCCACAATCCTCTCTCAGCCCATCCCCGGTGACCTGGATGCACTCCCAGGGTCACCTCCGGGTCCAAGAAAGAGGCTCTCTCCGGCCCTCAGGGCCTAGCTCTCTTCCAGCACATTGTGCACCCCACAAAGGTCCCTTCCAACCCAGGCCATTCTATGATCCTTGAGATGGAGCTGCCCTGATGGCACTTCCAGTCTTCTCTTCTCTGATTCAGATGAAGGGTTATTTTGGATATTTTTTGGATATTTTTTCATCCAGCCTCTTACTCCAAAGCATTAATAAATTTGGGAGAAAATTAAGGCTTGCAGGTCCAATTCAGTTTACATGAGACATCTTTTACTGCCAGCATGTAAGAGCTGAATTGTGTAAGTATCTGTATCAGTTTTAAAGCTCCTTTACATTATTAAGCTGCTACAAAGATGACTTAATGAATATTCACCACTGGTAAACTACAACAAAAGATTGAGTAGGAATCTTCATCTCTAAGTTACCTGTTTTTCAGTTGCTCCCATCTACAAAACAAATGTTCATCTCCCCCACCTCCAGCAAATCCTCTTATATCAGTTCCAATGCTAATCTTTTAGATATAATTTAGGTCGAGGTCAGCCATTTTCATGTTATGCAAAACATAAAGAAAAAGGCTTTGTGTCTTCTGGATTACGTGTAGAACAGCTGACTCTGAAAAGTCCAAGTATCATTTGCTTCATGGTTCTAACTTGGAGAGAAAAACCAAAGAGTAAAAAAAAGTAAACTAGACTCACAGCTTCAGAATATACTAAATTAATCCATTTTCTGCTTATCTGTGAGGTTTTGCTTTCAGTTTTTCCTTCTTCCTTAACCCTCTTCCAAGTAAAGGCTGAAACCAAGGCAGTAGCAAGAGGTGGTTCTGAACACCAACACCTTTCCTAAAACATCATCTTTCATTAAAAGCTACTGTGGTTGCAAAACAGTCTTGAAAACATGAACTAGGTGTAACCTGGGCAGAGATGTCTGCTTAAGCTTTCACAGAGTCTGAAATAATAGCTCTGAGAGATGTGAGCCTCATCTCAACAGGGTGTTCTCTCGTATGCCTTCTATTTTAAACTTGAACTTTACTCTTCCTGCTCTTCCAGGCAGGCGAGGTTTAGTCACTGCGTGCAGCCAATTCACCCCAGTGACAAGGCATGTATTTACTTCGGGAAAGAAACCCTACCTATTTTTTCTCCAATTAAGATAAAATGAAATCTAAGGGACCCAATCTGCCAATTGGTCCTATCTGCCAAGACAGACACCAGTCCAAGAGTGGCTGGAATTGCATGGTAGATCAGCTTGACGGGCCGCCAGACTACTCTTCTGTCTGCAGAAGTGGCAAGCATCAGCAGCTTAAGAGAAGAGAGAAACAAACTCACATTAGACTTATAAAATATTTACTGTAATTCAAAATAGATTTACTGAAATCCCAAAACATGGCTTTTTTTTTCTTTTGTGCTTTCCTGTACACCTCAAATGGAAATTTTCCACAAGTAAAATGTCTCAATATTAGGATAATCATCCGATCCAAATTCAATCTTGTTAAAGTATTGGCCACTTTTTGCAGAAAAGACTTTCAAATTCTGTGTGCTTTACAGTAGGTCTGGGGGGCAGAAATGGAGGGCAGAAGGGAGGCAGACAGACAGAGGTATGGAACGACTGTGATTGTGTCCCATATCCTTCCCCATGTGCTCTTTCTCCTGTATCCAGCTTTACCAGGTGCTGCTGGAGCCCTTTTGGTTCTGTAAAATCCCTGAGTGCTGGATGCCTTGCTCTTCCCATCCCCTTGCTAGAGCAGACACGGGCATTGCTCCCCTCTCTCCTGGCTCTTTAGTCCAGACTGATCCCACCAGAGAAGTTCAATTTAACAGTGGGTGGATTAACACTGCCTGCTGTGAGGGCCTCTCATGGTATACAAAAATTCACATTTAATGTTTTTTTCTAAAGAACCCCTGAGCTACATGAAGTGCGTGGTTATGTGTTAAGGATACAAAGCCCCAAGCAATTTCATTTACTTCAGTGGGAGTTGCGAATACTGGCTGCTAAAACACAGCCAAAAATTACTGCAGAATGTGGATTGGGAAAGTAAGTACTTGAAACCCAAGAAAATCCCCAAGCTAAGGTTGCTGCTGCAACATCCAGTTATTTTTGTTGCACATCTACACGTTTCATTATTAGTTAATCTATGTCCTGTGAGGTGTGTAGGATGTGCAATGAAGCCAAACCAATATTGGTTTGGAGAAGTTAATATTTGTAATTTCCTGACTTTTGAATATTTGATTTTTCAGCCCCAGTAATGCACTAATGCTGTTTTATGTGTTTAATATATAATTGGCTTGAATTTTTTTCATCTTTTCAACTGTTGATACGATGATTAGTTTCTGCAGGAAGAGTGAAAAGAATGACGTTTTTTCTTTGGCCCAGTACCACAGAATCTATTTTATGCACTTTTTCATTGCAGCGTTACTATGTTGGTGAGGGAAACTTGGTGTAGGTGGGAATTTGGCGGCTCAGTGCCTCTCAGATGAATGAGACTTGGAAGCCTCTCAAGGACGGTGCTATTTTTATTTCCTTTCCAAACTCGCGGGAAGCACTCGAAGACTTAAAGCTTTTTATGTGTGTTTACAGGACGGTGGGTTTGCTCCAGCCGGTCCCTGCTGCACCAGCTCTTGAGCACTTTGGGATAGTGTTTGTTTAGCACTCGATAAAAACAAAAGCTAAGCAGATTACCGCAGGTTAAATTAACATTTATGACCTTTAGTACGAAAAGCTCCACTTTCCTGCTGTGCATAAAGAACATAAAAGGGCTGTTACGATGTGTCAGTGCACACACCAGCCGGACTCATCCCCCGCGCTGCTTTGGCAGAGGGTGAAGGTGCCCGTGAGGTGACACAGGACGGTCCCGAGCGCTGCCCTGCCGCACCTGGCGGGGCTCGGGCAGGGCCCGCAGCGCCCCGGGCCCCGCGCACCTGCCGCGGAGGGCACGCGCTGCCCGCCGTCCCTCCCCCGCCGGCCTCAGGTGACGCCGGCCCCGGCGGCTCCCCGGGCCGCCGCGGAGCTTCCTGGTTCCCAGAAGGTGCCGGAGCGGCTGCAACAGGAACTGAGAGACGGGGGAGGAGGCGGTGCCGCCGCTCCGCCGCAGTCGCGGCCCGAGCCGGGGGAGCGGAGCGGAGCAGCCATGGGCCGCCGCCCGCCGCGGCGCTGAGCCGCCCCCGCCGCCCAGCGCTCCGCGGCCGGCGCTGCCCCTTCGCCCCTGCCGGGCGGGGCGCTTGTCCCTGGGGGCGTCGGGGCCGCCGCCGGGGGCCCGCGATGTGACCATGGACAGCAGGTTCAAGTGAGTGCTGCGTGCGCGGGGCCGCGGCGGGGCTGTCGGGCGCGGCGGGCCGGGCCGAGCCGAGCCCCCGCGGCGGGCAGGCGGCGAGCAGGCCCCGCGGCAGCCCCGGTCCGCCGGGCCCGGCGTGCGGCGGGCGGGGACGGGAGGAGGGGGAGCCCACCCGGCGGGAGCGTGCGAGGGGCCGGGCGCGTCCGCCGCGGCCGCTGAGTGACAGCGGGAAGGGCGGGCGGGAGGCGGCGGGGCTGGAGCCGGGGCGAGGCGGGACCCGCGGCGCGGGGGGAGCGCCGGCGCCCCCCGACCCGGCCCGCGGCGGCGGGGAGGAGGAGGAGGAGAAGGCGGCCGCAGCCCCACCGGCCGCTCCCCCGCCCCACGCCGGCCCCCGCATCGCCCGTCCGCAGCGGCGCGGGGGACGCGCTCGGCAGCCGCCGGCCCGGCCGGGCAGAGGCCCCGGCGCCGGTCGGGCTGTGCCCGTGAACGGGGCCCGTGCGGGGGTGGCAGCGCGGTCCCGAGGCCGCCGGGCCCAGCAGAGCTGCCCGTGGTGCCCCTGCCCGCCGCGGGCCGAGGTTGTTACAGGCATCCCTTCAGGAGATCACAGCATTGTCAGGGTTGGGAGGGAGCTCTGCAGATCATCCCGTCCACTCGCCTTGCCAAGGCAGGGTCATGTAGAGCAGGTGGCACAGGAACGCTTCCAGGTGGGTTTGGAACGTCTCCAGGGGAAGACTCCACGACCTTCCTGGGCAGCCTGTTCCAGTGCTCTGCCACCGTCAGTGTAAGGAAGTTCTTCCTCATGTTCAGGTGGAGCTCCTTGTGTCTTAGCTTATGGCCATGGTGGTTGCAGACCACTCTCTTGCCATTACGGCATGGCAGGTGTTGAGGAGGTTTTTTGAGTGTTTGGGAGCGCTGCCGTCCAAGCTGCCTTCCGGCAGCGGCCGCCTGCTCTCGTGCCACTGAAAGTGACAAGATGTTACACACGGGTTTCGGCAATTGACAAACAGCTCCGTGTCCATACGTGCTGAATGAGCAGGCTGGCACCGCGGAGCTGGCAGCGAAACGAGAGACGAGAGACGGGCTCACAATTCTCAGATTAGTTTGACACATTCTTGACACTTCTAAGCGTAGTGGGATGTGAAGAGTAAACTTAGAAGCATTTTCCTGCAAAAGCAGTCTTGGAGTACTACGGTGAAAGACAGAAGGCAGTATTACTTCAAAGAGCTTTTTTTCATGAGTATAATTCAGCTAGGAGTTGAGTTAGAAGCACTCATTTGGTGTTTGTAACACTTGAACTGATTCACATTAAAACCCCAACCTGAGAGTCTAAAACCAACGCCTAAACTAGAAAAATGTCATGGGGAGATGTCATTTCTTTAAATGAAGGATTTTTGTGGTTCAGTTTTCTAGGTGACTCAACCAAGCACAGCCTTATCAGTTTTGTTCTGAACCTGCTCACCAGCCGGAGGAACAATGGGCAGTTCAACACCAGAGTACATCTCCAATGTCCTGGATTTAGGCTGTTGTAACTCAGACCAGAATTTCATCTCCTACACACAGGATCAGTAGATACAGGATTTCCCCAACAGAATGCTTTAAAATGCATTAAAGGAAGGAGTGTGATACGGGCAGGTTATGTCTTCATAATCTGAATTAGACTCTAAGTGCATATCTCAGTTGATGATGGTGCTGAGGTCAGTGAAAGCATGTACTGAATCAATTAATTTGTGACAGCTGAGTTTTTCCCTAGCTCAGCCTTTGGATTTCATTCAAAACTTTATTTAAAGAAACAACAATGTGTTAATTTGCTGTATGCTTTATGTGAAGCATTCTAGAAACCTGGAACCAAATCTTGGATTTTTTTTTCTATGCCTAAATCTCCAGCTGACTTCAGTGGGAGTGTTGCACAAGACGGGAGTTCAAATGTGAGCCTTTTATGTGGTTAAATAGATAATTGATATGGGTGCGGTTATGCCACTTGTTTTTAATATAAATAGCAGTGTGCTTGGTAGGCAGAGAGGGGTGGATGCTATGGTAATGGCATTTAGAACTGTTTCAATAAATATGCAGTTTGGGATTAGGTTGAGTGTTAATTGCTATTGGCACATGCAGGTTGTTACTATCATCAGGTGGAAGAGGCGCCGGCCCGGCCGTCACACACAGCTGCCCTTGATGGCTACTGCAGATAGGGAGGCTCCGTCTTCCTGGCCAGCTCAGGCTTGTGTCCATCCCTAGTTAGTGCTCTCACGTTGGCTCTCGCAGTGAATCATGCCTGAGGTTCAGCCTTTAAATCCCAGCTGGCGATCAATATCTGGTGAAAGAGGAAGCCAAACGATTCTCGGCCTTGGGGTTTAAAATGGAAGTGTAATGATGGGCTGTTCCTATTTACTAGAAATGAGACATAACTTCAGAAAAGGCTGCCTGTGACTCCATTAACGCTGCAGATTGATTGATTGATAAGGAGTGTAGTAGATATTTTTTCTCAACTGTTAGGTGTGGTGTGATGGAGTGATTTAAAAGCTATTTGATGTATAAGGCAGTGACAATATCAGGTAAATAAATCACACTGTTTAGCTTGTTTACCTTTCTTATTCCTTTCTTAAGGTTGTATAGGGAAATGTGACTTTTTGGTTCTTCCTTAGAACTAATCTGAGTACTAATTTTATTTTAATGGTATTTTAATTTTATGTATTATTTTACAAAAAGGATGGAAAGGATGTAACAGTGGAAATAAGATCTGAAACACGCATGTGATTAATTGGTTGTGTTTATTTCTTCTAGGGAAAATCCAGAACGTACCTTTGATTTGGTACTGAAAGTAAAATGCCAAGCTTCAGAAAACGAAGGTAATACACTGTGCCTATGATATTTGCATAGAGAAATGAGAGATGGAAAAAAGTACTTGGCATCCCAATCTAGTGTTATTTTATACTTTGAATTGCTTTTGGACTGAGATTGCGTTAGAATGTGCCTATGACTATTTTATTGCTTTTTAAAATCTATTACTCTGTAGTCGTTGGGGGGTTTTGTTATGTTTTCATTTTAGCTGTTGTAAAAATATTTTTGTTCTGCATGATATATTTGCAAAACTTGGACTCGAAATGTATTTTCTACTCATAAAATGTTGATTCTGTGTAAGGTTTTATTTTAGAAGAATAGTTGACTTCTGTCTATCAGGGGAATGTTAATTCTCATCAGTGTGGTAAAGTAAGTTATTTTCTGAACAACAATAGGAAGAGACTTTCTTTGTAGCTCATGTTTGGCGGCTGCCTTGGTTTGCTACACTACACAAATAGTGATGAGAGCTGACTTGAGCTTGTATCAGCCACTGCTTTCACATCTCTATAAATACGAGGTAAAAGAGATGTAGTACTGCAAGAGTTGTCTGGGAGAGGCTTTTTTTCCTCCTGGGTAAAAAGAAGATGGGATTTCCAGTACCGAAATTAAAGTGACCTCTTGAAAGTCTGCTGGGGGAACTCAGTTCATGTTCTCATCCGAGGTTGTTGGCCTTACAAAAGCAAAGGGAGAGGAGGAGTCTTGTCGGAGTTGTGTTGTAGTCATGTTAGTCTGTGACAGCTGTGTCTTAATCGCAACTGTAAAAACAATAAACTACATCTTAAAATAGACTTTATTTCTTTTCCTACTGTGCCAATGGATACTGTTTCCAGAGTTTACTACTCTAACAAGTAAGAGGCCTGTAGAAGTTTATAGCCCCAAACTATTCCTTTTTTTTTTTTTTTTAAATTTCAGACAGCGTTTCTGTTAGTGTTAGTCAGGGGAACGTGCCTAATGTGTTTGGAAAAAAACCCATTTTTGTTCAAGCTGAACGATTGTAGTTCTTCAGGTCTTTTAATTATTTTTGTGACCAGCCAGCACCCTTCAGTTTATCACCTGTTTTTTTGATTTGCTGTTGGTATTGTCATAGTTTGGCAAATCAGGTGGACTTATCCTAACTCTGATCATTGTTGTGGCTTGTATCACATGGCACTGTTTGCCTTCTTTTCTCTCCCTTTTGCAGTTTTTGCCTTCGTGATTTCATAGATAATGTCTGGGAACCCTGCTTAGCTACTTGACTTTGGATCTGTTCCTCCTTGCACTGTGCTTTTAGTCTCTGCCTCCGCCCAGCATCTCTTCCTGGGGGCCTGTTCACCTCTTGCCTTAGGCCCAGCTTCAGCCTGCAGATTTTATTCCCTTTCTTCCTTTCTCTCCTGAGAGCTAGACTGTTGGTAATCCTTCCAGGTCTTCATCTTGAAATCTTGAATGATGTGGGCCTTTTTCTTCTGTGATCAGAACATGGATCTGTATCCTTTTAATTCCTTTTATCTCCCGTTTGACTTCTGATTTTTCTTGTGCATCTTTCTGCCATTGCTGCCATAAGAAACCACTTCTCATTGCTTGCAGATCTCTGAATGACCGCCTACACCTGAATTTTGGTCATAGGCACTTTCCCTGCCTCTCTTGGTAGGTAGTTTTGCTGTTTATCACTTGTCCTCTGTGGAGAGGAGCATCATTAAGAAATCTGTGAGTGTCTCCTCACACTGCGACATGAGTTAATGTGGAGACTGTGACTATACTGTGGTTGCATTCTCTGCTATTTTTTTTTTCGTCACAATCCCTTTTACGCCATGTGGGCTCAGTTGCTCTTGGTTCATGGTGTGACTGAAGATGGGAAGGAGGTTTGATACCAGTAATTTTTTGGAGTCTGCAGTGTGTGACTGGTTAGGAGTTTAGGGGTCTTTAGCTGGCCTGGAGCTTGTGTTGATTCTTGCATGCATCCACAGATCAGGACAAAAGTACAGTTCCTTTAGCCAATCTAACAGTGCTGACTGAATATTCCAGTTGCCATCCTCTTGTACTTGATGACCCATCTGGGATTTGCTTTAATGTCTTTCATATCATACCTAATTCAGATAACAAACTCACTCCAGTGAGGGCTTGACATCATATTTACATATGGTATTATGAGCACAGTGATGTATCAAATTAATATATCTGAATGTTAAAGTTATCTAAAGGAAATTCACAGGGTACAAAAGTGTATTGTCTTCACTGCCACTTTAGAAATGGAGCACAGGGCTTGTCATGCAAAACAGGGAGCTTTCAAGGTTGGTTTATTATAAGGCCTAACAAATTTGACAGTTACCCTGTATTGTAGGTCTTGCCTTTAAATAGATTTTCATGCTAGGATAATCTTTTGAATATATCATACTTGAAAACGTGATCCATTCACCTGGTTCTTTGCTCATGCCTCTTTCTTTCTTATGAAAGAGATTTGTGTTTAAATAGGGCTTTCTCCCTCGCATCCCATCTGCTCCTTGTACTTGATCCTGAAGCTATGTCAGGACTGAATTTGTGACATCACTGTCACCAGTGTTGCCGGGGAAATATCACAGCCACAAAATTATGATCTCCCTGCATGAGTGAGCAGCAGGAGAAGCCGACTTAGGAGAGAGAAAGACCTTAATGTGACCCGTGTATCTTTAAGCTTTTTCTTTTCAAGCTTGTAGTCTGCGTTCTCCTGCATTTTAATTTCCCTTTGCCAATGTGTAACTGTTCTAACAAATCAAAATTGAGGTGGCCCTGCTGCATGTGTAGCTCTTACTAAGATGTTTTTATGGGGATGCTAAATGCCTTCAACATTGTGACATGCTGAAGAATTTTGCTGTTAAAATTGTTAAACACTTTTGGAAAAGTATTTTTTCATAACTTCTTAATTACAACGTAGCTCTCAAGGAATGTCAGTTTTTTAGATGTTACATTGTCCCAGGACTTTCCAACTGTAAAAGATCATACATACATGAAATGCAACAGGATTTATATGTGTTAAGAAATTTGTTCTTCAATCATTCAACTACTTATTTTCAACATAGGTGTTTACATTGAGTAGAAACCAAAGAGGTTTCATGTAGGTTAATATGAATTTATCACTTCATGTTTGGTAGGTAGCTCCTGAACTGGTTACAGGCTCACTTGTGCTAGCATGTATGTACTTGTAGCTGGATCAAAATTTTGTTTCCCATTGGATATATGGTTGTTGGATTTTTTGTGACTTCAGAGTAGCTTAAACACTTGAATATTTGTTACTCTGTTTTAAACTACAGGAGTGCACAGTAGGATTGTTAGAGCAGTGATCTTCCAACCATTTCCTCAGGCTGGAGAGAAAAAAAAGGATATTCTCTACTTAAATATTCTTATAATTCCATCAACAGTTTAGGGTTGCTTACTGTATTTTCAGAATAAATCTCCAAAGAGGAGACAAAACCCTTAAGACCAACATCAGATTGTAGCCCATGTCAAAATTTCAAGTCCTTTGCAGTGCTGACGGTGGTAAGCATCAATTAGTAACTAGTCAATGTGACAACTTTTACTTATGAAAATTCATAACCCATTTCTCACAAAACTTTGAGATGAATTAGCTTCTGTTCACCAGAGTTTGCTAAGTGACTGGGACATAAGTGCTAAGCTATTCTAACAGCCTGGTATTTGTTAATTATGAATTTGGCTTGCAGTGTGAGTAGCACCTTATAGCAAAAAGTTTTACACTGCCTTCCAGGCAGTTGCATATTTTTGTAATTCTTTTCTGTGTTATTCCTTAATGAACAAGCAAACAAGAAATAGCAAAAATGTGTGCTCGATTTACTATCAGCAGTAGGCCTTCTGTATTAAATTTTCACTTACAGACCCAGAGGGCAACTTGATAACAGATATCATCAAAACTGCTGTGTTATTTTAAGGACAAGAATTGCTCTTTAGGGTGAAAAGCTTTTTGCACTTTGGGCTGAATTACCCTTACTGAGTATCAGGAATAAAGCAGGGGTACAGTTGTCCTAAGTGCACAGTCTTACATAAGGCTATTGCTCAACAGCTGCACCTACAGCAACTTTTCTCCTGGCACTCTTTTGTCCCTTGAAAATTACACTGCAGCTGACGCTGCAAGATGTGCGGGAGCCTAGGAATTGTCTAAACAAAGCAGTCTGCAGCTTCTTTTTTTGCTATCCAGATCCTTCTATCATGAAAAGAAAATTGAATTTCTGGAAGGTTGATGTTTCTGAACTTTTCCACAGGAGATGTCCAAATTAATAGTGCCATTGTAATCTTTGTGAGGAGTGTATATTCATCTGTGTACTATGAGTGCACAAGCATATACAGGTTGTGCATACACACCTCTGAGCTGTGAATTTGAGTTAAATGGGCGGAGATGAAGTTGGTAATTTAACTCAGTCTATAAATTTTACATCCTGTGCATTGGTTCTATTAAAACTGGGTTGCAGATGAAAAAGGCAGTGCAGATAGAGCAGCCAGCAGTACAAAAGCAATGTGCAACAGCTTCTGTGAACAAAGTCTTCAGCATTTCTGTCCATGGCTTCCCAAGAAGATGACTCAGATTGGTTTCAGTGTGGTTGAGTGCTATTTCCTACACCTTCATTTTCTTTGATTATAGCACATAAAAAAAGCAACAAAAAGGCTCCTCAGAGGCTGCAGGTAGATCCAGAAAAGTCAACCACTGAATGTTGTGGTTTGTGTCTAAAGCAGTCCTGGCTGTTAAAGTTTTACCCTTTTAAAGTACCGGTTCATTTTCTGTTCAATCTAAGAATAATTGTTGGAACACCCTTGAAATTTGGTTGCTTTGTCTCTATTTCTTTTTTAAATGCTAAGAAGTCTTATATAGCTCTAGGGCTAGATAATGCGATTTTCAGAGAAGGTGTTAAATAGGTTGCGTTGAATTGCATGAATGACTCCTATAGTTTATCTTGCCTCTGCCAAAATGATAATAAATCTTAGTGATGTGTGATCTCTAAATTATTTTTCTTTAAAGGGTCTTATTTTAATTAAATTTTCAAGAAAAAGCCACAAATCCAGTTTAATCGTGTGTTGGTAGAGTTAAAAACTGTATGCGTTAAGTCCAGAAATTAGTCTAGAAATGCCGAATTCTTTGCATGAGGTTTGATTGCTGTCTATAAGGTGCTAACAAAATATGTAAATCCAGAAAGGTCCCAATTAAAAAAAAAAAGTTTAATGCAGTTGGTAGTTTTGTCCAAGGGTAACCTGTCTTGCTTTGGTAAGGTTTTGATTAAGAATCTTCCAAAGCTGCCCCTAGGATTGTGGACAGAGCAAGCACTACTTTTTCTTCCTCTGTTTTTTCTTCACTCTAGGGAGTTGTTTGTTAACCACATACTCTGAGCCAGTGGGTGTAACATGCTGATCAAGATAACCCCTTTCCTCTGCTCTACAATTTTTTGTAGAGCATCTCTTGAACCTGATGAAAAAGATAATTCTATCAGTGTAACACATGAAGAAGTCTGCAGGATTTTTTTTAAGAGCAGTTAAAACTTTTGATGCAGTCTTTATATACTGCTAACCTTTTTCCCTGTTGGTTTTAGCTGGAAGGGTACTAAATAAATACTGGCCCATGGAGAGTTAGGTTTCTCCGCTTTTTTAAAGCGTGCTCTATTCTTCAGGTGACTATGGAGAGCAACTATATGCTATATACTAGAACTAGATAAGCTATGAACTAGATAAGCTTTCCTACAAGTCTCTCATTTATGTGTATATTTTTAGTCTCAAATACTGTGTTAATGTAATAGAATTTATTTCACACCAATAAAAAGTTAAAGGTGCTTTTTCAATTGGTAAGATGTCATTTCAGAACATTGGGTATCTGCTTATAGTCTTAGCTTAGGTGCAGGTTTTGTGTATTAAAAAAAAAAAACTTTCTTTTTATACTTTTCAGAAGTTTCATTAAGCTTAACATCCGCTCCCCTGCCCCCCCCGCTCCAACTCATTAACTCATACATTGTTATTTAGGTTAGTGCTACTTCCCTGTAGTGGTTTCTTGCTTTTCTGTTGAAATTTCAAAGCTAAAAAGGCCATTTAATCTAGCCTGGTTTCTCTATAGGATTGATTGATTAGGAGAAGGAAATGTCACAGTCTTTTGTTGAGGGTCATGTAAATGTTTTGAAGACAAAAGCAGGTAGTGTATGAAAAGCAGGTAGAGCATCACTTTTGTCCTTTAGACAAAACCAAGGAATATTAGCCAGAATTTAGCTGAAGTTCTCTTGTGTATGAACACCAAGCATAGCTGTAAATCCTTCATAAATTACAATCTTTAAACCCTCCAGTTGTAGCTAAATGAGTATTTTCATTGTGTTCAAATTTCTTGCATTTAATTGGAATGCCCCTGAGGGTATGAACAATGTCTTCTGTGTGTTTGGACTGTCGCTAGCACAGAGTGGGTGTCGGAAAATTACAAACAACAAAAACAATTAAGACAAGAATGATTTTGCATCTAAGATAAAGATTGGCATTTTGATGCTTTTTACCTTTTCCTTCAGTTCTCCAGAGACTGAGAAATGGAGTGTAGTCTCTCTAGCTTTCAGCTTCTCCACAGATGCAAAAACATAGAGGAAAATGTTGCTACTTTTCAGTGTCTCATTTCCTACAGATCTTTTTTCCTGCCAACCTCCAGAGATTCTTGGATGTTTGTGTAATTTGGAGGTGGGTGCAGATATGTGTGTGTAGGAGGGGAAGGGGTGAGAGCTGCTGAAGAAATAGGTCAAGGAAGCCCTTTCTCCTATCTTGCCTGCATTCTTTACCAGGGTGAAGAGACCTCAGTGGGGAGGGCTGACCCTGCTCCCCAGCAGGCAGAGGACAGTCCTGGGAGGAGTGGCAGGCTCTGCTGCACTGCAGAGGTTCCAGCTGTAGTAATGTGGGGGCAGGCACTGTGGTATCAATGCTGGTAGAGATGAATTATTCCCCTGCAGGCACTTGCCCGTCCGTGTCAGTTTTTCATGTAATGCCATATGCCACTTTCAGCAGCGATCAGGTTTTGTGCAGTGAAATTAAAAGGGAAAAACTTGATGAGTTAAGTAATACAAATACTAACTTGGTATAAAAAGGATTTTGTATAAAATTGAGTAGAATGAACAAACTAGTATTAGTATAACTAAATATAAGCTGAAAACAATGATCTGTGTAATGTAGTCAATCAGTATGAAAGTTGACATTCTTGTGCTTTTTTCAAATTTAATTTTAGTTTCATTTTAGTACTTCACTATTTGAGATGGCTGCCTGGGGGATAGTTTGTGGGCTTTTAAATTGCTTGCATTCAGAAGTGTTAAGAGTTTGCATATTTTCCTAAGCTAATGTCAGCATGCTTCAGCCCTCCCACACACTGAACAGCCAGCCCATCATACACAGGGATTTATATCTTTCTTCAATGGGATATTTTATGCTGCTTACTCTCTTCATATATAGTTTAATGACTTTTTTTTTTTTCCATGTACGGAGGATTTAAAATCTGCTGAAAAAACTTTGAAAACTGGTTAAACTTCCAAAGTTTAAAATGCTTTTTTTGCAAAGCTGTAAGACACTTCTCTGTCTACCACTAACTTGAAGAGGCTGAAGCTTAGGGTTTCCTGTCTGGTTAACAAAAATAGTCTTTTAAATTCTTTTTTCCTTTGTCACTGATGATGTTATCTGGGGAATGGCAGATACATGTAGATGCACATGCTCATCATCTAACTGTTGAAATAGATACTTCTGTTTATAAATAAAATAAAACATGATCAGGGCTGCAAAGGGAAGAGTTACATAAGCATTTGTGAAGGGCTTAAAAACCGTTGAAGCCAAGTAGAGTGCTATTTTTATTCCTTAAAATAGTGTAGTAAGAGCAATTTGAGCACAGCATTGCTTTGCAACTAATATGTTAAGAATCTGTATTTTTCGTGGCAGGCTGACGTGATAACTCCAAGATCCTGGTGAAAACATGATATTTACAGGCAAATACTTAGGATGGAAGATTCTATGTGACTGACAGATAAAGTAATAAAATGCTGAAAACATGAACTTCTTATATTCGCCTTTAATATTTTTCCATGTATTTTGGAGAACTGTAGCTTTATGCTTAGAACTGAATAATTTGGGTGAACAAAGACTTTTTATATTTTGTGAATCTGGTTTAGGAGAAAAGTTTAAAACTTAGTACTGAACTTTATATGGAAAAAAGAAGAGAAAAAGCAGAAGTAAAGAAAAAAGGCCTGAACAAGATTTTGGGTGTGGTATCTGTGCTTCCTGCACTGGGAAAGCCAAGGCAGCAGTTTACAGTCATACTGTGTTCCTTTGCAAAATTCTCAATCCTTGTTTGGAAGGTTATGTCCAAGTATTAAATCCTTAATTAGAAACAAGGTTTTAACAACGCCCTTAGACTATGTTTCCTGAATCTGGTTTCTTTACACATTCAGATGTAGATTAAAACCTAGCTAAAATTAAAAACTTGCATCTGAAAGGAGCATATTGGTTAGGGTTTCTCTGGGACATATTTTACAAACTTAGTTAATGGCAAGTTTGATTATCATAGTGGCATAATCGTCATAACCAAGGTATTTGCCATAAGTGGTTTAACGCTGCATTGTTCCTTAAACTCAGAACAATAAAGTGACACAAATACTTCCTATTCATCTGACTTTAGATGCTGTTCAATATCAAGGGTTTTATTTGTTGTGCCACTTGAACCTGTATTAGAACACGTATAAATATGGTCAAGTTGTGTTGTCATTGTGTGGATGGTGTGAAGTGTTTGCTTTTGGGAGGAGGCAGTTCTTTTGCTGTGTTAAAGGACCAGCTAAACACAAAAATCTGCTGTCTTAGTATTTAAATAGTAGATGCTAAATATTGAATTTAACTGTGTTGAGATAGTTGCACTTGACACAGAGAAGCCATGCTGATAATGATTATAGTCATGGCATTATTTCCTTCAGAAGTTACAAAGAAAAGCTTAATGTTTTAGGGCACCTGTTTCCAGGAATGAAATGCAGTTATTGTAGAACAGTGATAATTTTTATATCATCAGGTTAAGATGCAGTACTAAAAAAAAAAAAAGTGTTTTGTGCTACATTGAATGTGTTTGTGTTCTGTTTTAATGCAAAATAAGAAAAAGTAGCAGTGTAAAGGACAAGGGTTGTGTGATGATTGCAAACTTACCTAGAAGTCTGGAAGTCTGTCTTGAGTTTGAAATAATGGAGTGAAACCACTGTGCTTTTAGAGTGACAAGAAGGAAATAGGTACTGTAACTCAGTCTTGCTGGCAGGAGCTGATCATTTGTGTCCTGTTCCCATCTTCTGGAGGTCATTTGGCTCCTAAGCTGTGCATGCTTGCTGTTTGTGTTTCACTTCAAATAGCTGGCACTGCTAAAAGCATGTGAGGGAAGCATCCTTCCTGCTTCTGGTGGCACCTGGCAGGCTGGCTCCGTGAGCACACTCACCATTCAGCTGCTCTGGAGCTGACAAGAAAAGTTAATTATGCAGGTCAGATAGGGAGGAACCGATGGGATTTTTATGCCATGCAATGTAGCATTGGCTGTTGTTTCATCTTTTAGTGTTAATTTTAGGTATTTCAGGTTCGTTAAAATAAATGTATTGCCAGTTCAGGAAGCTAAACACAACTAGGTATGCCCTTACTTTGTCCTACTGTCTTCCTGTTGGCTTTGTGTTGGAATCTGTTTGGGTTTTGTTAAACTCTTGTCCTGTTTTTGAAGAAATGGGTTTGACAACTTTAGTGATTTTTTTTCCCCCAGTTTTCTGTTCACAGCAAAATTTAGCTCTTAAGAAAAAACCCATATACTCAAAGTTAGATCCCTGTCACCTCTAGTCACTTTAAAGCATTGCAGATTTGGAGATAGGTTAAATTTTCAATTTGGGTGAACAAAATTCTGGCTAAAGACCACAATTGTGCTAGATTGGTATCATGCAGTAATTCATAGAACTGGAAATAGTTAACAGTATTGTGACACAGCAGAGGAAATTCTGATGAATTTTGTGTCCAGGAAAGGCTTTTGCTGGTATTCGTACTCTAGGTAACCTTTCCCTGCTAAAAATACTGCCAGATTAACAAGAACTTCAGTTTCCTAGTAGCAGATGAACTTTTGCTGTCGCGTCGGAGGAGGCTGTGATGCCGGTGGATTTGTGTGAGGACAAGTAAAGCTTCCTGACACCGAAACTGAGTTAGGTGAGGTTCTGAGCATTCAGTTTCAGTCAGGCATTTTTAATTGGTGCATCTGAGTAAACCCATTTTAGTTCTGGAAATGGGCATGTCCCATGCAATGTAAGTACGTGTTTCCATCTGCTTTAACTTGGGTTTGGAGCCCTCTAGCACCTTGCTAGTTCTAGTCTAAAAATGCTTTTACAAGTGTCAGGCAGGAAAAAAAGTCAGAACTACCATATGTAATTAATAAGTAAGGAATTTATATTTTTTTCTTGTCTTGATAGAATATGCTGTATTATACAAAGAATGATTTGACATACATTCTTTTACATTCTGGTTGTGATGTTAGAAATCAATACTATGACACTGCTTGACAAAAAAAAGCTTGGGATGACCACCCCTCAAGTGCCTAGCTGAAAACATTTTTCACTGGCAATAAAAACATTAATAAACTAAAGCCTGTCTTAAACAGTGTGGCGGGGTGGCTAGTGATGGTGACTCTCTTCTTTTTAAATAAACAATTTTGTGTGATGTTACTGGACACTGACAGATACAGCAGACTGTCATTGAGAATACTTGTCAGGTCTTGCAGTCCTTGGAGGGAATTTGCATTGTGTTTTCAACAGTGAACAAAGCGGAAATCCTTTCAGCTCCTGCTGTTGGGGAAGGTGATGAAGGACAAGGTAAACCAGATCAGACAATAATAAAAATAAATTAAACTGCCAGAATTTTCAGTGGAAGTGAAATAGGATGAAGTTTGGAGATAAAAAGGTAGTGAATTGTGTTGGCTGTGGTCAGCAGAGCTCTTGTAGCCAGTAAATCCATGAGTATGGGCAGATCCCAAGCACTTGCTCTGTAAGTGCTGGGGAATGTGAACTTGGTCTGCACATGTATGATCTGCCTTGTGCAGTTTAAATAGATGAGAAAGATCTGAAACTGCAGCGTTCATTGAAGCTCTAAAAAGAGAAAAATTACTTTGCTTCCAGCCCTAAATTACTTCAGTTCAATCTGTAGGTTTGCCTCACTCTCCTAACATGGGATTGCATGTCTCTCAGCTCTGAAACACTGATTTTCTCTGCATTTCCCAGAAAACTTCTCAGTAACAGCATTTGCTCTAACAGAACCCATCTGTGTGGCTTCTCCTATCTGGGTGTTTTGGTTGGTGGTGCTTTCTATGGCTGCTGGACTCTAATAAACTGGAAAATACTCTGTGTAGTAATCTGTGAAAATAAGGATACCTTGTTACAAGATGTTCTCTTCAATAGGAGAGTACCCAGTAGAAATTTTAGCTTTCTGGTGAGCAGTGGCTGTACTTCATATGCTCTCTAACTTTTAAAATATTCAACGACCCATCTAAAAGGAGAGAGAAGTACTGATGATAAAAATTGGGAATGTCTGTGCAGTCAGTAGATTGTGGCCTGGGATTGCAGAATGTTCTATGTATTCACCAGCTAACATCATCATTAATGACTTTAGTAAAAGAGCCTGTAATTAATTCAGCTTAGGACAGTTGCAGAGGTGCTCATTATGGTTGTAGTGTAGCATGGATTTAGAGCCAATCTGTATAAAGTAAATATATACCCTTAGTAGATGCAGTTCTGGATTTCTGCTGAGAACATAACTGGGCTCTGTACGGAGCCAGATTAGAATTGCTCACATTATGTCTTAGGACCATAATGGGATTTTATAATCTGATAAAAGAGCATTGTTTGTTTTGTGTCTTGCCATGTACACTCCTTTTATCTTAATGTAACGGGGAAACTTGGTACTGGCATGTGCTACTGGGGGACTTCTGCTACTGGAGTTCTGCTTCTGTGTATTTTAACACTAGAAATTATTCATCTAAGCATGACCAGTATGTTTTAATTGTCAGCACATCTTGAAATATTCATCTTTCAGAGAGCAAGACAAAAAGTCTTGCTAGGACAGAAAGTGCCAGAACAGCATAAACAATATTTGCAAACAAAGTGATGCTTCAAAGCGCTTTGTATGCTGAGAGATCAAAGTGGGTTTGGTGTTTTCTTTCTTTGTTTCAAGGCCTATATTTAGTTAATGTTGCTTTGGGTATGTAGAACAGTGTATATTACTTAGCATAGCAGGTAGTATAGTAGCTTTGTGCTTGTGCATCGAACACAATGCAAATCATGAAACAGATACAGTTTGCTTAATCTGAGATAAATGTTGAAAGTTAAGTGTTACAGAAACTGAGAAAGTGCCTTTCTATTGATCAGTGTTCCAGAACCTCATATTTTTCTTTTTAAGTCATAGCAGTATGTATTAAATTCCTACATTTAATAGGAACATGAGCAGTCATGTCGCATTTGTAAACCAAAAAAAAAGATAGTGTATGTTACCTTAAATTAATATTCTTGTCAGAGAGCAATACTGATCCATTACAAGAAAATAGTATGTTCTAGATACCAAAGAAACCATATTTGAAATATACATCAGTAGTTCTAAAGTTTAATTACCATGTCATGTTCATACATGGTTCACCAACATTTATGGTGCTTTCTGTTTAACTTTACAGAGTATTAACTAGATGTACTGGAGTATTGCAAATATGCAGGGTTAGGCAGAGACAGATTTTATTCCAGATCTACTTTGAACACCAATGGCCAAGAGAGATGAATTTGAAATCAATGTTTTCAACTTCATCAGGTTCTTCTTAAGAAAATGTTTACTACAGAGCAGCATTAGAAAATGGTGTTTTGTTGAGATATGCTAACTGACTCCTCTAATCTGGAATTCTTAAGACGTTCTAATATGATTTTTAGTTGTCTTCAAATAAAATACGTGAGCAGTGAAACAAGAATTCTCTTTCATACGTAGCTGTGTTAGAAGTTATGGGCATTGATAGAATGCACAGATGTGTGGATAAAACCTGCTTTATGTACAATGAACTGCAATCCTCTCCTGTAGACATATCTGTGCTTAGAAAACTCATCACATATGTCAAAGATAAAGTGGTACAAAACACAGTGTCATACAGGATACCAACCGAGTCTGGTCTTGAATAGTGCTAAGTCAACAAAGAAAAGCATTTTATAAACAATAGATGAAATATCTTCCTAACTTGTGGCTAGATAGCTCAGTAGTTATTAATAGGATACAAAATATTTCAGCTCTGGAATATGTTTACAGAGCTAGCTCTGATATTTTCTTCCTTCTTTTGAGTGTCCTGTTATTGTCTTTGCTTCCTCCTTTGCATGTGTGAGGTTTATGTTTTCATTTGACTTAGCAGCGCTACGGGAAAAGGATGAAAATACCCCCACATTTTAAGGGCCAGACATAATCCTTAAACCTTGTTGGATTTTGCCTTGTTCAGCCAAACTGGGGAAAAAATGGTTCCACAAAGGTAAAACACATCCTCTGCGTTAGCAGGAAGTGCAAGCACCAGTCACCACGAAGGGAGTGTCAAAAGCCCGGATCACGTTGCTGAAAGCTTGGGTGATGCTTTACCGTGGGCCACATCAAGGAGCTTTACTGCTAATAAGTGTCCATTAGGCAAGTTCTGCAAAAAAAGCCAGCTCTTTGAATAGCGTTTTGCAGGAAGTGGATGCTTCAAGCTTGAAATGAATGACTAATACTGAGCACAGTGCATTTCTTGGTAGTACTTCTCTGCTGGTAATGCTAAGTGTTGCTGTCCTCTGTTCTGCAACCTGTCTTTCCCGCACTGCTGCCCAGAAACTGTGTTGGTGGAACTGAAGTGTGCAGGTGAGCACTCCCAAAACTGCCCCAAATAAGATGCCAAATACATGCTGTAAGTCAAGATAAAATTGCATTATAGAGAAATTACATAATTTTCCTAAGCGCTAGCTTTTCTTATCTCTGGAGTAAATATTCTTTTGAAAAATAAGTTTTACAATATCAGAAAATGACCTACGTTTTGTTTGTTCATTGGTGACTTAATCAGCTGTGTATTTGGCTGTAGTTAAAGCAGTTTTTTGAGCTCCTTTCAAGCAGAGACAGTGGGGGCAAAGTCTATGGTTAAGCAACACTTTCACCTCAAATCATCTGAATTTGGTGGGTAAGGCAGTGGAGAAGACTTGCTGTATGACCTTGTAAATGTATTTAAGCAATAGAAAACCTTAAAAAAAGAGAGAAAAAAGCACCTCTTTATAAGCTATCGTATTATGAAATATGAGGGGACTGTGATTGTGACCTCTGTGAAGTGATGTAATATCTATGCTTGAAAAGATTAAATAAGACTCTGTTGTTCTTACCTTTGCACCACAACAGCACTTCAGCTGCAAATCTATGTGAAAGTTGTAACTTCCTGATGACCTGTAACTTCAGAAAGAAAATTGTTTAGGCTTTATTAGAGTAGGAAATTTACCAAATGCTTCACTAAAACCTAGCAATTATTTCCTGATGCAGCAACACATTTGCAAGGTGTTGTTTCAAGACACTCCTAATCCAGGAAATACAATAAATGAATTGTTTAAAAACTACATGCCATTTTATCCATTGCTTATCAAGCATAAATTAGTTCCTTGTCAGTCTTCAAGGAACAGCAGTTGTGAGAATGGTACCCACTCTGCTTTCTGTATTTGCTGTTGAGGGTTTGGCCGCCCTGCGAGGGAAAGGTGTGATTTGGCACCTCTTTGTTTTGGTCCCCTCTGCGGCAGGAGAAGCTGAAAGCACTCCTGACACCTCGTAGGGCAGTTCCGGTGTTGCTTTGCCTCTCTAAACTTGTGCTGCCTGAGAGAGCTGGCCCAGCAGAGCTGGCGGGTGTCGGTGCCTGGCACTGGGTGCAGGGCTCCCTGGGGCACACGCAGAGCAGCGAGGAAACACAGAAAGAAAATCCAGTGACCAAGGACTGATTTCAGGGAGGGAGCAGATTAGGACTGCGCTTCTGTGTTGCATCACTTCTCATGTCTTTGTTTTTAGAGGGGAGGATCTTGCTGAACTCTCTTCCCGGAGTTCAAGGTACCGCACAGATGCGTTACATTTAAGATAAGAGAGTTCATTTGATTTCTTTCTTTTTACTCAATAAAAGCAATATGCAGGGAGTAATGAAGTAGACTGTGAGTCTGCTTCAGTTCAGGCTGAAAATTCTGCCACATTTGTAATGAGTTTTTAGCATTTCAGGGCATCTGATAATTGTTTCTGTTAATAGCAGATTGGTATTGCTTTCTGTGGAAGCAGATTTGAAAACAGATCAATATTTTAAAGAACTATAAAAAGGAATGAATCTGCTATGAAAGTTATGAATGGATGAATCTGTCTGAGCTTCCCGTTTGTTGCCAAAGTCTTCCTGTATATTTAGCAAAGAAATAACAGACACTTAAGTTTATGTTTTGGGTTTTTTTTAAAACAAACTGCTATAGATTCTCATTCCAAAAGCAAAACAAAGAAGTGATGTATTCACTTACCCTTAATTAGAACATTTTTTTGGGGAAAAAATGAAGAGTTTGTAATCAGAATTCTCATAAGTCGTTTTCAAGTGTTACTGGAGGATTATAATCAGTAACTTTTGTCTTAAACTTAGCTGCTGGGCTTCGTGGTGCTTGAAATGAGTCATACATTATACAATGGCTTAAAATCTTACTCTTATGTGTGTAGATCTATGACTCCCATCTTTTGAAGGAGTTTTAGTAGCTGAATAATTGAGATTAAAATGACTTAAGAGTCCAAAAGTGATGGTAGACAAGTAATTGTGTATCTGTTGGTGTGAGAGGGTTTAAACTACATTTGTGTGTAGTTTGCTTTTTTTCATTAGCTGCTTCTATAATGGTGTATGTTGCATAATTGTTAGACGTTAATTTTACTATATGCTTGAAGGTCAGGAATGAGAAGCAGTTTAAGTAAGTGTAAGAAAGAACAAGATGGTAAACAATAGCATATAGATGAAGACAAAGGTCAATCAAGTCATCTATGCAGGGTGGTTCTTAAATATGTGTTGTGTGTGTTTGGTTTATAACTGTCTGTAAAAGAAATTTTTCTTGGCACATCAGAAATGAGATTTCAGTATCTTGCTCAGTAGTTTAATCAAGTAGCTCCTTATCACAGTGCAGTTGGTTCCCTGTTTTGCTGTCTTCTTGTTTTTGGGTTTAATTTTGGGTGCAAGTGTGTAAGGAGGAATTGTGACTGAGGCTATTTGTTAAGGAGATGCTCTTTAATTTGAAGAACAACAGAAATGTATTCTTAAATTAGACTTCTGTATGCAAAATCTATCTTGCAGAAGTTCTGTGCAAAAGAGAGATGTTGCTTATCATCAGGCCAAGTAAAGATTCTGGAATTCTGTTCATTGCAGATGAGTTACCTGTTCATTTCTTGATGTTTAATGCATACACGATCTCCATGAGAAGGCGCGTTCTCTTTCACATAGCTGGTAAAACACCGGTTAATAAAACCAGCTGAAGTGAATCACAGCAGGTGTTGCAATTCAGTGCTTTGGTGATACTGGCCAGCATGACCTGATGCTGACTGAAATATCCAGGAAATGTCTTCTGAGAGATGCTTAACTCTTCTTTCCAGATCTGACAGCTTAAAATAGGTCTGATGTTGCTGCAAGGAGCTCAGCGTGCAGTCTGTGCAAATAAGGCTGCCTGCTTGGAACAAAACACCTGAACCTTCAGTCTAAAATATGCACTGTGTGAAACTTCTTTCCTGCTCATATTCCAGACTAAGCCATTACCTGTTTCTAGTGATCTCCAAAAGCATCAGGCCTCCCTTTTGCTTGTGTGAAAATGTTCTGTCCTTCCTCATTGTGACTGAAAGGGGATCAGTCTGGCTAGGGGATCAGTCTGAAGGGCTGCCCCTATCACCTGCTCATTCTGTTTGTGTCTCTAGTGAGACTCCATTCTTATATTTATAACTGAAAGAAAAATGGAAAATGTGTCAGAACGCAGATTCTCTCCTTCAAGGCAGAGAAGAAAAACTGGGAGGAGGTTTTGCAGGAGTTCATTCCTCTGCCTGCGTGCAGCAGCTGGTGGTGCTGGGCATGGGCACAGCGTGCCGTGTATCACTGCCCAAAAACTGCCTTCATGGATATCAGCATCCTTTCTCCTGCATGGGAACCCATGGTCACCTTGGGTTTGGAAGCTGGTGAAAACAGACATTTTCTCTCAGAGCGAAATGTGAGCCCATCTTGTGCAAGCACACTGGGGTTTGAGCTCTCTTTATACCTTTGGCCTCGGCAGTGACCTTGAGCAGCCCTGTCCGTGGCTGTGGTACAGAGTTTGTGACCAATTTCCTTTTCTTTGTGTTAAATATGCTACTGTTGATTCCCTTAGATTATAGTTTTTGTATTACAAGAAATAGGAATTATTTGTTTCCTTTTCTTCACTCGTGCCATAGGTGATGTTTTGTGCCCCCCTCTCCCCCCAGCTGTGTCTGTACCTGAATGTGTAATTTATTGAACCTGCCCATGAGTAGATGCTTTTCCATACCTAGGTTATATTCTTTTATATTCTTCTCTCAATCTTTTTTGGATTTTGAGGAGAGGGTGGTCCAAGGTGGTGTTGTGCAGTGGATTTTTACAGAAGCTGCAAGGAGAATTTCAAAGTGTTCTGATTTTTAAATCTCACATGTTAATACTTTTTTTCTTTTCAGTAACCTCGTGTAGAGCTAAAATTAATAATCATAAAAAAATCAATTTCAATTATCATGTTCTTGAGTTAATACTCTGTATTTGTTACTTCTCAGACATTTTGTCTTTCTGAAATCAGTTTATATGTATCCTCTCCGACAGGCCTGCGCATGTGTGAAAATGTGCATCTTGTTGAATCATTCTCAGTCAATAGCTATAAATAAGCAAGTTCTTTGGTACCTTGAACAGGATTATAGTATTAGATCCTCTGTAGTTTTTCTTCTGTGGCAGCTGCATTGTTTTGGGGTGCTGACTTAGGTTCCTGTGTATCACTGGTCAGCTTCAGAGAGTGCTGACTTGCCCCAAGAAGACCTTGTGTGTGAAGAAGGCAGACTGCAGTGGACCTGGAACAGAAGCGTATCTGATCAGTGGTGCAGAAGGCAATCCTTTTCAATTTAAGTACAGTAAATGCTTGTATTGCTATTTTTCAGTATCACTTTTGGAGATTAGTGATAATTTGATGGGGTTTATGTATGATATCTCCAAGTAAAAGTGGATCAGTACCAGCCTGAGGGTGCTTGTGCTCCTGTGGCAGTGCAGCAGGTGTTGCAGGCAGTGACTCCAGTGTGCAATACATCTCTCCTTGGGAAGCAGGCCAGGCAGTCTTGGGAAAGATCAGAGCCTAAAACATCAGAGGTTGACTTAAGTACTTTTATAGCTAAAGAGATTAATACCCAGCAGTCTCTAGGTTTGACAGCTATCCTGTGTGGGCTTTTTTTTATTTTTAAGGGCATTACAAGGAACCTTAAAATACTTCATAAGCATGACTGACCTGTGTGGCAGAGTGAGACAGTGGCGTGTGCCTGATGTCTGATATTCCTGAAGACAGAGAAGGTTCTTATCTCCTGATTTCTGCTTCCTTTGCAAATCCAACCTTGTTTGCCTGTTGAGAAAGCTGAGGTTGTTGTCAGGCCCTTCCTGGGTTGTTGCATTTGTGTCCAGACTCCCAAATCCCGTTGCTTTCCGAATGCTGCTGCCATGACCAGGCACTGTGGGATGCTGGTAAGGGATAAACGTTGTTGTTTTGTTTTTCCTGTTATGACAAGGATGATTTCACACTTTCTTGTTTCAGCACAAAACACACTTTAAAAAAAACACAAACAACTCCCCCCAAAAAACCTAGCACACCCCCTCGTGTTCCCCCAATCAATCAACCTATGCCAGACAGCAATTTGTTTGCCTCTTATTTTGAGACACTCTGGCTCTCTTTTCAAAACAGATTGGGGAAATTGATGAGAGAGATGCATTTTCTCAGCTGTGCCTTATTCTCCTAGCAAAACCCAGGGAATTCTTTCCAAGTATGCCCTGAAAAGAGGCCGTAAGAATTCCAAGAAGATACAAACATCAGTTTTTCTGCAATAATAAATTCTTTTCAGAGTTTCAAAGTATATCATATGCATGTTCAAACATTAAAATATTGCTCAGATCTAGATTCTTTTTCCCTGGCCTACTTGTAGTGTGGGGTTTTTTTGTTGTTGTTGTTTTTTGGTGTTTTTTTTGTTTTGTTTTTGTTTGTTTGTTTCTCTCAAGATGAAAGAATAGATTTGTATCAATGTTAGTCCACTTCAGTAAACTGTCCTGCTGCTATGTATTATTCATGCTACAGCAATGCAGGTGCTGCAAAGAAACAAAATACAAGTCACTGCAGTGGTTTTTTGTTTGTTTTGGTTTTTTTCCCTGGAAAATCCGATGGTTTGTTCCCACTCCCAACTTTTTAGATACACTGTCTTGCCCAGAGTTTTCCTTTTACAGGTTTTGTTTCATACAGCAAGGCACAAAATATTTCTGTTGCTGTGCTTCTTTTATTTTATTTGCTGAAGATAAGTGGGACGGTGGGCAGGAGTGATGCTACGCTTTCAATTAATTCTGGAAGATACAATTTCTTTGTCTTTAGTTCTGCCTTAGTGTATCCATAATGAGTATAAAATTAGGTTCTGCAAATATCCAGAATGCTGGGTGCTTGGGTATGATTTAATAATCTGTGTATTATTTTAAAGACACACATGAGCAATAGCTGCTTGCTTATAAAATGCATTTACTGACCCATGAGTGAATTGATCCCTATGACTATTTAAACCTCAGGGCTTTAAAAGTTTTTCTCTTATCTTTATGTTAAACAATGGAAAGTTTTACCGTATGTTCAAATAACGTCTTCATCAGGTTCACAACAGGATACCATAGTTAATTTTCAGTTGAGTGCTTTACAGGATTTTCTTTTTGCTGGCTGGTTGGGTGAAAGTCTAGACACTGAGAGACGAGGCGTTAGAGGGGCCTCACAATATAGTTATTGTGAATGGTAAGTAGGAGCAGCTTCCTCTGATGTACGGACTCCATGCCCAAACCAGTGGTACAAAGGCATAGCTTTTGTTCGGGGGGATAGGGGCTAATCCGAATGCTGCACACTGTGAAAAACCTTTTATGGAAGGGGGGAAGAACTTGCCTTGAAGGTGAGAGGTCAGCAGTTTAACCTCTGACCACAAAACAAGAGACTAGCGAAGAATGGGACGAACAAGGGGGAAAAATACTTCAAGTACTCCATTCTTTGTTTATCAGAAATGGGTCAAGCAAATGAGTGTCAGGAATGGTTACAGGAGTTCTGATGGGCTGCAAGGAAGTCTGAAGATGTGCTCTTAGTTGTGCATTGCAATAGAATTTGGAGCTTGCATAGCTCTCTCTTAAATGCTTGATACAGAGATCCCCAAAACAAAATCGAATCTTTCAGCAGTCCTTAAAAGCACGGATACTCTGCTGTCTTCCTCCTCAGCCCGTATCAGGTCCTTTTGTTGTTACAATTTTTTATTCTAATTTTCCTTTGTGTAGATTAACATAATTTAGTATTTGGCCTTCTAACTATTTGCACTGTCTCTGGGCTGTTTTTTGAAATTCGTAAAGTATCTCAGCAATCACATCCTCACATGTCTTCAACTGGCAGTGAGATGGGTCTCTTTTAGCTAAAGCCACGAATCTTTGGGTGGTCAGTGCTATTGTACAACAGCAGGGGAGAGCTGTTTCCAATCTTTGTGCAAAGGGAATATGGAGGCTTTCCCCTCTGATCTCATTTTGGTATTATCAGTGCTGGGAATTTAGTCACAATCCAATTAGAAATGATGGAAGTTATGTTAACTAATAGTTAAGCCTCCCGTATTCTCAGGTCCACCCGTTTGGGCTAATGGGTTGTGCTACTCTTGGCTCAGGCTGGGAGAAGATACCAGCAGTGATTAATACACTTGGTGCACTAAAGCTCCCTGCTTGGCATACAACCATTCCTTGTGCTTCACTACATCCACCCCATGAGAAGCGCTGCTCACCTCCCTCCTGGCCTCTCCCAGCATGCAAAAAAGCAAAGAAGACATAATGCCTTGCTTGTGCACCTCTGGAAGTTTTATACTTCACTGGACATAGATGTGGTGTGTGTATGAGGTAAATTCCTCTTCCTGCTCCACACAAAGGGATTAAAGCTAGGCTTTGTTGTTGACCCTCTTCACATGTCACATCTTCAAACATTTGCTTATGGCCTGGACAGCTTTAGGCCACTTGCATTCAGAGAAGTGATCAGGAACCAGCAGTGCTCCTCAGCAAGTCAGTAGCAGGGCCTCTCAGCACTGGGGCAAATATATTTTGGTACAGGCTTGACTTTATTTGTGCTTGGAAATAGCACAGCCTCAGACATTGTGAATCCTCTGACCCTTGGCTGAGTTTTTATCTTTTGTTTCTCAATTTCACAGACATCCATCTTTCTTCTTTTTAAGTATTTTAGGGGTAAATTCCTCAGAAAGGTGGTCCTAAGTGTACTTCTGTGATTGGACTCATCTTCAAATGAGAAAAAAGACTTCATTTTTCTTGCGTTCCTTAGAAACTCTATTGGGTTCACTGATTTTAAAATACAGCATTTTGGTGGAGACCTTGTTAAACAGGCAGAGTTGTTTATTATATAAATCTTAAATGAAAGGCTTAGGATTGTGGCTCTTGCTAGAATTACCTGAGTGGGTGATTTCTATAGCTATTAAGTGAAAGTAAAATGAGGAACCCTTTATAGTCTTTTTCCTTGCTCCTAGTGGGTTAGTTTTGTAACTTTATAAATTGTGATCTTTTCAGCTTTTCAAATGTGATGGGATCAAATGGTGTTCTCAAGCAAAATGACTGACATTTTTGCCCTTGAGGAAGCACCAGAAGTTAAAATATTGATGTATTTTAGAGTAGGCACCTTTCATTATGTTCTATCAAAGTTTGGAAAATAAGAGGTTTTTTTCCCCATAATTATTTCTTCTGCAATCTTGAAAAGGAATCTAAACCTCTTCCTTAATGGCCCTTTAAGATCATTAAGTCCAGCCTTTAACCCAGCACTGCCAATTCCACCACTAAACCACGTTCCAAAGCACCATCTACACGTCTTTTAAATACCTCTCAGGAATGGTGACCTCATCACTTCACTGGGCAGCCTGTTCTAGCGCTTGACAACTTTCTCTATGAATAATTTTTCCCTAATATCCAATCTAAACCTCCCCAGGTACAACTTGAGGCCATTTCCCCTCGTCCTATCTCTTGTCATCTGGGAGAAGAGACCGACCCCCACTTGCTACACCCTCCTGTCAGGCAGTTGTAGAGATCTGTAAGTTGCTTCTTGAGCCCCCTTTTTTTCCAGGCTAAACACCCTCAGCTCCCTCAGCTGCTCCTGATCAGACTTGTGCTCCAAACCCTTCCCCAGCTCTATTGCCCTTCTGTGGACACTCTGCAGCATCTCAATGCCCTTCCTGAAGTGAGTGGCCCAAAGCCAAACACAGGGTTCAAGGTGCTGCCTCACCAGTGCCCAGTACAGGGGGACAATCCCTTCCCTGGTCCTGCTGGCCGCACTATTCCTGATCCAAGCCAGGATGCCCTTGGCCTCTTTGGCCACCTGTGCACAGCTGGCTCTTCTTCAGCTGCTGTCAACCAGCAGTCCCAGGTCCTGTTCCATCAGGCAGCTTTCCAGCCTCTCTGTCCCCAGCCTGTAGCATTGCATGGGGTTACTGTGGCCCAAGGGCAGCACCCGGAACTTTGCTCTAATTGAACCTCAAAATGTTGACCTCAGCCCATGGATCCAGCCTGCCCAGATCCCTCTGCAGAGCCTTCCTGCCCTCCAGCAGATCAACGCTTCTGCCCAAGACTCCTGCCCAAACAGATTTCATCTTCAAACTTACTGAGGGTGCACATGATCCCCTTGTCCAGGCCATTCATAAATACATTAAACAGAATTTGCCCTGAAGAAAGGAGACACACTTTACAGCTTGAAGCAGGATGTTATTCTATGGAATTTGCCTAATCCTCTGTGGGCTTGATAGGAATGAAGAACTTAAACAACAATAAGTCATTTGGGATAACTTGTTAAAATTAAGATGTGATACTTGCACATCCATGATTCTTGAAATCTATTTTTAGTATTTTCAGAAATTAGTGGATTTTCCCTGCTCTGGAAAGTTCAGGGATTTTGTTTATCAGAGTGATGGAAGACTCAAGATAAGAGAGGAGTTATCTGAGGCATGCTTGAGAGAGAATGTATATCTTAGTACTTGAAAAGTGCAGCAATATTTTCATGCCCCATGGGTTCTTTTTAATAATTATAAAAACAATGGATTAGAAAGATGCTCTAAGGAGATACCTTATTTTATGTAGACATAATTTACAAGTGTATTCTATCCCATTGATTTTGAAATTTTCATCATGAGTGATTATGATTAGTCTTTATAAATAAAAAAATGGAATTAGTTATCGTAAAGCAAAACAACTTCTGATTTCTCTAGCTGCATATTGAATTGTTCTCTATGAGAAGTGTATGTGCATGGGTGCTGATTGGTTTTTGCTGCAGCATAGTGTATTTTAATGCAGGAACTGGCTCGTCTGAAAACATTTTAATGTTTCCTCCAAAAAATCTTTTGCATGTCTTATGAAGATTGGTTGACACCTGTGATTAATTCTTAGTGTTCTTAGCCTTTTTCATTTTCCTGATAAATGACCAGTGAGACAATGGTATTGTTTTCTTAGGCTCATCCAGTCATGACTTTAATTTCCTTAGATAAGAAATTACTTTGCTTTCAGCTTTTAGCATTGATTCCAACTGTACACTGTGCCAGTCTAGGTTCTTACATACATTTACAGAGCTCAGCTGTGCTCCAGGAGGTGAATGTCTTTCCTTTTCAGAAACAAAACAAGGAATAAAGAGAAAAGCTCCGTGTAGTTATCAAGTTGTTGTCAAACTGTACTGATCATTGAGGTCATCCTCTTAAGCCTTCCAGTGGTGAAGTCTTACTGGTGGAGATGGAGAATGTGCAGGAGGACAGAGCACGGATGTGAAATGACTAGAAGTGATTAGTGGTGTGGGGCTTGTAGGAAATCTGAGGTTTGTTTAATCATCTGTGTCAAGCAAGAAGCTGAAGTAGATAGAAAATGGAAGCCATAATAATACAGCCCTTCCAATAGCATCAAACCCTTTCATACAAACACTGAACATGGAGAAATTGGGCAGTGAGAGAAGGGCAGTGGTTGAGAGGAGAACTTTTAATGAAAATTTTCATACAGATTAATGTAATAGAGTGTGTAATGTTACATGTAGTGCCATATATTTTAGCTCCTTGTGCATTCTGTGTGTAGAGAGCTGTTACTGTTGTGCAGGTTTATTGGTGCATTCTGAAATATTAGCCTCAGATTTATTTGGTAAATGGGTGTTTTCAGATGAGACATAACCTTAATTTGTGCTGTTCTTGATTTATTTATAAGTCATTCCTTGTTCTTTCACATCAATAGTAGTAATACCATTTTTCACCTTGCTAATATTTTTGACTGCTGTATGGTGAATACACAGGCATTACCCTTGCTTTCCCTGGCCTCATCTCACTTCTTTCTGCTGCAATGCTTTTTTGAAAGTAAAATGAAGACCTTCATTACTTAAGAGGCTCAGTTCAAGCATGTGGATGGCCCATCATTCTGTAGTGCTCCCTTCCTGTAGTCTTTATCTTCCCATCTGCAACCACCCCACTGCTCTTCCAAGTGTGTACAGGTCTGTTTTCTTTCTCCTTTCTCCTCTGCATGGTGGTGAGCACTCCCTGGGCTGCTGCTTTGCCTCCATGAGGTGGTGACCAACCAGCTGGAGCCTGCTGTGCCTGGCTGGTGTGTCCTGGCTTTCCAATCGGCAAAGCAGCAGGCCTGGGTTGGGCTCCCACCCACCAGCGGAGCCGTGTTACCTCGCAGGGTGCCTTTGTGGAAGTAACTGCTTCTGACAAAAAAGTTCTTGTACTTTTTGAACTGCTAGTTTGAATGCAGACTGCTGAAATGGGAGAAGGCAGCTTCTGACCTTGCCTTCTGGAAAGGCTCAATTTACAAAGGATGTGTTGAGTTCTGACCCCTCATGGGCCATGAGAGTGCAGTGTGTTGTTTTGAACTTTAGCTTTTTCTGTTAGAGTGAAATATATTGTCTGCTATTATCACACTGTTAAATTAATTTTCACTATTTTGTGTATGATTTATTTGAGATTTCACTGGACAAAGCAGGCATCGGGCATTGGGGTTTTGTAAGATAAAATAGTGTTGCACTTTAACCACGTCTCTGTTACTTTGTATTGGGATGTAAATTGAAATCGTGCATCTACATCACCCTTCTACTTTGCTGTTCTGAATAAATAGTATTATTTTTCTGTTTTATCACTGAAGTATGTGATATCAAGAAATGTCTTGGATAGTTTCCTAGTTGTTGAATGTGCTTTGGGATTATTAAATGAGAACTCAGATCTCGTGCCTTGAGGGCTGCAAGACACAAGACCATTCTGGTAGAACCTCTATTTATTTTGGGTTAATGTTTAGGTCTCTGGTTTTGCTGACCCCTCTCCAACACATAATAGGGAATTTTGACCTGAGTGACTGCAAACACCTGTGAGAAAACCCTTTGACTTGCTTTTACCTGTTTTATGTATTTGCGTGGCTCGTGCTTTAAAATAACTGAACTTGGCCCCCATGGAAATGTCCCTTTTTTAATGCCCTTTCTTCTGAATCAGAAAAAAATTAGTTTTTCCAAGACCTCATCACGTTTGGGAACCTGAAATAACGGACTTGAGGTCAGGCAACAGATAACTGGCAGGACTGAAAAAATAGTGTGCTTCTTCTAATTCCCAATGTGCTGCTGGCTGGGTCTGTGTTCTACCTCTGTTGAAGCAGCAAGGGACCAATATTGTTAATGCAGCTCAACACAAAAAAAATACAGGTTTTTTTTCCTGCCCTCTCTATCCACTTTATGACTCTTCAGACTTTTGAAACAGATGGAGAGAAGAGTGCAGAGAGTTGCAGGTATGTCAGAGTTTATTTTACTAAAAGATCAATATATTTTTCAGTTAGAAAATGAAGAAGAAATAAATTGCATTAGCCTTCTGCCATGTGTGGTGTTGCCTTTTAAGAGGCTTAGTGGGGTAAAAGTGCCCAGTTTGGGAACAACCCTGGGAGGGTGTGCAATGGAGCCTCTTCTCCTCCAGTTGTGGGAGGTCCTTGGTGGGAATCAGAATGATCTCTGTTCCCTTGGAAGTCAGGTGCCAAAGCCACGGTGCCTCTGCCTGAGCCCCTGGGTCATGCACTGTGTGTGGTTGCTGCCTTGGAAATGTCTGGTAGACCCTTTCTTAATGTTTTGTTTGTTTTCTGTAGAAGAAATTTCTGTAGAAAAAACCCAAGGTTTGGTGATTGTGTGAGGGTGGTTTGATAAGAGACTGGTATATCTACTTTAGCTGCAAAAACTAATCCTAGAGAGGACTCGTAACACAAATGCAAGTGTAAAGGTTGTTTTTTGTAGCCTTTTTTCTGAACGTGGCTCTTGGATACTAAAGCATGAGCACTTCGTGTCAGGGGAGATCTCAGCTGTTGGTGTAACACTGATCTTTCTGTAAGCAACCTCTTAACCTGCTTTTTGTGTTTTGTTCTTATCAAAAGTTTAGTGTTGACTTTTAAGGATTGGTATGGGAAAAATGTCAAAACACTGATTTTCAGCTGCATGCTGCCTGCCGTAGATATATTGGTGCTGAGTGCATGTGGGCCAGCCTCTAAAATTTTTTGTTGCTGGTTCTTGCTCACGTGGAGGGCCCTTGGGACAGATGGCCCCTCGCTGTTGATGTTTCGATTACAGCGATCACCCACAGCTTCTGAGGAGTGCGAAGAAAAGAAATTGCTTTCTCTGTCAAGGTGTTTTCATTTCAATTCTCACCCATTAGCCCTGTTTGGTTAAGTTTTGAATTACTCCATCAGGTGACTGATGAGTTTTATTTTTCCCCCTGATGATATTAAAATAGATTTGGGGTAAGATGGAAAGGAAAGGCAAAAAAAGGTTTGTGCTTATTGACCAGTGCTCCTTCATCTTTGTTCTGGCTTAATGTGTCATGAACAACAAAGATTAAAATGAACACTGAATCAGAATATGCTAGAAAATATATATTTTAAAATGAAAGTCTGTGAACTGTTTACATATATAGCAAACTATATGTGTGCTATGGCTAATCAACATGGTTGTTAGAAATTTAGAGCTTTGTGTAACTAAGAAGGTTTATGATTGTTCTAATTTACATATATAGAATTATGAAATGTTGGTTTATATAATTATAGCTTTTGAAGTTAGGTATGTTTCAGCTGTAATGCTGGAGATGCTCAGAGGATTTGGAATCTTCCAGGCCAGGTTCTGGTTACCAATGCTGTTCTACTTCCGTACCTTCCTACCACAGCCAGTAAGCAGAATGTGAAAGGTTTGAATTTCATGTAGAAAATGCTGTTTGTAATTGGAGAATGAAAAAAGGATAAAGAATTGGAAACTATGCTTTTGTAATGTACAATTATGTTCATTCTTTCTCACACATAAGCAGCATATCATTGCACAATTCAGTCTCGTTTCACAGCATGATCATCGAGATGGGGTGAATATAAGGTACAGTAGTATCTGTATTAATTAAATAAAATGTCTTAAGTAATCCAGAATAGAACAGTGAACAGAGAATCTAACCCCTTCTCCCTCTAGCTGTCCTTGGTTGTAAGGACAGTGTCAGCGAGATTGCTCTTCCAAGATATTATGTATTCCACTATTGCTCTGGCCTCTAGGTAATCTGACCCTGTAAGTTATTGAGTAATAGGTAGTTACTTACCTGTTAATTATTGAGTAATCACATTTTATTGCTTGTGCTAGTCAGTATTTAAGGCAGGGGGCATAATTTAGAGGGAAGTTGTGCCCTCAAGTACTGACAGTTGGGCTGTGCCCAGGATGTGGTCCTCACCAGAGGAAAGTGGAAGGAATGTTGCTGCACTGTTCAGGCAAGAAGTGATGTAAATGGATAGCCATTATATTATCTTTGGCCAAGAGGGAGTTCCACTGCAACAGTAGTTTTTTCTTGGAGTAGCTAAAGACTGGACTAATTTCTGCTTAGAGAAAAAAAAACTTGCTGAAGGATTAAGATTTTGGTTTAATTTTTAATTGCTTTAGTTTATTTTTTTCAGGCATGTTAACTCTAATGTAAGATTTATTTTTGTATTATTTTTGGAAAATGTCTATCAAAAATGGCTTGGATATCATTCTGTGTTTTTTGCAACCAATCAGTTTGCTTTACAGGCTCACGTATATCCCTGGTTTCATGTCCAAGCTGATACCAGATTTGTATTTCTTGAAGTAAATCAGGAAGCAGTAACTCAGGTATCCCTAATGAATTGAGATGTAGTTTTTGTCATGTACCAAAAGCTTTTTGATTTTTCTATATGCAGTGTGTGGGGGTTCCACAAAGCAAATATAACAGTGTACACTCGGAGTTAAAATGGTTGTCTCTGGTCAAACATCACTGACATGGGAGAGCAAGTGATGGTCCATCTCTAGTGTCTTTGGCAGGGCAGGAGTTTTGCTTCTTCCTAATTTACTTAGTGCATCTTGCTTGGTAATCATGGACTTGAACTTTTCTAGATCTTCCTCAAAATCAATATTGCATATTTCCTAATATAGGAAAATTTCACGTAGCCCACAGTATTTTTTAAGAACTTTAAGTCCCGTATCTTCATTTAAAACAAAGAAACCCCTGCACAATATCTGTTCGCAAGATGTGTGTCAAGTTACTTTTTCATTCTTACAGGGTGAGGTGTAAAACTTACGTTGGTTGCAAAGGTGAATGCCCTTAGTCTTCCTCTTTTCAGTTATTGTTCATTTCAGTCGATCACAGCATGGCCTGTCTCCTTTAAATTTCTTTGAACAAGAGACCCAGTGACAG
Source organism: Lycocorax pyrrhopterus obiensis (assembly GCA_014706295.1). Classification (NCBI taxonomy): domain Eukaryota; kingdom Metazoa; phylum Chordata; class Aves; order Passeriformes; family Paradisaeidae; genus Lycocorax; species Lycocorax pyrrhopterus. The sequence goes on from JACSVZ010000013.1 coordinate 22,717,710, forward strand.
CAGAAGTATTTTGTTTTGTAAACCGTCCTTGAACATTAACAGTGACTTAAGATATATGTGGTGCTCACTTGCTGCTTCTTCTTTTACCTCAGTTCTTAGATCCTTGTTCTCATGATTCACTCACAATTACAAGTTAGAAGTAGGAAAATTAAGAATTACTTCGCAGCTTCTAAAGGCATACAGTTGTTGCCGTACTTTACAAGGTCATTCTAAAGACTTATCAGGTAGACAAAACCCCTGCTTATCTCATGAAGAGACCAAATAAAGGCTGAACATACTCATTTTATCTGTGCACTATCTGTGCAATGAACTCTCACCCTGATTAAGGTTTTAGCCTGAAGCATGGCTAATAGCGTTGCAGCCAAAAGGACCCTTTCTTTCTGGCTGTAGTAAGCTGGAATGACTTACTGCTCTGTCCTTCAGTGGGACAAATTCTTGGGTAAAAAGGGATTGACCTGCAGCTCTGAAGGAGATGTCAAGTTGTGGCTAGAACTTTTAACCATCTACTGCCTGTAAAAGGGGAAGAAGTACTTATTTCCTAGTCCAAGTACCTTACGGGCAGGGAAATCTGAGAGTGGAGGAAGTTTCAGGTCCAAAACCTGACGAAGTCCTGCTTCTCTACAATGTACTTGGCTGAACCTTGCATGTCATTAGTTGGGAGGTCAATATTTGCACACTGTTCTCACATTTCTGAATACCTGGAGGAACCTTTGTCGCATAAGTTTAAAAGTAGAAACATTTGAAAATAATTTTGTGATAAACTGTACGATCAACAAATCTCGTGTGTGGCTTTGCAGTGCGATGTAGACACATGAGATTCTCACACTTCGGTCCGGATTGTGAGCTGTTAATGCCTCGCTGGGGCAGCAATGACCGGCACCGCAAAGCTGCTGTGGAGTTGCCGTGACGTTGTGATGCTGTGAGGGGCTGAGTGAGCTGGACCCACTGACTTCAAGCACGAGTGGTTTTTGTGGGGAGTAGAGAAGATCATGTTGTGTGTGTGGTTTTTGTTAAGGGCTGAGTGACTCTTATAGTTATGGATTGTACCTTTGTTTTCCCATGTATTAGAAACAAAATTCTGGATTTCCACAAACATGGTGTGAGCGCTGCTGTCCTGAAATCATTTGCTAAGTATTATGTTTATAGAAAAGGTATAATTAAATTCTGAGCCAATTGATAAGTCCACGAGTAATTTGTTCTACTTGTGACTGGGAGCACACATCCTACAGAAATTACTTCAATTGCAGCTGTTATTACTGCAGTTAAAAAGAGTTCCTTAGGAAAAGCTTCCTCCTGGAAGGAAGATGTTTTCATCTTGCCAGTAAGGTCTTTGTAATTATGTTTCTGAACCTGATACAAAAATCACATTTCTGATTGGCAAATGTGCAGTCACAAAGACTTGCAGATAACACCTACAGTGACTGTAACTGAGGCTACTAAACTGTTATCTTCCATTTTCCATTTCACAAAGGTCAGTGTTTACCATGTGTTTGTTGTCTCTGTTGTCGTTTAGTGCGCACTTCACTTTCTATGAGAAAAGTCGGAAGGAAAAATGTCTAAAGTCACACATTCCAAATATCACCTTTGATGCCAGTGTGAGATGGGTACCTTCAATGCCTAAATAATTTTTCAAAATGGGGCAGAAGCTTTACAATCAGTTGAAGACAAGGCAGAGGCCACTGGCGTGGGTGGGGGAGAGGGGACAGGAGATGCTGGACTCCTGTGCTGTGGCCATGCTGTGGCTTATTTTGAAAAGCGATTCCCACCTAGAGACCCAGAAAAATCTAAGTGCAGTTATATATGGCATGAAAAGCTGGCAAATATAATTGCTGAAACTCGTTAATGTTTTTCTGTACCTAATGTTGTCAATGATGTCATTTTTGCCTTGTTCCTTTGCTGTTTGCTGAAGTAGGAACTGTTTGAAATTGTGGAGGCAATTTAGGAAGGCACACTTGTGAGTAAAGTGGGAGTAAAAAGGTTGAAGGCACTGGATTGTTAAGATTTGATGTAGCTTTGTAAAAAGGTTTTCTTTTGCTACGTGATTTGCATGAAAGTGTACTTTCAGGTATTTTCTGTAGTGGCACCCTTGCTTGCATATTATCTTTAATCTGACAGGTTTTAGGTGCCTGAGAAGTTAGTGACCATTCCTTAGTTTCACTTTTTAAAAATTATTTCAATGTATTTTGTCCTTGTTCTTTCTTTTGGTTACTGATTCTTGGAAAATACTGTAACTCCCTTCTTCTCCCCTTTTCCACGGCATCCTGCTCTTCTTCCTCCTGCTGCTGGCTGGTGCTCCACTTTGATCCCCCAAACCAGGGAGCTGAAGACCACTGTTGCACCCAGCTCTTCTGGCAGCAGGGCCTCCCATTCTACTCCATCTCTGGTACTTCATGTACGAAACTGCTAACAGACGGATTTTAATATGATATACAGAAGCCTTTTTTTGCAAGAAGTAATTTTTTTATGTGAATGCTGTTTTTTTCATCAGATGATTTCATCTGTAAAAACCCTTGGGTTGCACGTTACGGTTCATCTCTTATTTTGTTTCTGAATCACTGTGGTAGTGATTTGGTTGAGTATTAAATACTATATTGATACAAAAGCATCACTAGAATTACTGTTGAGTGTTTCTGGAAAATTATTTTAAGTATGTAAGAGGCCTTTGTTTTTGAACAATAGCAGAATCTTAAACTTGGTTTGGCAAACTAATTTTTTATTGCTGAAAACTACTTACTCTAACAAAATCCATTCTGCTTATTGCTTAAACGTGTGTTTATAAAGCTGTTCCCTGAGATAATGATAGATAATTTCAGCTTTATTAATTACATTCTCGTGTTCACCTAAGGAAAAAAATGTGGCACTTCTTGTTTTTTCCAGACAAGAAAGAAGAACAGTCTGCAATAAGCTTTGCTTTGCTGCCTTCCTTTTCCTCACTATATTTCTTTCCCACCGCCTTAACTCCTGGCCCCCGTCTCTTCTTTCCCCTCTGCACTGACAGCTTTTTTCCAATGAATATCTGTACAGCATCAGAGAAAATACAACTGGAGGGATACTGAGCAGTCATCTAGTCCATTCCTCTGTCCCAAGGCATGACCAGCTCTGCTTGGCAGTCTTCTCGTCTGTTCTGCTCAGTATAGCCAACAGGGATGAAGATTCCTCCTCTCTCCAGAATATTGGACTACTTAATTAATCTGTTTCATTTTACCTTAGCTGTGTTTTCCTGTCTGAAATATTCTCTGTTGCTATCAAGAGAATTACCCGAGATGATGTTTCTCAGCATGTGTTTGTAATTTCTGTTCCATTACCAAATTGAATGTGTGCTAATTACCTTATCCTGTTGTATTTTTGGGTGGCATTTATAGTCTGCAAGCTTGATGATTATTAAGAGTATTTTTAGAGTATATTTAACTTGTCAGTTTTTGGGAAAGTTACAACTCAGAAAGATTTCTCTTTTTTTTTTTTTCCTTCGTAGTTTAGAATGCACTGCTTCTCTAATCTACTCTGCCATGAGAAATAGTACCTTTGTATTTTCTTAGATTTTTTACAGAAGTTAAACAGTGTTAGCAGTTGTTTTCCTAAAAATATGGATGACATGCTTTATGACCTTGCCTCTACAGAACAGATTTTTGGAGAGAAATTACCTTGAGGATATGCATATGTTTTCCTCTTGTCTTAGTGTGTGTCACACTTGCCTGCATTTGTCTTCTGGAGCAGTTCTAGATTACAACATCTTGAGTACTATTTTTTTAAGCATTGCATGTGACTCGCTTTTCTCTTTGCAATTATACTGCACTCTTTTGGTACCTCAGCAAACCTTTCCATGATTGTCTCTTGTCTGACTCGTACTAAGGGAGATGTCCTTTCCAATGCTGTAGGATATTTAGCAAAGGAATTTTCATGTGTTACTAGCAGGTGCTGAGATTCATGTTCTGGACGTGGTAGGCATAGGAAAAAGCGGTGTCTGTACATGGAAATATCCATTTAGGCATGCAACAGTATCTACATTTATACATGTAACACACGAATTATTTTATATGTGCACTTGACAATTTCCTCTTACTACTACATTTACTTAGAATTGGTGTAAACCATTTGTCTTGAAAAGTCTGTTAGAGAAAGAAAATGAGGAGAAATTCAGTAGTTCCTGCGCTGACTATAACAACAGCTATTGCTGAATGATTCTCATCCTCTCACCCATAAAATCAGCATAAAATTGACCTAACATTGCCAGATCAGATGGGGTATCTGGAAAGTAATCCTCAGGGAAAAGAAAATTCAGTCTTTGTAAACCTGAAGATAGAGTGCATAAAGTTGCAGAATTGGATTATACTTTCTCTTTTTATTTCTAAATCAGTACCCTTTTGTTTCTTCCTTTGCAGCACTTTTGAGAAGTTGCCACAAAGATGTTTCAGATGCTGCCTGAGCCTAGCTCCAAAAGCAGAAACAAACATAATCTTTTGAAAAAAAAGCCCAATCCCAGACTTGGATAATTATCATAAAATCCTGAGGCTTTTTATAGGTGTTAGGGTTTGGTTTCAGAGAGTAAAGGCATAAAAAGAATATAGTAACATTTCTTTTTGAAGCACGAGTCACATCAGATTTTCTTACTTAATAAATGTATGGCAAGTACCTACTAAAATAACCAGTTAAAAGCCAGTAATAACAGCTGCAAAACCCAGCTCAAAGCAGTTGGACAAGTCTTGAAGGTGTGTAATTTTTGCTGAGTGTAGCACTGATTGTTTTTCTTGGATTGAGTTAGGAATATTTTTTAAAATGTTGGCTCTTTTTTGTTTTCATGAAGGAGTATTAAAAGCATTATTCTTCCTGTTTAGATCACGTGAATTTAATTATCCTCTCATGATATAAATATGCTTTCATGATATGAAAGTAAATGTTGTTACACCTATAGTTGAGTGAACTGGAATTTACTTTAGATTTGTTTTTACCATTTTAAGTGAGACTGGAGTAGTATGAGAGAGCCTTAGTCTGAAGTGAAGACGGCAAGGTGAGCAGGACACTACATTAAGGTTGTAGGGCTTTTTATCTGTTAGGGTATCAGGGCACCAAAAGAACTTACTGGAGCTCTTGATCTTGTTGCCTGTAGATAAAGGGTGGCCTTGTGAAATGCTGTTCAGCTCTGTTTGGCACCTCACTGAGATGTAAATTTTACCCATGTTTTGACCCCAAACCCAAAGTTTTGCTTAATTCTGAGATTGTACTTTGCTCATGACTGTGACCTTTTAAAATAACACATGGAGGTTTTGCTATTGCGATCTGCTTCTTATTTTGAAGCCTGGCAGTTACATTTGCACTAAGGACAGTGAAGGAAAGAAATTACACTTCTGTCCGATTTCAGAAACTCCAGTGATTTTGTTACTGTGTTGCTAAAGCATTCACTGTACTAAATGTTTCTCATGTAACTGTACTTCACATCTGCCAAAATCATCTGCCTGGCTTCAGTGCTGGGAAAAGGTGATGTTTCCAAGGTCCTGGCTGGCGATTCTCCGGCAGCCTGGCCTCGCTGCAGAGCGATCCCCTCACCTCCTCGCAGGCCATAGTGCTTGGGTTTTGCAATAGAAGCAACTATAAATGGTACTGCAAGACTTGGGAAGTTGTGAACAAGAAATGGGTGATAAGAAACGGAACTAGAAGCAGCTTGTATTGCACGAGCTGTAGCAAATGCTTGAGGCTGGAATGCTGCCGCATGAAGCAGTCCTGCTTTCTTCTCACCACAACTCCGTATTCCCCAGTTTTTCTTCCTTTTTTTCTGGCATAAACCAAATGGTTTTGGGGAACTGATCTAGTTAACGCTGACCTGAAAAGTTTCAGGCAGTTGGTTTGATCTCGGTCAGTTCCCTCATCTGGCTCAGTGTAGCTGTGACAGTCTGTACCAGCAGGAGACAGTGCTACAGCTTCACCAACAAGTACCTGGTAGTGCGAGTGCAGTGGGATTGCTCTTTCGAAGAGGAGTTTATGCCTGAAATGTTTGTGGACATATGGCATTTGATTTACAAGCTCTGTTAAAGTATTTTTTGGATTCTGCAAGTTTTCAGTGCTTTTTAGCAAGTAATTTATTAATTACTTAACATCAATTTTTTGATATGTTACCATGCTTGCTATGCCTTGGACTTATCAGGGATCCCTGTTGATACGTAATTGCTTTCTTTTTCATGATACTAATTTGGAATAAAAACAAGAGCTCCCTTGCAAGATAGTCCAACTCCTCTTGTACCTGGTCATTATAGAGATGTTTGCAATTTAAGTATGCACAAAATAGATGGGGATAAAAAGGTCTCTGTTGTAAGTACCTGTATTTATTTGCTGTCATATTTTTATAAACGTAGCCTCTTATCTCATGTTTTGTATCTGCCTTCAAAAGTTCTTGCTCCCTATAGTAGATGGAGGAAGATTACTTGTGCAAAATACATGCATTTTATTAAATAATAGCTGCAGAACCCTTCCTGGATGTTCTTAGGGGAAAAAAGAAGCTTGTCCAAAAAGTAGAATCAAATGCCTCAATTTTTATTGAAAATCTCACTTTAATTTGAATTAGATACAAATTAGGTCGAAATTGCATTGAGTGGGTTGACAGGTTGAATTTTGTAACACGTTTGAAATGCGTGTTCCACTGTTGGCTTGACATCTGTCCTGGAGTGGAGGAGGAATGCTGACTCCGTTCTCCAGCTCCTGGTGGTTGGGCCAGCAGCAAATGCATGCGTGCAACAGCTCCGTGCTGAGTAGTAAGATTTGAGATGAGCAGCTGGGAATGACAACACCATCAGTGGCATTTCCCTCCTCATTAAATCTCCAGTTTGCAGCAGCAAACGTGGGACCACGAAGAAGAGCAGAAACCTCTGTGCTTTGCCAAAAGTGGAGAACGCCGTGGTTCTGATGTCAAACCTAGCAATGAGAAGGAGGTTTCTGAGTTACTACACAGTGCTGGTGTTAGAGCCTGAAGTGGAAGTCTGAATAGTTTCCCAGATACTGGCTCTTTGGAAGACAGGAATCCAGCAGCTCCTGAGGTAGACAGGAGGTGGCAGTTCCCATCAGGCAATGTCTCCTGGCACTTTACTGTTGTGTTCCTCTTTGGTTTTCCTGCCCTCTGGCACCCTGAGCTGCCGTTGGCTGCGGGGTCAGTGGCGGGAGGATCTGCCTGACCTTGGCTGGGGTACGAGCAGAAATTAGAGGGCTCTGCCTCTGGTCCAGGCTTTGGCACTGACCTGGGTCTCCCTTGCAGGAAGGTGGATAATTCACTTTTAGCAGGTGGACAAACACTGCTGCTAATCTGTTGTTTAGAAGCCTGTGAGGCTTTGTGGGCGTTTGTGGCTGTGTAGCAGTAGCACCTCCAGAAGGTTTTGTATAAAAGGAGGTTAAAAGCTGTGGTGGGGGGGGGTGAAGAGCATAATTTGTGTTTTTGTTGAAAGGTTATGGTCAGGTCACTGTGTTAGAGGCTTTCAAAACAATGTTAAGTGTAGACTAATATGTAGCTTAAATAACAGTGATTATTTTTATAATTAGCAGTTTACAAGAGGTTAATGAAAACTTCAAGGTATTATTGAAATGCTGATTTTAAGTGGCTCTGAACAGAAAATACTGAAACATGCTAGCTCTTCTAAACTCCTCCTTGAGAATGCTGGTTACATTGGTACTATCTTTAAAATCACAAAGGACATTTTTCTGTACTTTTATAAAGGCCTTTTTTTTCCCTTATAATTTTATGTTCTTTTTTACTGGGATGGAAAGAGGTTTTATATCTCTTTATGTCTTAATTGAATTAAAGTGTGAAAATTAAATGTGCTGAAAAAATGAAGTATTCCAGGAAAAAAAAGAAGTGAATATGAAAATAGTTCGGTACATTATAACCTGCTGCCATCTGTAGAACAATAAACATACCGTTTCATAAATATGAAATAAGTCTTTTTAATAATCCAGTATCTTCCTTAGTTTTTAGATACATTTTTGCACTTGCCTCAAAGCTTGATGCTAAGCTGACCCTCTCTTTAATATTAATGTACTCTGACTGTAATACTCTGTTCCTTTGCCTCTGATTAATGCTGTCTGTCAATTATTTACAGATCCAGTGGTACTGTGGAAGTTCCCGGAGGACTTTGGAGACCAGGTTGGAAACATGAGATTGAACTTTTTTTTATGTTAGAATAATAATAAAAAAAGCTCTTCTATTCAGCTGTGGAGAGGCAGATGCTAATGATGGTGGGGTGGAAGTCTTCACCCAACTGGTGGCTTGGTGATTAGATTGCCTTTGTGACAGGAATATGCAATAGCAGTTGTAGAGCACAGAATGTCGTGCTAATTCTCTGTATCACCTTATTTTTGATATAGAGTATTTCATCAGGTGGTCCTGTTGGACACGTTGGGTTTTTGTCTGTCGTGGGATTGAAAATGTGGAAAAAATTATCAATAAAACTTTGCCAAACATTGATGTTATAAAAACCACCAGAATGAAAAAGTTGAAGAGCTACCCATGTATGTCCTTTTAATGTCAGAATGTGTGCATTCCATTTCTTTAATCCTTTCCAATGCAAGACTTTAAATAGTTATTTAATAATATTTTAGAGATACCCTGGTTACTTGCTTGGGGAAAAAAGAATCCTCAGACCCTTATAAGAGACTGATCTAAAGTTACTGATTCTGAAAGCGTGAAAATCCTATGTTCTATCCATAATTAATCCTCAAAGGAAAGTTTATACATACAGGACTGATGGATTATTTCACTGTTTGTAGTGACAGCAAGCTATTAATTAGTGTGTTGGGTTTTTTGCCCCATGACTATTTTATGGAAGTTATTAATATTAAACTTTAATGAAATTACAAAATTTTATTATTTCAGCAACTTTTACCAGAATTTCTTGCATGGATTTTGATTTTCATAAAAGAAAATACATAAAACTACTAAATAGAATAAATATCTCCATCTCAATGGCTTTTTTGCCTCTTGTTTTTATACTAATACTGAGGCAAACATATTCTTCATTGGTAATATCACCACAGTGGATGGTCTGGAAATGTTGTACAGTAGATGTTGATAAATTGCTGATTTTTTTTTTTTTTTAAATCAATAATACAAGATTCTATAAAGACAGCTATAAGGTGATTCATGATGAAAGGAATAAATACACAAACATAGAAGGTAGGATGTCTGGTTAGGGAATAGCATCAGTCAGAAATGTGCAGCCTGTAAAACAGTGACAAATGAGCAAAGTGTGCTGTTATATGTTCTCAGCTCGGCATTCAGCAAGTTTTGATAATTATCCTGGCTGCAGAATGATCATCTTCATTGTAATTTAAATTCCTTTTTTTCTAGTTTGTTTTGTTCTTTTTCTTTTTTCCCAAAGAAAGACTTGATCTTAAAAAAAAAAAAAGAGAAATTATGTATGAAGAAAAATGTCGAAGGTTATTCCAAGAACAGCTGGTGTAGAAAAATGATTAGAAGATGAAGCCCACTAAAGACTGGAAGGGAATCATACAAAGATGCAATAGACATACCTAATCTATAAAAACCAGAGGCCTCAGGCAGCTCTCTGCCTTTGGGCTCTGAAAAACCTATGCCTGCACATTGTGTCTCAGCCGTGTAGGGAATCTGGCATTCAGGTAAATTGCTTGTGTCCCTGGAAAACAAGATATTTCAATCCTTCTCCTGGCAAGGGAAATTTTCCTTTTAGAACCCCTGGATTTGAACAGAGTATACAGCAGCTTCTAAAGCAAACCCCTGAGCCAAGTCATGAAGTGAAATCAGCAGAAGCCTTCTCTGCACGTGCGCGTGTGGATGTTGAACTGGGTAGGTTTGGATTGGAGACCTGAGTATCCACCAGATTTAATTTCTTTAAAAACCAAGAACTCACTAAAGCAATCAAGGCTAATTTCCATAAAAGTTTGTGGGGAGAATGTTCAGGAAAAAAAAAAAGAAAAAAAAAGAAAAAGAGTATTCTCTGTCCTGTTTTTCAGTCATTTCTATTTTAAATGTAAAATGTGTGAGTTAGTTTTTGGATGTATCCCAAAGAATCATCTTTCCTAAAATTGAAGGGCTGTCTGTTTGCACAGTGATGTGATAACAGTGGGCAAAATATTTTCCTCTCTTCCTGAATTTTCCTACAGTTTATCATGTCACCTTTTTGTTGCTTTCATAATGCAAAGAAAACTTGTCTAAGCTATTTTGACATTTTCTTCTTCTTTATCACATTTGTCCTCTAAGTATGTCTGAACTTCCCAGTGCTTACTCATCTCTAATCCTCGGTTTTTCATGTGCCCTGCCATTTTCTTTGATGCTGGTCAATACTCTTTTAGTGCACTTTTTTCTTAAATATTGACTTTCCAAATTCCTGTTTTGCAAAACACCCCATCTGTTGTGGATGGGATGTAGAAACTACAGTTGATCAGGAGGAAGACAAGACTTGGGATTTGTCATAATCACTCGCAGTCTGTCAAGTAAAGGAAATATTAAGGCGCGGTTTTGGTACCACAAAAGAATTTGAAAGATTCATTGTTGATTTCCTTATCTGCCAAGACTGCAGGGAAACCACTTATTTTCTGTCTGGTAATTCCTCAGATGCCAGAATAAGAAGGAAAAGAGAAAAACATAGAATGAGGAAGGAAAAAAAGTAATGCTTCAAGACGGAAAATGAAAAATACTTCTCTTTGCCAGGAGTGTTTCAGAAAGTGGTTTTGCCCCTTTTTTTTTACATTTTATTTTATTATTTGAGGTGGGAGTAATTCTATTTTTAGTAACTCTCAAAACTATCAATGAAAAAATGAGCTCATGCTGCTTAGAACCACACTGCCATTTCAAAGAAAATATTTATTAAAAAATACCTCAAGCGCCAGAAGAATTAATCTGTTTGAGACATCATAGAGTTACAAGTTACTGTTGTACTGGCATTAGTGCTATAAAAATGAGTTTGACAACTCATTTTTGATGAAAAAGTTGTGAATAATCTCAGCACTGTAGAAAAAATGTGAAGATTTCTGATTTGAGCACATATAGGTCTTCTGTGATTATCCTCACAAGCTCAAATTTGGATGAAGAATGAGTTGTAGCCATTTAATGGGCTATTTTTTTGTTGTTTAAAATGTATTTTGAATGTATATTTCTAGAGGCCCTGTCTTGTAGTATGTTCAAATATCCCCTTTATGCAAAAATTCCCATGATAAAATATGTGTATGTTTTTAATCTTGAAATTGTTATTTTGTTTATTCAGACTGGTTAGACTATTTGGCCTTGCAAGCCCATTTTTAAATGGAAGTCTGTAGAGAAAATATTAATGCTATGGTACCTGGAAAAAAAAAACCTAGTTGTTTTTAAGAAGAAAGTATTTTTTAAGGGCTTTAGAAAAGCAACCCAAATGAAAACAACACCTTGGCTTCCAAAGTGAAGTACTTGATGACTGTTGAAGCAGAAAATACACATTTCTGTAGAAGTCAGTTGTCGCCCTGCAGAGCTGGGATCTGCTGACACTGGCTTGTCTCCTCATGGCAGTGCAGGCAGTAGCAAAGCCCTGTTGATGTCACACGTGTCCAGGTGTCTCCACTACGGCTCTGTTCCTGTCTGTTCAGCAAATAAAAACACTGACACTCCCACCAGCTTCAGTGGGTTGAAACATTCCTGGGAGAAGAGTGGTGTTGGCACAAGGAAGGAGGGGAGCACGATGCTGATAGCACCAGCAGCCGGTAGTGCCTGTGCAAGAGGCGGTGCTGCTTTCTGTGTTGTCTTAACCTTTGAGGCATGTGAGGTCTAACATTTCTTATTAATTTAATAATTACAGGTATGTTGGATGTTATTTTTAGCTGTGTAAGAATTCAGTAGCTTTTTGATCTAACTGCTCATTAACCCAGTGGGATTTCTACCTGCAGTAGGTCCTGTAGTATGTGGTGTCCATTGAATAGTTCTCACTCTTTGCCCTTCTAATCACATAATATTTTCTATCTTCAGCCTTCATCTTCTCTGCTGGTGAAAAACATCTCACCAGGAAGATGACTCAAATAGCTAACATGGCAGGAGATGGTCTTACCAGAAGCCACCTCAGTAATAAATATGACAAGGGGATGTTAACTGAGGATGTGGGTTAAGAAGGAGTTGAGACTCTGCATTAGACTGTTGGTTGTGTTGCAGAGCTCATCCTATCTTGTCTCGCTTTCTAAGACAAGCAGTCTAAATCTGCTTTCCCATGTCAGGCTTTTTCCAAACCCTGCAGATGAGTAATGAGTAAGGGATATGGCATCCCGTGTAAGGAATCTCTGCTGTTTTCTCTGAAGTTGTGGTAACACTCCTTATGCTATTATCTCCTTTTTGCATAACATCTGGGTTTTAGTTTTACTGTATCATGTTATGCAGAAGTCACCACTGAATTGTGAGCTATGAGCTTTATTCCATATCCTGTAGTGACCAACTACTGAAGTCTGATAGTATACATGTAAATCTGCCTGGTTCATGTGAAAATATTTGTGTATGTAAAGATGTATAGTTACATGTATAGCTGTTTAAAGGGTAAATCCTCTGAAGTGCCAGTGTGTTGGTCTTCCCACAGCAAAGCACCAATCACACACTTGAGTTTCAATGTACGTTTTAACTACTGAAAGTTAAGCCTGGCTGAAATGAGTGTCTGGTTGGAGACAAAAGGCTCAGTTTCTTTCAGGATGGAATATTTAATTGCATGGTTTGTGGCAGCACTTACATTAATGAGGTCACCATGAAAGATAATATATTCTTTTTTAAAATATGTAAAAAATAGCACAGGTTGGGGTTTGGGGTTTTTTTGTTTGTTTGTTTGGGTTTTTTTAATATTCTCAAGAAGCAAGCTAAAATCTGTTCTCTGGGTCGAACCAGTGTGTGGAAGCCAGCAGTGAGATTTTGTGTTCCTCTGTGCTCTCTTAAGAGAGCAGCAGGAACCCAGGAGATACAAGGCTGTTTACACTGCCTTCAAGGCTGCAGGCGTGCTGTTAGGGGATGCATCTCACCAGCTTTCTGCATGAGATGGCTTTGTTCTTGTATTCTGATGAGGCATTAAATGCATGTTTCAAATGTTTATGCTAACTAGATAGGTACTTGCTTTGTGGGATTGTTTTTATCAGGAAATCTTAAAAAGATTTTGGAGATTTTGTTGCTTGTGTATTAATAAGTATGATTAATATTTGGGTGCATTGGTTTGAGAAAGGAGGAATCAATCTAATGAGATTGCTAATTTTCAGTAGAGTTTTTGTCTAAATGTTATTGTATTTTATTTAGTTAAGGGATATTTTGGAACTTGAATCTTTGTGGAAAGCAATTAGCCCTGCTGAGATGATGGCAACATGGCAATTTTGTACATTGCAAGGAGACTTTATCTGGTTAAGATAAAGTGATTTTCTAACACTTTGTGTTTGAAAGACATACTGTTTTTATTGAAAAATACTGTGTGTGTAAGGCAGCAATGCTTTTTGTCTATGCAAATCCCAGCTGATAGATGATCAGCAGGAAAAGATTCAGAGGTGTATTTTTAGTTGCTAACTACACTGTGTGAACAGAAAAGATCTGTTCAGTCCTGATAAATATTCTGTGAAACAACTGCCCATGTAGACGTGCTGGGAACACCCAGAATCACTGAGACCCTTACATCATTCAAGATGTGAATATTCCAAGATGCTTTCTCAACCTTTTCTTTTAATTCATCCCAACAGAGACAAAAAAAATCTTTTGAGACTTCTATTTTTAAAATTTTTAAAATTATGAAAGCCCAATACTGAAAACTTGGAATTTCCTTGAAATTTTGAGGACAGCTGGCGACCTGAAGTATGCTTGTTCTCAGAATTGTGGGAGTTTTGTTTTATAGAGCTTTTAAGTTAAAAATGTTGAACTTGATCAGCATATGGTACTGGCTAACCTCATCTCTACCAGCTCTTTTGTTGTCTTGTTATTGTTACAGGTCTTAATGACAGTTGTAAGCCATAGTTCTGGATGCAGGGGTTAGTCCACCCTGGGGAGGAGAGAGAGAAACAGCAGAGTGGATTATGGAAATATGAATTGATCTAAAAAGCAGCTCTCTTGTAACAGAATGGGACTCAAAGAAAGGCTGGGGAGAAGCTGGTGAAAAGACGATGGAATATGATGTGAAAATGATCATTTGAATGCTTTTCTTTTCATTCCCAGCTGCTGCGTTCTGGTGAAAAGGCACACATTTGTATATCTTAAGGCTGGGTGAAAAAGGGCCAGATGAATGGAATTACTTGTTAGATATGTTTTCATTTTGAGTCAAATAAATTATGTGCATTTTAATAGACTGTATGCATATGTTAGCCATTTTTAAAAATCATACAGCTGTGATATTGGGGGACTGCGTTTTGTAGAAGTAGGTTTTTTTCTGTTTGCTCAATTAAGTACAGAATTAATATTTGACTGTCCTTCAGATATTCTGTATCAGCCTATCGAAAATAACTATTACTGATTTGGCTTATTTCAAAGCCAAATCAGATTCCAGCCTACAGTGATGTGCCAAACCAAAGAAGAAAAAATTAACTGATGGCTGAAATAGTGATGACAATCATTTGGAACATCTTCCAGAAAGACTGCCAAATTGTCATGTGTGATGTCGTTGTTGATTGACCTCAGCTGCCCTCAGAATATTCCAGTTGAATGTCCCCTAATTCCTTATTGTGGGATACCTTATACTTTCTTATCTGCTTTCTTAATACCCTCCTTCCATTTCAGTCTTCAGTTTGTTGCCTCTGTTTTACTTTCAGCATTGCTTTTGTGTCTCAAACTTACTGCTGCACTTTTAGGAATATCCTAATTAGTGCAGCCTCTTTTTATATTAAACACTGGATGTAACCTGAACCCCGTGTTTGGTTCTTGGCTCTTCTTCTGCCTTTCTTGATGATGTTTTCTGCAGAACTGGGAGAGCATTTGAGGTACATTGGTTCACTGTTACTGCTACAGGTATCTGAAGTGTCTCTTCAAATAATTTGCTGATATTTTGTTAAATAAAATGCTCTTTTACATATTGCTTGTGTTAGGAAATGGTCTGGGATCAAAGTGCATAATCCACATGTGATGAAATCAAGGAACCAGGCAAAGAACAAGACTTGATGGGACCGAGATCAGGAACAAGAGCAGCAAGAGCAATGCAAGGGTGATTAGTGGGCTGCAGCTGGAGGGATCCAGGCTACTTGGTTTGGGATCTTGGACTGGGAATAAGGGAAGGTGAAGCAGTTCCTGGCAGGTAATGAGGAAGAGAAATGCATTAATCCATCAGTGTATAACTATTTCTGGTGCTCATTACTTCTGTATGAGTTTTCAAAGCGTCGTGAACTACCTGGCTGGTAGACTCTCTCTGCTTCTCCCTTAAGCAGAGGTGTTGAGTTTCTGGCTTTTGTGTGTGTGTTTCTGTCTGCAGTCATTAATGAATGTACACTTGATAGTGGAAGATCCACATATGAGAAATCACCTGTCTCTGAGGGTACAGTGCACACTTCTCTCTGCCCTTTATCCTTCATGAGGCACTAATGACCATGATTAGAGAAAACATACTGGGCCACTGAACACTCAGGGCACCCCTTCTTGAATTTTAAACTAAATTTTAGAAGAGAGAAGACCTCTTTCAATTGATGGAGAAATCCTACTGTAGGAACAGGATTCCTACTAATTTTTCAGTAAGTGTTGTGAATACTTGGGTTAGGTTTATGAAAGCCTTCCCTGAGCATGGGCAGTTTCATTCTTCTGGATCAAAGTGAAGCAGCTGAAAATCTTCTTGGCCGTAGCTGCTTGTGCTGCCTGGCTTGCTGGTGAAAGCTGCCTCCTCTTGTCTTAGCTGTTCAAAGTTGGCTTGTGCTGTATCAGAGGTCGATGCTAAGCTGATTGACTGAGTGCTGAGGTGGCTGACTGATGCTCACATGGAGCAACACCAGCCTCCAATTGTTGCAGAGTAATTGCTGGCAATAAAGCTGCCAGAGGCTTTGAGCAGGGAGCCAGAAGGTCTGGACAGGCTCAGCCATAGGGAAAATGAATGTATGTTGCGTATCTTCCTGGGAAAAAGACACGCAGTTGTATGTGCACTCTATTTTATTTTTTTGGGAGAATCATCTGTCTGCATCAGGTAACACTAGAGGCACGTTAGCACTTTAAATGTATGCTTGTTTGCTTCTTCCTTTTCCCTCTTTGGTCTTTCATGTGGAGTTGTTTCATCTTCCTTCTGTTTTTCAACACACTTGATAATATCTCAATTTAGTACAGAAAAACTATTACTGCAAGCAATTCTTACTGGGCTGCATTATGGTGAAGCTTAGAATGTAACCTATGCTGAGTGTAAAACAAGAAGTTAGTGTTTCCTTTATAAAAATATCACAAATAGTTTTATTTAAGGAATTATAATCCTAACAGGTTCCTTAGATGCTGATTTCCTTTCTCGGTTCCTTTTCTTTTGGCTGTAGTTTCTTGTAACCCAAGAAACTCGGCTCCCACACGTCATCGGTTTCAGTACCCTGTACAAGGTGGTGCAGTTCCCCCCTGACTTCCCCTGCTGCTGACACAGCCATGGGAGCCAGCACTGTCCCACAGGGCTGCACATTTAGGCCTGGATGAGCCCAGACAAGGGTTTGGCTTTTGGACTGCCTCACCTTGTTTATCTGCATAAATCACTCTCTGCTACAGATGCTTTCTCTCAGCATGGCACCCAAGATGTTCTTTAACTCACGTGATGCTTAATTTTCTGACTACTTCTGACTTTCTGAATTGCCAGTGAAATCAGGATTTCTTCATGGCATATGCTGTGCAGTCATTTTATGAAATAACCAGTGGGAAGCTGGGATTCTGGAAGAGCATCACCTGATGTTACCAGACAGTTCCACTGCCCATCCTGAGCAGGAGCAGTCTGCAGAGCTGGTGCTGACCTCTCTGAGTACACCAGTACTGGGTATTTACTGGGCAGGCCAGTTGTTCACTAAAAGCTTTGTAGACAAGGAATGGCATCCTACTGTTTACAGACACTCTCTGTTTCAGGACTTGTCTTTTGGGTAACTAATGCAGTACTTAGTGAAGGGAAAAAATATTTGGAATATATTTGGAACAAAATATGCTTGGAGTTAAAAATCAATTTGAAATGTATCAAGTTGCATCTGGAGTAGAGTTTGTCGTGCTTGAAATGTTATGATTTTTTCAGTATATTTCATTTTCATGGAGATGCAGATATTCTTTATTTGTAGTGTTCTTTTATAGTTAGTTTTGCTTTTATAAATAGCTTTTCTTGGTGACTGAGAAGGAAATCTTGCAAATAGGGGCCTTTTGACCAGATATGATAAAATTGGTACTGTTTTGCAGACACTTCTGAGACTGCAAACTTCACTTTGAAGCAATAGATTGAATAGGTAGGGACTGATTGGGTATATGGCAAATAGGCTCAGTTCTGTCCCTTGCTGTCAGAATATTCCAAGGTGGAATGAAAAAAATAACAGGTAAATAAATAAGAACCAATTTTAATTTGTGATTTATTTTACGGTGGTTATTTTTTCACCACTGGTGCAACAGCATCTGAACAGGATGTGCAGGAGGTTCTCAGCACTGCTGCCAAAGATGCATCTTAACTGCTGTTGTAAGCAGGGGGAGATCTGAAGAGGTCTCGAGTGAAACAAATATTGCTGCCCTTTTATCTGTGCAGGATGACTTGATGATTTTAACCTGACCTTCAGAGACTTACATATTTGGATTTAGAAAATGATGTCTCCTGTAATTCTAGTTAAGAGAACTTCTCTGTTGAGTTTCCAGATAGTGTTAGAGACATGGAAAGTATTTATTAATAAAAAACCACATTTCCCCTACTGCATGGTGATAGAAAGCTGTGTGCCATACACTGGTGCCCTTTTTCTTCCTTTTTTTTTTTCCACTACAAAATGTAATTAATTTTTTTAAAGATAGTAAATACTCTACCACCTTAAGAGTTAAATATTGCTCACATAGTAATCTCAAGAATGGAGATGGAAGAGCATGTTTCCTGTTTTTCCCAACTCTCTGATATTGCCTAGGGAATAGTGGTCTCCCTGACATGAGTCAGGGAACTAAGGGAAAACTATTTATTGTTGCATGGAATACTAATATTACATGCAGGCTAAAGATGTGTGGTGAAGTAATATTTATCTTGTTTTTGTTTGCCTTGCCAGGGGTAGAGGTACATGGTAACATTTGAATCTAAACTTATTCTAACGGGAACTTTCTTTGGGAAGAAGAGCATTGTCAATTTTTATGTTTTTATTATGAGTTCCAGGAAATTTGAAAGGTTTTTTCTTTAAACAGGAAAATTAGCCTGTGCTAATTTTGAACTTCATGTTGTTTTTATTCTGCTATTTGTAACTGAGCTTATTATTTTAATTGATTCCCTGTATGCTATGCTGGACACAGCTATCTGAAATAGGCTTTATTTTTATCTGGGTATATGATGAGATTCAGGAGCAATTAGACAAATAGAGACACCATTATTTTATAATTTAGTGAAATCTCTGAATTTTAAAACTTGCTCTGTGGTTGTTTAGAAAGCCTTATTCTTCAGTCTTGCAGGATAGTGAGATTAATCACGCAGGATTAGCTTTCCTTCTTGTGAAGTGCCTTTGAAAGCTGCTGTAAAAGCAGTAAAAAGTGTGCTGCCTGGGACACCAGCCTTAGTCTGCCCTACAGGGCAAGAGCATCCTGTAGCATATTTCCAGTTGGAGTGCACCACACTCTGGTCCTTCTCTGTTCCGGTCATAAGGCTTTTTTCATTTCTTTTTTGTGTGTATTTAACATCCTGTTCCTTCTAAGTGATACTGCAACAATCATCTGCAAGTTCAGTCACAGGTACAGCTGACCTTCAGGCCTCCACTGACACCACTACGAGAGTTACTTGTTGATGCAATTTTGCTTCTCTAAGATCTGAAGCTCATCCCATTACCTTGTTGTCTAAAGTCTTCCTGTCCTGCTGCCTCATCTGTCTGTGCCCTTACCTGTGCCCTTGTTGCTGTGTAGAGCACAAAGCCACCAGACTAAGCTACCAAAACCCTTCAGCTGCCTGTCTGGCATTCTTTCGTGAGGCACGTAACTGAAAGGTGGCCACATGGAGGAGACAGGAAACAGGAACAAGAGAAATTAACTGAAATTCTGTAAGTAATCTTATCCTCCTTTGCAGGTGTTCAGCTCCAAATTCATTTTAGACGACAAATATTTCTCTGAATAAGCTTTTGAAAGATGCAAACACCTTTTGGAGAGCAAGTATTCTAAATGGCTCAGTGCTTAAGCATTATGAGCAGCCCGATTCTTCTGAATGTCATTAGGCTGTAGGGCCCTGCCAGTTGTGGTTCACATGTTAGCCAACTAAATGAGGATCAAAACTTGTTCTCAGCAGTGGAGTGGAATTTGTTCTGTGGGTCAAAACAATCTACGGTTGTCGAAATGTACACGTGGCTCAGTTTAGTGGAATTTTAATCTTGCTGGAATCCATTAGTGACAACTTCTGCGACATGGTCCAGAATCTCCTTCCTCTTTGCATGTTTGTCAGGGATGTATGACGTGTCATGTGGCAGCTGTATTGGGATAGAAATAGCTGTCAAAAAATGCAGCACCATCCACAACTTAGTCTGAAAATTGTTAGCTGAAAAGAGCAGGTCTATTTTTAGGGAGCTGCGATTGCACAAATTTTCTTTTCTATCTTCTGTGAATTGAAGTGTTGCAGCAGGTGGAGCTTAGAGGACACATCTACGACTCTGTTTTGCCACCCACACGGCACTGAGACTCCCGTGTCACACAGTTGTGTTATACCCATCCTGTTGTGTCACACCACAAATGAAATGGTGTGATGTGCACAGGACTTTTGTGGGACTGCCCCACAAAAGTGAATGTGACTAGCAAGTCAATTAGTAATTGCTACTAAGTATTAATTTTTCTGTAAAATAGTTTCAGAGAATTCTTCATAGTTTGTCTTTAGACCTAGAGGAAAATCTGGAATATCCAAAGGCGAAAATGCCAGAAGTTAACTACTGACTGTGTTTCTTTCCAGAGTACGAAGTTATCAGGACCTTTTTTCCCAGAAAGCTGTCATGTATGAATTCAGAAGCATTTCTACCACTGTTTACATTGCTTTATAAAATGCTGATACACAGAATTAGCTGAGTGGGTATCAAAACAAGCAAGGAATGCTGAATAATTCTTAACTTTCAGGCTTCTGTAATATCCTCTCATTGTAGAGCCAGTGAGCATGACCAGGCCAGGCTGGAGTTGTACAGTGCAACGGATGAGAGTGAATTAATAAAACCATTGCACCATGAGCCTGTGAGAGTCCAGGGTTCTGCTGCTGTGCTATAGTCATAAGGGAAATATTTTTGTAAATACCATTTCTGTCTTTGTTTAAGCTTTTTTCAAGGGAAGCAACATGCCATAGTTCACATGATACTAATTTTATGATTTTCTTCTTTCTCTTTGAGTTTGCATAAGGAATTAGATAGTTATCCTTTAACTCAGCAATTAAACACAATTGTGTATGCACCTGTAGATGTTTAGTCAGTGTTTGAAAGCAAGTAGATAATCCTTTATTTGTGGGGGTTTTAATTTTTTTTCTTTTACATCATTATCATCTTCCCTCTGTGTAAACTTTGTTTATGACACAGGGACCATTTCTGAAAGCACTAATACTGTGAGAACCAGAGGAGGAAATAAGCATGGGACGTGTGAATCAAGATATTTTGCTTTCTGAAGACTTATATAACCTTTTGCCTTCAGAAATAAATAGATAATTTTATGAAGTTGTGAGTATAAAAAACAACAAATACGTTATTCTCTTTCTGAGAGTGTGTATGTTGACTCAGGAGGAAGTCCTGGCTGGTTAGGGAGCCTTGAAAATGATGACCTATTAGGAGACAAAGCTCAAATTTTATCCAATAGAGAGGTCGCTGCAAGTACCAACTGCAATTGTACACGAATAGTAGCTGTGTATGTGAATGTCTATATAATATCATTTGCATTTTAAATTCGTCTAGGAGCATCTTGGGGGCATCTTGTTTTCTTCCATTTTAAAAATCTGAATGTGAGCACCTGTAATTAAGGGAGAAAACTGAGCCCTGGAAGCTAGGTAGGACTTGCATCTATTGATCTGTGTAAACCCGGCTTATGCTGTCAGGGGAGAAGCAGTCAACTGCTGAGCTGCTTTGTCACTGACATAAGCTGAGAGAGGATTTTTTTTTTTTTTTTTGTGTGTGTGTGTCTATACTGTTTATACACCAGTCTATAGACCTGCTGGCTGGCTGAATTTTAAAGAGTGCGGAGGTTTAAAGACTTGTCCCCCGAGGGATGCTCCTGCCAGTTGGGAAGCGAGCGGGGGCTGCTCCGCAGAAGTTGTGCGCACGTGTCTGGCTGGGGAGGGCCGGGCGGCGCTGGGGGAGCCCTGGCCTGTCGCTCGGCCGGGCAGCGCTGCAAAACACACTCGTAATTTTCAGGTTGTTTAGTCAAAATATTGAGCTAATACCTTTGGTTTTTTTGTTTTTGTTTTCTTTTCCTCGCGTGATAATTTATTCTGAGAGAATACAGTGGGGAACATAAATGAATACATTTCCATACCCAATTCTGAGTCAGTGCTAAGCTCACCAGGCAGCAATTAAAATCCTTGGTAGTGAGGAGAAAAATCACTTCCTATAGTGTGAGAATAGGTGCAGATTTAGAAAAAGAATAAAATATTATTTCTTTGGAACAGGAAAAACAAGCTTTATGAGCCTGAAGGGAGAGACTATTTGGAAATGTTTAGGAAATTTCTGAGTTAGAAGTTTTGATTAGCCTGTTCTGTTTGCTCTCTTTTGTAAGAGTTTATTATTGTTACTACTAGCATTGTGTGTGCTTGTTCCTGACTGCAGAAAATCAAATACTTACCTGCCCTGTTTATATTTTGCTTCTCACCCTTCTGCAGTGGGCACTCAGAGCAGGAAGGATGGTGCTTGAGCAGTTCCTTTTGAAGAGTATTATATGTACTGCAGTTGTTCACGATGGAGTTAATAACCTTTCCCAAAACACATCTGTGGCTTTCATACTGTGCTGACAAAGTTCTAAAGATTTCTTGAACTCGCTTGTACAACTTAGAAATTCTAAAAACATTGACTTCCTGATTTTGTGTCACATGAAGATTTACTGATGCACATCACATACCCTTAAAATGTCGCAGCTGACATATGCATGTTGTAGTCACCGGCGTCTTTTTCCCGAACTGTTCCTCTCCTGCTGATTAACCTGTGTGGGTTCTTTATATTTTACACTATCCACTGAGCCTGGCAAATGTTAGAAGCAAATAGTCATTGTAGTGTGTAGGAATTTAAATAAATAATTTCCCTTAATGGGAGTTGAGTGTCCAACATGCAGTAAACAGGGTGTTCAGGCTGGAGAGTGCTAACACCTTAGATCAACTTCTTAAACCCTCATGTGCAGCCCTGGAAATTTGTAATCAATGTGCTCTTTTCTGAAAACAAACCTTGTGGGCCAGCTCGTGTATACAGAAGTACAGGTCTGTTGGGCTGCTACAAAAAGGGAATTCTGCAGCTTTGACCAACTGCACTGATGTCAACTGTCCCTTCTTGCTGAAGCATTTCACAGGGGGTTTGTTTTTCCAGTTGGGAGCAAGGACATAAAACCTATTTTCTAGGATCTTGTAAAGTCGTTGTTTAATATTTGCTGCTAAATGATCTGGTAATTCACTTTTTTTTTTTTTTTTAAAGAAAAATGTTGACTAGTTTGAGAGCATTTTTATATTTTAATTAACACATTTTATTTGCCACTAAACAGCTTCTTAAATAAAATTCTGCACGAAAGAGTCACATTATCCTTTCATACTGTGGTATGAATGCAGATCTGGTGGATTTTGCCCTCTCTCTCCCCCCCCTTTCTTTTATTAATAGCAAGGCTTGCTTGTGAAACCCAAAGGGTTAATCATATAAATTTCTGCTTTGGACCGGTAGATGATTTCCATCATTTTCAGCATTTGACTATGGAACATGTATAGAGTTGTTACACCTCTCTGTAATTCATTCTGCTGCCAACTTCATTCCCTTTTCTCTGCCTGCATTTTAATTGAAACAACATTTGTATTTTTGAGCCAGGATCTGTCAGAAGTCCCTGTGGCTAGTCTGTGGTACAAGTAGCAGCAGACGTGGCTTACCCATATGGTGTGGTGCTTCTTGTAAAATCCATATGGCCTTGTTGAAGGGAATCCCAGCGGGGATGTGAAGGGTGTTAATACCCTTCAGGCCAGGCCTTTCCCTCCTGGGGCTTCTATGGCATTGTCTTTGCAATCTGCCAAAGCACAAACTTAATTCCTTTTTAATAATCAATTATTTCAGTCCAGGAACGTGTGCTGTATTTTTTTGCAATCATATATTCCCTGAACTTATTATTTGTTATGGGTATTTTTGGCCATTTTTTTAAAAAGCAAACCTTTCAAAAGCCTTTTCAAAAAACCCTAACTTCATTTCTTTTGCTTGTATTTTCAGGAAGTGCTGAACAGCGTTCCAAAGTTCTGCTTTCCTTTTGACATTGAAAGGTATGTGCTACAGTTATCATT
Source organism: Lycocorax pyrrhopterus obiensis (assembly GCA_014706295.1). NCBI lineage: Eukaryota > Metazoa > Chordata > Aves > Passeriformes > Paradisaeidae > Lycocorax > Lycocorax pyrrhopterus. The sequence goes on from JACSVZ010000013.1 coordinate 22,741,247, forward strand.
TATTTAAAAATATTTCATAGAAAATTATTTTTAGCATAATTACAAGGAAGGATTTAAGGAAAAGGCGAATGTAACACACTCCCTGAACTTGCACCTGCAGATGAGAAAACATGCCCTTTGTTCAAGTAAGTATGAAGTCAGTAATAGGAAACTATCCCAGCAAAACGCAATCCCTACAGAATTTTAGGAATATCTCTGTCAAGGTAGAGCTACATTGCAGCTCCCGGTTTTGTCCATTGTAATTGTGAACACCATCTGTGTTAGTATAAGGATATAACACAGTTTCCTTCAAGCAGCAAGCTTCATAAAAAATGTTATGGTGCACCAGGATATAAAAACTCACCGAGCAGTACAGAAAACGTGTTGTTTGAGTTCAAAGAAATTAAGACTTTAATTACATGGAAGTAGCTGAATATGCAATTGATTTTTCTCAGAGAAGAATCAAGACCATTATTTATAATTAATTAGTCCTTACCTTTCTGGTATCAGTTATAGTCTGGCTTCCATGTAATGCTGCCAGTCATTTAAATTGTTCATATAAAATATTTTTATTAATGAAAATATTTATTTGGGCTTGTCAAAATGATTAATGGTAATTAATTTAATAGATTGAACTCACTCGGTTTGGAAAGCCCGTGTTGTCCGAATTGGCAAAGATTGAATTAGAAGCTCGATTTGCATAATTAATGAAAGATACACCCAGGTAGTGTGCAAGCTGAGCCAATTTCAGAACAACATGGCCCTCGGTTGTAGATGGAGACTTGGAGATGAGAAGCATCTATCAGATGCAAGAAGCTGCTCTCAGTGGAGGAAAAGCTACTGTGTGTAGAGAGGAAAGAAGAGAGTGTCTGTAGCAAAACACACTGGCAAAATAAAGATCTTTATAAACACAGCTTCCCTGAAGTAAACTAGACTTGTTTAGTCTTTTATAGATGAATTTAATTAAGTTGTTTGGGTTTTGAACTGGTTAAGCTCACTGTCCTTTAAGCTGTTCTAATGACTTAACTAATATGGTTGTCAGTGTTGGGTTTAAAGCATTGAAGTCTCTAATGTGCTTAAGATATGTACAGAATTCTGTTTAAAATTGGTAATGAAGATGAATAATGGAAATAAAATTTGAGGATAACAGAAAAAGGTGAGGTTCTGTTGCTGCCATCCAGTGGCAAGAAGATAATCAGTGGCAGCGAATAATTATTTTCAAATAGCTTGTCTTACCTTAACTATTTCTCTTGAACCATTCAGAAGGCACTTAGCTGCCTGTATGAGGAGGATGAACTTAGCAAACTGTGGGAGAACATGAATTTATAGCACAGCTAATTATGTATTTTAGCTGATTATCTGAAGGGATTAAAAACCAAAGAAAAAAGGGATGAAAAGGAAAAAGTTAAGGGATGTTGTTTGTTTGTTAACACCCCCCCCGTGCCCCCTCACCAGATATGCTTTTTGACTGTTGGCCTCATGCTTGACTGTAAAGCAGTGTTCTTAAAGGTGCAAAATTTCTACAAATTTCATCAAACTTGTCAGCTGGGCAGAAGGAGTGGAGGTTCCTGGAAGCTGGGGTACTGCTGAGGGGAATAAAGCCGATCAGCCTGGCCTGCAGACTGCTCAGGCAGTGCCGTGGTGTCTTTAGAACGGGCGCTGCACTCGCAGCTTCCTGCGTAGCTGGGAGCTGAGTTCTGGGGGATTTGAGGGAGAACCAAAGGCAACACGGGATCATGGGAGGGTAACAGAGCCCAGACAAGGAAGGGCAGAGCTATTGTGGAGGAAAGGACAGAAATGCTGGAAGCTCTTTCAGGAAAGTGGGGGCTGTTACTGGCAAGTTATTTGTGTGAACAACTTACTGGCTGCATGATGCGTTTGGCATTTACTACTCAGCTCAAGCATTTCCTGTAATGTGGGCACACCAATTTTTTTAAACAAAACCAGTTGTCTTCTGCTTTCTCAGTTTAATTATTTTTGTTTTGAAATTTGGAGTGATAAAGAAAAGGATTGAGATAAACATTGTGGAAGTTCCTTTTTATGGGGCTTTTTTCCATTGGACATTAAAGATGTGACAATCATTTTAGTAGCTGTCTAGCCATATAAGTGATTTTCACTTCTCTGATACATATATATATATATATATGTATGTATAGTTTTCCTCTTGGGTCACGATAGAGGGCACACCAAGTATTTTACAGGCAGTTTCAATGACAATTTCTGTACAGAAACAATTAAACTGAAATAGAAAATATGTATTTCATTTATTGAGCTATTGTACTGCAGAGAGCATAGCTTCTCACCCTGTAATATATGAATATTTATATGCATATATGTAATATATGTGTATTTATATATGTGTATAAGCTACTTCAGGCATTATCTGAGCCTATTAAGAGCTAGAAATTACTAGTGCAGAAGTGATAACTACCACTGATTCTGCTGATCAGGATACTTAAAAAATGTGACTGTGTTCCATAGATTGCTTCTGGGTTTCTACTACACAGCAGAGTTATAGGGAATGGAGTGTTAATTCTGTTATCTAGCTAAGTAAAACTAAAGTAGGAAATTTATGTTCTTCAAATTGTGGAGAAGGGAAAGCTAAAGCACAGTAGTAAGATCATCGTCACCCATTTTCTTTCAACTCACCTATATTAATTACTTAAGGAATTGAAAAAGGAAAGAAATGAGAAAATGTATTTGATTTTCTTTTATTCACTGTACTGCAATGATCATAGGGATCCAGATTTAGTTCTCACTGTCGGATGCATGCTTGCATCATACTTTATGCAGATGTTATAAATAACTATACACTACTCGCTCTAATTATCAAAAGTACATACTCGGAATGGTAATTAAAAATCTAGAAGTAACTCCCATTAAATTAAAACTGAAAGTCGAGCTAAAAGGTGCACAATGGTGTAAAAAGAAATAATTCTTTCACTATGACTTAAACTTTGAGTTTTATATATAATTTTTTATTGAAAACAAATGCATAATTTCATTACTTCTAGTTAAGGCTTACATTTTATTTTGAAGGGATTAAGAAATTAATTACATCATAGAAATTCTTGAGCATTTGCTCTGAGTACCTATGTCTCTTTTGGTGAATAAATTATTTTATGTTTAATAAATGGTGCAATTGTATAACATTCTAACAGTTTGCATGTATATATTTACGAATAAGGAACCTTTTCTCTGGTACTCTGTTTCTTTTCGCATGGTCTAGGAGGATTTAACATTTGAGGACAAAGATTTTAATTTCCTTTAACGTTTGCTAAAGTCATAATAATGCTTCAGACAAAACCACTTTGTCCTCTCTTGTTCCTTGAATTCTCTGTGCAAATTCTGCATGGTTTGCTTCACTTTTCTTTCTCAAGCAGTATTTTGTATTTTCCCTCTCAGTCAGGTGTAACTTTGCAGAGTCCATACCTCGATCTCCGCATCCATCAGTTACGTAGTTGGGTGATGACTAGTGAGGATAAAACTTGTCTTGTTCCTTTTGGAACCGTTTTAGGTTCAGTCTGAAGTTGTGCTACGTCACTGCTTGACCCTTCATTTTGTGCTGTGCTTTGAGTCTCTGCCATTCCTCTCCACCATATGTACTTCCCCTCACTCCTCTCGTTCCTCAGTCTTTTCCCTTTCAGGATGCATTTCTCCTGCTGAATGTGAAGCATGCAAGCCTCTTTTAGATAAGGCATTTTGGGAACTGCCTGTAGGATCAGCATGGAGACAGTGATGTGTACCTCTTTTAATTCCCCGTGGTGCTCACCCAGTCGCAGGGAAGTGTTAGATTTTGGAAAATAATCAATGGTGCTGCTACTGTAGAAGACTTCTCCTTAGCAGCAGAATGTCACTCAAGTATGGGAATTAATGTGCAGGTTATTTAACTCATAAGCTATTAGGATCAGTGAGTAATGGTAGCAGGAATGACATCACTGTCACTCTCCTGTTCCTGGCTAATGCTGTTTTTGTTGATATTTGTGGTAAAAGTCTGTGCAGAAACACAACTATGATCAAGACAAGTGCAAAACAGTGGCTTGAAATCATTGGATTTGCTGATCTTGTGAAAGGCAGTTATAAGATACCTCACACAAAAATTTTGCCTTCAGAGGAAATAATTGAGAATGAAAAGTAAATAATCAAGAAAGTCTTTTAAGCTGTACAGGTGAAGATAAATAAACTATAGCATTTCCTGTACCCTTCAGGCACTGCAGGCAGTTTTCAAGGTGAGTTGCAAACTCAGAAATGTAGCAGCAGTTACACACAATTGAGTTCTTTGCATCTTGTGTCTCGCTGCATTATGGCACATGTTTGTGTAATAATGAATGTATGTGTGAGAGATGAGTGTAAGGACAGGCTGCAGTGTGCACTGTGAGGAGTGTAACTATTGATTTCAGACAGGGGTGATTTGGTTTCTGTGTGTGTGTGCAGAAGTGGACCTGTCTGGGAGGAAACCTGGGAATGCCATGGGAGCCGCTGTGTGCTCGCATAGACTCCTGGCCAGGTGTGATGGTCGGGGCCCTGAGACAGAGCTTCTAGACAGGCTTCTGTTGCAACTTAAATACTCCCAGTGAGACTCTTTACTAAGTAGTTGTGGTTTCTTTTAATGCTTTTGTTGTTTTGAAAATATAACCCCATTAATAAGCTAACTGTGCTTTTTATTTGTGGGAATTTTCTTACTTGGTGGTGGCATTCTCCATTTTCATATCTTCTGCAGTTTTTCTCCTGTTCCTTTTTTTTACTGAATTTTAAAGGGTTGGGTTTTTTGGGAGGCAGAGCTCATATCAGACAGCTTTGTTGGAACAGAGAAGCTCTCCACACAGGGAGCTAGAGCTGTGGACTTGTGGATGCTGGAGTGGGCCTGGAAGTGAAGAAAATAGTCCCTGAAGCTTATATTTGGGGATGGCAATTAGCTGCAGGACACTGCCCAACCTAGTGTTACTGTCTCCCCAGTCTCTCCTTCAGCTTGTACCACTACCTTCACATCTGGTTTTCAAATTCCTGCTTGAAACAGTTTCTATTCTATTCTTTGATTTGAGAGAAATTAGAGTGACTGACTGATGGGTTTGCTTTTTCAACAGTTTGGGAGTTGTAATACATGTGAAATTTTCAGTTTTAGGTAGCAGCCACCAAAGCTTCAGTCAGAACTGTATATATTAGTTATGGTGTACATGACATTTTGTAAGTGACAATACCAGTAACTTTATGCCTTATTTTTAAAAGAAAATAGAAATATCTCTTCCCATGTATAAGGTCTTAATTTTTTGAAGCTCTTCAAAAATTTCTAAAATTTGAAGAGAAAATAATTTTGAACATCTGCTTTATTCTAAACAAAATAATTTGGAAGAAGGGCTATTTTTATGGTGAGCAATGGATAAATTTAATGATTAGATATGCTGGTTTTTGTTTGAAGGAGAGATTCAGTTCCTGCCTTAATCAACTTTCTCAAGTCTCCCTTAAAATGAGGCCTGAGCAATGGCTGTAGTGTAAACAAAAATCTTTAAAATGGCTCTTTACCTGCTCCATGGATACTAAAGAGCCTTTTCTGCATTGTGTAGGTACATAGAAAATTTTAAAACCTATTTTTATTTCTGTAGTGAACTGTAATAACCTTGAAAGAGCCCATTGTAGTCTGCGGGGTTAATAAGTATTTACACACATTCTTCATTATTAGTGATTTATTATTGTTGAACTAACATTAAAAGTGAGCATGCAGGGCAAGAGTTGAAAGTAAGTCAAAAGCAAGGCAGAGGAATGAGTGAGGTGAATGTCAGCACTGATTGGGAACGATTTGTGCCTGCTCTCCCCTGAAGTGAGCAGATCATGCTCTCTTCAAATGGCCAACTAGACCAGCATTCTGCAGAAAGGTTTTGCAGCTGGGCTACTTTATCTTGTGCTCCAACAAAAAGTCTAGATAACATTTTGTTAAGGGAATTCTGGTATGTAATAATTTCATTATATCTGTGCTGATTTTCATGCCAAGAAAAGCCTGAGAGGCATCAATGCTGTGGTCCAGTGGCAGGGCCAGGAGCTGCTGCCTGTTTCTGGAGGGGAGACTTGATTTCTGAACAGCCTGAATGTGCTACAGGGAAACAGAGAGGCACAAACCCCAGGTGGCCAGTGTTTGTCTGCATGATGGAACATGCTATATATGTGTTAAAACTCTAGTGGTAGCACTTCTGGGATGTTTTATGTGTCTGATTTATACATTGTGGTCATCTATCAATAGACATCTCTAGTTATCATTTGTTTTTCTCTGTAAGGCTTACACATAGTCAGTTTTAATCCTGCTGAAGAGGAGTAGAAGAACAGGCATCCTTGCTGCCCCCACATCTTAAATGGAGCTCTCAAATTAGAAACCCCGAATTTATTCAGTGTTTTAAACTGAACAGAATATGTAGTCCAGATGGATGGTCACTGGCTTCTGTTAGATGTTCTTTTGAAGCAAACAGGACCAAATGCAAACTTTTGGGTTCTTGTGGAAATTCAGTTGTAGCCTGTGTTTCTCATATTAAAAATCTGGGACTTGCTGCTCACATCTCTTTCCAGACCGTGTGGGAAGCAGTATTCAAGCAGGACCACTTTTACACTGATTGTCAAAATATAGAGTTACCTCTCTTAAAGAAGCAAAGGGAAGATAGCGATTTGGAGGTGGTGAGATGGCACTGGAAATGCTTCCCACTGAACTCATAACTTGGCTGGGCTATTTTTAATAGGAAATACCATAATTTAAATTTCATTTTTGCAGTGACCCTGTGTACAGACATTTTGGCTGACATACATGTACACGGTACATTAAAAATAATTTGTGTTAATATGGTGGCACACAGAGACTCCAGCCTAACCCTGCCAGATGTTTCATGGTGTAAGGAGAAGCCAGGCATGGCTGCTGGAAGCTCCAAGCCTCAGAGTGGGACTTGGCCGAGCAGAGGGTGGGAGCAGGAGGCAGCTGAGGTCCCTGCACGGGGCATTTCCAGTGCTCCCGACTGAGCAGCTGCTGCTGAGTTTGTGTGTGAGCCCCCGGCCCCAGGGTGCACAGGAGTGCTGAAACCACAGCGCACATTTCATGGCAATCTGCTCTCTGCAGTAAAGAGCAAAGTGCAGGGATGTGAAAGAGAAGATTGCACGGTTGGCAGGGGAGCAGTAAGGCCTGGTTATTGATGGCTCTGTGGTGCCAGGCGCAGCGTGCACCATGCCTGCTGCACAGAACCCGAGCAAGGAGGGACTGAGCAGAAGCCATTGGGTGTTTGCGGTGTTTAAAGAGAGCACTAGATTGTTCCAGGCTATTGAAGGCACCCGAGGAAAGTGCTTGTTTTAATGATTTGAATTTAATCACCTAACAAAAAAAAAGTCCATTAATTATCATGGTTGTTTATATTGGACTAAGTGTATCTTTTGATGTTGTATGCTCAGCACAGTCTTTTGTTTCAGCCTAGTCACTGTATGTTCATGAGGGACTGAACCAAACTGAAAAGAGTCAGAGGCTCTACAGGCTGGGTAGTGGTACCACTTAGCTAATCTTTAAACCTTTGTCGTGCACGTGTTAAGCTGTATAAAACCCCTGTGTCCTGTGTGGCATCTCCTGCCCTTTGATCAACTGCTATTTTCTTTTTACCTAGGGGGAAAATTTTCTGTATATTTTTTTTTGCTGGAGATTTAAAAAAACCCAAACAAACCAACAAAAATCAACAAAGATCACAGCAACCCCCTGTGCCTCATATTCCAAGGGATAAAGTAAAAAAAAAATTCATCCTCCGATTTGCACATTGAGGTCTGTGATGATGATTTTCAGCTTCTCTGGGAACTAATTTTCAGCTTGGTCATCTAAGATTGAGCCACAAATGACGTGTTAATCACTACTAGCAGGTTCTTAGGTATTCTACTGTAGAAGGTTATGTAAGAATAGGAAAAGAACAGCAGACAATAGAATTGTATTGAGGATTATAGTGAGGATTGAGCATGAAAGCACTTGAGACCAATGACTTAAATGCTCATGTTTTATTTGATTTAGTGGTTTTATGCTCTGTATCTGGTTTTTCAGGGTGTCCCAAAACCAAGTAGGACAGCATTTCACCTTTGTGCTCACCGACATTGAAAGTAAGCAAAGGTTTGGATTCTGCCGTTTGACGTCAGGAGGCAAGGTCTGCCTCTGTATTCTAAGGTAAGTTGGTACAAGAAAAATTGAGTCAATGAGTGAATATAAAAAAGTAGAATAAAATTATCTTTTAGAAATTCTCTGCCAATGTGTTTAACTTTGCTGTCAGGGTATTGCTTTGCTACAGCCTTGTTACCATTGCTTTCACATAACAAGTGCCCCCAAGCCCCGTAAGATGGTATTCGTGTGTGAAGCTAAACATTTTATTTAAATAATATGAAATCTCTGCTTAAAAGCAGAGAACAGTACATTGCAGCCGCAGAGGCTTGGACTGTTATGTGGATATTTTTACTTTCTAATCAGATCTTTAACAAGCACTCTGTCAATTCAACAATAAAGTGCATTATTCTGTATTCCTGTCCTTGGAAAGGAGATTTTTGGGTCTCTCTTCCAAGTTCTTTGCCCAGACTATATGTAATATAAGAAACACCAGATCCAGAGAATCCACAAGGTAAGAGCATGCTGTTTTGTTGCAGAAGAGATACTGATGTTGGGGAGAGTGACCCCAATGAAATACTATGTTTCTCCCTCTCCTTTTTCATTCTTCTCTCTTAAGATAATTGTTTTGGTAACAAAAACCCCCAATTGTTTAGCTGTCCTAAAACCATTTTAATTAATTTAAAGTCAGAGTGATCTCATTAAAAGACAAATTTGCAACTTCAATTAAGAGCCTAGCAGCCTGCAAGCCCCATAGAGGAAATGGGAATATCCAGTTCAGCAGCACATAGGAAGAACAAAATTGAAGTAAAATTGCTTTTAAAGTGAGAATCTCCAATCACAAAAGAGGAGGAGCCAAATGCATTGGCAGCAAAGGGGAAACAGAATTTTGGAGAGTAGAGTAGGAAGTTTAAGGAAGTTTATTTTCAGGTATTTGGGTAACGTGGAAATCAGGTAGTAATGGAGGGTGTCATTAGGGTAGACCATGTGAGTTAGGAGAAAAACCTAACATCAGCTTGTAAAAGAATTATCAGTAGATGAACACTGGGGGAAAAAAAGACCAGCCAATATAGAGACTTGTAGAGTAGTGCTTAAAATTATTGGAAGGAGCACGTCAAGGTTGTAATGAACTTTTAAACAGATGCCAAACTATTGTTAAGAGCCAGTACACTGGATGTTTTTCAGCAAGTAATTTAAAAAGAAGTATTTGCTATAAATATGGAAAAGAAAAGAAAAAAATACCACTATATAATGAAAGTAGCAAAAGGGAAGTATTTTATTCTGGAAATTAATTTACTTTCTGTGGTCTTGGAAATATGTCTTTAGTAATGCTTCAGAAGGATTTAAGTCTTAGGCTTTTGGAATGTATAATACTTAACCCTTTCCTCTGTGATGCCTTTTTTTAATATAACTTGTTAGAGCCCAGAGTGAGGATATATATATATATGCTTTTAGTTCTTTTCTCTGAGTTGATCTTTTCTTCCCTCATCAAGCTAGAAACAAAATTTTTTGCATTTTTTGTGTGGCTGTAACGACATTTAGTCAGTTACTCACACTCAAGTACATTTAAATACTGTATGGAGTGCTGCAAAGCAAAGGATGTAAATTCTCAGCTGGTGTAAACTGGGTATTTCTTTTGACATTTCCCCATGGACGTGCATCAGCTCAAGATTAGTCAATGGCCTGTTACTTGGTAGAAATAAGTAGGAAAATGAAAAGTGGCAAGCTATAATTTTTCACTGAACCGTATCCAAAGCATTGCCTTTATTGCTTTTATTGTGACAATTTCAAATTTACAATGCATAGCTGAATGCATAACAGCACTAGCTTCACAGCACTGTACTTGTAACTGGGTAGTCTGCTTATCTCCGTGTGTGTGTGTGTGTGTGTGTGTTGTGTTTAGCTCAGATGGAAGGAATGCATCACTATTTCCATCTGATATGTTCTAGCAGCCACTCTGGTTTTTGCTCTGAATCCCAAGAAGTGACCAAGTGAAAGAAGACTCACTAAGCAGATTTCTTTGTACATTTTATCTGTCTCTGCCTTGCACATGCTCGTTGTTCTTAAATTAACCAAAAAAACCCCCCAAAAAACAAATGAATGCTGTCTTTATGTGTAAAGAGTGTGTATGCATGTTCAAACTCGCTTTTGTCCATGTATCAAAACAACATAAAATGATATTTGCTGTGTGTGTATACACATGATGGCTGATGTATGGGCAATTCAAAGTGCTTGTTCATCACAGATGTGTGCACAATAGCCGTGGACTTTCATGTAAGCACACGGGTGCAGGTGTACAGAAATGCCATGTGGAACTGCCTTCTCCATGTGCGTGTGGATGTATCCCCTTGGACAAGAGGAATATACTAAGATTACTGACTGAGGCTTTTAAAAAGACGATTAGAGGTAGTCAAATACAGAAAAATTAATTGAATTGTTGTGAAGAACTGAAATGTGACTAAAAATCTCTAAAGACGAGCAGGAACAAGCCAGTCAAAGTGATTGGAAGGAAATGCTGTAGAAATTTAGGCAGGCTGATGAGTGGGGAACAGGATACAGCTTTTCCCTTGGGCATGTCTTTTGTGGACAGTACCAAGCCATGTGTTAACCTATGCCAGGGCTTCTAAAGAGATGGAATTTCAACTGTTGAATGGGATTTTAAACTGAAAGCTGAAGTAAAGGCTGCTTGTCGTCAGGTTTTACACCAGCAACTCAAAGCTGCATGTAAGATTAAAGTCTTGTGGTTTATGGGACTTCACTCTGTAATTCATTCTCCATCTGAAACGCTAATTAAAGGAAATTATCTCTGAATTTGCAGCCACATGGTCCTGCTTTAAACTGGATAGTTTGAAACAGAAAATATTCTTGTACATACAAAATCCTTCTGTAAGTTTTATGGAGTTTTTTGTGGTTTATATACACGTGTATATGAATTTTTTAAATAGAATTTTCTCTCAAATCAGAACGTATTGTTCAAATACTCTCTGTGTTTATAAAGTGAAATAAAATTTTCCCAAGGTAGCTTTCTCAGGCATTTTTGTTTGAAGAACTTAATTGTGATATTGTATTGTCTAGAATGAATGTGCAGAGCTTGACTGCAGTTGCCAAATTCAAATTGCTAAACCATAGTAAGATGAGAAAATAACTCTTGGATTATTCTCCAGAAATGCTGTGTGATTCCTTTGCAAGTTTTATTTAATTTAGTTCTTTTCTTTATGCTGCATGGCTGCTTTGTGAAGCTCTCGGTGTGAATCCTGCTGTGTCACCTCCTCCCTCTCCCCAAAATGTTGAGCTAATGCAGCCCTGTAAGACAAGGGATACACAGTAGGCATATTGTAAAATACCTTGTTGAGCTCATATCCTCTACTGGATCTTTTCTCCTAGTTCTACCTTTCCTATTTTTCGCTAATAGTTTTGCTAGTTGAGGTTTGAAGTGGCACAGTAGAAACTTCAATGTCCGCTTTTGAATAATAGGAGACTTAATTCTTCTGGGTTTTGTTTTTAAGTATCACTGCTGCTTGCAGTAGAAATAATGCTTTCTGGGTTTACATGAAATTGGTTTTGAATTACCTGAATGGTTTTAGTACAAAGTGCAAATAATTTGTTAAAAATCCTGAAACTGTTGATGGACTCTGAGGTTGACCTTAGGTATGCAAAGGAACACAAAATGCATCATTAAAATGCTCAGTCTTAGATTTCATTAATTTTATGGCTGTAAAATTGTCACCTACGTTTCCAAATGAAATGCTCTAATAAGGAAGACAGGTTTATGTGGTAAGGCTTTGTAGTTCTTCAGTTCAGCCACGCTTGAAGCTTTTTCACTCTTCCTTTAGGCAAATCCCTTAGAAGCAGAATGTTTCAATTTTACACATTTTGTGTCAATTTTCCAGACAGAAAAGTAGCCCCTAGACATTAGACATTTAGCTACGGAAAGGCAGTTTCCTTAGTTTTATTTGATTACTAGAAGTTAGATTCCTGCTGATAGTTCAGGACTGTTAGTGGTTACCTGACTATTTGACAGAAAACATTTCCTCTCCTTTGTTTAACCTTTGACTCATGAATGTAAAAGTTTTATCAGAGCTGTAGTAGAAGCACTGGTGCGGTGGAAGTCTACTTATGGCAACAAGGGTTGTGCGTGACTTTGAATGAAAGTCTGAGCTCCTGCCTTGTGGCTCATTTGGATTAAGAGAAAATGCTAAGTATGTTTTTAATTAACCATGAAGTGTCTTGGTCTCTTGCTTTTGTGAAAGACAGGGGCTGTACTTTTAAATAAAGACCCCTGTACTCTGAATTGGGGAATATATATCTATTAATATTGTCTATGTTTTTATGTTTCTCTTGATTATGGAAGAAATATTTAGAGAAATTGTTGTATGTTTTTGGAGGTTGTTCTATGTTTGTCTTGAATGTTTGTTTTTCAAACAGTTATTGATTGTAACTTGAGGAATGCAAGGACAGTGGCTACAATTAAAGAAAAATAGATAAGAAACCAATAGTGGTTGCATAGTTTAAGAACTGAAATTAATTTAGGCTTCCAAATACATAAAAATTGAACACGAAAGCCCTGATTTTCCTCTGCTTTCTCTACTGTGAAGGGGCTTCACTGATAACCTTTAGATGTTTTCTTAAGACAATTAATTATGAAATGTACTGACTGCTCATAAATAATTTAATGGATACAGGTATGGTGGTGAGGTTTTTCTGGTAATGGACTTTAATTTTGATTTTATCTGTTGTTAAAGTACATGTTAGTGTGCTAGTTCTGAGTTAGGAGGAGTAATATATTACAGGTCTCCTCCGTCAAATTCAGCCACTTAAAAATCTACGTGTTTCAGACAATGTGTTTCTGTACTGACTTGAAAAAAAATAGTTACCCAACTAATAGATGCTGATGGACATTTGTGTGCTGGATGAATTTTCTGTACATAGACTAGTTCTGTGCTAGCAAAGATTAAATAATTTTACAAGATTTTTTAACAGGACAAGCTAAGAAGATTCTTTGACCCGTAATGCTTCTGGATTTTAGCTTTCATACACACAAATGCCAAACAAGCAAACAAGGCCAAGTGCCGGGTGCTGCCCTTGGGCCACAAACCCCACTGCAGCATTCCAGGCTGGGGAAGAGTGGCTGGAACGCTCCCTAATGGAAAAGGACCTGGGACTGCTGGTTGACAGCAGCTGAACAAGAGCCAGCTGTGCACAGGTGGCCAAAGAGGCCAAGAGCATCCTGGCTTGGATCAGGAATAGTGCGGCCAGCAGGACCAGGGAAGGGATTGTCTCCCTGTACTGGGCACTGGTGAGGCAGCACCTTGAACTCTGTGTTTGGCTTTGGGCCACTCACTTCAGGAAGGGCATTGAGATGCTGCAGAGTGTCCACAAAAGGCCAACAGAGCTGGGGAAGGGTCTGGAGCACAAGTCTGATCAGGAGCAGCTGAGGGAGCTGAGGGTGTTTAGCCTGGAGAAAAGGAGGCTCAGGAGGGACCTTACAGATCTCTACCACTGCCTGACAGGAGGGTGTAGCCAGGTGGGAGTCGGGCTCTCTCCCGGGTAATAAGGCATGGGACGAGAGGAAACGGCCTCAAGTTACACCATTAGAGGTTTAGACTGGATATTAGGAAAAATTTCTTCATAGAAGGCATTGCTGAGCACTGGAACAGGCTGCCCAGGGAGGTGGTGGATTTAAAAGGCGTGTAGATGTGGTGCTTTGGGATGTAGTTTAGTGGTAGATTTGGCAATGCTGAGTTGATGGTTGGACTCAGTGGTCTTACAGGTCTTTTCCAACCTACAGGATTTTATGATTCTACATACAATTCTTTGTGCAATGTGATACGCTGGATAAAGATGTAAAGCCTGTGTCATCCAGTGTTTATCTGTGAATAAATCTGTTTACAAGAGTAGTCCAAATCAATTAATAGGATTATTAACAAATGTGCTTCCAAAATTAGCCTATGATAAAAGAGAACAAAAGTGTTGCTTGACAACCTCTAGGATTTAACAAATTGCAAAGAGCTTGTACTTGGTCTTTGAGTTGAGAATCTGAAATACCACCTGATGGTGTCTTTATTATGAACAAACACAACTGTGTTTACTTTGAAAGCAGAGGTGCATTGTATATGCACACATGCAAATACACTCTTTATTGTTTATGAAAAAACAAGTAGGATTCTTTATTATGCTGAATTAATTACAATTAGCAAATACATAAAAGAAAAATATAAAGGGAACTTTTTTGCTTTCCAGTAGATCTTTGTAATATTTTGTTGAAGAACATTATAATTAAAAATACTGACAAAAGCTTTTGCAATTAGGCTGTACCATTGAAGAATTGAAGATTATGTAGAAAAGAAGCAGAGGACATGTTCTGGCAGCCTTTGGTTTCATGCCATATAATGTAATGGAGTACTTGCTTTGATTTCCTTAATTTTTCAGGTTTAAGAGGCACGTTGAAATTATATTAACCTTGTGTCTGTGGTTATAAGGCTTAAAGCAATTCTTTTTCCATTCTTTCAGCTCATAAAAGAAATTGACTTTTGTAAACTATGGTCAAGTAGGATGTTTTTCTTTGTGGTTTTGTTACACAAAGACACAGAAGTGTATCATCAACCAGATGTTGCTAAGGGAAGAAATTTCTATGCAAGTACTCTGGTCAGCATGCCTTGCTGTATGAAAGAAAAATCTCCCTTGGCTTTGTGTTAGGGTTCATTAATTTCAAATAATTAATTTGACCTTTTTAAATGCTTAAAAATTGCATTTAATTTTTCTTTGCTCAGTAATAAGGGAGTTGAGATCATGCATACAGGAAAGAAGTATGGTTAATATTTCATTGCAGTAGGAAAATTTATTTTTATAGAATGCTGTTCATAAATGCTCATTATCAAAAATAGATGATCAGATGAGATTTTGGAGTATTCTACACCAAAATGTGCTGGGGTCATGTATACTGTTAACACAGAGGTGATAGCAAGGGACTGGAAAGCCTTTAGGTAGTCTAATCCATTTGTGTGTGCAGTGTTGTAAAAATACTTTGCAGTTTATACCTACCTTGTAGCTTGCCTTTGACAAAATGCTGGGACAGTGTCCCAGTCCCTGCTGTAGTTCTGGGCTGTGAAGCAGTTCCACAGCTCTGACGTTTGCAGAAACTCTGAACACTGCAATGAGCAATTCTGTTTGCCTCTCTGTGCTGTGTTTCAGTGATGTGTAAAAGCAGGTTAGCATGGTTTGAGAAGATAATAGAACAGGAGTCCTAGGTGAAGGAATGCTCAGAGATCAGATGTTTTAGGTGCTGATATGGTGGGTGTTTTACAAGGGCATGGAACGTTCACACCTGTAAGCAGTAAGTGGCCTTACAAAGGTGCACTAAAGTAAATTTTATGGTTGTATTCAGAATATATTGAAAAGCAAATGCAATAATGTCACACCTTAACCACTGTCAGCAATACCAAGCATTAAAAATGTCTGTGAGCGTTAAGAGGTTGGTGTTGTTTTGATTAATAGCCAGCACAATGTATGGTAAAGTGTGATAAAGGCATTAATATGGTGGCTTTAAGGAAATCATTAAATCATTGCCTCTGTCTCTTTGGCTTGGCAAGAGTAAATTCATGATGGGTTTTTGTGGGAGTTTTTTTTGGTTTTGGTTTTGTTTTTATAGGAGCCAGTAGTTAAGCATTTATAAAGACAGCAAAGATTGCTAGAAAATGCATTAACTATAACTGTGTTCGGATTTCTGCTGTGCTTTTTCTTTACCCTAAGAATCAGGATCTGTTTCTAAAGCCTTGCCAGCTGCGTACTGAGAACAGAGGTGTTACAAAGAAAACATAACCCTTCACTGGACTCACTGCACAAAGCAGTACTTGGCTTCTCTACCAGCCAGGGTTTCCCCAGGCAGCTTCCCTTTCCCTATCAGGGAAAACATTTCGGTTCTGCATACTGGGTTTTTTCAGTTGCAGTTAGCATATTTCCTGAAATATATAAATTTGAAATTTAAGGTCTGTCTGCAGCGTGCACTGAAGCCTTTAAGAAATACGTGTCTGTGGATTTACACTGCACTGAAGAATGAAGTCTGTAGTAGTGTTGTATATGGGTATGAAATGTTCTAAAAACCTTTCAGGCTCTATTTCCTTTCCAGCTCCCCCTTCTAATCTCGAACAACTAATATTAACTATACTATTACCAATTCAGTAATGTTTTTTTGTGATAAAATTCTAACAGACATGAGGAGGTGTGCTATTTGTAAATAAGGCATAATTTATATTGTTACTATTTAATTTATCAGACTTAATAGCTTAAATAGTGATGGTGGAAAGTTCTGTAGCGTGTAGTCACTGATGATGTCACTGTTAAAGATAACTTCCATCAACAGATGGCAAAAATGGAACTGATACCACTGTGTTTGAGGGTTTTTTCCTCATACTCTTCAGTTATGTCTTACTTATCTTGGATTCTGTTTAACTGAGTGAGAGTATTGCACTCACGGGCTGCAGACTTGTGTTAAAAGTCTCTTAAATATTGATGTATTAATGTGTTTGTGTTTACAATATTGGTGAATGTTTTTAGTTTTGGAAGTTAATTTAATCTATAAAAATGACTTTATAGGGAGACCAATATTCTTACATGTAATGTAACATGTCTACTATTGCACAGCACTGCACCACTTGTCAAGTAGAGGGTGCCTGGTCTGCCCAGACAAAGTTGGTTTTTGTTCTCCAGGGAAGCAGCAGGTCTCTCAGTCCTGGGTAGAAGAGGATGTAGAGTTTAAAAATTGCAAATAACTACTGAAATCTGTGACAATTAATGGTAGTGGGAATGACATTAGAAAATGTTTCAAATGTTTTTTTGGTGCCTTGAAAATACTGAGAAGTGTAAGTACTATGAGTTAATCCGTGCTTAATGGAACTTCATGCAGGTGTCCAGCATAAAGAAACCATCTCTCTATGCTGTCTGTCATTGATGTGCCATTGAATTAATGGGGAGAGTTTTTATATGCTTTTTATATATATGTAGAGATGTTATAAAAATGTGCAAGTCAGATCGATCATCGTAGTATTTTATAAGCACTGGAAAAATACATTGATATTTTATTACAACACTTTTTTCCTCCTGTTTTAGTTACCTACCATGGTTTGAGGTATACTACAAGCTCCTAAATACCCTGGCAGATTATTTGGCTAAAGAACAGGTAATTTTACATATTCTAGTTCTTTGTGTAAAATATTTTCCTTGAAATAGTAGTCACCATTTGCAATACTGTAAAGGGATTCTATACTGTTTAGAAGTTTAAGGTTTTAGTAGGATTTAGAAGCATGTTTTATTCCTCCTACTGAAATGCAAAGAATCTGAACATACAGCAACTACAGTCACTTGAATCCCACATTAGTCTTAAAAAGCTGCTGAAAATATACCTTTATAACATGTCAGTCTCAGCATAAACAGGTCCTGTGTGAAGTGTGAGCAAAGTGTCACCTCACTGGAGAGCTGTATGACGTATTGATTGTAAACTGTAGCTCTCTGGAACTATCTGATTATCAGCTGCAAACACTTCTGTTCAGAACTGTATAAAATATGATGTACTGTTTCACCCTTCGCATTAACTAAAAACTATCTCTCGTAATTCTGACATCTCAAGTAACAAGACAAAATTACTTGCAGCATTTGGCGAAGAATCATGATAGTTTAGTTTGCATATTCATGAGCAATTAGATGTATTCCAGGATTGCACAGCAAAGGAGCTACTGGCATTTGTCTTTACTGAGAACATTAAAGCTATACCTTTCTGCTTTAGCTATATTACTGTACTAGATTATAATTTTTTTTTTAAAAAAGCATCAATATTTAGCCATATGCTGTAGACTGGAAAAGCTGACATTTCAAAAATATATGAAGTATAGAATAAGCAATAATTATGCATTATAATAAATGGACTGTGGAGAATGGTGATATTTTTTGTAGAAAGATAAATAAGAAGGTTTGGTGTTGGCTGTGTGTTTCAATAAAGTGGAATGTATGTAAGTCTTACAAATGCTATAATTGGACCTTGGGTTTAGTCCCTATTTCACTGTAATAGAAAAAATTGTTACTAAGGTTGTGTTTGAGAGAAAGGGATAGGGATTGTCTTGATCAGCAGTGCTGGCATTGCAGTTCTTAAGTCAATTTAGGTAGCAGGGTTTGTTGTTTTATGTGCTGAGAGCTGTTTTGGTGGGTTGGAAAGTTTTAGTGGTGCATGGAAGCAGTTTGTTACACTGCCTGGTGCCATACCTGTGGCTGAGGAGGCTGTGGGAGGACATTGCTCCCTCCTGGCCCAGGTACTGTTCATCTGACCAAGAGCTAGACCCAAAGTCTTGTTCATTGATATGGGGTCCAGTAGCAGCATCATCTTCATCCAGGGAGAGGCAGCAGCATCCTGTAAACTCAAAGCAATATGTTTAAAAGCTGGCCCTGGCTTGCAAGTGATGCTTTTGGTTTTACTTTGGCAACATAAAGAATTGCATCTCCACGAACAAAACCCCTAAACTGAATGAAAACCCCAAACCAGCAAACTCTCCAATCACTTCTCTTTCCCAAGTAAATGTCCCTTCTAGAGACCAAAGTGAGGGACCCCAGTTAAACCAGGTAGCTGCAAGTACATTTTAGTAAACCTTATTAACTGTTGAATGTGTTTTGATGAGACATATTTAATAAAATTTTGAATAAACCTGTATCAGGGCTAGCAGTTTTAGGAAGATGGTGTCCAGGGTATACAGACCAGCTAGACATGGTATCCCAGTTTTCAGTTGCAAATTATGTGATTGCCTTAAGGAGCATATGGGGAAACATGTAAGAGATTGGCTTAACTTGCAGTTACAATCATTTTATGAGATACAAAGCTGGCCTGAATTTTATACTTAATATTTAAATACTTCACTATGAATTGCAATTGTTTTGGTCATTAAATATTTGTATCTCTTTGTCAATATGTAGTTTGATGTGTAGTAAATAGTGATTAGTTTTTATATGATAATTAACTACCTTTAAAATATATTCCCTGTAGGAAAATGACTCAAATGATTTGTTAAAATCATTGTATAGCCATCCTGTGCCAAAGGCGAATGCTTTAGTCAGTTTAAGTGTGGTAAGTATTTTTTCTCTTTTATTCCTACTGACTATGAAATAGTAGGTAAAGTTGAAAGAAAAAGAACCCTCAACCCTTTGAAAGAGTAAATTTATGTTGCTTCCCGTCATTAACTGGCTTGGACAACCTTTTTTATTTTTTTCCCTCTGTGCAGGGTAGAGTTTGTCTCGTGTTGTTTTCTAAAAGTCATAGTCATAAAGAAGCAGAAATTTGAATTTTGCTCTATGGATGAGAAACTAAACTGCAGTAGGATCTGACAGTGCTAGAACTACTTTTTTGTGCTTCCAGCTGTTTCATGTAGACAATTTTGGTTTCTCCTGCTGTGCATCAGGAGACACTAACTCAGTTTTATTGCCTCTTATGTCTGAGTAGGTACAGTTTCAGGATTGGTCAAAAGTCTGTGAAAGCTGGCTGCTTTCCCGTCTTCCTTCCCATTTTTCCTAGTTTTGCTTAATCATACAAAAATGCTGTAGGAAGAACAGAAGTACACTCTGTTATGTGAAACTTTTGGCACATCTCAGTGAAAGAATGTGTCCAGGCCTCCTTTGCTTTTGTGCTCTGACTTTTTGTGGTGTGGGATGGGCTGGTGATAGTGGGGCAAGATGGTGTTGCTGCAGAAACATAAAAAAGTGGATATGTCATCGTTAGAGTTCCTGAAGTTTTAACCAGAATTAGCTTATGAGTGCATGTTTAAACACATTTGTAGAGCTTGTGTGAAATATAAAGCCAACACAGAAGCTCTGCTGGCTCCGAGACACTGTGCATGTTCAGAGCATCTGTGCAGCTACTGCGCTTGCCAGAAGCAGTGTGCAAATACCTGGGTCTTGGTTGAACCATCACACTTTGCAGGACACAGGACGAAGTGATTTTGTAAAGGCTTTGCTTATGCACGTATTGAAATATTGTTAGATTATTTGTCTTGACTTTGTGTGATTTCTTGTGACTTTTAGCTCATGTATTTTAGAAATGAGCCTCGTGCTTCAGTTAAAGTAAGCATAGATTCTAGAAAAGCTTCTGGCCCTGTTATGAAGGCACAGAAAAAGGGAGTCTACCACTTCTGTTCCAGCAGTTACTGATCCTTGCTGCTTAACATAATGATTATTTTATTTTATTTTAATTCTTCATATTTCAAATTCCTTGTTTTTTCACTAGGCTATAGAGAGCTAATATTTTCCCACCTTGTACAGTGCTAATTGACTGTATTTGAAAGTCCTTCCAGTCTTGTTTGTTGTTTTTCACCAGAACAATGAACTGGTTTTGAGGCTGCAGTTGGAATTGTTTCTGTTGATAAGTTTTTTCTTTCTGTTGTCAGTGTAATGTTTCAGTTCCTAGCACCTTTGCCAAAAATACTTTTGTATATCAAATTATATTTTGCTATCATTAATTGCAGTATTACAACCAATTATAATTTGGCAACTCTTAAAATGCTTTATAAAATGTCCATCAAAACTCCTGTGACTCAGAGGGACATAGAGAAGTTTTAAATATATTTTTCTTTGTATTTCTCACAAAGTTCACCTTTCTAGAACTTGTCCACCTCAAAATGAATGTTGTGGGGAATGTGGGCATGGCTGTTTTGGTGAATACAGCTGGCTACACTGGAACGACAGATTGCTTGCTATTAAGTCAATACTTGGTTTTATTTCAGTGTTGTCTGACTTTGGAATTGTTTTTTTTCTCAATTATGTCTTGTTCCCAGTTATATCAAAGAGTTTTGTAATCTTTCTAGCTGAACAGTGGTTATCTAAATGCAAGCCTCTTGCCAAATGCTTGGCTGCAGGTACAGTCGAGCAAATATTGTGGGTTCAGATGGGGCAGAGCAGGGAGGAATGGGTCAGCTGGAATCCCAGTGCTTGTTGGATCCACAGGCATCTCTGTTTCTGTAATGCTGCAGGGAGCAGGGAAATATTTATTGCCACTTTCAGTTCTAGTCTTCTGTATTGATGTTTCTTTCTTGGTCCTCATATATTGTAAATAAGCTAGACTGGAACCATCAGGGGTAATAGACTTAAAAATAATTGTAGGAATGACATCATGAGGTGGCTTTTCCTTGTACCAGGATCAGTCTGGTTCAGATTTCATTCACTCAGATGTGCTGCAGGGTAGAGGCTCATGGATGCTGCAGCAGGGTTTGGGTGGCAGCCCACAGCCGTCCTTAGGACTGTGTGTGCATAACCATGCATAAACTGCATCCAGTGTCTGGATCCATGGTGTTTCCTAGCAATCCTTGGTCAGGGGACACCAAAATACCTTTGTCCAGTTAGGGACCAAGTTCTGCTCTCCCCTGTTGGTCCCAGTAACAAATATTCTGCAGCTGAAATTTATGAGGTGGTCATTTGTTCTGTGAAACCTGAGCTTAAAAATAATTTGGGTCACTTTCATTTTTTTAAAAGTTTTTAAAAATTTTATTGTCGTTGGAAAAGCCAGCTAAGTCTGAGTTCAAATGGGGGAGGAATAAAAGGAATAAAACTTACTTTCAGCCAATATTTTAAACATGGAATATTGCAAGCAGTAGAGCCAGCTTTGGCCTTTTTTGTTGGAAAACTCAAAGTCAACTGTTCAATCTTTCTCTCATCTTGCATAAGAACCAAGAGATGATTTTTGCAAGTGAGCGAGTTTTGAAAAAACAGCCTTGTCTTATATCGGTGAGTTTAAAAGGCACTGACTATCTAAAGCCTATCGTAATTAAAGAAATAATCACTTGCTGTAGGATATCTCTGTTGATTTGAGGCTTATTTATACCTGTCCTTTGGGAAATTCTGCTGCTGTCTTTGGCCTAAAAGATCAGTCTAATATTAACATACTTCTTCTGTTTAAGTCCAGCTTCAGAGCTATATGTGTGTGCATCATAATGCTTTTGTGAAAACTGCTAAGAAAATCAAACCCCTGAACTGATGAGCAAAACTTGCATTTTCCAGTGTCCTTTTTAGAGAAAACTTCATACAGGACAGCAACTATTAATTTAGTATCTCTTCCAAGGTCATACATCTTCCTGAGAGAGTTCACAAAGATGTGCAAGGACTCCATACCACAGTGTTTTTGCTGCTTTATGACTCTTAATGACTGCAGTGATGGCTTTTGCTTCTCATAGTTCTGGCTTCCTTTTCTGTTTAATTAGTGAAATATTATTACTTTGTTAATTAGAAATGATTACTTCTCCAAGTTAATAACTTCATTACTCAGAAATCTTTTGATAAATATTCTGTGACCTTATTGCGTATAGGGAATAATTTTCTGTTTTCAATATACTTCTGAAGAATGCAGGCATTCTATCTGAGTCTAATCTGAATATTTTCCTCTTCTTGACCGGAGAAAAAAAATCTCTTTTTTTCCTGTGTTGATGTGAAACAATACCTGTGATATTTATTGTGCAAGTGGTATGATGTTTATGGGATGCCTTTTTTAAGCCAATTTTTTCCTTAAATTTTAACTATTGCCAAATGACCTAATTTGTGGGGAAAATTTTCTATTAAATGTATCAAGCTGGTTTAATAAGTCTCCTACACAGACTTAATAGTATTAATTTTTTTTTTCTTGAAGGCAAGACACATTTAAGTCTTGTAGACTTTGTTTTGGTATATCTTTTTCAAATTTGACTTGAAAACAAGCTATGTCTTTGTGTTGCTAACTATAATTGTAAAAATATACTGTAAAAGCAAAAGAAGTCTGGGAAAATGTCAAAATTCTGTTAAAAACAAATGCTAAAACCCCAATAATTATCTTATTTACTTAGTATGCACTGAGGTTTTTTTCTCCTTCAAGATTTAGACTAACATGCAAAAATGCCTTAAAATTTCTGAGCTAAATCCATGTCTGATAACTAACAAGAGCATTGGATTAATGAGAACAATTTAAATTACATCTGGTTTTAGTTTAATCCATTTTATATTTACATCCTCGATGGCCTCAGAGTAAGATGCATAAAATTGTAAATGTATTTCATAAATGATTGCAGAATCTCAGGCTTCAGATCTTGCATTTCTGTTAGCACATTTTTGATACAAAGATGTTTGGAAAGAAAGGAGAATGTATATCAAGTAATAATATTTCTATTCTAATTATTTTTCTCATGTGAATGGTTTTTCTTTTCCATTCTAAATTTACGTTTTGTCCTTTAACTTTTTTTTTGTTGCAATTTTTAATTCAATGCTTAATTTAATCAATGCTGTTCTCAGGCTCGTGACAACATTTAAAGCTGGCTTAATTTCAGTGTTGTTTCAAAACTGCAGCCCAGCATTTTGTTCCCTTGGTTTTGCGCTGTGCAGAACCAGAGCTTGTCATTTCATGTTGTGATCTGCTTAACTCTTTGTCTAGCAGCAGCAAGAATGTTATTAGAGAAATGGCTATTTGCTTGAACACAGATGGGGTTGGAAATCCTAAATGCTGGGTTCTTAAGAAAAGAATTTTTTTCCTGTGTGCATAAATTATCAATTATTTTTTCCCATCAATTAGCACTCGTATTTCATTACTCCTGATATAACTGGATTGCCAACTATCCCTGAAAGTGTAAGTATTCCATTTCTTGTTTAACCTCATTCTGGGCTAGGCTGAACTTTTGCTTTTATCAAGAGGAGATTTTTTTTTTCCAAGGCTGTTTTTAGAAATGATTGATGTCTGTTATTGCAACCTTTAGCTGGTGGTTACTGTTGCATTCATTAACCCATTTTAAAGCATTAACAGGGCATTTCTGACCACTGCTATTTCCACCCTTTGCTTGTAGTTACTTGGCTTCTTTGCATTTACTAGGATTACTTACATAAAATATATTCTACTTCTGCACCTCGTGTTTTATTTGAATACTTGCCCTTTAGACAGTGCATTGCTAAGCTGCAAGTTCAGCCATCAAGATATGCAGTCATTTTTTGTGCAAGGTGTTGTTTCAGGCTTTTTGAAAACATGCTGTACCTGCTTACGCTGGGATGCTAACCAAGCACCAGGAACAGAGGTTTTGGGGCTTTTTTTTTTGCCTGTGGTTTTTATTTTCTTTAGGAAGACTTGCATTCTGTAAATGCTAAATCCTGGATGGTGCTGTGGGTAAAGCACAAATGGGAAATCTTGGATCACGTTCTCTATGACGTGTTTAGCTAGATAGCATCTCATAAAAGAGCTTTGAAGGGTCCTTTTTTCCCCCTCCAGCCTCTAAATCTGGAATTGTATATGGCTGTATAAGTGTATTTTTACACTTTCAAACAGTGACTTCCTTCTGGAAGTTAAGCTGTTGGGGTTCCCAAAATCATGCAGTGCCCCGGAGCTCGTTCCTGGTGGATGATGGTGTTGAGGCAGCAGGGAGCTGCTCCCAGCTCCCCTTGGTGTCCTGTGATGCAGGGTGGGATGGGCCAGGGAAGGACACAGAGCTGGGAAACACCGGTGGAGAGGAGCAGGAAGGTGCTGGTAGCAGAGAGGAGGCCTGAGGCTACATCTGTGCCGGTGGGAAAGAGTCTAAGGCGGTGGCATGGACCATGTTGCAACCCAAGAAACAAGGGAAAGTTGCTGAGTGGAGTAATAAAAGAGAGGACACTTGTTGCTAGGGCAGGACAGGGCTTAGTTTTTAAATTTATGTCTTTGTCTATTTCAACTTATGTTTTGAATGCCTCTATTTTTATGGAAACTCTTAACTTACTGTTTGGAGTTCTAATAGAACATAGTTTTGGAGGCTAGAAGGTGTGTTACGGGCTCAAATTGAAGAAAATATGGGAAAGGATCTATCTGAACCTGTGGCTGATGGAAGATCTTGCAGTGGTGCCACTGTAGATTTATTTTTCTGGTTCGAGAAAGGTAAAATAATTTTTAGGTGCCTTTCTGTAATTATTTTTTACTGCTTTAATAAAAGTCTCATCCTTTCAGTGTGAATCAAAATACTAAGGTATTAATGGAGAGCTAGAACATGCAAGGAGTGAAGAGATGAGGTAATTACAGTAAATTAGCAATAAAATGAATTTTTTAACCTTTTATTGTAAGGTTCACATATTTCAGAGGCAGTAACTTTTCAGATGTAACAGAGAAATAACTGTGACTGTCTCCCAAAGATAATTTGGTCTGTACAAGATTGTGAGCTGTTTTTTACCACAGCTTTTTCAGCAAAGAATCAGCACACCATTATCAACTGCAGTGTTAGAGGGTGTCCAAGTTAAATTGGACTCAAATCCTCATGGTGCATCAGCCTCTGACAGCCCCTTAAAAGTAGCACTTGAAAGACCAGGGTTTTTTTTCCAAAATTGAGCGTTTGTAGCCTTAAAGCTCTGGTTTTTATCTCTTTCAAAATTCTATGCAGCATGGACCAAGAATAACTGTACTACTCCATGTCTTGAAATTAATAATGGGTTTATGAATTTGCATGAAGCTGGATTGACCATTGGATCTTTCTTTGTCAGTTTCTTTTTTTATTTGTTTAATGTTGCAATATATCCAAAAAGGAAGTCACCCCACTCTGAAGCTTTTCCTACTCATCTTGCCCTGGCTGTTTTTTCAGGGCTGGGAGGCCTTGCTGCTGTGCGTTGGCCACATTCAGAATAGAATGTTAGTGTACAATTCCACTGTTGATGTCTGTCCTGCTAGGGCCTATCCTTGATAGACCTCCTACATGAACATTCAGTGACATTGTTGTCCCTGAGAAGAGATGAACAGGAGCTCTGGTTGCAGATATGATAATGAATGTGTGAAATTAAATATTTTGCATATTGAGGGCTGTATTAGTATATTTTCATACATGTTCTCCAGTGTTTACAAAAATTTGCTGTTTTCCCAGGTGTTTTTGCTGGTAGCTATTTTAGCTTATTCAGAACTTGTGTGTCTCTGGTGCTGTGCCCTGCAGAAATAACTGTTACATTCAGCTGGAACACAGAGATCCCCCCACCTTTTTCTCTTTTCCCCCCACTTTTCTGGTGTCTGAACTATTAATGGGAGGTGCTGGTGGCTTTGCCTCTGATTAAACCCCACAGTGGGATTCTTCTCGGGGTGAAAAGGGTGGCTGCAGGAAGAACCCAGTACCTTCCACCAGTTCTGCAGGACATTTGATGTCCTGGCACACACAGCTCAAGCAGAAGCTTGATGATGTTCAACAAGCTGGTTTGCTGTACTTGAAATGGAATAAAATGTGTTGACTTTGGGAGAGCCTGGCTAAGTAGCAGTTTTATTACTGTGGCTGTGGCAGAGCAGTTATCACAGTGGTGGAAGATCCGTTCCTGGGTTGGAAGTAATGGTCACCTTAAAAGCATGTGGGGAAATTGATATAATAACCAATCTCATATTCTTCCAAATTTGAGAAAACAAAAGGCAAATCTAAGTCACAAGCATAATGAAATGAGCGAAATAGTAATAGCTTACACCACAGTTAACTTTTCATTTGCTTTAAAATCCAATTAATTATTTTTAAAGCACACAAATTTTGGTGCAAAGAGATTTCTTTAATAGTTTGGGTTGTAATTTTTTTTCCCACCTACTAATTAGACAAAAATGTTCACAAGTAATGTATATCAAATGTTCCACTTAGATACTACTCTTGCTATATTGTTAACTTTTTTTTTTATTTGAACAGAGAAACCTCACTGAATATTTTGTTGCTGTGGATGTGAACAACATGCTGCAACTTTATGCCAGTATGTTGCATGAGAGACGAATCATTATTACCTCCAGCAAACTAAGCACTGTAAGTACTTCACACATCTCCTTTTAAGTAGGATATATTGAACATTTCACAAAATGACCTGCAGACCTTTGTGGTTTTAGATATGTTCCATGTGTACTTAAAAGACAATATCTACATACTCTTCTAATATATGGTTTTAGTCTGGCTCTTGAAGTACAAAAGTCTGATTTATATAAGACCTACTCAGATACATTAAGTCAGGTTAATTATTTTTCTTATCAGGAGATGAGAGTTCTTTAACTCTCCCAAGTTCATTTTTGTGCCTTCTAACCTAAAAAGAATTCTTAAGGGCTATTATAAGATCTTTATTATTCACTTGTGGCTTATTCCATTGGAGCTACTTGAAAGAAATCAAGGGTCCCTAATAATAGCTGCTATCCTAACCTGGTAATAGGTAGATTCATCTTTGTTAGAGTGGTTTGGGAGTGCACACTGTAATATCTCTGATTTGGAGCAGCTCTTCAGACTGTCAATAACGTACAACTCAAAATAGCAGTTTTTTAATTAAAGGTTTTAAGCTGCTGCTCACATTAAATTTTTTTCCCCCCTCTTATGCCTGCTTAGACTGCTTGATAAAAGAATGTTGCATTTTATTTGGAAAGTGCACCTAGATATTCAGATGCCATTTTATTTTACTCTTCACAGAATCTTACAGGTTTTTAAAATCCCCTATATTTTGAAAATACTCCCAAGTCAGTTTTGCATCAGTACAAGACTGTCACTTTATAACCAAGTTTTAATCATAGAGTATAATTCTTATGCAGAATCTTTAGCGTATTAAGCACCGTTACCTTAATTTTTTTGAAGAATGCTGCGTAAAACATTTTGTTTAATATGCTGTCTGTGGTGGAAAATCAATTCTGTATTTCTGAACACTGCTAATTGCACTACCAAAGAAATGAACACATGGGTACAAGGTCGGATATAGTACTAAAAATCACCATTTTCAAAGACTTGCAAGTGCTGTAAGGAGTGAGAATTCTCTGTTTATGAATAGTGGATAAAACTCCTTTCAATTTTTTTGAGTCCAAAGTAAATTGAAGATAGAGAAGATTCAGAATTGCCATAAAAGGCTGACAGGTTTTAAGCTGCAGGTTGTAGTAGTGATTATATAATTGCCTTACTATTTTTTTAAACACCGCGGTGTTGGGTCCCTGGATCTGTGACCAGCACTGCAGTTGGGGCAGTGCACAGAGGCAGCACTTTCCCCGTGCTCTGCAGGGTGTGCAGCCAGGTCAGTCCTGGGAACTGGACTGAAGCAAACACGGGGTCATACAAGCAGAGGCCACATGAACAACTGAAAACCAGCAAAATAAATACTAAATGAATGTAGACAATCTTCACATTACTAGTCTCTGATACATTTTTTAACTACCAAAGATTTTACTTTTTCCTAGGAAATTTCCATATTTAATACAGAGGGTTTTTCCCCTCTCCATGCTCCCCTTCCCTTCCTGAAATGGCTAGGGGAAGAATTGTGCTTTACAGCACAGTAATAAAGCCTGAATGGGCAAATAGATTTTGAAGGGAAAGCTCTTTCAAAGAACCTGTCTTAGCAGAATCTCGCATGATGTAGCAAAACTGGGGAATCAGAATTTTTTTTCACTTTGCCAGTCTGAAACACTGCTTGCTATATTTAAGGGGCAAAAAAAGGGAAAGAAGAAGAAATACACTATTAAAAAAACTCAGCTCCAATGATGCCCCAGTCAACCCTGTTTTACTGCTCCAGTAGAGAGGAGATAGGAATCATGATGGCAGCTCTGAGCCCATGGAAGATTCATTCTGCAGGTGAGCACGTGTCAGTCTGCTTGACACGATTTAGAATTGTGCTCTCAGCCTACATTTGGATCTGCTTAAGACTTGTTTTTGTTAGGCTGAACATCCCAGCTAGTCTCTAGTGCTATGATGTGACAAGAGAAGAGGAAGCCCCAGAATTAGACTGTGCTGATCTAGGCTACCTTATTTACATGATCAAATTTCTTTTTGGGAGTCATTACAGAACAACAGATAGAATATTCTGTTTGTGAGAAACTTCCACTTTGTTTACAGTTCAGCTGTTTATTCCTAACCTTTAAATGAATTAATAGCCATCTTGGCTATGTCTTCACTTGAAAATAATTTATGTCACTTTCCAGACATTTGTTGTGGTGTTTGGGCATCCTGGAGTGTCCCCAAGCTGTAAATGTAAATAGTGGCTTGCAGGTCAAATCCAAAATGAGAAAGCATGTCAGCTTCACTTTTTTTCTGGTTGCTTTTTCAGTCTCCTAGCATTACTTAAGTCATAGCTATACAAAATTACTGCCACGTCATGTTGGGTCCACTTTTTATACAGGATTGGTTAATTTTCATTTGCAGTAGTGAGTTCTGATAAAAGAGAAAAGTAGACTTGGCTTATTAAGAGCTTCAGTTCACAGAAGTGCTGCCTGCTCATCTCTTTCATGAACAGGAGTGATGCATGGCTTGCTTCTTTACAGAGCAGTATAGTTAAAAAAGTTAATGAAACACTTTCCAGTATTCCCTATAAGAATTTAATTGAATTGCCAAGAATGATTAAATGTGTTTTTGGCATAAAATATTTCTTCTTTAAAAGGGGGATTGCTTGATGTAATACAGTAAGCAAATGGAGGGTATTTGGATGTTAGCCTTTGCAGGTTTTGTGCTGTTTTACTGTTGCATCCAAGGCACAACAGAGTCGTACCTTCTGTTGCAAAGGTCACGTTTTAATATTCCTAAATTACAGCTTCATACTTGAAAAGATTAATTGTTCAAAAATAGTGCAATCAAGCACAACTTTCTGTTAAGGGAGTCGTGTCTTATCTTTAGGGTTAACTGAATATCAAGTGTTTATGTCAGTTCATGAAGACTGGGTTGTGATGTCACCTTCAAGTTATCGGCTCTGTTTCAGTTCACTATCTCAGGGCAGTGACTGATAACAAAAGGCATAATTCAAGGCCTTGTTCACTTTCTCCTCGCCCTTCTTGTGGAGGCCAGCAATGGAAAACTGCCCTTACTTATGTTCAGGAATTCTTTGTCTGCCATTTCTGCCCTATTAATTTTGTATTGTCACTATAGTCAAGTAAAGGATCAGTCCTAGTATGGAAAAAAAAAGGGGGGGGAAATGATACTGTATTTAAAAGGGTTTACTGTAGAGGAAAAAATAAAAGAAAAGAAAGTTGCCTGTTTTAAGGTACTGAGTAGAGTTTTTTAATTAAAAAAAACCAAACAAACAACCAGGAAAATAAAGAACCGTCTGAAGGTGTTTCAGTTTATATTTTATTTCAGCCGAGCAGGCTTTGTTTTATGTGCATCTTCAGATTTTTGCAGTTGTTGTATTTTCTTTGCATCTTCCTTGAAATTGATTTTCTGTGGGTTTATCTGCTTTAAAAACTCCCTTGGTGTAGATATTTGTCTTCTAGTCCTTCCAATTACTACCAAGATATAAGTGGAAACTTCCCACCACTCCATTCTCTTGTAGCTTCTGGGTCATTATTTGCCCTAACTGTTGATTCTTTTATTAGCTTGACTTTCCAACCACTTTAATAATGGGATTATTATCAACCTCACAGCTTGCTTCAGGCTTAGTGTTAGAGCGAGATGGATTCAGCTAGCCTGAGGATTATGCTCTATAAGATCTGTTTGTAGCAAAAAATTACCATTTCTGGCTTTTGAACAGTAAAGTATGAAAGAGAAACAAATTATATGGCTTTGGATTAAGCGAAAGGATGAATGAAACAAAGGGATTGATGTATTCACAGAGGTGGCTGTTAGTTATTTCACTTTAGCAGCAAAAGGAAGACCTTTCCTAAATGTCATGCTGTATGTTCTTGCACAGCACTGTTTTCTCCCACGTCACTGCATCTGCATGTATTCTTATTAGTTGCACGGAGCTGCATGAGTTTCAGTACAAATAATTTTTTAATTCAGTCTTTCTATAAATTATTAAAGCACTGGGCTTGGATTTTCCAGGAAGGCTGAACTACAGCATTGATTTTATGCATGCTGGAGGCAGGCCCTAGATGTTTTGGCCCCAAGTGCACCTGCTGTGGTAGTCTACCAGAACATCATACCACACTCATGTATTCAAAGCAAAGGAATAAATCATGATTTTACAACAGTGCATCAGTTGACTTATTGCTGTTTTGTGACCGGAGGTAGGAAGGATTGCTGTTTAAAGCCATGTCATCGGTTCTCAAGTCACTCAAGCATGAAAGCTTGTCATATGCCTCTGTAATTGTACCTCTGCAGTCTCTCCCTAACTAGTCAGCTGGGGCTGTGTGTTCGTCTCCAACACCCGGCTGGCCAGTGTCTGACAGGAGCTTTCTCATCAGCCTGTCAGTGATATGCTAACTAGATGGGATCTTGTGCGGCCGGCACTGGCAGGTGGAAGGGATGCTACACTTTAAAGCAAATGTCTAAATGTTAGCTCCACTTTGACCAGTATTTGTTTCGGGTAATACAAGCCTGGTGTGTCTCAGAGCACGGTGCTTACAAGTTCTGCTTGGCGCTGGCTCTGGGTTTCTTTGGTAGCCCTACAGAAACAGACATGTATGTCAGTAGAAGATACAGATTTATTTGTTTTGGTGGTGAAGGAGCACCGAATATAAATTTCCACACATACGTTTGTGTAATCACTTTCACTGTTGCTTCCATGCAAAGAGAGCTTTCTACAGTTGCCCCAGTTGCCCTCAGTGAATTGGACTGAGTATTGGCTTTATTCTCTTTGCCTCGTTAGTCTTGTTCAGCTCTTGTCACACTATCCATAGTTGCTCAGTAAAAATATTACCGATTTAAAATTTAATTCGTGTCTCAAATTCATGTGACCTGGAGATATTCAAGGGCTAAATTTAGTTCTTAAAAGTCAAGAAATGGATGGGAATTTATCATTAACTTGCATAGCAGAACAGATATTCTGCTGATACTCACTGTGCTCCCAGAAGCATAATTAGAATTAATTTTGGAATATAACCTCAGTTGGGCCATTTGGTCTGGAAGAAAATGACAAGTGGCATTTAATTTTTTTTTTTTTTTGAGTTCAGGTGTAAGCAATCTTAAGATAAACTGGGCAGGGGTGTAAAGTGTTGTAGGTGCAGTTAAGTTCCCATTGGGACACCTACAGGTGTCCTTAACTGCACCTGCAACACTTCCAGCAATGAGGCTGCGGGATGTCAATATGGAATATAGTGGGGTTAGGATATACAGCCACATCTGGAAAGCTCTCTCGGTCTTGAAGTTTAGAATAGTTTTCCCATTGCCACAGCATAATATTAGGAGAAATAACTGCTGAAAGAATTTGTGAAAAGAAATTGAAATGTATGGCTAAAAAAATCATCTTCTTTTAATGAGAGTGGGGGGGGGAAGCCAATAAATAGTTGAAAATTGCTATTACTTGCCATCTATGTAAAGCATGAAGAACTTCATTGCTAGGTTTTATAAAAAAAATTTTAAAAATCCCGAACCTCAAAAATCCACACTGTAAAAAAAAAAGGCACGTAGACAGAAAGACAGATCCACAAATTAGTTTCAGAATTTAATTTTTCACTTACTAGCACTTGCAGGAAAAAGGAAGTTCCAAGATTGAGTTAAACTGGGGCAAAGTTGTTTCTTTCTCCAGTTCATATGAGATTGGGCAATTCAGTAGAAACTGAGGGAAAAAAACCGCTGTGTAGAGCCAGTTGAGGCACTGCTGTGGGCATAAGCACTCTGAGAGAAGCCTTCAGGAACTGAGTCCTTTGTGGCTGGGCTGAAGGGGAACCGAAAGGGAAAGAGTCCCTCTTCTGTTGAGCAGAACTGTCTCACCCACTCCAAAAAGTACCAGTAAAGTCATTTGGTGGTCGTGTGAAGCAAAAGAAGTGGTGAAGGGCTGCTGAAGGGTGCATGAGTGTAATACCAGCCCTCGTTCTGGTGTGCTGGTATGGCAAGAATTCCCCTTTTCACGCTTGCTACTGCTTTATCACTCTTTTGTTCCTAAATTCACCAATGACAGGATGAGCTATAGCATCATTGGTGGTTCTCTATTCTTGTTACAGTAAGTTGTCTGTCAGCCATTCACAAGGAAGTTTTTCCCTGATGCTTCTTAGTGTATGGCAGAAGAACATGCCATGGAGTTCCTTTGGAGGAGGAAATGTTAATAAAAAATTACTTTCCTGGAAGCTCTCCTGTCAGAGGTGAGAAATGTTTGCAGAACCCCCTAATTTTATGGGAGGGTAGCTCTTCCTCCATAGAGACAGATAATAAAATAAAGGAGGAAGGAAAGGACATGTCAGGAGATGGTCAGGAAAAGGGACACGAAGGTGTGAATGTTTGTAGTGTTCTGTGTTTTTGTGATCAAGGCAGACATAAAGAAGTTAGGGAATAAGTGAATGTCAAGGTGG
Source organism: Lycocorax pyrrhopterus obiensis (assembly GCA_014706295.1). NCBI lineage: Eukaryota > Metazoa > Chordata > Aves > Passeriformes > Paradisaeidae > Lycocorax > Lycocorax pyrrhopterus. Next base: position 22,774,441 of record JACSVZ010000013.1, read on the forward strand.
GGATAAGCAAATCAAGAACATACAGAGATGAAATGAAGAGATGTGAGGAAACTGCAATTTTTGAACAGATGATATGAAGAAGCATAGTTAGTTTATTATAGGATAAATGAGTATCATAAGAGGCATGTTAGTTAACCTGATCTGTAACATGTTAGGGATAAAACCTGCTGATTAACTTCCAAGAGTTCCATTTTCAACCTATAAAAAATACAAAAAACCTTTGTGGTATGAAAATATTGAGTAAATGAATGAAGTTACATATTTTTTTCTCTGCACCCACACCTACTTTGTTATGTAGATACCTGTGATTGTCTGTAAAAGCGCCTGTAGGTCCCTGGTGTAGGCACAGTATGTCAGTGGTGTTCCTTGTTGAGCACTCACCTGTCTACTACCACTTCAATTCTATTTTCTGCTCAGCTTCCGTTATTGAGAAACATGTCACTCCTGGAGCCATAGGCAAGGAACAAGCCGTGTCTGCAGCCTTCTCTTTTCTCTTCCAAACTAATGCACAAGAATGATGCCATAATGCTGCTTTGTGAATCAAGAATTGCAAGAAAAGAATGAAATTGATTGTATATGAAGTGCTGTCAAAATCATGAATAACGCTCATCTTTTCCCTTTCCTTCCCTCAGAATGATAAAAGGAAGCGAATAATCCTAAAAAAACCCAACAGCAATTCCAGGAGAAAATAAGTTTTTATATAAGTTTTTTCTTTTACATCTTTAATTTTTACAAGGGAAAAAGTTAAAAATTTCATCTGTGAACTGGAAATATATTTCCCTTTCTCTCTCCCTTCTGTTAGAGAGGAGAGCTGGGTTTTATTCTTGCCTCAACAGGAGGAAAATGCATTATGGCTCATTTAAGGTCCTCCCTCTTTTTCTTCCTAAAGGTTATGGAGATGGCAGATGGAAAATGATTAGCCAGGAGCTAAATTAAAGAATTACATAGAAGTGGCTTTGCATATCATGGCTTGGGCAATATATTCTGTTCTCTTTCGTTGCTAAAGTTTTTTTCCTCACTGATTTCTCACCAATGCCAGCAGAATGGGCTAGTTTATCATTTAGTCTGAGTGCTTAATCTTTAGAGCTGGGAATAGATTTATGCTCTCTTGTAAACTGGCAAAAGCAAGAGCTCCCTTCCCCCAGCAATCTTCCCAGTGCCCTGCCCCCTGTTCAAGAAGTGGATGGAAAAGTAGGTCTCCACAAATGTTAAGCATCTGTTATGGGTTTGGGGCCTGATCTCATTCTCAATCAAACAAGTTTTAGATGTGTTTGCCCCTCTAAAGTTCGTTGTCTTACGAGTTGTAATAATGTAGAGGAGAGGCTTCCTTTCACCTGTACGACTGTTCCCCTTTCAGGAAGCAGCTAGTGGTTTCTCAGTAATTCTTGTGAACTGGGAATGTTGGGGTAGGAGCAGCAAGGGTTGGTCCAGGCTGATGGTAACTGCGGTAATTGTGGTGAAACAGTGACCCATCCCCTACAGTTTATTGCTATAGGTATTAATGAGTAGATGAGATAACAAAACTACACAGAATCTTGGGCATCTTTCAACATATGTGTGGTCAAGGCAGTGGGAGGGAAGCAGTTCTTTGGCCCATTGGGACTGTGAGGGAGGAGGGAGAGAGCACACCAGTACCCATTTCTGGACATGGTGTTGACAGAGATTGACAGTGTTTGACGATTTTTCAGGAAATGGTTTTATCACAGTAGTTCTTTAGTTGCTTACAGTAGATTTTGAAAGCTTGTACAGAATCACAGGTTAATTTTACTTTAGCATTTGTTTAACTTCTGTTGCTGTTTTTGGCTTTCTGACAAGATTCTGCTAATCAGTTTCTGTCTTTCTAGTTTGTGCATTGCAACATGTGCAAATCTTGCCACCTATGCTCTTCCTCTCTTTTTACCTTTGATTATAGAAAAGGCTTTGAAGAAAGTAATTTATATAGATAGAAACTGCCAGGTAACTTTTGTGCAGGATACAGGTATTTTCATGTTAGTCATTGAAATTATGTGAGTAACAGGTATCAAATAAGCATTGTCTGTGAGTCTGCAGAAAGTGTTTCAGCTGAAGTAGCATGGCTCTGAACATATCGCAGTGTTTCAGCAAAACCTAAATTGAGGAAAAGGAAAAAAGATAACAGAAAAAGGGACCAGTCCCCTTGAAATACAGAGCAGAAAGATTCATTGATAGAAGTGAGCATTGGGGTAGCAGATACGCACATCAGAATTACTGCATCCATGTGAGGGAGGGGAGGAGCTGCACTCTGTGTTCCCAGGAGCAGGTAAACCTGCTTTGATCGAGTCTTGAGCTAAAACTTCTCCTGGCTGTTCATGTTCATCAGTGCATAGATTTTGAACAACAGCCTTCTCAACTGTCTGCTTATTGCCATAAGGTAGAAAGTAACTCATCGTTCTCTGGAATTTGGGCATTATTTCAGTCTTGTAGAGATTTGGTAGCAATCAATTTTCTGTCCCTCAGTAATGAATTTTGCTAACAAACTCTGTAATGTGGTCTCCCACTATTTGGAGACTGTATTTTCACTGGGCATGCAGTTTCAGAATTTTTTTTTGCAGGGATAAAGGTAAAAATTATTTTACCAAAATCACTGCAGTACTCTGGAGAAAACACCAATTACTTTCCTTGCAGGATATGAAAGCTCACATGTTGATTCTGGCTGCAGCATCTTATCAGGAGAGATCAGAAACAGACTGAAACTTTCAGTTGTACTCAGTGCTATTAGCAAACCTGTTACTGATGGAATGAGACATAAAGCTTCTTCTCATGTCCAGTGCAAATGTTAGAGATTTCAAATTAGATGTGTTCATTTGTTAGAGGGTTGGACATTGAAATTTTACTTTTAACTAATTCAAATTGATTGACTCATGCTGTTCGTGTCGTTTAAAAACAAAGTATTTAAACCAATTTAAAATATATAATCAATTTATTTTTGAAAATAAAAGTTGTTTAACTAAAAGACATTCTTTGACATGGAAAAAGAAACAGTCTAAAAATCAAAATTGATGGCAGAAAAATATTAAAGGTTCTGTTCGATGTTGGCAAATGGGTTTGCTTAGAAGCTGCCTAGCCATTTTTTATGGGTAGAAACACAAGTCTAATAGGTCTTTTCTAGTGCACTGAACTACAGGAGGATGTCTCAACATCATTTGTTGCCTCAAACCAGGTAATAAATTATAAGATTTGCAGAAACTAGGTCCTGCAGCACTTCTCTGCTATAATTTAAGATTTTTTAGCAAACTGCAGAGTTGGGCAGTGATCTATGTGTGTGTATACATAAACATACAGCAAATGTAATTGGACAGAGGGTTTTGCCTTTTGTATAAAACTTACCTGTAAAAGGAATCACAGTTCATGTTTATCTGCAGTTGTCAGTGGAAAAATAAGTAGGGTTGTACACAGTCTTGAGGACAACTTCAAGATAATTTGGGAGAATGTCTACTGAAGACAACTTCAAGATAATTGAGGAGAATGTGTACCTGTTTTGAAAATTAGTTTTTCCTGATCTATGATGTATCTTTCCTTACAATTGTTTTTTTAAAAGGTAGTCCTTGAAAATTCCTTTCAGAATAGATAGGAGTCAATTGTCAGACTCCAGAGAGATGCCTTTGTCCCTAAATAGTGTAAGGAATTGTTTTCTGCAGAAGATATCCCCACTTGGTGAAGCAGCAGACTCTCATTCCTTTGCCTGGGAGCTTGTGCTGTGTGCTGTTTGAGGATCTCCTCCTGCAGCCTTTGGCAGGTGCTGCCAGGCTCTGCTCCCAAGCACAGACGCTGTTGGACACCCCCAGATCCGGTGTCACCTTTGTAGAGTTTTGATGTAAATGGTCAAGTTCTGCCTGGTGCTTTTCAGAGCTCTGGAACTGCCTGGAACTGGATGTGCAGCATCATTCCAGGGTTCACAGCAGTGTCCCTTCCGTGCAGTGGAGTGGATGTGTCAGTTAGGGGAAGGTTGTTTAAATAACTGATGCATTTGAGAAATGCAGTCACTGTTGAAACAGTACAAAAAGCAAAAAAGAGATTTTTTTTCCAGAAAGTTTGCAAATTTTAATATGAAATCCATAATTATCTCATCATTGTTTGCTTAAAGGCAGAGTTGGCAGAATATTAAAATGTCACACAGTTTGAAGAGCAGCACAATCCCATAGCTGCTTGTGTTACAGGCTGTATACAACAGGAAACTATAAAACATGTTGATGGCATACTAAAATGTTTGGAAACCTACTGCAGCAGCACAGAGGGAAATGTTTTAATAAGATCTTACATTAAGGTGATATTCAATAGAAAAGCAAGGAACAGTACAACAAAAGCTTGATGTGTAAGTAATCAAATATTTCCTTTCCTGGTAGAAATAATAAAATTTAGTAGATTAAAAAAATTATAAATGTTAAATAGATGCTAGTGTGAGTGCCACACTAAAATACAGATTATAAAACGAGTTAATAAAAGTTCAGATGTTTTTAAGGAATTGCACACTTCCTCTGTTAAAGTGAGAATTAAAATATAACAGACATATGCATAAGATAGGGAAATTTCTTCATGCAAATAGTATAGTCATCTTAATTCATAATTTAAGAATGCCTATTAAGAGGAGGAGGAGGCGACTGCATGCATCAGGGGATATCCTGTATAACTGTATGCTCAGCTTTTTTTCAGCCTCTGATTGAAATACACGAAATGCTAATTTTTGTATAGGTTATTGTAGTTTGAGATTTATATACTGTGTGCAATAGTATGGGGACATACTAATTAGTAATTCCATATCCATTCTGAGTGAAAGAGCAAAAAACACAATGATGAGCTGGACTGTGCTATCAGTAGTGTTAGTTGAACTACAGAGAGGGATAATATGGAAATAAACCTCATAAGTCCCACTGCGTAGAAGAGGAATAAGGTACTCATTTATTTCCTCCCCCAAATCAATTCTTAGTAACCACGCAGTAATTATTAAAACAGCCGTTATTATAAGTCCAAAATGAGAGTAATTGCGGAGGTGTGGTGTAAAGCTAAGAAAGGAGATGTTAATCTGCAAGGAAGAGTTTAAATGGGGAATTATGATATCCTTGGCTTTCTGCAGTGTAGCTGTCAGGCTCGGGCAGCTCGCTGGTCAATAGTGACATTCTGTGTGTCAGTGAACAGAGTCTCCTGATACCTTAACCTGCAGTTCACACATTACTGAAGCTCCAACTGTCGAACATTCAAGTCCCTTGGTACCACTGCAGCTTCCAGACTCTCCTGACTGGCTCATGTTTCATTCTTTGGCAATTTGCCCTAATGATATCCCTCAGGAGCTTTCAGACCCTCTTCTTTTCCATATTTAATCGTGTTATATTAATCTGAGTGCTGAGCAAACTAGGCTGCACAAATTGTAATTGTCTGTGATTTCTGCTGCAATGGTCTTATAACTGCTTTTTTTCATTTTTAGTGTAAAAAGACATGTACAAAATTGTAGTGTAATTTTTATTTACAAGTCTAAATGTCCAAGACAGCCAGAGTGTGAATGCTTTAACTACTGCTCTGTTCCACAAAGAGGGTTGTTTTTTTTCCCATGTAAAATCCATAATGTTTTAGCACTTGCTGTATTGGCAGGATTTACATTTTATTTTTAGCTCTTTGTTTTGTTACTGTGAAAGTTCATGTCTAATAACCAGTGTGATTATCAAGTTAAACTCAGGTAGTAATTTTGTTGTGATATAAAACATTAGGACAGCCTCATCTTTTCCATCAGCTTGGTAACTTCTAAGTGGGGCATTTGCTTTAAAATTTTTTTTCCCTTTTTTTATGAAGTTTGTGATGGATACACGCTACCTTCTTTTGAACACAGTCTTGATTTTTTCTCATTTTGTTGTAACTCTATGCCTGCATAATAAAATAACAAAATTTGAGAGACTCCCTGATAGCAAAGATAGATCAAATTTGAATTCTTTATGTATTACAGATTATTTTGTTTACTTGTGGAATGAACTTGGCCCCATTTCTAATGAATTCCATAGTTATTTGTTTGTTTGTTGTGGGGGTGAAGTGGTGGTTATGGTGGTTTTTTGTTTGCTTTAGAAAACCAGAGAGGTCCATTTTGAGTGGTAAGCAGTTTGTAGCACCTCCTTTCGTGGTCAAGGAGTCCTTCATTTTCCGTGATCCTTGTGCCAGGCTTGGAAGTCTCTGCTTTGGGAAGAGAGTTTTGGAAAATTGTAATAAACTTTTTTTTCTGTTACAGGGAATATTCACTTCAGATTTTTTTTTTTTTAAAGATAGTTTGGAAATCAAGATAGTGACATGAACAGGAGTTAATCCTGCTTCTGAGTTTAGTGCTGTTTTGTCTCTTCATGCAGCTTCAGATCACTTCCAGTTAGAAATAGCAGAAATGGGGACCAGGAAACTTCCCTGAGTCTTTCCCACTCAGTGGAGCCGAGTGAAACTGGGGTGCACTTCAGTCCTGTGTGTTCATGGCAGTACTCATGTTTGACCATGACTGCATCAAGTAATTCATGATTATTTTCCTTTTTCCAAGGGCATAGCTGAGCAGGGAGGGCTAACTCGACTTGTTAGCCTGACTTCTTGCAGATGTTGTGCTTGTATACTTACATCAGAGTTCTTCGTGGATGTGTTTTGGCAATTCAGAGTAATTTACAAAATTATGTAATAGGTGGTTTGGGGAGGTTAAGATTCTTGCATGTCTAAAAGTTAATTTAAGATTTTGTATTTTCCTTTTATTCATGTTTTTTTTTGTTGCCAATTCTGTGTGTGTATTTTTATTTTTAGTTAACTGCTTGTGTTCATGCGTCAGCTGCATTGTTATATCCAATGTATTGGCAACATATTTACATCCCAGTGCTTCCTCCACATCTTCTGGACTACTGCTGGTAAGACAGCTAACCTGTTATCCCCATTTCTGAGATTCTTACCTGTCTTAGGATTCTGAGTAACTGATGAAAACACTAACTCTTTATTGTGACTGAACATACAGGATCCAGTTTATGAAAGCACTTAGGCCAGTGCTTAAATGATGACTTGAATAGGGATATCCCAGCATGCCTTGATGTGGTGTTTGAATTGATACCTTGAATTACAGTGCTGATTACCATCAGTGCAGCATTTAGAATCCTGTTTGTAATAACTGTTTCTGTTTTATTGGTAAGAGAATTCATTCAATAATTTAAATGCAACTGTGTTACAGTTTACTTTTAGTTGGCTTTTATTTGAAGTTGAAATAAATGATACTTATAGAGGTATTCAGAAAAAAAATGATCATTTTTTCCAGAATCAGATGTTAGTATTCATCAGTGATTTAGTATTTGTATTTTAATTCAGCCAGGCTCAGGATTCTAGCCAGCGCCTTCCCAAAAGAGCTTAAAAACTCCTTTTGGGACTCCAGAATTTTTATAATAAGAATTCTGCTTCTTCTGATGTGTTTCTGTTCACATGACAGACTCTGTGGTTTTGGCATATTTTTAAAGTTGGACAAGAATCACTTTTTGATTCACTTCTGATCCTTCAAGGGGATGATGTTTCCACATGCCTGTGTTTCACAATTTCAGGCTAAGACTACTTGTTTTTATTCAGAGTAGTGGCAGAGATAGTAAATGAGAGTTTCCATTAAAGCATTTAAACAGGAATATCCATCCCTGGAGATTTTCACTTTACCTAGACCCTCTGGGTTTGTTAGGGAAAAATGAACCATTTCAAGCTGTTTTAGAGATTGGGAATTATTATTATATATAAAAACTGAGACCCAGCCAGATGCTTACCAAGCTAAGTCTATGTGTTTTTCATAGAAATCAATTATGCTTATATGTTTGCTGGGCTTTATGTTGTTGGTTTAGTTTGGGTTTCCCCCCCTCAAATCCATGAATATATTGCTGTTCCACTGAACTCCACCCAGTCTACTGAACTTTTGTTTTCAAACAAATTCTTGCTATGTTTCCTTAAGTGTCTTTGATAGTTTTTCCTGAATTTCACAATATTTGCCCATGGTATGTATTTTTTTTCTGTGATATTTCTTACAATTCATGTGTATATTATTTGTTGTTTTAAAAAAGAAAACAAATGTTCTTCTCCAACTCCTCCCTTTACTCACAAGTATAGCTAAGCCTTTCATCTTTAATGATAGTTTTCTTTTGAAGAAACTCTGTCCTAATTGTTTCTCCCCCTGCCTTTGATAAAATGCACCAAGGTGGGGTAGAACTTGGGTGTGTTTTAGTTTTTGTATTACTTGAGCTTACTGCCAGAAGCTTTGTAATTTCTCAGATCATCCATAAATGCTGTTTTCAGAAGGCAGATCAACACCTTGATTCAAGCTGTACCCTGTACAGTGCATCCTGAATACTAGAAGATTTTTTTTATTTCCTCTTCTAAGCACAGATAATGTTTCCAGAAATAATAATGTTAGATGCTGTACACAGCTCCATGTGATGATGATAATAGTTGGGATTCTAGGTCACTGTGGCGTGACCTGAGAATTTTTTTTACTCATTAAAAAGAAGCATGGAATTTCTTAAACTTGTAAAATTCATTTATATCCCTTTTTCACAGTAGTACAATAGGGTGGAGGAAAAGTTTCCCTGTTTTAGAGATGTTCAAAAGGAAACATAAAGTTCATGAAAAGAAATACACAACTGATGAATTTTTTCACAGTAACTATAATTCAGACCTTTTGACTCAGATTTTTGTGCATTTACATTTCTCTTTCTGATCACCTGAATGGTTCTTTTGTTAGATGGGTTGGAAAAGTGTAATAAAAACACATAAATTACTTGACTTTCCTCATGTTCTGGTGTATTAACAGTAAATAAATGTTCTCCTCACAGATATATAATATATCAAGTTAAAAAACCTTGATGAATTCTTGAGGTCAAAGTTTATGGTAGGCCTGATCTAGTTTGCCGTCCAACGGGATCGTGCCAATTTAAAATAATTAAGAGAATTTAAAAGTTATTTTGTATACGTCGATTTTTAATGTCATTTTGATAAGCAAAGTTCTTTTTTTAAATTGCCATTTTTCCTTTTAGCTCAACATGCATTTTCATACCTAGAAATTTCATTGTCAGTGTTGCACTTGTACTTGTTGGGTTGTCTCCCATGAACTCTCATTTTCTTAGTGTTGTTCTGAAATGGTATTCAAATATATGAAGGAGGGGAATATCAATTGGATATTTTTGTTCATTCTATGGTAGTAAGGCTTTTTTTAAACAAAGATAAAATTAGTTGGACTAAATAGCTTCATAATATCATAAAGATAAATTATGTAATTCTGTGAGGGTTAGAATTTGATAAATTACATAAAGTGCCTAGCTGGTGCATTTTGTAAGCATGAAAAAAGAAAAATGTATCTTTGAGCAAGGCTATATTAAAAATTATTTTAATTCTTCCACTTGCCTTTTTAATAAAAAACTCTGTTAATTTCTATCCTGCTGCCTGATTGGCAGGCTGGATTTAGATCTAATGTAACAGATGATGCTGAAGTAGCCCAAACCAGAGGGTCAGTATGGACTGCAACGCCCTCAGGACTGGCCAGGCCGTGAGTGCCACGGTCCAGTGTGTGTGAACAGTGTCTGTTTATCGACTTCAGGAGGGTTTTCTACCCCCATGCAGCTTATCTCAGCCTTGAATGCCATTATGAGAGCTCCAGTGTGAGAATTGGAATGACCATCCAAAAAAGGAGACATAATAAATTTCTTTTTCTAAAAGATAGCAAAATACTGGGCTGTGAGAGGAATATTTGTTGTAGCTGTAGAGCAAATAACACAGCACAGTTAATGAAAAATTGAGTTTTAGATTATGTTATAAAAAATTGATTTCTCTTCTACAGTTAAGTAAGCAAAAAGAGACTGTTGCACTCACTGGAATGAGTGGCTGACTTTCAAGAAAACTTCTACAAAAATTGAGTATTGATATAGTAATAATGTTTGAATAAAATTAATTTCTGTAAAGGAGAAAGCTAATTTCATGACATTTCTATGTGTCTCAGCAAACTAAATCACTGATATTAGAATATATGCCAGTTTTGTCTGTGGATGATAAAGCATCTGTTATACTGATGCTCTGTTAAGAATATAATGCAATTAGAAAATTCAAGTTACTGTTGCAATAGGTCTTTATGAGCTTTGGTCTCTTCTGCATTAGAATATACATACGCCTGTTTTCATGAGAATGGGACGATTATTTTCCAATTAACTTGGATGTTTTGCATAACATAGTAATTATTTTGGGCAATGATACCATAGATTGATATTTTTGGTGATAACATGCATAAGTAAGAGAAAAACTGTATAGCAGCCCCCAGTAGTATTGTAGTAAGCAATTTCATGTATATATTACAGTCCTCTGCTGTTAAGACTTCAGAATCCAGCAGTAATAAAATTCACTTTTTGCTGAAAACGATCAAATTGACTTTCCGTACCTGCAGTTTTTATTTCATCCATTTTCAAGATTTGCTTTGTGCCTTTCTTCTGTTAACTTCAAAATCGAAATGATGTAGCTGTTGCTTTGTTCTGTAGAGAAAAGAGCTACATGCTACCCTTTTTAATGACAGATTTATTAATGGAGCAAATCATCAGCTATCTTAAGTCAGCACAGGCATGGTGAAGCTACTGGCAGTGTCGATGTATGAGAAAACAAGTGTGATTAAAATCCATACATGATGTAGCACTTGTTTCCCATGTAGTTTCTCCTGTTCACATTATTTGTAACACTAAGATATCCTGATATGAGGAACCTGAGGATCTGTTTTGCTGCATATTCCGCTGCAGATTTCTCAGTTACGTGTCAGCCATAATCATTCTTATTGGCTTGGTTAAATATGTTAAATAGTACAAAGCATTCTTAAAATTATAGTGGTTTAAAGCTGTTTAAATCCTCTCTGAATATGTGTGTGTGTCTGCTCTGGAGTGACACTCATTTACAACTCCATGTAATATGTGTTTAGTTCACAAAGACATAAGGATTAGCCTGGATGAAGTCATCAGGAAGTGCTAAAATTTGTCAGTATTGGGCTAAGAAAAAGATGTGTGGGAAAATAAGGCCTCTTGTCGTTTTTGGCAACCCCATTGCCTAGAAAGCTTAAGCCATGACAGTTTGCAGTTTCAGCAAACCTATGTCTTGATAGCATAAACACGATGAAATCTTGTTTGGGCCTTGCTCAGGCTGGGTTTTTGGTTTTGTTTGTTGGTTTTTGTTTGGATTATTTTTGCATCGATCCTCTCCTGTGGGACGTTGTTAATGAGAGCAATTGGCTAATCCATAGGGTGTACAGATTTTTCTAAAATGGGACTGTAGTCGTAGGCAGGTGAGAATTGCTTCTTCTGGTCCCAGAGGTGGGACCAAACGGATGAGACCACGTGAACTGATGCAGCGAAGCTTTTCCCCATCCTCGGAAAGTCAATCACCAATCAGTCAGTGCCACTGGCTAAGATCCGTAATCAAATTATTGCCATGAGAGAAATTATTGTGTCTGAGTTGTTTGTGTACCTTTGTATAAGTCATCTTGCCTCTCAAAATTTATTTTTCAGAGATTATTTTGATTTAGGTTTTTTTTCTGTGTGATCTATTGTGATCTATTAGCGATTCGTTTCCCACTGAGTTGCCGAAACCAGCCTGTCTATTGCTTACTTCTCTGGCGTGCATGTTGTCAGTAATCTCACGGAACCCAAAAGTCTGATGGTGATTGTTGGAGTTTTTTTTTTCCTTCAGTGCTGGACACTGAGTATATTCTTGGTCAGAGGTTGCCAGAACAGAAGATTGTAGGAAACCATGATAAATTAGCCTGACTAATTCAGTTTCTTGCTTGCATACTGCAGGAGGTCTTACTGCAGTGGCTTTCTGTGCATATTTGTTTTATTTGGAGAATATAGTTCCTTGTCTTAGTTGGAAAGGAGAAGTTGATTCTCTCGAGTTACATAGGATGTTATACAGCTTCCAAACACTTGCCAAGGAAGGGTTTCGGAACCAAACCTGGTGTTAATGATGTTTGTATTGCATCGTGGTGATGGTAACTGGGACCATGTTCTCCAGAATGGAGTTGTAAAACCAGACCACTTTGGGAACATCTTCTGGGTTAGCTCAGTGTGGTCAGTTATTGGAACTAGGTCTGGATGAAAAGCCGTGGGGCCTCCTTGCTCATGCCTCATAGTTTGGAGCAGCATCCTTTTTTGTGGTCATCTTTACTACTGAGTCAAATAAAATTTTCCTTTTTTACTAAAAATTCCTGTAGCAACTGTGTTCATTTAATACTGTCTTAAACAGGTGACTGTTTACTAGGGTCTTATGTGCCAAGATTTAAAATACTCCATTAATGTTGTACTTAAAACTCGATGTTTTCCACTCTTTTTCTTCAGTGCACCGATGCCTTATCTAATTGGCGTCCACTTAAGCTTGATAGAGGTAAGTTTAATATACACTTCAGTGTACTGGGAAGCATGAGGTGTGTGCACCATGAAATAATGTAATGGAAATGCTTCAGAAAATATCTCTGTGTTTTAGCATGCAGAATTACAAAATTTAAGCTTCATATGCTTTACTAAGTAAAAAATGTCTCTCTTTGAAATCTTGCTTTTGAAGTGTTTTATGGAGACATGTAGCTCTATGTCATGATTTGTTTCTTTGTCTAATTAATAGCTCAATGATAGCTTTTTCCTGCCTTTTAGTACTTCAGCAACAGATTTTCCCAATAATGAGAACAGGTAAAATTTATTTTGGAGTCACCATCACTCAGATTTCAGCATTATTGTGATTTCCTGGATAATTTGTGTTCCTGTCCCTCTGAAAATTTGAGTCTAACCTCTATCCCGTAACACTCATAACTGTTCATTTAGAAATTAGTATTTTTTTGCCAAAAGACATGAGGTAGCTTTTACAGATTTGAACACAAAGCAGCCCAGTAGAACTCACCTGACTGGTCAGTAATAGCTGGGTATGAAATGGTTTTGCCTTTTTCCATAAGCGTTTGATTACGCTGTGAAGCTGACATGTGCCATCTGATTATCATGCAGAGTAGATAATTGATTTGGGAACATTATTTGATTTACACTTCTGCTAAAGCAGTTTCTAAGGATCAATTCACATCTGCTAAGCTGATGGGGTGAGGTCTTTCCTGAGCCACCAGCACTTTTGTTTTTCCAGAAAAAGGCCTTCTATGTCATCTACGCTTCTTAACTCCAGGCACAGCCTTCTGTGCTCCCAAATCAGGTTCATATGACCTGCATGCATTGATCATAATATCTTGGCTACGATGTTTTTTCTTATTCAATAAGGAAATAATGGAACAGAAAGATTTGCCCTGAAAAAGAAGTCAGTCGGTTCCTTCAGGAATTATTTCCTGCATTATTACATATTATTGTAGGACCATATAGAAAAGAGTTCTATCCCTTTTTCCTGAAAGGAACAAATTGTTTAATTCTTAGCTGCTAGCCAAGTACATGGATGAAAAAGGGTTTTATCCATTCTTCTGTAGTAATAGTAGGCATTACATGCCTGGTGCTTACATAAATGTGCAAATAATGGTAGTTTTTTTCTCATTTTTATCTGATTATATCATTAACATCTTCTCTGATTTTCACAAATAATGAGAGAATGAAATGTTGGTATAAGATATGTTTAGTTCCGATATGTATTTATCCGATATATATTTGTCCAATATATTTATCTGTGTTCTGTATAAATCTTGGTTTTCAGTAATTCGTTTCAGAGATTATTAATATAACCTTACTGTTTGAAGAATAAGAAGTATTTTTAAAAGCTACTCTGAGTGCTGTATCTAATTCACAAATCCTACATCTAAAGCTCCAACTGTTGTTTTTGCCATTACTGTCCTTTGTATAAAATCATCATTTGTAATTTAGCACATTACTATAAAAATGTACTTCAGGAGCACACCATAGTAAATTGTTTTTCCAGTATTTTTTTTTTCTTCTTTACAGAGAGTAAAAAACAGATCACTGGAGGATGTGGTTTTGCTAAATGTTGACACAAACACTCTAGAAACCCCTTTTAATGACCTGAACAACCTACCTGGTGAAGTGGTGAGTCTTCGACATTTCATTCTTTCTTTCTTATATAGGTGCTTGAATTACTAGTAGTTATTTTTGCCTCGTTTTGCTAACTGCTATAAAAGGAATAAGGGGGTGAAAAGCACCTAGTGCAGACCTGTATATTTGAGATTTTTACCTTTGTGACAGTTGAGGAGACGTTGAATGGAACATCATATTCCTTATTGTAAAAGTAGGATCATAATTATAAAGCTAGCTGCATTCATTAGGCAGAGCTGCTTTAAACGCAAGAGTCTCTTCATCTCATCTTAATCATTATATTACAAAGTAGGCATTTCTGTCTGCCTAGTGGCATGTCTTGCAAAAGAACGAGAGAGTTTTTGAAGGCAAAAAGAAGAAGGGGGCCAATTATCGGCTTCTGCTTCCCTGCCACCTGCCAGCGCTTTCCTTTTAATTAATGATCTGATGGCACTGGTCAATATAATAAGAAATGCTTGTACAGTTGGGGTCAGAAAATTCAGGCTTTGATCTTCTTCAACTTTGTGAAACATTTATTTGTTTTCTCTAAATTATTTCAGTTTTATTTTAATCTCTTCTATCCTGCTGAGGGCTGCGTGAATGAAAACCTATACTGTTTGTCATTTGCTTTGGCAGAGCAAAGACTGCTTACTTAGAATTCTATTTGTAAATTAAACTGCAAACCCAGTTTGTCATAAAAGACATCTGATCCTTTTGAAATGACGAAAGCTGTCTTTTGTCTGTAAAGGATGATAAATTAAGTGCCAGTTCTTTTTGGACTTTGATCTTGCAGAGGGTGCCCCCCCCTTTTTTTTTTTGCCTTTTTTTTTTTATTGCCTATAGGGGAACATACTCTGTATATCATTTTAAATAGTCACAAAATTCACTTATCTTGTTTTCCCCAGTAGAGCTCTAAAAGAATATAATTGTGAAACCACTGTTTTCATTATTTAATTAAAGATGCACAAGCTATCACAAATAGTTAAGACAAAGAATTTTGTATCAAAATATGGAATCAAAGAGTTACATTTTCTGAAATTGTAAATCATAAAAAAACCCTGTTGTACTAAAAGTAAGATCCTATAGTGACATACTGTGTCTTTTGCTATTGTTGGTAATTTGTATGTATTTAGTGCAATAGAAGTCAAACTCTTGATGATTATATTCGTGGCAGTCCCCTTTGATTTTAATGATGTTAAAATCTAGACCTTTTATAGATCATCTGGGCAGTCTTTTGACTCAATACCAACTATAGCTCAAAAATGTAAAAGACTATAAAAATTATTGTGATGTTCTATGGTTTACACTAGTCTGTGTATTAGTGCATTGGTATATTTAGTGATGTTTTGTGATTTACCTATGCATGTATACATGCACAAACATATATACAATAACTGCCACTGTACCCTATCATGCAAGAGTGTAACAAGTTAAGTAAAAAGAGTGTCATTTCCTAGTGTGTCAGTAGCTTTGACTGGACTTCCATTGAGTGAATAAGGCTGATGTTATAATGTCATGAAGGTCTGTATGCCATATAATAGCTGGGTGTGGAATTGAGAATGAGGCATCATATTCCGTGAGATACTGGAGTTGTAGCTGGAGGTCCCTCAAACAGCCAAAATGGATCTTTGTGCAATAAAAGATGTGTTTTACAGGTGTATATCAAAATGATCTCTAAATAAGTAGGCTAGCATGAAGGAAATAGGGACACACATCTTCATACTTCTAGAAGTGTATTTTCTCCCAGAATATATGCACGTTATTACTGCAAATTTTAAAGTAGGTTATCCAAGTGTACAGACTACAGACTAGACTTATAATATTTTTTCCATATCTAATATAGAACAAAAAAGAACAGTGTTCTATGCAAAATACACTTGCAGAACTTGAGGATTTTTTATTGAAGCTTTTAATTTGAATAATCCCATCTCTTCTTTCACTTCAATCTGTAAGGCAATTAAATTAAACATTTTGATGGAATGCATATACAATTATAGTTGGAAAACCTGGAAACAAAAGGCACAGGGCTGTGTTTGATTCATAAGGTGACAAAATGCTTGTCCTTCTTTTGCATTCATGAGGGGCAGTGCGGCTGCTGGCATCTTGGGTAAAAAGTATAAGATAGAGGAGTATAGAGTCAAAATGGTAAGTCAGGCTTAAAACGTTAAAGGGAATGTCAAAGTTACATGTGTGAAGCATTTTAGCTTATAAAGAGAAACCTCACAAGCATAAATACAAAAGTAGTAAAACTTCTGATGACAAAATATAATGAGTACCTCTGAAAGGCATTAAAATAGAATGAAGAAGTGAAAATATAAAAGAAGCTGTAGTCTTACTGTCCCTTTCAAAAATTGATTCCAGGTTGGTTAACAGTCTAACAAAAGAAATGCAGTATTTTCCAAGTTTTCTAAAACTGTTTCTTGTGTCCAGAGGGAACAGAGTAATTATTTTCTTGATCAATAACCCTGATGATGTCCTCACAGCATAGGTATTTAATGGTTTGCCCACGTATATATGCTCTGATTGTGAATTTTTTCATGATAAATTTAAGATTGAAAGAAACATTATTCTATGGCATTGTCTAATAAACTGTATAATAAATTAACTGAGATTTAAAGGCATTTTTAAATCATTCGCTTAAGCATTTAAATTATAGTTACAGGCTAGATGACTTTCTATGCATGTGAACTCTATTATTCTGTCAGACTGACCAGTGGTCTTGACTGTTCAAAGGTCAGTGGTCACAGTTGTCCTGAATTACCAGTCCTTTTTTCATGAGGACCCTCTGCTGCGTTGCATGCTGTAATCTTCTTAATGGCTTCATTCCAATATTCACACATAATATTTTAGATTTATTGACTGTTAGAAATACTACCATGCCAGTAGCAGTTCCGCTACTCCTAAGGTATTTAAAATTGGAAGAATAAATCAGGGCAAGACTTTCAGGAATCCTTTGTTTTCTTAGAAGGGGGAAAGCCCCTCTTTTTTTGCTTTTCTGACAAGAAAGCTTGTTTTTACATTTCATCATTTCACTGTGAATTTGTCTATTATTTTTTAATTTAAAAAAAAAAGTAAGGAGCTACTACTCTGGGAGTAAATTTCCTAATATAATAATACTAAGATCAGCACTTTAATAATGTCAGACATTAGAAGAACATTTGTGACCGTAGACCAAAATTTATAAATTTTGGGCCTGACCCTGTAATACCTGCTTGCACTTAACTCTGACAAAAAGACTTCTCCTTTGCTCAGATGTGAACACTTCCCCAAACAGCTTGCAGAATTGACAGCATCACTTTTAGTGACCAAACCTTACTGACTTGAAATCATAGACTGAGCAGAACTTTCATAAGTGTGATCTTCAGAAAACAACAGAATTTAGAGGCTTTTAGCATCTTCTGTGATTGTTGAATATTGTCAACTGCAAAAGCTACAGAGCTGTTGAAAGATGTGTAGTGTTTGTACTGCCTGGTACCCATACACTGTGATGCAATACAGAATCTGAGCTGGGGTTTAGAGCTTTAGTTTTGAGATTCCTAAAGACTGAGGATTTTAATGCCATAAATTTGGCAAGTGAATATTACTGTTCTAAAAGTAGCATTTGAGAAGTAGGCTGTAATTCATGTAGAAAATTGGTTACTTTATACAGCAATGTCTGGGAGTGCAAATTATTTCTTAAAATATGATGATTAATGGTATTATAAAGAAATTAAGGTCAATGTATAACAGTGCAATTAAAAAGGTTTTTTGCAAAATATAAATAGCATAATTTACAATGTTTTTTCCATCAGAAAATAGCCAAAAATATTATTAATATATTTTAGAAACTCAGAGTGGTCAGCAGTGTTTGCAGTGGCATGAGGCAACTGTTTATTGTGAACAAATTCTTAAAGCTGAGATTCTGTTGAACTTTGGTATAGTTTTAGAAGCTAGAATATGAGACTGAAAAGTGCGACTAGTTTTGAAAACATTTGCATTTAAGTAGTTGTTTTTGTCTAAATGAGGAAATTGTGATTAAATGCTGGAGGTCTCCCTGAGATGCTTAAATCCTCTGTGTGTAGATGATATAAAATACATAGAAGCCCTTTACTAGCAATATTGATTTAAATATGAGACTCTAGTTTGAGTTTTTTGTTTTTTCTTTTCTCTGCTATCTTCTCGCACTTTCTTGTTTTTGAGAGTGAGCTTCTACTTACTCTTACAGTGGTATCATCTGATGGAGAACAGCAAAAAGTAGTTTAAAACATAACAAGTGTTGCTGATACCAGAGAAATATCTGAATATATTTTTTTCAGAGCTCTAATAGCCATTTGAAACTCCAGTGCATGGTTCTGTATTTCTCAGACAGCAATCGTATACAAACATAATTCTTCTATATGTGCTTAAATTTGTGTGTGTGTTTGAGTTTTTGCAGGAACAAAGGCTTTGATTAATACCTATGTGATCTTATTAACTTATTTTTTAATTTTATGTGATTCTTCTACTCACATGGACACTGAAGAGATATTAGTCATGTTTGCTTTCTATCAGATATTTAGATTTTAGGAGTCCTAGAAAGGACATATGGTGACCATTTAAATCAATGATACTTTTTGTTTAAATGACCAACACAATATGTTTCTGCATTTTAGATACACTTAATTACATATCAGTCTCATCTGTATCTCTGAAAAACTATTGTATGGATTTAAACCTTCCTGAAGCTCTGGTTGCTCTTCACTGGCAGTGTTTAGCAGTCCAATGAAGTCACCTTCGTATGAGAAGCTGTTGCTAGGAGAAGATAAAAACAGTTTGCTTCTAGTGTAAATTAATAATACCACTTCTGCAGCGGATCACTGGTGTCCTTCAGAAATAAATTTTAACAGCATTCAAACCCCTGCAGTTTGTTGTTTGCAGTTCTTTAATTTTAAACTTCGTGAAAGGCTATTTCTGCAAAAGAGATACAAAGAAAAACGTTTGGCATTCTTAATCATAAATAGGTAGATGGATTAAAATGTATATGAGGAAAAGATTTTGATACGGATGCTGCTTGGTATTTTTTTGGCTTTGTGTCAGAATTGTGTAATTTTCAAATTATTTGAAGTGCTATTAATGATGTCACCCAAAGGGGTCTCACATTTCCTTGGTCTGAGGTGCATGGATCTAAGCAATCGCAATCCTGCTGTGCCCCAAGTCTTTCCAAGGAGTTCAGTGCACCCTGGCTCTTACCTGGACCTACTCTACTGGCTGTAATAACTGCTTTATCACTCTTATCACTCAGTCTTTGATTCAAATGTGGAACGAGGAAAATTTGACATCAGCCTACCCAAGTGTGGCTGGGCTGAGCCCTGCGTGAGCACTGTCCTGTGCTTGCCTGTTCCCTGGCCTCAGCTTGGAGGAAGCCAAGGCAGGTCCCAAGGGCACTTCAAGTGTGCTGCAGTCAGGGTTCTGCTTGGGACAGCAGGCAAATCAGGGCTGTGGCTCACATGACCTCTGCAGGCTTCTTCTTGAGAGCACTGTGCTCTTCTGCAGGATAATCTGATGGAGCTCTTCCTGCCTTTAAGCATTGCCCTCTGAGGAGCTGGAGGAGCTTTCTTTGAACTCCTGCATTGCCTTTCTGAGGCTCAAACTCCCTCCAGGACAGAAGCACAAAAATGTGCATCTGTCCAGAGACCCTGCCTCCAAACTGCCAGCCCGTTGGAGGTTCTTAATATTGCTGAGCTAATAACACACCAATATGGTAGCCAAGCAGGAGACTGGTTGTTTTCTGTTGTTCTTTTTAACACATTTGTGCCTAAAGCATCCTGTTAATCAAGCTTACGATAGGGTGCTTAAGGTCTGCCAGAACAGAGAAAAGTAGAAAATACCTTTTTCTTTCACATTCCCCTCTTAGTCATGTAATCCCTCTGCTCTGCATTATCTTTACCTCCTTTCTTCCTTACCTTGTCTTATCATTTATCATAATTTCTCCAAAATCATAAGGTATAATTTAGAAGAATGTAGATTTAAAAGAATGTGGATACTTTTCTACCTTTTCCCTCCTTTATATTTAGAAGATGCTTTGCCTGTCGTGACAGAGACAAAATTTTAACATTGACAATTCTTTTTTGACTTCATGTTAATTGCTTTTATTTTAGTCGAACTGTGCTACTGTCTGTGGGCAGATCTTCCTTGTATGCATTTGTTTTCCCCAAAATGAAATCTTACTTTTTACAAGTATAAAATAATCATACAATACAGAACAAAAGAAAAAAACCAAACCACAAGACCGAGACATGCGTTTATTTTTTCAACCTTGAACTTCTTAACCAGTTGTTGTACTCGGACTTGTACTTTTTTTCCTTTTGAGGTGTAAGGCAAAACCGTAAATGAGCCTTGGTGTGTGCTTTCCATGGGCTAAACGAATCAGGCTCTGAGCTTTTATCTAGATCTGTAGAGCTTGGATATAAATTGAAAAGATCACAGCTATGGGGAAAAGACCTATACTGTAAAGGCCTTTCTGCATAGATTATGAACATCATAACTCAATAATTTTTTTTTCAAAACTATAGTTATAATTGGACCCAATGGGGGTCTCTCTCTTTGATCAGATCACAGTAACTGTGACTTTACACTGGAAAATGTCACTACTGTGAAGGTTTATCACCTGTAGAGCTGGTCTTTTCTCTGATGCCATGTTCAGTTCTCATTAGCATTATTCAAAGTTTAGTTGTTAATTAGGTTGACACTTCAATTACAATCATCATCTACAAGAGCAGTCAGGACTCTTGCATAAAGAAACAAAAAGATACTCATTCTTGCATATATTTCCAAAAGAATGAAAGCTGTTTTGGTGATAAATTTGTATTTATAATATCCTGTTTAAAGTGTAACTCCGAATGTTACTTCATTTAGGGACTTAAATAATGCTCTATTGGGTGTGTTGCAATACAAAGGCATGTAGAAATGTGTATTCTACGTAAATAGAGTTGACTTACTTTCCAGGTGTCCCTCATGGTGGAAATTAGGAGAGTATAGACTATATCTGGGTAGAATTCCACATATCTTGTAATAATTCCAGAATTATATGATTTTCCTCCAAAGTATGTCCAAGTAACAGTTATTTAAATTAAAATTTCCCCCTTTTTTTTTTTTTTGCTCTAATTCTGTCTAACCAGTGATTGTTATTTGCCAAGTAAAAAAAGACAAACCTCCTTAAAAAAAGTCGACCACTATAATCAGAATGGTCTTTTTTTCTTTCCTTTTTTTTTTCTTCAAACCTGCAGGTCCTTCTTAATTATTGTTTTTATTTTCTTCCCTTTCACATGTTTTGTCTTCAAGGACAATTCTAGAGGCAGTGTAACACTGAATTTACAAAAACTTTTCTCAACTATTTGACTGTGGTAGCAGGTACTCCCATGGTGCATGAGAAATCATGTAAGATAGGAATTTGACCTAAAGTAAGAGATACTCCTTGACACTGAATAGTGAGTGACTGTTAAGAGTCCTTAAAAGTAAACCTTCATAGCTTAAATAAAACGGATCCAACTGTCTACATTCAAACAAGTAAATGCGTGTTATGCTGGAAAAAAAATCTGCAAAAAAGTGACTCACATGCATTTAACTGTAAAATAATTAAGCTTATTTATGTCAAGAGGCCTTGGGAAAAAAAAAGAGAGCATAAACCAATCTGCATTAGTACTCTACCATCATCCCCTGCCTTCATTTCAATTAACAGACCAGCAGGTGTTCTTTGCAGTTAAAAAGATAAGCTATCAAGGAGGAGGATGAATTTTTGGCTGACCTATAGACACTCTGGTTTGCCTGCTGATTGGGTTCATACCTCGCTGTACCAATTTCTGAGGTGTTAATTTAACTGTTCCACTCTGTCACGCAGGTCTCGGCCTTGAAAAATAAACTGAAAAAGCAGTCGACAGCTACGGGCGACGGAGTGGCCAAGGCCTTCCTTCGGGCACAGGCAGCACTCTTTGGATCCTACAGAGATGCACTGAGATACAAACCAGTAAGATGGCTTCCCTATTGCTTTTTTTCCTGAATTTTTAAGAGCATGGTCTCATTCTTGCAAGGAAAATTTGAAATGTTTTATCCCGGTCTGAAACAGGCTGTTTTAGATCTTACTCTGTGCTAAGGAATTGGAAGATACCACCATCTTTGGACAGTGAGTTGTACTGAAAAATAAATACTCATCCAAAGTCAGCTATTTTCTTACTTGTATTGTCAGTTTTTTTCTTTGTTTAGTATAAAGTCAGGTTGTATTAATGAAGCTGCTTACACACAGCTCACCTGGTTTAATGTGGTGAAGAACTGAAGGGGCTGTGCCTTTCGGACTCCATTGTTTTTCCAGAGGTTTTTGCTGTGTTGGAGGGCAGAAGCTTCTTTCCTAGCAGAAGCCACATACAAGTCAAACATGCATCTCTTCTATTATACACTTACCTTGATTACACTTAGGAGAAATGAAAACCCATTTCATCTCATCAAAACCTCAGAATCTGTATTTCTGACATTTTGCTGGTAGTCAGTTGATTAATGTTTTATGGGCTTTCATAATTTCTAAATAATGAGGGTGGCACATATTGAGCTTGTTGGAGATAAAATAATTTATCAGAAAAAACTTAGAGATTAATTTCATCTGTCAGTCCAGATTATTTTTCTTGCAAACTACTGGTAGTGGTTGATTTGATCAAATGCACTGAGGTGACATTGGCTGAATTGGATTCCAAGGATACGATGTTTGGTTGTCTGATGGATTCAGATAAATATGGATATTTAATAGGAGAAATTGTCCTCACTTGAGGAGTCAAGTTTGTAAAGAGGGTGAGTGTGCGGAATATGGGTGGTGAGAAGAGCACTCTAAGCATCTCTGGTATTCCATGGTGGAAGTGGATAGGATAGTCATTAATTAATTCCAGATGAGGACTTTTACTGGAGGGAACTTCAAAATACAGTTTGGCACTTGGGTCTTCCTTCTCCCCAAGTGGTTCTCTTTCAGGCAGTCTTTTTTGCCATGAGCATTTTGCTGTCTGTGCCACTGAGAGCCACTGTTACTGAGAGGGAAGGTAACCCATGCAGGCATGAAGTGTTGTGTGCAGGTTTAGTTCAGGTGTTGGTGTTTAGCAGTTCTCTTATGATATGGAAAGCCCATTTGCATTCCATATTGAAAGGGCTGCACCTGTTTTAGAAATCACTGCATTTCAACACACTGCTTGTTTCAGTAAAACAGATCATTTCAACAAAACAGATAGTTGTCCTTTATTCCGTAGTGCCATCACCTGAATCTAATTCCCTCCTTAGTCTAAAGGTGAGGGCACTAGTCCACGCCAACTCATGGCAGCTTGCAGGAAGAGCTGTTTAGTCAAAAGGTGTCTTAGTCTACACTGGATATGTGCAAACAGAAGGATGTCAGTCTGCTTGATGTCCTTAGCTCTGTTCTGACCAGAAATAAGCTTCAGTTTTGGTAACTGTGGAACTGAGTGTGCAAGTTCTTTAGCATCCTGGTTAGCATCTCTTTTGAAATGAGCTCTCCTTTTTACTGATTCCCGTTTTATTTCAGTTTAGCTGTTGGCATATCCGAGATATCTACATGTGCACTGTATTGGGAACAGTGCACTATGCATCATTTCAACTGGCAAACATTTGTCAAAATGACCTTTGAAGTCTTTCTTTCTGCTTTATTTTCTTTTGCAGATTTATCTTTTTTTTGGCTCCACTGATTGCATATAAGAGAAGATATTTATGAAACCATTGTGGCCTGATTATTTTTTTTTAAAGACACGATATTTCAGAATATCTTAGCAGGCAGAAGTCTGCTGGCAAATACTAGCATATCTTGGATTGATATCAACTTGTCCAAAGACAAAGCATATTTAAAAATAAATAAAACCCCCTTGTAACTGTTATTTTGAGCTGTGTTCACATAATCTTAACTAATTCAGTATTTCACAGAATTTTTGTTGTGAAAGAAAATTTGAATTTGCTCTGTATTAATAGAAATTAAGAGGATTTTCACATGATTATTCTGCTCATTCTGCCTTTGCCTTTTCCTCTGTGAATTGGAAAGCTGAAAAAAATCAAATCACATTTGACTGTGTTAGGCCTATTTGTCAGGAGTCTCAAGCTTGATAACTGCTGTTGCAAAAATACTTCCCTTTGTTTTGGAGTCTGTGGTGCCAGGTCTAATAAGGTAGTTTAAAGCACAGCTATGGACTTTATGTACATTCTGTCAGGAGCTCAAGTAGTACTTGTGTAGAAAGTTTTGTGGGGGCAATACTTAAATGAAAATATTTTCCATATAGATTTGAAATACTTTTGCTATGAATAAGCTTATCGTATTTTCAAAATGAAGAATTGAGATGTTTTGAGGTACACTTCTGATGATCGCAAACCTTCTGATGAAAAATAAAATAATGTATTTGGACAGTTATCAATTGCTTGAAAGTTGAAAAACATGTCTAAGTGAACTATTTTCCTTGCAACAGTGTGTCCTGTATGATTTCAACTTGAAACGTGGAACAACTGTCATTAATATTCACTTTGAGTAAGGAACAGCTTTAATAGTGTCTGTACTCATCCAACACTTCTCTCCACTCCAAACGCTGTTCATCACACTGAACACTCGTTCTGTGCAACTGTTTGTTTGCAGCACAGGACAGATTCTCCCCGGTATAGCAATATGTCTTGGACAAACGTCTAGCAATTGTTGAAAAAAAATGATTGGTGAAAGGCAAAATGGGAATCTTCAGGGGTCTTGCAGAGAGTTCGTGGGCCTCCAAAGGACCATATGGAAAATCTGACTACTTTAATACAGACAGGAAATATGACATGTAATAGAGAAAGTTTGTAATAATTCTTTGTGTGTATTAAAAGATAATAAAACACTTAATCAGTAAAAGTTTCCAAGAAAAGTAGAAACAGCTTTTTTTCCTGATTTAATGATTACTAAATTAATGTGTCAAATTGATATAACTGTTAAGAGCACTTTTTAATGTGCTACACTTTACATTAGCAACTATTGTGTAATAGGAGTGGATCTGTAGAGCAAAACAGCACAGCTGGTGCTAAGGACCTGACACTCACACAGTGTGCATTTGTACCTTCATTGTGGTTCTGATTTTGGTCTGGTGTTGAATGCTGAACACCCATGACTAGCTGGAACTCTGCTTTAGTTTAATCCAGAAGGAGTCCACCTCATGCATGGTAGGTGGGCATGATTGAAAAAATTCCTTCAGTTTCATTTGATAAATGACCAAAAAATAATCCAGAAAAAAGTATTATCAGTGGAATGGTGAATTATAATGGTTTCATATATGGTCTGGTTCACATAGAGGACTGCAATCCATTTTGAGACATTGTTTACTTTAGGTGCTCACAACTAGCTGTGTTGCCCCTAATTTCTTTTGGTAGTCCATCATTTGGGGATTTCTCCTGGTTAATACTTCATGCTCCATGTTTCAGAATTGCAGGCATAGGTGGGACATAGACGCAAATATGGCAGTTGTGAATTTGTGTTTGTGTCATTTTGTCATCTGTGCATGTGTGACATCGTGTTTTTCCCAACTATTTTACTTTACATGTTCTTCCTGCATGTACATGGGCAGATGAAAGCAAAGACTATTACATGTTTTTCATAAATCATATACAATGTGGCCAGTTAATAAAATAATACGTGATGTAAAGAATTCTTAAAAAAGCAATCTATGTCTGGAGAGGGAGTGATAGATAAGAGAATGGAGAAGGAGTTGAAAAATATTGAATATAAAAATATTTACCATGATAGAGATTGGTTTCTCCTCTTTTGGAGGAAAAGTCTTTGAAGCTCTTGATGTTAAAGCAAAAGAATCCAGAAAATATCCAGAATAGCCTTGTTTCAAGTTATGATAGTTGTAACATCACTCATCAGAAATGAAGAAATGAAGGACAAAGGCTTGCTCTGGAATGCTCAGCAGTAGGACCTCAGGGAGGGCCAGGATAACCTTCATGGTGAAGGTGGCACAACCTGTCAGACCTCTCTGTAATTGAATGTTACCTGGATGCTTTGGGCCAGTATTGACAAGCAGTGATATCAGCTGTCCAACAGATGTTGTATTCAATGTACAAATGTAGTGGGTTGAACCTGAGTTGATCAAAATAATACAGTAAATTAAATAAATAAATAAAATTTATATTGGAAAAAAAATTGAGATTCAGAATCCACCTGAATTATTTGAGGATGCATGAATAATGAATGATTATAATCGAGTTTCAAAAGGAAACTTTTAAGGACAGCTATCTCTTGAAATGGACATTGACTTGTTTACCTTTCCCCCAAGAGTTAGATATAAAAAGTACATCAGAGTACAGAAACAGTAATGAAATGGCAGACATAAATTGGTGTTTCATCCAGAACCACCGTGTGTAATATCTGTTATGACTACTTATTTGACTTTCATAAGAATTCTGTTTTGCATGTTGAAAACCATAGTGTTTTATTTGTCTCATGGACTGTTAGTGGTCCATTATTGAATATAGATACTGTGTTAATAGGAGTTGGTTTTGGATTTAATTGTGACTGTAAGAAATATCAGTATATCTGAATCTTTTTTGGGTTTTTTGGCAGATTGCAAGAAATTTACATGTTTTGGAGAGATTTGTTTATAAATGGTACCTTCCTGAGAAGAATCATAGTGCATGCTCAGTTATCCCTTGGCCTTTATCTCTGAATGTCATGACAGATTTTTAAAAAGAGGAATTTTAATATCAAAATGAAATTATATTAATTGTTGTAATAGAGCTAATAGATGGTGTGAGTCATTGTCTTGGGGTGACTATGACCGGCACAGTCATCTCATGCTAAAGTGAAGCAATGTTTTCTGCAATAAAAAAGTGTTTTTACTTCTTGTTCAAATTAAATATCACTAGATCTAGAAAGCACAAACACACCTTCTAATCTAGGGGTTTTCTTTCCTTTTAAAATGATCACACTGCTTTAGCTCAGTTTTCGTGTTCCACTGAGGTCTGTATAAATAGCTTGCTTAAAATGTGAATGTAGCTTAGAGTAAGAAATTCCTGCTGTGTGTGGCAAGCTATGAAAGGGTAAGAAAATTCTATAGCAACTGTTGTTAGAAGGATAGATATCATGTTTGGGCATGGATTGTTTGGTGTGAGTATTAGCTGTCTGCTTTTCAGCACAGAGTCCCCACTGGGTTTTGATCGAACTTGTTTTGAAAGTACGTTGTAGGTCAATACAACAGGGGCCAGTTGATGGTCAAGTAGTTAAATATCAGTGCAGCATTCCTCCAAAACTCAGTTCCTAAAGGTAGTCAGCTGTATTTGCAGAAACAGGAATGTTACAAAATTTATGTAAGAAAGCATCGAGAGCTAGTTTTGTTTATACTGATTCAATAATTTACTTGTTAAATAGCACTTTGGAAGACTTTGTGTTTGCAGTAATAGTCTTGAAGATTTGTAGAAGTTTTATTTGGAAAACAATTTTGTTGATGAGAGCCTTGAACAAATAAAAGAGCTAGGAGTTAATTGTGTTATTTGATGCAATTTCATTGAAGTTACCGCAGATACCCTCAGAAAGCTTCAGTGTGGAATTTCTGCAGGTTTCAACAGATTTTCTCATTTTCATGTGCTGAACAGGTAGGAGCTTTAAACCTACTCAAAATTTTAAATCAGTCTCACAGTCAGCAGGTTCAAATAACATGGATGACTTTTGGATGTGAACTCCTTATAGAACTAAATGAATTTTCAGCAAAGAAATGGCTTTGGTTATTCTGCGTCTGAACTGTACTGATAAGGGAACAGATGCAGCAGTGCATGCGTTTTTACTAGGTATCCGAAACATCCAGTGATTAAAGGAAAGTATTTGGGAAAATGTCACAGCCATGCACTAAAAATGTGTGTTGAACTATCATTTCCTGGTGTTCTCTTAGAAGGCTCCACCACGAGAAGTGCCATCAGGAAAACTGTCTGGCTGTTCTCTCTTCCCTGTCTGGTGTGAAAGGGGAGAGCAAGCATGCCTGTTTTCTCTCCTCCTGGGAGATAACCTCTCCTTTTTCATCTTTCCCAAGACAACTGGGAGACTGGCACTGGGAAGCATAGCTTAGTTTTTATTTTATAGATAGTTTATCTTGAAAATATTTTCTCTCTTTAGTCCTAAATTTAGTGTTTCCTAGTATGTCATGAGCCTTCATCTAGACAGAGCTGCGGTCCTACAAAGCCTCTGTATTTCCAGAAGTGCCTTCTTTGTGTAACAACAACAACAACAAATAATTAAGTAAATATGATATATATGTGTGTGTGTGTGTATATGTATGTATATACATACAGGGAGCTCTTTTAATTTGCTGCCTTGAAATTTTTTGGAAGAACAACAGAATTGAGAAGAGAGTCTGCCCTCAGGAGCACTATGTCTTATACCACCATGTCTCACTGGAGACTGTTCCATTTGTTTTGATGCACGTTGATTTGCTAAGTAGCTTGGGGTCATCTTCTTAAGACAAGAGTCTTTAGGAGCTCAAGAATAGCTCATGCAAAGTGGGTCAGGAAGGCAGTGCTATTTAAAGTACCACGAACATTTCAGGCTGTTTGGCAGATCCAGCATGTCCTGCATGCGTACAGTGCTCACCAGTGATTTTGGGATGAGTAGGGGGAGTAACTTGGGTGCTTGTGGAGATTTGGTGGACACAGTGCTGTGTGTTGTACTGAGCTGGGTATGTGTCTCAGAGCACTCCAGCTTCCCTGGGACAGGGCAAGGATTATGCAAATATAAAGCTTCTAGTTCTTCCAGTGAGAGATCTTTTCTAAAATCAGAGCTTCCATAAAGAAGTAAGTATGTAAAACTTGTTAAATACTTTTCTGAATCAGATTGAGTCTGAAAAGAAAGACTCAAAAAGAGGGAAGTTTTTGATAGTATAAAAACAGATTTTAAAATGCCATCATAGTGGTTTTACTGTAGCAGTCCCTTAGGTCACACTTGAACCATTTAAAAACAAAGGGTGAGGTGTAAGGAACAATTGAAAATTATTTACAGCTGCTCCAGCAAACTCACCTGGGTCTGGAGAAAGCACTTGGTGACACTCTGGAAGCACCTCCCTGCAGTCAGCTGGAATGATGGGGAAATGCAGGAAGTGCCATGTGCCACTGGAGTTAAACAGGGCTAGGAGCACAAAGATGGGGTGATCATGGCCATGAATAAATTTGTTTTAAAGTGGCTGCCAGTTGGAGCTGTTGTGAAGATCAGTATAGGAGAGCTGCCTTTGATCTTTCTTCTTCTGAATGGCTGAGATATCTTTTAGTCTGTTGTGGGACTGTACTGGAGATGTAGCTTCTGGGTAGTAAAATTTCAAATGATAGCTTTAGGTGGGGCATTTTGTTGCATTCTAAGTTTTCTGTCTTTGAGACCTTTGGTAGTTGTTGCTAACCTGGTGATCGTTTTGGTTTTGTAAACTTGGGTGAGAGTGAAATCTCACTCGGCTTTACGGTGAAATCTGACTGTGTACCTTGATTACCACACAAATTTCATATTGTTTCTGTTACTTACCCTGTTATGCCAAACAGCTTCAAGTATTTATCACAAAGGATGGACAAGAATAGCAAAATTGGGGAAATGTTCCTCAGGAACATCCAGTGGTCTACGCACACTGAAGACAGCAAATTTTAAATGAAATTAGGGAATAACAGAGGAATGAATTGGATTGTCTATAAATACTCTCATTAACATTTCTTTTTTACAATGAGTGTTGTTTTCAGTAACAGTTTTTTTAACAAGCTCTGACTTTTCAGTGAGTGCTTGTTTATCTTCTTTCATCATCCAGGGATTCTGGTAACTCTAAGCTGTGCACTTTTCCCATGTGGGAAAATACATTTTATTGTATTAAGTGTTAATGTTCAAACTTTTTTCAGAACCGTGTCTCAGTTTGTGGCCTTTGTTTTGTGTAAAAATGAAATAGATGTGTGTTTCAATAATCTCCTGTTAAATCAGCAATATATTTATCAATCTTCTCGTGTCTTGGTAGAATAAATATAAAATTATTTGGTGCAGACATATTTTTGGATTGAATTACAATATATATGTATACTCACCATCCTAACTTCTTCTGTTTCAATTTTTTAGGGAGAGCCTATAACTTTCTGTGAGAATAGTTTTGTGAAGCATCGTTCCAGTACAACTAAGCAGTTCCTGGAAACAGCTGTTAATCTTCAACTGTTTAAACAGGTATGAGAGGGTAAATGGCCCATATTTAATGATTTTCTCTTAAAAAATATCTGAATTTAAATACATTTTCCTTTCTGTCAGCTTATGAAACTCTGGGATAAAATCTAAATATAAGTACTTTGGGGACAGTCATCCCAGATTTGTTGTATTTTTATATCTGCAGTTATAGTTAAAAGGAGTGGTGGTGAAACTGAACAAAAAAATAACCCCAGGGTGCAGAGCCAGTGCAGCATCTCTTCAGAGCCAGTCAGCAACCCAACTAAACAAGAAAAATCAGGGATCTCCCAGCTTGATGGTTGAACTTCGTTTTCAGCTCTCTTGGCTCATGCCCAAAGAGCCTAAACAGCAGAGTGCTTACTTAAATTGGACTTCACTGGTGTTTTATTTAAAAACTGGATTCATCCTGTAACTGCGGTTTTCTTGGCTAGGCTTTTTGAAGTATGCACACAGAAAATGTCACACATCTGAGCTGTAGGGTGGCCTGAACAGTATTCTAGCTGGTCTGTTAATGCAGAATTTGAGTTAATAGAGGACAAATTGTTGAATGTCTGGCGCAGCTCAGTTATAGTTTGATTACAGTCTTTGCAATGGATTTTGTTCTTTGCTTTTATTCTGTAGCTCTTCTCCCTTTTCATCAGATGACCCCATTGCATGAAAATGGTGTTAAACTTATCACTAGATTTTTAAGAAAATCAAGGAAAATGTGAATGAAATCAGAAGATTCATGAAAGTATATATTTGCCTGAAAATGCCTGGAATGATTGATACACAAGAGGTTGTGTATAAGTAATCAGGGGGACTTCTTTGAAGATATGCAACCGTGATAGATAAGGGAAATCCATTATATGTAGAATCTTCTAATTTTTAAAAAAAACATTTGGTGTTAATCAAAGGATCGTGTCTAAAGATTTGTGCAAGGAGGATATTTTATAGAAGTCCGGTGAAAATATGATCATAAAATTGGGCTACTTTAATTTTACTGTGGTTATATAAAATAAGCAATACGAAATCTGAAACCTTCTGAAGTATGATTGATTGGATTGAAATGGGAAGAAGTAACAGATTGAAGTGTGGTTTACGTTTTGCATATCTGCATGCAATAAGGTAGCATGAAACTTTCTTAATGAAAAGCTGCTTACAAGCAGTGTTGCTAAATTGTTGTCACACTGGTAGTACTGAAGCAAGACCTTCAGCTGCCATGAATGGGCTGGCTCTGTGCTTACCCATTACATTTTAATGTGTTCAATTAAACAGAATCAGTTTACAGTTTGTTTATAGCTTGTTCTAATTTTATTTCAGTTGAAGGAAATACTAGAGGATTAGGAAATAGTAACAATTTTGATGATGTGTGTGGTTTAATAGTAGTAGTAGGTTTTTTTTCATTCCTCTGGTTTTTGTTGCAAATGTTACTCCTACTTTTTCAGGTAATCCTTAGCCCAGTTGCATCTTCTCCAGTTTTTCCCACTGACAAATGAGCTGTTTTCAAAGTTGTTTGTATTCAAAGAGACCAAACTGTATTTTAATCTGCTCTGAAAGTCTTTTAAGCAGAGAATAGTTCTTAGAGGCAGCCTTAAACCTAGACCAAGTAGAAAATTGGTACTTTAAATACACCCTTTTTGCCATAGCTGACAAGTGAGCTTTATTTGTGCTGTTCTATGAAATCCCTCCTCTGTCCCTTTAATTACAGTAGCATGGAAGGTAACTAATCTTTATGTCAAGCTGCAAACATAAGCAATTAATAATTGCATCTTGTGTGTTAAATAGTTCTGATGAGTGTCCAGGTAAATGAAGTCACTCTTAGAACTAGCCTGAAGCCTAATGCCAGACTATCTCCTTAAATTGTGTAATTGTATCAGCAAGGTGATTTGCAACATTTTTTGGGATTCGTTCCTAACATGTTGCAAAGTGTTACTTAGACAAATAAGTAATGAATGCAGGAATCGTAAGCCTTTGAAAATTGTTAATAATTCAAATTTCATTTACAAGCTTTGTGAACTGAGCTCTCCTCTTGTGAGATGAGAGCTGTTACTTTGTGGAAATCACATTTATTATGTTTTCTTTCCTTGTAAAAACGTTTTGGTTTTAAAAATGGATAAAATTACTTGAATATTCTGAAGTGGATGTGGTCTCTATTTTGGTTTTAGAATTCAAAATTAGTTGAGGATAATGTCTTTCATCGCCTTGAAATCCAAGGGTAACACTGGAATTGCTAGTTTTTCATTGAAAGAGCCACCCAAGGGCTCTTTGGATCCCAAAGTGAATGCATTTCTTGAAATAGCAGGCCCAGATTTTTCAGTCTGTGGGTTTGAAGAGTGTGGGTTTGAAAAACGGAAGGAGAAAACCCATAAATTTTATGTGTAATTCCACATGCTGTTCTTTTCATGTAGCAGTTTAAGTGCAACCATTAACAGTAAATTACTCAAAAGTAGTAACTACTACTACCAGCACTACTAACACTTATCATTTATTTTAAATAATGTCTCCAGTATCTTTTTGCTAACAGTTCTCTTTGTCAGTATTTACATTAAATACTCAGTTGGTGTGACCCTCTCAAATTCAGTCAGTGTCTCAGCCTTCTGTTGATAGGATTTTACCAAATGATGAGTGTGTCCATGAATCTTATGCTAGTTTATAGTATGGAATGAATTCATAACTTTCCCCCAAGAGATAATGTGTTACAGTTCAAAGGAAGGGATGGGAGTGGGGGTTGTTGTTTTTGGGGCTTTTTTTCACAGCAGTAGCTAAAGGTGCTCTTATCTCTTTTTCTTACTGTGAAATAATCCAGTGATCCCACAGTGGTCTGACCATGAACCAACCTATTTGGAAAAAGGCCAACTTGGAGTAAAATGAAAAAAAAAGAAGGAATTTAGACAAGGAAGAGAAAAATATCTTTGTGCTTACCTTATTCTTGCTTCTGGAATTCTTGTACTCTGAGAAAGTTGTTTTTTCATGTCCCTAGTCTGTTCATTGGCAAGCATCAGGTTGTCACTGACACTGTTTGGATAATCTGTGGTAAAAAATGATACAGTCAAATAATTAATTCTGGTTCATTCCTATGTACTGTTTAGTACCAGTGAATAACTCATAATTCTTTCTAGAAGATGAACTGTGTATAATTGGAAAATTGCTTTCTCACTTTATCTGTCAGACTTGAATTAGGCTTTTCAAAACAAAAAGGGAGAGGTTGCTTCTTGAAAGAATTTTACATCTATAAGAATATTCTTGTTGTACTTCCTTGAAGCCTGATAATTCTTGAAAAGAATGTATTCATCCCTTCCAAGAGGTTTAATCATTCATTTTCTAATTTTGACTTTTTCTGACACATTTGGATCATTTCAGTCTTTGTATGTACACTTACCAGTAGCTGCAAATTTGTGTGGTCACACAGCTGTGACCTCTACATAAGGACAACTGTTGCAATATGCATCTGTAGATGCATCTAAGGGTTAGTGCTTATAAAGACCCACAATTTCACAACAGAACATCAGAGAATGTCCTGATGACCTTTATATGGTTATGATAAGAAATCCAGAGTTACTATTTGTAAGGAATTAAATTCTTTTCTTGCCATTAGAAAAATACAGAAAATATAAATAATTTTCTTGGTCTGTACTCAACATTCCTGCTGCTCATAGTTACAACTGCTCTTGTAAAGTCCATCTGAAAGCAGTGTATTATCCTTAAGACATGTATTGTCTTGAACATACGCGTTTCATTATAATGGACACATTTAAAACTCTAACACTGTAAAGCAATAGAAGAGACAACGAAGTATGTGTGACCCTTTTCTTTTGTCACCTGCAGTTTATTGATGGTCGGCTATCAAAATTAAACGCAGGGAGAGGATTCTCTGATGTTTTTGAAGAAGAAATCACAGCAGGAGGCTTTTGTGGAGGTACAGAATTAATTTGGGTGTACTCATTGACACTTCTTTGGGAGCTGTTCAACATGATGTCCTCAGGATGTCCTGTAAATTTTAGAAGTCATTAATCTTGTTGCTGTTTCATTGTTTCTATTCATTCTTGGAAAGGTTTTAGCCTTTAGCAAATCACTGCTGGGACACATACCATTATGTATCTAGTTCTACCAGTATATTAAATGAAGATATGTTTGTTTAATCCTGTAAGATAATACTTAGATTTCAGTATAGGGTGAGATATCACTATAGTGTTTACATTTTTAACTGCATATTTATGTAATATGATGCATTCTGTGTAAACTGTTTTTCTAAAATAATTTTGACATTTGTGCTGCTTCACTTCTAGATAATTACATTTTCCATAAACACTTCATTTTCTTTTCATATCTACTTATTTCTGCAGTGTAGAAATCACAGTGCTTTAAGAATAAATGTTAAGAGAAATCTGCTTTCTTCAGCGAATGTGTTACTCTAAAAAAGGGAAAGGTTTTTTTCAATTTTATGTAAGATCTGAGAAGGGACACAGAAATTTATCTTCTTCATAAACAAAAATATTATTCCTCATGTTGTTTGCCTCAGTTGTGTTCACTAGCAATTGTTACAACACTTTTCACATCAGCTAACCCAAATGGAAGAGTGCATCCTGCATCCAGTGCTGATTTTTACAGACTTATGGAGTGGTTTCGTGTTCAACATTTAGGACAGGTGTATTGTTATTTCAGGTGTTGTCATGTTTTAAACCCAGCACCACCCAGCTGCTCACTCTACTGCAACCAAAACCAGCACAGGTGTGAGAGATGGTATCAAAAGATGGGCTCAGAATATGCATGACAGCACAAATACTATTTTATGGTCAATCTTGAAAGTCGTGTAGAAGCTTCCTCAGTAGATGGAGGTTATGTGATTTTAACAAATCCACTGAGTTGCAGATGGCAGCTTTGGATGGGCTTCCTTTGCAAGACTGTCCTTGAATGGGACACATCGAGGAGAGGATTTAGCCCCCACAGAGAAACTATCAGGTGCTGCAGTGCCATCTGCACCTCCTAAAAATATAGCTTTTTTATACTCAAAGTGCATAATTCCTTTTGTTCAAGATTTTCACTGCCTTCTCCTGCCTTCTGTGTCTTGTGCTAGGATCTAGCACATAATTTGTGGTTTTGTTTCTTGATTAAAGTGTAGTTAGTTATACAGAGATTTACACCTTCCCTGCCTTTTTAGGGTGAGTTACGCTGCTGTGTAAACAGATTTGAGACTTTGAGCATCCATTATTCAGATAGGTGCTGTCAGTATTCAGAGCTCGTTTGCTGACTGCAGTTAGGGGTCAGGAGGCTGCAATAAAACTGCAGCAGAAGTTAGATAAAGCTTGTTTCTTGGCTGTGCTCTGGCAGGCTGTGAACCGTGTCTCACCTGGCTCTGCTCAGGAGGGACTCGGCTCTGCTGGCGGTGCTGGGCTGGCTTGCACTGCCTGTGTACTTTTCAAGTCAGACAAGCTGATATTGCCAGGCTGTGGACAAATTGCTTAGGGCACATACTCAGTATTTACATAACTGCTGTCTCATTATTGTTATGAAGTGCAGGGCTAACAATATGTGTGCAATTGAAGGTGACATTTTGTGACGCTAATGGGGTAGAACTATGATCTCTTCGCGGACTTAACTCCCGTCAACTTTATCAGGAAGCCCAAGGTTTGAAAAAAACAGGTGAAACCCAGATTTCAGAAAAGTCACAGAAAGTTAGTGTTAGCTAGAAGCTGTTAAAAGGACAAGTGAACATATTCTTAGTGTAGAAAGTATAATTTTAAAACTACCGAGTCAAATGGAAAGTGTTTCTTTAAGTAATCTCTTTTTAAATTTGCATTTTTCTACATATGCAAGTTTAACTAAGCCAGGAAAGAAAATTAAACTGAAAATTGAAGGAATAAAACCTAAATTTCACTATTTTTTATGATTTCCTTTTTCAAAGAATAGTGGTCAAAAATTGTGTGTCTGCATCTGAAAATAAATTTGTGAGACATCTTCATTACAGTTTGCACTTTATAATTAAAATTTTATTTTCTCTTACATTTTATTCTATGGACGTATTAGTTCTCAAGAGTTTTATGTAACTTTCAATACAAGAATATAATAATGGATTGGTTTAGCACTCAGATTTCTTGTAGAATATGTTAATTAATTTTTAATTACATGAATTTTACTACAGCAGGGTTTTTTTTCCCTACTGGTCTAGTATCACTGGTGCTAATAGAAGGAAAACTGAAAAAATAAAAACATTTGAAACTCCCTTGTAATGATAATTCATTTTAAGGGATCAGATTTTTTTTGCTAGGATTTCAGGAGGTTCAGCTCTAGCTGAGGGTACGCAGTGTTAGCGTGGCTGTCTCTGTAGATGAGTATCTGTTTTCTTGATTGCCTTCCCTGAAGTCTCTCTACATAAGTAGATGACCATTAAACTTGGTCATTTGCTGTGATCCCATTTACTGTTTCTATTAATTAAGTCAGGCTGTGACAGAGAGAGCTCAGATGTGGAAAGACACACTGGAAGGACAAGACAGGTGATACATGAACATTGTTGACAGGAATTGAAGTTAGGAAATGTTGTGTTAAAAAAAGTATTTATGGTTCATGCAATATCCTTAACACCCCAGCAGTGGTTAAATTTCACCTTATACATGTTGTTTGTGTGCTTCCTTCTCTGACAGTTCTAGGGAACCAGATCAAAGAAGTGAAAAATGAATTGTTTTTACTTTAGGTTGCTCTTTGCCATTCTTAATGGAGATGGGATCATAATGGTCATGAGAGTCTCTCCTCTCTAAGCAAGCATTGCTTTCACTTGTGCCATCATTCCTGAGAGTCTGGCTGTCTCAAAATTGCTTGTAAAAAATTGAGTGGGATGGGTGAAAGTGCCTTATATGAGTCTAAACAGTTCATGTTTCTTCACCTCATTTTGAGAATTGGGAATACCTTTTCCAATGATCCAGTTAGTTCTCAGAAATGTTCTAGGAGAGTATTTTGTCTTTCATTAGCCAATGGAATCATTCTAGCCAGGCCTTAGTTAATGGATTATTGTAACACTTGAGGAGCTTTGAGAGCTCCTGTTAAAAGTCTGTAACGTTACATCAGTATGGTCCTTTCAAAATGGTCAGACTCTGTTTGAAACTGGAGCATTCTTGTCAAAGTGAATGTCTTGTATGGGGTCAGTAGCAGCTCACAGTACTGGAGTATTCGAGTGACTGATGTACTCTAAAACTTTCTCAGGGATCATGGACCTCATCTTTGTTGTTCTGCTGAAGCACCTTTGGGAAGTAGTATTGACTTCTTCATCAAGCAGAATTTAACGTGGTCCTTTGTGGCCAGTTCAGTCCTCGGTGGTCCTACAGAAGTCAGTAGCTCTCACTTGCCTTTAGAGGTTTTTCTTTGTGAAAAAAGTAGATACAGTTAATAATTTAAAAGGATTTTTTTCTGCCCAGGAATGTATCGTTGTGCCATAACCCTTAGACTTTTCCCTTGTCCTTTTTCCTTGGGATGGTACCTTCTGCAGTCCATGTCATTGCTGTGTTTGAAAGTTTGTCCAGAGGGATCATTATGCTTGAATGCAATTAATATAGTATTCTTTCCTTTGAGTTAGTGTTTTGCTTTTTATACTTTCTAGGAGTGTGTTACCTTATCATAGTTTTAATTTCTCTTTCTGCCTCAATTGGAATTAAAAACTTTATGTGGTGAAAACATAAGCTTTTACAAAGGAAACAGAAAACAAGCAATAAGAGGTTCCTAGGTTTCTTTCTTAGTGTGTGCATATTCTTATCTTCACATTCCTTGTCTATCTGGAAAGGATTAATTGAATAAGTAATCCTCTAAGTACATTTTTTATTCAGATAATGAAGAGGGTTGCAACTTTTAAAATGTTGAATGTATGTTTGATTGTGTTATATTTGACATTTCTCTTTCAGGGAATTCAAGATCTTACCAGCAGTGGATGCACACAGTGAAGGTATAAACTTGGTGAAGTAATTATACTGGCCACCCTGTCCTTTAAGTCTCCATACTTTTCCTTACTTCTATGTAAAAGTTTGTTCATTTGTGAGACAAATGTAAGAAATAATAAGAATCATAGTAATAATAAGAAGAAATACCAAGTCTATAATATATGTGATAATTTTGTGAATTTTTTCCTTGAAGATTTAAAAAAAAAAAAATTCCCATATACAAAACAAATGCCAAAATGCATAAGGTTTTTGCATCTGTATAGTCAAAGACTTCACTGCTTTCTGTATCATGTTACATTCCATGACTCTGAATTAGGTGTGACAATTTGATTTGAAGCTTATCACTTCTAGTAAATAGCAATTTTGTTATTATGGATTTGTGCAATTCGGCTAGCAGAAGACCCTTGGTATAACCCTGTTATTCTGCAGCATTAGTAAAATATATTATTTTAGATTAAGAGAATTCCTGTGTGATTAAATGAGATAGTCCTTCCTGTCAGGTCAAAGTATTTTTTAGTTGCATAATAAATATGATAGGAACACATGAAAAATAGCCTTAACTTCTGAATTGATTTTGTAATGGTAACAGTGAATGAAGACTGAAAATCCATCATTCTGTTGGAGTGCCTTGATAAATGTGTCAGCTGTGGAATGACGTACTGTAACCCTTGTGTAGCTGCAGACAGCAGGTTGGGGAGGAAACACAGCTGTGCTTGCTCTTACCCATTTCAAGGGAAAGAGCATTTCACAGCGCACTGTTCATTTTTCCTTGCTGTTGTCTTAAGGTTTGCCTTGTGTTACAATGTTACTAAAATATATTTTTTGTGTATTTCAGAAAGGCAGTGCGCTGATCAACACAGCAATGACCAAAGCCACTCCGGCTGTGAAAACAGCATATAAATTTGTAAGATCATCTATTTCAAATAAATAATGCATAAAAATACCGCAATTTCCTACCACCTCTCATTCTCCCTGAATGCTGAAAAACCTAAACATTTTATAAATAAATTGCAGAAAAGCACTTCAGCCTGTAGAAAGTGTTTGCCTTCATTTGTTTTCTCATACAGCGCCAGTATTTAGAGTTGATTCAGAGTCTTCTAGATAGCTTGTACGTAAAAACAGACTTTCCCAAAGCATCAGAGTGCTGGTGTTCTTTCAGTCCTAGTGCACAAGAGAAGCTTACTTGAATATCATTTAGGTATTTGATACACAGCTGTAATTTCACTTCGGCAGTAAGTGCTGCACTATTGAGATGTGGTAAAGATTCAGTAATGTGTGCAGCAAATCATCTGCTCCTTTAAAGATGGTGTTGGAATACTTGTGTTTAACTGGGTTTAATGCTTATACTTTTCATCTTGAAAGATCTTGTTTTCAAAGACTGCCTAACCCATGAAGCATGTGAGATTATACTGTATTATGCAGTATGGTAAAACAGCAATGGAAAAAAATGAAGTGAGAAGTATTTTAAGGTTGCTTTTATAATATATGGGAAAAGACTTTTGGCTTCCTTTTTGCTTTTCCAAATGTTTCACTAGCTGGATGCATTATAAATAGTCCTGAATAAATCAGTAAATCAGTCTGTGCTAGAGTATTTTAAGTAAAGTTTTCAAACAGAATTTTTAATTTTACATCACTTGAAAAACACAGCAGTTGTGGAGAGAAACAGGTAAATAAATTAAATATACTTCATATTCATGGACTCATTTATAATTTAAAAAATGGTTCATCTGCAAATTATTCTTCTTCATTTGCACTATCTTAGACTGTGGTTACATGGTCTTCTCCCAGCCTTCAATTTTGATAATTATGCCCTTGATAATAAAGGTTCTTCAAAGTGAACTTCTGTATATGCTAGGAAACTCCAGTAAATTCTTGAGGATCTGTGTGTACACGGGATCCAGATTTATACCCCGTTTAATTTCTTACATTGTTGCCTTTATGGAGCCTACTACTAGAGGACTGCAATATGCATTTCTTACTTGTCACATAACTGGTTGGGAGCTTTGAGTAAGGTTGTTGGTACCATCCCTCAGAGTTAGAACAAAGCACTTGGAAATTCATCCAAGTGCTGTGAGCAGGATCTGGAAAGTATAAAGTAGCTTTCAGGTTAGCATCTGGTACATGGCACCCCATCGTGCTGTTACTGAGCCTATGGATGTATGATTTAAGGATCAAAAAGACTCTGTGACCTCTCGATTCAAGAAAATGATAATTTTTTCCTGAATTACCACGTACAGAAAACCACAGAAAAATAGGTGGTTTTCAGATATGTATGCCCTTGAATGTATTTTAAAAGTCCTGTTTTCAAGACAACCTTGAAAACTTTTGTAGTTTTTTTTTCCCCATATTTGTGTAGGAAAGACACCTTTCTTTCTGTTTGGGTTTTTGGTGTTGTACCCTCATTTTTTTTTCCTTATCCCCCCTTCTCTCTCTCCCTCTCTCTCTCTCTCTCTCTGCCCCTCATCGTTTTTAGCATAACATGGTATTCCATATTGGTAATTCCTTTCTGTGTTGAAGAATATTCTTGGCTGTTTTCTATACAACAATGATTCTTGTCTGCCTCTTTTAATGCATACAGAATTCTCCCCTAAATAGCAGCACTGTGCTGTTCAGCAACACTGGGCAAAATCTCCATCTGCATATGAAATCACTTCATTTCTCTTAAGATTGATGTTGCCCTGCAAGTTGCCAGACTGGAACACTGTAGCAGTCATCTTAAAAATCTTAACATTTTTTCAGCATGCTTTATTGCTAAAATACCCTTTCAAATCTAAAGGAGCATTTCAAATAAATGAGTGATGTGTATTTGACCATTCTTAGCCTGTCCCTAGTAATAATGGAGAATTTTTTAGTGTGTTTTCACAGCATTGGCATGCATGTACTGTAAAAAATCCTTAAATATGTGGACAAAGCATGAATATAAAAAAATAGAGTGACAGTGCATGTTCAAAATTTGTAATAGAGGTTATTGCCCTTCTTTATATCACCAGGTGTTAAAAAAAAAAAAAAAGGCAAAATAAGTATGGCATCATAAGGCATGTTCTGTGACCACAGCCAGTGTCTTGCAGAGCAACTTAAGTCCTTTTATTTCTCCAGGCAAAAAACCAAGCGAGGCAAGGAATAAAAGAAGTGAAGAGTAAGTTAAAACACAAGGTATGTAGTACACTTTATTTACTTTCTTACACTGCTTCCTGTATCACTTTGAAGCTTTTACTTTGCAAATCACATGAGATTTGTGTTTTTAATGACTTTTGAAATATGCTTAGCCCTTTGTTCAACAATACATTTTTCATAACGAGCCCTCTGGCAACTATCTGTCATTCTATGCATCCACTGAATAATCTCTTTATTGTTTGCATATTTTATCATAGAACAACAGAGGTCTTCAAAGATACATTAAGAGGATGTATGTTTTCATAAAGTTGATTGCTTTGATATCACAATTGAAGCCTTTGCTTCAAGCTGAGAATTGGAGAAGGGAGAGTCTTGCAGTACAGTGTATTTCAGGAGGTGCAGTTGTCCAGTTTTAGTTCACTAGCAGTGTTTCAAGATGAATGAATAGTTTCATTTTGCAAAAGCAACATCACAAACTATCAGAAAAGATGGTTTAAGCATTTTGCAGCTGCTTTGGAATTTTGCTTCCACGTAAGATTTTTCTGTACAGGGAAGGAACCATTTCTTGGATACCTATTATGCTATTTCAATAAAATTTCAAAAACATTTGAGCAATTCAACT
The DNA here is from genome assembly GCA_014706295.1 of Lycocorax pyrrhopterus obiensis. NCBI lineage: Eukaryota > Metazoa > Chordata > Aves > Passeriformes > Paradisaeidae > Lycocorax > Lycocorax pyrrhopterus. Next base: position 22,816,264 of record JACSVZ010000013.1, read on the forward strand.
TTTAAATGATCATGTTGGTAATCCAGTGTTTTGAGAAACTAAATTTGATTTTCTTACTACAGATGGTATTTTCATGACAGTAATAGATTGTGGCAAGATAATTTTGAATGCATTCTGCATGCATAATATGAAGGGTATGTTTGCAGATAATGATTATAAATAAAGGACTTTTAATCTGTTTTGTTGCATAGGAGAGTGAGGAAGAGTGTGGAACTTGCAGTGCTGGTGCAGTACAGACTGTTCCCGTCTACACATCGCATTATGACAAAAGACCAAGCTCAGAAAAACGAAGACTGGCACAGGTAAGACACCTGAAACTTCTGTTTGTATTCACATACATATAGGGAAAATTTTTTGCTGCTTACAGTAGTGCGTTGGTGAATCTCTTTCCAAGATGATTTTCCTGTCTCTGTTTGGATAGTGTGATTAAAAGGCTGTGTTTATAGAAATACTGCTGCACTGCTTGTATGGAGAGAAAAAAATGCTATTTGTATTTCAGCCCTGTTGCGAGGGGAAAGAGCAGGAGATCTGTAAGTAAGGATCTGAGATTTAATTCTTCAATTCTGGTTTTGAGAAAGGCTTCTCACAAAAATACATTCTGATCTATTCACAGATCTGTATTAAGCTATGTTTTTTAGTTTCTTATGGTAAGGCATAATAATTTAGCGTTTCTAATAATTTGTTTTGGCAGTCACATGGCCTTTAACCTTGCTCAGATAGTTATGATTTATTATTTTATTAATAAGTCAACTAGTTAATGCAGTGCCAATGTCTTGGCTTTTTTTCCCTAATCCTTTCTAGTCTAGATTTGAAGTAACAGGTGTAGTGTCTCAACTTTGGCAAGTGTTTTAATGTTTTTGGATTCGTTTTGACAGTTTTATGTCAAAAATATCAACAAAGTAGTTCTTCTAACACTTTTTTTTCTGCAAATATTTACCTGCATATGTACACATTTTTTAATGTATGGGTATTTATTTTTACATTATATTGTTATTGCATGTTTTTATTATATATGGATTTTTAATGCCTGTATCTTCCTAATATGAGAATTAAGTATATAAATTCAGCACAGTTGCTCTAACAACATTTATTTTTTTGCTCTAGATATTGCATATAAATATAGAGTTTCTGAAATACAACATAGAACTGATGCAGATGATTGCTAAATGATGGTGAAATTGTACATTAGTGTTAAGTCATTATTTTTAGTAGGGTTATAAATAATACAAAGACTTTCTGCTTCACTGATATGGTAGTGCTGCCTATTGTTATGTGCAGGAGTCTAGGGATACAAAGGAATATAATTCACCTTGGTACAATTAAAGATTTCTTTTGAAGGCGTGTGTTCAGACAGAACAATTGAACTTCTCTGTGTTTTTGTGTTCAGCAGCTGTACAGTGCTAAATCCTGTAATCACTGCTGTTCCTACCAGTTGTCTTTTAGCTTTGCAAACAAGGCAGGAGTGCAGATGTGTGCCTGGCTTTGTTTACATGCATCCATACACACGTGTGTTAACGGATGTGTACGCACACAGACATATACCCGTGTTTGTGTAGGGTGTATTTGCCAACAAAGCTGGCAACTGAGAGCCCCACAGCACTGCCCTGCTGCAAACCAAAGGTGTCTTCTCCCCAGCTCTTGTCCCAAACGTCACATGAACCCAGTGGGCAGGAAGGAGCGCATGGGGATTGCTCTCCAAGAACTCCTTCACCTCTCACTCATGCCACTCCCTTTTTCCTCCTCCCCAAAACCAGATAAACCAAAAGATTTCTGGAAAATAGTAGTCTGTTGTTGCTACTCTTGTTTTTATTTTTGGTCTTAGTGTTTGAATACGATAACATAAATTCTTTATTTGTAAGTGGTGATTTTAAAGTTTACATCCAAATAAAAATATATATTTGCATTCACAATGCATATGTATGAGAGAGACTGTGTTTGATCTAGTAGTGAATCTGTTGTTCAAAAGAAGTGAAATTCAGGGTGCTGTTATTGTCAGGTCTAATCCTTTTTCTGATATTCTTTATCCTGCAAATGAGGCTCTCCACCCAGATTTCTAAAATGATCTCCACCAGTGGCTGTATCAGGATAAGGACAGTGCTAATGTGGAGTTCAGGCAATTTGATACATATTTAAAGTGAGGACCAGATATTGATTAAGTTGTTAAGTTGGTGTACTGAAATACCCACCCCAAACCTAGATAAACAATGAACAAGAGAGAGAGATTGCTCTTATGGTCATCCTGCTTCCAAAAAAGAAGCACCTTTGCACCTTATTAGTATCTCTTCCCTACTGAAACATTTAGAAAATCATAAATACAAAGAATTTAGTGTCATATATTATGTCATTTTAGATACATGCATTGAGCTTCTCCTTCTCCACTTCTTAGAAACAGTTAAATACTAAGAGTTACCTGAGATGCTGTAAAACATCTGCTTCGAAAAGTTATGTATGATATGAAAGTTTGCTTTACTGAGAAAGATAATTTTGAAAATCGGTACATAACAGGATTTGGGGGTCTGAGAGGATGTTTCCTTTACAATAGGAAGTGAATCCGCTTTTACCTCAACAAACAGGGGTTTGTATACGGGTCTGCTAATTAGTACGGTTATTTCCTGTTTTGTTGATGAGGCTTTAATAAATGTCAAGGGTACAGACATGAAGATCTCCCAATTAGGCTTTGCGTTTGTAAAACCCAACCCCTTTGCTTTTGTGTGAGGATGACAGTTCCAACTGCAGCCTCAGCCTAACAGGGCTCAAGGGAAAGGATACTTCTCTGGTTTTATTGGAAACACAGCCAGTTTGGCCCAGGGAGAATACCAGCACTGGTCACAGTGCAGAGCCATTTTTAACAATGAATATTTACTAAGCTTTATCACTGCTGTCATAGTGGCTTTATTGTATTTTTTCTTTTCCAGATTGGCAATAGACTTAAAAAAAATCAGCAGTAAATAAATAATAAAAAAAAAATTATAGCATCTAAAATAGCTGTCAAAACCTAACCAGAGGACAAATAATTAAATGCCTTATTGCAAACTGAAGCGATCGGCTTGCCCTCCTGTAATCTGCATTTTGCAAGTGTTTCCTAAAAGAAGGAGCTGAGGGGAGTGCACTGGTACGTGCCCGTGTCGTGCGCGTGTGCGCACAATTAATCCGTGCCCGAGACGAGCCGTTCCTCTCTGCAGTGTTCATCTGAGCTTGCTCCTGCTCAGGTTCGCTGTTGTAGGCTCCTCAGACATGTGCGAGCTTAACTGTGTTGCAAGTCAACATTAACAGATGGATTGCCCTAAGCAAGGGAAAACCACAACAACAAAATCTAGTGAAAGTGGAGGATTGAAGCTTTTTATTGTTAAGCCTTATTAAAACCTTGGCATGTGCACTGCTGTTAACTGTTTCATGCCTAGAGCTAATAATGTGTCTCGGATATGTTTCATCTCTTACTTTAATTAGCAGTGTAGAAGGTACAAGAAATCACCAGCTAAAATTTTTGAAATAAAAATTAATGGAAGCATGAGATTGCTTAGACTCTTGTTTGTGGTATCTTGTGAATGATACTGCTGAGTTCCTTTGACTATTGATGAGCAGGGTACAGCAGGGCATGTCTTAGACTACGGAGCATTCAGTTTTTGCATAATCTGTTTTAATTCTGTTCCCTTATATGCTCCCAGGTAATGCAGATTTCTGGGTGCACAGGGACCTAAATGCAGTACGAGCTCTGTAAAATTGTTTCAAATTAATATGTAATGAAAAAGGGAGCATGTTTATTATGATCCTGGTTAGAATGTCAGGAAGATCTGTTTGATTTCATGAATATGATCATTGTAATTTTACTGTTGTATCAGGTGTTAGGGTAGTTTATTGAAAATGGACCGCGTCAGGATACCAACAGTCATAATGTATTTCACGGCAAATAAAGCACTCTGGAAGATTAGCAGAATAGCAAACAAGAACTACCAGTTCACTTTGCAGTTAGTAAGTTAGCAATGCCCCGTGGTCTCTAAGAAATTGTACATACTACCTGTACCTTTAGGCACCAGCTACCTTCCATCTGCAATGGAAATGGGCATGTGGATTCTAAGGGTGGATTTAGCAATCACTGTGTGTCAGCACTGCTTTAAATGTTCCTGTATCGAGGGTACCAAGCGAACTACTCACCATGACTTTGCAGATTCCAAATACAGTGTCTAAGAATGTTTTTAAAACACTTTTGCATAAGGTAATAAAAACCAAGTTAGACTAAACTTTTCTCTTGGTGCTCCCAAACAGAAGAGAGTTCTGGTTTTGGTTCTCTTTTTTTTTTTTTTTTTTTTTTTTTTTTTTAAAGCATATTGCAAATGGAGCTTTTTCACTTTTGTTGAAGTATGTCCTAGAGACTATACAATATATAATTCAGCTTGCAGTAGGTGTGCTTGGCATCTGTTCAACAAAGACAGCAAGTGCCAGGCAGGAAGATGTGTTCAGAATAACCTTACCTTCAGGAGTGCCCCATTTATCAATATCCCTACAATGGCCAGTGAAATAAATGACATAATCATTAGCTACAAAGGACTTCTAGTAACTGATTACCCTCCTAACCTGGAAAAGGTGGTGAGAGTGGGCTATTCTGAAGACTCTTTTTTTTTTCCCCAGAAAAATAAGAGAGGACACTGTGATAATGCAGCGATAATGCAGTGCTGAATATACATATTCTGTATAAGATGACTGAATATCTTTTAGAAAAAATATCCACAGTCAGCCCCACAATGATTTCAGAAACATAAATCTGATTAAGGACATTTACCTGTATTTGTATTCAGACAATGTGCTTGAGATCACATCTATGCCCACCAACCACATGTAACACTGGTTCTGTTGCTGGAGGTTTCTTCTGCCCTCATTGACTAAAATATTATAAATTGAAAGATGGTATAAACAGTAAGAGCTAGTTTTTAATATAAATCACGTTTTGCTTCTGTAAAATACAGTTTTGAAGTAAGCATTGGTTGATCAATAAATTCTGTTTCTTTAGCTAATGTGGTGTAATGTGAAAATATTGTAGATATCATTAGCTTCCTTTAATTTGGAGAAAAATCTTTTGTCTTGCTGTGTCAAGTAAGATCTCTTCATTCTGCAAAACAGTCAGATTTCCTTTTAATTAAAAATGAAAAAGCTAGGCAGCCAAAATTCAAATTGCAGATTACGAGAGTGCCCTCTCGTGGCTCCGCTTCCTTTCCGAAGCGGCAGAGCACACAGGGACCCTCTGCCTGTGCAAGCCTTGCTTGGTGCAACGAAGACCTCTTACACATCAAGGGCTACTTGCTTTGTGTTAGGTGAAATTGTCCCTGGATTTTGTGCAAATTAAGCATTTAGATGCTTTCCTAGATCATGCATGATACTATTTTCAGGATTAGGAAATTGAAGCTCCAAAGTAGAGGTATAATTACAAGATTGCTCAAACTGCCCCCGCTTCCCACTAAACAGTGACAGTGACTGTCAACAGAGTTGTGCTGTTTGTTCTGCACTCATAAACCAGTGTCAGCCTTGTGGCTGCTTGTCTTGGAGTTTTGCTGTAAAAATCACTTGAGAAATCTCTTCACTAATTACCATGATTCCAATTTAATTTAAGAAAAAGAATAGATGGGGTAATGGTCAGGAAATTGCTCTGGAATTTTTTGTTACCCCGTGGAATGCTTGGCTTTTCAGGGCAAAGTCATCAGCATATCTACCTCTGATTTATCTTACTGAAAGAAAAAATTTACATACAAGCAAAAAGTTTGCAGATGCTTTTCCTGGCTGTTGTTGCTCCCTCTTTAAGTTTTTTACTAAATAGAAAGGCGGCCTTCCAGAGGGTCTTTCTTCTGCAAACAAATGAACCATACTGGCATGTCTACTGCTGTTTCCTTTTGCTGAAGGATCTCAAAGAAGAACGCTGTCTCTCAAAGTATCTTCAAAACTGGGGGCACCTTTCTGTCCTTAGTAGCTAATTGAAATAACCAGATAAATTTTTTTCATCAGGAGAATTTATTGACATCTTAATGTAGCAGCAGTATCTTTTACTTTCATTTGCTGTGTATCTTGTGTCTCCCACGAGTCATATTTTTGCTCCACTAAAGCAGGGAGCCAGGAGAGCCATCAGACAATGGTTGGAACCTGCATCCCAGCTTCCACGTTGCTTTTGCCTTCTGGCTTGAAAGTTTGAAGAGCACCACTTTACATCTAAAACTTCATCTCTAGTACTCTATGTTCCCTGACGTTTTCTTCCTCTCTATATTCCTGTGCCCAAGAATGAAAAAAACAAAAAAAAAGTAAAGAAGTTCAATTAAAGAAAAAAGTTTGTCTGGGGGCAAAAGGAGGGAGAAGTAGAAGAAACAGGAAGATCCTTTCCTGCAGGGATCTCAGCATCTCTGAATGTGAGAGTCCAGATTCAGCCTTTCTAATTTTAGATACTTCTGAAATGCTGAAGTTAGCAGCAGTGCTGCCTTAGGCTCTTTCTGCAGTAAGTGGAGAGAGGGGCATGACCGAAGGGCAGCTCAGCCCACCTAGAGTCTCGACTGCATCCTGATGATGCCTCTGTCTTGCTGCTAATTGCCTAATTTGGGCCCTAAAATAGCTGAAATTAGTAACATCCAACTCCAAGTGCCAGGCAAATTCCACAGCACCTTGCAGAGAAGGACCTTATTTGTTGAGCAGACGACTCCTACTGGTGTCAGACAGGAGGAGGGACTCCTCCTTGGTAATTCTTCTGTTTGGAATCCCTAGGCAGAGCAGAAATATGCTTGGAGTCAGTATTTCTATTTCTAAGGCACAGTCTTTCTTTCCTTGCAAATGTGAGTAGTCTGTTTTCAAGCTTCTTACAGAGCTTCCCTCAGATGGGTTCTTCCACAGTCCGTCGGTCTGATGGACAGGGTTCGGCGCTGCTCAAGTCTGGAGGCGCGGGATGTTTGTGTTTACGATCACATCCACATTGGACATTTTAGCTTAGGTATTTTTGATAAGTTTTCCTCTGAGAAAGCCACACATGATCAGCAAACAGTGCTCTCAGCAGTGATTGTACCGTGAGATAGTTGTGCTGATGGGAGGGTATGACGCACATTTTACCCAAAAGATCAATTTAACCAGTAGTCTCTCTTTTATCTGCTTAGGAATTGTATCAGATAGACAGCGTGTTCCAGCCAAATAAACTGGGTTTACAGCTGTTCTGGTTCACTAAAGTCACACATTGTGCACCTGAGTTACTTCCCGTTCTCTTGACTTCCCTGCTACCTCAAACCCATGTTCCCTTTTCTGGTTTTGTTCATGTAAACATTCATGTGGCTTTGTGCATATGGACACTGGTTAGTTTTTCTTTCCTGACACACTCCCTTACCTTCCTGCTCTTCTATCCACTGTGACCCCCTCAACCCTCCATTCTTTCATTTTCCTTCCATCTAATCATTGAGTGTACATTAGGACATTAATAACCATCAAAAAAGGGAAAATAAGTCATACATTTCTCCATTTTTGTAACTGGAAATTCTGCCGGGTGAATGTGATTCTTAAAATCATCCACAAAAAAAATGAGCTGCTGGCTTTAGTTGTTGCAAATGGCACTGCAAATCTCCACGTCCTATTTTAAAAGACTAACACTTCTGCTTGTTGCCAATTAAAGTGGAGCCAGGCTGCCTTCGGATGGTGCGCTCCTTGCAGCTAGAATGGTGTGTGGCACGGTGCCACGGTGCATCATCAGCTGAAAGCGGGAGGCTTTGCTAAGAATAGCCTCTGTGCCATTGAGAAAAGCAGGATCTGGCTGTTGGGAGGTGATGCCTCCCTCTGGGCAGTGCGGGGCCTCAGGCTGATTTGGGGGGCTCAGGCTTCCTGAGGAAAAAAGGGTCCGCGATTCCTCAGGGAAAATAGAAGGTTGCTTGTTGTTTTGGAGCAAAACATAGCTATTTTTGAAAAAATATTTGCAGAAGCATGATTAATTGTTAAAAAGGAAAAGCATCATTACAAAATTCTCGAATGATGCCTGAATGATGTTCAAGAGGCTGGCATGCATAAATGGTAGGGAGCTGAGAGCTTGTTCATTTTTCACCACAGTAATTCAGAACAAAAGTAATTACCATGTGCTATCCATGGCTAAGTATATCAACAAATTTATCATCCTTACTTATAATAAATCCTGCCTCAGCACAGGTAAGAGGGTTTCGTGTAACTTTACAATAATCAGTGGAGATCTCTGTGGCATTAAAGTGTACTTGGCATTTCAAAGCACTGTGCCCATACAGATATTTCTGGTAGTATCTATTTAATTTATATCCAGGACAGTGTTCTGATATCAGAGCATTATTGTTTAGAATCTGTACTTCTTTCTTGTCTCTCCTTTCCTTCTTCTTTCATCAGTCTCAGCTCTCGGGGCGTGTAATGAGGAGTACCTTCTTGGGAGTCATGGCTTTAGGTCACAGCGTTTAACCGGAAAGGAAGGCGACAGGTTGTGCTTTACTGGAAGGTCTGATTGAGAGATCTTTTGCTTCCCTACTGGATGGAGCCATAATTATGTCTGGGATTTGGTTGTAGAGGAGGATGGGTAAAATAAAATACTGAATCATAAATAATAGTGGGCTTGTATTTATTTTACTTTCTCATACTGAATGAATAATCTCTACATTTTTAAGAAAAAGGGAACGGTACTTCATAGGTTTAAACCATAGTATATATTTTTCTTTTTTTGAAACTTTATATGTGTTGATGTATTGAGTAGCCGGTAAATGTGAAATTATATTTGTGCTGCCATTTATCAAAAGATTATTTGTTTTTCACTTTTGAGTGTAATTAATAGCAGCAGCCTTGTTAAACTTCCTGCCTTAGTATCAATCAATACGCACTCATTACCAAAAGCTGGACTTCTGAAAGGTCTGGCATTATATAAAAAGCTGACATTTCAAAGATTGACTTTCCTGCCCAATCAAGAATATAACCATCTTACATTTAAATCCTTTAGCATTCATGTATTTTGGCATTTTTATTTCAAAGTAGTACATTTTGTAAGGCTACCAGCAAGCAGAAGTGGACAGTTTAAGGACTGACTCTCCCTTTATGTGGTTCTACCTGTATTTATGTCAGCTCCTTTTTCTTATTTCAGTGATCAGCATTGGTTCAGGTCTGTATAGGTTGCAGACTACTTGCAGAAGGGGATTTTGAAGCAGGGCAGCAACCAGAGAGGATGGATATGGTGAATACAAAAAGGATGTATAGCCTCACACCAGCTTGTGGAGAGCCTGAGCTTGTGTTTAAGCGTGCTCAGCTCTTGCATTCCGAGCAAGGTGACAGATGAGTAATTGTGGTGCTGTGTGCAGGAAGATGAGAGAAATTTGAAACAGCAAAAGTTGAATCCCTGCTCTTGTTTTGATACAAAGTAAATACATTAAGTAATAGATTCAATATCTAAGCAGAACTGTTTGGACGAAGCGAAGCAACCAGGTACTTTCAAGAAGTTTGTTCCTTTATTTTATAGGAAAAAACATGACAGCAGTCTATTAAGACTTTATAAAGTTCTGGTGCAGCAAAAAAGGACTGTTGCTGTATCATTTCTTGTGGTAATAAATTTAAATGGTCTGGTTGTTATTAGAATGCTAATCAGGAAGGAAGCAGAAGTCTGTCCTTTTTTCATAAAGGGGTATAAAAAAGGTTACACACTTCAAAATGCAGAAAAGACAGAAATTAAAAGCTTAAATAACTGCAAACAGCAGGGTACGTCAGTAATGGAAGGCCTTCTTAAATGACTCTGACAGCTTTTGCAGGTGCACATACTCTGTCACTTTGCCTAGTGGAGCATTGAAAAAGTTTTATGGCTCTCCTTTTGGAATTTATTACAGGTTTCTTTCTTTCTTTTTCTTTCTTCGCAAAGTAGTCTGGACATACCCCTCCCTTGCAGTCATTTTTATTACAGCTCCTAAAGGAAAGTCACCTATTCAAAAACATGTGTTGCTTGTTGTCTCCGAGGTTAGCTCAGAGGGCTGTAAATGCTGGAGAAGGTTGTTATTTGCAGCCAGATATTTTCCTTCCCTTCCCTTCCCTTCCCTTCCCCCCATATCTTTTCCTTTGTATGTAAATCCCATTTTATTTGGTTTAGTTGTTGAAATTCTCCCTGTATTATTTTATAATATACCCCTAAGCATTTAAATTGGTAACAAAAATATTTTTTCAAAGAGTTTGACCATGAGGAGCTTGGAGTTCTTGTTTTGGGGAGAGGTTTTAGGTTCACCACCTTCTCTGTTACATACCTTTATATGATTATTCTTGCTTTCACTAACACACTTGCATATTACTGTTCATAAGTGTCTGAAGGGCCACAGGCCAATGCCTGCGGTGTTTCCTGATTCTAATTAATTTTATTCAGCTCCTGTTTCTCAAAGACACAACTTTTTTTTCCCTTTTTTCCCCTTTTTTTCTTGAAGCTTGGTATCTGTGCTCTTTGAAATATTGTTTATTATTGCAACAAATCAGCAGGTGATATCTTGTAGGATTTTATTCCATTGACAAAGTTAATTCCTCTACAGATGAACAAGTGCCAGTTTCCATTTTGTTTTCTGCAGTTTCTCAACATTTTTAAAGAACCTTCTTCCCTGCAAAATCTCATATTTATGTTAGTAGAAGTAAATGTGATGGCAGCATCTAATTTTGGTGCAAATTCAAAGAAAATGAGAGAGGCAGGCAGGGTTTTGCCCTCCAGGAGCCAATTCCAGGTTAGAGCTTGAATTACAATGAATGTCATGTCAGAATTTTCTTGGGGAAGTGGTTAATTTCCAGTGTTACAGAAACAAAGTATTTTCATTTTCCCAGTGAAGATAAATACTTAAAGCTGCAACTTTTAAACCAAAACCAGTGACTGTGGTTGTGACAGGGATCAGTAAGATAACCAATCACCAGTATCAGTTATCAGAGGGGCTCACCTCCCTTTAGTTACAAGCAGGAGAATGATTGATAGATTGCAACAGTGATGGGAATGACACAAAGAACTCACAAAAATGTTTCTCTGTATTCCATCCTATGCCTTTTGCTCAATATGAATCTTAGTTAGGGTTCTTTGATGGGTTTTAGTACTCTGATAATTCTCTCATTTTCCGTCAACTATTACTTGGTTTAACACATTAAGAACCATATGTTTCCTCTTTGAGGGCAAAGAACTGTGGAAAGTGTTATCAAAACTTGCTGCTTTAATTAAATTCTCTCTTGTTGAACAAGAAAAAATGTCTCAGTCTATAAAGAGTGAATACTGAGTCATTCCTGAAAATAATGGAGGGGGGGTAGAAACTTACAGAGAGCGTCCTTGTGTTTGTAGAACACTGACAACATCTGTAATAGGTAACATACTGAAATCCTTACAGTACAAGATTTTCAAGCTCCTTGTAGTCTGAAATTAAGGCCATATTTCTTCCCCATCAGGGGCTTGTTGCAGTTTTAGGCATTTGGTGAGTTGCATGATGAGATGTGGGCAGTAGCACTTCGTACTTGCATATGACTTTCCTCAAAGTTAGCTAACGCTGTTTTCCCTCTCTTCAAATTCCATCCATATGTCTTTGAATTATGGGTGGTTATCCAGGGTTCACGATCTCTCGAGTGCATTGATTGCCAGCGTAGTTAAACTTTGCAGGTTTTTGATACAAAACAAGTGTAAGAGATGTATAGTCCTGAAGACAGTCATTTGTGAAGTGCAAGTAACTAAAATTCCTGATTTAAATGTTCTGGTCAGGAGAGAGACTTTTTTCCAATTATTGTGGAATTCTTTAGCTTATTTTTGTTTGCTAAATAATAATGTGATGTAATAGGTTAGTGAGTATGCTGTACAGAAGTGTGTGAGTTTACAGCACACTAGCTCCTCCATGCAAAGTCCTCATGGGGTGCTCTGAGAGTGCACTAGGTTGGAGTTAACTGTAATCCACAGTAAATTACCCTGCACAAAGGCATTCTTAGTGAAAACTTTCTGATCTGGGTATTATTCCCTCTGCAGTCCTGTACAGCACCATAACATAAGCATAGCTGTGTAAAGAGACTCCCGCCTTCCCTTGTACTTGCTACTTCAAAAATCCACTTTTCTTCATGCTCAATTGCAGTAATCACGCAAGGGCACGACTCCGCACACAAGATGGAGAAACATAAAGCGTTTATTTCGCAGTGAATATTCCCTGAATACCAGCACCCAACAGGATATCACATCATATAAACAGGAAAGATGTTCACCTCAGTGTCCCCCAATCACCTGGGGTAGTGCACAGACATTGCCTATTATGGTAACAGGTAAACAATACCCTATAAGGTCACAAACTACAATTATCACATCTCATAGGCCCAGCACTGTCCACAAACCCACAATCCTCTCTCAGCCCATCCCTGGTGACCTGGATGCACTGCCAGGGTCACCTCTGGGTCCAAGAAAGAGGCTCTCTCTCTGGCCCTCAGGGCCTAGCTCTCTGCCAGCACACAGTGCACCCCAACACTCAATAGACCACATAAACCAAAGCTTGGCAAATATTTCTACCAGAAAGTACTAAACCACAGTGCTTTTTGTGATGTGCTTTCAAGAAAGGGTAGCTGGTAGACTTGAGTGATGCTTGTCCTCCAATATCCAGTCTTCGGCTAATCAATGCTTTGCATAAATAATGCACTCCAGGCTTTGCATAAATAATGAAGCCCTCCATAGGCCATGAAGAGAAATGGTTCTCTTTAATTGGTGATGCTTAAGGACTTGTAACAACCTTTACAAGACTTGATCAATATGTGGTTTTCCTCATCAAGTGCATAAGAAGCCTTAATGAATAAAGTGGCAGCTGGTCTCCAAATAAGTAATGCTGAACTAGAAAAAATAAACAAAATTATGATGTTAATTGTCCTTCCTCCAGACTCGTTTCAACCAGCGCCTCAGTAACCAGGATTTTGCCTTGGATGAAGATGATGATGATGAAATTGAGAGAACAAGCAAGTAAGAAACCTGTTTGGATGTGCTATATATGTATAGGAGAGAAGGTAACAAGTGTTATTCAGCAAAGTGGAGTTCAAGTGACACATTTTTGTCCTGTCCAGGCTGCTAGCTCAATTCTTTATGTAGATGATGTCAAGTAGTTTAGGATTTAAATCTGCTTTAAAATGAGAGAGAGGCTATTATATCTTTTCATTATTTATAGTGTCCAGAAGAGCTTGACATAATCCTCAGTCTTCACAGCTTCCAGATAAAAAGACTACATACACAAAGAAACAGCAAAATAATCGTCAACATGGTGGGCAGTGACCTCAGCTAATCTATTCTTTAGGGCTTGTGTTGTGGCCATGACAATGGGACATTTTTTGAAGGGTCTGAAAGACAAATAATGCCTTGGAAGTTTTATATCGAGGTCTTCCTGTGTGAGAACTAAAGGGAAACCGTAAGTTGAGGCTTAAGCTGCATTGAGGCATTTTCTGAATTCAGGAGTCAATTTTTGGTAATGAACATCTGGATATAAACCAGAAAGGACATTGAAAGCAAAATCAAGCAGCTTAAGCTGTGATATAGCAGGGAAGAGGGAGCTAGTGAAGTGTTAAAAGGATGTAATGAAAACAGTGAGCCATGGAAAACAGCCTTTGTTAGCAGTATTGATAGACAGAGGTAGGAAAAGACTGTGGTAGAATGGGGGTCTGCGATAAGGGTATTGCTATGAACAAGAGAGGAAATAAGAGCAAAAGCACCAGTTCTCCTTGCAGAGAGGCAGTACTCCAGTAACCAAGTAACTCCAGTAAGTCTGCCCATGTGATGGAGGAAGAGTTGCAGCAGGAGAGCCTTGCCACTAGAACAAAGTGTTTGGCTAGGCCAGGAGGCAGCTAATGGTAACTGCATCTCCATCGACGCCATATACCTGTGTGCAGGAAAATTCTTGAGTAGAAAGATATTCCATGTTTATGTTCCCATTCCAAGGTCTTGAAACGCATTCTTCTATGTCCTTTCAGAAGTGGTTATAATAAAATGGCTGTTGTGTTCCTATCTGATGGAAAAGTTTTTGTTTTCAGGTTATCATCAGAAGACAGTGAAGAAACTTCTGCTTACTTTTATGATAGTGATGGTTCTGGTGAAACTGGAATAACTCAGCATCAAGGAGAAATGGACTTGCTTGGAGAGATTCTGGACACGCTGAGCACACACAGTTCAGATCAAGGAAAACTCTCAGGAGCAAAGAGCCTGGATTTCTTTAGATCAATGGATGACATTGATTACAAGACTGCGGTTAGTCTTCTGCTTTCATTTGAAAAACAACCCAAGTCCATTTACAGTGGACTCGTGCACTTGTGGAATGAACAATATGCAACTCAGACACTGCAGCACAGTCCTTAGAATTGCTGATGTGTCTTCCTAGGGCTACCTAACAGTACATTCATGCTGGCCACTGCATGGTGGTTTTTCACCAGCCAAGAAATTGTCCAGGTTACTAAGTCATCTTGGAATGGTATTTTTCCCTTAAAGCAGTAACAACATAGAGGGCTGTGAATAGTATAATAATTTACTTAATCAAATAGTTTAGTATTATATTTCTATAATATAAATCATATTTATATATTACATTTTTTTTCTGTTAAATCTGTTATGCCTTGAGCTGGTTTAGGATTTTTTAATGCAGTTTAGAAGGCATTTTCATTTTCGTCTTGTAGCCTTAGACTACTCATAGTGATACAGTGATGTTTCCTTCTTGATTTAAGTCATGGGATCCAGGTGGTAATTGCACCTGAAACACTGCTAGAATAGTACTCCAGAGTTTTCTAAGAGGGCTCCTTGTTCCTATTTTAGGTAGAGTTGCACTGCTCCTTTAGTGTAAACACACTGCTTGCCTACAATTTTAAAACCCTCACCAAGTCACTGCTGGGTATTAACCAAAAAAGCATTAGTGTTTTTAAAAGCATTTAATTCCAGCACATATCAGCTGTCCAACACTTGCTTTTGCTGAAAGGGATCCTATAGTAGAAGATTTGTTACTGGACCAGCGAATACTGATGCAAATATTTTAAAGCTTGTAAAATTTTATATTATGAGTGTCACACAGGGGTTAGATTAATAAAATGCCTAGTTTTGTTTGACCAAAAAACTTTAATATTGAAAGTTGGTATAATTAATTACTGGAGCAAAGAGTAAATGCCATCTGGTTTTAGTTTTAGTCCCCTTCCCTCTCATATTATACGTACAAACGAGAAAAGTGTGTCTTTGTTCACTGTCAAAACTGGTTGTGCCAAGACTGAGTGGACAGAGGAGACAGAAATCCTTCTTCTGTACCAGAGGCAGTCCTTAGGCTAAGAGACAGTGTTCTGTGAGGAAATGTAAAAACACTTGGCCTTGCATTGTGTCTGGGGTAGTTGTTTTGTAACACTGAGCCCCAAAGGGGATCCATGACTTAGGAACATACAAAATCCCTTCCAGTATTTAGTTTCAAAATGCCAGTGTAGAGATGTTTCTTGTGACATTAACTGTAAACTATAAACATATGTTTTTTTCTTTCAGAACAAGTCAAATGCACCTAGTGAGAGCAACCTTACCCTGCTCTGCAGCAGTGCTAATGACCAGGCAGAGTGGAACCTCGGCCAGGATGACAGTGTCCTCCATGGGAAGCAGCTCCCCCCGTCACCAAGGAAGCAAGTTTCTTCTGATGGCCAGAGAGAACCTCTCTCAAGGCTGGAAGAAGAAAAGAGTGGCAAAACCTTTACTACTGACAAGATGGACGCCACTAGTATGACATCCCTATCTCCAGTACGACCAAGTGCCCAGTTTACTTCCCTAGAAAGTTTCAAAGCAGGCTTTTCTTCCTGTCAGTATGCAAAGCCTAATGAAACACTAAGCAATACCTCAGAAGATCAGCTCGCAGCAGGTCTTGCTCAACAGCCATCCATTCTGGTCCCTTGGGAGAAAGGTGGGAAGGAAGGAGATGAAACTCCAGAAGAAGGTGGACTTCTTCAAGAAGTGGTGTCATTATGTAAACTGAATTCTGCTTTTCACTATGGTTTAAATATTTCAAAGGATAGATTATCCAGCAGTAGCAGTGGAAATAAAACGTAAGAAAAGTATGAGAAGAGAAACTTGACTCCCATCAGAAGTTAAAGGGAGACTACTCAGGACTCCATGTAACTCCATATAACATGATAACCAAAAAATGAAAAGGAATAAGAGGTCTTCAGTCATAAAAATAATTCTCTTCAGTTAAGTATGCATTTTCTGCCATTGGACGTCCGCTTCTACGTTTACTCAGTTCATTTGTTGGCTGTAGTTAGATCCAAAAAATGGAGCTAAATATATGAATGCACTCTTAAATCAGGTACTAGTTCGTCTCTGTGTTAAAAATACAGCAAGTGTATGGTGCTTCCTAGCATTTGCTTCCTCTAAGCAGCAGGAAGGGTGTCACCTAAAGGTAACCAGGTTTTGACGGTACTATGTTAATCCCATTAAGCATGAAATGAACCAAGCAAACTGATTTGTCTGAAATGTACAAATGTTAATATTTGTAATGAATAATAATTGCCTTAATCTTTTGAGAAGAGGTTTAACTATCTTAGAAGATGAATGCAAATCTACAAAACAGCAATAATGATTTTCCATGGCAGGAATTTGCTTCAGCAAAGGTGGGGGGGGGAAGGAGACTTAAGGAATTTCTTGTGAATATAACTTGGAACTTACTCCAAACTAAAACTGTGGCTCTGTCTTCCAGACTTCAAAAAGGTAGCACGTGGTTTTCTCTCTTCTATAAAAGTACATGAAGTGCTGAATTATAATGTGACATTTATTGACTTCTGTTTACAACTAAGACACTTTAAAGACACATTATCCAGTTTCCCTAGGTAGACTAATTCATCTAAAAATTCTCAGAAAGGAAAGTGTAAGTGGAATTGATAGATTTCTATTATTTTTCATTTTCTGCAGTTTAACAGTTGGAAAACTAATTTGTGCCTAATTTGTAACACTAGAAAGCTAAAATTATAGATTCATTTTGAGATTGCATATATCCAACTCTCATTTTAGCCCAGTTAACAACCAAAAACTTCTTTCTAAATTCAGTGAAGGAGAATAAATGGTCCTGATGTATATTGTGTTTAGAACAAGCATTTGTCCTCCTTCTGGCAGTGTTCCTACGAATATTTGGATATTTAAAGTCTGAAAATTTTTAATGCGCTATGGAGCAACTCTTTCATTTTTAAAATTTTCTTCCTCTTTTTTTTTTTTCCACCTCACCATACATGCCTTGTCTCCACAACAGCTCAGGACAGAAAAGACAATTAATCAGTTTCAGCAGATTGGAATCATCAGCTTTGAGGGATATTTGTGGTGCAGTTAGTAGAAATAGCACATGGGTATAGAATGAACCCTGCCTGAGAAGAATGTTCTGCTGTTCTTCTAAGTCATGAAGCCTTTTTTCTTTCTTTCCCTCTTTGGCATGAATGTATTCTCTTAATCTCAGCCGAGTCCTGAGTGAGCGTGTTGCCGGGGTCAGTACTTGGATCAGATTGTGCTTTAGTACGTTAATAGTAGTTTGCAGCAGAGTTTCATATCAGTTGCCTCACTGAGATTTATTAACTCATTTTCCTTCTGGCTGACACAAATGGAATGGGGTTTTTTGGCTGCTTTCTTACAAGGCAGCTGACCTGAGGGAATTGCTCCATCTCATGGCAGAGGCACTGTTTGAAACCTCACCAGAGAGACTCGGTAGAGTGAGACCTGGGGTTTGTTAGCACAAAGTTTCAGCTTGCTCCAGAATGAGAAGGGCTGCGCCAGTACTTGCCACTGAGGATGAGCCTCCAGAATTAATTTTTTAAATCAGAGCAACAAAGCTAAAAGGTTGTAAAAGTGCAAATCTTGCAGAAATATCTGTGTCTGATCAAGGATGAACATTCCGGAGGGCATTACTGGAGAATCTCAGTGTTCCAGAGCTAGCAGTTGTACATCCAGCAGTCTGTACTCCAGACGATTTGTTTATCCTTTGGTTTCCTCTTGTGCATCAACATGGTATGTTGTGGACTTTTTTAATAACAAAAAATGTTATTTGGCAAAATATTTTGCACTATTAGAAGTCAAAAGTACCATAAGAGTAGTAAAGAACTTCACTCTCAGCTTTCCAGGTGGGTCAGACCTGGTGGCTCACGTGCTGTTCAGATGACAAAGCTCCAGAGCAACCTCATGGTTCCTTGTTTAAAGCTGGCATTAATGACTTGATAGAAGCCATTCTTCTCCTTTGCTGGTACTAAACATTGCCCAAGCATAGTGCTGCAGTTGTGTCTAAGAGGAGACAGGCAATACACAGGTTTTTGTTCTTGTAGCACTTCTCACTCCTCATTCATCTCTTTGCGTTTTGTGATGAGAATTTCAAGATTCACCTTTTCTTTTCCTCTGCATCTCACATGATGTTTCTGTCCATGGTTCAATCTAAGTTGCTTTGTTTTCTTCATTTATTAAAGATAGTAAACAGTATCAATGTCTTAAGGAGGAAAATAGAAAAAAACCAGAAATTATGGCCATCATTACTTTCGAAACAATCAAACACCTAAGTCCAGGAATGCTGCCAGAAAATGGTTTTCAAAAATGAGTCTCTAGTACAGGCATAAATCTTGCTGGCTTTACATGAGGGTTGGACACTGAACAAATAATCACATAGGTTGTCCCATTCTCAGCTTTGTGTAATAAATATGGAAGCCACATGAGACTGTCAATGTTCTTATCATTTTTATAAGGATCATAAAATTCAAAGTTTGATAGTGGAATCTTTCAAATTTGAGGCATTGTAGTAATAATTCCCTGCTTCATGGAGGGAAAATGCAGGCTGAAAAGAAGTAAACAGATTAAATAAAAGATGGTAGCATTCAACTTAGAATTATTTTAATTTCAGTCAAAATGTTTCTGTGCTTATGCTGCATTGTTTCCTTACTATTTACAAAGCCCATTGTTTGTTTACACTCATTAAATAGTATGTCTTTTTTGGTTTTGAACCTTGTATGGGTTCAGAAATAGCTTAGTCTTATATATATGTTGATTTTAACTGTAGGTACATTTTTTACTCTGTAATATACAGAATCTTTTCCACTTACTATCAGTGATCTTTTAAAAAGGCTAATATTTGTGCCTTATTTAAATAGAATTGCCAATTACCAAATAGATAAGAGTCCAAACTGATATTTCTGGTTCAACACTCTTGTTCTCTGTCCTTGTGATAATATAAAACTCTTTATTGGCTACATATGCAGTATTTTTATTACCACATTGGGTTCTATATTAAGATAAATTTTCCAGGTCCAGTACTTCGCAAGTTTTATACTTGTATGCTTCTTATTTGTGGAAATCGTTCTAGTGTCTTTGAAAATCATCAACATTGATCACCAGCTACTGGTGAGAACTGAATTCTGCTCAGTCAGAGCTCCTGTAGTCTTCTTCAGAGGCATCTCTTTTCTTCAGGATCTCAAAAATCTTCCCATTTCTCCTGTTCAAGGGAGATACCAGGTTATTTGATTAAGCTTTGTGGTCTGTTACTTACACATAGGAACAAATTTCCGACGTAGAAAGTCAAATTAGGACTTGAAATTAATATTTTTATTTTGCATAGATGTCTGCCTGAAATGAGCCGTATCGCTCATCTGGTTTGGGAGGAAAAAGTAAGGGCAGTGGAAGGAGAAAGGAATTCCTGGCTTGTTCCAGTGCAGTGTGGTAAAGCAGAGCCTGGAAGCCCACAGGAGGGATAGTAACTTTGAAGAAATCCAGATTTCAGTTCTAGCTCAGTTACAGTGGTTCCAGCTCAGTCACGCAGGCAAAAGTCATATTGCCTGTGGAGTTAACCCCCTGTGGGATTTGCAGAATGGATAATACGTTGTCCCAGTCAAAGCCTTCCCAGTCGTGTGTACAGAGATGTAACGTGGAAAACTGCAGATATTCAGGGAAGGACTGTGGATGCAGAGGTGATCCCTACCCACCCTCTATGCATGCAGAGGGCAGTCTGTGTAGAATAGGCAGTGGTTTGCTCTTCCATCTCACATATTTGGGCATCATGTCGTTCTGAAAAATAGACTTGTTCTGAAGAAAAAATGTAGTTGTAGAAGTTGTCATAGAACTTGTTGGCTGAACCCTTCCTTGTCATTTAGCATTTCAGTGGTGCTGCTGCTGTTGGGGTGGGATCATCAGAAACTCTCGACACTGGCTGAAGTCCCCTCTCAGGCATTGTAACACAGACTACAGGCAGAGTTTTAGACAAATGCTGAGTGCTTCTGAAAATCCCACCCAATCTATTAGAAGAGTGTTTTAGACCTTAAAATTCTGGTTTAGATGTCTTTTCAGGTTTTAGGATGAGCTAGTTTACAACCTCGTGTTCTTGTAACCAATGTAAAGTCTAGGCAAAAGAACAGTTAAACCAGGTTTTAAAACAGCTTCTCTTCATCCACCTACAGTCAATCACATTCAGTCCTACAGAACAATCTTTGGTTGGTGCAGCTGTCTAATAGAATTGCTAGGAGCATCTAAAATACTTTCTCTATGCATGTAAGTAATCAAAGAAACATTTCATGCAATAATCAAGTGCCAGCATGAGGCCCTTTTGCAAATGCCCCCTGTGTAATCCTGACTGTACCCTGTCCTGCAGGAGGAGCCCCTAATCATGGACCTCCCTGACTCCACAGGGAGAGCTCAACAGGAGCTTTATTTCCAAGGAGTTAGCATCCTCTCCCTTGGCACCAACCTCTAGTCCAGGTGCTGTGAGACTCCAGCCAGTGTGTTCCCAACAGCCTGAAATTTCAGGCTAAACAAATGTGGCAAATAAAATTAAGCCTGAGGCAAGCAGCTTCCTTATTGCAAAGCTCAGGATGGTGAAGGCTGTCTGTTCCTGTGGTGTTGCAGTAAGTCTGTGAAGAATGAATGTAGAAATAATTGCACCAGCAAAACCAGTATGAATGGTGATGTGACTTGTCTTCAGTAACTTTGCTGCTATTAGGTGTGTCTGTCTCTGCCAGGTGCTGTTTACTTGTTAGCAGAATCTGAGCTGACCAGAACGTGTCCTCATCTTCACCCCAGGAGCATGGACCACAGCTGGCCTAGAATTCATGTTCCTCTGGGTGTTGAAAATAAAGGAATGGAAAGGGATGATACGGTTTGTTTGTGCAAAACCTTCCTTGATTCGTTTTGCAATATCTGTTGCACAGTTTCAGTCAGTGGCCAGTTGAAAGTACTTGACAGGTCTTTCTGAAAGCTGCTTCACTTATTCTTGTAGAGTTTCCTGGTGAGTCCACAGCCACCTCAGTCTAGGGGGCCATCCACAGCCCATGTAGCTGGCAGGGCCATTGCCATCCTCTGCTGGGTTGGAGTATGAAGCAGGTAACACAGTTGGAAGTTACTCCAAGGTTTACTGTAGTAAAGGGTACTCAAATTAAATTGTACTATTACACAGGTCAATACTAATGGCACTTGTATTTAGAATCCAATAACAGTATTAGCATTTGGAAAATAAGTTGAGTTCAAATACGTTGACATTTATAATGATTCTGTGTGAATTAACGTTCTTTCTGTTAAAAATAAGGGAGCAACTTGGTTGGGAGGGGGAAACGTGTTAACTTTCAAATCTTCAGTGAATTTTGTGCAATATTTCTCCTTGTTTCAAAGCAGTAGTGCACATCTGCTTTCATGCAGATCCATGAAATTGTATTTTTCAGAAATGTGTAAAATTACATGTAGCTTTGAAATATGGTTGTATGATAAAAACATGAAGAAATATATTCTAATGAGGCAAATGTATATTTCCAGTGACTGGGAGTGATTATGGATGTCACATTCTGTAGAAATAATGAGGCCTAAGCCAATGTTCCCATACCACTAGTTCCAATTAACTCTTAAAAGTAAAACCTGGTTAAATTGAAGTAAGGTTGACTATTAGAATTTATGACCTTTAGTTCATACTTTGATCACTTGTTTATCATGGGTAAAAAGTTGAGGTGTTAAGCATTGCTTTTCAGAACCAGCAATGAGGTGAGAGTTCACAGCGATGGCCACAAGAATTTAGTTTGTGACATCCCTAATTATCATAAGTCATTACTTAAAATGTCTACTAATGTTGCCAGTATCCTTTTAACTTTTTGTAAGTTAATTTCTTTGTATATTGATGTACATTTTCTTTTAACCTTTGGTTTTTCTTTGAGACCTTTAAATTAATATACTTGAATGAGGCAATAAAGCACTGTGGGAGAGCTAATCTTGGTGCAGCTTGCACACAAGCACGTCACATCTGTTACTTCATGATTTTTGAGGAGGAAGGGCAATTTAAAATGCTTAGATGTTTGGCAAACTGACAATTTGTTATTTTTAAATCTGTGTCAGATATGATGAGAAATGCCTCGACATGGAACAAAGCAACATCATGTATCTTGATGCTTCTGATTTTTTTTTTTCCAGAACATTTTTTGGGTGACTGTTGAAAACCGTTCCCAATAATGGCCCTTCTTGTGAGCCTTTAATACTTAAAGGAGAGGCATAACATTGAGATGTTATTGAAAATTTTAATTTAGAGATTAAAAAAGCCCACACACCAAACAACCGGCACTGTCCTTACAGTTTTAGTTAGTTACTGACCTTTTAACAAAACTAGAGCCAAATTTACTCCATGCTTTTGCACCTTCTGGACTACTGTTCAAAGCCATCTCGAGAACTATAATTCAGACCTTAGACTACTGTTAGTAGTGCACTGTCTAGATGTATTAAATGAGCTGTGATGTGTGGTGTGGTTTGTTTTTTCTTTTTCCTTCCAAAGTTTGTGGCGTCAGTAGAAGTTTTCGGTGAATTCCACATTACCATAAAGTGCCCAACACTGTACTATAAAATAAAATTTAACAATACCAAAATTCCTTGGGTGATGCAGATTCTTGTTTGATGGGTTGATCTGAGCAGCATTTTTATGCATAATACTGTATTGTTTTGAAAGTTTTTCTCCTTTGAATGATCATTTCACTTTCTCAAATACAGAGAAAGCAGAATGTGTTTATTTGAATGCAATAATGAATTGATTAGTGCAAACGTTAAATGTTGATGTCCTTTGAAATTCCAGTGGTATTTTGCATCTTTTAAAAGCCTTAGCTAATCGTTCCCTTTTGTTAAACAGCTTTTCTTGGGCTCTAGATCTTCAAGTTATTGCCGAAAAAGTAGATATATTATCTTACTTCATAGGTTTAGAAATTTACATATTAAGGAGAAACTGTGAGCAGAAGGTACAGTAATAATAACTGATGGGTGCTATGGTTTGAACCTTTCACATTAGATGTTAGAAAAAGTAATAATAATTGTGATAGCACCAAGTGTTTTTGTACTGTTGAGCCGAGTATTGTCAGAGAGCTCTTGGGGATCCTGCTGGTGAGGGAGGAGGGGTGCCCGACCTCCTGGGTAGCTGCGGTGGGATATGATGAGGGGTCAGACTGTGCTGCTGAGAGGTGCTGGGACCTCCCCTTTCTGCAAACCTGGTCCTGACACCCCCTGCTCTTCCTGCCCCGCTCCCCTCGGGCCTGGCTGCGGCCCCTCCGGCACCTGCTGGCCCTGTTGGGCCGTGTGACCCACTGGCACAGCTGGTGACCTCCTTCATCCCCCGTCCTTGCTGCTGCTGGGGAGAGGCTGCTGCAGAAAGCCCCTCTTGGCTTTGGTGGCGAGCAGGAGTAAAACGAAGGTGGGTTTTATTTGTGACTCAGGTGGGCTCAAGAACCTGTAAGGGGTGAGCTGACCCTGGCTGGTCTCTGCCGCTCCATCCGTCTCAGGGGGAGGGCTCCTGGCTCTTCCCCAGCTCCAGCACAGAGGAGCTCCTCCATGGGCTGTGGGTGGATCTCTGCTCCCCATGGACCTCCCTGGGCTGCAGAGGCTCAGCTGCCTCACCATGGGCTGCAGGGGAATCTCTGCTCTGGCACCTGGAGCCGCTCCTGGGGCAGCTCCTGCCCCTCCCTCCTCACTGACCTTGATGTCTGCAGAGCTACTTCTTTCTCTTACTCTCTCTTCTCTCTCTCAGCTGCTGTTGCACAGGGTACTTGCCCCCTTAGCTGTTATCCCAGAGGTGCTGCCTCTGTGGCTGATCAGCTCAGCCTTGGCCAGCTGTGGGTCTGTCCTGGAGCCAGCTGGCATTGACTCCACCAGACATGGGGGAAGCTCCTTACAGAAGCTTTTTAATGTAGTTGCAGGTGTATGGCTGTAATTCAGCTAGAATTTTCCATTAAATGGCTGTGCAGCGTAATCTGATCTGTGGTTCACTCTTCTAAATTAAAAGCATTTTGATATCTTATGCAAACCATAGAGACTATGGTTTCAATATTTATATAGTCAATCCACAACTGATGAGAAAACTACAAATTATCTTGATACAAAACAATGAGGGTGTGATTTTAACACTTGCCATTAGACCTGTGCTAGCTTACTGCAGCCAGCAGAGTGATACCAGCTGTGAAGAGTGGTAGAAAAGGGATCCTCACTGGTAGATGAAGCATAGCACATCTTCCAGTCATTTCTTTGATTTTCCAGTAGATATGCCCACATATATTCAGCTGTTAAAATGACAGCTGTGAAAACAAAGTTTTTGTCATAGGTCCAGATTATGAGTCAATTGAGGACAATATAAAAGCAATCTTTGCAGAAGGAGTGGAAGGTATGAAGTCTTTCAGGTAAAGTTCACCTGCTTCCCTTAGTTTTTTTTCTGAGGGCACTGAAAGTGTGGTTGCAAGTTGCCTTCTGTAGATGTTTGAGTTAAATTCTTTCAAACCTGAGAATGAGAAAGAGAGGTAATAAGAAAAGGTAGTCTAAATTGGCAGATTTTACACAGATGGTACAGCAGGACTCTTCCTGTCGGTACAATACCAAGTGTCTGTGAAAAACTCCGAGGGGTTTGGTGTAGCAGCCACGTGGTTGCACCCTGGGTACGAAAGCTGGCTCGTGTATTAGGAGTTGGGTCGTTTGAGGGAAAAATGCAGCTCAAAACACTGTTTTACTGCAGACTTATTTAGGAGGAGAAATCAGAAACTCTCCTATTCATTAGTAACTTCTTGGTTGGTTGTGCTTCAAAAGCAGATGAGAATTGCTTTTGCAGCTCACTTTTACTTTCACACTGTGCAGCTGCAGCCGATCCTGAATGATGGACAAAGCATTTCATTTTCATTCCAGGACTCACTGTGTGTTAACCTCATGTTTACAAAATGAAAAGTAACTTTATCAAATTCAGGGATTTAGATTTTTATTTGATGTGACAAGCAATAACAACAACAACAAAAACCTAAGCAATGCCTGGAGTGTTGTTGTGGGTTTGCTGGTATTCAGATAAAGCAGAGTAGAGTCAGTCTGCAGATTTTCACCAGTCAGAAAAAAATGCTAACAGCTTCTTGCACTTCAAAAGCCCACAGGCAGTCAATCCTGTTGGAAATTCTGTGTGAAATATAAACAAGTACTAGTTCTAAAAGCAAAGTTTGGGAAGCACATTTGGAATATGCTATAGGCTGTATATTATTTCCTTTCTGTGACTGCCTGTTTCACATTCCTCCTGAAGATCGAAGGGCTGGGCTCCTGATGGTGTACTGCTCTACTAATTTTTTATTTTTGGGTCCACTTCTTCTCTCAAATAATTGTCAGTAAAACATGAGGAACAAAGCGGCAACAAACCCCAACATGCAACTGAAAAAGAAAGGTACAGTGTGGCCTATAAAGAATCTACTAAACTTGGTTTCAAGGCTTTTCCTATTAGGTCTGTTGGCTGGTTTTAATTGTTAAATCCTAAACTACTCAGTTTCACGGATGAGACACAGTAAAGATGTTCTCTGCCATGTAGAGCTTACACAATACTCATTTGCCTGCAGAAGTTTGTTTTCCAGGTGTGAATAATTCTGAATAACTCAACTAAATTGTGGTATTCTGCCTTGAAATGTGCTTTGGAAGTTGTAGATACAGCAGGAAGTTCTGTCCTGCCTACAGACCTCAGTTACATCCTTGCATGGGCTCCACATTCAATAATACAGCACTTTATAGAGTCAGCAGCATTCTGTTCACTGTTCCTTTTCAGAAAATAACCTGTTAGTATAGTGCCACCTGTTTAGCAATGAGGAGGATTATGTACTTAAAATGTTCAGCTGAATAATACATACAAACATCTGACATTTGGCCTGCTCTGAGAATAGGCGACATGCTTATTTAACGATTTCGAAAATGTTAAAATGGTGAGGTAGAAATTAAAATGTCATTTTAAAATATTTGTATTTAACTTATCTGATTCAGTCCTATTCTACATCTCCCCTTGGCATATTTGTACTGGGGGTCATGGTAGCAGTGTGACACCGCAGATACTTTGAACGATATACTGAACATTGTTGGCATTTCAGCCTAATTAGTTGCATCCTATTTTGTGATTTGTCTTTGGTCCTTTGGGTTGCTGGCCCAGGATTTTTTTTTTAACCTTTTTTTTTTAATGCTCATCATTGTCTCATTTTAAATGTCAACAGACCAGTATTTGTGTAATTGGTTTTTTCCCCTTACTTCTTTTCTCCCCAATGTCATAAAATTTGACAAGCAATTTCTACATCTTAGGCAGGGCTACACAAGAAAAATACATCCCAGGACTGAGTGACAAACACAAACTAATGCAGTCTGTGCAGGTGTTGAGTGCAGCCACATATTCTTCTGGCCAGTGGTCACTGTTACCCATGGTTCTGAACCAGAATGTTCTTCTCTGGGGCTGGTTTAATCACTTGTGCCCTCACTGGGCTGCCCCGAAGGGCAGATCTGAGTCTTCTCTGTTGAGCTCATTTCTCATGCAAAAACTTGCTGGAGCTTCCTTCTCCCTGTGGTCAGGTTTATCAGTTGTCTATGATCCTGCCACAGATCCCTCTGGAAGAAAATGCTTGGCACTGGGCTTGTTCAACTGGACATTGAGGTTTTATACATTCCAGAAAGGAAAGTCTCAAACTGCTGGTCTGCTTTAAACGACCCTCACTTGATGTAGGGTAGTGTCCAAGGGAATATTTAAATCTCTGGAAGAGCTGCAGCCACCGACACCTGAGGAGGCACTGCCAGAAACTGAGGGAGAAGAGCAGTGCACCTGTGTGCTCTTCTGGTTTGCTTTTTTCCTGCTTTGTCACTGGGATCTGGGTTGAGGTTTCTCCTTTAGTGGGTGTTTCTAGGTTGTTGTAGCCAAGGTGTGAAGCGCTGTTCCCACAGTGGTGCTGCAGGCAGCCAGGAAGGAGAGCCTGGTGCTTTTTCCTCCAAAATACACCTGAGCTCCTGGCTGGTCCTGAAGTGGCCGTGGTACAGGCAGGATGTCCTGTCTCACTGGATGCCCGTGGGCATCCTCTCCCTGCTTGCTGAGGAGGGGATAAGAAGCAGCTAAAGCTGCATTTATTTGTTTGAACTGTTCTGTCCTCCGAGCAAAAATATGTGGGAACACTGCACACGTCTTCCCTGAAGACTTGTACTTCCCTAATCTGCCTAACGATTGTGCAATTACCTAGGGGTGACACCGACCTCCTGTTATCTGTGTGCCAGCTGCGAGGGAGATGCTCAGTTGTTTATTTCGTGGGACTAAAGCAGCTCTGTAACCCGGGGCTGCCCCGGGCCCTGGCTGCCTGGGCACTGCAAACACACGCTGGTGCAGGGGCCGCTGGCACAGCCAGCGTGGTCACACCGCCCTAAGGTGGCCCTGCACAGCCCTTCCCTTGCTCCCACCCCTCCCCTGCTGCTGCTCCTGCTGAATCTCTGCTGCCAAGAAGGGTTAGCGCAGGTGCCAAGTGAAACTGAGTGGGTTTAAATTGGAAACACACATTTTTGTCAGCGCTGGTTATTACAGTACGTGCCAGTGGAAATTGCGCTTTGGCTGGAACTACAGGTGGAACCTGAAAGGTCACACACAATATTGAGCTGAGGAGAATGGCATGCTTCAAACGGTGCCACGAAGAGCATGGAACCAGATGAAGGCCTGTGTGGCTTTTCTCTGATCAAAAAAGATGATTTAAAGCCATGATTTGGACATGCCCGCCTCGGTGGTGCTCAGCAATGTTAGATGGATTGCTGGGGAAGGAATTGCTTTGTGAAATGTCTCTGGGGAAAGAAAAATCATGGTCTGATAAAATCAGAAATTAAAGCAACATTTGTGAAACCCAGTCAAAAAACAGTAAAGTTGCTCAAATTGGTTGCGATATAAAATCTCCCAATACATTTTTATCCAATAAATATAATTTGAAAGAACGTAAACTCAGAAAAATCACTGCTGAATTGAGAACTCTGCCCGGCCTTCAGTACTCCACCTGTGCCTTGATTCATAATTTATGCTCTGGCTTTTCGCTGTGCAAGAGGTCTTCACACCTCGTGGCATGCATTATAGATGGAGGAGTTTAGGCTAAAACATGCTTTTACTGCGAGGCTTGGGATACCGCCCGCTCTCCACATCAAATTCACGTGTGCAATTTAAACAAGACCTCACTCTGCTCCCAATAAATGCACACCAGATGTATCTTTTATAAATGTTAGGTTTTGCAGCATCTTGACACATGCCAGTAGTTTGAAAGCTGTGCATGCTTCAGTGGGGCATGAAAGCCCCGTCCATTCATTCAACTGTGACATCTTGCAATAGGCAAAATTCTAGTGGTGTCAGCTATTCGCTGCTCAACTTTATTGAGTTACAATGCCTAATCTGATGCTCTTTTTTTGAATTGTTTTCAGAGGTGTCAGTTTTCTTTAGCTGACAGGTGATTGAATAGCACAGGAAAAGGAACTTGGCCAAAATCCTCTGATCCGTGATTCCTGATGTTATGTGACATTACACATGTAAGGTTTGTCCTGCAGTGAGACTTGGGGCTTATGTTAAATAAAACATAGTACAGACATTGGGGCTGGGAAAAAGACTTTGCTGTCTCTTATCTGGAGACAAGATTTCTGCTGCAGTACTGTATTTATTATGGCCATTTTAAAAAGTGTGTCAACTATTTTCTTTATTTAAAACTGTAAATTAGGTGGAGTTTGTTATTAATTAGCATCTGAGTGAACAATAATCACTAGCCAGGTGTAGACAATGACAAAAAATTTTGGCTTAGCTAATCACTGGCTAGAAACCTGGATGGGCAAGATGCTTCCTCACGTCCTCCAGGACCAGGGAGTGTGTTTTGGAGGTTTGGGAAGGGAGATAATTCCCCACCTGAGAATGGCCTGCTGCAGCTGGAAAAGTAGCATGGCATCATAGCTGTAAGTCTGTGAAATGTACTCTGAAAGTTTCAGATCACTCAGTTGTACTCAGTAGAAAGATAATTCTATTTTGTTGAAACAAGTAAGAATTTTTGTGCTTCCTCGAGGCAGAGTGAAAAAAATCCTTGGTGGTGCTGGTGGTGTTCCTCTTCCAGAGAACACAGAAAAGCAGTTTTCTATTTAAACCCCACAAGGATCATGATTGTCTTTGGAGAGTGAGGTCTTAACAACAGTCAGTTACTAAAATATTGGCAAACATGAGTTTCATGTTTTCGGAGATGTTCCTCAGGTTCAGGCTTAAGAGGTGCTATTGATTTAAGCAGTGAAATAGACTTCCCCAGAAATCCCTTGGACACACTTGGATTCTCCTGCTTTAACTTGTGATTTTGAAGAATAGATAAACTTTTGTTTAGATGTCTGAGAAACAAAAGGATTGGACAATTATTTTTAAAAAAACACCTAGTGATGCTTTACATAGCCTCTGGAACAGAGTTTCGGGGAGTGTTTGACGAGGAAATAGTGGCTGACACAAACACTTACCAAAGGAGGAGATGAGTAATTGCTCAATGGATTTGGATTCACCAAGGTACCCCGTGGTTATCTGGCAGTGCTCGAAGTGCCCTGCTCTGGGGGCACGATGGCTGCTCTGGCTGCAGCACAGGATGCTGCTGCTTGAGTGTGGTTGGTTATGTGTGAACATGCTGAGAAAAAAAATTCTCACAAATGTTCACATTCACCTTCTGTCCCGGGTGTATCACTTCTGCAAAATGAGCTGTTCTTGCCAAAAGAATTTGTAGCAACCTCCTTGCCTTCACGACAGGCCTTTGGAGGGCTGGGGTGAGCACAGATGCCTCTTCCAAGAGGGTCAGAGGACAGGGGTGTGGGAATAGCAGGCCTCAGCTGGGAAAGAGACTGTGCAGAGCATGGAAGGGACCAGAAGCGAGGCAGAGTTGGCCCACAGCCTCAAAGGCATCTTTTCACTGTTGGGAGTGGTTTCTTTAGGCGCTGCCTCCTCAGGTCTCTGCTGTTTGGAGAGTCATCTGCTCCCAGGCCATTGGGGCAGGGCTGGGCACTGCTCAGAGGCATCAGAGGGAAGGAATTGTGTCTTACCTGGAGGTGTCCTGTTCTGCAGAGGAGCTGAACTGCTCCAAGGGCACCCTGTCAGGGTGCTGATGCTTTTGAGGCAAAAGGTCTCTTGGCTTCTGTGGTCATTGATCTTTATTCAAAAGTAACAGAAAGACTTTTGAAGAGAGCAGAAAGTCCCTCATGAAAATGGGACTTACATTAAGTGAAGAAAATCCTTACAGCTCTGCCACTTTTCTGCCTGTGCTTGTCCACAGTGCTGGAAAGACAGCAGTAATTCCAAAAACAGAGCAAGTGCTTCTCAGCTTGTATAAATTGGCTTCTGTGGGGCTGTGTTGATCTGTGCCACCTTGGGACCTGGCACAAACACATGCCTTTGATGATCCAGGGTAGTGGGTCGGTGTGGCTGCAGCAGAGGACAGTGCTGAGGGGGGCAGCCCCCACTGTTCATCTCATTCCCAAGTGTGGAAAATGTTTCTTGATCACTTGATTCCTAATGGCAAATTTGACTTCTTAAACTGTAAATATAGTTCTGACCTGGGGATAATTTCCTTTGTAATTGCATGATGAAATAATCCCATAAAGCAAAAATAATACAGGCTTCATGTGACTCAATATAATCCTTATTTATTGCTCATTTTGATCCTGTACAGAGCAAAATAGCAATATGAATACAGCATCTAAACTATGAACACACTGAATACATATAGAGAGGGAACAGTTAGTTTTACATAGAATGGAGAAGGCACACAGTGCAAGGTAATGCTCACTGTTTCACAGGTTGGATGTCACCTTTTCCCAAGGAAAAGGGAATGGACCATGAAAGGGGGGTAAATTTCTTCATCCTTCCCCTGCTTCTGAGTATCTTTGGAGGGATTTGGTGCAGAGCAGATCATGTGCTCTAACCTAGCACCCTCTCTTTCTTTGCAGAAGGCTATGACACATGAAGAGAACGTTTAAATATGTAAGGTTTGGGAGTATATTGAGCTTTTTTTTTTTCTTTAATGGATAGGTTGCAAGTGATCATGAATAATACATTACACTTCAAGCTTTTGAGTCAAATAGTGAGACAGATTAAACAAATGGAATTTTGAAATATTTTAAGTCTTTTATGTGGAGATCTCTCCACATTAGTGGAGGTTATCAGTGCTTTTTTGGGAAGCTGAAGCCAATTTCAATATCTTTTCCTTATAGCAGCACAAATACTCTCCACAACTCCTAGATGTTATTGCTCCTCCCTGAATATCTGTGCTTCTATACATTCTATTAAACCCCTGGGCTGAGAAGCAGAAAATAGCTTGACATCTGCTATCTCAGTCCTTATCTGTGGGTTAAATTTCTCCAGGGATGTTATTAGAGACTCTTTAAATTGTATTCTCTTTTGTTTTAGCTGTTGTTCCCTGGTTGAGATACGGCCCAGAAGGGTCAGTCTTCCTAACCATGCATTTTATGGTGGCTACAGCGTGTTCCTGTAGCGACAGCTTTGGGACTTCTTGTACTTCTCCAGGCTGCCACTGAGCATTTCCAGCTGCAGCATCTACCTCCCTGCTGCCTTTGGATGTTGCTTCGTTAATTCAGATTTTCAGGAAGTGTGTTTGGAACTGACATTTGTTGCCTTCCGGGCCTTTTCTTGTTTGTTTCTTATAAGATTGTAGAGGTTTGAATATTTCACATTTTAAACCCTATTTGAAGTAAAACATGCTCCCTCTAAGTTATCCTAAACAGATCTGTTTCAATAGGTAATTCTCATTCCTGACTCACCATCCTCCTCCCTCTGCTTCCTTTGGCCTCACTGCTGTGAAAGTCCAGCTTCACCCTTGCTGCGATCCAGCTTTTGCCTCCACCTCCCTCAAGTGCCATGTACTTTCATTTCCTTTTCTTCTCTCATTTTTCTGTGAATTTCCACCACTTTTACTTTTATCACCTCCTTTCCACCGGGGCTGACAGCAATCACAACTTACTCTAATCTTAGTTTAAAGGTTTTTCCCCTGCCTTCTGTCTCCTTGACTTACTTTCTACAAACCACACTCGTATTTCACTGTGAGATTTTTCCCTTTGTTGTGCTTTTATGGGTGTCTTTTTAATTCTCTAGGAGCATATTCCTCCTGAACTCTCTTTGGTCTGTATGAAAAGTCTTCAGGCTTTCATCTTCTCTGCCTCTTCCTTCCTCTGTACACGCTCCTGGGTATCTTGCTCAGCCCTATAGATTCTCTCTGTGGCAACACTTTCTGGAATATTTTATTACATCTCTACAGATTGTTTTTCTACTGTCTCCCAGATTTCACCCAGAAAGTGAAACCACAGAGAAGAGCAGATTTACTCTCCAGCCCTTCCTTATTCTTGCTCTGTCTTTCCTTGTGCTTTCCTTCAAGTTAGTTCTCCTTGCAAACTTCCTCTGTCTTCAGCTGCTTTCTCCCTTTTGTCCTTATTCTTTGAATCAGGTAATAATTAAGCCTGGAAGAGACCTGCTGATGTCATCTAGTTCCACCTCCTGCTCAAAGAAGGCCAGACTTCCAAGTTAGATATTTATTATAACCATTCTACTGCTAGTTCTGATATGAGTTAATTTCTCTTTTTCTTTCTCCATCTCTGCTATTCCCTGAGATCTCTATCAATTCTATCAGTTGAACTCATTGACCAGAAAACCAAGAGCATAAAGCAGGAGAGTGGAAGCATCTTCTTTGCATCCACTTTATTAGCCCAGTGCTGCTTCTGCTGCTTGGGCCTAATTCATGCTTCCAGATTTGCCCTGGTGTTCAGAGCTTGCTGTCCACAAGCTTTTCCCAGCCTGCAGCCTTCCAGGTTCTCTTCTCCACTCACTCACTGCTTGCCCTCTTGTTATCACAGCCTCCCATGTCTTTGCCCACTTGGCCACTTTCTTGGCACAGTTGGCCTTGTCTTTGTGTCTCTCGCAGCTTTTTCGTGTGGGGCAAAACCCACATGTGCAAGGATCCACACAAATCACTTCTGCTTCGCTTGCGGTCTCTCATCTTCACATGCTGTTCTCTGCTGTCTCATTTACTTGGTGTCTGCTGCCTCAAACTGGACACTCGCTGAGTCAACTGCTTCTTTTTTCCCCCCCAGTGTTTATGTATCTTTCTAGAAATGATCACACCTAACAAACTTTATGGTGTGCTTTATTAGACCTCAGCAGTGTCTCATGGGGCAAAAGCTGGGCTAAATCAGAAGTTTCAATTAAAGGCTACTGCATCTGTAACCACATAAAGCCATGGTTTAAAAAGATTCACCCTGAATTTCTGCTCTCTCTTATCATAATTTTAGTAACTTATTTTTCCATTCTTTCCTCAGTTGTCTTTTGAATTCTCTGAATTTAGACTGCAGCTGTACAACAGTGATTGCATTCAAAATAATAAGTTTCAGTAGTAAAGCTGTAAATTTGGCTGGAATAAAATCTGTCGTGCATTTTTGCTGTGACTACATTCTGCCCTTCTAACTCAGCTTGAATCCAACCATCCACTCACATTTTCTGTAGTGCCTTGTTTTGAAAGATATTGGTGAGGACTGCAGAAAGTCCTGGATGTGCTTACTCTCATAGTTACTGCTAACCATCTAATACAAAAATAAATGTGAGTGGCATTGATCTTCAGCAATCCCTTAAGGGGCTCATTCAAAATGAATTATGAATCGATCATTAATAAAAAAGATGAGTTAAACTCTTGGATACTGAGTGCACGTACTCCGTTATGCAACTCCTGGAATAATCATCTGAGAGTTGATGTGTCTGTCTGGGATGTTTCACAACTGTGGGAACATGTAAGCTGAAGTGCAGAAAGAAAGAAATGCCTTCATGGAGTTTCCACTCTGTTGCCTCCTTATTGTGGGTTCAGTTTGTGTGGGAGCAGTGTTTGTGATTTAATTACTTGACTACATCTGAAAATTGACTGCATGAGTTACAGTTAAATTTTGCCTCTACATTCCAAAACCCCCTTTGACCTGGGAGCATTTTTTGGCACATAGAATCATACGATTGTTAAGGCTGGAAAATACCTTTGAGATCATTCAGTCCAACTGTTAATTTACATTTACAATTGTCTATTTCATGACAAGATTTCTTTGTATCAAATGTTTGTTTAATTGCATTATGTGTCAATGACATTTTTATTACATCTACGTAAATATCTGTTTCATTACAAGATTTCTTCCAAGCTTCTCTGTTACATTTCATGCATTTGTTTCTTTTTTGACAAAGCAACCCTTTTGCTGCTGAGGTTTATGAGGTAGTTAAATAGGATTATCCCTGTTTTAAAAGAGGAAAATTGAGGCATAAAAATTTATTTGCCCATGATCTTATGAGAAGTCTGAGCTCCAGGAGAAGCACCAAGTTTGTCCTAATTATTTTCAAGCCACTGTTCTACCTGTAGGCCACTTCTGCCTCTTTCCTGGTATTTTCCATGAGCTTTAGGAAACATTTCTAAGCATGCTTTTTGGCAGCCAATGTATTTTTGCAATGTGAGAAGCAATAATTTTCTAAAAGGGACCATTGGGTAATATTGCAATAGGAAAAAGCAGTAGTGTGGATGCACACAATTTGTTTGGGATATTTAGATTCCATGTCTCCTAACAGGTCAGGTTGTGCCCACTGGGTATTTTAAGCCACAGTCTTTTATCCTAGGAGAAATACGTGCTTTTGTGGAAACTCAAATTCATTTCACCTTCATTTTAGTAGAAGGTGGAGGGGCAGCGAGAAAAATGAAAGAACCAGAAGGAAGAAAAACAAATTTGAAGCATTTATTTTGGAGAGTTTTCACACAGCTTCCTTGCAATCCCTGATTAACAGATGAAAGAAGATACACTGAGACACAGCTCTAGTACTAAACCCTTTGATAACAGAATTACAATGTCTTTATTGTACAGGCTTAGTTGGTTTGTCTGCATCATCCTCTGCAGCAGTGACTGCTAGGCAGCCAAAGGAGAGTGCAAAGGAGAAGCTGTTATCCGTGTGGTGTCCAGGACAGGCACTTACATTTATGCCAGGAGCCATTACTGTCCGTAATGCCTACTGCTGATTATCAAGGCTGGAGTTTCCAGTGCAAATAAAAATTGTCCTTGGATGGGCTGGTCCAAAGCAATGATAAACGTCATCGGTTCACTTAAATGCTAAAGGATTTTTCACGTTATTGAACTTAAAAGGAAAGCAGTGAAAGCCCAAAATCATTGTAAATATTTATCAGAACGGAAATGAATATATCTAACATATGTACAGCGTCCCCTTTCAGCCATGTCTGAGGATGGAGGAGCAGCTTTGCTTTCTTCTAGATCAGTCTTTCCATGGGCGGTGGCTGCACCATGTTCCACATCTCCACCCGGGAGCCCTCCTTCTCCTGCCGGCTGGGGCTGTAGGTGCCCTGTGTCGCGCGTTTGTTGGCGGTGACGGCCAAGACCACCATGGCCAAGGACAGCACCAGCAGCAGGGCCAGCGTCACCGAGCCGATGGAGGTGAATATGCTCGAGATCAGGTCAGCTGTCAGCTGCAAGGATTGAAATAATTGCAATATAATTGCCGTCGAGAGAAGGCTGAGACACACTCCAGCTACCCCGGAAGGAAAACAGAAACCGTTCTGTGGATGGGGCTTTGCGTAGGTGAGCTACTGCCGAAGCACCCTCTACTGGTAGGGTATTATCCCCTCTGGATTTCGTTCTTTGGGCTCCTCAGAAAACACTAAGTGTTCAAGGCAGAGCTGGATGAATTTCGTGTAAGGACCCATTCCTTTCCACAGCTTCCTTGCCTTGAAAATGACCTGTAAGTTCATATGTCTGTGGGCCATAGTAGTAATGCAGCAATTATTTAATCACTTCAATAACAATTCATTGTTTCTAATTTGCTTGTGAGCACGCTATTGCTGGTCTTTGCTCCTGCAAGTTAAACATGAGCTAATTTGAATATCTATTGAGTTACGTTTCTGTTTATCTTGCTGGAGGAGTGAAATTTATATGAATATTTATATATATATACATATATATACTTACATATATAGAAAATTTTCTTACATTAAGTATTGTAAAATGTAGTATTTCTACAGACATTCCTGCCAGTAAGCTTTTCTACCAGCATGTTTGCATGAAATGAGCATATAGAGGCTGCACAAGAGTGCATAATCTGTATATTTTCACAAATAAGTTTTAAAATATTCATGCAGCTCTTCTTCCACATACAGTCTTCATAGCTTCATCTACAGAAACACAAGCAGGACAGTACAGGGTGAACGCAAGGATGCTCTGATGTTTTGGTTTTTTCGGTTTTCACGTGGCAGTGGGAAATGTAATAATGTCAGAAGGCGCAGCTCACATAAACCAATCTGTCAGCTGGAAAGCTTCAGACCAGAGAAATTTTATAGTTGGTAGATGAACGTTTTATACACATCTATGTATGCACTTTCATCTGTAAAAAGTGCTTATGGTGAGGAGAGCAATGAAGTGATGTGGTTAGTGTGGAAAAGTGGTCGCTATGGACAGAATGACCCTAGCAGGAATTGAACTTCTGGGCAGATTCTGCCATCCATCATCTTCTGATTTGTATTACAAGTGACAGCTGAACTGCCTGAGATGAATGTGCGCTTGAGGCTGAACTTTCAAATCCCCAAATATTTAGAGAGGGAAAACAGCAGGTCAGAGCCCGTTTCCCAGTCAGACGCTCCATGTTGCAGGATGTTTTAGTGACCTGCTTACTCGTCATTTCTAAGGAAGGGCAATCACAGTCCAGAGCACGAGGATGATTTTGCACTCAGCGATGGATGCCCTGGAAGTGGATGCTGCTTTGTGTGTGCATCCCCTGGACTCGTGCCTTTGCAGGAGAACAACAGTGCCAGACGGAAATGTTAAAACAATCCTGCCTCTTTTTTTCCTCTCTCCACTTCCACACTGATGTAAAAGGTCCTGCTATAATAGTAAAAGCAAGTTTGGCTCAGGGGTTCTCTCCAGGGGATAAACGATCGACTAGGATATTTTCCTCTGTCCTTGATGGCTAAATATATTGTCCCTGTGATTTTAAAAACATTTTTCCCAATAGAAATAATATAATGCAGGTGACAGACCAAATGACTACTGCTCTAAAACAAGGTGGCATCAAGCCTGTTGGTCTATTAAATTGTATTGGATTGGGAAGGTTATTTCTTCTGTGGATGGTGTTACAGACATATTTGAGATCCTAGTTTTGCTCTGTATTCTGTTGGACTATATGACTCTTGTTCCTCTTCTCTCAGAGAGGCAGCAAATTTTTAATGGAATTTTTGTTCTCAGA
Organism: Lycocorax pyrrhopterus obiensis; assembly: GCA_014706295.1. Classification (NCBI taxonomy): domain Eukaryota; kingdom Metazoa; phylum Chordata; class Aves; order Passeriformes; family Paradisaeidae; genus Lycocorax; species Lycocorax pyrrhopterus. Next base: position 22,853,763 of record JACSVZ010000013.1, read on the forward strand.
AGCTCTCTTTTATTTTCATTGCCAGCTGTGGGAAAATAAGGACTAAGATAGTCCAGGTTAACTCTGATCCTAGGGCTGAACAGGCCACTTGCAAAAGAAATTCACTACCACAGGCAAATAGATGGCATGGCCTCACCTCTGATATGTGAAATTTCTGGACTCTGCCTCCTATTTCCAGTCCATACTCTTTCCATTCCTGTTGCAAGCATGTCTGTCTGTATCTATGGAGACATTTTCATTTATGCTAAACTTCAAATTAATTTGATTTCTTAAAGAAGAACTTTTTGCAAAGAATTGGGGTGAAGAAAAAAACCTTAACTTGCTAAAATGGAGTCACACATCTAAATCCCATTCTCAAAATCATCATAATAGGGGTTTTTTTTCATTTTGCAATAGTTACTTATTAGAGAAATCTTACCTATCCTGAGCCAATATGTAAAAGAAGTTATCCCACTGATCAACATTTGGAGAGCTGGGGGTTTTACCATGATCAGATACATAAGCTAATTTTATTTCTATGTCTACATTGCTTCTAATGCCTAAATGTGAACAAAAGGCCTTTACTTCATCTTTTTAGGTGGATTCTATTGATCAAACCCCCTTGATGTTCCAGTGCTCTTCCCTGGTTTATCAGCCCACAGCTCCCTGCTGAAGTTTCCAGTGTGAGGTACCCCCTTAGCAGTTGCACTGAACTGGTAACAAGAGTTGCCAGAAGGCTCTGCAGTCTGGTCCCATCAAAATCAACTGCTTCTTTAGTAATTAATGGCTGAATTGTTACATTAATTTGGAAAATCAGCTGGCTGATCTGGAAAAAAAATATCTGAAAAGCTCTGTCCCCTGTCATCTCAGAGTCTGTTCACTGCGTGTTTGGTGATGATGATAGACTGAAATAATTGTAGCTAGTGATCCCAAAAATAAAAGGATTGAGCAACATTTTTAGTACCATTAGTGCTGCTGAAACAGTGGAAAAGAGGTTTTCTGTCACTGACCATACTGTGCACTTTGCATAAAGGAAGGGAGTGGTCATTAAAAATGCAGTTTGAAATTAAAGGTCCCAAATCAGTGCTTCAGGCTTTTCTGGTAAATCCATGCTGCTGCTTCCACCATGGATGGGTCTGGACTGTGAACCTCTGGGATGTTTCAAAGAGTGCCCTGGGGCTGCTCACATGTGTAGCTGTTCATCTGGTGCTCCATCCATGTCTCAGATCCCCTGGCTGTGGGTCTGGGGCATCCTAAGGGACTAGATGACCACACTCCAATATCACTTTCCAGCTTCATAACACAGCTCCCTTGCCCACGTTAACTGGTGGAGACCTGGCCATTGAGCTGAGTGCCTGGGAGATGGCAATATAGAGTTTGGCATGAGGCTGTTGCAGAGTCCCAAGCAAGAGGTGTTCTCTGGCCTAGAGCTTCAAAAGCAGAAGGGGAAAGCTCTGGAAAGAAAGCTCTTTTTTTGGCACAGAAAGAAGCCACAGGACAGCTGGAATCTTGTGAAGGGAAACAAGTTCCTGAATCTTTTTGCTGAAAACCTTTGTTGGCAGGGAAGCCTATGAGGCCCCCCCATACATTGTGATTGTCTTTCAGAAATAGTTGTTGCTGATAAATAACACACAGTGATCACAGCTATTTCTGAATGCAACTTCAGCACTGCTTATGGATAACTAAATATATGCAAGGCAAATGAAAGAGGGTTAATTAACTGGCTGGGCAATACCTTAGAGATTCTCATCATAGTTTGAGGCCGGACTGAGAGGACTCCTGAGGGCTCTTCCAACCTGAATTATCTTATGAGCCTTTTTAGAAGGTAGTTGGTGACAGAACAGTTATAAGAATTCCCCAGCCCCTAATATAGAGGGTCTGCCAGTAAAACCTGCATCCTTGGTGGTAATTGATGCTGATGGCAAGATGATACCAACAAAATGAAGTTTGCTAACATTGGAAGGCCTATCTGCTTCTCACTAAGTTATTTTATGTAGGATGTTCTATTTATATACCTTTGGATGTCAGCTGGAGCAAGACAAGTTTATTTTGGCAAAATTTTTAAAAAAGAAAAAAATATTATTGAATTTAGTTTTCATGTAGAGGATAGCCTCATCTGCAAAGACAGAAGAAAATGCAGGCAAAAAATCTTTGTCTTTTTCTAAAGTCAAGTCTTTTGGCTTTTCACTGGTGGTTTCACATCAAAATTGATTAATTTTTCTAGGGTTATTTTAATTATTAAATTAAAATTATTTAGAATATTCAGACTGCATAAAATAAATCATTGAATAGAGTGACATTTCACTGTAGCTCTGGGTTTTGCTTTTCATTTGGTTAAGGAAACAGATTTATTGTTCTGCTTTGGTTCCTTGATCCGCTTTGTAGACGAACATTTTGGATAAGGAGGGCCCAGTTCAGAAGTCAGAGCTCAGAGGCATTTATAAACCCGGTGCACGTTTGCTTATCTTTAAACAAGCCATCTCCCAAATGGTTATTTGATAAGAGGGAGCATTAGGGATTTGCTGTAATGAACATTCCTAGCCAAACGCACAGGGCCTCCTCCTCCTCCTGCTCCTGTGTGTTTGACATCAGCATGGCTGAGCTGAGCTGAGCTGAGCTGGTCCTGCCCTGTGCCCACACCGAGAGCAGCGGTGTGGCCACCAGGGCTGAGGCAGAGCAGGGAGAGAGAAGATGCAGCCGTGGTGCCGGCAGAGAAGTAGCAGCAGGGATGAGAGCGAGAGAGAGGCAGCGAGCGCTTCCTCGGGACGCTGCTGTGCGTGGGGAAAGCTCGGGATGTGTCCGTGGGGCGTGGGAGGCGTGAGGTGCTCTGGAGGCAGGAGCCCGCCTGCCTCTGTGCCTGGGCGCCAAGGACTAACGCGCCTTCATTCCAGCACTCGCTCAGAAATGATTCTGGATGCGTCTCCAGACAGAGACATCAACGCAGGCTTTAAAACACAGGGATTGACAAACCCCGGAGACCTCCCTTCCCTGCCACACGTGGGGCTTGCAGGGAATTCTGCAGCTGCTCGTGTGCACTGGAGCTGCTGCCGGCGAAGTCTCCACATCCTGAGTCCTGACACCACTCACAAGGTTATCACTTCATTCCCGGTAAGAACATCTGATCCGTGCCATCCAGATTTACTGCCCCCAGATCAAAACCATTTGCTGTGGTAACGATTGGCTTGAGTAGTCCTAATCCAGGTCAGAATCACTTTGAAAGGTTTGGGGGCATATAGGGATAATAGTGAGCAGCCAAAGAAAAGCCATTTACTTGATTAAAAGGCCCATAGATGTGCTGAGTTTATTTCATAGAGGATTTACAGCCATCTTATTGGGATTTTTTTCTGTTACAGGCTGAATTCAAATAAGAATTTGCGTAGTTCAAGGAGAAATCCAGTTAGTCACACACAAATCTGTTATCATGAGATGCACTGATAATCCCAGCCTGTGAGGCTACAGTTTATTTTCAACAGCAGTAAAGTGGCCATAAATCTATAGATTGACTTTGTTCTAATAAAAGTACATTAAATGACTGGCACAGGAAGTCCTTTTTTCTGTGATTTTCTTTTTTCACTTTAGAAAACTGTGACCTATTGCTCTCCCTCACATCACCTGCAAAATGCAGCTGCTCTGTTTGTGCTAAACACCAGCCACCATCTCCCAAGAGCTGTTGGGCTGTTGAGTTGAAGAAGAAATAATAATAATAACCATCATCATCATCATTTTGGGACTCATTTAAGGAGCACAGATTCATGTCAAGCCAAACACTGCACAGGCCACTGGAAAAGGCAAATTTTTAAAAGATTTTATAAATACCACCTATTTTCTTTAACTGCTTTATCCTTTAATGCTTCGTGCTGCTGTCCATGTGGGCACTGATCTTTGAGTGTGTCTACACACAGTTCAGGCCCTTGAGCAGTTTACTCCTTGCTGCTTTGGTACCTGTGGCAACAAAGGAAGCAGCACAGAGTGCACCATAGCTGATTTTCCACGGTTTATCATCAGCGAGACCACCAATTCCTTTTCCTTCTGCACACCTCAGAACTCTTCAGTTCATCCTGTGGGCTTCAAAAGTGGCAATTGCATTGTACAGACATCCCTCTTGTCCCCTGAAGTGATTCCTGGAAGGTACAATATTTGCTGTACTGCAAACCTGATGCCTAACAAGTTTCAGGATCATCTGGTAAGAAAAGTGTTTGAATTCTCTCAGATTGAGAAGCAGAAAGCAAGAGTTAAAAACAGACCTAGGAAGACTGCTGCAGGGCTTTTCTCTAGTTCTGCTTCCTTCATCAGTAAGAACAAGGCCAGTTTGTAGGACCAGATTCAGCTGCGGAGCCTTGAACACCTGAAGAAGATCTCAGTGGCCTGAAGGTGTGGCTGCTTCCCCCTGCAGTCAGCCAGCCCAGAGCTCCAGTTCAGGGTGGCCTGTGGTTGCCACAAATTGGCTCTGGTGCCTTCTGTGAGCAAGGCAACACCCACAGTAGCATCACTGCTTTCTTCTCCACATCTCAGGAACTTTTCCCCCTGACCCCACGTTCACTGGGAGGAGGCTATCCTGTTGTCCCTCATCTCCCTCTATAGCCCTCTGAAAATATCTCTGCATTACACCTTGAACTTCCAGCATTGCCATTGCTGTTTCTGCCATCAGCCTCTGAGTTATTTTCCTGATAGCTGCAGGGAAATACAATCCCACTGCCTGGAGGGCCTGAATGGGACCCTGAGTCCTGCCCCATGGACATGGCTGAAGAAAAAATTTAGGTGACTGCTTCTGATGGGCGCAGAATATCCACAGTATTTAGGCAGTTCATCTTGAAGAAGAAAGATTTTAAGTAATTATTTTAATTTTTTTTTGTTTTCTCGTGCATGTTATTGTCTGAATATTTTCTTAAAATGTCTCTGAAGAAATTAGGTTCACTACCACCTCTTCATAGTATATGTTTTTTATAAAATGTAGTTTGAATAGTTTGTCTTAGTTGACACCTGACAGTTTTAATTGATTCCTTCCTGAAAAATGTCAACTTTTAGTTTTCTGACAGTTCTTGAAATCAAGGAAAAAGCGTAGAGAGAATTCATGTTAGCTGCTATAATGATAAATTGATCATCTGGCTTGACCAGTTATAGATCAGAAAAATGCAATCTTCACTGTGAAGGAAGAGTTACATCTGTGGCAGCCTGTGAGAAAACAAAGAAGATGGAGATGATTGAAGTCTAGGATTTAGCTGGGCTTGCAAAGAAAGCACCTCATTAAGAAATTCTGACAGCCTCGCTCCTGGCACGTGAAGTTGCACTGTTGTGACACTACAGAAGTTAATGAGGAAGTTTGTTCTAATTATAGTGGAGCAAGAAATTGGAGATTGGAGATGGAGCTCTCTGAAGCGTTGCAACTAAATTGTAAAGCAGACTTCAGTGAAACAAGGGTGTTGCTCACATTAGTCTTGATCTCCCAGTCAGATCAGCTTACCCAGACCTCCTCCTCCCCACACTGGGCTGCAGGACCATTCCCAGATCACTTTAAACAGTGCTGTGTTTAAATCAAAACAATTTTCCCCCTCCTCAGTGCTGGTACATGCAGTAATAGGTGGCTCAGGTGGCCTTCTATTGGCACTATCAGCCTTTTGGCCAAGAAGCTTTTCCAGCTCAGAAGGCTCACTTTTAGGAATTAACCTTTAAAGGACAGGCTACCTACAGTAAGTATAATTTCTTTAACTACTTGCAGTATTGATATCTGGTTTATCTTAACTGTGTAATGAAAGCAGTCCAGCCATGAAAACAGAGGTGCTTAGTATGGCTGGAATGGACTGTCTTTGGCAGAAGGAACAAGATTCCTGGGTTTGGCCACCATACGGTACATGAGCTCAGCCATGGACCCAAAAGAGCCAGAAGTACATAAGCAGCCCCCTAAAATCTCCATGAGGTGTTTTGCTGGATCAGTATCTCCCAGATTACTGAATGCCTTCTAGGCAGCAGCGTGTTGGTTGCACAGAGAGAAGTGATTTGGGTGGCAGTTTGCGGGGGCAGCTCTCATTAAGCCGTGGGCTTTGAGAAGGCTCCTTGATAGCGCTTCTGCAGCAACTGCCAGTGCTGATTTTGTAAGGGCTCCAGCTCCTTTTAAGATCATCTGAGTGGTGCAGCACAGATTAAATGTGCAGCCCCAATGTGTTGTTATGAGATGCCTTTTAAAATTCTATCGACAGCCTCTGGTGTAGGAACTTCACCATCTGCTGCAATCTGAAAGGATAAGAGGGAAAAATCTATAGCTGGTGCAAATCCAGGCAAACCATGCTGAGGAGGAGTTTGTCCCATAGCTGCTATATCGCAGACTAGACAAATGTTTTAGTAAAGGTGTCAGTCTCTGGGGTACAACATCCTTTTCCAGTTTGGGAAATGCTTTGGGGCATCATACAGAACTATTTTTGTGCATGGCTGCCAGCACAGTGTATCAGGTGGTGTTTCTCCACAGGGGATAACTGCTTTGCAGCTTTGAGACAGCAGATTCTGTATGAGTACATCTTGGTGGTGGATAAAAACCTCATCAGGCAAGCACCTTGCAGGAAGGAATGGGAGATATTTAAACTCAAGACTATCACTGAAAACACTGACTTTCTGGTTTTGCCTCACATATGGCCAGATTGAGTTTACTGTGTCCCTGTAGCTGCCACAGTAGAAATTGCACCTGAATAGGGATTTGGAAGGACACACAGGACTTTTGAGGAAGTCTGTTGTCATGGGAGAGTGAAGTGGGTGTGAAAGGGTCAGTAGGTTAAACCCCAAACCAGGAGAAGAATAGGAAAAGATGCTGTGGAGGTGAAGATGAGCACAGGACAGTTTCCAAGGAAAAGAGGTGAAGAGAGGTTCAGTAGACAGAGAGAAATAGTTAAAATTATGAGAAAGAAGAATGGATTTCAAAACTGCTTTCTTCATTGGTTGCATAGGTGTTGGTCAGACCAGCGTGTGCAGGATGATGTTGTGACACTCAAGATGGAGCTGATGGTAATGACAGCATTTGGATAAGAGAATGGGGCAGGAAAGGGTAATGTGGGCTATCAACAGCTAAGTCAAGGAAGCAATTAAACCATTCCTACTGCAAACTTCTGCTTTTCTGATTTTTTGCATGTATATTTTATCTGTCATTCTAGATTCCAATCTTTTCTGTATTGGAGAGAAAAAAAGAGAGATTTTGCTGAGATACTTGCAATCTGGAAGTACTGTCTGAGTGAGTATCTGCTTGTTGTTTCTCCTCACTAACGTGTTTCCTTGCACTTTGTTTTCACCAGCCATGATTTGCCAGTACTATGAATTATCAGTCTCAATTAACTCTAATGGAGCTGCACAACCTGACTTGTGCACGATGTGGGGTTGCTCAAAACTCCACTTTTCAGCACACAACAGCTGAGGTTAAAGACCTCTTTCTTAAATAGTGATGTTAGTGGTAGGTGTTCTTTTATTTCTGTAATCAGGTCTTCGAGGGCAGCCCCAAGTACCCACCGAAGCCCAGCATCACAAATGGGTGCAGCCACCTTCTGTGGGCTGTGGCCCCTGGCTCCCACCATGGCTAGCAGGGTCCGGTCCTCTTGCCCCCAGGTCCTGGTTCTCTTGCACGGGTGCAACCTGTGCTGAAGCTGAGAGCCCTGCCTCTACCCACTTTGTGTGGGAATGAGAACCTGCTCTGTCCAGTGATGCACAATGAACAGGTGGGTCAGCTGTGTATGGCGCAGCACAGCCTGTTACGATTCCTGGCCAGTTTCGTAATTGCCAGGCACTTTCCATCCCTGCTTCTCTGTTAGTAAGTGGAGCCAATGATCTCAAAACTGTTCCATGGAATTCTCCTCTGTACTTGGTGCTGAGCTCCTGCAAACCAGCCATGTGTTGCTACCTAGCATTAATAGGATGCTGTCAAGTGGTGATGAAGTAAGGAGCGCCGTGACTGTTTCACACTGTCAGACAAGAAGGTATCGAGTCAGCAGCGAGCCTTTGCTGGGAGCAGCACTTCGATTGCAGCCATCTCCTGCTTCCAACTGTAAATATTAATAGTATAAGATAGACCTTTATTGGCTACATAATACTTGCCTTAGCGCGCTACGTGACACTGTCACGGTACTTCGCTAATTATATTCCTCCATAAAAACTTTCAGTGTGTTTTAATCCTACTGGCTGCTTTTTTTTCTAGTAGAAAGTTGATTTGACACAACGAAAATCATTGTGGTTTAGCTTCAGGAGAGACTTTGGAAGAGATGCATGCAGGTAAAGCGTAAATGAAAAAGAAAATCTAAAAACTGCTATGTTAATAATTATTCAGACTTGATTTAGACCTTTCATTTGTTAGCAGAGTTATTTTTGTCTTTAAGTCTACTTTCATGTTGTTGATAGAATTATGTGAGTGTGTCTCTACCTCTGAACCTCACCACTGTCCTCAAGGATTCTTGGATCAACTCCTGCATACCTAATATAGGACCTAATGATTGTATTAATATTGCTGGCATTCAACAGGTTTGCATCTGAATGTGAACTGGATGAAGCCAACCCTGATAATTGCTTTTTGGATATCTGCTGAAGAGGCAAGTGTTTTAGAAAGTTTCTTTCTATGTTATAGCCAGCATAGTACATGAGAAAAAGGTCTCTGAAAATGCAGTAGAAATTTCTCTTAACTTCCTACTCCATGCTTTTACCTTACTGCCACCTAAAGATAACTAACAGAAAATACATTGTACTTCAGATCAGAGAGTTTTACTCCGATATGCTGGGAAGAAATGGTAGCCTTGTCAGTGTCTTTCTTTTAAGAATAATCCCTACACTTTCAGATTTTCTTGAAGATCATACTTCAGGGAAATAGGAAAAAAATCTGCTGGCTCAGCTCACTGAATTTACCTCTGGTCCTCCAAGGCAAGGCTTACTGCCTCTGAGGCCAACTCACCCTGTTTCTGGCCAGATGGTTAACTCAGATCCCCTCAATACAGGCTGAAAGTAGCATTTTCTACAGTGTGTGGGGTCAGGTCAAAATCCACCTTTATCTGCAGGTGTAAGGTATTTCTGATACAACCCCCCTTTAATTCCACCTGTCTCAGATATGAGAGTGTCTGCTGTTGAACAGGCAGCCTGAGTGGTTCCTCCTTCCCAGCTCCATCCTTGATGCCTTATTTCTTAAACAGTAGTTTTCAGTTTGGAGAATGCCTTTAAAGCAGCCTTTTGTCAGAGAGGGGAGCTGAGGTGTGAAACAGAAACACAATTAGCCAATGATCACTTAGGCAACCCATGGTGGAAATGGTGGTTGAACTGAATCTCTTCTCTCTGCCCAAACTCTGCCTGTCAGTCACACCAGGGCAGCACAGCCCTGCCCAGCTCTCACACAGCCCCTGGCAGTGGCACTGGTCTGGCTCAGGGTGTGCCCTCCAGGCTCACTGCACGTTTGTACAGTTGCTGGTGCACTGAGGCAGAAAGCCCTGAGCAAGAGGAGCTGTGCCTGACAGGTGGTCTTTCATGGAGCTGTTGCAATCAGACATTTTTACTGTATGACATATCTTTTTGGGAGTGAAGTGGGGCATTCTCTGTTGTTTAAACTGCAATATTGCACTTACACTGGTAATAAATCCCTCATATGTGCCTACTACGGGTTTGCAGTCTGAAGTTAGACTAAACTCACATTTCCACATCAACTGACCTGTTGTTATTTATTGCCTGAGCACAAGGACAGATGCTCTTTCCTGGGATGGCCAGGCAGTGGCTCCTCTCAGGCAAATACCCTTGAGTGCAGTCCTCACTCTGTTCCTGAGGCTCAGCTCCATGCCCTGTGGCACTATTACAGATTCAAGCATGCTTTGGTTTTATATATTCTCAGATATTGAAAGGATCTGGCTCCACCAGCCTCATTACCTGGAACTGCCTCAAACCAATTATGACCCATTTTGTTAAAGTACCCAGCTGTCGTCATGTTGCAGTGTTTGGAGATTGTTCAACCTCTGTCCAAGTTCCATCCTGAAGTCTCACAGACCTCATACTTTGCTTGCTGACTATCTGTATTTTTCATACCAAAAGAAGCCATTAAATTCAACTAAAAACATTATCAGTGATTTCCAAAATTCTTTTTTTATGGCTCTGAGTAACTTTTCTGATTGATACTTGCATCCTTCCTTAAAATATTCCCAAACTCATTTGTATTAGCAAAGTAATGAGGAAATCAGGCAAGTTATATAAAATTTTGGCAGAAGTGTCATAAATTAGTGTTTTCTCCTGGAAGAATACCTTTATTTCCTCCTTCATCAGCAGTTTTGGGAGAGGATGGAAAAAGTGATCACAAGCTAGGAACCTTTGACTCAAAACTTTCTGGAGGTGAAATAAGTTGTTTCAGGGCTCTGGGTCCAGGCCAGTTGCAGTCTGAGCAGTCTGAGTGCTCCTCCAAGGGAGAGTGGGTAGCTGATACTGAGTGGAAATTTAGCTTCCATGCCTACTCCATCTAGAGAACTTCACTGCTTTGGAAACTATTGCTTAGCAGCAGTTTCTACCAATAATGCTTTAGTAGTTTTAAAGTGTTTAAAGCATCCCAGGGTAGACTCTGGTCTCTCTCTCTCTGTCCAGTTCCTAGTGAAGAACAAGATAATCACACTCGGGGACCTTACAGAGGTGCCACAAGCATTCACTTGAAATAACAAAGTAATTTTTCCTGTGTTCAGATACAGCCCAGGTGTTCAGTGCTGTCCCCATCTGTTTGACTTTTACAGATCCATTTTACTTATGATTTTCCTTATTTGTGTGATTTCATTTCCCTCAGTATCACTTTGTGCCTCCAGGATCTCCTTCAGAACCACCTTTTTTGATGGTTTCCAGAAATGGCAACACCGACAGGGCTGAGGGCTTCCCCAGAGAGATCCACAGCTACCACTGGGGTTCCCTGACAGTATCACTTATTGAAAGGACAGGGGAAAATCTGGGTGGGATAATAACTTCCAAACCTGTAGAAAGTGACGGAAGACCTTTTACCACTGGGATTTGGTCTACCACGAAAGAAGTGTTACGCTTTCATATGTACAGAAACCAAGCATTTTCTTTCAGCCTGAATGAGACTTGTGTTTGATTAAAGGGAAAAATAAAACAAGAAAGGACCAAGTGCAATTTTCCATGAGACACAGCACAGTGTCCTGCCTGATTCTCACGTGCAATATTCTGATTAGTTCACAAAATGGTAGCATTTGGGATAAAAAAAGGCAACAGTGACATCCCTGTATAAATTCTGTGCCCATGCTGCCATTTCACTGAGGGATTAGCCAGCCTAGATAAGACCAGACACATACATTAGCATTAGTGAATACAAGCTGAAATTAGCCTTGCAGAAGAGGTGCTGTTGCCAGGCCCTCCCACAGCCTAGTCTCTACTTTGTCATTGATTTTAACTGGGAGCAGGTTTGGGTTTTTCTTTGGGGTTTCTTTATTTTTTGGGTATTGGGTTTTGAGTGTGTGTGTGTGTGTTCTTGTTTAATGTTGTTGGGGGTTTTGTTGGTTGGTTAGTCGGTTGGGTTTTTTTGTTGTGGTTTTTTTTGTTGTATTTTTTTGTTGTTGTTGTTGTTCCAGGATTATCAGCTCCCAGGTGTCAGCCAGGCTGTGGTCACACCATGCATCCTTTTCCTGGACAACTGATATAAAGTCAATAGGGGAGAAAAAGTCTTGTTACAGCATGATCAGGGAAGCAACTGCACCTTTAATTCACTCACAAATGGTCACTGCTTGGAGAAGAGGGAACAGAGGGTCCTGTCCCTTGGGAGATAAGGAGAGGACAGCTTGTGATGTTACCAGTGCTTCCCCCGACAGAAAGAAATATTTCCATTTACTTCTGCAATGGATAAATTAGACCCCAAAGTATTAATGTGCTTGAGGATCTCCAGAATCCCTACCCTACCATTTCACAGGGACCACCAACAATCAAAGCTGTCTCCAGTGGTGCAAAATCTGTTCACTCTAAATAATTACAAAGATTTGTAAAGCTGCTTATTTTCTTGTCCTTTGAATTACAGCACTATCACATTTTTTACTTCAGTGCTCTTATTTTTTTTGAGAAGTGAATAATTTGTTCTACCAAATATGATTTGAATAAATTTAAGGACTGTTGTGTTTGCTGCACATTTAGATTGGTACAAAGTTCAGATATTTGTGTAACAAGCTCTGCCTCTAGTTTAAATAGTTCTCCATATCAAAATAGATAAATGTTCTTGATCATTTGAAACCAAAATATTTTTCTGATTCTCAGGCACACTAATTCTTTTTATTCCTTTTCAGTGGAACAATATTCTGTAAGCCTAGTAAAGTGTGTAATTTTTTTCAGATGTTATTAGGAATGGAGCTTCATATCAAGGACTAAAAAATAGATAGAACATTAAGTCTCATGAACCATACAAGAAAAAAAAAAGAAAAGACATAAAATTTAGTATCTGAACAACACAGGCAGAGAGTGCATGAAAGTGTTATAAAGTGAGCAATGACTGAAGTAAATGCCCATGTGATGTGGATGTGGGCTCACAGGGAAAACATCAGAAGGTGAGAATAGGGAAGACAATGCCATTGCAACAGAAAGGATGGTGTACAGGCAAAATGTGTTAGTCTGAATGCTCAGGTGTTATGTGAACACCGTGCTTGAGCTGATTTCTGTTCTGCAGAGTGTTATGCTGTCACATGTCATCTGGGCTCCCTTTTCTGCTTATATTTACCATGCACATTAAATATTCAACTGCTTTTCACTGATGCGTGCAGCAATCCTGGCCTTGTGAAGAGCTTTCTTGTCTTTCCCAGCTAGGACACATTAGATAACCTTAGTGTCTTTGCATCCTAATGTTTTTGTACCTTATGTTTTGACACACATCAAATGTGTTTCGTGCAATATCCTTTTAGAAGTTTTAGTTAAATCCTGTGTTTTGAAGGCAGACTAATACAAAATAGCAAAGGGTATTAGGGCGTTGTTCTGCTCTGAAAAACAATGGCAGAAATGGCATTGTGACATTTCCAATGACTTCCAGAGCAGAGCTGCTCATTTTATAAATCTAAAGATGTTTCTTCTTACCCCACATTCGACCTGGCACTGGAATAAAGCTGAGCCCTCTCTGGCTCCTACCATCAATGGTAACGATTCTGCCATGGTGGGTGATCTACAGCCAAGCAAACGATGTAGAAACAAATAAACTCCAGCTTTTTCCCAGCTCAGTTACGCTGACTCTGCTAGGCAAATAAAAGTAAAAATTTACTTCAGTTGATGAAATAATCTTATTTCAATAGCCTACCATCAGACTGTAACAAGTTTACCTGCGCTGTACAAATTGTTGCCATGATGAGGGTTTTCTCAAACCTAGTAAGGTACTACAGAGAGTAAATCAGAAGCACCAGGAAATGCCCTTTATGCTTCCAGCAGCAAGCAGCCTTGCAGGATGTAAGTTACATAGCCCAGAGTGTTTATCTCCTTCCCACAGCCTGCTCCCTGTCTAGATCTTGGGAGCCTCGGGAAAGCTGACAGGTGAGAGCTGGCTTCTTTGATAGTTCTGCTGCCCCAGGGCCTGCTCCCTGCTTGAGGAGGAATGCCAGCAGGAATGTTGTGGGCTGGCTACGCTGACCGTGGGTGCTGCAAGCTGAGGGCATCAGTTGTGAACAGGGATTCAGTCCTCTCTCCACTGGTCCTCAAGCACTGCTGGCTTCAGTATGATGTTAGAACATGCTAGCGAGTGGTTTTAAACCCCTCTGATTTCCTGAGGTTGTATCATTTGAGGCACCTGACCCGCAGCAGAAATAGGACAGGGCACTTCAGAGAACGGTGTCATTTAGAACGTTTTACTGGCCACACCAGTCTTTTTCAACAGGCTGCAAGAGCTCTGGGGAAGATAAAAGTCACAGCAGGTACAGACATGCTCCTCATTAAAACACCAGCCCGATGCTCCCCAGTCGCTTGGCCTGACCTTGCTGCCTGGAGCCCTGGGATGTTCTGTGACACCACCTGAGGAGAGCGTGGAGCTGACCCCCACGCTGGGTGAGACCCTCTGCTCCCTCCCTGCAGGTTGGGACAGCTGGAATAAGCTTTTCAGGGACCTGGGGCACCCTCAGCTCCTGGGGACCTGGGGAGGAGCAGCAGGTGAGAAGCCTGTCTGAAACTCAGGCTGGCAGCATTTTTCAGGTTCAGTTGACTTACCCAGTTTTACTTGTTCATTTTGCCCCACTCCTGAGGCTAGCAGCTGAAAATTACTGCCTTGGTGTTGTCAACATTGGGCATTCAATCTTGGGCTAAAGAATAAAAATTATTATACTGCCTTAAAATACATGCTAATAGGAATTTCATTTTTAAAAAATTTCATGTTGTATTTTTGTCTGTCTATTGCTTTTAAAGTCTCCTTGGGAGGTCTAGCAACTTATCTGCTTATATGGAGACTAAAATGTGTGTGGGAGCATAAATACCAGATATCTAGGGCAGCATTGTTCAGTTTGAAGGTGATTCCAATATTGCTACCCTAATTTTCCTATTTTTCCCAGTATTTCTACCCTAATCTCACCAATTAAAAAATTCTAAAGTGTCTTAACTATCTGCAATAGGAAAGAGCATAAATTCAGGACAAGAACAAATTTATACTGATGACAAAGAGAATGAAGTGGTTTCAAATTTTTTGCAGTCTCAAGACAGAACCTGACGGGAGCACTGGCTTAGAACTGGTGCAGAGTGGAAACTTAGCCTGCATGGCTGTATTTGCCATTAGATCGTTCTACAGGCCTCAGAAATAAAATCCTGTTGATGTTTCTGTGTATAAGGTAGAGGTGTACAAGAGCAAGGCATACAGGTAAAGCCACAATGAGACTGGGGGAAAACAGCCTGGTTGTTACATTCCTGATGTCCACGTCTTTTAGTCAAATGATAATTATCCATTAATAGCCTCATAAGTATGAATATGTAAATAGCTATGGAATGCATTATTCATGAATCACCAGGCATTAATTATTGTAATTAAGTATCATTTGCTACGTTCATATTACTAACCCTTCCAGTTAATGAATACATTAGCTAATCACTGTAGAGCAGATTCAATCAAAATTCCCTGTGTCTGTGCTGTGGAAGCCTGAGAGAGTTTTATCGAATTTAGATTCAATATTGAACATATCCAACATGCTTATCAGTGTATTTTTAATGACACTAAGTGTGAATCATAACCTCCAGTGCATGATGCTTGTCCTTGTGCCCAGGAGGATGGAACGGTACCAGCTGGAAGAGAATGTGGAAGCAGCAGCGGTGCAGCACACGGCAGCAGCTCTGTGAACCAAGGAGAACTTTAGTTTTGGGACATGAAATCCACCTCCACTTTCAAGCCTCATGTATATTCACACGTACAATAGGAGAGGGGGGGTGTTTTGTGAGGGAGTGCTGTCCCAAAGGTGCTGCTGGTGACAATGTTCAAGGAACAATTTCAAAGCTCGGCTGGAGCTGTTTGCCAGGCGGTGCCTTTTGCCAGCACCAGCAGGACACAGCCCTGGCAGGATGTGCTCCCGATCTAATGGGGCTCAGGGCACTCCTGAAACATGAAGTAAAATGAAAAACCCAACCCTGGCTTTTGTCTTTACTCCCTGGAGATCCATTTCAACTAATAGAAATCTCAGTAACACAAAAAGAAGATTTGCTGCAGCTTTTTTTTTATTGCCTTTTTAGGGTTATAGTTCTTAGGACGAGGCCTTGTGGGTTTTGAAGTAGAAATTTTGAATAATTTATTGCAAACAAGAGTTTCATTATTTTTAGGGAGAATCACTAACTCAAGATATAAATATGTAAGTTCAAGTGCTGAAAATTAATAGAAACAAGTAAAATGCCCTCTTGGCTGAACTTCTGGCTGTCAGGACAGAAAAAATATTTGCAAAGAAAGAATGAAATCTTATTTCATCACTGTTAGGTTGAAGATTTCCTATTTTTAGGTTCACCAAAGTACTGTAGTCATGTGCAGTGAGTAAATGATTATCGGATCTAGTTTCCTCAGTAATCTGGGAGTAAGAGAATCTAAACAAGCATACATCAAGGATATTTTCAAATTCACAAACACATGGGGTCTTTGTAGTCAAAATTATCATAAGATACTGATGCAGAGAGGGGTCAGTCAGAGCCTGTTTTACTAAGGGCCAGAAGTAGGAACAATGGTCAATAAAGCAAATCTGCCATTCCCTCAGTGAAATACCCCTCACGCATTTTCCAAACACAGTGAAGAATCTGCTTTCATTCATCCCACAGCTGATGCAAATCCCTTTGCTCTCCCTTCCAGTGTATCCATCACTGCTGTCTTCCCCCTCTTTTCAGAAATCTTAATTCTGCCTCGAGCCCAAACACTGCTACTTCTCATTACCCAGCTTTCTGAATGACAGTCGCTGGCATCTGAAAAACAGCTGGAGTCTTAGCATCACAGAGGGATCCATTACAGATATTACCAACATGGAGCATCACAAGCCATACCTTCAAAAACCATGACCTTGCTTTTTTGGCTTTCTTTCATTTGCACGTCTTGTACCCCTCCTCTAATTCCAAGTATATTGAGATGATGATTTCCCAAACTCTTCTCAATGCCCAGATTAGTAGGAGTGTGTTTTGATGTTTCTTTTTTTTTTTATAAATACTGATTTTCCACAAAAGCACAAATTCAGCAGGGGGTTTGTGTTCTGAATAAAAAAAAATCAACTATCAAAAGATTTGCAGCACAATTGCAACATGGGAAATGCGTGAAAATCTTGCTTTATACCTTAATAATGGCCTTTTCAGCCCCTTGAATTCTAAAAAATCTTAACAATTGGATGTATTTACAAAAAGATTAGTGCTTAGTGTCATTATTCATCCAGCTATTTTTTAATGTTTGATTCTATACATGTTTCCCTTTACTTGTCTGACACCTGCATCTCTTGAAAAAAAAATGTAAGAAAATGATTTAAATTAATCTGGCATTTGTTTATTTATTTTTTAGCTTTTAAAACTAGAAATATCAAGTCTGCAGCACTGCACCTGGGGTGGTTGGAGTGGCTGAAGAGCTTCAGTGGGAAGCACCTGCCTGGCCCTGCCCTGCCCAAGCTCCTGGAAAACCCTGGGATGAAGGAACCTTGGTTGGTGTGTGGTGTTCCTGTGAAGTGTTCAGAAAACATGGCACACTGAAAGCAAATGAACAGAGCCATCAGCAGGAAATGAGGAGCAGACATAAAGAGACAAAGGCAGAAGGTTTATTTTGTGTATAAAGGTAGGAAATTTATGTACACGTGCACAATGCAGTTGAGGATACAGAAGTACAAAGAGGAGAGGAGCAGCATTTCTGAGGCCAGGGGATGTTTCATGATGACAAGGCAATAGAGGAAGGAAAGAATTCAATTACAGGTGAGTGTTTTCAGTAAAAGAAAGAGTGAACTGATGCCCTGCTAATACAGTTTAGTTTAAAGCTTATGTATTGCTATAAATTAATATAAAACCCATATTTAATATTGTATAAACACTCATATCAAGTTTCTAGTATGAAATAGAAAGAGTATTGGAATGTCTAGACAAATGTATTCTTTTTGTTTTCACATTTTGGATATAGCTCTAATGCCAGACATACTGTGATTACATTTATTGCTTTCTACCTTTCTTCAACATTAATACCATGATGAAATCTTTGCTTAATGTAGTGTGTCCTGTAGTGCATGTTCTATAAAGTACATAACAGTTCAATTTAGTTATGTGGAAGCTGAACTAAACCCAGTGAGAAAATAAAGCCAAACCAAACTTCTTTTCTTAATTATAGTTATTTAAGAAAAAAAAATGTTTTGAACAGCTTTGATTAGTAGCAGTAGTTTTTTTTCATTTGAATTTTTAAGATTTCTTATTTCTTTGCGTTTAGTTAGCATTCTGAAATAGGACAGTTTTTGTTTCAAGTTTTCTGATTCGTTTTCCATTTTTCATTTCAATAATACTGAACTGAGTAATGTTTTTTGCTATGATTAAATGAAAGCTACAGTGTGGAATAAAATTCCCAACATAATATAATTTTAAATTTCCCCACATGAAAGCAATTTTCCAAAACCGTATTTTCATTGGAAAAAGAACTATTTAAAATGCAGTCTGGTTTTGTTTTTTTCTCTTTGCCTGTGTTCTATAATTCCCAGTATTACATGTGATTGCCAATAAGATAAGTAAACCTACAGCTGATAGAATATACAGTTTTGTTTCTGACACTGCTACATTAATTTCATCTCCAATGCATTCCCATCCAGTGTTTATTGATTGCTCACAAAGAGGAAACAATTTTTTTGCTAAATTTATATTTATATATCTAGATATATATAAACATTATTTATAATGATTTTTAATAAGATTTTAACAAAAAAATTGCCCTAATCACTTTTCAGGTATGATAAAGACAGAAAAGAAATTATCCTTGTGTACAATTCTTATAGGTAAATTTACTGTGCTTAATTTTCATACTAAGGCAGATGCTAGGAACAGGACTATGTGACAGGGTTGAATCATAATTTTTTTCCACAAATGTGCAAAAGTTTGGGTTTTTTTCTCCCCCCTAAAATGGGAGTAGGTTTTTTAATAGCACGAATGTTGCTGTATTTGTGCGCTGAACGGTACTCAGAAAAATAACACACTTGGGGGCATTTATACAGGTGGAAAATAAAAAATAGTCTTGATCCACTGTCAGGGGCCTCTGCCATATCCTGCTGTGGCAAAACAGAAAGCTTAGCATGCCACTTACACACATTTCAGGGTGTCCTAACGTCACTGGAGATTTAAAGGTGGGATTTGCTTTTCCTGGATGCACCAAGTCCAACCCGCAGCGAGCTGGGGAGGACTGATGAAGGAACAGGGTCAGGTTTGAAGTGGGGGAAAATTACATCAGTGGTTTCAAGGACATCTCCAAAAGACCAGTTTTTCCCTCTGTAGTCAGAAAACCTCCCAGTCTGGTATTAGTCCTTCCTATAACTCTGCTACCTGCCGTACGGCTAAATAACAAAACACCACCCTATACATGCTTATTCTTTTGAATCCTCTCTCAAGGACCATAGATGAAGAATCTATGCAAATATAATAATGAATGTTCAAATAAATTATTTCACCATTCTTAAATGGGATTTTTGCCTTAAAGAATGGTTAAGAAAACCAAAACCCCCTCACTTTTTACAAATGTTTAGTATTTAGCAATGTATTTCAGTTGTGTCAGCACTCTCAAAGGCAACTACAAAGATATTTTGCTATAAAATTTTTGTTAAATCTCCTGGTGCTCATAATTATCAGGTACCTTATTTTCATTCTTTTAAGAATCCATGAGCAACCAACCCAATTACATCACTTGCTTCCTGAGAAGGAAAAATCCCATTTTTTTTTGTCTGATCACACTGATCTACTAATAAGTAACATAGGTTTACTTGAAGTTATAGAAATCTTTAAACAAACAACAAATATGTGATTTTCAAGTCTGAGATACTTCCTGGGCCTTTCTTGAAAGCGGAAATGTTGGTAAAGATTAAGATGGTTGTGTTTGTTCTCAATATAGTACATTGGAGGTGTAGAGGCTACTGGAGCAGAGGATCAGGATTAGTGATATCAGCGCAGGATTGACACTAATTCAAATGGATGTGGGAGCCTCCTCAGCATGTTGTGAATTGCTAATCCAAACCATTACCTAATTATCCAAAAATAGCCTGCCTGATTTCACAGGTGTGAGGCCTAACTGCCAAAGGAACAGCAATGAAATGGTGTGTGATGTAAAGGTAGTGACCACCTGGAAGATTTAATTTAAGATTGGACTTATTGAAATAAGTGGGTCTTTGCCACTCATTGCAGTAGGGTTTGAATGCCACCCTCAGTAAATGTGACAGTTGTGCTGCCTGTTAGTTGTCCCACTGTCACCCACTGGTAGTGTCCATGTGGTGAAATGCTCTGATGAAGGTGGGGTGAAACACTCTTTAACATCTGCTAGCATTTGTTCTAAAACTAAATCAATTAACTAAACCAGATCCGAAGCGATTCATAGAAAAACCATTCAAAGAAATATAAAACAAGTTTTAAAACTCTGATACTTGTATTGCTTTGCTAAGCTGGTTAGCCAAGGCATCTTCTGCTGCAGTAAAACACAAAAGTTTAAAGACTGCTCAATAGTCTTCCTGATCACCCCACTCGACTGCTGGCTCATCATCCATTCGTAGAATGAGATAGGAGAGAAGCTGAAAGAGATTCTGCCACAAGAGCAAAGAGACAAAAAAGGAGAGGTCGCTTACATCGATCTCACAGCGGTCGCCAGCGTAGTTCACGTCGCACAGGCAGTGGAACTTGTTGAGGAGGTTCTGGCAGAGGCCCCCGTTCAGACACGGGTCAGAGCTGCACTCATCAATGTCCTTCTCACACCTGGGGAAAGACTGCAAACAGTCAGCCTCTGAAACCAGGAATCAAATGCGTCAAACAGGCACATTTTTAATTCAGAAGCTTTGTGGGGAGGGAGAGGAAGATGCTCTGGGGCATATTTCCACACATGTTTATGGTTTTATTAACTAGCTGATTAGCCCCACTCAAATCCTGAACTTCCTGTATGATTTTCAAACACAGATAGTTAAGCAGGCAATTTCATCTCTGGAAAGCACTTCATGGTTAATGGTGCTTAGCAAGGTGCAGTGAAAGTTCTTGCATGATTTTAGAGCCAGCTCTGGTGCAAGTCCTGCTGACAGCTTGCGTGTCCTTTTCATTGTTCCAGGAAGCTGAGGGCACATTTTCCTTCTCAGCAAACTGGATATCAGTCAAACAAATGTGTGTTTTTCCCAGCTGAGTGCTCCTGGAAATATTCACCTGCTTTTCTAGGGTTTTTTTAACCCTTTTATTTTCTTCCCTCACTTTGGAATGCCAATAGATCCCAGCACAATTTCCTGTCCAGTCTCTCTGAGATGGGCCCCAAGAGTGGTAAGAACAGTGCAGGACAAGTGTTATAAGCCTTAACACATATTGCTAAATGTTTTTGAGTTAATTCTGGTGATAAAAGAAATTTGAGTTGTAATTTCTCAAGGCAGCCAATGGAAAGATAATGGAATAAGATTGTCTGAAAACTACTAATGATTTGGTGATTTTTCTGCTCTGACAATGTTCCCTTTTAATTCCCTGCTCCCTTTTATCAAATAATGCTAACAGTTAATCCTAATTTTTCCAGGTAAAAATGCAGGTTTATACTTGGAGAAGAATATGAGAAATTATCTCTGAATTATAAGGAATTGCTTTGTTCAATTATATTCATAACCACACAATAAAATTTTAATCTTGCATAAGAGAAGAGCATGTTTTTCTATTAAACATTTTTACTCTATTAATCTAAACATCTTTCAGTGTTTTCCTTAAATGGTAAATTACATTCCTATACTTCAAAAAGCTAAGGTATTTATCCAATACCCAAAAATTGTATAGCTATGAAATTACCTATGCAAATTAAAAACAAAAAAAGCCAAAAACCTCTCAAATCTTCCAGGGAATCAGGTACCTGAATCCAAGTCAGTTTCAGGAACACTTAAAAACCTGACTCCCTTTATATAATTTTGAAAGTTCCAGCCTGAATTGAATGACAAATTTGTTCTTGAGAGAGAGCTCTATCTTCTTTTATGGAGAGTAATCTTTCCACATTTCCCTTTCCAGCTGCTATTAAGTTCACTGGGCTTTGTTATTCAGTGTGATCCCAAGTCAGTTGAT
The DNA here is from genome assembly GCA_014706295.1 of Lycocorax pyrrhopterus obiensis. Lineage (NCBI taxonomy): Eukaryota > Metazoa > Chordata > Aves > Passeriformes > Paradisaeidae > Lycocorax > Lycocorax pyrrhopterus. Next base: position 22,875,417 of record JACSVZ010000013.1, read on the forward strand.
TGGCACAGAAGGATACTGTTTTCTCTATAGTGTGCACCAGTGGCTTTCTGAGGGATGAAATGTTGTCTTGAAGGAAAATGCCTGCTTTATCAATGTAATACATAAAGGGTTTTGGTTTTAGTTTTCTTATTAACAGATATGTTCGAATTTGTTCGGGGAAAAAAAAAAAAGAAGGGGTGAAATGTTCTCATTTGATCTAGTGAGACCTCCAAGCATAGAAGTACTGCTGGTTTATGGTTTGGCAGCCTGGAGGAACTGAGGCCAAACGGTGCATTTCAGACTCTGGAGAAGAGTGCCTGCTGCCACAGGCAGTTAACGTGCAGCTGGCCGGGCACAGGGCTGCTGCTCGATACGAGAACCTTGGGAACCATAAAAGAGAGATTATTGCCAGCCAGTGGGATGGATGGAAGGACGGCTCATTCCCAAAGCTGTAGTTAGCAAGTTGGCTGGCAGGGGAAGGGAGAAGGAAAAAGTGCTTTGCTGCTACCTTGAAGTCCCAAGAAATATATGCAGTGTAGAAGTGGCTATGAATATGCTTTTACTTTTTAAAATTTTATTTTATTGTATTCTTTTCCACCTTGTTGAATATTGTGAGGTGGTACACAGGCGACCTGGCTGTTAACAGTGCAATTCAAACGTATCTGCCAACTATACTGTGCATTGAGTGGGTGGAAATTCTCATTTCATCTGTCTTTTACAGCCTACTGTACTCCTTCCACAAAATCAGTGGGCTCACAAGTTTTTGTTGGAAACTTCTGTCTGTTACAGCTTGGTCCTGTTGAACTTTTGGATATTACACTCTGGTATAATGCTAGTTTCACCAAGAGTATGTACAATATTTCCTGTCTCACTATCCAAAATGCCCTTACCTGTTCAGACTATGACTGGGACAATGCCTTCCTAAATTTCTACAGCACCTGATACCCTGAGGCTCTCAGCCCTCCCTGCTCCAGAGCTCTTTGAAGGCCAGTATTAAGTGGTGTTACAAGACTACAAGATAGAAATTTCACTGTGAGGAAGGTCCCTCTGTTTCGGGCTAAACAATAACATGTGCAAAGTATTCCTTAATCACTTCTAAAAGCAATCATTCTGTTTTCATACTTCAGCATTCAGTAAGAGAGCATGGCATACCACCATGGTATGCCACCTCTTACCATCCCTGTGACGCAACAGACTGTATATTCACAGCAGACACGTGAAAATGAAACAGCTTTGCATATTCATGTGCCAGAGCATGTAGCTGGTTTCTAAAGATGAGCAGGATACGTGTGTTTATGTGTCCCCACCGATGGAAAGGTAACATTCTAACTTGTCCTATGAAAATTTGGCACAGAAGCCAAAAAAAGGCACAGACAAGCAAGCATGAAGTGCTGTTTAAGAAATAATATCCTGGGCTGGATTACTGGTGCTGCATTGGACTGAGCCTTGCTGCATTCATTTGTGATTTTTGTCTAAAACCGCAATACTTCCGACCCTCAGAGTCACTCAAGCAAGGAACTGCTGCACTTAAACAGCTCCTTTGTCTGTGTTTCTGCCAGAGGGCTGGCTGTTACCCTCTGGACTCTTTGGAACAGCTTTTGGAACAGGTGCTCCCCAAAGATGTGCAGGACCAAGCCTCTCACCGTTCTCCCACAAAGCCTGGCAGGCACACGCAGGTCAGCTCGCCGCCAAGGTCGGTGCAGTTGCCGTAGTTGAAGCAGGTGAGGTTCCTCTCTTCGTTCCCACAAACTGTGTAAGGTAATCTTCGATATCTGGGTGAACAAGAAGGCAGCAGCAGTTATTTGCACTGTCCTTGTTTCTGGATGTCTCGTGCTCTCTCAGCTGAAGCAGGGGAGCAGGGTATTGCCCGAAGGAATGACAGCTGGAACTCAGATTTAAGACTCCCAGAACATGTTTTGCCTAACTTTTTTAATTTGATGGATTTAGTTTTTCTTCTCCAAATACGTACTGGCAAATTAACGATTCATTTTCCAGTAAAAGTAAAAAAAAAGGACATCACTTTGCTTACATTACTGATGTGGCTCTGTGTGATACCTGGACAACTTAGTATAAGATTTCAAAAGAGAGACTTAACATACAAAACAGACTATACTGGGCCACCATAAGGCATCTTCATATCTAAGGATGTCCTCACTACTCAGAAAAAAAACCCAAAACCTGTCAATTTTAGTAATTATACCGTAAAAGACTCTAGTGGGGTAGCATGAAGATGATTGTCTATTTGCATCCTTTGGGCTGTAGCAGACCGGATTTATTGGAGTCCCCTGGAGGAAGAAGGATTTTGCCTTCTTGGAGAGGAATGGGACATGCTTAGTGGGGAAAATTTTATGGGTGTGCAGAGAAGGGCACTTAAGGGAAGAGCCTGCAGCCTTTCTAGAGGAGAGTCTGGAAAGAATAGGAAACAGCATGTGAGCAGTGTCAGAAGCAATGGGAAAAGTGGGCCGTGTGGTGTTTGCAGCCACCAGGACTGAGAGCAAGCTGGGAGGAAAAGACCAACCCAGAAAAGATGTTGTGTGTGGGGAGAAAAACAACTTCTTTTCCTATTGTTATTTTCTCTTACCAATTCTGAATTCCTTTATTTATAGCTCTAGAGCTATATTGCTGTAATAAAATACAGATTTAGAGATTTAAAAACCTTAAGATTTTTTTTTTCGGAAAAGAAGATGTAGCACATGTATTTTCAAGCTCTGGAAGTCTTGTAATCTTGTCATCAGAGAGCTCATAGGACCAATGTTGGCAGCAGAACAGGGCAGCAGAGCTGTGCCTGGTTCCTTCAATCCTTGCCTCATCAGTCTCTGCCTGAGCTGGCAGCTCTCCACTGCCTCAGTCCACATATAATTGATCTGTACAACTTTCTGTACTCTTCATACATTGGCTCCACAGCCATGATTAATACAGAGACAGATGCAAAACATCTGTGTTTAAAACAAAGACATCAGTGAGGTAAAAACCCTTCAGAAGAGACTTAACAAAATCATGTGGATCAGCCTTGTTTACAGTACCTGCAGAACCTCCCAGTGAAGTTAGCAGCACACAAGCAGGAGTAGCCATTAATCCCATCAACACAAGTGGCCCCATTCACACACTGGTGGCCATGGCACTCGTCTATGTCCTCTTCACAGTTCTCCCCTGTGTAACCAGGCTCACAGCTGCACTCATAGGAGGCAATCCCATCTGTGCAGTTCCCATGAATGCAGGGGTTTGAAGAGCACTCATCAGTGTTGACTTCACAGTAGCTGCCAGTCCATCCATTGGGACATACACAGTGGTAGGAAGTGTACAAGTCTTCACAGATCCCCCCATGCATACAGGGGTCTGAGCTGCAGAAATCTACCTGCAAACAGCCAGTAAGAGCGGGGTTTGCAGATATTTTGAGAAATTGCTCCTCTTGAGGTTTTTTAGTAGGGATATCAGCATTTTCAAAGTATGAGAGATAAATGCCACTGATTTCTATGGTGCTCATACACCCTCGCAGGCCATCCAGGCTGTCGAAAGCCTTGTCAGCCACATAGATGTCTGTCTCTTCTCTTAAAAAGTTGAGGGTTCCTGCAGCAGCTGTGCTGGTTGCCGTGTCTTTCTTGTTGTCTATATCCATGTGCCATCTGGAGGACTGGGACAGGGGCTCCACCATGGAGACCATCACTTGGTGCCATTTGCCATCACTCACAGGCACTGAGCTCGCAAGGGTCAGCCTGTAGAAGCTGTTGCCGCTTTGCAGTTGAAACAGGAGTTTGGAGTTGTGGATACTGATGATGACAAACTCAGGCTCCCTCTCTGCATACAGCAGGATCACGTCAGTGTCCCTGGTTCGAAAGCCAAAGATGATATTGGTGAGGTCTCTGCTGATTTTCCCGTTGCTTCTGTAAAATATCGCACTGCTCCGGCCACTGAACACCGCGTTAGCAAGACCTGTGCAAAGACAGCAACCGAGAAACCAGGCCAGTTTTACACCAATACATGTGGAGCAATGTCTCTCCAGTGCACATGCTCCCTGCCATGTAACTCCTTCGGGGTTTGCTGAAAAACAGTCAAATTCCACCAGTGTTTCAGTTATCCTGGTCTGCCTCTCATGGCTGTGGAAATTACAGGGCAGTGCCAGCATCAGCTACAATGACATCCAAAGTGTACTGCTTTGCATCATCTCAGGTTATCACTCTAATATACAATTCTACATTACTGTTATCCCTGTATTTCAAAAGAAGACATATTTTTCATTTTATGTTTGTTCCCCAAGTGTGGGCAGCTAGTTATTCCCCGTGACTGATCTGGATGGGGTGAACATTTCTTCCCAATTCCTTTTTTCTTAGGTGTGTCTTAAGATGTTTTCTCAAGTATTTGACTGGATCCCAATTTCATTTCACCAATGAAAAAGGACGAATTTAATTGAAGTCAGTTGATGGAAAGCCCCTTCAAAATCCCTGTAAGCAGAGTCATGCCTGTCATGTTTAAAGCCAGCTTCTCCTGCTGGGCAGGCACTGCCACAGCCCTGTGCTGGTGGGACTGGGAGGGCAGCAGCTCTCAGCTCACACTGCTGTGAGTGAAAATTGATGGGCAACGTTCTGGCAGCTTTATGGACATCTTCACAAAGGTATTTGACACCTTTCACTAACATGGTTTCTACTAAAATGCACTTACTCACTGGGCTGTAAATTTAAACGTTCTGAGGTTTCTGAGGATTATAGGCAGGGAGGAGGGACAGGAAGGAATGTCTTCTGTCTGTACTTCAGAAAAAAATAGCTCTGAAAGATCTGAGATAAGCTGGGTTTCTGAACTCTCTCTGGGCTTAGTCAATCTTGAAGAAAAGAAGCCTGGGAGTCCCAGTATGAAGTTATTGACTGTATATCCTGATGCTAAGGCAGCAGAGGCGTAACCGCATTTCCTGCTGCATCAAATGTGGTGTCTTTCTCATAGAAAAAGTTTCCTCAGAGGAAATCATACTAAAAGGAAATGCAGAGTTTTTCAAGATTATTCCTGCTTTTTGAATATCTCACATACCTGCTGAGTTTTTTAAGCAGAAGACACCAGGCAGAGAGCTCACTGCCCACGAAAGCCTTTATTTTGTTATCCTGTGTTGAGCAACAAGAAGTTTATCCTGTAGCTAAGAATACATCTAGTTAAAAATGCAGCTCTGTAGTGCAGGAATTTCTGAATATCTATTAGGGAAACTCCCTACTGTTGCCACATAAACCAGCACAGAAATCTAAATGGAATGACCTTGAGTCATTGAAAGTGTAAATGACCTTGAGTTTAGCAGAAGGAAACAGTTCAGGTACTTTTCACTTCACTGTCTCTGAGTGTTTCTGTTCTACCCTAACATGCAATAGCAAATTTTACGAGAGTATGTATTTTGATATTATCATTAAAGACATCTCTGAGAGAAGGAGCTATTATTTTAACTTCAGTTACAATTTTAACCCATCCTGCAATGCCGATTCTAACAATCTGCACAAAAATAGTATCATATTGGTCTGTCTGTGATAGAGATCTTTTGTTGAGCAGCCTTCCCATTCTTAAGAGTCAGCCATTCTAACAGCTTCCATCAGACTTGAGTGGGTATTTACCTTCCTTCACAGCTTTGGTAGGGCTTTCTTTGGTAGAAAAAGGAAAAAAAAAATTTAAAATACCTATTTGCTTTTTTAAATCCACTCCAGGGTGGGAAGGAGAAGGAAAGCGGAGAAGGAACGAGACGTGCAGGGTGGCTAATGATCCTAAGGCAACTAATGGTCATCAGTTTTCAAACAGACTGCTTGGCATGCAGGTGCTTCTTACAAAGACACTGCTTGAACAACTGTACTGCAGGTATTGAGGTGACTTCCTTCAATGCTATTCAAAATTTAAGAAAATCAAATGATGCAATGTAAGTTATGTAGCTTGTCTTTTCAGGAGGATGGAGAACATTCTAAGGTTAATCCACCACTGGATTAACCTATTATCTCTTTGCAGTGGAAGTGTGATCTATTTGCAGTGGATATCTCTTTGCAGTGGATGTACTGATCTATTGGACAACCTTGGCTAGCTGGGCTGAGTAAACCAAAACCAAAGGTCCTGTAAACATCAGTGTCTGAGTCAGGGAGGGCAGACTCTTCCCATTAACGTTAATTAAACTGACATAACTATTATTTTAATACAGAAACAACATTTGAATGAACTTTAAAGGCAGTGAACACTCCATTTCAAGGAAATGCTGCTGAAAATGTCTATTGCTGCTGATCTCCAAAGATGATTGGAACAACTGAAATGTACCTACATTCAAATCCTTGGTGCACCAGCTGGCATTGTGCTTCATGAGGACAGGGCCCAAGCTCACACCACTTAACTTCCTCACATGCCTTCCCCACTGTGTTAGGGGGGCACGTGCAAGTGAAGTCATCCCAGATTGAATAGCACACACCACCGTTGTGGCAAGGGTTGGACTATGGGGAAAGAGAAGAGATAACCTCAGTATGAATCAAGGCTGTTGGACTCCCAGCTCTGGGGATGGGGGACTGTTTGGCAAAAAGAAGTTTTCTTTTTATTTAAGATGGAAAATTATAAAGACCAGTATTATGACAGTACAGCATGTTCAATAATTGGTGAAAAACAGTATTTCAACCTCAAAATAGTTTAATTCTCCCCTACGCAAATAGATTTTGCTTCTGATATTCATCATATGTAGCACAGCTTAACAATATCTGCTCTTTCTATCATTTTTGCCTGTTTTCCTAAGCTGTCATTATAATCAAATAATGTGTGGGAACATACTAAAAATTAAAATAAACTCCCCATTATAAGCACACAAAAATGCTCTGAAAAATGTCATTCTTACCTTGCAGAGGTTGTCACCAGTGCAGCCTTGGGTGACGTTGATCAGAGTTCGGTTGATGAGAGAATTCAGTGGATTGGTGATGGGGAAGAATTCCAGTGGCTGGTTATTCACCCTTACATCTTGGATACAGCCTTTGAAATACCTGCCATTTCTATCAGTTTCTTTGTTATCTGGTAGGCCTCCAATGTAAAGAATATCCTTACTTTGGATGGTTAGTGCTGGAGTAGAAATAAAGCCTAGGTAGTGAGAGGACTGGAACAACTCCAACTTATTTGGTTCTACTTTTAACGTTATTAAGTAAAAGTTTCCATCGTTCACTGAGTGTTTCCCTAATAACTTCACGGAATTTAGAGCTAGCATGGTGAGTTTCCCACCTTCCAAATAGACTCTCATGTAGAGGCAAGTACTGTTTCTCAGAGCCAGTAACAAGCCAGAAGGTTTGCGTGTTCGGACAAACATTGATATGATGAAGTTCTCATTCTGAGTGGAATCAACAGGAAAAGCAGCATAGCTTGAGGAGTCCTCGGATCCAAAACGGCCTGGAATGTACTCTTGAGGTTAGAGATATGGGAAAAGGTAAAAAAAAAAAAGAAGAGAAGGGAGAAAATAAAATAGTTAGGGCTAAATGATGAGGGAGCCAATGCAATGATCAAATAACTACTTCTGGTAATATTTATGGATGAATAAAGACTCGATCCAGCTGAAAATAGCTTCTATTTCAAAATTCCTGTTGGCTTCCATGGCTGTAGCATTAAGGCCCAGTGCAGGACCAGATGTTATATTATTGGGCACATTTTTCCTCCTTATCATGCTCTGTGCAATGTTGTGTTTTCAAGTAGTTAAACAAGGACTATTTCTATACTTTCCTGCACTGGCCCTCAGAAAGATCGTTTTGGAAAGAACCTAGCTGTTGGGGTGCCCTATGTGCTGGCAGAGAGCTAGGCCCTGAGGGCCGGAGAGAGAGCCTCTTTCTTGGACCCAGAGGTGACCCTGGGAGTGCATCCAGGTCACCGGGGATGGGCTGAGAGAGGATTGTGGGTTTGTGGACAGTGCTGGGCCTATGAGATGTGATAATTGTAGTTTGTGACCTTATAGGGGATTGTTTACCTGTTACCATAATAGGCAATGTCTGTGCACTACCCCAGGTGATTGGGGGACACTGAGGTGAACATCTTTCCTGTTTCTATGATGTGATATCCTGTTAGGTGCTGGTATTTAAGGGATTTCTGGGTGTGCAATAAAGGCTTTGCACTTTCCATCTTGTGTGTGAAGTCCATGCTCTTGCGTAATTACTACACCTAGCTGCTTGATCCTCTGATGACCATGGAACTTAATGCAATTCTGGGATTTTTTGATATTTTCTGCACAGATTCCAGTTGCAAACAGCTACTGGGCAAACCCCTCTAATGCGAATAGATCACCTGTGTGGTGCTGCTTGGGTTCCCCAGTTCTCTGAGAGACATTTTGTTGCTGGGGCTCAACACATGCTCACCTACAACAACTCGTATCCAGTCATGAATCCTGCTCAGTCCCTGAGTGGCCACAGCGCTGGAGAGAAACATGATCCTGGATCGAGTAAGTTTTTTTTTTCACTTTGTGCTTATCAATTAAAATGATTAAACCAAAACCATCTGTCTGTCCTTTACCTCTTTTTTTCAGTAATGATTTTCAGTCTTTTAAGGATACAAATACGTAGCCAAAACTGTATTTTATTCTGATGAATCATCTTGTTAAAGAACAACAAAGCGTTTCTATTTTTACACTATAAGTTTTGTGATCTTGTCCTCAGCATTACAGACTTCCTGCCTAAACAGTTTCAGGAGCTATTTTTAATATATCAAATTCATAGAAAGAATAAACCAAGCTTTTTTTAAATGCTCACATAGCTAAAGATTCAGCCCTCTGTTGTGCAGTAAACCTCCTGGAGTGGGATGCCATAGGCCAACTTTCTGCCTGCAGAACTACCTTTTTTTATGACTGCACTAAAAAAAATGATGAAAATAAGGGACTGACCATGAAGCCCCAACAGACCCCTAATAACCACACTGCACTGCTATGTGGTACGGTCATATTATTTAGCACCAGGAATAAATCCCATATTTGTTCCTAAACAGACAATTTTAAAATTTAATTTGAAATAGTTTATTTCTATGAATAAGATTACCTATATACCTACATATACTTGTTAAAACTCTTGTATGTAGAAATAATTATTTGTTGAAATTGGTGTTTTGAGGCATTAAGTCTGTTCAAATTGTATCTTTTCTTAAGGTGGTACTGGAGACTGAGACACTTTTTTCATGAGGGTAAAAAGAAAAATCCTGCTGGAATGAGGATTCCACAACTGCAGTATTAGAAAGTAGCATTGATCTTCAAAAAGGTATTTCATGCTTGCAATTACCTTGTCACATTCCTCTCTATTTATAAATATACACATATATCATCAGTCTGATCTGTTTAATGAGATGACTAGCATCACCTTGGTCAATATTAACCTCTTGGGTCACAACATCTGGATGTTGATCAAAATGAGTCAACATCTGTTTGTTATTTTGTGTATGTAGAGAAAATATTGCCTCTTGTCAATTAAATACTTGGCAGCAACTTTTCTTCAGAAAGACACCAGCATTTCTTATGTTATCCTTTACCACAAGTCTCACCCACTCGGCCTCTTTAGAAACCTGCCACAGTCTTTTACATGTGGCACATGTCTAGAACCTATGTACCAAAATGGCACGGTGCCATGATTAGCAAGGAATATTGCGGTCAGCAGGAAAAAAAAATTTTAAAAGCGTGCTTTCTAATCATTCTCAACAGTTCTAATGCCAGTATAAGCTGCTCCTGGCCCTGACTGGTTTTAATTTCGCTTCATATAAGGAGGCAAACATATTTGCCAGATGTTGTCCTATACTCCAAAGTTGCCTTCCAAATCTTTGGATAAATTACAGCTACACTTCAAAGAAGTCTGTTACAATTACCTCTCAGAGTTTGTCATTTTGCAATAAAACCAAAAGGAAAAACTATTGAAAGGTATTGATAAGTATTAGGTAGAGCATGCAAAGCGAAATTGTATTTGAACATTTGAAATGTATTTGAAGCCCCAGCTTTCTGCAGCAATGCGTTCAGTAACCCCTGAGGCCAGTTGTTCAGCTGATGTGAATCAATGGAGCTTCACTGCACCCATGCCAGTTTACACCAGTTTAGGATCTGTCCATTCCAATCTGACCAAAGCTCTGCTGCTGTGCTTAATTTTTTCCAGTCCACTTGGCAAATATATCTACATAAACATACATATGTATGTATACGTGTACGTATGTATGTATTTCCTGCTCCCTAAACATTGCTCTGCTGACCATGTGTGGATGAGGGAGGCAGAGGCAAGGGCACAGCATGAAGACTTAGCCCTGTGCAATTTTCTCATACAAAACTGCTTATTTGAGATCCCTCACACTTTGCCTGGGGAAGGATTGCAGAGCTCACCCTAAAGCATTCCTGAGGGTTGCTGTATTTACAGCTCTAGGGGCCTTCACGCAGCAGATGCAGTGCAGCAGGGAGCTGGGCAGGGACCACCTGTTGTCCTTCCGCTTTGCCCCAGCCTGCACTCGCAAAGACCATTTGTAGCAGGAAGAGTGCTACAGGCGTCTGCAGCTTTTGTGTTCCTGCTCACCACTGCCACAGAGGCTGTTTGCTGAGATGAGCTCTGCTGCTCACTCAGACATGGACATGTTTCCCTCTGGTCCCCACGCAGCTCTCTGGGAACAGCAGCCTGAGCTGGGGATTGTCCAGCCCTGCCTTGGGACCAGCTGAAGGATGAATGGGCCCTGTTTCCAGCTGCTGAAGCCCTGCCTGCTCCTTGGGCTAATCAGATTAAGCTAAGAGTATAATCTCATTCATTTCTTTTAAATTGGAATCTGTCTTTTTTTAACTTGCAGTACTTTTGCTTGCCTTCACTGCCTTAAATGATTCTCTTTATAAAAGCCTAGAGAGCTTGAGGATGAAATTTTCAAAGAATGCTTTGAAAATAAGTCTTAAACTCCAAGTGAGTTGCTTGCTTTCTAAATTTTACTCAGCATGGATAACCTCCAGTGAACTACAGTTTTTCAGAGTTTATGGAGTGCTAAGAGCACTGTGAAGATTTTAAAACAAGAGGAGTGGAATCCACCAGTTTAGCCTGACTTTTTTTTTTTTGTCAGGCTGAAAAGAAACCTTCCTGGGAAAGTAACTAGAAAATAACAAAGGTGTGCCACTACTAACCTCTTGCACTGGCTTACCACGTGACATTAAGCTCCAGAGATCCTAAGAGACACGCCATTTCACTGCCAGGTAAACAGGGCTGTTTATGGCCATGTTTTCAGCAGGCACTGAAAACACAAGTGCCAGCAGTGTTCCCTTACCTGTTGCACAGTCTGGCCCTGTGTAGGGCCGGTAGCAGTCGCAGTGGTAGCTCAGCCACAGGTTGATGCAGCGTCCCCTGTTCTGGCATGGGTGGGGGTCACACCAGTCCTTTTTAGCACATCCTGTCCTGACATTTAAAGATGACCCAGATGACACATTCTCTGGAGTAATAACATTCAAGTCTATCTCAATATCCTGGAGACAGCCTACAAATGAAGGTGCAGAATGTGTATTAAAGGTGTTCTGTAGAGGGTTGCTGTTCCCCACTGGTAAGCCGCCCAAAAACGTGCTCTGAAACGCGAACATCACCGGCTCGTTATCTATCTTAGCAGACGTTTTATTGAGACAGGATTCTACACAAGAGCTGTCAAGCAAATTAAGAATAACAGCTCTTGCCAAGGTTACCTCCACTGAATGCCATTCTCCATCACTGACATTGTGTGGAATATGCAAAAGAGCCTGTGGCTGATTATTGACTTGCACGGATAAGTGTAAGTAGCCATTCAGTAACTCCAACTTTGCAAATGTATCTTTCTCCCCTCGGTGAAACAGAAAAGCTGTGGGTTGCACAGTTTGAAACCTCAGGTTTATATTATAGAAAAAATCCTTTTTATGGGTCAGGGGATTCTTCAACAAAAGGAAACTGTTTCCTTGAAAAGAAAACGTGGTTATGGTTTCACAGTGTATTCCAGTATACCCAGGTGAACATATGCAGCTGAATCCGTGTTGGCCATTTTTTAAATGTGGGATACATATTCCATTGTTTTGGCATTTATGATCAGTGCAGCCATGTAGAACTTCTGTACAGTTCCAGCCACCATAAAAAATCCCTTCTTTGTCTGCAGATGGGCAATGGCAAGTGTAATTTCCAGGAAAATTCTCACAGATCCCACCATTTTGGCAAGGGTTTGTGTAACATTCGTTGACGTCTTCATCACAGTGAGTACCTGAAGAAGAAACAAACAATTAGGCATTCTGGTTTAAATAACTGGAGCCCAAAATAATACTTTTAACAACGTGTTTTACTTAATTATCTTTTATTAGAGGGGAATGCCTTGATAAATAGATGATGGACAAGTAAAAAAAAATACATTATATATAAAAATGCCATGTACTTGTCATGGTTTCCTTGTGCAAAGTATTATATAAACACCTTAGTGATAACTACATTTTGAGAAAAGGACCAAACAAATGGACAATTTTGATATGGCTAATGTGATGAAATTAAGACAAACATCATCAGATGAGATCAAGAAATTGTTCCCCACATATGCTGTGGTATAAATTTAGAATGCTTTGTACGGAACTGAATTGTTTATCACACACAAAAACCCCAAGAATTGTTGCTTAATTCCTATCCATAATGTAGGATGGTCATGAGCTGGAGTATGATCTGCTGGTCTTTCCTTCTTTTTCATGTTCATTCAAACAGTGTAAGAACTACAGACTATTATTCCTGGTCCCATATGAAACATCTTGGAGCAACAGTCTTCAAGTGAGAGTCACAAGACACGGTGGGTCAGACAGATGAGTGGCTGAACATGCCTGCAAAATGTATGTACTGCAAAAAGTATGTACTACAGGGGAACTTTTTTACCTCTCCTCTATGCAAAATATAAAGCAAGAAAAGACAAAAGGAATATTTTCTCAAATGCCTCAGAGGTTGATTGGCGATGAGAGCACTTCTGCAGGAGATTGTCAATACAGTCTCATATTTCCTCTTCTTCCATATAACGCTTGGCTTCTGTTATATCTGGTAAAAAGGAGAACTCCTCATCTCAACTCCGCTGTAATTTGATAGATGTGGCCTAAGTGGGTCTGCTGGATCACACTTCACAAAGAAAAACAAATCTGTTCCTCTTGTAAAACTAATCTGTTTATCCCTCTGCACTGTTGTTCATCTATAAAGTGGTAATTACAGTAACTTCTCCCTTGAGCAAGCCAGTGACCGATATGCATTCAGTGGATCAGGGAAAATCTGTTTCTCATCTCCCTTGGAAGCAGCCAAAATATCCAAATACTTTTTTGATAACTCATGCTAAGTAGACTCTTAGCATTTCCACTTCCCTTCATAGTTATCTTAGAGAAAAATGAGAAACATTTTGCAGTTAGTTTTCAAACTAGTATAATCAGCACAAATTAAATAGATAATATTTCATCCATCCCCACAGCAAAACTGCTGCCTGTAAATCAGGTAATGAGATGTGCTGAGGTTCATGGAGTGGCAGCTGGGTGTACCAGGCACCACACCTGGATTCATGTACAAATTCACATCGAGCTTTATTTCTATAACAAAACACAGCCATTCCTCATGGAAAATTACAGACGGCATTCAGCCACAATGAATTGCTTCAAATAGCAGTAGATAAGTGTAGTTACTCAGGCTAATTCCTTGCCTGTCCACGTTATTCAATCACAGCTGTAACCTGTGATTGAGTGAATCTTGGAGAGTGGTAAGTACAGGAGAAGCAGGAGGGAACTGAGAATTGGGAGAGATTTGTTTAAAAGATCAGCACTCACAGAGTGAAGTGGTCATAGCAGGTACACAGAAGACTGACTCTGCAGTGATCCAACTCACCCATCCCTCCTCAATTAAAGCATACACTGACTTTCCACTCAAAGGTTTGTACTATTGAGCACGGCTAGTGCCATGTCCCTGGCCTGGCAGTGGGGTTTTACTGCAGCAGTCTCTCTCCAGGCTCATCTTTATTCCAATGAGAGATGTCTGTGTATACCTTAATGTGTAGTGGCATCTGGCAGAAATACGACTCATTAGGGCTGACTTTCTCCAAGAGAAGTGCAGTTCCCAAACCGTTCCTGACTGGGGGCCAGAGCCATGTCTGCTTTGTCCAGTTTGTGGCAATTTCAGTGTTAGTAACTTGTCCTGCTTTTGCTATTCCAGTATATGAAAAGTGAAGTTACTGTGAGCTATGTCTTGTTTTGGTCAATGTTTTAGTACATCTCCTGCCTGATACTGCTCCCTTCCCTGCTCCGACATCGAGAACAATGTGTCCTCAGGTCTTTTGTACAACTCAGTCTTAATATGATGGCTGTAGAAATGCAGGTCTCTTTGGGTTTTTGTGTCAGAGACAAAAATTAGTGCAGCCTACAAGCAGTTGGATCAGGTTGTGCTTAGCTTTGTCAGAGGGCTTCAGAGTGGACAGACTGCGCTTAAGGATTTACAGACTGGGAGCCCCTGTGAAACCTTTCATAAAACAATCAGCATTGTGAATGGCTAGCTTCTTAGCTGTCGTGTTTTCAGCAATGTATGGTGACCCTCTCTGTGTTACTTTATTGTCCCACAGCACCTGCCAGACATTTCCTTTGCCTTGTAACTTGTGGTCTGAGTCTCGCTTTGCAATGGTGACTTGCCTGTGGAAAGGATGATTCAGATGCATTTAACTTTACAATATTCTTCAGTGTCTGTTTTGTTCTCTACTTCATCAGATAAGACATAAAATTAACAAAATAATTTCATGAGAATGCTAAACTGTTTTTGGAAATCATATATATTTCCATCTTTAAATTTAGATAAGACATTTGATAGAAGAAGTCATCAATGTCCAACAAAGAAATAAAATGACTTTTACGAGGAGGTGCACATATTATTATTATTATTAGTGTGTTCTTTGCCTATCGAAAATGAATAGTATCAGTTATTAAATGTAAAGTGACTCTGATAGAGCCACTTAACTACATAAATTTCATAGTCAGTTCAGTGTCTTAATACAATGCTTATATTTTAAGTAATGATATTAAAAATACGGTGCAAAATAATTATTTTATCGAGTTGTGCATATAGATATACACACATGTATGCACTTACATATATAGGCCTACTATTTCATAATAAGATTAGCACAAACACAAATACAGGTCACACCACAGGACAAATAATAAGTCATGTTTTCATATCAAGAATAAATAAATCAGCTGTTCTTGCAAGTGGTGTTGATATTGCTCGTTATCTGCCAATTGCTATACAAGCAAAGACCACTGTCAGTCAAGATAAAAGCACTCTAGATAAAAGGATTAGTCCATATTTATAGAAATGTATAAGCAGTTCAAATAGCTCAGGTTAGCATGTAAAAAAAGTATTCTCAAAAGATGTAAGACATACCAAAACAAGAGCAAAGGCAATGATTTTTTTTTTCAGTGGCTATGTGCATTAGCTCAGCTAAGCATATTTGTGTTTTTAAAGGAAAAAGCAAAGTAGAATCATACAGCATTTTCCCTTCTAAATATTACACACTGACATAAAATTTCAGATAATTATGAAAAATTAAGATGACTACTTTTCCCACCTGTGAAGTTTTTTTTCAAAACAGAGATGAAGCTGTTCCTTTGACTCAGTTTGATAGCATCACTCGTGTCCCATTTTTTCACTTACACATTATTGCTATATGGCAGCTATTTTCTAACTGTTAACCTCTTAATTAAACTCTCTCTTTCAAATTTAGCAGCAAAGGTTTCCTGCAGAAGCAGCATGACAAAAGCAATTATTCAAGCATAATTCTGAATGCCACTGTTTTTCATTTTGATTAAACAATTATAAAATTATTATCCAAATTACACTTTTGAGACACATCTTTAGTTAGAAATCTGCTTACAGCCTTTTGCCTTTCCAGTCCCCTGACACTAAATAAATATCAAGAAACTACAAGCAAGCAACCTGGATAGGTGCTACATGTTCAATACAGTCTAAGTGCAAACACAGATTCACAAAAATAAAATATTTACCTGTAAACATTGTCATTAAAATGATGTAAACTTGAATCCTAGCTGCAACCATCTTTTTCCACAGGAAAATTTCCGAAAGAAAAAGATCATTTAGCACTTAAGTAGTCCACCGAGCAAATTTCTGTAAAATTCACAACAGTTCTCAGTGTAAAGGCTTCCTTTCCAGGATTAGCTTGCTCCACTTCTGTACCTGCTGATGTAGTCTGATGGTGTATTTTGCCCAAGCCAGATCAACAAGGCTTAAAGTAAGACCCATTAAACTGCTTACACAATAGATACGTATCCTATTTAAATTCTTTTTTCTCCAAGTTCGTGCTCACACTGAATGTTGTTTGTGTTTCACAGGAATGCATATTATTCTGCTCAAAACTGATTGGTCACTTTTTGTTGCTCTACAAGATGCTGTTTGTTAAGACATTTTTTCCTTTCAAAAGGTTTGCTAATCCAGATCAACTCTTTCATGGTCACTGTCATTCAGAGAAACTGTCATTCAGAGAAACATCTCAATAAGCAGATAGAAAAGATGTAAAATTTGATCTTGTTTCTTTATTTTATAAACTATTTTTGTTCTGTTTGCTCTCTCTACTTAATGGAAGTCTGTGTCTCTAGGTTTTTGTGTGTGCTAAAGACAGGAAAAAAATTATTTACTAAAACGTGTTTTTTCTTCAGCTCTTGAGCAAGACATTTTGATTTAGACCAAATTTAATGAGGGGAAAATAGAGTTCAGGAGATTTAACTACTTATTTCTGTGATAATTTTAGCAGCAGACGTTATTTTTGTCACTTATGTTTATCAATTCCTTCTTCTCTCTCAACTCATTTATTCACTAATTAGGAAATTACTGACCTTGTGTCACATTCGTGTTTCAGTTCACCAAAAGACTTATACACAGAACACAATTTTGGATTCATTTAATCTGTGGTTTACAATTGTTTTTATGGAGATGCTCAGAGAGCTGCTGCTTCTTCCAGCTTCTGACACAGGCATTGAGTGAGTTTTCCTACAATACGTTTAAATATCATGGGGTAAGAATGTCATTCAGACTCTTGGAAATGTAAGAAAGGAAGCTTTAAACAAAATAAAGTTCAGTTTGATATGTTAGTGTGAATGCACGTGATTAGTGGTGGTTATCAGATGTCTCGTGCTACAGTTTGGTGTTTAACGTGCACCTTATTTTGAATATTGTGAGAAGAAGCTGAAGGTTCTCAGTACCTGCCATTCCTTTTGCAGTATGACTGGGACAGTGTGACTCTGAGGGAAGGTTATGAGCAGACACGGAGTCAACAGGTGGGGACAGACATCTGCTATTACAGCTCTGTGACAACACGGGGCCGGTGGCACAGTGAGACAGGGGAACTGCAGAGCAGGGTATTCAGCAAACTCCCAAAGCCGTGCCAGAACCACTGGTGGGAGTTTGAACAAACCTGCCAGGAGCTGATACTCTAATTACAGTCAGATATACTGTTTAATAACATATTCATATACTGACCAAGGAGAAAATTCCATGCGAGACCACCATAAAGCAGGTATAAAACTTGTGTCATCCTGCCCAGAAAGTAATTGTCAGGGATTCCCTGTCAAACTGGGATTTGATTATGGTTTGGGATTGTCCTGGCTTTGCTCTGGTTGGTGTTTTCATAAAAGATGTGGATGTTGGCACAGAAAGCTTGCCTAATAAGTTGTCTGATAAAGCAGGGTTAGGTGAAACTTTTGATTGTGTTACAGACAAAATGACCTTTATAGGTGAACATAAGAAATTGGAGAAATGGTCTGAAAAATACTGTATTCAGTTCTGGAAGGGCTCACTCAGTTTCTACAGTCTCAGGCCAGAATAACCAGCAGTCAGGTAAAACAATAGTTTCAGTTTACAATGCTTCAGTTTCACTGAGTCCACTTTTAGTTCTGCACTGCAAGGAAGATTTAGATCAATTAGGAAGAATTCAGAGGAAAGCAATGAGAATGATTGCAGGTCAACAAAATATGGCTTGTGAGAAAAGGTTAAAAATGTAGGGCTGTTCAGTCAAAAGACAAGCAGAGGAAATGGGACATGGTAAAGAGTTTTTCAGTATGAAAAAGTGAGTAAACTGTGCCCTGAGACCACAGTAATCAGGTGAAAAAGTCACAGGTTTGGCCCGCACAAGGAACATCCAGGTCACACTGTAAGAAAGTATTTCTAATGATAATAAGACAACAAAACCTTTGTGTAAGATGCCCACTGGGAGCCATAAACTCTATGGTGGATCCTTAAAAATTGGTTCGAGACAAAAATGCAATGAGACACAAGCCAGCAGATCCTGCCTTAGACACACAGACAGTCCAAATGATACCTGCATGTCTGTCCCTTCCAAGTCTATTTTTCCACGTTTTTGGGCCTCCCTTGAATGAAATAATTCCCAGCAATTGAGCTGTAGATGTGCCAAACTATTACCTGCACATACAGGTATCAAATGCAAGCAGGAGGAAACCCTGGAGAAACTCAGATTGTAGGATATCCTTTAGAATTTCTTTATGGAAGACAAAGAGTTTGAAATAGCACTTCCTTTGCCTATAATTTAGAATTTTGGAAATGTCTGTTATAAAATCCTACCCCAGGTGCAAACAACCCTCTCTTCAAGGGACTCATTAATCCGGAGGCCAGCAGAAAGATCTGGCAGAGCACATATTCTTCAGGGCCCCAGGTTTTAGCAGACAATCACGAAAATTCTAACTTTGCCACATCTGTGCAGATAATTGCAAAGAGATAATTACTTTTTGCTGGAAGGAGGAAATGCACGTTCATGAGTGAGTAAGCGCAAGGAAATAAATTGACCATCTCTGTGTCATCGTAATTAAACCCCATGCTTGTGGGCATAAATCAGTCACCATGCAGGTCAGGAAGGAGGTTTTCCTCTTATGTACATCAGTGTAGAGCAAGAGAGGGGTATTTAAATGGATTTTTTTTTCTCCTGTTTTTCTTCAGTAAAGAACTGGCTTACATTCGATACCGAACTTAATGTGACCAGTGCTCTGATCTTGCATGGCAATTTCTGTTGCTCTCTTGGCAGGAAAAGCTTGTATAAAACGAAGGACAGAACACAGAGCAGAGCTGGTGCACATGGAAAACAGAATTCTTTAAAACAGTAGAATAAAAATCATTTGTTAACATTGGGCTAATTTGCACATGATACCTTTCACACAGAACTCTAATTTCGAAAGGTTGTAAGACCTTGTTAGTTATTCCTTTCTTGCAGACAAATTCACTATTCTGCTATTTTTCCTCTTGCCATTTGAAATGTACATATAAAGTTAATAATGGCTAGGAAAAAAAATTAAAATAGAAATAGAGTTGAGTGGCTTGGCTTAATCATTAAATATGTCACTCTAGCTGAGGGATATGGAATTCATAATGTGCTACATTCAGAATGGCATGCTGTAATTCAATCTTTTTAAATGTTGCTGGCCCGAAGCTTCATAGACTAGTTTGAATTTTCAGTAAAAATGGATTTTTTTTTAAAGTAGTAAAAACCCCCAATCCCTTAATCTCTTCAATCAGTAAAGGTTTTCTGAGAGCAAAAGTACTTGGAAATGTTTTTCCACTTGTTTCACGTGTTTTGTCACACCTAAAATAGTTCTCATTTGAAAAAAAAAAATAAAAAGAGAGAAGAAGAAAACCATGTACATGCTGTAGGCGATTAGTTGTTTAGTGAGATCGGGTGTGTTTATTTTATTTCAGAAATATTGGAACCAGCCGTCTGGGCTGAGCTTGGCTCCAGCTCCCGGGGCAGCCTCACGCAGACGGGAGGGCCCCGGAGCAGCCACGCGCGCGGCACGGCCGGGGTCAGGGGACACCGCTTGGCAAGGGCCAGGGGCCGTGTCCTGCAAGGGCAGCCCAGCAACGCTGCTGCTTGTAGCCTACACCTCCAGCCCCTGCTTCAATTTACACAGCCAGCCATGTGGATCCAATTGTGGGATTAGGGTCTGAATCTGGAGTAAAGAAAAACTTGTTGAAGAAATATGTCCCTGCGTGGCACTCACTTTCCTTTCATTTCCCTGCTTCTAGAGTCAGCTTTATAGATGGGTGAATGAGGCAGCTGCTGCCGTGTTTGACTGATGGAGGCAAGGAAGAAAATCAAATGGTGGCAGCCCAGTTTTCCCAGGCAGCATCCTTCTGGAGTGAGTTTTCTGGCTGCACAAACATGTTGTAGCTATGGCCATGTCGATGGTATGAGATAGGAAGCGGAGAAGAGAGGAGAGAGAGCACAATCACAGGGTGTGACAGGTTAAAGTGGAGAAAGATGATGGAAAAAAGACTAGGTAAGATTTTGGAGACCAAACAGATGAAAGATGTGACTGGGGAAAAGGAAATAAAAATACAGGAATCAATGGTGCCCCCAAAGATACTTGTGCTGGCATTTGAGACAGAATTCTTGTCAGACACGTGGGCATTTATGGGCAGTAAGAGGACAGAGTACATGTGTAGGGCTATCAATCTATATAGGATGTGTGAGGGATGCTAAGAAATTCTGCAGATCATAGACAACGTCTTCATAGAGATCTGAGCTACAATTGAGAGTGGGGAAAGGAGACCATGGGAGCAATACCAGAGACAAAAGATTGGAAACAATTTAGAAAAAAAAAACCAGCCATAGATATTTTTTTTTGTAATCTAACAGTCGTGCACTGGAGCAGAGAAGTCAATTCACAAAACACAGAGAATTAGGACAGAATCGTAGAAAAATTTAGATTGAAAGGGACTTTCAGAGGTCATCATCTGGTCCGGTGCTCCACTCCCAGGGTCAGGACATCATCCAGAGAAGAAACTGTAACGGCAGGTTTCAGAGAATTTGTTATTTTATACCT
This sequence comes from Lycocorax pyrrhopterus obiensis, assembly GCA_014706295.1. Taxonomy (NCBI): domain Eukaryota; kingdom Metazoa; phylum Chordata; class Aves; order Passeriformes; family Paradisaeidae; genus Lycocorax; species Lycocorax pyrrhopterus. Next base: position 22,896,196 of record JACSVZ010000013.1, read on the forward strand.
GATTCTGGACCAGATATTTAGAAGCCAAAGAAACATATTTGGTGTTCTGCTTTCCAAAATAGGGTTCTTTTGGTGTTCTCTGTTAGTTGTAAAAAGAGTACTTGCAATTCAGGATTTTTTCATGTTTTACCTTTTAGAAAACTGTGGCAAGACTGTCAAATTCAAAGCATTAATGATCTGATTTGCATTTTTCGTAGATTTATGAGCTTGTACCTACAGATGATGTGTGTGCATTTGAACTGAAGTATATCCAGAGGAATCTTAAAACAACCAATACCTTTGAGTTGTTTAATTAGATCATACAAGGTCATGTTTCATTGACTTGAAAATCTGTTTGGAGCATATGATTCACTCTGGAATTAGAAAACAAATTAATTTTCCGTCCTACAAACACTTAAGGGCTTTAAAAGGGTGCTTGCTGCTGATGAACACACCCATTGAGAAATGTACGCAGTGTCTTGTCTCCCCTAAAAGGGATTTTCTACCTTGTCTCTTGTGGGCTGTTTCCTACATGTTTTAACTGAGCTAGGCAAGCACAGCCACTGTGCTGTCTAGTGTGAAACGGCTTCTGCCCTGGAAATGGTGCTCTGGAAAATTTCAGTCATTTGCAGGATTTTCTCAATTTGTTGTAACTCATGTGAATCTCCACAACATGCAAAAGTGACTGTGTTTACATAACTTCATTGTCAGTCCTCATTGAAACAAACTGAAAAAGCCAGAAGACCAGAAAATCATAGTTTTAATAGGGCCTATAGAGTTTAATTGGTAATGGAGATGTGAGAATAGAAAAATGTAAAATATGAATGGGTGAGTGCACATAACATGTTTGTGCTGTGTGTATTTCGAGCTGTGCACAGCATGACTGTACAAAAAGCACGGGTATGATCTGTATCTATGCTGTGTATAATTACATTTCTCTGTTCCTAGAGTATTTACAGAATTTATTAGCACTTTAAATATAGAAAAAAATCCAAGCTTTTTATGCCGAACTATCCACTTTCTTAAAAATTACATTTTATGTGTGTTTTCTTTCCTGGGTAAGCTGTGACTTGCTCTAGAGCAGATGTAGATGCAGATGACCTGAAACTTTGGGCTGTGATCTTTCAGTCCAGCTCCGTGTCGGTGGGAATGGCAGAGGATCATACCTCTTTTCACTTCAGCAGCAGTGTTCATTCCCCTCATTCCCTTTGTAGTGGCAAAACTCATCTAAATGGTGGCTTTGTTCATCCAAGGTTTCATATGCTTAATTCATCTCGAGGCTGGGAAGATTGAGACCCAAACTAGCTTCATTTTTGCTTGGTCACATAGCAATCCCGATGGCAGTGGGACAGCATGGACCTCAGCTAAGACTGTGTGTGCTTGCCATGGAATCCTGGCTGCCTTTTAGGGAATTTCCTGGAGCATATAAGAGGTATGAGGTTTAGCTAGATTAAATCTAGTTTTTCTATGTCTTTATGTGTTACGGTTAACTTCTGTAGCTGCGCAGACTTTTTCACAGCACAGCATTTAAATAGTTTTCTTTATTTGGTACTATAAGCACTGATTTACCATGATGTTTTGGCCTCACAAACAGGTCTAATAACAGATTCTGAACCCTCTTTGTTAAGAAAAAATAGTGCCCACAGGACAGAGACTACAGCCATAATTGTATCGATCATTATAATTCTCTGTATTAGTGTCATGTTGTTAGCACAGCCAGACTCGAAGAATTACAGCAGTGGGAGAGCAATCTGAATCAGATCCACCAAATCTACTTCTAGCAGTTAATTATCAGCATAAATTAGCTGTCTATACCAGGGTTTTTTTCTTCTCTCCAAGGCTGTTTATTGAAAGTGCAAAGTTCATTGTCAGCCAAGGAAAGAGAGTGTCTTGCTTAATCTGGTTCTCCTTACACAATCAACAGAAGTCCTTTTCTAAGTTAATTCAAATATTTTTAAAGGGATCAGCATCCAGGTCATGAGTAAAAGGCAATCTCAACTTCTTTGAAATTCTCCTTGTACCTGAAAAAATCAGTCCAGGTACCTAAACAGAAGCACGTTGTGCCTTACTAGAGTCACCTCTGAGTTTTACTTCAAACAGTGCCAATGAACAGACATAAAAATACTGGGCTTTATCGCTTGTTCCTCTTATTAGCAAACACTGTATAATTAAGAGCTAGATGCTACAGGGAACAATTACTGTAAGAGCTTTTATGTAGTATATCACATAAAATTAGTTTCGGTGCTCACTTTATCAGCTTATTTTTATTACTCAAAATCCCAACATATTCTTTATGTCCTTGAGAAGACCTTAGACCTGGGACTCATCAGTGATAATTAATTGCCAGCAAACTGCAAAACTCCTGAGTCCAATCCAACAAAAGCATTAAAGTGATTTTTGTATTTATTAACAATTAAAATGGGAACTGTATATATATATATATATATATATATATATATATATATATACACACACACACATATATATGCATATGTGTATACAAAATTAGAAAGAGCTCTTTGTCCACCAGAGAGTTTGTGCTGCCATTCAGAGGGACCTCAACAGGCTGGGGAAATAGGGAATCTTCAGGAATCTCGTGAAATTCTGTGAAGGGATTCTCCAAGTCCTGCACGTGGGGACAAATGAGCCCATCCAGCAGGAGAAGCTGGGGCCAGCTGGCTGGAAAGCAGCTCTGCTGTGCTCTGAGCGAGCTGGGCACGAGGCAGCCGTGTGCCCTGGCAGCAGAGAGGCCCAAGGGCCTCCTGGGCTGTGCTGGGAATTGTGTTGCCACCAGGTCAAGGGAGGTGACTCTTCACCTCTGCTCAGCACCAGGGTGACCATGCCAAGCCCAGCTCTGCGCTCCTCAGGTACAAAGAAGGAGCAGAGATACTGGAGCAGGTCCAGCCAAGGGCCCTGAAGGTGACTGAGGGATTGGAAAATCTGTCATGAGGAGAGACTGAGAGAGCTGGGGGTGCTCAGAAGTTGAAGTGAAAGCCAGTTTTAAAGGCAGGAGATAGCCTTCAATAAAAAAGAAAAATATAAACTTCACCCCAATTCACCAGTTCCGTCCCTTTGAAGAACTGTGTATTGCCTGACCTGGTGAACGTGATTGCTCTCATGGATGGAATTCTTCTCAAGACATGGTCACATAAGTGTGAGTCTCAGCTGTACAGACGTCCTGCTTTCAATTTTAAAATGCTGTATCTTGCAAAATAATCCTTTTTAACAGCTACAGGTGGGAAATCTGGCACATAATTGTACTGCAGAAGTTAAGAATATTTGGGTTCTTTACTCCATTCCCCCTGTGCACAGGCTTGGCAGTGTTAATCCAGGAAGGTTTAGAAGATTATGTGTACATGACAGCCTTGAGGATTTCCATCATCGTGATTTTCCTTCCAACTCTTTTTTTGAAGAGCATAATGACCTGTGACAACTAAGCTTTATTCTCTGAGGAGCCTGACATTGCTTCTGTTTAATGGATCAGACAGTTTGTGATACATCAGTTCTAGACACTTTCTTCCCCACGTCAACCTGGGGTACCTCTTCGATATTTCCCATCTCTGCTGACCTGTGTGATCAAGAGGTCATGTCCTGAAGTCAAACCCAGAATCTAAACACTCACTCCTACCACGGGCCAGACTATTAATGCAACCCATTTAATTTACATCAACTTGGAACTTGACATTCAATTTCTCAGTCCAGAAGCAATTATTTTTAAAGGAACATGCCAACGATATTGCTTGGCTTAGAATGGTGAAAGTTCAAAAGGGTAAAAAACATTTCACACCATAAATAAAGAACTGATTACACTTGAAAACAAAGTTTGTGATTACTACTGACATATCTGAGCCTAGATGAGGTGCCTTTTACGCTTTAAAAACTGATGTCATTTCTGCCACTGGCATTATGGGAACCTTATGTAAGGGTCTGAAATAGTCCTTTGCTGATATTTTAAGTACAAAGAGGAAAACATGAACATTTTGCACAATTCTTGGGTCAAACACTTATTTTTTGTCAAGAGAGGGTGCAAAATTCATTGTGGGTGCCTCCCTTCAGCCCAATACCTCTGTCAGCAGGACCACTGGTATAATCAGTAAAATTCTTAATTTGTTGTTCTTCTTGTGTGAAAGCCAAGCCTACATGGTGCTAAGAAATTTTAACTAGGAATAGCCCTGTCTGGGTCATCAAATTACTCTTTTCTACTTAAAACCATGGTGCTTGTTTTCTCCATAGCTTTTACAGCCCTGGGTGGACTCCGCATGGCTGGCTGCAGACCAGTATCTCTGAGCTTCACGTGGAAGATCCTGCTAATCAAACTGTGTCGTGCAAAAGCTAAAAACTGACACTACGAATTTGGACTAGGAAGCAGTGTTCATCACAAAGACTTTGGGGAGCAGCATCTCCCAGATCAGGCTCCAAAGACAGCGCTGACATGTCAGCTCTAGCCAGAATTTGCTAATGTCTCACAGATGCTGGACATGGACAGCGTTTCACGCTCCCTCTGCTGGCTCACAGGTACAGACGGGGTACAGGGAACCTGGTTCTCAGAGTTTCGCTGGTACCAAGATGCTGATGCCAGTCCAAACACATGGCATGTTTTCACAGCAGCTTATACTTTTTTAGCAAGGTAATACAAAGTTATGCTAAGCTGCACAAAAACTTTAACCTCTAAACGAACAAAGTGATGAATGGCATTATATCATTTCTATTTGATGCCATAGCAATTTAACAGCAGCATACTTTAATTTTTTAACTCAGTGTAGGCCAATATTGCCTTCAGAACGAACACATGCAGGTTTGGCATGCAAACATCATGCATTTCCCACTGGCAGAAGCCATGCATTTAAAATAATTATTCAGTAGTGAAGACCAACAGAAACTCTCCTTGTTAGCCAGCATGCTGCAAATTTTGCAGAAAGGAATGAAGACAAATCCTTCATTCTCACCTCAAAACCATCCAGCCAGAAAACTCTGCCCTTCAAAATAGCAAAAATGATAGTTGGGGACCTTTTTAACTAGTAAGGCTTCCTGTAAGCAGAGCAATAAAGTACTCTGAATTAGCTGTTATGTATGTTTTTACACATGTATGTATTTCTTTGTGTATCAGCACATATGTGTGTGAACACACATTTATACTACACGCACATGCCTCAGAACTACCAGCCCATGTTCTTTTTCTGACTGAACTCCACCAGCTTCTCCCATGCCACTCATGAGTTCCTCTGTTATGTCAGAAAAGAGAAGTAATGCCTCTTAAATGTTTGGTTGTATAATTTACTGGATTTCCAATAAACTGGATTTTAATGGGGTTCACAATGGTGACATTATTAAGGCTGGTTTTGAAATCATCTGTTGAACAAAACACTGAACTATTAAATCAGGTCATTTTGTTTATCACTTAACATTTGACCTTAAATATTCCATAAATTAAAAAGTATTGAGAAAGTAAAACATATTAGTCCCATAATACAGGTCTTCTCTTTACTGTCTACTTGTCAAGCACTTTCCTCAGAGCAGTGAAAGCTGGATGTGTAGATTTAAAGAAAGTTCCTTTCTGTTTGGGCAAAAGTTGTGCATGTGCTTAACTTTGCAATTCAACCATAATTGAACCAGGAAAATGTAGTCTTACACAAACCAGTGCTAAAAAACATCTGCTGTAAAGTAACTCGTGAGATGACAATCCTATTCTGAAGGAGATGAGCAAAGTTCTGCTGTCAGTTTGGTGTGTGCAGTACCTTTGATTTTACCCGTGTTTGTGCAGGGTTATCACTTGGACCACACTTTAAACTCAGCTCTCATTAGTGGCAGTCTGTGCCATCAGATGTGTAACGTTGCTGGGCTGGGGAAAAACAAGCATGAAATGAAAAGGCCAGAGAGATTCCTCAACAGAGAAAGACAGAACTGAGCAGGTTCATAAGCTCAGTCAAGAGGTGGCAAAATTGGATTGTGGAGAGACTATAAATATATGAGGTATGCCAATTAAAAAGGCTAGGAAAGGTTTATCCAGAGATTTAAGAAAGAAATCAAAAAGGTAAGTAGGCAGTGCTTGAAGAAGGCCCCAGGAGGAAAATTCTTACTGGATAAATTTGATTTAACAAGTAGTCAATCATATAATGGAATGACCCACCAAGAACGAGTATCAGGAAAATAACAGGTGCTTAAAAAGCATTATCCCTGATGCCAAACAATATCCAACTGCCTTTCTTTTTTTAATTTTTTTTTTCTTTAAGCATTTTCTGCCAGGTACTGGACACACTAATTCATTAAATCTGAGGACATTATCTGTCTGTGTGTTGCTAGGTCTGGGAGCTTATGGATTAAAAGCCATTCATCCCCTCCTCCTTCCCTTCAAGGAATAAGCTTTTCATGCTAAAAAGTGTTTATGTGCAACACTAGTTAACACAGAGAGATGTGCCAGATTCAAAATATCCACTGCTTCCAGGCTCTGTCAATCATACTGGACTACATTATACAGCTTAACATATCAGTGCAACTAGAGAAAATAGATCATAGTAATGATGTCAAATTTTAAAGCATAAAACTCTATACATGTTCTGATAATAATAATGCTAGACGCTGCCTAATGTTGGAATATAACATATTTCTAGCTCAAAAAAGCCTCCCAAAAACATCTGAGCTTTGTGCATTTTTTTGGCGCTGAGTAATGCAGAAGTGATGGCTGAAATGTCTTTGCATTTCTAGTTGGAACTTGCAAGAAGGAGAGAGATTGTAATACATATTTCTCATTAAAAAATATACACAGGTATATTAGAGCCCTAAATATCAGTCCCAGTGCTGCAAACTGGTTTGGGAGCTAATCCTGTAAAGAGTTGTCATGAAAAGCTTGAGAGCTCATTTCCTAATGATCATGGTTCAGCTTTTACAAAATTTTAACATAGATTGCCATTACCAGTAAAAATACTTTTCTGTCAAAAACTTCCCTTGTACAATAGGAACAATAGGGACAAGCTGAAATTTTCAATAAAGCTGAATTTTATTTCATTAAAAGGGGTCCTCTGCATAGTCAGTGCCCATGCTAGGTGCATATTCTGTTTCTAGGATCTGAAACTATTTCAGTCTCTACTTGGAGCATATTAAATACAGTAAGTGGATCTGATAATGATGTACAAATTCAATCTCCATGGGCTGTGAGATTCCACTGTTCATTGAAGTAATGTCTTTCCTTATGATCATATTGGACCTTACTTTATTTCTCTGAAGTGGGGATAATACACAAACACTCAGATTTTAGTGAGGCGAAACCCAAGCTGCAGAATATTGTAATCACAGAAATGTTTTCAGCTGGTATTAATATCATTTAGAGACATATGCTACTCTTTTCTGAAGAGTATTTTCCACTAAATCAGGATTCTTTAACCAGTGGCAAAGACTAGGTAACCACTACAAGTAGAGTCAGTGCCTCCAAGCAATCGCTCTCACCGTCTGCTGCCATGCAGGGGGCAAGTTAAGTCATAAGAAGATTAATTTTTGCCAAAAAAAAAAAACCTATTAGGTTTTCATAAAGTGTCTAAAGATATGGGCTGTTAAGGAAAGAGCTGTCATGAAAAACACAAGTCAGTCTTAGTTGCTGTGGTGATTTATATGGTGGAAGAATGTAAAAATTACACTTTCTTTCACTAAATGGTATTTCTTAAAATTCTTCAAGAGGAACACTACCTGCAGTAGAAATTAAATTGAAATGTCCCACTAGTTCTGTAACGGTAACTGATAAAGGAATGGCAGATTCATAAATTCTTCCAGCTACAACCCAATTTCAGTGCTGCCCACAATGTTCTGAGGTATTGCTGCCCTTGTATGGCCATTACTGCATAGGGTGTGAACTGTGAACTCAGCCTCGGCTTTCCTTCTGGGGAGCTATCCAGAAAGAGTAACCACACTGACCTAACAGTGTGCTTGGTCTGGGAGCTAAGCATGTGGCAAATCACTAGTGCTTATTGCAAAGAAAGCAGTTTGATTGTGAATGAAGAGACAAGCAAGAAACCAGTGAGCATGCTGCATTCTTGGGGCCTGAAAGCATTTGCTTCCCCCTGGAACAGACAACAGACCAGGGATAAAGGATACTCTGTTTTTCTAAAAAAATATTCTGACCATTTCCAAAAATTAAGGAAAAAGGGGAGAGGAAGAACTCTGTTCTGAGAGAAGGAGCCAACAGAGAAAGGAATCAATTCTAATGACAACGTGAACATCTTACCAGGATGCTACTGACTGAAGAAATGGTAAACAGTATTAGTGGGTAGAATTATTAAAAGCTTGTCCAAATGCTCTTTCAAGATGAGAGGCTTTAGCAGAGATGGAAAAAGTACTTTAAAGTGCTAATTGTCTGTTTGGTGTAGGGTTTTTACAGGCAGTAAGTGCCTGCCAGGCCCTGAGGGCATCCTGTGTTGGTCCAGCCCATGCCTAGGCTGGCCATGGAATGCTGGAGCTGCAGGAGACTGGCTGGGAGCAGGGACAGGAGCTTCTCCTCCTCCTTCCCCCTGTGCTTTTGAACACAGCGACACGTGGAGATCACAGGGGCTGGGACAGAGGTAGGGCAGCGCTGTAGAAATCTCTCTAGGAAAGCAGTAACTTCCTTGCCACGCTCAGAAAACAGCCACACTTTCTCATGCTGTGCTGCACATCTGCCCGACACCACCGAGCTGGTTTTGTAAGGGAACATTTCACAGCTGTCCCACAGTGAAAAAGGGACCCTATACTGACTGTGAACTGAGTTTGGGCAGTGAAGAAGTGTGTTTGCCTGCCAATTACAGCCTCTCTGTGGTTCCAGAGTGATAAGAAGTCCAAAGAGAGAGAGAGAGAGAGAGAGAGAGAGATCTCAAGCCCTAATTCTAATTTTTCAGCAATTCATGTGTGTAGTACACCCAAATGTATTTGGAATTTCTCCTTGACCCAGCTAACTTTGATGGATACTTCATGGTAACAACACTTTCTTTCTTGAAACTTCGCCTGTATGGGAATAATAATTAGCCAACAGTACCTCCAGACCTGTTAATTTCGAGTTTGAGTGCACATCTTGCCTGTGGGAAAAGCCTGAGTCCCACTGAAAAAATGAGCAGTGCTCTTGAAAGCTTCTTAACTTGAAAATTACTTTTTCCCTCTGTATTTTCTCCTTTTTTATCCTCATTCTTTCCTTGAACAGCATTGTCTTATTCTAAAGTCTCAGAATCAAGAGAAAATAACCCTTTAAACTGTGATGACAGGCCATGAAACAAAGTGAATTAACCTGGTGTAATGGAGGAATGATTGACTACCATGGTGTGAACAGCTGAAAGACAGACAAGGATATATAGGAAAATACAAAATTTGGAGTTTGGAGATGAGATCTTTACTATTCATCTGCTTGATTCAGTTTTTGTAAGTCATATTGCTTTATATAGCTAAGGATGGCTCTGTGATTGTTGTGCTGATGGTTAAGAAGGTTTAAAAAAGAAGGAAGATGTGTAATTAGTTTTAGAGTTATAAAAACATATGTATGTATTTTAAGCTTCCCAAGTTAGTGGTAATGTGCCCATGGTGCTACCCATTACCCATCAATAGTATTTGTGTCTGTCCCACACTGTCAGAGGCCAGGGGAGAGGAGGATGGCTGGCCCAGTGTGCCCTGCTGTCTGCTGGGTGCTCTGCCCAGAGCAGCACCTACAGACAGGCAGGGAGATGGAAGTTCTGTGTGCTCCGTGTTTCTGTCCCCCTGGCTTAAGTGCAGAATGAGAGCCCAAATAATTCAGTTGCTAAGTACAGGTCCCACAACGTTCCCAGATCAGTGTCTGGCTTGAGGTTTTCTTTACTTAGCTGAGTGTTCAGCACTCTCCCATACTGGCCATTTATCTGCCTCATCTTCTGGCTCTGGGAGACAGTTTCTTTCCCTCATGCATATGCCAGGAATTCAATATGCATACGACACCAGTCTGATCATATCATTTTCTCTTGCAGTAGTCCAACAGGCTGGGAAAAGGGCCAAGGAAATTTAAAAGGGAAAAACAGAAAACAAGACAAACGAAAAGGCCAAAAACCATTTAGGAATTCCTGATGCCAAAGCAAGCAGCAGTGCTGGTGGCACAGCTGGCACACAGCAGATAACAAGACACCAGCAGTGGCCATGCCCTCAGCAGCCAGCGCTCGTGTGTGTGGCAGCAGGGACCCTGCCTGCACTCAGGGGAGTGGGCTCTGCTCCTCTCGCCCTCACCGTGCTGAGGGGAAATGGATTGGCTTCATTCCTGCTCCCAGCACTGTCCCCCTGCCTGGGGATATGAGCAGCACAGCTTTTTAGGCACAGGGAGCAAGAACTGCCTGCCTCACTGCACACTCACTGCTCCTTGGGCTCCACTCCACTCTGGAATGTGTCACTTGGTAGACCTTGCAAGTTCAGAAGCTCTTTAACTTTGACATGGTGTTAAGTTTATTACAACCTGGTGAAATGAGTCACTACCAAATCCATAGCTCTGCCTTTCTCCTTTCTCACATGTTTTCATGAGCGAAGTGAAAAGTTTAACCTTTCAAATAACAGCCTTTTTAACAAACGTGCAGTGCTAGAGCAATACAATATATCCACAGTATGAAAGGACACAGTTCTAGGGTAACTATTGCCTTTAGCTCGCAGCAACAAATCACAGGACCCTTAAATGAAAGCCCAATTTATTAAAAGTACTGTTGTGCTAGGGGGCCAGCATGCCAAGGTAATATAAAAAGAGCTAGGGCTTGCTACTGCAGAAGTACTGAGACCTCTTGAAATCTGAGTATCCACAAACACTTTGATTTAAAAGGGAACAGGAGAAGTTTAACCCTTTGTAGAACCTGTGCAGAAATTTTCTATCTTAGATCTGGATAAGGCACATATATAATGTCCTCAAAGAGTTTCTAGCTGAGATGAAGTCTCCAGACTGGGATTTATATATTTATTTTTAAGAATCAAATTGTCTAAATAATTTTGTTTGCAGATTTGATCCTTTCAAGACTTTTAGTAGGATGACTGACTATTTTTTAAGTCACCCGAAAAATCGCTCTCTGTAACAAGATACTGCCAGGTAATATTTATTCCTTTCTCCCAGTTTCTGAGGGAAATATTTTATCCTGACATAGGCATGTGTTTGGGCTCCATTATCTCCTGCCCTTAGGTTTAAAACTACCATCCAAAAGGTGAATATTTTCAGTCTTTCAGTTCAGTTACACTAATTTGTGTAACTAATTTGCAATCTTATCCAGTAAGTTCAAAGATGCTTGTTACATACTGGCAACCACCCTCAGTCTAATTACATCTTTTCACTGATTTCCTTGGCTTTTGGATCAGGCCCTTGCAATACAGGGTATGTGGATTAATATTTCTGCATATAACCCCTTTTAGTGAAATATGATTACAATGTTATATGAGTGCTTTACGGAGGAAAGAGACACAATAAAATGAATGTGGTTTATTAAACAAAATCTCTGTCCTGTTACAATAGGAATCTGAGGGGTTATATCTAAAGCACATAAAACAATTCAGGTGTTAAGGCTGGAAAACCCCCTGGCTTACAGCTGCAGAAATGTAGGATTTGGGGTGTCAATGAAATATGCTGATATCCAGATGAAAGGATTTGACCTTTTCTCCAGGTGACTGTTAGTTCATCTCCATTAGATAAGCACCATATAGCGAGTGGTCCTGATCAGGGACTCACCTGCTACCTTGAATCACACTACTGCTAACAACTCTAATCTTAAATCTTCTTTAATTCTAATTAAAAGTAGGGGTTTACTTATTATTTGGCTATAATTGGAGAAATTGCTTGTCCAGATCAGAGGCAAACAGTTTCAGTCCTGCCTATAGGCTTTTTGTGCCAAAGCTTCTGACATCCAAGGAGGCTGAGGCTCATTTTCAGCACTTTTTATTTTCAGGTTACCTGGGGGAAGGAGAAAGGCCAGAGAGAAATGTGTGGTGCTACTGCTACCAGAGTGCCTGATCTTCCTGCCATGGTGTGGGCAAACTGTTTAGTAAGAATGACTGTCTCAGGTTTTTTTTCTCGTGAAAGTTATATAGGTAGCATCCAACAGATATGTACGTAACTAAATTTACTTACAGTTTTTAAAAACATAATTTTATTTGCATACAAAGTCAGTAGAAGTTTCAGGGTCTCCAATACTTTCTCTCCTTCATGCTTTGGAGAGTCCTGCATTGTGAACAGTGAGATTATGGATTGAAAAATTGATTCAAGATTGATAGATTTGCATACATTCTGATACACTTTGTTTTCAAACCAATTAAGAGTCTGTACTGTTGAGGGAGTAAGTCCTCCATTTGAACAAAACCCATAGAATCATGACCCAAATCAGGCAAACAAGCCAGGTAAAGGCAATTGATAAGGAAATGAGACGATAAAGGATGATGGTTAATCAAGGAAACATCTTCCAGTTTGTCTCACAGAGCTGAGAAGTTTTCAAATTAGGACAAGAGAAGAGGAAAAGAAACTGGAGGTCTGGACATCACCGAAAGGAGGTGAGGAGACAGCAGTGGCATGTAAAGAGCTAAGGGTGCTCGGGACAGCCTGGAAGACGCTGAAAGCCTGGGTAGAAGCCTCACATTGTGCTCTCTTAGGCAGAACAAAAGAACAACAGCAACACTTAGTGACAGGACAGGGAAGGACAGTTAAGGGGAAGGGCTGGAACAAAAACAAGTCTCGATGCCACTTCGAAGAAAAATAAGTAGAGAATTCAGAGTGAAAGCTGTGGTCTCCATAAACTTTTGTACTTGTTATGCTGGAGACAGCAGTCATGTATCTCCCATGACATGAAGTTTATAAACTGCTGGGAGATGAATGGAATGAGAAATTGAACGCTGGTTAAATTAATCTAGCTATTAATTATTTTTTTTCCGCTCAGAAGGAACAATCGGGTGGGGTTGACAGAACAACACTGTAGCCCCAGAAGCACACAATCCAAACCCAAGTGGTTTGCGGCTGTGCTAAACAGTGCAGGCTGTGGTAGAATAAAGGCAGGTCTGAACGCATCGCTGTCACGATTATGGTTAGCTTTAAATCCGACACTTTTTTCCGTGTACGAACAGAGCTGTGCACACCAGTGGAGGTTATTTTGCCGCGGGCGGCAGAACGGTGCCGCACGGGACCGGGCTCGGTCCTGCCCTGCCCGGCGGGACCCCCTCCCCTGACCCGGCCCTGATCCTCCCCTGACCCGCCCTTACCGGCGAAGCCCGGCGGGCAGCGGCAGATGTAGCCCTCGGCCCGGTCGTAGCGGAAGGCCGGCGGCAGCCCCGGGACCCGCCCGTAGTGGCCGGCCCAGGAGCGCTCCACGCAGTCGCCGCCGGACAGGCAGGGGCTGCTGCGGCACTCGCCGATGTCCTCCTCGCAGCGGGAGCCCGCGTACCCTGCGGAGACACCGACAAGGTCAGGGATGTGACACGGGGCGCTCCCCGGCCCCGCCGTGGGCAGGCACACCTCCCGCTAGGCCAGGGTGTTCAGGGCTCCATCCGGCCTGGCCTTAAACACTGCCAGGGATGGCGCAGCCACTCGGTTCTCTGGGCAACCCGTGCCAGGGCCTCACCACCCTCACAGGGAAGAATTTTCTCCTAATATCTAATTTAAACCTACTCTCAGTTTGAAGCCATTTCCCCTTGTGTCACCACATTCCCTCTCCATATTTCTTAGAGGCTCCTTTCAGGTATTGGAAGGCTAGATGATCTCTAAGGTCCCTTACAATCCAAACCATTCTACAATTCTGTCATTCTGTGTGCTAGTCTTCCCTTCCAGACCCCAAAATATACACTGTGAATAGTAGCTGCACACGGCTTCAGGCTGTGCTAAAAGTTTTCCTCAGCTCCTTGAAGGTGTGAATGTTGCCTTGCAGCTCCCTGCCAGGGCTTGGCAGCAGGACATTGCTGTGGCTACTCTACGTTAGTAAGCTGAGCTGTGCCGTAAAGGATTTGTTTGGGTCTTTTTTAGGCACTAACATGGATATTTGTGTGGGTAATGAGGCACTGTGTTGTGGTGTAAATACACTCTCAGGTTGTGGGAAGGCAGAGGAGGGCAGGGAGTATATATATTTGATGTTTGTGTTTCATCTGGAGGTTGAAGTGCTACGAGGATCCCTGAAATCTGGAAAATGTGAAAGGGTCTGCCCTAATTTTTCCTTATCTGTTGCACCAAGACTCGTGTAGTGCAACAACACTGAGGCCTTTAGTCCTCACAGTGCTGTCTGTGCTCCTGCATCCTCAGTAAGATCACAGACATAAACTCCTTAGGGAGACTTCTTGTAGTTTGTGTGCTGGAAGAGTTGTGTAGTCTCTCAGGAGCACAGGGTCTGTGTCCCCACCGGGGTGTGGGGACTCTTTGCAAACAGCTGGATACACAAGCAGTGCTGGTAGAGAGCACAGCCTGTGGGTTTCAGTGCCCACTGCCAGACAGAAGTTTTTAGACAGGTTTAAAGGTTGTGTGAATGAAGACTGAAAAAAGGGTCAGCTGCAGCAGTGATGCGTGTATCACATGGTTTGAAGGATTAAGTAACTGGGAGATGGCTCCCAGCTTTGACTTATCTCCTGTCTTGGTACCATAATGCTGATGCTTTTTGTTTTGCCCACTTCTGCTGTACAGGAGAATCAATTCTTAGCTGGAAAAGCAAGCAACTTACCCAAAGGGCTCTGCCTTGTGATGAGTGAAGCCCATGTAAAAACAAGGACATAGAGTACTTTTAAGGTTATGGAGATTCAACCTTTTATTGTATCAGGGAAAAAAAAAAAAAAAGGACACCTCTACTCCTACTCAAGGAATATTTATAGGAGAACCTGGAGCGTACCTGGCCAACAGTGGCACGTGTAATTGTCAGTGTGGTCCTCGCAAGTGGCGTTGTTGTAGCATGGTTGTGACCAACATAAGGGAGTGAGAGTCTCGCAGTGCGAGCCCGTAAATCCAGTCCCGGTGCAGTTGCAGCTGTACCTGCAACACAGAATGCAATGTTCACTCAGGCTGGAAGTCAAGAGATCTGGGCTTTGTTCCCAAATGTGCACAGGCTTCTTGTGTAGCCTTGGCTAGCAGCTCACAGGGTCGAGGCCAGCTCGAGACCACCATCTGGTGCTTTAGGAGAAACCGCAGAAATTGGGAACCAACAATGAGCTTTTCCCTGAAGTATGTGGTTTTGTCTGGGGAAAAAGAACTGCTTGTGAATTCCAATTGGTTTTGACAGAACCCTAAGAATTATTGATCCTTCTTTTTTCTTCTTCTTTTTTTAATTTTTGGGAGAAAAAAAAGTTTGTGTCATTTCCAATGCTTTTTTTTAAAAAAAATATTTTGTATGCTTCACATTATTCACAAAATTACAAGGGGGGAGGCATTAAGTGTGTTAGTATCCCATATTTTTGGGCTGGTAGAAGTTGAATTGGCAGCAAAATAAGGGATTTTCTGTTCCTCAACTAAATGATTTTTTTTTCCTGAAAACCAGCCTTTTATTGTTAGGTTAGAACAAAAACATCAATTATTTGCTTAGTCTCAATAACAACAGTAATACAGCTCCCATTTGATAGCAATGTCACTACAACAAAAGTAAACAAACTAGTGTATATATAGAAATTAACAACGTGCAGGTATCAGTAATATCTGGGAGTTAAAAAAAAGTTTGCTTTTTTTTTCAGGAGGGCTGAGTGTTATAAAAAGCATCATTCCTGTTCTTTGGTCATTGAGTACAAAGTTAACAGGTACATGTCGTATGAAGAGGCTTTTGCAAGAAATGTTAACTGTGCAAGCTTGTATGATCTTGGTCTAATAATAACTATAGGAAACAAAAATTTATTCTTATATTTTCTTTTACATTAAAATGATACGCCATTATTGTACAATTGCATTCATGGGGCATTTTGCTGAACAAGACATAAGTATACTTATTTGATAATTTCTGTGCATAATATCCAAGTCTTAGACTTGGAGTAAATATATGGAGAGGAGGTGAAATTGTTGAACATAAAGCAACATCAGAGAACAACTGGCTCCCGCAGTGTAGCGGACCAAAAAGTGTCAACTTTTTACTACACCGTTTAAGTGTGTGCATAAGCAGAAACTTCTGGCAGGCCAGTTTATTACCAGTGTATGGATTATTCTTAAATCAAAGTCAGAGATGACTCAGACCAGGTGGCATTTGAATTTTGGATATAAAAAGTAATGAGGAAGATGTGAATCAGAAAAATAATTTTCATTCTGAGGTATGTTCTCAAACCAGAAATCTCCTTCTTCTGCTGAGTTTTTAGTACATTTCTCCCATGCACCTTCAGTTTGATGCTGTTCAGCTTTGTGGTGAAAGCTTTTTTCCCTGCCTGTGTCCAAGCTGCTTTTCTCTTTGGTTCAGAATCCTGGAGCAGTGAGGAATATCCAGAACTCACTGCTTAATGTGCAGCCCCACCTGTGTGTCTTTTTTCTTGGGTATCTTTTAGCGTTTGACATTGCTGTCGACCTTCAGGGATTCTGGATGGTGCCCTGCTTGTGAGCAGGCTACAGCTGAGCAGGCAGATGGCTTTTTATAGTAACATAATTTTGATACTCTACCTAGCATATTTTTTTGACTTCTTGTTTGATGTTCTCACAATCTGCAGAAAGCAATACGTATAGACGTTCTTTCCTATGGAATCTCCTATGGACATTAGAGCTCCTGGGAATATTTCCTATGGAAAAAAGACTTGGAGCATGCAGAGGTATCCTCTGTGCCTAGGCACGCTAGGTTTTGTAGTCCAGCTAGGTCTGTAAATTGTTGAGTTTAAATAAGAATGTTCACTTTTGTGAAAATGTTTTTTTAAGAGATTAGCTCATACTTTGTTGCATTCATGAAACATCACTGGAAGAGCAGTCTGAAATTTGGGAGAGAATTTGGTTTGATGTTTGTATTTACAGCTTTTTGTGCTAAATCCATTGCCTTGTCCACATTTCTGTGAGAGCTGGTGGCAGACACCAAAGCCTCAGCTGTACTGTAGATTGGTCAGAAAAGGAAAACTCCTGCATAAAGACCATAATTCTTCATTTATCCTCAAAAATACACAGAAGAAAAGAAATTGCTGGACACCCTTCTGTTTTGAATTGCTTTGTTGTCCATTCCTTTCCATCACATAACAAATACGGAAAGAGCTCCAGTTGTTCTCCAGATACCCTGCAGTATTACAAGCCAATTAAAATTGGCCTTGCATGTACCTCAGCTTTAAAAGCCAGGAGAAAACCGAGCAGGATTAAGTCTGGCCTGAATGAGCCTCCCAGTTGCTCACCTCTACACGTGTATCCTCAAAAAGCTTCCAGGTTACTACACAGGTCTGTGAGCGAGTCAGGTCCAGGGTGACCCCCTCTCCCTGCTGTCATGCTTTAGCTACACTGGAAAATAATGAATTGCTTTGTCCTGCTCAGAGCCATTCAGCGCTGCTGAAAAGAAGCTCCACGAGGTGGGTGCTATGTCACCACACTGAACAAAAGCTCATTCCCAGAATATGATCTGCTTCCCCTCAAGGCAAGCATACCTTTTGCTGACGTGACTTTTGGGCTGATTTTTGGGGCACCAAAGTCTTCAAAACTGCTCTATAAAAACTGGAAAATACACAATAAAGGGCAAATCTACTGGTGAGAGGAGCCACCTGCATGAATACACTTGGGAACTTTCAGACTGAGCTTATATGTGTGTTCAGTTAGGGAAGCTCATGCTGAGTCAGAAAATCCAGTACTGGTGAGTGAATGCCAGAGCTCTGCTTGGACCTCTATGTGGGGCCAGTAACTGTAGATGGAGAATCTCACTTTTCCATTGCCTTGTAGTCTCCTTTTTTTTTTTTTTAGTATTATTATTATTTTTTTGCACGTGGACTGCAGGTTGTTTTGAAAAAGTAGCTGTTGTACTATATACCTGTAAAGTTTCTGACATATTTCCTAATGATATCTATTTCTATGGTTACTGTTACTACAGTTTTTGTCTCCCTCTCTCTTCTAATCCTTCTGTCTGTCAGCGTGGGCAGCTGCTGTTAGCAGATTCGGTTTTATACAACCTCACATCTTTCTTGGAAACTAAAGTTTGGTAAGCATTAGAAACAGAATTCGTATCTAAATGACAGTACTAACAGCCAGCAAAACAGCGGGTTGTAAATATTTAAAGTACAAATCTTAAAAAAATACTTCTTGGTCAGTCTTTGCCATAAATATTTTGTTGTGCTACTGGCTCTGACACCAGACTGGCGTTCTCGAATCCTTTTCAAGTCGAAACTGAAGTTAGTGCAGGACCAAGAGGTGAAATCTAGAGTTTGGAAGGAAGTGAGCTACCAGGCAGGGCAGGCTCCCGCAGCGTTCCCATCTGCAGAGGCAGGCACCAGGAGCCCCAGGCCCAGCCCTGCCGGGGCTGGCAGACCTACCCATTGGCACCGTCCGTGCAGTGTCCCCCGTGGAGGCAGGGCTGGCTGGAGCACTCGTCGATGTCGGTGTCGCAGAGGTCCCCGAGGAAGCCCCGCGCGCAGGAGCAGGAGAAGCTCCCCAGGGAATCGTGGCAGGTCCCCCCGTTCAGGCACGGCTGGGACAAGCACTCATCGATTTCCAGTTCACAGTTTGTACCTTCAAAAACAGAGAAAATAAACCCCAGGCTTAGGAGACAGCCTTGGAAATCTCGGCAAGGACTGCCTGAAGCACAATTGTCACATAAACCTTTTTTTTATTTTTCTTTACACAATTGCCTGGTTTTTAAAGGCATTTGCTCCTCCATGTACTTTGCACAACCGGTTTTTTCAAGGCTGGGCAGAATTTACAAAAGAACACGCCAGCTGTTTTCACAAGAATTGGTAAAATAACTATTTCTGTTAGCTTGAACACGGAGGCAGGATGAACTGATTTTCAGTTTATTCAAATGATGTTACTATCCTATTTACATAAGACTGAAGTGACCAGTAGTTTATTGATCTCGTAAGAGTCCATTTAAACTTGGACTTTAAATGGACAATTCACGGTTGATTGAATTCATTGGGAGGTGTCTTGTTTAGCAGTGGATTATTGCTTAATTTTTTTTAAGGCTCATCAATGTTCAAATAAATGGGTCTGTGGTGCCGTGTTTGCAACAGGTCAGAATATTGGAGCTGCTCTTCAGAGATAATTGATGGAAATAAATCAGTTCTAATATGAGTTTACAGCTATTTATGATAGTTGGCAGGTTAAATATACACTCCTTTTTCTTACCTCTAGCGCAGTCCAGAAGGCACTAAGAAAATTTAATAATTAATGCCTTGCAGCTTTGATTATTTCAGGGTTTTGTATGCTTATGCACTTATTTAGCGTTTTGAGCAATAGAGCAATATTTTCAAATAATTTTCTACTGCCAAGTCAATTTGTTTTAGCAGCTACAGTATCAGCCACAAAACAGATGCAAAGTGGCAAATTATAATGAAGAAACTGCTTTGAAGTGGATTTCCCTATTTTTTTATTTGGCTTATCAAAGTAGCAGCAGTATTGAAAAGTTTTCAGGGGAATTTCCTACTTGAAAGAAAAACTGCAGCCCTGAGAATGGGTTCTTTTTTTGTTGTTGTTTTTTTTTGTAAAGGTGAAGTTTTCAGTACAAGATGATGGGGTAGACTTTCAAAAGAGGGAACAGGCATATTTGATGGTGGGTATTACCCTTCCAATTTATGTATGAGCTCACCTCTGATTCTGTCTTTATGCTCTTTTTGCCAGCTCTGTACTGCTGTGAAATTTGTACATTGTAACTCTGAGCATCTTTCTTAAAACACAGAGATTGATAATATTTAGCACTGTTACTTCATGACTAATTTATTTTGATGCTTGTGAGCATCTTTGTTTTAAAAAAATAGATCTGTACTATGGATAACTACCAGGAAATACCTTAAAATGCCAAACCAAAATTTGCAGATGTTGACTCATAAGTATTTTTCATTGTATTTAAACATTAAAGTGCAAGTTCCTATTTTCAGCAGTTGAGAAATAGTTCCTTGAGCCCACATAGTGGATGGGGAAGCTGCCAGTAGCGTGCCCCCAGTTCAAGGTTCAGTGCTCAGCTAACCACTACTTCCAGCGGGAGCCTGCCGCGAGAGCCCGGCACAGGAACGCTCTCTGACGGCTTTATGGTAATGTACATTACAGCCAGATATAGTAAGCAGTCCCTCTGTGGTCATTGCCCTGTGAATTCACTGTAATTATAAACAATGTGTTTGCAGAAGTGTGTCTAGTGACCGTAAATCTGCCAGAGCTTGTTAACAGCTTACTGCGAACACTAAAAATCATGTGACAAAACAAGCCCTGTTCAACTGATCCTCAGCTCAGCCAAATTTAAAACTACAGGCCTGAGAACAGCCTGACAATTAACATGAGAACATAGCGTTGTTGTTTTGGTTCATGTCTTTAATCTATCAAGCCCAGTAACCTGCCTTCGGCAATATTGCCTCAGAAGAAAACTTCTCCCTGTATAACGCATCCAGCCAATGCGATCTGCCATGCAGACGGGGGGAATCCCTTCCTAGCCTCTGCTGAGTCTGCTGTCAGGCTTTCTTAGATGTGTAGAAGAGAGATGAAAAGATTCGATCTGCATTTTCACCTCAGTCTAACGTTCTGTCATAAATATGCTGTATGCCAAATATCATATGCTAGGCGGGAAGGAGAGCGCCAAGGAGCCCCGCCGCAGATATTGCACAGGGCTGCACCACCACGAGCTGAGGCTCCCCGGGGTGTCCTGGAGCAGGCTGAGCATCCCAGCACGTACCAAACCATACAAATGGTTTGAATTGAAAAGCTGGGAGGGTGGGGGGAAGTCACATTTGTAACTTGTGCAGTTTCTCTGAAGAACCAGGGTTATTTCTTATACTGCTTGCTTCTCCAGTGAGCCCTACGGTTCACTTCTTTCTACAGCCCCAGTCAGTAAAAAGTATATGCAAGTGAGGATGAAGGACACACAGCCAATGTTTTCAAACTTGCATGTCTACAGAGAGAGTGTAAAGTCACTTTCTGGTCAGAGATACTAGGGATTTGCAGGCTCGGTGTACTTCCATGAGGACCTGCACATTCTTAGTATGGCTGGAAACTAATAACGAGGTCACCTTTTCTGCTCTCCTGCACAAAAGTGCTGTACTCGGGCCCAGCAGGTACAGAGGACTGTCACCAAATTCCTCATTCTGCATAAAGTAATCTTGTGTGCTAGTATTTGGATGGAGAGTGCCATGTGGCTATTTTATAGGCGCCAGGCTTGAAGGGACAGGAAGAGTTACATCAAAAGTTAGACAGAGGGAAAAGTTGTGTTTCTTTGACCAAGACTTTTCCCCTTTGAGCTTGGGAATCTCAGCAGAGCTGAATACCTGGCCTGGCTAGGACACAAGGTAGGGAGTGCTGGTTTGGACCTGGAAAGCTGAGGAGGGAAGAGGGTTTGCACTGCCGGCAATTGCTGTTGGATAGACCATGTTGTTTGCTATTACATCCACAACGACATGGACATGAGCTTGTTGGGAAGTGAGATCTTTACCTGAGATATTTCATCCCATGGTAGAGCTGCTGTGCCTCTGCTTGCCTTTAAGTGCCTAAGACTTACTTATGATGCATCTACCCTTAAAACTTGCATGGCACATACATATTGATGAGGATACTGAACGAAAACTTGAAGTTCTATCCGAAGTAATTTCCTCATATTCTACAGACATCATCCCAGCGATGGTTACCTCATGGTAACAGGTATTGCACAAAGAACAAATCCAGCTCATTGCACCTATTTTGTCTGCCGCTGAAACTCTTTCTCTTGCTGTCTTAGACTGAGGCTGGGTTTTGGAACTGCCGTGCACTCCTGAGAGTTCACCCTGGAATGTTCACTGGCAATGGAGTACTGGCTTCAGCAAGGTAATTAATGCACGTAGCTGTGGGTAATAACAGGCTCTTACACCATGCTCTGTTGGGGTGAATTAAAAGCAAGTGCAATTAGACCAATGGAGGAAAAAATGCAATTGATTAGGGTAGCCAGCAAAACTTAAACAAACCAATTGAACTTCATTATTTAACAGCTGCGTGACACGTGTCTTGTAAATAATTTCACACATGCAGAATTATCATAGAAACTGCAGATTTCATGCTAAATTTTCCAGTCTCTGGCTCTTGGTGCGTTCTAACCTCTTCCATTTGTGTAAGAATTACGTGTGACATTTCTCAGCTATTTTAAGGAGTGCTGCAGCATACCAGTCACACAAAATAGCAGTCATAGTCCATGAAACAAGTAGCAACAGCAGCCAGTAACTCATGCATTTGGTTAGCATCGTAGCTGTAGATTTACTATACCTTCTTTACCTGCGTATCAAGAGACATAACCCTTTTTTACATCTTAGGGAAATGAGATGAGGCTGGATGACTTCCCACAGTAATTCATGGTGTCAGGCCAGGATAATAATGGTTGGCAAGATCCCCTGACGGGGTAAATGGGGGGTTTTATTACCACTGGGGACACCTCGAGGCTTTCATCCAGTAGTCCCTCTGGCTTGTGCATTTAGCACAACTCACAGCAAGGTGCAAAAAAACAACAAAAAAGAATGCTTCTGATAAATCATTTTGTTAAGTAGCCTTTTAAAGCTGATGTTTTACTGCTGGAGGAATGGTCTGCTACTCCTTTATAGAATTCCTATGATTAGTCTCCACTGCTGGAAGTGGTGTCGGAGCTGTTTGTCAAAACATTGCAGCCCCTTCTGCTGTGTATTTTAGACCTCTTCTCCTTCCTTCGTCCTCTCCTCATTTATTAACTCTGCTTGTGCAAAGTGTGGAGCTTTGGTGACTTATTTTGGTGAGAGAAAAGAGTATCTGCTTGGGAAACAGCAGAATTTCATGATGAAAGTGGAGCGACTCCAGCAGAGTGAGTTTCCGTCAGCAGTTTGTGTTGACCTAAATTTTCATTTCTTTTTGTTTGGGCTTTACTATTTCATTAAGTTTTCTCTCCCTTTGTCTCTAAGGTGGATATTCTGCCTCTTTCAAACCAAGTTTCTGGGCTGTGGATCCAGGCCTGGACCCCACTAACAGTGCCAGTTAAACAAATACAGTTTCCTGAGTACAACAGGAGGTCTGGGCTGAGTGTGATCATTGCAGAGTAACCATGCTGCTTGTTAATAGGTTTTTCCTTCCTTCTGCTCTTCGGCTTTCCCCCAGTTGTGTAGTTTTCTCCTCAGCTGGCCTGGGCTCCGACACCCGCTGGCAGCAGCGGGGTGGCAGGAAGGTAACAAGCTTCCTTCAAATAACATTCTCCATGCTCATAAGGGATATTAACCGAGGGCTGCCTTCCAACGAGTGCTGTGTTAGACACAGGAAAGCTGCTTTTTACCTCTGACTTCCCCTCCTGCATGGGGATTTGGGGATAGAGCTGTAAACCACATCTCTTATTTCTTATTCATTTGAATCACTTGAAGCAATAGCTGTTTTTTCTCCCCTTTTTGCCATATGACTATTTCTTTTCCTTTGCTTACCTGACTGGCAATCTATCACTAAAATGCCTCCCCTTTTCTCCTTTTAATGATTCAGTGTGCTACCTCTCACAGTCCTACCCCTGAATACAGCTTTGAAATTTGAAGGGAGCTGTCTTCCAACAAGAATTATGTGCTTTCCAGTAGAGAAAGTAGGGAAGAAAAATCACACCTGTACCTTAAAAATGGAGCTACATACAACGGGATTATCAAAAAATGGGCAGTTTGGGAACATAAAACTTTTCTTTCTATGTAACTTACATAATGTTCTAGTTGCAAATGAGTCCTCTGTTTCTGGGAAGGGCAGAGGAGAGAAATTTAATGTGAAATGTCTAGGTTTAAGGGTAGAATTTGTCTACTTGGATCTAATTTTTAAATCTGTCTAACATAGGTTTTGATCTTCAGAAAAAAACTAGGCATATCACTCCGAAGAGAGCATTTCGAGAATGTTTCTTTTAAAAGGAAAGCCCTGTGACTAGCTTGGTGTTCACGAAACTGCCGTGTAGATTTTGGTAAATGTGAGATTTCTTTAATTCTTCTCTTTCTGATATCAGTAGTTCACAGTGATGTGGTTGTCCATAACGTACCAACCATAGTGTACCACCAGTGCCAAAGCTGAAGGCAAGGTGGTAGTACAGATATGGCTAAATACATGTGTGGGTGAGGGAGCTGAAGTTGGGATGTGAGTTATGATGGTTCTACACGACGCAAAGGAAAAGTTGCTTTAACAGCTCTTACCTGTGTAGCCACGGGGACAGAGGCAGTCATAGTGCCCGATCTGATTGAGACACGTTGCCCCGTTCAGGCACGGATCTGAGGCACATTCGTTCACTTCCAGGTCGCAGTGCTTGCCCTGGTAGCCTGGGACGCAGTAGCAGGAATACTCATCCACGCCGTCCCTGCAGAGCGCTCCGTTGCGGCACGGCTCGGAGATGCACTCATCCAGATCCATCTCGCAGAGCGTCCCGGTGTACCCCGTGCTGCAGAGGCAGGTGGGCCCGGCCAGGCCGCTTTGGCAGGTGCCCCCGTGCTCGCACGGGTTTGTGTCACAGTCACTGTCAGCTCTTTCACAGGTAGGTCCATCATACCCAGCGGGGCACTCGCAGGTAAAGCTGAGGTTTCCAGCAGAGCCTAGGCAGGTAGCGTTTTGGAGACAAGGGTTTGAGGAGCAGGGGTCAGAGGTTTTATTGCAGAGTTCCTCCACACTGTCCACTGATGCATCTGCACAAAGGCAAGGGTCATCTTTATGACCAGCAACACATGTAGAGTTCTTTTGGCAAGAGTTTGACAGGCACCTGGAATCATTCCTCATGCAAAGTGATTCTAGGAAAGAAACACAAAAAGTCCTAAGGATTCCACAGCACTGGGAGTAACCAACAGTGAAGGAAGTGTAGTTCTTAACACAACTGTGCTTCAAAACCAACAGCTCCAATTGCTGGCTGTTGAGAAGAAAACGGGACTGGTAACTGTGTCATGCATTAGTGGACTCATGAAGGTAAAATGAAAACAATTATGAAAACTTGAGTAGGTTGTAATTTCCTGTTCTCGCCCCTTCCAACAGCTGTGGTCTGGAGTGTCAGGGTTGCTTAACACTATATTAAGAGTATAGTTGAGACAGTATTGGTGGTTGTCAACTGATATCCAACAATATGGAACACATTTAGGTGTATTTTTATATTTTTGTTTCTTTTTTTTGTTACTGGAGAAAGGAGTGGAACCACTTTTTTCAGTTCAATACCACTTTTGTGGTGGTACCATTCTTTTGTGGTGGGTGGTTTTTTGCATTAGATTTCACAAAGCTAAATTACTCAGATGCAGTTATAGTTCAAGTAAACAGTTCAAACCATCAAGCACATTGGTTTTGATTTGCTGGTTATAAATAATAATTTGACAGCTGTACAGCATCTCCACCACAAAGAATCTCCCCAATACCTGAGATGCAAAACAGCCCTGTGAGAGCCTTCCAGCCTCCGAGGCTGGAAGGACACGGTGACCATGGTGTAAAGATGTTCCTGACTTCTTACGCTCTGGAAACTGAGCTCCTCTCAGTGATTAAAGGCCACTTGGAGTTGCCTTGCTGCTGTAAAGAACAAAAATAGCAAGAGCTACTTCTCAATTTCCAGTCAAGGAGGGTGAGCTGTTACCACCATTGTTCAGAATCCACCTCTAGGATACGCTGAAGCAGCTGTAGCTGGGCCAAGTATGAAATTAAGCTGACTGTTCCTTTAGGAGAGAGGGCAATTCATAAGGGAAAGACTCATGAGCTGGAGCACAAAAGTTGCATTAAATGATCTATATGGGAGTCCTGTAAACATCTTTTTTTTTTCTTTCTTTATTTTATACTTTTAATCTGGAGTTTTGTTTGGATATATGAAGGGTATGTGTCTTCTACTAAAGGAAAATAGTGTATGTTTGTGCAAACGGGGTGTTGTGGATGAGGTGAACTTCTCAGATGAATTCAGACCCATATACCAGCAGTCTCTAATTTCTTCCCAGTTCTTGAACTGAGATTCAGGAGAGCAGACACAGCAGAGATGGAGAGGGGACACTGAGAGAGAAATGGTGAGCAGAGATAGAGACTCCAATAACTGGAGGTAGACCAATGGTGATAAAGGCCTGGGACAGATCCCTGGAAAAGTGAGAGGCTAGGGTTGGTCACCTGAGGATAGCAACCAACCAACCAAACATGGGGGTCTGTCAGAGAATACAAACTGACTGGTGATGGTGTGTTTCCATAGTGTGTATTTTAATACATCATACAATTTAATCTGTTTTTTTCCTAGGAGGGGGAAGTGGAGGAAGAAAGTATCAGAAGGCTTAACTAGCTTAGGAAAGACTGCTTGTGTAGATTTGACACTAATATAATAAATGGAAAGGCTGAAAAATTATCTGTGCATGACTGCTGTGCTTTCTGACTCAAGGTGTACATAGGAGCAGCAGTGCCTCTAAAAATTAAAAGCACCAATCTGAATGAGCTTGATGTTCATTAATAAGTACATTTACTGAGCCAAATAACTAATTAATACTTGTTTGAACAAGAGGAATAGAGATTTATGTAACATTGATAGCAGCAGTGACACCATAATTTAGAACCAACAGTGGCCTTAAGGATTATGTAGAAAGCAAGCTGAACATTTGATTAGCAGGAGGAGAACTGGAGTGTTACCTCATGTTCTTTGAAGGAAAACAGGACAAAAATAGTGCTTTTGGATTAGCCTGCCTTTAAAATGACCATCCCCAAACCTGTTAATAATCAGTTTTGGGAGCAGGTATTTCATCCTAATGCAGTGTTGGTTGCTCTTGCTCCAGCTCAGAGCTCTCACTGAATGCAGAAATTCAAGACGTTGGTCATGTGTACTGACCTGCACCACTGTCAGCTGTAATTCAGACCCTTCTCCTCCACAGCACACCCTCATTCATGTACTTATGTCCTGGTTTACATAATTTTGTGGCTTACCCATGCATTTAGGTTTTTTCTTTAGCCTGGATAATACAGAGCTTGCTGCAATCTATTAATTACGGTTAAAATGAGCAAAACTGTTTTCCTTAGGAACTTCTGCATCCCACATTTTCCTTGCACAACTTTAGAGAGCTTTCCTTTCAGTCTGTGTACCTGCTTAAAATTCAGTAAAGTGCATGTTTGGGGAAACATTGCAAATTTGAAGACATTAATTATGATCAAGTTATAATGTTGTCTAACTGTTGTACTGTGTAAGCTACAAGAGGTGAGGTCAGTCATTCAAGTGCTTTCTTACACAGGACCACGGTGACAGGAGAAGCTATTTAGTTAATTATTACTGCTTTTCCAGAGATAATTTGCATGCAACAGGCTCAGTTTGTTATAATGACTGTGTGAGAGGACGTGGAGTGTTTGCCAGTCTGCAGTTTTGATAGCAACAGAGAAGCTGTGAGCACTGATTAAAAAGCTTCATAGCTCTCCAAGGCAGTAAGAGTGGATGGAAAATGAGGGAAGGGAAAAGACGGCCCTAAAAGCACAGTCTGTATGTAGTGAAGGCAACCAATTTGTCTCCAGGGTGACATCACTATGGGAAAAACATGAAACAGAAAACTTTTCCTGGGTTTTTTTTAAAGCACTATTTTAACTTCAACTTTTGTAGCTTTTATAAAACTAATTTCTTATGCAGAAATTGCCAACAGACAATCCAATAAATCCAATACTTCCTAGAGGATACTTTTGTCGTATTTGTACAACAAGTTTATGGTGAAAGAGTAACATTTTTGGAGTTCTATCTTCATTCTAATGCACTGTGCCATGTTTTTTATGATTTGTATAGTTTTTGAGGAACACAGGAGTTCTGAAGGTCTTAGCAGAGATGCAGCCATGCTGAGTTTTAGCTTACTTGTGGTTTAAAGGCTGGGACCAAAAGTTTTTGTTAGGGGTACTCTATAGCAGTTTGTCTCAGCAGCAAAACTGCATCTCGAAAAGGTAACCATCAAAAGGTATGCAGTTATCATGCCATGCTTATCAGATGGTATGCAGTTCACCAGTACGTTTCCGTGACATTTTTTTTTTTAAAGATCATGTTCCTAAGTGATGTGTTTCAGCTAATCCTTGGATTCTGGACTGCTAGCTCAAACACCATTTTCCACCTATTTCAGATAAGTTATGTGCACCACCTCCCTTGCTGCCCTATGGAAACTGAGTTTCCCTGCTGCTCTGGAGTGATGTGGAAGGATGAATTTGGGAACCTCCTGAGCTGAGAGCTGCAGGGAAACAGGATGAAGAGTATGGCAGGTGGAAGCTCCTGCATGCCCTGTGATGCAATGTGATGATGCAAGAGTCTGTCTCAGTTTGAGCAGATGCCTAAAGAATATTCTCTTCTGCATTCACAGAAGGAGCTGCAAAGGGACAGAAATGTTTCAGTGGAGCTTGATTTTTGGCTAGGTTGCGGAAGGATAACCAGGAAAAGCCTCATGCTCTACCTCCGCTGTGCAGAGGAGTAGTTTTTCATTCCTAAGCAATTAAGGTCACTTCAGCGGTGACTTGTTCTGACAGAGTCTTAAAACTTGTACGTAACGTTAGGAAAACTGGAAACAAAATGCTGATCACTTTGGATTTACACTGACTGACACTTGAGGTAATTATCAGTCTCTTCATAAACAGTGGTACATTAATCTAATTACGAGAGGATTTAGTGCCAAGCGTTTTGCCCCATGGTTAAATCCTTGAGATGCAGATGAGATGGTTGGCAGTGAAATTCTTTGCAGTAAAGCTTGCCATCTACTGGCACATCATCCATACTACCAGAAACATGGCAATACCTGCAGCTTTTACAGAAACTGGCACAAACGACTTAATGTAAGAAATGCCAAGAAAAAGACCGTTTTAGCTTTGTTTTTTTGCTCTTGGATGAGATTATTTAAATTCATTGAAGTGATCTTGTTAGTGTAGGAATAATTGAGCTTATACAGCTAATCAGCAGTAAAACCACATGATTTTGGCTGGTAAATGCTTCTGAAAGATCAGAAACCACTGTTGTGATACAAAACAATTTTTATGATGTTAGAAATGCAAGGCAATGAGGATAGAAGGTCAAAATTAAATTAGCGGAAAAGTTATCATAAACAGGGCAAGGATTTTGAAATGGCCAAAGCATTTTGGCCAAGATAATCTGATTGTTAAACTATTGTTCCTCAGTAAAGCAGGTAATTTTGAAAAGCTCGTCTGCATATCTTTCCTGACAATTTCGAGGGGGTTTTTTTCTAGATCCTGTTTGAATCAGAGATTTACTGAATTTGTGTCCATTTTTCAAAATATTCTTCTAAGTTAAGTTGATAAGGTCAAAAGTAAAGTGAATTGATGATCCCCAACTCTGAGAATCTGATTAGCAATCTCAGCTGCTCAAAGCCCCCAGATAAATCCTTAGCAAATTGTTTTGGGTTCTTTGTGTCAGAAATATCTTTCAGCAAAGACTTTTTCTTTCAGGACACGACTCTTCCTACGAGTTAGTGAAATATCATAATCAGCAGCAGCATTTAAAATTAAATTTCAATCACTGCTAATCATGCTGTTATGAACCAGAGTTCACTTGGCTGTAGCCATGCCTGCACTTTACTAATCATCTCATTGTGCCTGGAGGCTGCTTGTAATTTGCAGTGCTGTTCTTCAAATGTGCCTTCTGCCCCTGAAGGAGGACTCTGAGCTTCACAGAAGCTCTCAACACTAACAGCTTTGGAATCTTTTACATATGCTGCAAGATTTTCTGACCTTCTTAACAGAGCCAGTCTATTTTCTAGGGGCGAAAAAAATCTGTGATAAGATAGAGAACTTCTTGATACCCATATAGTCATCCTCACTGATGATTTTACTGTGCTTTGAGGACTTTTTTTCTTTCCTTTTTTTTTTTTTAACAAAGGATTATTACTTTACACATTTGAATTAAAACTAGAAAGCTACACCAGCCAGCGCAGATAAAGCAGTTCACAGCAAAACCTGACTTTTTACTTAGTCGTACATTTTGGAAAAAAAAAAATGGATAGCAAAAAACCCCTGGTCTTTGAGTTGAGAAATTAAATTTTAAAAATACTCTTAGGGAAAGAAGAACTGAATTACGATTGCAAGATGTGGTCTATAAAAACTCTAAACCCCAACATCAGAAAATGTGTTACCTGTGGGGTTGGGGTGTTTTATGTTTGGAGTTTTTTGTTTGTTTTGGTTTTGTTTTTTTAATTTGCTAGAATAGCTTGTATAATTGGTATCTTGGTTGTGGCCAGTCGCTAGAAAGAAAATTTGGTCACAAATGAAGCAACCACTGCTTCTCTTGGTGCTGTTACTTCAGTCTGGATTCTGTTGAATCAAAACCATCATACAGCATTTGTTCACAGCTGAAGGCTTAAAATCATCTCACTAAAAACATCACAGGATAACATGATGGTAGCAAGGGTTTAGATAGCCCAGTGTCTGCAGTCAGAAACATGAACCTTCAATACTCATGCTCATTACTTGTTTGAAACCTGCCCTTGGGATTTTAAAACAAGTGTGTGAATCTGTGTCACTGAAATATCAAGCTCTGTTACTATACTGAGATCTTGAAATAATTATCATTTAACTGGAAATATTAAAATATTGCCCAAGGCATTTAGTGCTGCATTAAGGAGCTGTGGCTTTGGTGTAACTAATCCTCTCTCCATTTATCTGCAGTGCACTGTGACACAAAAAATACAGTTCATCACTATGCTGATAACTTCCCTGCAAAGACAGCCTTAGAAAGTTGTGGGTGTGCAGATAGATGTTCAATCTTGATGTATCATGAAGAACTAGGGAAGAGATAAGAACAGCTGCATAATCAACAGGGACAGAGTTTGGGATCAGGTTCCTTTACCATGGACTGAAAGGCAGAGATGTCTCTCCTGGATCAGCACTTGGCAGATGGGGAAGGAAAGGACAGGAAACCATGTTCTGGATAAAACAGAGCCAGGTAAGGGACTATCTTAGCCCTCAAAATAGCTTTTCCATGGAGATTATTTGTAAGTAAATAATTTTAGTTTTTCCACACAGTCTCAAACTTTTTAAGTACAGTACTAATTGTTTTTTACCTCTTCCCATCTCCCAGTTCATTTGTATTACCATCTTAATTATTCACTGTAATGAGCAGCTTGTAGTTACTGTGGTGCCATTTGTCCTTTGCAAGCTTCACCTGTGAGGAAATCACCAGCCCCCAGAACACTACCTGCTCTATCCACAGCTGGGATCATTATTGCTCAATCTGCTCAACGGAGAAGTGTACTTTGGGAAGGGATGAACAAACTTTTGCCAAAAAACAAGCCCTTGTTGTATCTGCAAATACTGTGGTCATAAAGAGTTAATCCTGAATCTTTAATTTCAGTTGTGTGTCCAAAACATCCTAGCATGTTGTTATAGAAACCACTTTCAGGCTTTAAAGCTTGAGTCACGTTTATTACCATAGTAACCAGCACCACACACAGGCAGGAAAGAAAAAGGGCGGTTACACAAATATTCCATTGCTATCAAAAAAACCAAATTTGGTTTTAGGCACATTTATATCAACAAAAGCAAGGAAAGTAAATTAACTTATTTTCTGAAGAAAAAGTATGGTTTATTAGTGTAAGAGTAACAACTGAATAGTATTAAAATTTTAAAAGGTTGTTTAGGTAACACTTTAAGTTAAAGCTATTTGTGATTGAAATTACAGAACTGGTTATTAAACCAATGTGTCCATTACACTCTTCCCCAAACTTTTCTGTTTACACTGACTTGCTGCTGGCCCTTGAGAATGAAGGCAGTTACTGCTGGCTCTCGTTGTCCTTTGGTGTCTTCTAACATTTGTGCCACCCCAGACTCCCTTAGCCCATGAGCAGTGCAGCAGCAGCAGCCCTTACAGCTGCACCCACTGACTGCACTGAGCACCACAGCAATGGGACCAGCTGTCTCAAATAAACAAACAAACAAAAATGAGGTCAATGCCTTCTTTACTTCTAAATTACAATAATTTTGGGCTCTCACTTTATTTGGCATCACACCCTAGTGTTTGTGCTGGGAACAGGAAGAGAGTCAGGCCCAGGAGCTCAACAGGGCTCCTATGCATTGAATTTTTGATTCAATTGGAGGATTTTTGGTTCAATTGGACACCAAGGCACAGTGCTACTAGCAATGCAAATAGACTGGTTTCTAATGAGAATGAAAGGTTCTATGCTCTGCTTCTTTACCTTTATGTTTAGCACTACAGCACTACAGTTTAAGTTGGTAGTTCACAGTGATCATCCTGCTTTTGCTGTGCACAGATATTTTTGTTTGTCTAAGATGTAGAACAGTGGCTGATCAGGCCAGGAGGCAGCTGATATCCATTACAGTAAATGATGTGGACACTGATGTAGAAACTGAACTGATTTCTGCTGTGCAATCCTTGCTACTGTATGCTTTCTGAATGTAGCTCTCCCCTTTAAGAGTTTCATGATATTTGTCCTCATTTTTATCTTCTAAGTCTGCAGAATAGAAGCAACATGAGTGTAATGAGGTATTCCTTTTCCCTCTAGAAGTGCTGAATTTTTTTTTTTTTAGTTGAGGTCAGACGGCAAAATTTATTCTTAATAATAACAGAACAGGACTCCTCCACACAGGGACATAGGAGATAAACAGACAGGTGAGCAACAACTGGAATACATGGTAGTGGGAACCTGTGGGCCAGGTTCAGACTTGCCTTTCTATCAGCTCTTCAGAGGTGAAGAACATAGAAAATTTATTGTGCTCAAAATCTGAAACAATTTTAGTTAGGTAATAAGCTTGATTGCTTATAGGAAAAAAATTGGTGATTTTGTGGGTTAAATGTCTTTGTCCCAAGGATTCAATCAATACCTTTCCTGCCTGAACTGCTCTTAAGGCATCACTAAAGATGGGGACATCCTCAGCATGTAACTCATGATACAAAGCCATGTGTGTAAAGATCTCTCCTGTTAGATGAAAGGTTTTGCAGAAATAAAGAGAGAAAGCCTTAGTGGTTTAGTTAGGGGTGTGAATTATGTCTTACACTTTAAAATGTTGTCCTGGATTGCCCTTAGTGAGGCTTCTTGGCATGTCTAGATGAACTTGTTTGGATGGGTGGATTTGTGGTGCTTTTGTGAGAGGCGTTGCTTGTGCCTTGCTCCCTAAAGCTACAAGCATCTACATCAAGCCTTGTAAAATTAATGGAAGCGTAATCTGCTGTTTGTAAACCCAATATCAGAACACACTGAGGGGTGCAACTGGTGTGGGGGAAGAAGAAAGATGAAAGCAGTGCTTGCAGTTGGAAGATACCAGCTGTATTTGCAGCTGTGCTAGGAAGGTAAGCTAAAGTGCACACCTGGGAAGTGGGTGCCTGGCAGAATAACAAGCGAAATGGTGCCAGAGCTAGAAAGGGTTGCAGAAAGACCAAAGCATGGTCTCCTTCTCCACACCAGTGGGGGGATTTTGAGGAACACAGAGGGAGTAACACAGCATAGAACTGTCAGTTTGTGACTTAGGGTGAAATCCAGTTGCTCCGGCTTCTGTGTGAATTACAAATAGTGGAAAATGGGGAGCAAAGGAGCAGTCTATCTCTTGAAGAGGCCACATCTCACTTTGAGAGACAGAAGGTCTCACAGCTTCTCTGGAGTCTGGAAAAAGTTTAAGTCACTTTGTGTAAGACAGAGGCCTCCAGCTCTGTCTTTCCAGCTGCCACTGAACTCCTGGCTCCTCCTGAATCCAGCCTCAGGAAGGAGCTGAGGGCTTGGCTGAGCCGGGAGATGCTGCCCCTCAAGCAGACCAGCTACCGCTGACTTGCAGAGCTGGGGTTTGGGGTAGGTGAGAACATGCAAGCAGCCGAGCTCCCACTGTTCTCAGCCACTAACACAGGAGAGAAAAGGCACTCAGAAGTGCTGCCAAATGCTGCTAAGAATGCCTCCAGTAGAGGGGTTAAAAACCGAGTACAAAATTGATTTCATGTTCAAATTCTGGGTCCATGTGTTGTTTGCATTTGAAAACCATTATAAGGCATCCTCTTCAGTCTCCTTTATTTGTGATTCTGCCCTTCATTACTTCTTTCCTTTTTTTTACTATGGAAAGAGCATGAAGCAGTGATTCTGATCATAACAGTGGCACATAAAGGTGCTGTGATTTTTAAATGTGGCCTCAAATAGCTGTAACGCTGACCCAGGTATGATTTCTTTCTGTGAGTCATAACTGGATAAGCTTAAAGCTCTGATTGCTAGAAATGCGTCATAGCAGCCTGTAGCATGGGGCAAATCTTAAAGTCTCTGGGTGCAAAGGCAGTTGAGATTGCCTTCAGTAGGTTCTCAGTAACACAACTGAGGACTAGACATTCCTGATGGCATCAAACTGCAGCATATCAAAGTCATGATGCTGCTTCTCCTGTCTCCCCAGACTTAAAAAAAGTAATCAGTCGTGTGACAGATCAGCATTATGTGGCTGGACATGCAGTGCACTGTGATTTAAATGCCACAGGACTCAGAAAAAAGCTTCAGTGTGGCTACAATGTGCAGTAAGTACAGAGAAAGCAAGGCCATGCTTTTCCAGCATGAACTTTGTAGAAGAGTTCACATTCCAGCCCTTTCTGTTATGTGCTAGATTATTTTCAATAGAAATCACGTACAATTAGCTCTGCATGAACTAATTACCAACTGGGATTTCAAGACTGCTTGGGGAAAGTAGCAGCTCCTGTGTTTTGGGACAGGCTGGAGTCTCACGGGCAGAACTGGCACAGCCCGAATTTCCTCAGCTGTCCTGCTGAGCCCTGTGCTGAGGGCAGCTTCCCCTCGGAGCCAAGGGCATAACACTGAGATTGGGGAAGAACAATGATGTGATCGTGATCTGCACAAGTTGCCCTCACTGACTTCATACAGACAGAAATGAGTCCCAGGCCCAGCAGAAGGATATTATCATGTGAACTTCTGCAGAGGGCTGGCCTTTTGAACACTGGTTCCAGTGACCCGTGAAAGTGAACACAGTCATGGCTCTGACACAAAATCTGTGGCAGCATTCCTGACCTGCAAACTGTATTGTAGCATCCTAAAAACTCTACTGACTTGTAACAGAGCAAGAATGAATTTGTTTCATGGTTTTACCACTTTTTGCTTCCAGAGCAGGCTCAGAAGCACTGAAGAGGAGCAACTGACGCAAAGGAAAAGTAGGTATTGAAAACCCACTAAGATACCTTTCTCTTAAACCTTTTTAAGATGCTTCACTGTAGAAGTAAAACAAAACCAGAATATTCACCAGCATCAGGGTATGCCCAGGAGCCTTCCTTGGGGATTATGCTAAGAAATAATCCTTCGATATTAGAAGAATATCGCTAAAAGTCAAATTGTTAAAGCTTAATGTGATGGCGTGTTTTAGAATAAAAACACCTGCCACTAGGGCATTAAATATCTGCTGTAAGTGAAGAGGTATCCAGCAAGCCTTTATCAAAATTAGATCAGTACAATTTTTGCCAGTAAAATGATAAAAAATTTAAAGCCATGAATAAATAAACATTCACCAGTAGCAATCAGTATAGTAGAGTAATTTCTTGAAAGCTTTTTTAATTTCTATTTCCCCATTAATAGTCTCCTTTATTTTCTCTATTTATTTGATGTATGTAAGAGGTAGATCTGACTCTTCGTCTCTCCTTCCTTTCCTATTTCTCTCTTCCTTGCCTTAGATTTTTTTCCGTGCGTTCTCCTTTTCTTCCTCTGAGGCCTGATCCAAAGCAGACTTGGATTTCCAGGGCAGGTATGGGAAGTTACAGTAAGTCTGAGTGGCTGGTAAGTGAGCCCGCAGTAATTGTAGCCCCAGGATGTAATGTCACCGGTGGCACCAGCTCCACAGGGTAACACAGATGCCTCTGTGCTGTGATGAAGTGCTCACACTCCCCAGGATGATCCAGAGGACAATAATGCTGCTCTGGCCTGCCATTCCCCTGGATACAAGGTTTAGCCATCCTGTTGCAGTGACAGCGGGGTTGTTTCACACAGATCTGCTCTTCAGACACAGGGAGAGCTCTGGGTGTTGGTGATGTGGTGGCTGGGGAGTGGAAGATAAGATCAGCAAGCAGGAGGAGGGAACTAAAGCCTCCACAGCTTGACATCCATGTGCTTACTCTATCTCAAGAAGCTTTGGTGCCATACAATGATGAAAAAACGGAAAGAATGCGCTATTTTGGGGGAAGGGACCTTCCTCACAGTACTAGTCCAGACTTGCCAGTACAGGGTACATTATAGGGCAGCATTCTGCCCTGCTTTATATTAAATTATGCTAAATAAATAAATGAGATCTGTGTGACAGTAAGGGTCTGGCCAGGAAAAAAATGAAGAAAGATTTTATGGCAACAATGAATAAATGATAAATATCTAGTGACTATCTTGCTGGGAGCATTTTTTTTTTTGCAGAGAGATCTACAGTGGAGCTTGTTTTATGATCCCAAAGGGCAACACACATCATAGTGTGCTGAGAGGCTGCAGAACAGATTGAGAAGTAGTTCTCAGTACTTAATACCTAGGGATCCTCAAAAGCCATTTCCTCTTAGGATCACATTTCCTTTGATCATTTGGGTTATTAATTATAGATACCTTGAACAGAACAAGGCACTGCTACTGTACTCCTCAAACAGAGTCTCATTTAAAAGGAACAAAATATTGTACTTAATTAGGGGTTCAGCTCTGGTGTCTTTTCAAGGCACTTTGGTATTGATTTGACCATGATAGCCTACGGTAGCAAATACTATGCCATTAATAATAAAGGGAGCTTGTAGACATAAATGTGTAGGAAGGAAGCACCAAAATGTTTGTCATTCAGCTTGCCAGAGCAGTTGGAGTACAACCATCCAATATAGCATTTAGAAGAAATGCTGTAGTCTATAGTTCAAAAGTGTTTGCACTTATGTGGAGACCTTTCCTTTGTGCCATATTCTTAATTGTTTCAAGCCCATGCTTCATCAAGTGAATTCAGGCAGAAGCATTTAAAGCTTAATTTTCTCTCTGGATAAATGGAAGCATATTGTTTCTGCCTTGATGCTTTAGGCTAATTTTATGTCTATTCTGTTTTTGTCTTAACTGTGCTTTGGTCATCTTGATTAAACATATAAAATTAGCCATAAAATTAACCAGGTGAGCATCAATTTGCATATCGATTTGCTCCCTTTACTCTTAGGTGAAGGTGAATGTGTTGATTCATCCTTATCATCAACAAATTGTGTTAATTGACTGAGAGAGGTTTATTTCTGTAAGTTCTGGTCTCATGAGAAGCTTTCACTAACGTTTTCTTCACGCTGCAATCTTAGAGATATATTCAGGAGTTGTTGAATTGCATTCATGGGCTACCTCTGAGAAAGCAGAGGATTTCACTCCCCAGCCATGTGGGTCACATTCCTGTTGGGGTGGGTATGCAGAGGCAGGGGCAGGTCTGTCAGCAGGTTACAAATTAGCACCTCAAGATTAGCTGCTCCTCCTGGCTCCTCAGGGACCTGCAGGGGGATTGGGCCAAGATGTCACGGAACCGTGGAGCCCAAGCCTGTGCCACCTCATTTGGCTGTTGGATGCCAGGATGGCCCTGCAGTTTGGGAGGTGTTGAAGAGCCTGTGCTCTGTGAGCAGAGGGGCAGTGCCTGCCCACCAGCCTGGCTGTCCCCAGGGGCTCTGAGGCAAAGGGAACAAGCTTCAGACTGGCTTCTCTCCCAAATTTATTTAGGGAGAAGACAGCAGGCTGCGGTAGTGGAGGGGGAGAGGGGGAAAAGATGCTCCTCCTGGAGAGGCAGTGCTTGTGTGACCTGCAGGGAACACCACAGGTGCCCTACAGAGCAGTGTCATCTGCCCTGTTGATGAGATTCTGCTTTGCAAGGGATGAGCTTTCACTGTGCTTTTCAGGTGAGATGTGGATTGTACGCATGCCAAGATAATATAAAGTAGTTTTTTTAAGTAATTTTTTATTACCTAGGTGTTCTTGTAACTACTAAGAATTTGGATTAGTATCAAAACTATTTATGCAGGGATTTCTTTTCTAAAACAGACAAACAAACCACAAAATAAAACCCAACATCCTTCCCCATGTGGTTCCTGATGATCAGAATTCCTACTCAAATCAGCAGTAATTTTGTCAAATTATTGAACCACAAAGCTTAACCTGTCAAGTACATGTACGGTCAAGTACAGCACTTCAGTATGTCCATACTATACCTAGTTAAAGAGTTGCTCAGAAGTTTAATTCAACCAGAGAAATATTTGCTAAGCTTACCCCACTTGTGCTTGGTTTTTTATCTGTTATCCCAACACCTGGCATTTGTCAGACTGATTGTTAGGGAGTGATGCTTTCTTTCTATGCTCCTCTCTTCTAATTTTTGAGCCAACAAAACAAAAGTCTATTTTATTATTAGCAAAGGGAACTAAAGCTCCAGCTAACCTGATTTCTTTTTCTGTGGCCAGCTTTCTTTTCTGGCTGCCCCTAGAAGAGATCCCAGTTTGAACGGCACACTTGGGAAAGAGTGTAGCTGGAGAGTTCCAAGTCAGCATTTCACAGAAATTCAGCATCCCTGCTCCCCAGGAGATGGACTGAAGTATCTCTCAGAATGTACCTGAACTCACGGCTGTAACAGGGATTGTTATCTAGGAACTTCTGAATTTCAGGTACAGAATCTGTAACTGCCAACTGACTTCTTTGGGATGGCTTTTGCCAGCCTTGGCTGAAGACTTCCTTAAAGTAGTTTTTTATTAAAAACTCACTAGGAATGTGGTTTGGAAAAAGCAAGATCTTGTTTTCACTAGCCTGTAAATCTTCACAGTTCCTCAACAATTTTCATCACACTTTTCCTTCTCTGCATTGTCATGGCTGTTTGCTGCAGTGATTGAGTTTTCTTAACTGTCAGAACAATGTCAAGACAATGTGAAGACAGTGTCAAGGCAAATATAGAAGGGTGACAGTGTGAAGCAGGGAAAGAGAAAAGAGCTGTCAGTACTCAGAGTACTCTGTAGAGAAAATATTTCCATGATAAAACCATTGTCACCATGCGCTGAGCGAGAGAGAACAAAGTGGAGGTAATTAAGTTACTGCGCTATGAACATATCTGGATGACAACTTGGAGTTAAAGAACTTAGAAAAGCAGTTTGTGAGAATGTCTTTTGCCCATAAATCTTATCCCATATCATCCCCTAGATGATGCTCCCTAGTACTTTCTAAGCAGTGTACCTCAGGGAGGAAAGATATTGCATTGCCCACTGAGGGGAAGGTGAAGGGTTTTCCCACTTGATGTGATCACAAGACACTTTATTAGGTGTTGTGAGACAAGACCTCTGCTTGTGGATAGTCAGCACTGAAAGGTGCTGAGTGTCCTGCTCCCAAATCAGTGCAGAGTTAAGGCACAATTTACCTCCACGGTGTATTCTTTTTTCTGAAATATCCTTGGAAAGGTGACATTGTCACAAGGATGAATAAAGTACAGATGTGCAGCTCATCTGGGGCTAAATTCTGGCACCAAAGCCCTGTACTACACTACATCTCTACTGAGGGCTTGTGCAGAGTGAGTGCTAACCTTTAGAACAGTTTTCAGGTTTTAAAATTAGGCACTGGTCTTGAAGCAAGTCTGTGAATTTGGTCTTTGTGGTTGTGCTGTTCCTTCCTCCTCAGCCTTAGTGATGTGGAGAATGAAAGGGTTTTCTACTATTTCTGTCCTGTTTCTGGACATCGGGATAATCAGATGTAAGAGGGTTTAGATGGACATTTGTCAATATAGTTGCAGTTCTGGAAAAATAAATACCCTGTTGTCAATGATTTCTAAATGACATTATAAATCTCACTGGAGAGGTTTAAGAAAAATGAACTTGTAAATAGTTCCATAAACTCCACAAAATATTTCAGGGATTGTATTTTCAGATACAAGAATTAAGTGTTAACTATTCAAAATTGAAAAGGCCAAATATTTTCCACATGTTGCATTTACATTTTTATTGTAATTTATTTTAAGGAAGTAGGTTGAATAGCTAACAGATTTTCCTACTTGTTGCATATGAAATGACTGAACCATAAAAATGCTTGCTTTTCTGTCATTATCCTATTGCTGGGTTATCCTATTGCTTATTTGCAATTCATGACAGCATTAAATATAAAAGCATCGAGCCCAGGTGACCCATTGAGATGAACTGCAAATTTTATCCCCAGCTACAGCCGCAATGCTCCAAGGAATATGGGTTATTCCTTATATGTTCAGAGTCTAGGTTATATATCACTGCAAGTTGACTTTTCCCCCTTGCCCAGTTAAGGTTTTTTAACCTGAAAATAGTCTGCCATTTTGGATTGAGCATCAGCTGGAGAAGAGTGTGTTTCTTGCCTGGGGCTCAGATGCCTCCTCCCATTAGTGTTCACACCTCAGCCATCATGTGCCTCCAGTAATCGCTGGATCTCTCCAATCCTCGCAAAGGAAGGGCTGTGGGATGGCAGGTGAGTGACCTGATCCCTTCAAGAGGCAGCTAAGAGTCATCAAATAAAAGAAGTGGTATGGAAATTCTTACAGTTGACAATGGAAATTGCTCATGCAAAAAGTGACTCCATTTGTTATAAGAGTGAATAAACAATAATGCCATTTTTAAAAAAGGAATGCTTGCCATATTACAGATCTCTCAGGCACAAGAAGAATCTGGGAAACTGGGTGTCCTGAACCTAATACATATCTATATTAATGTGTGTGTATAACATATGAAGGGAGAAACACAAGATCTAAGTTTAGTGATTTGAACAGAGAGATCACTTGGATTGTGTTCACAGCTCTCACTGCAAGCAAGGTATTCACCTTGCCCTTCTCAGCTCAGCATTCTCACCTATAAAGCTGGCATGTGCCTCCTTGTAGGCTCTGAGGCCCAGTCTGCTTATATCTTGTAAAACATGCAAAATACCTCACAAGGAAAAAGCTGAAATTATTTTCATGGGAGAAATTTTCTCTGCACATTTGCAAGGAAGAGAAAGAATCTAAAGTCTGTTCCTCCACACTTGTGTGACTCTGCTGGCTTTGGGCACGACCACACCTTTAAGGATAACTTTAAAGTCAGAAAATGTCTTTGAGAGAGTCTAAACTGATGTCTAAACTCAAACTCAATGTACAATTGTAAGTGCAGGGAGGACAAATGAGTTTTACAAGGTGAAATGCTGGACTGACCTTGAACATGAAAACAGAGCCCTTGGTATTAGCACAGAAAAATGTTAGATTCCAAGACTTCACTTGAGAAGCAGAACTAATTAGAGAAGATTAACAGAAATGAGGCATGTAATAGCTGGAATAGGGCATGACTGCAGTTTGAAAGGCTGAATCACTGGACCTCTCATCGAGGTCAAGATCTTAAAAACACTAGACCTTTTTTTTAAAGGCAAGTGACAAGTTTTACAGATGTCCCTGTGGCAGCTGAACATTCATTATAGAATTCAAGCTCTGTTCTGCACATAGGGGTTTCCTCTGTGTTAAGACTGTTTTCATCCTTGATGTCTGGATACATCTCTGAGCATGGGGTCTTATTCAGGGCCACATTCACATTCCTACTACTTTGCAGGGGGTCCTGAAGAGACAGTAACCGAGTCTGAACTACAGTGGTAACACAGTGGAGACTTTTTCTTTGTATTTTTTTAAAAATGAATCTAGTAACGGATTTTTGTTTTGTTTTGTTTTTGTTTTTTTTTCTAAAAGGAGTCTGAAATACACATTGCAGTCTCTTTCCTCATACTTTCCACTTCACAGTTTTTCCTGTCACTAACCAGCTTCCAACAAACTCTAAAGACTTTTATTACTGAATGGTAAAAAATGTGTCAGAATTGGTGGGACAGCACTTCTGATACACTCCCTGGAGTGACTGCTTTGCCAGCATTGTAGTAATGGGCTCAGCTAAAATCCAAGTGGTTTCACATGGAACAGAAAGGGGTGGAAGGGACTACTGGTGATCATCTAGTCCAAGCCACTGCATCAACTAGAGCAGAAAGCTCAGCACCCATTGCCTATGATGCGACTACTTCTCGGAACTTTCTGTAAGGATGTAGTACAAATTTCTCATTTTTGGAAAGCCAGGTTTACTGTAAGCATGTGTAACCACATGCCTGTGGTTAATGGACGTGGTAGTGCTCATCAGGGATTGCAGAAAAGAAGCAGTCACCCATGAAGACCCAAAATTCTTCAGGCTGATTCAGAGCCCTGGCATAAAAGATGTGCAGGTTTAAAAGACAGGAAAATCCATCTCTCAGCTCCCTGGGTGTTTGCAGTTATGCTAATAGAAGTCAGGAAAGGGTTCCCCTGCCTGTAGAAATTTTGACACAGTATGTCTGAAACTGAAGCACAATTAAATAGCATTGGCCCTCTAGAACGTGTTTCTATGTTCGCCCAAAGAAGAAATGGTGCAATTCAAGATGCAAACACATTTCTGATGCTGCTTATCTGTTGCACAGAAATGTCAGTAAGTGTAATGACAGTCTCCCTTTGCTTCTAGTGGTATTGAAGAATGCAGTCCCCTCAAAGTTTAGTTTAAGAGCTGGATTGTAACAAGCAGAGTAATTGTTGCCAGCCAATCAAAGTATCAATCTCAAAATCTCAAATATCTCAAAAGACATCATTCTGCATCTCCTTGAAAAGAAATCATTCCTGATTACAACCCCTAACTTCCTCGTTTCGTAAGGAAAGCCATGCTGGTCCTCGCTGAACATACCACAGCATCTTCACTGAAATTAATGGACTTTGGAAGTTAAACCAGAAAAAATAAAACTGAAATCAACTCTGCCCAAGGTTCCTTGTGGAATATGCCTGTGTGACTGCAGTAAAACTATTGCCAGCTTGGAGGTGTTGGCTGGGGATTCAGGAGGGCCACTGTAGGGTATTTTTTTGGTCCCTGGGCAGTGAGAACACTTACAGAGATCTCTGGGAACACAAAAGTGCATGCATGAATCTGTGGGCAATTCCCCAAACAAAATGAAGTGTGGAGTGTTTATGGCTTTAAGGCTGTAATAGAAGTGCTGTAAAAATAGATCTGACTTTGTTCTGTTGTGTGCAGAGAACTACATTTCTCCCTTTTTTATTCCTTTCTATCACTTGTCAGATCATTAGGTCAGTCTGTTTGCTGGAAAGATTTTTATA
This sequence comes from Lycocorax pyrrhopterus obiensis, assembly GCA_014706295.1. Classification (NCBI taxonomy): domain Eukaryota; kingdom Metazoa; phylum Chordata; class Aves; order Passeriformes; family Paradisaeidae; genus Lycocorax; species Lycocorax pyrrhopterus. Next base: position 22,939,175 of record JACSVZ010000013.1, read on the forward strand.
TCCAGATCCTTCAAACGTGTTCAGTGCCAATCCTTCCTTCTCCTGTTTAATTCCATTAAAGTTTTGCTCCAAACACCTCTCGGTCTTGTCACTTCACTACTGTGGAAAATGGTGGAAGTTCCAAGTTGCCCACTTTTTTTTTGGGAAACACAATGTTTTTTGGAAACAGCCTCTTGAATGTGAAAATGGCAATTGATTTTAGTAACTTTAATCTTCTTGCACTTTTCCACAAGCTCCAAAATGGGAAGATGTTAGACTAAATTGAATCAGACATTTAAGACATACTTGAGAGAAAACAGAACAGATAGTTCTTGTTATATCAAACAGAGGGCATTTTTACATGGACTGAGGCTTGCAGAATGTTCAGTACCATTAGTATTACAAATTGAATTACAAATGTCAGCTGTATTTAATGAGAGAGAAGGGATGGGTTTAGCTAGAAAGGCTGAATTGGTGAGTCCTATGAAATGGTGGGTAGATTTTTGCTTTTTGCAGTTGTATTGCAGAGGCACCTATTTGCATTCTGCTCCAAATAAATATACAGATAAGAATCAAAAAGGCTTGGATTATCATTCCACAAACATATTTTTCATGTTTTCCTACATTTGATGGTAGGAATCAGTGGAGGCTGGATTTCAGAGTTCTTTTAAGATTGAACAGGGAAAAGAAGAGCTTACAAGAGCCTTGCGCATTTTCATCCCATTTAGTAGCTCTGATGCAATCTCTGATACAGCAGTGTCATTCTCTGGCTTCTTCTCACTGGCATTGCACGTTTCTTTTGATATGCAGTCTCTGTTTGCTCATTTTACAAGATTGGTGCCTTCTCTCTCTGTATCTTATTTATGAGGTTATCGAAGAAAACTAAGGGGCTGTTGGAGAAGAGCAGGCACAGTTAGAATTTCTTTACACCGTGTCAGACCTCAGTAATTTTTGCCTTTCTTATAGCCAGCACACCCTTCCTGCAACAGAGGTGGCTGATGCCCAAGGATCAGCACGGTGATGTGTATTAGTTCAGACACACTCTCGGGGGCTCTCTTTCCAGCTGTTGGGAAGGTGGTGAGTTACACTGCAGACTCTTCACTGCAGATACCAGAGCCTGATCTCTTCTTTCGGCTGTGTGGACACTCACTGTGTTCAGACTCATGGATGGTTTGCCATAGTGGGAGCAGTATCACAGCTGCTTTTGAAGTACCTACAAATTGTCACAAAGCTTAGCTAAACACATCTGAAGCTACTGCTGTATACAGATGTCTCTTCAAGGCCACATTATTACAGTGAGAGTTTTGGGTTCCCTGCTGTGGGTAATCTGTCAGTGCAGGTTACTTAAATTGCGGTTGCTTGGATCCTTGCAGACTGATGACTGTCTATCTTTCTGAGCCCTTGCTTTGGCTTCCTTTCAAATTATGTTGTTTTCAAAGTCCTGTAGCTCACATTCAAAGAAAGAAAGAAATGTGTCACAGTCAAATTCAGAGCTAGGGCCCTCCTTGTGGAAGAAAGAGCTAATGAAGTGTTCTGTATCATCCCTGCTGGAAACCCCACCAAGGGAGACTGGAACTGTCAAGGGAAGAGTGTGGCCAGTGTATGCTGCCTCTTATGCTGCCCATAGCCTCCCTGGCAGCCTGGATGTGAATTAGAGCATCTCTGGCCTTTATTTCAGAGGACAGTCTGACTTTGGTAGCACCACAGTATAGGAACATAGTTGTACCTTTTAAAACCTCAGCAAAGGAGCTCTCAGGCCATTGTGTCCATGGCTGAGCTCTAAGGGAGGGGTACAAAGTTTTGTTTGTTTACCCACAGCCTTGATCTCAATCACTGTGATTGAGGGCACTTTGAAGGAATGTGTCCTGTCTGCAAACCCCCTGACTAATGCAGCTAAAGATGCTTTGTCTGTCTCATTATTCAAGGAAAGGTTTAAGGGACTAGGCTGCCAGTATGCTCAGCCTTGGGCAGGCAAGCAAGAGCAGTAAAAAGAAGCAAGGAGTTTCTCTTCTTGCCCCCCAGCATCCACCCAGGCCACAATTATTCAGGCACAGAATTTCCCAGCACAGAAGGATGCACCAGGCAAGTGCCCTGATCCTCAGCTGCTGGAGCAGGGACGCTGTGTGTAACGGGTTGGCAGCCCATGCCCCTTTCCTACCCACAGAAATATTTAGCCCTTGAAATACTCTGATTTCTGTCCCTGCTGATAAGATTCCAGGCAGGCAGAAGCTGCCCTAACCCTGAAGTTGCAGCAGCCTTGCTTTGTTGATGCCTGGAGAGGGACGTTTTGCTGGGCCTGGAGGAGCCCTGCAGAGCTGCAGTGGCAGCTGCGTGGTGCCTGCCGAGAGGCCCTGTCAGCTGCAGTCTTTGTCAAAAGATGGAAGCAGCTTCCTGTTGACCCATTTTATGGGTGAGTAAGATATAATCAATACAAAGTAAACATAAGAATCTCATTGGGAAAGGGTTTATCTGGGCTGTTGGGTTTTTTTGCTGTTTGCTGGTGTGAGAGGGCTTTCATACAATGTGGCACTGGGAATGGCTGAGGAAACAGAGAAGTACAGTGAGAACTGACAAAACATGTCAGTCCCTAAAACCAACAAATTAATCTGTAATATCAATCTAGAAAATAATATGTATCACTTATCTCCTTGCTGCCTACTGTCTGTGACTCTAGATGAGTCAATTAGTTTTAAAAGCTTCCCTTAGAAAATGTAAATATCAGGACCTTTTGTCTGTTTTTGGGCCATCACAAAGAGTAAAGGGAATACTCAAGGTTGCCTAGAGATTGAGGCATTGTCTAAAAGATTTTCTTAATGCTGAGATGTGAATTATAAAAACAAACCCCAAAGTAGAAGTATCCCTTGGAGGTCTTTGGCTGCAAACCCCTGTAGACAGGATCAAAGGCACTTAGGTTGCTATTTCTTTAACTTACTTATTAGAGAGAGTTAAGTAACATGGACTAAGACATTTATTTATTGCTTTGTAGCTGGCTGGAGATATATATATACATATATATTTAAACCTTGATATTTCATAAATAAGTGATTTTTGCTGCCATTAAAATAAAATGTTAAACTTCTCTTAGATGAAGCAGAATAAGCAGATTGAAGACTCCTACTCCAATGTTAATTTGTTGCACTGTATCCAGAATGGCCAGTTAGAACAGTTTCCTAGGAATCTACTGCTATTTGTTATTGTGCAAAAAGTTCCAGTCTTGCATTGCCTTTTTATATGATGTGAGAAGCTGACAGGTTCAGCAGGCAATCCATATTTTTCATTCCTTTTCAGGTTTCTGACCATGAAAATTTTGATATTGATAATCCATTCATTAATTACATTTTCTTGCATCACACTGCCAACATATCAAGTATATTCAAAATGCAAGTAAAAATACAAGTGATTTCACTCCAAAAGCCAGAAATCAAACTACATGATCTCTAGCATGGGGGTACTATCTGTCCTCATTGTAACGAGTACCTTCAATTGCCAAAATGCTTATTATAAGTCTAGGGTACCAAAAAATAAGAGTAGGTTCTTGATGTCTCAAAGAATGAGAATAAATTACTTTCTCATTGAAATTTAGGCAACAACTCTGTTGTTGCTGCAACACAGGGGGCTGGGTTCAGGGCTGCCCTTGTTTTGCACAGCAGGTAATCCCCAGTTGTGCAGAAGGGAAGGGAGCCATCTGCTCACCCTGCCCAAGAGCTGTGCCTGAGCTGCCCTGGAGCCTCAGTGCCACCACAACCCTTGGGGCAAGTCCCCACCTGTGCCTCTCTGGGGCTCTGTCCCCTGAGATCTTCACAGATCACCCCTAAGGTGGTGCCGACTGCCTGCTGTCTGTGTAACACCAGCTGTGAGACAGCAGTCTAGACAATCTCTGCAGATATTTATCTAACCCATTCATTAAAATGTTCTGATATAGAGTCTTAATTACCCTTCAGTTGGGAAAGTTCGCACAAATCTTCCCTGATGTACATGGAATCTATTATTTTCCAGAGCCTGCGCTTCTAGAGGTCACAGGGAGCAACTGATCTCATCGCCATCCTTGATTGCCATTCTCCTCTGTAGAGGTAAGACTGTAATCATGTCTTCCCTCAGGCTTCTGTTCCTGTAACCCTTTCTCAGAGGGCACATCTTCCTAAATGTCTTTCTATTTTTGCTGTCCCTTTCCAGCATTTTCCTAGTTGCCTCTCTCTTGCTCACAGCAGCACTCAAAACTGGATACAGCCAGTACTGAACAGTGGTTTGATTGCTCTCCTGTGTCTTACATGTCATTTTACTGTCAACACATAACAGCAAAATATTTGCCTTTCCCTGTAACTTTTCAGTGGGGAAGTATACAACTTGGCCATCAAAATACGAGTATTCTCTAAACAGCACTGAGTTGGGGTTTTTCTGAGCTTTCTCTAGCAGAGAGGAAAAGCTGTAGAGATTTGCACAAGGAAAACACTCCCTGGGTGCTTTAGGTTTACCAAAGTAACACAGGGAGAACAAAAAGCTGTGCATAGATAGGTAGATAGATAGATAGATAGATAGACAGACAGACAGATATGTAAACTTTGTGTGAGGACACCTTTGAAAGGTTTATGTATATATTGAAACATTAGGTTTATATCCTCTGCTTGTATGAAACCCTTTAACTTTCCAGCATCAGTTTCTCCAGTACATTATCACGGATACAGGATAACATAACAGGATAACAGGGTTTCAAGATCCGTGTGAGGTCTGTGCTGCTGGTTAAGCATGAATGGTCAAACACCCTTTTGCACAACCTCCTTTCTTGCCCATCAGACTCTTTCCTAATAGATCATTAGTCACAAACAACACCTGCTTGCAGAGATTGATCCGTGTCCTTGCTGCAGAATTCCCTTTTTGTCCCGTGTCTGTGAACACGTCATTCAGTGGTTTGCCCTGTATTACCAAAATCACTGTCATTTGAGGGCTAAATTTTTGAAGATGCTGATTTCTTGCACTATAATTTCTGAATGACTGAACAGGATGTGGGGAAATGTTTAACCTCCAGAGGTTCTCAGTGGTGACAGTTCCCAAGTTACAGAGCACACAGCAGAGAGGGGGTCTGTAGCCTGGTATCCTTACTCTGCTCTTGGAATGGTAGGTGTAGCACCCTAAGGATGACTTGTAAGAACTTGGAACTGAGAGGCTCAAATACAGTTATGGTTGAGGTGTTCTTAATGTCACTTTTACACATTCATCTTGCAGAAGTTATTGCCTTTTTTAAAAGTTACGGGGCTACTTTTTAAAAGTTACAGAGCTACTAGTTTTCATTCTTAAGATTTCATTTCATTCCATTCCAGAGATGGAGATGTTATCCATAATAAAATATATAAATGAACAGGAAAAAAACCCAAAAACAACCCAGCAACATTACGACTGGGTCTAGAAGCTGTTGCTTTTAGCTTAGTGAAGATGATGGCAGACATCTGAAGGGTGTTTCATTTTTGCTGTGCTCCAGATGCAATGTGTGACAGCCAGGAGGGAGGCAGGGCTGCAGGGCTGCTGGTGCCTGTGCTCAGAGGCTGCTGTGCAGCTCTGACAGGCTCAGCTCCACGGAGGGCTAATGAGGAGCTGCTGAGTGGGCTGTGAACTCATCAAACCACACTAACAAGACTTTGCTGGAAAGCTCCTTACATCATCCTCAGTGTACATGAGGGATGAGCAGTGTGAGCAAAACCACAAATCTCTTTATAAGCAGAGCTTTATTCCTAACACAGTAATTAAGCAGTAATTAGAAGTTTCGTGAGTAATGGGAATAGTTGTGGGAAATTAAGAGTTCTTGTCCATGGGGAAAAATTGCATAGTGCCAGCATCTCAGAGGGGTGGAAAAAGGCTGCAAGTAAAGCTCAGATATTTTGCTCACATTAGCAGCAATCCCAAATGAATTTCCATTCTTAATTTATGAACATTTGAACAACTTAGGAAGCATTTATTTTGAAGTAAATAATAATTTTTTTCAGCTCTGATGAAAGGTCACTAAAATGGAGAAAAATAGAATCACAGAATTGTTTGGGTTGGAAAGGACCTTAAAGATCATCTAGTTTGAACCCCCCTGCTGTGGGCAGGGACAACTTCCACTAGACCAGGCCTTGAACACTTTCAGTGATGGGGCATCCACAACTTATCTGGGCAATAGTTTTGACCTTAAAATATTATTTTTCTGAATTTTTGCAAAAGGAAGGACAATTCTGCAGTAGTGATAGATAGTCCATTGTAAAACTTGTTAAAAAAATATTAGTACTTGGATGTTGAATTAAAAGATTCTGAACTTGACTTCAGACAAAATCACCTCCAAAACTGATATGTAAATATACCTGTATTTATCATAATTTCTCTTCCTCTATTTCATAAGCAACTCTCTGCCCACAGTGTCATGCTTGTAATTCCTGTTAGACAATAGTACAGCAGCATTGAGTTATCAGTGCTGTGCTGGGTTTGGGACATGCTTCCTGTCAACTGTTGTACATAATGATTCATGGTCCCTCCTCACACAGAGCTGGGCATCTCTGGATGTCCCCAGATTAATTTTCTGTGAGTAGTCCATTTGGTATGATTTGTAGAAACAAAATTATATTCACAAAATGCCATATAAACCCGACTTGTATTGCATGCTTGCATACAGTGTTCATGGCTTCAAAACACTGTTTATTTTCCAAATTGTTGAGAATAAGTAGTTATAAGGAACATCCTGCCATTAAGCAGGACCTAAGATGAGAATCCTTTGGGAAAGACAAGTCCAGTAAATTGATTCTAAAAACATAATGTCTGATACAACTTTTATAAATATCATCAATCACCTCTGTTCCATTTTATCCTCAGCTTTCCTATCTTGATCTTTCTCAGCTTTAATTTTTAAGTAGGAAAGTAATTGCAGTCAATTCTTCTGCTTCTATTTCTGTCTGATCTGTTCACAGTTATGTTTTTATTAAACATAACTGAGAAAGAGAGGTCTACCTGAGAAAGAGAGTCCTCCAAGACTGAAAAGCCCCTTGCTTGAGACTGGCCATATGGCCATAACCCAGAGAAAACCTGTGCCACATCTGAGGTGTCATCCCAGTTAACTGGGCTAAGGAAAAGGCATAAAATGACATTCAATTACTTTTCTTGCCTTTGGCATCCTGCATTGAGCAAAGCTCACCCAAGGTGAAAGCCAAAATTTGTATTTATTTTCTTTCTTTAAACTGATTCTTGGGGGCTTTTTTCTTGTTTACTTTCTAGCAATGTTTTTTTTGTGCATGATGTTTTTAATGTGACCTTCTTAATTTATAAGAACTTAACTTTTAATTCCCTTTCCCAAAGCTTTTATATTTTGTTCTGATTTGCCTGCCTCATGTATAAATGAAATTTTCTTAACTAACACTACTCCTATTACTTTCTTTTACTTAGATAGCAGACTGTCTTGGGGACTTTCTGTTGGTTCGTCCTACAGGATGTAGACTTTGAATATTGCTTTGTGGAAGTTATAGGTCCAATCTCTTTTTTTTTCCTTTTTTTTTTTTTTTAGGATATGTCCTGTTGTGAGTTAATTTAGAAAAGCACTTTGGCTTCCCTGATGCACATCAATACATCCCCAAAAAGAAAATTACTAGCATAAAATGATGTTTCTATGACATTCTGTATTTTTCTTATATCTTCAAGTGTGGGATTTTTTTTTTTCAGTGCTGGTTGATCCAACTGCATCTGTTTGCTTTTTAGTCTTTAATTTATGTTGGGCTGTAAACCGTCCAAGTAACAATTTGAGTGATGCAGCAACAGAAGGTGACCCAGATTACACAACACTGAACGCTAATGCCAAGTCTTCTTGTTTAATGGCAGCTGCTCAAAGCTTTGTGTTATTGCTATTCACATGCAACAGACACAAATCAAACAGCCTCCTCAGGCACACATCCCGCAGATCTTCATTTTAAACATGTTCAAGAGCTGCTGCTTTTCATACACACACAGCAGCCTCACCAGCTGAGGCCATTTAGCCTCCTTGGCTTGTATTTACTCTCAGCCATCTGACACAATTATCAAGGAAACCCATTGTGACTTCCACTATTTTGCACACTTCTGTTTATGTGGAAGTTTGCCGAGAACATTTTTTCTCTATAAAAGTAGTTGGACTTTCATGCTCCCTCATAATGGACATATTTACAACACCGAATACATCACAGTTGTTTAATAACTGCTTTCTCTAGAGGCTGTGATTTAAAAAGTATATATAATACAGCAATACTACTAAAAAACTTAACATGAACAGTTTAAGCAGGGGATAAATTAGTCTAGATTTCAATCAGAAAGGTTTAGATTTACTGAATGAGTGGTATCAAAAAGCAGACTTTAAAGTATAGGTACAGTTTTAGCAGAATAATTTATTGCTGTACCTTGAATATGCGAAGCAACAAAATGCTTTCATTCCTTATTTTAAAAAAAATGTTGAAGCACAGACATCAGGAAAGCTATCAAGCAAGGAGTTCATACAACTTAGTTTCGTGGACCAAATCTTTTTGGCATCTCCATCAAATTTTTAAAGCCTTCTGACAACACAAGCTTTCTGCTAGAAGTGCATGTCTAACCATCTCCCCAGAGGACATGTCAGAACAATAAGAAAAAGTGCAAATCTTACTTTTTAAATGGATGAGCAGCAAAAAACTGAGGTAGAAGATGAGTAGAGAGTTAATTCTTGAATGAGCCATATTCATCTTGATAGGACATCCTCTGCCGAGTTGCCTGTTGTCCAAAGGGCTGGTGCTGATCCTCACTGCTTTCTCCTCATGTCTGAAGCTAAGGGCACACCCGGGGCACCCAGCCCCTTACGAGCCATCTCTGCCCGCGCCCCTCATCAGCCTGCTCCCTGCAAACCTGCAGACTTTGATTCAAAAGGCAGTTGTGCTTGTTAAGGTTTTACTTGGGCAGGTCCGAGTGATTTTTCAAACCCGGTGCAGATTTGTCTGGAGCTGGACTGGAGTCTTTCCCCGGCTGTGTGCTGGGGACGGCGCGGGGAGCGGTGCGCTCTGCTCTGCCCGGCTGCCCCCGCACCGCAGCCACGGCACAGCGCTCCGAGTGCCCAAACCTGATCGCTCATTGTCTGCCGCCAAACCCCGGCTACACGGCGCTCCTCCTAACTCACAGTGCGAGCACTTGACGTTTTCTTGCACAGTCAGCTCACAAACACTTTCTGCTTTCTGAGTTTTTCTGTCATCTTACACCGTTAGCACATGAAGTGAAAAGGTGAAACATCCCCACTCTCAATCTTTTTAGATATTAGTTAGATATTAGCCTGTTCTCTTCCTCAGTATTATTTTTTGGTTTGTTGTTATTGTTTACACTGGGTTCACTAAAAAGCACACTCCTGGCAGCTGGCGCAGGACCTCCGAGCTTCATCAGGTTGTGTTGTAATCTTGAACTGCTCATGGAGGAACCAGTCACTTACAGGACCAGGAGGTGTCAGAGCAGGATCGATAAGAGAAGGGGATGGCGGCAGGGGCTGGACTCCATTTGTTTATAGCCAGGGCTGGTATCAAACAGCTGTGGCTGGTGCAGGTGCTGTCAGCCAGCCCATACTTGGGGAGCCTTCCCCAGCTGCCACGGCGGCTCCTCACCCCTGCACGGCACAGGAATGTCCTGTTTGTGCCCAGCGTTGTCTCAGCGTGCAATGCCTCATCCATGGGTCACAACTGTGTTCACAGATAAAATTCTTGTGCTGGTCTAGCAGAAGGGAAGGTGAGGGCAGGCAGCAGCAGCCCCAAGGGCTGTATTCATCCCATGATCCAGTACAAACTCTGGCCCTCTGGCACCTCACACACCCAGTTTGTGTGTCCACTGTGGGGATGCTGTGCCACAGCAATCACTGCCACAATGCCATTCTGGCTCTGAGGCCAAGACAGAGATGAGCTGCCTATTTGGCAGTGAATCTCCTCCTTCCATCACATTCACCTCTACCAATCCTCCTGGGCCTTGGCTCTTGGCACTTGCCCTCCTTGCCTCAGTGAGAATCCAGGCATTCCCAAGCCCAGAACAGCCTGAAAAATCTGCTTGGTCATTGCTGCGTTATGTTACTGTCAAACAGGTAACACTCAATACATTTGGTGTTGTGTTTGTGCTCCCCACTTCAGCAGAATGTTAATCCCCAGTTCAGGAAGCCTTTGATAATGAGTTTAACATTACATGTACACTTAACAAAGTACAAACTGAAAGTCAAGCATATGCTGAAGGCCTCAGAGAGTAGGGAGCAGACTGTTGATGCCAACATGAATCCACTAAAGCTGTTTATAATAGGTAGGTACTTCCACATCACTCATTAAGCTCAGTGAACTGATTAATTTTAAAATGTCTCCTGCAGCAAAGCTCCTCCATCTTTCCCATCCCATTCATGTGTAGCTGCACTCACCCACTGCTGACCTTGTGGCACATCTTTCCAGACCCTTTCTTCCTTCTCCTGGCACCAGCAGCTCTATCATCTGCTTCCCAGGAAGAGAGCTTCCCTCCACTCTCTCACTCCCCTGAGCCTCCCTACTCTGTTCACCAGCTCTGGTCTCTCTGATGGCAACCCAGGCTGGATTTCCTGGCCAAATGTCATGGTCTGTGAGCATTATGATGAACAGGGGTCCTAGTGGAAAGTACTTAGATAACTATCAAGTTAAATGCAATTAAATGGCTAATTGTAGTTTTCAGCTCTTTCAATTTGTAATCCCCTTTCTTTTATATGTACATTTATAGCTGTTTGAATGTTTTCCTCTCCTTGCCATCTGTCTACTTAGTTTCTGTTTGAAATTATTCAGTAAGAGATATAATCATTACAATGTGAGCATGAAAATATCACTCTGTCATTTGGGAATTTTTTTGTTGGGCTAAATTATGCAGTTTAGCTCCGTGCTGATTGCCTGCTTCAAGTGCATTATTATTTAAATTTTTCACTATATAACTTACTTAGAACAACAGTATTTTCTGGATTCATATACTAGTCAATTTGAAAAAGAAATCCTGTGAGCATTCAGAAAGATAGACCCCCAATTTAAGCAAATACAAAGTTTTCAATTCTGAGGAATATGTGGTAACTACTGCAAGAAAACAGTCACATCTATTAAATCTGGATATTTTTCAGAAAAATACACATGTACATGTAAAATCTGTACTCTAAATAAAATTAGCACTTCTCAGACATATGGATATGCCACTGATTTGAGAACTTAAATGTATTGTGTTAACACATATGCTGGCATTGGAATTAAGTACTCTGCCATGTAACTCTGTGGTAATTACAAAACATACAGCAAGTGCATGAACACATCCTAGGCCTTTTGAAAGTTATTAAAATACAATCACTTTCAGAATAGCCAAAAGAGCTGCTTTTTTTAACCTGTTTGAAACTTAGCTCTGGATTTCCCAATGCCTTTTTTCAAATGTTTCTTCTTCTTCGTGAGCTATTCATATCCCAGAATTTAATGGAGAATAAACTAAATTAACTTATCACTGCCCTAATTCCTTGAAGTTGCCTACAGGAGGAGGTTTGAATTTCTGCATGCATATCATTTGTACATGATGAAACATAACATCTAAATGTAATTTCCATGCTTTCTCAGTAGAGCTTAGCTTTGATGAGATTCTGCAGTCATAAAAGTCAGAGGTTATGCCATTTTCTCAGGAAAAAGGGGGTTGTGTTGTCATTTGCTTTCACTTAAGTGCTGCTTGTTCTGTTCTGATTGCTTCCATGCAATAATAACATAGTGGTATCAGACTACACTAGTCAGTGTCATCTCTTCTAAAACATTTTATTGCAACTCTCTCCAACTAATTTCATGATCTAGCATCTTTTGCTTCCTGATATAAGCAGTGTTTTCAAGTTTCAGATGTCAGCAGTACTAATTAATTGTGTATCTTCTGCCTCTCACTGCTAGGCATGTTTTCTGATTGTTCAATGTTGCTCCCATTTAAAGTGCAATTTTTATTGGCGCCATCCTGTGCCTTCTAGGTCAAATATATTTACAGGTGATTTTCCTAAGTAATTGGTTCTTCTTTTCCAGTCTGTACAATGTTTTGGTTGTTTTAATGTAAACTACAAAATGAACATAAATTAGAATAGTTAAGTAATTAATGTAAAGTGTAAAAGATGCAAGTGGAAGATGTGAGTTTACAAAATGCCGGATGCTGACAAACCTGAAGCTTTTATTAAATCCCTTTGTTCACTGGCAAGTAAGGCACTGGTAATAGTCAGGAACAGGTGGGTGATTTCATGGAAGAGTGGAAGAGTGACTGAGCTAAAGATAACATTTGCCCTGGCGAAGTTCTGGATATACAGAACTCAGCTGGACAGTGGCCCTTTGCGACCCGCACAAGCTAGATGTGCTTTCAGCAGGTGGTCCCTTCCCACCATATATTCCTGTGATTCTCTGAATATAGCATTAGATTTCCTGCACAAGCTCCAGCCTATATTAGCTCAGTCCCCAATTTTGTATACCTAATGCAGAAAGCCTCTATTTATAAAATAGTCCATTTTTCCTAGGGGCTTTGATTTTCTTACTAGTATTCAACGGTGCTTCTTGTGTACATGTTCTCAAGTTGTTGCTGAATTTCATCAGAGATGAAACTGGGATTCTAAATTTCACTGGTGTTCCCAGTTCACCAATGGGAGAGCTTCATTTATGAAAACCTATGGAGCATTAAAGCGTGAAGTCACTCTGGTCTGACATCACGGTTTGGGCATTAAAATACATTCTGAAGTATTTATTGAAAACTCAGGATGATGGAATTTCGTAGAACAATTGACCTGACCAAATCATCCAGATCATCTTCCTGTTTATGGTACTTTATGTATCTCTTCATTAAATAGGTCATAGATATTTTTTTTTTTTCTTTAGCTTGTTGCACTTTAGGTAATTATGAATGGACAAACCAAGGCAATGGATAAACCAATATGAAAATAGATGGCTAAAAGGTCTTGTAGATAGAGAGTTGTATTGTCAGAGGAAGCTGTTTACTTCATTAACAAAACCACTAGAGATCTATTTGCGTTTTAATTAGGCTCCTTGCAACAAGAACAACTCTTCCAATTGCACTGATTTCCTGCAACATTTGCAAAGTTAACCACCCACAAAAGAACTGGGCAAGAGAGAATGGGAATCTCCTTTGGCCCATACTTTTCCACAGACAAATATTTTATGACTATATTTTAACTTCTTAGTCCATAAATGTTACTTCTTTTGAGATTTCTTTTCCTTTTTATTAGGCTGTAAAAATATTTGGGGTTTTGAACTCTTGCTTTGCTCCTTTTCTTTCTCTGCTGGAGTAAAGCACCAGAGCACAAGCTTCCAGTTCTGTCCATTTTCAGAGTATTCATGGTTTTATGAAACTGAAGGGCTTTATCTGGAAATGTAAAATTATTTTCCAAGACCTGCCAAGCATATTACTTCCTTAAATGTAATACATTTTTTGAAATTATGACTACTTTTTTGATTCTGATGGTAGCTAGCCACTTTCTTAACTGAGTAATGAGGGATTTCTACCTGCCAACCTAAAATACAAATTTAACCAAAGATTACAGGAGTGTCAAGCTGATTTGCTCAGATATATCTAATTTTGGATGTGATAGAAATGGTGGAAGCAGTAAAAGCTGGTTTGGTTTTCACATGAAGTCTCTCCTGAGTATTTCACACTTAGGTAGGCAAAACAAAGTGGCTGTGTAAGGCAGGACAGGATTCCCCTGGGACCTGCAGAAGTCAATAATGTGTGTGATTCACTTATTCTTATCTTTGATGAACTTTTGTGAAGTAACATGTTTTCATCGCATTGTGTGTGGCTGGGAAGCAGGGATCAGGGAAGTAAGGAAGCAAGAGGCATCACCAGGGAAGCAATTTCAATCAGATTAATGCTAGGTCAGGTCTTGTCAATGCAGATGAAAATTGGCAATTAGTATTCTGTACCTTGCTGCTGATGATCTGTCTAATCAGGAAGTTTCTGTCTGTACCAATAAACTTCCTGGGAGTGTCAAGGTTATAGGAGTGCTTGAGAAAATGAGGCAAATCGTGTTTTTACAAAAGCTTATACTAAGATTATATAATTAATAATTTTATAATTAAAATATTAAAAGCGTATTAAAAGATTATATTAAGATCTAAATGGGTTGTACATTCATTTTTCCCTTTGTGCTTTTCACTTCAGCAGACTAGACATGTTAACAGTCTTACAAATTCTCTTCTAATTTTCTTTTTAATTTCCTTCAGACTGAGGTAACTCATACTACAAACCAGAAAGACCTAAACATGAAAGTATTGGAATTAAATTGAAAATCCAATTTGTTACAGAAGACAGAGCTGTATAGTTCAGCCACACTTTCAAAGATATTTGGAGAAGATTTACACAGGTTTGTAGGATGATTTCACCTGATCAACACGAAGTGGTTTTAGAAGAAATTCAGACCCAACAATTCCAGCAGGCAACAGTGTAGAGGAGGAGAAAGAGCAAGAGTCAGGAAGGCAGGATTAGTAACCAAAGATGCTTGATTTTAACACACACTTTGTTTACTTCTAGTAAACACTGTAATTGTCCTGGGGATAGGGCAGGATGATGACCACAGTCATATGGAGAGGCTGGGAAGGAGGAGATGCTTCTAAAACTGTTGTTTGAATTTTGGTCTTTGCAAATAGAGAAAGGTGACAACAAACCTGGTTTCACAGGCCGAGCACTGGGCTGAGGGACAGGAAACTATTTCTTTCCTTGTTTTTGCTTCACTGTACTTGCAGTGATAAATCATTTTAAGGTAGTGAAATTTGCAATGCAAAACACCATAATACTCAAAAAGTAACTTTTGTAACAGGCAAATACAGAAGTTTCTTAATGTTTCACGATCTCTAATATTCCTTATAATTTTTTTTCCCTTTCCTGTATTCAGTCATTGTATACTGAGTGTGACAAGGTTTTGAAAAGCATCTGACGATTTGGATCTCCTGGATTTGCAGGTTTTCAGTTAAAGGATGTGACTTCCAGAAAGTGCAAAGCAAAATTTCCCTGTAGGCATATCTGAAGTGTCTCGGTGTGGATCCTGGCAAGCACTGAATTCCTCTTGGAAATGTTGGCCTCTGTGTTAAAGTATTAGATAATATTATGGGAACAATAAGCAGCGGTAGGTGCCCCAAAGGGATTTCAAGTTTCTGCTAAGATTGGGTAAGACAGCATTCATCTTAATGCCAATGCCTTTCTCAAAGGCTGCAGTTTTGTACTGAACTAAATCCTGAAAGTTTGTCAGTTTGAATTACATTGTTCACAAGGTACAATGAAATATTCTGGCTTCCAAACTTGTGCTGATTTCGATTATCTCACACCTAGTTCAACCACTGGTGGTGATGCTGACCTCAGTGATGATGATGTATGTGATGTCACCATGATCCCATGCCCATGAAAGGAAAACACCCCCTGGGTGAAGGTGGCACAGTTTGGCCTCTAAGCATCATGTTGGATGTGAAGGGGGGAAGGAGGAGACATCCTGCTGTAATTGACTTATATTCTTCAAGTATCCAGAAAGTCCCTCAAATCACCAGGGAGTTTGTTCCTGAGCTGCATCTTAATTTTTGTGTGTGGGCAAGCTGAGATCTTTGCATATGTTGGACTTCACACAGTGCTTTCCATTTTCCTGGATATCAAGTCTTTTTCTGTTTTTTCTTCCTTTTTTTTTTTTTTTAATGGCATTTTTATAGTAACTTCTTCCAGAACACTGAAAGCCTGGGTGAAGATGCTTGTTATGCATGGGCAGCTGCTGAGAGGTCTGGTTCTTCACACCCAGTTTTGACTTTAACACCAACATTCACCAAACGTAGTTTTGTGGGACTAAGACTTCTAAATCTGAGTGTTTCTGAGTTTCGGGGGCACAAGAATTTCTAAGCCAGCACTTCTAATGTAATTACAATTATCAAAGAAACACGATTTTGTTGTCAGAAACTGCATCTTCAGTGCCTTGAGTATAAGCAAGTTGTTTAAAAAAGGTGTATTCACAGTAAAACCCAAGAAATCCCCACAGCAGCACATCCTGTATGTGTTGCAGCAGCTCCTCATGCTGGCAGGGTAAGATTTTCTCTTAGCTTTCAACTGCACTCAGAATTGAGGATGTTACCCACTGGTGTGACAGAGTGACGAGGAGCTCCACATCCCCACAGCACTTTTGAAAGACTTTTAGTCCCCAGCTAAACCTACAGGCATAACTCACATACCTGAAGAACAGCAAATGCTGAGCTCTTTCAAAAATGTAGCCCTGCAAGTTGCTGAGTGAACTGTAGTCTAAAGACACAGCTCATACAGCTCACTCTTCCAAAGTAAGATTAATTGGAGTGAATGAAACAGTCTCTGGCAGCATCTGACTACTGAAAAATGGATAAACATTATGAGCCATGTTAACCTTGACCCCCCTCGACTCCTGCAGCAGCAAAGTCAGACTTCAGTATTAATTTGATGAAGTAGATTAATATAACATGTCCTTGTATAACACTGTCTTTAAATAAGCTGGGAAACCAATAACCCACAAGAATTATACCAAATTCCATTCTGACATGGCAATCACAACTGTTCAAGAAATTGAATTCACTTTCTGAAGGCTGGGCATGCAGGATGGACTGTATTTGCTCTTCCCTCCATAAGAAGCTATGGACATAACGAGTCTAGTAGGTTGCACTATTTGTGCTCACTCAGTGTGACACTCTAACAGTTTGGCATTTCTTTAGGACCATATTTTCTGTGTCAGAAGCCACAGTGATTCTGAAAATAGGTTTTATACTTGTAATTCAAGAAAGGAAAGAAATTTTCTATCTGGCCAAATTGATGCATATTTTACATGTTCTGTAGCAATAATAGGTGAATTTATCCACTCACATTTATCATGAGCAAAAGTAAGTACGATTGTTTTGTACTGTATGCCACTTGAATGTGAGAGCTCTTTTCCAAACACTGAGCAGAAATTCAAAGTTAGACAAATCACCTTGTGTTTGAGCTGGCCACAAATTTTTGAAACCTTTCAGAAGGAAGAGGGTGAGGTTTTATACTTTATTTCTCTGTGTGTTGTGTGTGTGTAGTTGTGGGGTTTTTTAAAGCATATTCTACTTAAAAATTGCTGAAAAAAAGTTTTGGCAATTTTAAAAGGTATAATGTTCTTGCTATTTTTTTTCCTTTGAACAAGTAAAATAATTTTAAGGTGTTTTGAAAAGTTTGAAGCATAAATTATGATTCCTCCAACCAAACCTTTCAACTAATCCAAACCACTTCTGATATCACATATTTTCAAGGTAATAAACAAATATTAAAGATTTCAGTCTGTGGTTTAGTTCAGAAAAAGAAAAATATTTTCAAAGGAGAAGAAAGTAATCTCACTCCCAGATTTACTTTGAAGTCTCTTGTCCATGTCTTGATTCAAATAACATGCACTAGTGGACACAGAATTTAAAAAACACTCAGAAGAAGAAAAGCAATAACAGATCTTTAGCACGTAAAGGCACCCAAGTTCCTGTCAGCCCTTTTGCCACAGAACCCAACAGCACTAAGAGCACCCGTGGTTGTTGTGGCTGAGGTTGGCAAATGGATGGGTGGCATAAAATTCAGCTACAGAAAAGGATGAACAAGCATAACTCCTCCAGAAGGAAAGCAAATAGCCTTTCAAAGGGTTACAGTGCTCTGTCAGTTTTGCCTAATAAGGGAAAATTAATTCACAAACTGGTTCTCCCCCTCAGCTATTTTGGAAATGAATGCTTCTTTCCAAAGAACATTACTCTTGGGATGGCGACAAACTACACTAAAAGAGACCTGTACAACCAATCATAATGTACTGAAATTCACTGGAAGGGGTTGAGCTCCAGTGACACCCCAGGCAGCACATTGGTTTGGTTCATTTTTTCATTTGGGAAGGTCATTGTTACAAGGTGATTGTTACAGGGTTTCATAGGGTTGTGCTTCCTTTGGAATGACCACAAGAAGTTCTTCTCCTGCTACTGCATTTATACAGACATTTTACTAACTCAGTTGTCATTGACTTGTTGTTAGGTTTTTTATTTGGTTAGTATCATTCTTTAAAAATAACTTACCTGTAGCCATTTTCTTGTACAAGCGTGTTGTACAAACTGGCTGCTTATGTGCACTGGATTGCTAACAAAGCAGAATGAATTCTGTATTTCCTTATTTTTTTGGTTAAAACACCTTTTCTGTGCTGTATGCTTGGTTTTTTGACTGGAGGCATGTTTGTCTTTCTCCAGGTTTTTAATAGTGGCCTCAAAGCCTAATTAATTTACTTGTAGTCTGCCTCTTGATATCAGAACCTAATTATATTTTCTTGGGAAAATGTTGTAATTACTATTCAAATGTAATTAAGAGAACAGATAATGAATGTCACCTAAAATAAAACAGGGTTCTGAAATTCTCACTTACACTATAGTGTTGCTCCAGAAACAGATATAATGCTTTCATTATGTAATGTTTGTTTCTAACGGTTACACAAGACTCGTAAGCTTCGTAACTGCAGCCTTTTATCCAGACTGTGAGTAAATGGGCAATACATCATAGAGTATGTAAATTCAGACAAATAAACAATGACAGTTAAAATGCTCATCTAACGCTAGAGCATCCTTCAGTTTCTGCAATTGTGTCTCTGGGGAAAAATGTGTTGTAGATTAGACATACTTTTGACTTTATAATTCAAAACAAATAGCATCTACAAATTACATGGATAGTGATCCAGGAGGGTGCAGGATAGCATTTTAATGTCTCCTACACCTTGAAGTGCCCTGCCTCTCTAGCAGAGAGATGGAGTTTGATTCCCTGACGACTGTAACCATGTCGAGGTTCTTCACAAAGGGAAGGAGCAGAGCTCTGGGAAGCCTTGATAAACAATGAGCTGATAGTCCTATCTAAGTGCTTCTAGCTGTCCTTATAATTACACAGCAGATATTATCCGAAGGCACAAAGGCTTAATAGCTGCTGGTAATTTGTCAGCTTCATGTGCTGACCTTCCAACGAATTATGATCAGCAGCCTTCCAATTTTTTACCCCATTCAGAAACTTTTATGCATTATACTCTATTTCTGAAAAGCCTTCAATAGCAAATGTATTTTTTTTTCTCTTATATAAAAACTACTGAGCACATTGTACACCCAGGTTTCTACAGGCACGTATAGTTGTGTCTTAACCTGTGTACCAAATTCTGCTTTCTACTGGGCAATGTAAGAAGCTTTTAAACTTGGTAATTGAAATGAACTAGCTAGTTCAGTACCTCTTCCTTGTGTCATTGCAAGCAATACATTCCTGAAGACCTTGGAGGACCACAACTAGGTGCTAACCTGAACAAGAGTGGACTTTGACACCTTAGTGCCTCATTTCTTCAGCTCCAAACAATCCATACAGTGAACTAGGTAGCCTCTCAGTAAATCAGCCTGATACTAGGTCAAACTTGCTCTTAAGTTTCAAAGAAGTATAAGCTAAACACTTTCTATATCCTTGCAAGAGTACTAGATAAAAAGCCTGGGATCTCAAGTATTAATCAGTACAAAGCTGTCACCTTTAACTTCATGTTCTCTATAAACTTGGATAGATAGAAGGATCTATTAATATTACATACATAAAAAGATTAGCAGTTTTAATGTAAAATGCAACTACTTTTCTCAGGGATTAAAAATACATTAATGCTTATGGAAAGGATGGGGAGAGAGAGAGACAGACCAGAATGGCTCTTAAGTGTATTCTGTGGCCCAACAAACAGCACCAGGTCTGACTGTAATAAAGCCCCAATTACCTAATCTAGGGGAGGATAGCTGGCATCTCCTTCTACCCAATGATTTAATTTGGCCTGTCATCCAGGGATAATTGGTTTCTGGTTGACTGGAAAAAGTGACAGTGACATCAGCTCCCTGCTACCCTCCATGACTGAGATTGTTGTTGTCTCGTACCAGGGCCTCAGCACTCAGGGTGCACCGGCAGCTTCACAGGTCTCTCACCAGGCAGTGCAATGGAAATGCAGCAATGTAAGATACACAGAAACCTTTTCATGCTGTTTACTCTGTACATTTTCATGATACATTTTTGAGAACTGAGATTATTTCTGTACAGGAAAGTCTGGTTACGCTTGTTTTACTTGCTAATTTGATAATGTTGTTTCAGTTACAATGGGCTAAGGCAATAAATAAGGCAAGATTTATTGGGAGAGGCAATACCTTTTACTAACCAGATGATATGGCTGGAAAAATAAAGATGATTTTGGGCACATGAAGTCTTCTCAAGGTCACGTTCTCAGAGCTGGGACACTGTTTTTATTTCCAGCGGTGACATACACCAGCTGAACTAATAAAAGATACTTCATTTCTCCCCAATTCTTGCCTTGTTTAAAGGACAATACCTTTTTGAAGCTAGTGATGTGTTATTGCAAAAGGTTTAATGTGCTCTGTTGAAAACATCACCCAAAACAACAGAAAATGAATGTGTTAAGTCCTTGTTTCTTCTTTACACAGCTTCAGGCAGGGGGTACAGCTTTCATTTACAATAATTTTGTAGCACTGCATAAGACTTACATCAGTAGAGGGCAGACAGATATTTCCTCCAGTGCTATTCTCTTTGGTTCAGCTTTCCTCTCACCCTCCTTTCTCCTGAGCTGCCAGGCACTAGTGGATGGGCTGGAGCAGGCACGGATGGCAGGAAGATACTCAGGCAATTTCCCTTTCCCCAAGGATTTCTTCAGTTGCCATATTTTTTGAAGTGTGAAGGCAATGCAGTGCACCTGTGAACCTACCTGTAGAGCTGGCCTAGTACTGAGTTCAGAATTAACACACCTAGCATTTCTGCTTTATTGTGACAGCAGGGAGTGTCTTGTTCCTGGCCCCTGCTGATTTCACCTCAGGGCTGCACTGGATTAGCATTCCATGAGGAAATCTGTTCTGTGGAGTCTGTAGCCATACAGCTCTCTGCAACCTCCACACTGTATGAATCCCGTGGAAAAAGATGGCAGGGGCGAAGATCATTGTTATTCAACTCATGTCTGCCTACAGAACACCCCAGAGAACAAAACCCACGCAGAGGTGGTGTCCACCCTTCCCTGCACTAAACTGCCCAGATGGAACGAGGCAGGCTGATACAGTCAGAGTGGATCTGACCTCCTTCTCTCCACGTTTCACTTGCTGCACTTCAGAGAGGAGACGAGGGGAGAAGCCTGATCAACATGATTCACGTGTCAAACATCCATAATAGTACAGCCAGCCTCCAGCTGATTAGTGCCCCAGAGAGTCCTGAATTGAGAGACTGGGGTGGTCTTTTCATGGCCTATGTGAAAGAATTTCTTGGCAATGGTTCCAGCAATGGACTTTATTCAGCACTGTTGGCTAGAAAACCTGTTGGAGTCTCTAGGCAATCTTATAACCCTTTCACTTCACAGCCTAATTTAAAACATTTGTGTGTATGTGGTGATTGGCAATAAAATACAGAAAAATCTCAGACTAGAGGAAGTATAGGCTTTGTGGGTTCTTCCCTAGGTCCCACCCATCACTGACACATCTGGGATACAAAAAGGAAGAATGACAGCATGGGTCATGTTTCAGCAGTGTCATGCACCACGAACCCATGGCAAAATAGCTATAAAATTCCTAGAGAGAGACACATTTACCTTAACAAAAATGTTGTGGCCAAAGTAAAGGCAGTTATTTGGAAGAGGATGTGAATGTATGTGCTACTAGATTTATAACTGGGTACTTACAGTGGTCAGCTCTTAAGGAATATATTGGGAATAACTGAAATAACTCAGCCAGGTATTAAAACTTGCATGCTATTTTTATGTAATTTTATTTCTGTTTAGTTGGCAGCTAACTGCTTAAGAGTTGATTCCCCATCTGCTTATTGTTTAAATAGTATTTGATTCAAGTATCCATAATTTCTAGTTTCACTGTATCTCAGAAGGGAAGATTTTGAGCTGGAGAAAGTATTTTAAGATGAAAGCGGCTCCTCCAACACCAAACCTTCTTGCACAAAGCTACTTCTTAATTTCCAACAGTTCAAAACTATTTATTTGATAAACATACTGTTTTCCTGGACAAATCTAAGCAGCTGCATTTGCCAATGCTGTACAGTCTCAACATAGGTGAGCAAGTGCTTATCCTTTGATTGATGCTGTCTTTAATTAAAGTCAGCTTTTTAACCTATGTGGGATACTCTCTTAACTGGCAAGAAAATGTAGCATGAATAAGCATTGGTACAAAAGGGATTAATGTAGTTAAATTTTGTCTGTACTGCTTGTACTTTGTACCAACTGCAGAAGATTTAATGCTGAAAGAACCATAATGACCCGAGATTTCAAGGACATTTTGTTTCCAGAGCATAATTATTGTGGCAATGCCAGGCATGGTAATGGATCACTTAGCACTGTATGATTTTTCTTTGAACTAAATCCTTCATGTATCATAAAATAGCAAGAGAAAAAAAAGTGTTACCTAGGCTTGTGCTAAGTCAAAATGCCTGCTGAGCTTGTACAGTTTGGCAATTAGCTGTAGATGCTTTGTAGACTGCCAAGAAACCACATTGTACTCAGCACAGAGTAAATAATATCAGCAACAACTGAAGAAAAAATCAGGTAGTTATCTAAGGAAAAAACCCCAAACTCTTCCCTAAGCCCCCAGCAACACAGTAGAAACTATGCAAGACTCAGGCCAGTCCCAGGGAGCACTTCCCTAGCTTGGTTATGTGTGCTGGCAAAATTGTTCTCATCGAGGCTGCATTTTCCTTATGTATTTCACTCATGAAAACTGATGAAGCACTTAGTTTTAGACTTTCCAAATGAGGGATTTGCTATGGAAATAGTAAGACCCAAGAAGCCAATTACCACTAATGATGTTTTTATATGCTTGCTATTCAGATTAGAGTGAAATGTAAGGCGCAGCTTAAAAGTGCCTTGCTCTAGAACTTTCTTTTTCCATGCAAAATCATAACAGATAAACTTCTCGAAAAGAGAAACTTGTTTTTACAGTTTTTGTACAGTTTAACTGTGACTACAGAAATAAAAGGTGGGCATGCACAAGGAACATCCTAAAAGAGCAGATGGCTCAGAGATAAGTAGATTTTTGTCTTCAGCACAAGAAAACCATAGTAATCTTGATTGCTCTATTTTTATTGACACCATTGTTTCACTATAGAATAACTGAATAAAAGAACTGATACTACTTAAAATATTATTTGAAATAGTTTGCTATTGAATTAATTTGATTGCAATACACTATTAAAAAAAAAACCAACCAAACAAAAAACAACCCCAAACCTAAAGCCAAAGCTAAATAATTGTAGACTTAAAGGAAAATGCAGGGCGGTGAGTACAGGTAGTACAGCAACACTCAGGAAGTAACAAATGCTTTAAGAACATTCAGTATTTATATTGCATTTTTATGGAAAAATGCAACACCTTCGAGTCACTTTGCTCAGTATCTGTTTACAGATCATAAATACAGAATGCACGTCGTGGAATAAACTTTAATCCTGCATTAATCCTTCTTTAAGGCTGTCAGGAAAAACAAGCTCATTCTCGGTGTCACATTGTCACTGGCAGTTGGTTATCCTGGGAGAGATGGAGCTGGAAGGAACAGAAGGCAGTGCCTTCGATACACGGAGGAGCCGCAGCCCGAGCGGGTCCCCCGAGCCGAGGGGCACCCCTGGAGCCGCTCCTTTTGCCACCCGGGAAGCGAGGAAAGTGGGAGTTTCACAACTATTTGCGTCAGGTGCTTCAAAACACTCAAGCAGGAAACAAATTCAAACTCGTGTTATTGAACAGGACAACGGGAAGCACGAAACCCGGGAATTTCCAAACCCTTATGTGCCCTGCTTCGAAGCAGGAGACAGACTCAGTGGGGTATCATGGCGCAGAGCCGGTGGCAGCTCGGCCATCCTGAGTCCCTGGCGCTGTTTGGGCGAGCGCTCCCGGTTCTTGCTCGCTATTTTTACCCTCCGGGCGGCGTTCCGGCGCTGGGCCCTGCCGGGGCGCGGCCCCCTCACGGCCCCGGCCCCGTTCCCGCCCGCGCAGCCGCCGCGCCCCGCCCCGCTCGGAAGCGCCGCCGTGACCCCGCTGACGCGGGCGGCGGTCCCGGAAGCGGCGGGCGCGGGGCCGGACCGGGGGCAGCGGCGTTGGGCAGCCGAGCGGCCCCGGGGAGCGCCCGGCGCCGCGCAGGTGCGAGGGACGGGGCTGCGCCGGGGGCAGCGCGGGGGAACGGGACGGGGCGGGGCGGGACGGGACAGAGGGGCGGGTGCGGCCATTTTAAGCCCCGCCGGACTGCGGCGTCCTCGGTGCCCCCGCGCTCGGTGCCGCCGATCCCGCTCGGGCCGGCCCTGCCCTGCCCCGCCCTGCCCTCGGCGGGGGACAAAGGCAGCGTCCCCGGGTCCCCGGGCCGGGCCGGGAGGAGCGCGGCCGCTCGGCGGGGACAGGCGCGGCAGGGCCGGGCCAGGCGGCCCCGGCAGGCGCCGGGCGGGTCCGGCCCGGCCCGAGGAGCAGCTGGGGCGGCTTTGCCCTGGTGGGGTGAAACGGGAAGAGAACGAGCTTCGGTGTTACAATAATAACAACAGTGCACGTCCGCCTGGAGTGGTGCACAAGCTAAATGCGGCCGGGAGCCGAGCGAAGCCAGCCCAGCCGCCGCCTTAGAGCTAATAATAGGCAGTGTCTGCTCGCTGGCTCGCAGCAGGTTATGCCGTGGTCTGAAACGCGAAGAGATTTTAGTGATTTAATAAAAGCCACAGTTCCGCAGATACATAAAACTAACAGTGACATATAGAAAGCATTATTAAAAAGTGAAGTAATGTTTAAGTGCTAAGAGTAATTTTTATCATAATTCCTTTGCAGAGTATGAAATTACTGTTACATATTTTCTTAAGGTCCAGAGCAGGACCAAGTCTTCACAGGTATTCTTTGCTGATCACCTATGAAGCTCCTGATCCTGAAGTTGCACTTTTGCAATGAAGAAAAGGAGACGGCTCGCTGCAAGTCTAAATGAAAAGGTTCATCTTGGCCATGAGAAAGATACTTCAGAACAGATTCTTGTAGTGGACTGCGCACAAGAAATTGTCTCCAAGTCTGCAGAAATAGTTCCTGCAGATCAGCTCGGATCTTCCCAAGAACTTTCACCATCCCCAGAACAAAGAAAGCTCCTAAGCTCATTGCAATATAACAAAAATCTACTTAAATACTTAAATGACGATAGACAGAAACACCCATCGTTTTGTGATTTACTCATAATTGTAGAAGGAAAAGAATTTAGTGCTCACAAAGTTGTTGTGGCTGTTGGGAGTAGTTATTTTCATGCCTGTTTGAGTAAGAATCCAAGCACCGATGTCGTCACATTAGATCATGTAACTCATTCTGTCTTTCAGCATTTGCTTGAGTTTCTTTACACTTCTGAGTTTTTTGTGTATAAAAATGAAATTCCATTAGTGCTGGAAGCAGCAAAATTCTTAGATATCATAGATGCAGTGAAGTTACTAAATAACGAAAGCGTTTCCAGTGTACAGACTGATGTGGTAACTGATGCACCTACACCAGTAGAAACACTCAGTGAACTGACAGGTAAACTATTAAATAGTCATCAGTGCACTTTTTGTGGTCGAAGTTTCTGTTACAAGAAGTCCTTAGAAAATCATTTGGCTAAAGCCCACCGCCCCCTTTCCCTGGATAGAAAGCATGGGTTAAAAATGGTTGAGAAAGCCAGCTTTTCCACCAGACGCTCCACGAGAAGCCGTAAATGTCCAGCTAAATTCGATACCAGTGACAATGAAAGCGGTGATGCCTCTGACAGCAATTTGGAAAAAGTCAGTTCTGACAAGGAGACATCTGAGAGAAGTGAATTTGAAGACAGTGAAAGTGAGTGCAATGCGGACGAGGATGGGCAGGAAGAGGAAATGTCCGGTGAAGATTCGGAATCTGAAGAACAAAGTGAAAAGGAACAGAATGATGCTGAAGAGGGTTCTGAGGCAGTTGACTCAATGGGGAATATTCCTGAAGGCTTAGCTCCAGTCATCATTCAAAGCAGCAGCAAAAAACTACTGCAGTGTCCAAAGTGTGACAAAAAGTTTGATCGAATAGGTAAGAGTGAGTTAGGTTGATCTTGTTCATGGTGGTGCTGTTTATGTAGGAAATAAACCAAGCTTTTTCTCTGTCCTGGAGGGTGAACATAAGAATTTCTGGATCATCTCACTGATCCGGTGTGCTGCTAATTTCTTGAAGTGTATTAAGTTATGTCTGTGGTGCTAAATAGTTTCAATAAATTATCTGAGCAAATTATTTTAAAAATCTGCAAATACTACATTTATTTCTCTTTCACTGCTCTGGATTCTAGTTATTAACGTGGTGTGTAAAAGCTCAGCTACTGTGCAGAAATAAGTGGCCTGTGAATTTTCGGGTTGGAATGGTACAGTTTGGTTCTGCACACACTGAAAGCCCTGTTCTCTTTGCACTTTCATAACTTAGAATTCTAGTTCTCTGCTCAAAAAATACATGACAAGCATGCATTAAAACAAGCAATACATAAAGTATTTCTTTATAAGCTTGTATTACAATGGACAGTTGACTTATATGTAAATTTATGAGCTACAGAAGCTCATAAATTTACAGTACTATACAGCAGCATGCATGTTCTACAGAGAAAAAAGTAAAATCTAGTACAAAGCAGAGAGGCTGCTATTGACTCGAGGTAGGTTTATCCACAGGGTGGGACAGAATTCTGTCCTTAGAAAAAAAATGGCAAACAAGAGGGAATACAAGTGATGTGAAAGAAATGAGAGATTAGCATTTTTGTTTATGGTGGTGTGTTGGGTCCCAAATACAGATAATGTGCAAGGGTCTGTATCTTTTATTCAGTGTTTTGCTCTTTGAAAGTACCTTAAGATTATCAGTTTGTTGTGAGGCTGTTCCCCATTCTGCAAAGGTACTTCATGATCAGTGTAGTGAAAGAATAGTACTGTAACTTGCAGTATTTAAGAACAGACTGCGCTGTAGGGTTGAACAAGAGTGACTTGTAACCCTTGCACAGAATTACAGGAAGATGGAAGTGTTTGGAGGGACCTTGGACCAAACACACAGGTGAGCACTGGGCAGCTTTCAGGGCTGTAAGCCAGTAGGAATCTTAAGATGGATGTGGAGGGTACTTAGAGCTTGACAACATGTGGGAGAGATTATAGAACAAACCCCAAACATGCCTATTGCAGGTGATAGCTGTTACAGTTCATGCTAACAGATTTGATTTCGTTGTCCAGGCAAATACGAGAGCCACACGCGTGTCCACACGGGTGAGAAGCCTTTTGAATGTGATATTTGTCACCAGCGCTACTCAACCAAGTCCAACCTGACAGTGCACAGAAAGAAACACTCCAGTGACACTGACTTCCATAAGAAGGAACACAAATGTCCCTACTGCAATAAGCTGCATGCAAGCAAAAAGACCTTAGCAAAGCACGTCAAGAGGCAAGTATGAGCTTAATGTGTCTGGCATTTCTGAAGAAGCGTTTTTTTCATTTCAGAAGCGAAGATAAACATATGTATAAATACAGCATATTCTGCATTATTTTTATAGCTTTTTTTTTCAAATAAGTGCCTTTTCAGAGGGCATGGGGATTAGCAGTATCACCTAACCTGCTGTAAGAGATAGTAGTAGTGCTTCTATGGGGGTTGTGCCGAAAGTTTTTATTATAGATTTTAGAAACTTTCAGATGAGCTAGCACAGTCAGAACACATCAGTCTTAATAATTAGCTATAGTGCTTTTAATTTGAAGGCAGAATAAAATACCTTCTTTAGTTTTAGATGTCAGCGTTTTACTGTTGATGATAATAGGTGTATAAACCATTTCTATGCAGGTTCTTTTAGATAAATAATTTATGACAGGTCTAATTATAAGGTATTATTATTTTCATACTGCTTTTTTTCTTCTTTGTAAATATCCCTAAGTTGAAGTTGCCCTCTGTCTTACCAGCTGTTGTATGAGGTTCTACAGGAGTCCATAGTCAACACTACTTTCCAGTTACTCATGTCATTAGAATTGTTTCAGTATCAGTATTCTGTCCTGCCAGGGTGGTGATCAATATAAAGCTTAGATATTTAGTATTTGGATCATCTTCATCTCAGAAAGCTGTGACTATTTTCAGCTTCTGTCTTTCTCCTAGGTTTCATCCAGAGAATGTACAAGAATTTCTTTCTATAAAGAAGACAAAAAGTGAGGGTTGGAAATGTGATGTAAGTAATCCTTCAGTACTTTTGTTTTTTTCATATAGAGTTTGCCTTCTGTGAACTTTAATGAAAATCTTGTGTGTGTTTCTGTGAAATCTCAGAAAGCATTGTTAAGTGATGGTTACACGTTTGCTCTGTATGCTGATTTAAGGACTGAACTTTGTCTATATGTACAGCCTCTGGTCAGATACATAATACCAATTTGAATTCTAAAATGGTTAGAGGCAGTATTTTTTCATGTGATCAGTTATTACTGTTATTCAAATACATCAGTTTACAGATGATTAGACTTGAGTGTTATGAATACTTTAAAAACAGTATTTGCTCTCCTGTTAATTACACACATCAAGCACTGACTAGAAAGTATCCTGTTTTTAGGAAGGATCTCTCAATAGTGAGGAAAATATATGTTAAATATGAAACACTTTTGCATTTGGCTGCGTATGCATGTCAGCAGAGTTGTAAATTGGTGCTAAATTTGTCTCTAGTTGTAAAAGCATAGAATACTTTCCTTGATTTTCCCCAGGAGAGGTATATGTGTGAAACTACATCTGCTCTAAAAAGGGGTTTGTAGAGTTTCCATTCTCTGTGTGTATGCTGCCAAATAATGTTTTAAGGTTTCAGATGTGGGGTTTTGTTGTTGTTATTTTTTTTTAAGGGAACTTGTTTCCTTTTTCGTTTTTAGGGCAGCTGTTTTGTTTATGCAAGCTGCTGTATGCTGCTGTATGTGTGTAATATTAGGGGCTGTAACATAGCTACTAACCTTGCTTTATTTGGGAACTTTCACTTGTAAACATACAGTAGGAAGCTGGGAGGTACCAGCTGTAGGAATTTGTAGTGTTCATTGCAGCTGGTGAGATCATGGTTAGAGGTTTTTACACGGTTCATCAAAGGGTGAAGTTCATCAACTTGCAGGTGAAGTTGTATTGTATGAGCGTGGTACAGATTCTGTTTGTTACTAGATAAGAAACATTTTAATAGTGGCAATCAATTGTGCAACATTGTTGACGTTTGTCCTGGGAAAGTATGTTACCAGATGAGTGATTTGAGGAACTCCACTTCCTGGTTTGCGGTTTTATTTTTTAACTTGAAAATTGTAAGTAGAAATTTTTAAAGAAGTGAGCTGCTGCTCTTGTACAGCTCACGTGCATTGAAAATGGACTTGAATTAAAAGCAGGTAGGATCCCAACTTTTATGGCAGTTGGGACATTGAACAGGACCCTTGGGTGCTGTGCTGGGACTTTGTTTTCAGTTTGTGTGGTGTGTTCTGAGGGCGAAGGTGCCGCAGATGTAAGCTGCAGAATTCATTAAGATTGTTGGTTTATGCTGTAATCTGTTTGTGAACAACAGGATTTGCTGACCATATTTTAATCCTTGAGGAATAAGAGCAAATTAACACAAACAATAGATATTAATAGTAAGGAAAGGCAAGAGGGCTATTATAGTTTGTTCAAATATGGAATTTTCTTACAGCTATATTTAACATTAATGAGTTTTTAAACAAATAAAGCTGCTGCTTTTGATTTCCTTATTCATTTGTGCTCTGAGCAGCTGATTGCGCGAGTTAATATGTGGGAGTTGTAGTGCTCAGTTGAGCTGTCATAAACAACAGCAGGAGTCTCACAGGGAAATAAGTGAGCACTCTGTTGGTTTATGTTGAAGCACAGGACCCTGATGATAGATTGTAATACCTGGTTTAAGTGCCTAAATTTGAGCTGTGGATTCAGTTCTGTAATTGTACTGCGTGCTTACTTTAGTCACTACTGATAATGCTTAAGCATCTAGGTTTTGGTTAATGTGAAAGCAGTACTAAAAAGCACACATAATGTTAGGCTTGTGAAGGTCCTGTAGCTCTAAAATATATTTTGAGTTATATTTCTTTGTTGGTATTGGCATTTTCTCTTGAATATCTGCTGTCAGAGAATTTCCCAGAGGAAATAAAGGAACAGGTATGACTCAGGTTCTACAGTAGCTTATGCTACAACAATTTTTACCACAGTCCAACTAGGCTGTTTCAGCATCCAAAACCAAGCCAAAGCTATTTGCTTTTTTTCATTAGGTTATTTTCTGCTGAGTTACTGTGTTGAAACAGTCTAGGAAGAGAGTCTGGGGAGCCCTGGAGTCAGTAGAAAGAAGGATTGGGGAGGAACATGTAACTGCATGCAGGAGTTGCCAGTAGTTGATCTAGGCTGCCATGGATCTGCATCCTAATCTATACAGTACAGTCCTCCATGGTTTATGTAGAGCACAGGGTGGTTTGGATGTTGACTGCAAGTCTTTGCGTATTGGCATGGAGTAGGCTTTTGAAGAATACGTGTTCAGTATGACATTGGTGCAGAGAGCAGATGAAATAAACTGTTAGGAGTTTATGAATAGGAAAAGAACCTGGTTATAACTGATGTGTCTTTGACAAAATGTGTTATCATTTTAGATTTGTAAGAAATCTTTCACTCGAAGACCTCACTTAGAAGAGCATATGATCCTTCACTCTCAGGATAAACCCTTCAAATGTACCTACTGTGAAGAGCATTTTAAGTCCCGGTTTGCAAGACTGAAGCATCAAGAAAAATTCCATCTCGGTATAGAAACCTCCTTCTGACATGTAAACACTAGATTTAAAGTAAAAACTTCCCCCACCATTTTATGTCCTGGTCAGTCTGGTTTCCACCTCACCTCTTTTTACAGTTCTCTCTTCCACTTTTGGAGGAGAGTTTGTTTGAGGGGTTTTTTTTGTTGGTTGGGTTTTTACTTTTGTGTTCAGCTGCCTTTTTGAGGCATTCACTTGTACCCAAAAAAGTCAGAATTTGGCGGGGGGGAAGAAGAATTAAGGTTAGTTTGGTTTGAAAACTTTTTTGCATGAAGTTGATTCTCAACTATGGAGTCAGATTCTTCCTGAAGTTTTCAAAAGACCTTTTCCTTTCCTTCTGAAGTATTCTGCAGACTTTTTTATACAGCTGATTATTTCTGCTGGGTAGGAACTAGATGGGTGATAGGAATTTATTATTTCAAGTGGTCTAATTTGGCTTAATTGCTTTTGACTATGAATTCTAGATTTTTGCTTTACAGTCACGAAATCTGCCAAAATACCAGGTCTTAGAAGTAACTTAGCAGAAAGCTCACAAAATCTAACTAAAGTATGCCAACTGTACTAAACACAAATAATTTGTTAGACAAAACTTTTGCTTTGTAAATTGATGAGGGTTTTCAAAAGTAACCAGTCTGGGCTTGTAGTTCAGTCAATCCTACTCTGTGTGTCTGTCTGCTTGTAGGGCCTTTTCCTTGTGATATTTGTGGCCGCCAGTTTAATGACACAGGGAATCTGAAACGCCACATAGAATGTACTCATGGGGGAAAGAGGAAATGGACGTGTTTCATCTGTGGAAAATCCGTCAGGGAACGGTAAGGACTTGGCTGACTGCTTCAACTTCAGCAGAACACAGAAATCTTTAGCATACTTTGATTGCTGTTGGATATGCTTTATGTTTTAAACATAAATGAGACCATTTCAGAGCGTTAGTGTGTTAAAAGGTGGTGTCGGAGCCACAGGTAGCATGTGATTTTCTGATCACCTCTAAAATTAAGGGTGACAGCTGTAGGTAATTAGTTATGAAGTGCAAATACATTAAGGAAGTCGTACTTCTCATTCACTTCACTTACAGTTTCTCTGTTGTGCAAAAACATCTTGCAATTTTTTGGGAAAGATGTTTTCTTTAATGTATGTTTTCCAGATTTACGTTGGGACAGTGTTTCATTTCTTTCCTGCTACTGTTTCTAGACCCAATTGGTTCAGTAAATAGGTTGCCAGACTGTCTTTGAATGCATGTATAGGTGTGTATATCTGAATTTATACTGCCATTTGGATATATTGTGATCCATCACAGTAAAAGAAATTTAGAAAATGATAGTACGCTTCACTTTAAAGTGGCAGGGACATTGCTTAAAATTAAACTTTACTGCCTTTGTTAAACAGAACAACTTTGAAAGAACATCTGAGAATTCACAGTGGAGAGAAGCCTCATCTTTGCAGTATTTGTGGGCAGAGTTTTCGTCATGGAAGCTCTTACAGGTATAGATTTTTATTAAACAAGCTGCTAAACTGTTTTGCTTATTTGGCGATATATATGCATTCATGTAATTGACATAATTCTTTATAATGTACGTCTTTGATGTACTGCACCTCTGAGAGCATTAGTAAATGTTCTAAACATCTTTCAATATTAAAAATATATTCATAATCTGTGAGAATTCATTTAATTTTTAATACATTAGTGGCTTAAACACAAACAAAACCCTCTACAAATCTTTTCTCAGAGCTGAGTTTTTTGCACATCTAAAACTTCTGCGTTTTTGTTATTCAAAGAGAAAATAAGCAGAGGACTAAAATATCCCACTAAATTAATGCCACGTAAGAGAGTTTAGCTCAGTTCTCTCTTGCTATCTGAGAACAATTTTGGTGCACCTCAGCTGAAAGTTACTTCCTGGTACTTATGTGAAGCATTAAAGACTGCGTTTTCTGCTATTTTGCTTCGAATTAGCAGTACAGATTGTGTTAACAAAATCGCATTTTATGGTTATGTTTATGACTAAATATGCAGACTTCATCTAAGAGTGCATCATGATGACAAAAGATATGAATGTGAAGAATGTGGGAAGACATTTATTCGGCATGATCATCTGACAAAACACAAAAAAATACATTCAGGTAGGTATTTTGTTTGGAAATTGGCTTCAAAATTACTGTTTTGAAATAAAACCAAATAAAAAGTTCATTATGGATTTTTTTTTCAGTACATGCAATATTTTAGACCTGATAAAAGTTCCTGCCACTCTTTTTAAGGTTTACTAAAATAGAGTTAATCTTACATGTTTTAAAGGTTTAAAAGGCAGATGTTTCCTCCATGATACCATAGAAAGCCGAGGGACAGTCAAAAACATGTAACAGTGAATTGCTTTAAAAATCATAAATACAAAAAGCAAAAGTGAAAAAGGAGGATTTTTTAATGTGTTCAGATTTCTTTTTTTAATAGCAATTGTGTGAAACATTATTGCCACAACACAGAAGAAGCTGTCAGAGTCTCTGTCAAAGTTTGTACCCTGATCACTTTAATTTAAGAACATCAGAGAGATGTTTCTGAAGTCTCTCTTATGGGAAAGAGGGAAGGAAGGCTGAAGGAATCAGCCCTATGAACAGATGGGGATGATCAGGAGGAAGAAAAATAATCTGTTGCACTGAGAGCAGAAAGGTTATCAAATGTATAGGAAGAGCAAAGATTCACTTTTTCTCTACAGGATCCAGAGGAAATATGGCCTCCTAGGAGGCAAAATACTTTCTAGGCAGCATGAAAATATGAAAGTGATCAGAGTCTAAACTTCCTGAGTCTTTATTTGAAAGACAGCTTCTTTCCTGGTGTTTGAAATCATAGTATCTGCTATGAAATAAAGAAATCTTAGAAAACTCCAAGTACCAAAAAAAAAAAAAATCCTCTTTTCTGCTCTATTTGCTTTTCCCCTCTAGAAAGTTACATTCTTTGACTGTCCACACCCCTACTTACATGAGAAGAAATATTCTGCCACTTTGTGGAAGATCTCAAGATGACTAAAAAGCATCAAGATACTTTTAAACAGCAGCATAAAAGAAAAAGGTAACTATGTACATCAGGATAATTAAAAAGAGAAATACTGTGGTGTAGTTTTAAGTCCTACAAATAAGTAGCTGAAAATAATTGGTATGTTTCAATGAGCTTCTCTTTTAAAACAGCTGAATTATTGAAGGTATCACATTTCAGGTCGTATTGAAGAGAGTACATTCCCAGTCATTCACTTGCACCTCCCATGCAGTGAGCGTTTGGAGAAGTGTCTCTTGACTTGAACACAAATTTCTTTATAGGAATGATATGGAATAGTCCTACATAAAAAGTGGTAAAATCCTTACTCTGATAGAACCATCCCATTTGCTGAATTTTCTTCTTTGATAAGAGAAAATCCTTCTCCAAGTGAGGTGTGGGAGAGCTTGATGGGCTGAACTTTGGGAACATGATTATAGGTCATAGACATTTAATAAGTTTCAAAAGATTTAACCAAAATTTATTGAATTTTGCCCTTGTAGGTGAAAAAGCACATCAGTGTGAGGAATGTGGAAAATGTTTTGGCCGTCGAGATCACCTTACTGTTCATTATAAAAGTGTTCATCTAGGAGAGAAAGTTTGGCAGAAGTAAGTATGGGGTTTTTACAACTGCATAAATACTTCTGTGCTGTAACTGATGTTGTTGGGACTTGCATGTGTGAGCAGAATTCTGCTAATCTGTGTGTTTGTCATGCCTGTACCTCAGTCTTGATAGAGATATCATTATTACAGTTTGAAGGGAATGTCAGAAAATTGCCTTCACAATTTAAGCAAGATATTTCCTTTGTAGCATAATTAAGTCAATAAAAGCATTAAAAAGGATCAGATTTTAATCTGTCAATTTTATCTGTCTCAGTGTTGTTCTTAATTGATGGTTTGCTGTAATATTCTCATTGCAGACTAGTTAAAACTGAATTTATAGTCATCATGTAAGCACTGTGAGAATTATCTCACACTTAAGGTATTTTAGAAGCTGCCAGCAGATTAGTGGCTCTGAAAGTAGGTAAAAACTTTGAAACCCCTTTATGTCTCTAACTTGAAAATGCAATAGGGTTTTAAAATTCTTGAGCTCTAAAAATAAACCTCTCCGAGGATTGAAACAAACAGCCCTAGCTGTTTTTCAGATGATGTGTTTTAGCTGTTAGTACCCATTAGTGTTATGTAGAAGCCATTAAAGATGTGTCTGATTTAAAAGTACAGTACATTGCTTATTCTGGTTTTTTCCCTTGGTAGGCAGTAGCCTACCTAGAAATTCTGCCATTCCTAGAATCCTATTTATGGCCTGATTCTGTCAAAGTAAAAGCTCCTTGTGGGTGTTGGGCAAAAAAAATGTTACTTAAGGAGATTTTTGGGGTTAAAAAAGAAGTTTTGGTGGATTTTTCTTTGAATACTTAAATGTCATCCCAACAGACAATAAAATTGAATATTGAAAAGAATCTACTTGACCTTATTGGTATGTAGATGCCGGGAAATAGGAACATAAGTGAGGAAATTTGGAACGTTTGGTATTTAGCTATTTTGCAGTTAAAGATTTCAGAAAGGACTGTGCACATATCTTTGCTGTTAGTTGGTTGCAAAAAAATAACATGAAATGTCTTTTTTTCTTTAAAGATACAAAGCAACATTTCACCAGTGTGAAGTCTGTAAGAAAGTTTTTAAAGGGAAATCCAGTTTGGAGATGCATTTTAGGACACATTCAGGTAAAAATAAAATAATCTCCAACTAAACCACAAAACACGTAGGAATGTATTTTTATGCATCAATATTGATTCAATTATTTAATTCATTATGGTTGTTGAGCATTCAGAACAAGAGTAGGAGAAAGCAGCAAGATTTTATTCATTCTCATATACTGGCCATTCCTGAGTATGGTTCTCCATCTGTTTAGCTGGAATACTGATAATCCTCAGCTCAGGTTTGTGGGACACTCTACACCTCCTCCTTTAGTTCACTGGTGTGTGTTCTTCACAAATTTAACCTGACCTTCTGAATGTTTCTGTTCTCCAGAGATTACTGCACTTCAAGTGGTAATCTAAACAAAGATTGAACTCCCTTTGGAAAGGGTTATGTCCTTTCTGTTTGACCTTGTTTTTCCTGCCTTGTGTTTAGGAAAATCATTGTCCTTTTGAAATGGGTAGAAGTACAAACTGAGCTCATTTAATCCCAGTATCATAACAGTTGAAAGACTGTTCTTTTTAATTTAGTTTGTATTCTAATGTAAGTCCAAAGTATTGAGAGAATTGTACGTAAGGAGAAGAGCATTCCAGTATAACTTCTAAACAAACTTCTGGTGACTCTCTTGATTCCAGAATTGATGCCAAACTTACACTGTTTTTCAGTAAAATTGTTTTATAGTAGGTCTTGATGCCATAAACCATGGAAGGTATTTGCATATTCATGTGTGATCTGGTGTTACTCAGAAGATCTAATTGTTACTTCTCTGTTTTTACAGGTGAGAAGCCCTACAAATGTCAGATCTGTAATCAGTCTTTCAGAATTAAGAAGACATTAACAAAACACATGGTTATTCATTCAGACGCTCGACCTTTTAATTGCCAACACTGCAATGCGACATTTAAACGAAAAGACAAGCTGAAGTATCACATTGATCATGTTCATGGATCTAAGGCTGCAGAAGAGGCATTGGAATCTTCTCCAGAGGAAAAGCTAGTCTCCTTACCAGTGCAGTACACCTCTGATGACAAAGTTTACCAAACTGAGGCTAAACAGTATGTGGAACAGTCCAAACCATATCAATCAGAAGCCAAAACTTTGCTGCAGAATGTATCCCCAGAAGTGTGTGTGCCTGTGACTCTGGTCCCCGTTCCCATGCCAGACCCCCAAGCAGAGCTGGTGCAGCACAGTGCTCAGTCCCACGGCATCCTTCCCCCGCAGCCGGAGCAGCCGGATTATCAGCGAGCGACGGAGCTCTCCTTCCTCGAGAAATACACCCTGACTCCACAGCCTGCAAATATTGTTCATCCTGTAAGGCCTGAGCAAATGTTGGATCCTAGAGACCAGTCCTATCTTGGAACTTTACTGGGGCTAGATACAACTTCGACTGTACAGAATATTTCAAACAATGAACATTCATGATCAGACCGTAACATTCCACCTAATTTACTAAGCCATCGGCCACCAGAAGGCTGATTTGGCAACTAAGATTTATATTTTATATTTTATTTGGACTCATTAAGTCTTCTGCATAGTTTTGGGAAAACAATTTGTTTACATAATATTTGAACATTTAGGCACATTTTGATGCATACTGAAAGAGTGTTTCTTGTGATTTAAGAGTTTTTAAAAATCTTACAGATGGTCTTTTAAAAATAATGCTCTGAAATATCTTTTAAGGATAGTGGCTGAAAATGTAATTACATATCTGGCTATTAATTTTAAAAAGTTGTTTGCCTTTCTGCATCTCACTTTGAGTTAATATTTTAAGTGGAATAGAAAGCATTCTAAAAGAATAAGGACTATTTAAAATTCATGAAAATTTGTAAGGGTAGGCAGGGCTATGAAACACAAACTTTGAATTATGTTTCACACAGAAATTAATATATAATTTCCTTGAACCTGAGGCATTTTTGGAGGGTTTTAAAGGTGGCTAGACTCTGGAGCCTAGCCAGTGCACACAGGCACTAGGTTCTTCTGAAAAGTGATTTATGATACTTTATGAAGACACTAAACAAGGCGTTCGATGATCTCCCTGAGTACAATTAGGCTGCCTAAATTTGCCCTCTTAGTTCTTCTTTGTTCTCTAATACTGAATAATGTGGGAAGATCTAGACAATGGTATTGTCTAATTTTCTACACTTAGTTCTATATAATTTTAAGATGCATTTTTTCTTGCTTTTTCAATCTTCTTTGTCTTCTGAAGTGTAGCCCACACTCTAACTTTGAAAGAAATGGGAGTTTTTGCAAGGTCATTTTAATCCATGAACAGTCACAAAAGCTTGGCATGGTTTATCCTTGCTAGAGCATAAGTGATATCAGGGTCCCACATTAATGTGCCCATTTTCGGGTTATCTGTGATAGAGGAGAAATTTAAAGACTGTTCCAGAACAGTACTTCTATTTAAAAAAAAAAAATCAGTAATTATAAATCTCTTGTGAGTTGCTAATTAAATTGTTTTGGTTCTCACTTTCTTGTACTGTGTTTATAAACCAAAGTTAAACTCTTGAGAGTATTTTATGTCTAATTATTTTTAGCTCTTTCTTTACTAGACATAAGGGTTTTTTTCAAAAAAACCCTTTTAGAACTACAAGTCTGGTGTCACCATGAAATCTAGTATAGTTTAACCTCATCAAACTTTCTCTTTTAAGTCTACTTTAAAAGTAATTATTCTGTGGTTTTTTGGTGAATATGATGCCAAAGAAAGTATCTGAAGTAATTTTATAATCTTCATAATTCCTCACAAGAATTATGTAATAAGATTCCCATCTTACTAAGATGAGAATTAAGATTCAAGTTTTCCCCCAGTTTTCCCTATTCTTAAATTATTATCTCAAAGAATCTTTAAAATGGGGAACTGGATTTATGTGTATTATTGTAACTGTTAAATTTATTCAATGACCTGAGCACAAGGGAGTTGGGGTGACGAGCTCTCTTACCATAACAGTTCTACAAACTCTCAAGTGACACAGGTCGTTTTAGATTGTATTCAGATACTTTGGTGTTAGATTCTGTTAATCATCTCCTTCAACGTTGAGCAGTTTGCAGGAGAGGGGCCAGAACTGCCTGAATGTTCATATTTTGAAGCTTGTACCCTAATGGATTCTTAACCTAAACACACCAAAGATTTCTGTTAGCTGTTAAATAGTGGCAGAGTTATAGAATTTTAAGTGTTACCAATATTTAAATAGGACTTAGCCAAAGAAGCACAATAGAAGTCCTAAACTTTAAAAGTTCAGTTTCTAAAACAGGACTACATATGTTTAACTGTTCTATGTTTGTATCTCTAAAGTAAAATTTAGAGCTGTGCTCTGGGAATGTTCAGACTGACATGCTGTAAATAGATCTGGGAAGAAGCTGAAGACTAGCAAATACACAGCAATAACAAGGCCATTGAATGCCACCTTCTGAAAGGACACTATCAAGTACTACCCTTCCTGCTTTCTAACTCCACTTTCATCTCCTTTCAAAATAAAACTGTTTCTGTCACCTTTACACTCCATGGCTTGAAAATGGCTGGTTTATGTGTAGTTTTCAAGTCTGCGTATGTGTATCATATTCATACTATTCGTGTGCACATGAAACATCATTCCTACTGCATTTGTAATTGTACTCTTGAAAGTAACCCAGCATCAGTGGTGTCAGTGCAGTGCTCAGACTAAAAGCCTCATTCTTTGTTATTTCTTGTCTTTCCTGTCCTATGGTAGAAATAAGTCTTGTAGGATTTTGACAAAACAGTGGCTTCAAAGTGGTTGGTAAATAATGATTTCTTTTAAAGTCCAGTCTGTTTGGAAGGCACTCTAGGAAAACACTGAAATGGAATTTGGAGCATATTTACTTGATAATGTCCTTTTAAAAATTCTTTCATAATTGTGCCTTTTATATATATTCTAAAGAATGGCTTTTTCTCTAGTTCAGTTGTTTATTCAGAAAACATTAAGGTCAATAACTTTCAAAGGGCTCCATGTTTGTGCATGCCCAACAAGAAATGGACTATAAAAGGACTCGTTTTTCAGAAAAACGAGCTCTCTCTTTGCTGTTTGGGTGACCAGAATTACTAGTCATTCCTGGAAAAGATGACCTACTAGTTCTTCGGTGTTCTTTTGTTTGCAGATAACTCTACAAGTTAGTGTTTTTACCTGCTGGTCAGGCTGGATCATTGCCAGTTGACAGTGAAAGACAATAGGAAAGCTTATGTGCTAGATACATAGTTTTTATTTTTATTTAATATCGTGAGCTATAATTCATATGGCTTTACATCTATTTAAAATTCATATATGAGCAAAGTGAATTTTCATGGACTGGGACTTCGTTTGGTAGGTGAAAGTATCTGGTTTCTGCTTGATAGAGGATAGTTCCTGTTAGGAAGACTGGGGTTGAAGGGCAAAGGTCTGCGCCTCACAGCTCATGGGGTGAAACTCCTTAGTGTCCGCTCCCTCCATTTTAATGTGCTCATCAGAGAGTGCATGTGCTGTTAATGTGGAGGGGGCATTTAAAATAAATGTTTTATCTGGCAGTCCCTGGATCAGTTGAGCGTTTATTGCCAAAGAAGGAAGAAGCAGGTGTCTCTTAAAAAGATCTCTGAAGAGTGTTTAGTGGCACATTGCAAAAAGTTGGTCTTTTCCACAAGTTGACCTTCGGGAAGAAGAGTGGAGTCCGTGCTGGTGCTCCAAACTGCTGCGTGGTTCTGAGAACTTCTTGCACTCGTTCTGTTTAAACATTAAATTCTATATTTTTTTGCTCTACAAATTTCTGGTTGTAGACTGGGCTACTGCCTACAATTCTTTTAGTGGATTTTATGTTCAGTTTATTTATTTATATTGGAATTTCCTCTTTGAGCACTGACACTTTCTTACAGAGGCGTATCCCTCATGGGTTCTTTTCATGCTGAACGTCAGTCATTGTAATGGTGAAGATATTTTTTTGTAAGGCTGTGGTTTCCTTAAAAATATAGCACTACTATAGTCTGGATTATATTTCTAAAGTTGTTTCTGAAGATGGGTCATGCCAGACCACAATGACAAAAGATGTATTTGGTGTCATCAAAGAGCTGAGCTTATTTCCCTGTAATGAATGTGAAAGAGCCTCCAGAACTGAAGAATGCTTCCAAGGAGTTGCCTCGCAATGTGCTTGATCGAACATGAAATGTGTTACGGACTGCTAAGGAATAAATGACCCTCAAGTTTTTAAATTTAAAATAACTTCTCTGTAGGAGTTCATGAATGTAGAATTATGAATGAATTCTGTTGTAGATGAATAGGGTTTTTTTCCTGGTAACAATAAAAAAGATGTGGAATTTTTCTGTATGGAACACACAAGCATACCTGATCCAGACTGTGTTCCCAATATGCCTGAGGCTAAAGGGAAGCAGAGTGCATTTATCTGTAGGTCCTTGGGACTTTTGTCATGTGGGATCTTGCTCTACAACACAGTCTCACAACAATTTGGTTATTTCATCATGTGCATCGAACAATGTCACGGGCAGAATGTAACGCAGGGCAGTCACTTTGCTTAAGCCCATAAGGGTCGTTTTCATGGTTCATAAGAAATGTTTTGGTTTAAAAGGTTTTGATGGATTAAAGGTAAAAATGACAAAATTTTTTTGATCCCCCATAACCATTTTGATCATGTTTAAATGTTGGTCCTTTTATATGAAAGAATAAGGTGAAAAGAACTCAATATTTTGTCACTGGTATATTGAGATGATGTGTTTTAAATGTGATCTGTACAGGTTGGTATTTTAGATGGAAGTCTTTAAAGTTGTCTTTTTAGGGGAAATCCTTTGCTGTAAGGAAAAGTTAGGAAGTGTACTGTAAATGTAGAAGTACTCAGTCCTACGTGTAATTTTGTTTGCTATGGAAAAGTAAAGTTCTTTTGTCTTAACATTGTGTGCTTCACAGGATTTCTTGCAGAGGTCCTTGCGCTAAGCTTTGATTTCTGCCCCCTTTTGCTTTTGAACAGCATGGAAACACAGTACGCTGTGTGTTTTTCAGTTTTAAAGCTCATGAAAGAGAAACAGATGAGGCCGATGTTTTAATCAAATTTGTGCGTCTCATTCTACTTTTGATTTTAAAATATTTTGTAAATTAAATTTATTTACAAAAAAAGCCAACCCATCTTGGTTTTGCTTGGTTCGTGAGTTTATTTTTCAGGGTGGGGAGGGGAGCTGTTTGTCACGGCCGTTGTTGTGGTGTTCGGTTTCCAGGCCCACAGAGCCCTCACGCGCAGTGCTCGCGGCCCCGCGAGCTCGGGCCGTTTAAATGAAGCGCCGGGCGCTCATTGGCGGAGGGGCGAGGGGGCGGGTTGGAACGGGCGCGAGCCACACGGTGATTGGCTGGCGAGCGAGGGGGCGGGGCTAGTGGGCGCGGCCCGCGCGGGGATTGGCTGAGCCGTGGGTTTGAATGCTCGCGTGGCGGTTGGCGCGGCGCTGCCTCTGCGGAGCCGCTGCCCCGCGCCCGCCTAGCCATGGCCGCGGGCTCCATCGCCACAGCGGCGCGGGGAGACCTCAGCCCCGCCAAGAACCCCGGCCGGCGGCGCTGGGCCGTGCGGGGCGGCGAGGAGGACGCGGACGAGGGCCCCGCCGTGCTGGTCCTGAGTTACTTCTCTCGGCCGCCCTTCCTCAGTTTTGGGCGGCTGCGTGTGGGTGCCTCCCGCACGCGCCTGCTGGGCATCGACAACCCCAACGAGGATGACGCCGAGGTGGTCATCGACCGCTTCCCGGCCGCTGCCAGGGGCTTCAGCATCGAGCACCGCCGCTTCCTTGTGGAGGTAGGCGGGGGGACCCGCGGGGCCGGGCAGGGAGCGGGGGATGGGGAGCGCTATCGGCCGCAGGGCCGGGGACAGCCTCGCGTCACCCGCGGTCTGAGGCAGCCGTGGCCCCGCTGCGAGTGTTGCGCGTCGCTGCCGTGGTCGTGTCTCGCGGCTCGCCCTGAAGGGCGGCGGCTGCCGCTGGGGGTGGCGGCGTCGGGCCCCTCGGGCCAGGGGCTGTCAAGGCTGCGAAGGCGCTGCAACCCGACTCAAGCAGGTGTTTGCAGTGAGGAGCAAAAAATGAAATGAAATGAATTGTTCTTTGGGTATGTTGTTTTAAAGACAGAGACCTGTCAAAAAGTTTCGGGATATACGTGTAGGAAAAAGGCTGAGGGGAGAGGATACCAGTTCATTGTTCTGCACATTAATTAGTGACACAATAGAGAGCAAAGCATGCTTAAAATAGGACTAAACATTTACGATACCTAAGGAAATGCAAACTGTGGCTAGTCCAATCAACGCCAGTTTTTAAAAGAATAGTTTAGATGAACATATATCTACGATTATCTAGACTGTCCAGAGTGTTTGTGAGAGAGGACGAAACACTCTGGAGATCTCTTGCAACAATAGGCTTATAAAATCAGGCTGGAGTCTCACTTCGAAGTAGTGGAATAACATATTCCTGTAGGAATTAATGAATAGAAATCTTAATGCTTTCCTTGATAATTTGCAGTATCTTCCTTTTTTTTCAAAGAACTTCTCTGTCAAATCTCATCTTAGCATGTCATTTAACTGAAAAAAATGTCACTTGTGTTTAGACTCAGCTAAGGTCCTAAAAATCAACCTCTGATTATTAGTCCCACCATAATTCTCTCAAAATTACTCTAGAGGACTTATTTGGTTAATATGTGCAAAAAATTATGTCATTTATTCTACTCAGCTTTACTCAAACCTTCTCCTTTCTACTATGTGTCGTATTATATGTATTCTTTCTTGTTTTCCACTATAGTTCGATTAAGAGGTATATGTCCTTTTAGTAAGACAACATTTTTGATAGGGGTTGCTTAAATTTATGTGTCAGAGAGGGAAAACTGACATTTAAACATTTAACAATTTTTTATCATTTCATGTTGTCAGAATATATATTACTTCTGTATACTGCTCCTGGTTTGATTAATTGCTTCATCTTCAATGTTATATAAGTGTACCTAAATTCTAGATATTAAATATTTCTTTGTCTCCAATAGGCAGGACAAAGAATCTTTGTTTCTGTCACATGGACACCATTAGAAGAAGGAAAAGTCAGAGAACTGGTGACTTTTGTTGTTAATGACGTTGTAAAACATCAAGCTGTGCTCCTTGGTGCTGCTGAGCAGCCCCCGAAGAAAAAGGTGAGTGTGTGTTTATTGTGTCTTAATTCTGTTACTTTGGCATAGCTGATGCAAATATTGTTTTTTATTACTAGAAAACTCAGTTTTATTACTGCAAAACTCAGTGATAAATGATGCTGTGGAAACGCCCATTGTCCTCAACATTTTTTAGCTGGGTTGGAAAATAGGTACTGATACACTACAGCTTAAAGAATAGAACTAAAACATGACCAAATAAACTGTTTTCAAGCCTGCAAATAACATATTGTGAATTTTTGATTGGGTGTTCTTTTTATAGTCTTTTTAAACTTTGAATAAATATGCTAGTAATGTTCACTTTTACATGTAGAAGAATTTAGAAAGCCAGCACACTAACTTTTATTTACGGTTCTTTTTCAGAAGAGTCTTTGGGATACATTAAAAAAGAAAAACTCTTCAGGAACATCTGCAATAAAAGCTAAGAATTCTTTAGAAATTAAAAATGTTAATAAAACCTTTCGAGTTTCTCAGAAGGCGGATAGACTTAGAAGTCCACTTCAGTCACGTGAGAATCAGAACACGGTGCAGAATAATATATCCCAAGGAAGCGACCCTCTTGCTGGCGCAGAAAATCAGCTGCCTCCATCTCCTATTGCACCAGTGCCAGAGGAACGTGGCAATACTGTTCACACACCACTTGCCCTGAGAAGGTCTACTACATCTGGGGATATTGCTGCCTCTGGAAATGAGGAGTTGTTGCCTGAGATAGACAGCTGTAACATCAATAAATGTGTTACTGAGTGCAATCAATCACAATCTGAAAGTGCCTCCAGTTCTGCTGGATTAGCACAACTGCCAATTTCAAACGATGGAGGAGTTCTTAATTTTACGCTCTCACCAGTTTCCACTCCGGAACACTCAGCCTCTGCACCTGTTTTAAGTACAAGGAGAATTTTAAGTCCAGATGCTTTTGTAAATGACAATTATCAAGTGGA
Organism: Lycocorax pyrrhopterus obiensis; assembly: GCA_014706295.1. Classification (NCBI taxonomy): domain Eukaryota; kingdom Metazoa; phylum Chordata; class Aves; order Passeriformes; family Paradisaeidae; genus Lycocorax; species Lycocorax pyrrhopterus. The sequence continues at coordinate 22,983,733 of JACSVZ010000013.1, forward strand.
TATAGATATAACAGAACAGCCTTTTCCAGTTCTGTCACCTGATCAATTTGTGAAGGACAGTTTGTCAGATAAACAGTCAAAGACTCCTAAACCTGAGGCAGCATTAGTATCATCTACCACAGAGACTTACATTGTTAAGAGATTTCTACCTTCAAAATGGAAAAAAGATGGAGGTGTAGAGACAGAAACTCATGTTCACATAGAACACAACTTAAATGAAGTCTTTGAGTTGCATCATGTAAAATCACAGGCACTTTGTTATGATAAACCCCAGGAAGATCACTGCAGTTTTCCTTCTGCAGAGGAGCTTCAGACTGACAATCTTCCTCGGAGAGAGGAAACAAAAAAGCGTCCAATTCTTTCTGCCACTGTCATAAAAAGTAAGCCTGGTGCCACTGAAGAAACAAGAGTGGAAACCCGCCAGCCAAAATCTAAAAAATGCCTTAATAAAGCAATAATAGGATGTGCTAATGTGGTACCTGTACATACTGAAGCAGAAACATCAAAACGCCTGCCAGTTACAGGTCCCATGTCATCTGAAAATAAGTGTCACAATGACAAAGTAAATTCATCTCCTACTGGATCAACTTCTTCGTGTCGTAAGAGGAAAAGTGAAACATTTTTAGGAAATAGTAGAATTACAGCTCCAGTGCATGTGGAAGAAGTGGAAAGAAAAAGAGCTCTTACCTCTAGCACGGACAATCAAACCCGTACGACCAGACAACCATCGGCTTTCAAACCCACGAATGGAGAGAGAGCAGGGCACAGAAAGAAAGCTGGTGAGCAGTGTTTCCTTCATTTGCCATTTTCTAAAAGATGCCTTTGACTGGGAAATGTACATAGCAAACTGAACTGTCTAGGAACAGTCAGCAATATTTCATATCTCTGAAATGTGGGCCTTTGCAATTTGTGAGGTATCTGTGTTTTAAAAAATTGAATGGTAGGTTAGAGTTTTGGTTATGTAATTGGCTTCAAATTTACTTTATTACTGTGTAAATTTGTTAATGACAATAACAGGAAAAGTATCTAAAAGCTCTTGAGCAGAGCCCTTCTTACGCAATTCAAATTTTCTGGTAACTTACTGCACAAGATTTGTCACATGTACATTTACCATTGTGATTGTTTGACTCCGTTGCTGTTGTCACATATTTTCAAATGTAGAATCATGAAGGTTGGAAAAGACCTCTTAGAGCATTGAGTCCAACCATTAACTTGGCACTGCTGTGTTCACCACTAAACCGTCACCCCCGGTGCCACATCCATGCACCTTTTCAACGTTTTCAAGGTGGTGATTTCACCACTTTCTTGGGCAGCCTGTCATAATTCCTAACCACCCTTCCAGTGAAGAAGTTCCTAAGTCTTTTTCACTCTGCCTGCTTTTTACTGTCTGTGATTACCTTGTTGTCAGCCTTGTGTAGATGTCTCTGCCTTATTGTTTGCCAATACTTTGTTGCTTAAAGATCAGAAACAGCTGACGCCTTGCATTTCAGTTTATTTTGGGTTTTCTAGCTCTTCCAATCCCAAATATGCTCTGGAATGTGAAAAGAATGAGGGTCTGTAACTTAAAGATGCATTTAATTTGCGAAGTTTAACAGGAAAAATTCATCATGGCTTTTAGATCAAAATAGCACATGCTGCTTTCTTCAGTTAAATGGCCTGTTCTGCGATCTGGATTTGATTTGGGACTTTCAGTAAGGCACTTCAATGTCAGGCTTTTTAAGGTGGTCTGCATGAGAACAATGTGCTGAAAGCATTGATATGCAGCAGGAAAATGTGTGTTATCTACCAGGTTATTTCTATTAATCCATTAGGATAAAGATAGATGGGCTGGACAAGGGCAGAGTAGAGGGGAATAATCCCCTCCCTTGACCTGTGGCCACCCCTCTTTTGACGCAGCCCAGGATTCAGTTGGCCTTCTGGGCTGTGAGTGTACACTGTGGGGTCATGTCCAGCTTATCATCCGCCAGAACCCCTAAGTCCTTCTCTGCAGGGCTGCTCTCTCTGAGTTCTTCTCCCAGTCTGTTGTGTCACCTGCACAGCTCAGCTTTTTGCCCCCTGCAGATGTGCCAAGAGTGCGCTCGATCTCTGTGTCATTGATAAAGGTATTAAAGAGCACCAGTCCCAAGACAGGTCCCTGAGGGACACCACTCATCACTAGCCTCCATCTGGTTATACAACCATGGATCACAATTCCTTATCCACCCAGTGGTGCACCCTCCAAATCCATATTTCTCCAATGTGGAGACAAGGATACCACGTGGGTCTGTGTGGAAGGCCTTACAGAACTCTAGGTAGATTACATCAGTCAGTTTCCCTTGTTGACAGTGTCAGCCACAGAAGGCCACCAGACTGGTCAGGCACAATTTGCCCTGAGTAAAGCCATGCTGATGGTCTTGAATCACCTCCTTGTCTTACATGTGCTTTAACATTGCTTCCATGACGATCCATTCCATGACATTCCCAGCACAGAAGTGGGGCTCGCCAGTCTGTAGTTCCCTGCATCCACACATCTTCCTTCCTCCCCTTTTTAAATCATCATTTTTTTTTTATTTCTAAAGTACCATCTTGTCAGGCAGCAACTGTACTTCTGCAACAGAATACATTTTTAGCCTTCATTTGGCATCAGTGTGAAAATATGATTGTGCTAAAAGGCTTTGTTTCACCATGTTGAGAAAGCCTGGATCTGCATTTTTCCTTGTGTTTTATTTAAATCCTGTATCTGTGTGTTGGATAATACTTATTAACTGGTGCCTTGGTGCATAAACTAATACAAGTCAGGCTGCTCTGAATTGAATACCAATGTAGTAAGCTGTCTAACTGTGGGGAGGAGTGAATAAAGCCCTAAAATTCATATCTCCTACCCCAAATGTTTATAGAATACACCCTGTCACATGTTCTAATGAAAGTTTGTACAAATTAGCCTAGTATTTCTAGCCATATAATGAAATTCAAACACTGCATTTCCTTAGGGTTATGGAAGAACTGTGACATACAAGAGCAGTTATTTGCTCTTGAACGTTTTTCCCCTTTAATTGTAGCCAAAATGGTTTCTGTAATTTTCCATCAACAGGAGCTTATTGGTATTTTGAGTGGTTCATGGGGAATTACTCTAGTTCTGTGTTTTAGAAGTGATATGAACTTTAATGCATTAAGTTTCACTGACATATTTCCTGTTGATATTTATGTGTTAATGCTGGTAGGTTCTTCACTTCAGAAGGCATCTAAAACTACCAAGAGAATTAGTAAACCTGTCCCTGGATTGGCCCAGTCACACCTGACATTTGTGAAACCACTGAAAACAGGTAGGCAGTCTCCAGGTGTTTAGTAAAACACTGAACAGAATGTCACAATTGTACTGCTGGTGTCAGGTAAGACCTAACTGGTTAGAACTGAGAGGAAATAGAAGATAGTACCTAAAATGAATCAATACCTAGTAGAACAGTATATGTAACCTTTTGTGATCCGTTTTGACTACTTATAAGAAAATTGGTTGCAACACATGGTCAGCTGAGGGTAAATATTACTTTCTTCCAGGTTGGCCTGTGAGTGTAAAAGCTACATTACAATTATGCTCCCAGTTTACTGATGGTTATCAGTTAAATGCCTTTTCCATATCTGATAACATTTTAAGGCAACAACAGAATACCTCAGAAGAGAAAATTTCTTCCCAACAAGATAAAAATTTTGCAGAGTTAAGAATACTAAGTTGATCTGCTCTGAAAAATGCATCTATAAGATAGTTCTTCCTGGATGTAATCCAGTTCAGCTTGGGTTTGCTCTGTTGCAAGATGGCCCGAGTTCTAGATATCTTGTCTTAGTTCTAGTGCTGTAACAGCTCAATTCATATTTTGTGGCTGAAATTTATTTAATAGTCCCTGATCTGCAAGTCACTGAAGATTTTAACAATCTGCTTTTTTCAGCTGTAGTGCTAAATGGAGTGTCAAACCTTAATCCTTTCCACAATGAAATGTATATTGGTTATCAAACATTTCAAGAACTACAAAGGCTTAAGTTTTTTGTTGTTTTGTTTTGGTTTTTTTTTAAGTCATCCCTAGGCACCCAATGCCTTTTGCTGCTAAAAACATGTTTTACGATGAACGTTGGAAGGAGAAGCAGCAACGAGGTTTCACCTGGTGGTTGAATTTTGTACTTACCCCAGACGACTTCAATGTAAAAACAAATACCTCACAAGGTAAGAGTACAAGAATTTTGTCTTCTCATTTTCTTAAGCATTATATTATAAAATTTATAAACACTAATGAGTAGTAGTACTCATTTAACACTAAACCTTTCCAGGGTCATGTTGTCATATTTTTCCCCTTTGATATGTGTGGATAGTTCACTTGCTCGTGGCAAGCACAGCACTCCGTGCCCCCTGCATGGAGAGTGTGCTCTGCAGCCAGAATGCACTGGAATGTGTGGCTGTAGCACTGCTCAGTGGGTGTTGAATGGGGAATCCCCACCTGCTGGAAAACATTATAGCTGGCACTTTACTAAAAGGATAACCTACTTTTTCCCCTATCTTTAGCTTCATTTGAAAAAACTGAAGATGGAACCATTAATCTTAAAACTGAATTCCTAGCACTGCTCACTTATGAAATAAGTGTTCTTATATTTAATACTTGACTAGTATTCTTGTACTTGACGACATATGTTTAGTGCAACAGCTGGCAAGCTTCCTGAAGGATAAATCATTAGTCAGAATGAAAATAACAAAATGTCATCTTAGAGAGGGGAAAAAATAAATGAGGTGTGCAAAGCTGCCTTTATTTGAGAAGTAAATGCCTGCTTTTTGTGCGCGTTTAAACAGTAAATGCAGCTGCTCTTATCTTGGGAGAAGAGAACCATCACAAAATGAGCCTTCCTAAGGCCCCCACGAAAGATGAGGCGTCTCTAAAAGCGTACACAGCTCGCCGTAAGCTGAATAAGCTGCGGCGCGAGGCCTGCCGCCTGTTCACCTCCGAAACCATGGTTAAAGCCATCCAGAGACTCGAGGTGGAGATCGAAACCAGGCGCCTGCTGGTCCGGAGGGACAGGCACCTCTGGAAAGACATAGGTAAGAGGTCTGAAACCTGGCATTCTGTCCTCTTGTAAGTAAGGAAAGGATTATTCACACGCACTGTTTGCTTAGTCTAAAATTGGTTAATAGAAACTTTTGCATCAATATGAAATGTTTGCTGGATCTAATATTAAAAGATTCTCTCTTGCAGGAGAAAGGCAGAAAGTCCTTAATTGGCTTTTATCTTACAACCCTTTATGGCTGCGTATAGGTCTGGAGGTAAGTGCACTGTGTATAGTCTATAATCTAAATTTAAAGGGCATTTAGCAATTTTTTTGGTAGAGGTTGTTTTGTGTTTCTTTGTATTTTCTGTCATACTAATTCAGGTAGATTCAATTCAGTTATACCATGATGCATATCTTTTAAATTGTTCCAATGTACTTGCTTTAAAAAAATGATTACCTAATTAAGAAGGAAAATATTTAACCAAGGAAGTTGGAAGTTAATTCCCTGACCAATAACACAAAAGCATTTTCCTATCAGTTTCACTTTACTAAACTGGAGAAGAATGTGGTTGTCTTAAAGAAGTTCCTGATTGATTTCTCAGATGTAGATGATCATACATGTTTTGAAATGAGATTAAGTCTTCTGAAATTTCCTTTGGCTTTACCTTTCAGTGACTCAGTTGAAAACTGTTTGATTTTTAGAGACCAATTGCCATTTATTATTTTAGAAATTCAATAATGTATATTTTTCAAAAAATCACATAGTATTTAAGGTAATTTTTAACACTTCTGCTTTTTTCCCCCTTCTTTCATATAAGACTATTTATGGAGAACTGATAGCTTTGGAGAGTAATAGTGATGTTATGGGTTTGGCAATATTTATCCTTAATCGCTTGCTTTGGAACCCCGACATTGCAGCTGAATACAGACATCCCACTGTGCCTCACCTTTACCGGGAAGGTAATGACTACTTCCAAAACCAACTTATTTGTGGAATTTAATTTTTTAACTATCACTTATTGAGTTCTATAATTTTAGGTCATGAAGAAGCTTTGTCAAAGTTCACACTGAAAAAATTGTTGCTGTTGGTTTGCTTTCTGGATTGTGCCAAGCGGTCCAGAATGATTGACCATGACCCCTGCCTCTTTTGTAAGGATGCAGAGTTCAAGGTGAAAGCTGTGATTTGATGTCTCTCTCCAGTATTGTCCTAAGACTCAGTGTAGTATTTTTTCATTGTTTTTAATCTGACAAAAGTTAAAGCTGCGTGACTTACTAAAAATAATTTAAAAAAACTTACATAATTTTAAGAATTAGACAAGTAAATATGAAATGTAATTTGGGAGGTACGAGGGATGAAAATTGTATTCTGCTTGACAAATATTGTAGTGTTAAGGTTTCATTTGTTTTTTTCACTTTTAGGCTAGCAAAGACCTTTTGCTTGCATTTTCCCGGGACTTCCTGAGTGGTGAAGGTGACCTTTCCCGCCACCTGGGTTTCTTAGGACTACCTGTCAGTCATATTCAAACTCCACTTGATGAATTTGATTTTGCTGTAACAAACCTGGCTGTGGACTTACAATGTGGCATTCGTCTTGTGTGCGTTGATACAGAATTCTATTGAAATATTTATTTTCTTTTATATAATACTTAATGCGAGCTCATCAGAGGCATTAAACCGTGCAATTACCTTTGTTAGGAGAACAGTGGAGCTTCTGACCAAAAACTGGAGTCTTTCAAAACAACTGAGAGTTCCTGCAATAAGTCGGCTACAGAAGATGCATAATGTTGATATAGTTCTTAATGTCCTTAAAGAGCAAGGAGTGCACTTGAAGGATGAAAGTGGTAAGGCCTAGAAATCAGGGTTATTTATTGTAAGTGCACCATAAAACTAGTGCACATTTTAATCCCTTGTTTTATTTGATAGGCGCTTCAATTGACTCCAGGGATATCGTGGATAGACACAGGGAACGAACGTTAGCACTGCTTTGGAAAATTGTCTTTGCCTTCCAGGTACTATTCAATTGCTTATTTTGTTTGGTTTTTGCTAGTTACAACGGAGGAATAATAAAAATACCAGTCTTTTCAGGAATATTTGATGTCTGTGAAAGCCTCTGCTAGTCAAATTTTAGACTGAAGTTATTTGCTTTGTGCATTTAAAGTTCCATGTAAACTTTACTAAACTGCGAATTGTTCCCTAACAATACAGCTTGGATAACGTTTTAACTGTGCTTTTTCTTACACATTCATTCACGTTTTTGGAAAACACTGAACTTCTGAGTTTATGCTGCATAGTAGCAGAATTGATACTTAAAAATATTGTTGATCTCAAACTGCAGGTGGACTCTTACTAACTGAAAAGGATGTTCTGAGGTGACACTGATAGACAATTATAGAGTAATCTCTGAAGCTATAGCTCTTCTACTTTTTCTTCCTTTTATCTGAAACAGTCAATTTGATTAAACATTCTTGAAATAAGAATGAAGATTTCTTAGGCATTGCTACAATGACATTTCAAAAGTTAGTAGAGGAAGTAAAAATTACTCTCTTAAGACTGTTTTAAGAGTTAATTTGAGTCACAGGATATTTTAAAAATAAGTCCAATTATGTCCAACTGACAAGTCCAGTTTGAAGGAACAAGATGCATGAAAGGCAAAACAAGATAAAAGTTAAGGTGGAATTTCACCACTAGGTAGTCAGGAATGTAAGTGCAATTAAGTATATGTAAAGCAAGAATATTAAAGACTTTATCCACAGAACTATCACTAAGATAGAACAATATAATAAAAATCAAATGGAATTATTTTCTTTCTTAAATACTGTTACACAATTAAGTAGTTAACTTCCTTCAGTTAGTTCTTCTGATGTGTGTGTCACAGTTGCATTGCTTTTGATTAGAGAAATAATTTCAGTGAGTAGTGGCTTTATCCAAGCCCTGTGGATATGCTGCTTGTTCTCCAAATCTTCTTCCATCACAACACCAGCTCAAGTCCTTTTGGAATCCCTTAAAAGAGGAGGATTGGTACATGGGCTCAGTGGAAATTCAGGCAGGACTCAGATTGCTTCCTCTGAGAGCATGTTGAAATTACACAGGCTGTTTTGGGGAATTTCTCTGTTTCTCCCGACTATTAACTAATGCAGTAACTGTTTTACAGAGAACTGTGGGAAGGGTAGATTTAGGGTTTTTTATCTGCCATCTATGCTGGCAAATCCAGATTATCTACTACTGATTGTGTGGCAGGTACTGCTAAAGTGAGCATAGTTTCTCTTTAAAATGCCACGTTTAAAGCCCTGCATCCAGTGGCTCTAATGCCTGACATGTCAGACTGTTGACACGTCAATTTTTTGTTTTTCTTCCTAACAGGTGGATGTTTTTCTGAATATGGAACAGTTAAAAGAAGAAATTGAGTTTTTGAAGAATACATACAAGAGAAAAGCACAGTTGAGTGCCATCAAGACTTTTGCAACTGGTTTTAGAGTACAGGAAGACTGTAGTAACTTCTCATCTCAGAATTACAGTGAAAATGTGAAGCTGCTGATGGCATGGGTTAATGCTGTTTGTGGATTTTACAATATCAAGGTAAATAGTTTTGTGTACACTTCAACAAATACACCCTGTGCTGTCATAATTCTTTAGAGAGCAGAGTTCTTCAAACTATCAAATATGCAGGAGAAGTAAATGGTAATTATTTGTAAATATCCTTCTGAACTTTGTGTAATCTGATTTGAAATAGCCATTACTCTGTGAGTTTAGCTGCAGCTCTCTTTAAAAAAAAAATTAGAGCAAAAGAATTTCCTTTTCCAGTTAGTCTTGTGCATAAAAATGCTTTTCAAAAATAGAACATTTTTTGCTGGAATGGGAATTGTTCGTGGACTTTTAATGAGCCTTCATTTTAAAAGTATTTGTGCATAGAATTTTCAGTGTTTATAAGAACTATGAGAATTAAATTAACATTTGTGGTAAGGTCAGTTCATCTCCTCAGAGATGTTTGTTTAGAAGGGATATGTTTGCTCATTCCAAGAAGGGAAGCCCTGGTCAGAGACCTGACTCTGGTCAGAATACAGTAGCAGCTGCTAGTCCTTCTGAAGGGTAAAACAGAGCACTTAGCACTGATGCAAATTCAGAACTTATTTCTGCATTGAAAACCTAATGTAAAGGTATCTACGGAAGTTTACTTGGGATCCTGCTGTAGAAAGATTGGTTTCTTAAATGTTTCCCTTGTAGAGTCGCTGTACTGACACCTCTTTTGTTTCTGGATTGTCACGGCTGTATGTCACTTTACAGTAAATGTTCAAAGGAAACACTATCTACCTAATTTTTTTTGTTAAAAAATAATTTGCGCTTGCTCACATTTAAAGGTACAAGAGAAGAAATTCGTATCCAGTTTATACCTATTAACTAGTAAGAAAAATTCAAGGAATTTGTATTTTATTTTATTTAACAGGTGGAAAATTTCACAGTGTGTTTCTCAGATGGCAGAGTATTATGCCATTTGATTCATCACTATCACCCCTGTTACATGCCTTTGGAAGCTGTGTGCCAACGGACAACTCAAACTGTAGAATGCTCAAGAACTGTTACAGTGGGACTAAACTCCTCCTCCTCATCTGAGTCTGACACTTCTCTAAATGTTGTGGAAGAAATGTTTGATCAAAGTGAGTTATTTGTTGAACAGAAGTTCATGTTAGACCTATTTCTTTTATGCACAATTTGATTTGCTTAATGTTTTGTCTTTACAAAGCTATAACTCCCTCAGTCCTATACAAGGAACTCTTGGACAACGAAAAGCAAAACTTCCAGCTGATCAATGCTGCAGTTTCTGACCTAGGCGGGATACCAGCAATGATTCATCACGCAGACATGTCAAATACAATTCCTGATGAGAAGGTAAAATGCCTTTAGAGTTGATATACACATGTTCTGCCCTCCTGTGAATGTGTCCTGCTCTTTTGTACAGCCCTTACCCTGCTGTGTTCTGTGTTTCTGTAGGTTGTTATCACCTACCTGTCGTTTCTGTGTTCGCGACTTCTCGATCTTCGCCAAGAAACTCGAGCTGCACGATTAATTCAGGCCGCTTGGAGGAACTACAGGCTGAAAAGGGAACTGAAACTCTCTCAGGTACTCTTTGCTTGTGCAATATTCATAGCTTCTACATTAAGGAAAAAATAGAGAATATAAATTCAATGGAAAATACAGGTTTTTTGGAGTAATATTGGCACTTAAACTAATGAGTACCATATCAAAATATGTGGCCTTCTTGGTGGTGTAATGTACTAAACTTCACTTTTCTTTTAGCCTTCTGAAGTAATTACAGGTGTTTAAAGGCTACTGTTCTTTTTTGTATGTCACCCCTTAAACTCTTTTCCCAGTGTTTCAAATATAATAGTTGCACTGCTTCCTTAAAACAAAAAGGAGTAGTTAATCCCTGTCAATGTCTACAAGACGAGAGGAGTAATTAAACTTCTGCATGGATTTACTATTTATGTTAAGGAGCTAAGCTTCACCGGTCTTTTGAATTGAATTTCATGAGTTCTGATATTCTGTATCTTGATTTTCTGGTATTTATACCAGATCCTGTGAGGATTTCAAAGCTGACACTCTTAAGGTTCATAAATGCCACGACTGTGTCTTGCTAAGTTAGGTATTATTTGATGTTGGAACAGAGTTCAAGTGAAATATTCTAAGACTCTGTGGTGTAGAAGGGACAGAGGTTCTATTTAGGATTTTTCATCTCCAGTTTCTTTACTTTATAAAATCTACACAACCTTAATAATGATGACAAAACATTGCCTTTACAACTCTTTTGAAATAACTAATAGTAGAGATGCTGGTGGGGGAGAAGGAATCAAAACCAAAACCCTTTAAACATTGCAGGCCTTATTTTTATTAATTTATCTTACAGTGTGTGCATATGTACTATATTTTTTATGAAATTGCTCTTGATAGTTATTCAAATTAAAAATTTGAGTGAAAATTCCATAGGTAATGTTCAGTGGAAATTTACTCTTGGTAGGAAAGAGACAGAGCTGCTCGGATAATTCAAAAATCTGCAATGAATTTCTTGGCTCACCGACGCATCCTGAGGAAAGAGAATGCAGCCATTTTCATCCAGAAGCACTGGAGAGGATACTTGGCCAGGATGACTCTCTTCAATCTGAAAAAGGCAAAGCTGGAGCAAGCCAGAAATAAATCTGCCACAGTCATTCAGGTAATACAATCTAAAGTGAGATTACACAGCAAGGAAACCCCCTGAAACCTCTAAGAAATAGCCTTGCTGAGGAGCATTTGTGCTGCTTGCAGCAATTAATGCTTCCATGAAATGTAATACTTTTTGAATTATTTTTTTCCTCCCTCTGCTTTTGAGAGGTTTAGTAAGTTTTTCTCTCCAGGGAAAGATGGTAATGCTCTAATAAATTAACAATTATTCCTTACTTCTATATTTTGGAATACCATAAACATTAAAACACGGGGCCTTAAACAGCCAGTGTAAGGACTGATCAGATTGTGTTGGTTTTCTTCTTTGCAGCTGCTGAACATTACTTAAAGAAACTTTTAAAAAAAATTAAAATTACTCTCCTAGTGTTATGTCACCTGCAGTGGGCATATTGAGTGGCAGACATGGCAATGGTAGTTTGGGCAGTTAATTCAATTTTTCAAGATACTTTAGCCACCATTACTCAAAGATAAATACTGCACTCCTGAGACTTTTTAGAATAGATATTAAAGAATTGCTGATTTATCAAGTGGTTTAAGAGAAAATCTGTTGTTGCCAGGGTAAATTTAGCCTTTTCCCAGAATTTAAAAAGCTTAAAAAAGTAATGATACAAACATTTAGGTTTTGCTTTTTTGTGGTGGTTTTTTTTGTATGGATTTCTGGATTTACCTTCCTAGGGATTAAGACCCAGAGATGAGCTCAGTCGGTTAGAGCATGGTGCTAGTAACACCAAAGTCATAGGTTTGATCCTGGTATGGGCCATTCACTCAAGTGTAGGACTCAATCTTTGTGGGTCTTTCCAATTTTGAATACTCTGTGGTTCTGATAAGTAGGAATAAGAAATCTTACAAAGTCTGAAGATGACAGTCCTTGCTCATGCTTAACTCAAGATACTATGAAGAAAATACTAAATTTTTTCTTTTTTTACCTGCAGGCTTATTGGAGGAGATACTCTGCTAGGAAAAGCTATTTACAGCTAAGACACTGTGTTATTTTTGTACAAGCAAGGATAAGGATGGTGAAGTCTGTTGCTGCATATAAACGGATTGTTTGGGCTACTGTTACAATTCAGAGACATCTGCGTGCAACTAAGTTGGCAAAAATAGATAGGCAAAGATACAAAATCATAAAGTCTTCAGCACTTACTATTCAGTCTGCATTCAGAAGATGGAGAAAATACAAAATTCAACAGAAAATTAAAGCAGCTTTGGTGATTCAGAGTTATTTCCGAAAATGGCAATCTTCAAAACTAGCTAAGAGAAGGAAGGCTGCCCTTGTCATACAGTCTTGGTACAGGATGCACAGAGACCAGAAGCAGTATCTACATATTAAGCAAAATATTATCAAGATTCAGGCTTGGTACAGGTGTCAGCTGGCCAGATGTGTTTACCAGGAGCACAGGGCGAAAATAGTGACAATTCAGCGGTCCTACAGAGCTTATAAACTGAGGGAAGCTGAGAGAGAGTCTTATTTGCAAAAGCGTGCAGCAGTGATAGTTCTCCAAGCTGCTTTTAGAGGCATGAAGGCACGAGAGCTGTACAGACAAGCAAAAGCAGCGTGTGTTATTCAATCACGGTGGAGAATGAAACAAGAGAAACAAAGATTTCTGCAATTAAAAAAATCTGTTACTGTGTTGCAGTCACACGTGAGAAAATACCAACAAGTAAAAAGATACAAAGAGATTAAAAATGCTGCTTCTGTAATTCAAACCCGGTATAGGGCACGCATGGCTGCTAAAAACGCAGCTGCTGCTTTCCAGAGGGTGCGCCTGGCTGCCATTGTTCTCCAGTCTGCCTACAGAGGGATGCAAGCCAGGAGAGAGGCTCACGTGTTGAGATCTGTGATCAAAATTCAGTCAAGTTTCCGTGCTTACGTGGCCCGGAAGAGATTTAAAAAGTTGAGAGATGCCACAGTGAAGATTCAAGCTCTTGCAAAGATGAGACGAGTCCGTAAGCGTTACTGTGCACTGAGGGAAGCCACGCTTTATGTCCAACGAAAGTATCGCTCTGGGAGATGTGCTCTTCAATTTAAAGAAGATTATAGGAAATTGAAGGGAGGTTGCATAAGAATTCAGGCTCTAGTTCGAGGCTATCTTGTCAGGAAACAAATACAAAGGTGGAAGGAGGCTGCAGTATTACTTCAGGCCTGCTACAGAATGAAAAGGGACCGGCAATGGTACTTAAGCGTCTATAGTGCTGCCATCATCATTCAACGACGTTATCGTGCCTGCAAAAAGACCCGGTGCCACAGGCAAGAGTTTTTGCAAGTTAGAAAAGCAGCTGTGTGCTTACAGGCAGCCTACAGGGGTTATAAAACACGCAAAAAGCTTAAACTTGAATACAGAGCTGCTGTTAAAATTCAGACTGCTTTTAGGGCTCATGCCGCACGAGTGAAACACAAGGCAATGGTTCAGGCCTCCGTCGTGATTCAGAGGTGGTACAGAAATTGTGAGGCTGGTAAGAAGCAAAGACGGAACTTCTTAATGACAAGAGCAGCAGCGCTTTCTTTACAAGCAGCTTTTCGTGGCTGGAAGGTACGGAAGCAGATTCAAAGACAGCATGTTGCTGCTGGTAGGATACAGTCTACCTTCAGAAAATTCATGGCTGTGAAGAAACTCAGGCTTGTGAACCACGCTGTGCTAACCATCCAAAGGCATTACAGAGCCAGGGTTCTAGGCCAGAGACAACGGCAAGAATACGTCCAGTTGCGTAACGCTGTGGTGCGTCTTCAGGCGCTATGGAGGGGGAAAGCTGTGAGAAAAACGATTCAGAAGAAACATCATCTTGCAACAATCATTCAGTCCTATTACAGAATGCACGTAAATCAACTGAAATATAAGAAACTGAGACAAGCCACTTTGGTGATTCAGAAATACTACAGAGCCTACTGTATGAAAAAAACCCAGCGTGCAATTTATCTAAAAACCAAGGCAGCTGTGTTAGTCTTGCAGTCTTCTTACCGTGGGATGACTGTGAGGAAACAACTGAACAAACTAAACAAAGCTGCTACAACTATACAAGCTGCCTTCAAATCCTACCTGGTCAAGAAGGAATATGAAAGAGTTAGATCTGCAACTATAGCCATCCAAAGGCGTTACCGTGCCGTTATTCGTGCTAAGTGTCAAAGGCAGAGATATTTGTCTTTAAAAAGAGCCACAGTCAAAGTGCAGGCGATTTTCAGAGGTGTAAGAGTGAGGCAACAGGTTCGCTGTATGCACCAAGCAGCTGTTTGTATCCAAGCCACGTTTAAGATGCATTGCATGAGCATAAAATATCAGTCAATGAGAATGGCAGCAATAAGAATTCAAAGGCAATACAGAGCATTTTGTTTAGGCAAAGTACAACGCAAAAAGTACTTGGAACTAAAGAAGTCTGTTATTATCCTCCAGGCTGCTTGCAGAGGCATGAAAGTCCGACAAGACTTAAAAACTATGCACCGGTCAGCAGCAATAATCCAGTCCTATTATCGGATGCACAAACAACAGAGGGATTTCAGAAAGTTGCTGCTCGCAACGAGGCAGATTCAGCAGTGGTTCCGTGCTTGTAAGGAGAGAGATGCACAAGTTCACAACTACACAATTATGAAAAATGCTGTACTACGCATCCAGGTTGCATTCCGTGGCATGAAAACAAGAAGACTTATCAGAACCATGAATGAATCGGCTGTGATTATTCAAAGAAGGTTTAGAACTTTTCTGGAAAGAAAACGTTTTCTTTCCATTAAGTCAGCTGCTGTTGTAATTCAGAGAAAATACAGAGCAACAAAACTAGGAAAAATTCAGCGTCAAAAATATCTCTCTCTCCTTAATGCTGCTGTTATCATACAGTCTGCTTATAGAGGATTTGTGGTAAGAAAAAAAGTGCAGAAAATGCACCAAGCTGCTACAGTTATTCAAGCAATGTTAAGAATGCATAAAATTTACGCTTCTTATCAAGCACTCAGGCTTGCTTCAGTAATCATACAGCAACATTATCGAGCTTACAGGGAAGGGAAGCGTGAGAGAGAAAAGTACTTAAAACTGTACAATTCTGTTTTAGTTCTTCAGGCTGCCTACAGAGGAATGAAAACAAGATGCTTCTTGAAGAGACAATGTGAGGCAGCGCTTATAATACAGAGAAACTACCGAATGTATAGGCAGTACTGTCATTACAGAAGAGTTCAGTGGGCAGCCCAGCTAATACAGAGGAGGTACAGAGCCCATAGGCTCAGGAAAATTGCTGTACAGCATTACACTTCATTAAAGAAAGCAGCAACTTGTATCCAGAGGGCTTTTCGAGACATGCGAGCGAGAAAGCAGCAGCGAGAAATGCACCGTGCTGCGACTGTGGTTCAGAAAAACTTTAAAGCCTTCAGAGAACGTCAGAGATACCTCTCTCTTAAAGCAGCTACCCTTGTCTTTCAGAGAAGGTACCGAGCTTTGGCTCTGGCAAGGCAGCGTGCTTTGGAATATCAGTCTCTCCGAAAAGCAGCTCTTCTCATCCAGGCTGTGTACAGAGGTGTCAGGGTGAGGAGGAGTCTGGAGCACATGCATTTAGCTGCCAGTACAATACAGGCAGCCTACAGAACGCTCAGGGACAGAAGGGCCTATCAGACTATGAGAAATGCAGCTATGGTTATTCAGAACTACTATCGAGCCTATTTGAAAGGAAAGAACCAACGCAAGAAGTATGTGACAATGAAGAGTTCTGTTCTTGTTATTCAAGCAGCATACAGAGGCATGAAGGCACGGCAGGAACTGAAAATCCTGCATGTTTCAGCAGTGGTAATACAGTCCAGCTATCGCATGTATGTACAACGTAGGTACTACAGACAGCTGTGCCGGGCTGCCACAGTCACCCAGCAGAGGTTCAGAGCCAAAATGGCAAGAGAAGCTGCCATGAGAAACTATGCAGAAATAAGAAAGGCTGTCATTTGCCTTCAAGCTGCTTTTCGTGCTAGGAAAGGCAGGCAGTTGTACAAAGCCAATGTTGCTGCACGGCACATTCAATCATTCCTGCGAATGTGCATGGAGAGGAGGCGCTTTCTTGCAAAGAAATCAGCAGCAAAAACGATCCAGTCAATGTTCCGGTGCCAAAGAGCAAGGACTCGCTATACACTGCTCCGGAGCTCAGCAGTTGCTGTCCAGAGGTGGTACAGATCGTGTCTCAGGGCTCGTTCACAGAGAGCAGAGTACTTGGCTCAAAGACAAGCAATAATAGTTATTCAGTCTGCCTTCCGAGCTATGAAAGCAAGAAAAACAGCAAGGCAGCTACGAGCCGCAAGAAAGATTCAGTCTTTTCTTCAGACAGCTCTGCAGCGTAGAAAATACATCCAACTCAGAGCAGCAGCTGTTACATTACAATCCTATTACTTAATGCAGAAATGTAAATCACAGTATAAGAGCTATAAAAGAGCAGCAGTTGTCCTGCAGCGGCACTACCGCTCGCACCTGACTGTGAAGCAGCAGAGAATGACTTACTTACAAACCCGCAGGAGCGTTATCCTTGTGCAGGCCACAGTCAGAGGATACATCGAAAGGAAGAGGTTTCACAAAATTAAAGAAAGCACAATAAAACTTCAGGTACTTTTGAATGAGTAGTACTGGGATTTGGGTGTATTTTTGTTTTCATTTGTAGGTGTTTTAAAGATTTACTGCTCTTGCAAACCACAGTTTAAAGCTAAAGTAGAATCAGTTTCTGAAGTGTACTACAGGGCAGTTATATAAAGCTTACTACCACAGTACACAGAAATAAGGTTCTTTAAGACAAATGAATTTCACCTCTGAATATTAATGGCTTAATGAATGTTTTCTTTGATGGGAATATGAATGAAAGCTGTCCTTGTATATTGTATGAGAGCGTACTGGTAGCGGATATAAAGTGACATAAATGGCAAAAACCACAATTGCTACATTCTTTAGGACTCATGTTGAGGAAGGTGTGAGTAAATCAATCATGTTAATCCCCCTAGGTTTATTAATTGGCCCTAGACTAATCTAAGTGCCTAACTAACATTTTGAAGAGGAATTTAAGGAGGGAAATTCCCCCAAATCAAGGAAGAAAGGGAAATAAATCATCTCTCATTTGTGATCCTGAGCAGTCTGATCAAATGGGTGGCATCCCTGTCCATGTTGGATGGGTTGGAACGAGACCATCTTTAAAGGTCCCTTCCAACCAAACCATTCTAGGATTCTTTGAGAATTTCTTAGGCTGGTTATTCTTTCTTGTTGGAGACCACATGCTCTACTTGACTGATAGAAATCAGGTGTGCTTTCCTCACCTCTGTGTTTTGGGGGGGATAGGCAGCTGCTTAGTTATTTTCTGAATGTTTAACTTATGCATCCTGAACAATATAAATGTAGTTACTTTCCTTAAAACGTAGAAAAAAAGAATAAATTTTGAAATTGGGAATATATTTATTGATATTGTTGTTTTTATAACAAGCCAGTGAGTACAGCTGTACATAGAAATATGCAAACATTCCCAGATGTTATGAGGGAAGTGAAATATTCCAAGTTTGTCTTTTTCTTTGAAGGCATCTTTCCGTGGATTTATTCA
Source organism: Lycocorax pyrrhopterus obiensis (assembly GCA_014706295.1). Lineage (NCBI taxonomy): Eukaryota > Metazoa > Chordata > Aves > Passeriformes > Paradisaeidae > Lycocorax > Lycocorax pyrrhopterus. Next base: position 23,001,484 of record JACSVZ010000013.1, read on the forward strand.
GAGACAGAAATACCTTCGGTGCAAGTTTTCTGCTGTGTTAATTCAGCAGCACTACAGAGCCCATCGGATGCGAAATATTGATCAACAGAGATTCCATCAAATGAGAAGAGCTGCCATTACCATTCAGGTAATCATACAAGCAGCTTTTATTGAGTGTTTGTTTGGGATTTTTCATCTCTCTTGTATTTGTTTCTTCACGATATAGTTATTTTTGCAGATTAATATTAAAGAGTGGCATTTGTGGTATTTCCCTGAGTGTGTTTCACTTGCTTTTGAAAACATCATCTAGTTGGGAGAAATTAAATACTTGTTGTACTTTAGAGATAGAAATCCTAAAAGTTGTTCCTGTTCATGTGATATTTTTCCTTTTAATTTTGTTCATTCCATTAAAAGTTCTGATTTATTTTTGTTTTATTTTTATTTCTCTAATAGGCAGCATACAGAGGATATAAAGCCAGGCAGTGGGTTAGCAAAATGAGAGCAGCACAAGTCATCCAAGCCTGGTTCCGAGGTTACAAGGCACGAAAGGAATACATGTCTGTGCTCAGAGCTGCCCTTGTTATTCAGAATCACTTCAGAACCCACCAGCTGCAGACTCGGTAATGCTGAATCTGAGAGAAATCATTCTACTTTTCAAAGCTTTTGTTACAGAATTATTTAGCACTGCACTGCACTCTTTAGGTTCTCAGGCTCTGCCCCTGCAGCATCCATGTGACATGCATGAGTATAACCCTGTTGGAGCAGGTGGGGTTATTCTTTTGCACAAGATTTTCATTACATTTAACTGTTTTTCTGGAATGGAAGCTTCTTCACAAATTTACATTTTGCTTATTGGGGTCTAGAAAGAGTAGGCCTTGATCTTTTTTTCACTTCTCTGTGTTTTGCAAGAAAAAAGTTCTGGATATTGTTAAAATTCTAGCATACAACTCGTAGGTTGAAAAGCTATTTCATTTTAATCCACAATGGGATAGTTAAACTGGTTTATGTTCATTTTGCTATGAGATCAGCCTGGTAGCTCATGTCATGAACTGTGTCCATGCCAGTAGCAGTAGAGGATGCTGTTCAGGGATGCAAGGTTCTCCCTCAGCATCCCTGGTTTTTAAACTTCCTTGCCTGTTCCTGTTATTATCCCTTTATGGACCTGTTGTATGTCAGTCTGTCCAATGCCTTTCAAACTGCTGTGTCCCTCCCCAGCCTCCTTTGGCAGCAACTTAGGGCAATACCTCCTATGGCAAAACAGGAAGCATCTTATGTTTAAAATCCGTCCTTCTGCCAACATTGCTGGCTATTCCCATTTTCTAGTGTTCCAAGACCTGGTTGATAACAGCTCTGCTTTTCCAATATCTATCTAAACGATTTCATAAACCATCTCTGTTTTCTTACTTGAAAATGCATTTCCATGTTAGGTTTTTGAAAATGAAGTCCTGTGCACTTACCATCCAAAGAGTGTGGAGAGCGACCCGCACTGCGCAAATGGTTCGGCAGCAGTTTCTGGCTAGGAAGAGTGCTGCAGTTAAGATTCAGTTGGCATACAGGCAGTACAGGGCTAGGAGACTTCTAAGAAAGGTATGTTTTCACTTGCACTGTAATATGCCATGGTTATCTTTAAAATTTTTAATGTATTTGAGTGATTTTTGTCATCAATGTGCAGAAGCATAGAAAAGGTGGGACCAGAGAGAAGACTGTTCAAATCAAAGCTTCAAAATATTAAATGTCTGTTTTTGCTCTAAGTAACAGGGTTGATTCTTGGTTTTGAACAGTTCCAACTGTTGAGTTGCCCCTCTATATACTAATACCAAAATAAAATGCCAAGTTTTCTGCTGGCTTTATTGCTTGCAAAAGATTAGGCCCGTATTTTGACCCCATTTAGGTAAATGAAAAGACCTTCCAAACTGTGAAAGTCCATTTTATATAAACTGGTACTGTATGAGTTTACTTGTATTTCTCATTCCATTTTTGTTGTTATGATGGAAAAAACCACCTAGAACTAAAAATAAATGGATATTGATCCTGACATGAATGAACAAAAGTTTAATTATCGATGCATTCTTTAAAATCTTTTTCAGAAGCACCAGGCTGCATATCTGATCCAAAACACATATAGAGGTTTCAAGGCAAGAAGGAAATTTGTTCAACAAAAAGCTGCTGCTGTAATTATCCAGAAACATCTGCGGGCTTGGCAGGAAGGCAGGCTTCAATTTAAGAAATACAATGAGACTAGAAGAGCTGTCATTAAACTGCAAGCACTTATCCGGGGTTATTTAGTCAGGAAAAAGGTTGGTATAATTCAAATTAAAACTATGCTTTGGATGTAAAGTATCTCTAGAGCTGTTTTACCATTAATTCTGACTGGCAAGGTGAGGAAAGCTTGATTTCTTGGTGTTGAAATCAAGTTCTTGTTGTCTGCTTTGAGTATTGGGCAGGTCAGAATAGATCAAACACAGCCTGAGCCTTTTCTTACAATCCTTTAGAACTAAAGTAGGTTTTCACTGTTGGATGTTGTTTTAGCTTCTGAGATCTTTGTGGCTTAGCTATACCTGATACTTCTTCACACACAGGCTTACAATGAAATTGTTCTCTGCTATGTATTGGTGTTGTTGCTTACAATCACTTCTCTGTGTTATCATTTAGATTAGAGACCTAGTTCTGCAGAGAGGTAGCTTCCTTAATTCTGAAGGGATTTTCCAGTATCTAGTAGTATATTGCTGTGTACTATGTTCTTTGTGTGGCCATCCAGCTACCTCAGAATATGAAAAGTAATGATGTTCCTTGTTTTGTTTTCCTTCTACAGATTTCAGAACAGAAACAAAAGAAGAGACTTCTTTATTTTACAGCAGCTGCATATCATCATATCTCTGCAATTAAAATTCAAAGGGCCTACAGGATTCACCTCACCTTAAAACTTGCACAAACCCAGATCTCATCTGTTCTTATAATACAGGTTGGTCTGATTAAGGCTGCATGATTTTGTGTAGCAGTCTAATTTGTTTTCTGTGAGCTAAGACAATGTAGTTCCTTCACATGTGAAAATAAAGCTAAATTATGAATTCTATGATTTATTAAATAATGCTGCTTATACACAGCTAAGAAAGCTTTGGTGGCTTAAGTGTTTTAAAGCTGAGGATGGATGGGAAGGTTTGTTTTCTTCAGACCCTCGAGCTTGCTAAAGGAATCTGAGTGCTGTCTTAGCCTATTTCTTTGTATTATACTGGAGGTAGAAAAGATCAGATACAAGAACCTGTAAGGTTTGTGAAATGTAGAGCATCATCTTATATGAACAATCCCTTGGGATACTGTGATTTATTTAGTTGGATGTTTCTGATCTGCCAGTGGTATCACAGCCTGTGTAGGTTGCAGCATTTTAATATAACCAGGTTTTACTTATCTAAAAACAAGATCAAAAATCAGGTCTGTATTGCAGCACTACCAAATTGTAAAAATTGTTTTCAGGTCTCCAAACTGACCATTAGCATAGTTCCAGTATGGGAGGTCAGCATGGGGTATATGGAGAGGCTGAAATGGGAACCCTGAAATAGCTGTTCCCTGGTCAAGGATGTCGTGGCGAACTTTGTCCTACTACTTCTCCATATGTACAAATTGTTATTTCTCCCCGTAAGTTAGATTTTCCCTTTAAGGCAAGAGAGAATGGATGGAGAAGGGTGTTTTTGGTCTGATTTGGCACACAGTACCCTGTCTCCTTTCTTGGTTTATAGAGGGGAAGAAACAGAGCTGGGAAATGAGAAAAGTGGAGTGGTTCTTAAAAGCCAGCCAAGAGAAATAAAACTCCTAGGACATGGTAATGCTGGACACAAGTATAAACTTGGGAGAGTTACTTATTTTATCTTTTGGTCAGCCCTGAAGTAGTCAGACAGTTGGTCTGGATGATCATTGTACGTCTCTTCCAATGGAAAACTATTCTATCTGTCCCCTCCTCTTCTCTACCCTTCTCTCCTCAGAATGCTTCCCTAGTGACTCCTAGTTAAGATTTCATTCGCAGTCTTGCATTTCAGCTACCTAAGGCCAGTCAGAGTTATGGAGATGATATATGACTGATGATGTTTATAGTGCCTGGATCTGTCAAAGCTCATGTTAAAACACTCAGTTTTTATCAGTGCTCATTTAGGGTGGGAAAAGGGAATTTAGGGGAAGGGTTTTAAATAAACAGGAAGGTACTTTCATTTTAAACAGAGATGGTTCCGAGCAAAAATGCAACGAAAGAGATTTCTGAGAGATTATCAAAGACTCGTTCGACTGCAATGTGTGGTTCGAGGCTGGCTGAATCGCAGGAATGAGGCAGCAACCGTAATCCAGAGAAACCTGCGGAGATTCCTCGCCTGCAGACGCAGGAGGAAATTTGCAGTGGGGATCATTAAATTTCAGGTAAACACCTCTTGTAAGAAAACAACAGGTTTGGGTTGGTTGGTTTGTTTGTTTATTTTTATTATCTGTATTTTTTTTCTCATGGGTTTTTGGGGAGCGGAAAGATCTTTGCTTTGGTTGATGAATGTATCAGTGAAATTGCAAGCCAAGTCAGCTTTGGTTTAGCCATGAAAGCTGAAGGCAAACAGATAGTGGAGGAATATTAAGCAGATACTGCTTCATGTGACTTAGGTGGGAGTGCGTGTGGATTGTATAGGCATGGATTTTTTTTGCCTTTTGTCTTGAAAGTCCAGCATATGAAAGAATAACACTGAGTGTTAATTACTTAAAATTGAATACCCAAGGTCATTCAATACTTTGCAGGCTTGTGTAAAACTGATTTGGAATGGTGATGGAAGTTCTGTTGTCTTGTCTCTCCTTTACAACTTGTTCTCTTTGTGGAATTCCTTTTCTGTAGGCATTGTGGAGAGGATATTCTTGGCGAAAGATGACGGACACAGCAAAAACCAGAGCTTTAAGACGCAGTTTAGAAAAGGCCAATGAAAAGAGCAGAGAAGAAAACAAACTGGGCAACAGAACTGCAATTGCAATTGAACACCTTCTAAAATACAAACATCTGTCCTACATTCTTGCAGCCCTAAAGCATCTTGGTCAGTGTTTTGTTTTATTATAACTGATGGATTTGCATAATGATAAAAACTGGATTTTTTCAGCTGAGAAGAGTTCATAATGATATTTAGGCTTTCTGCATGACTCTAAAATGTGAATGTTAGAGGGTAGAATGGAGGGGTTTTCCAGACTAAAATTAGATTATTGATTTAAGAACAATATTTAAATGTTTATGTAGAGAAAGGAAATCCTGTATGATTGCTCTAATTTCCTCTCAGTCCTAGTAATGCTATACCTTACATAAGTTTATTATAATTTTTACTGCCAGTAGGTGCTCTCTGTGGGTCATTTTTGTCTGCTTAATTTTTAGTCTGAAATATTAACACTATTGCTTTAGAAATGCTTAAATCAATAATTGCAGTTTTTGCTTTGCACTTTTACTCTATTTATTTTTCTTTAATTGTTTTAGAGGTGGCTACCAGGCTGTCCCCACTGTGTTGTGAAAATATGGCCCAGAGCAGAGCAATCTTCAGTATTTTCGTTCTGATTCGAAGTTGCAACCGGAGTGTTCCGTGCATGGATGTGATCAGATACTCAGTTCAGGTTCTACTCAATGTTTCAAAGGTAACTTGAATATTTTCTTTTGCAGATTTATAAGCAGTAGGCTACTTTATTGTAGTACTTGTTTATCCACAAAATTTCTGAATAAATCTGGAACAACAGAAGTAGTAGTTTTGAATAAAAACAGTTCATGATCTTTTGCTGTTATTTTGACACTATTTATTTATTTATTTGCCTTGTAATAGTTATGAGGGGTTTTTTTTGCAAAAAAAAATTATTTCGTGTCCTTAAGGCATTTCAAGTTATCGTAAGTATTTTTAAATTTCTCTAAACTTACTCTAATTTATTTCTTTATTTTAAATATAAAATCAGATTCTATGGATTTCTAAACAAGGGGGGAAGCACAGAAAGTACCTTTTGATAAAAAATCTGTTACAGTTGTGTAAATACAGAAGTGATTTTTATTGCTTGGTTACCAGTTCAGCTACAAATTTATTCTAGGGGACAATATGGACTTTGCTTTTTCCTCTAACCTCTAAATATTCACCTCTAAAATAAAAATATTTTAAAGCTCTATCTGTATAAGCTCTCTTGTCTCTTCCTTGTTTGACAGTATGAAAGAACTACTCGAGCAGTTTATGAAGCAGAAAATTCTATAGATACATTATTAGACCTACTGCAAATGTACAGAGGCAAAGCTGGGGACAAAGTTTCAGAGAAAGGAGGAAGTATTTTCACAAAGACCTGTTGTTTGCTGGCCATCCTTTCAAAGGACTCAAAAAGAGCTTTGGTAAGACCTAAATGTTTTGGGTTTAATGGTTTAATTTAACATACTTTTCTTGCATGTTTTGGTGGTGTTTGTAATTTTTTTTTCTCTCCCTCTCTACCATACCTGTTATGGCTGTAATATTAATTATGGCTAAACTCTGGTTTAAAAAATATGCATTTCCAAGATGGTGAACACACTCACATTTTCTCGATTTAAGCTGCTTTTGGCCTTGCAGTATTGACTGTGTGCTGTTTCCACCTTTCCTCAGGAAATCCGAGCCATGCCAAGAACTGTTTCTTGCATCCAGAGCCTCTATAAACTCACAGCTCGGAAACACAGGATGGATGCAGAGAGAACACTTGTGAAGCAGAAAACAAACACTGCCTTAGGAGGGAGTTCTTCTGTTCCAGTAACTCCTCTAAGAATAAAAACAGTTTCAAGGTAAGTACTTAAAAACCAGCTGTTGGAATCCTGGGTTTTAGGTTTATGGAATATAGTAATTTATGTCTGTAACAATATGGAGGATTTTGGGTGTGGGTTTTTACTTCTTCTTTCTTCCTTCTTCTTCACAAATCTGGGTTTTCTGGTATTGGTTCAAAACATCCGCAGTGGGGGACATGAATAGTTAGTTATTGGATTATAAATAAAAATAATCTACATGGAAACCTGTAATTGGGTGATATGGGCCTTAAAAGGCCTTGAAAGTTGAAACTCAAGGCTGTTTTCCACCTTGTTAACTAAGAAGCACATCCCATGCAGCTGTGCCATAGATAAGAAAATAATAAACATCAATTAGAAGAAGAGCTCAGTGTCTCTCTGCGTCTTAATCCAAACTTTGAGTACAAGAACTCAAGAGACAGAAACAAAACGAAAAATTAGCAATTTTTTACAACCAGTCTTCTATTTCTGCTGTGACATTGAAATATTTTAATGCAAGTCACTAATCTTTTCACAGGATTAAACCAGACTGGGTCTTGAGGAAAGATAACATGCAAGAAGTTGTGGATCCTCTGCAAGCAATTGTGATGGTGATGGACACGCTTGGTATTGCCTGCTACTGAAATGTAAATGATGTATAGGAAGATGTATTTGTACAGTTTGTATGTAGGAGATAGGATAAATGATTTGGAAAAAAAGCAAATAAGTGTTAAACTATCTTTGGAAATGTTTTTTTTTGGATTACAATTAACATTTTGGCAACTTTTTTTATTGTATACAGTTTTGAAGCCCTATTTTGTACTATTGCCAAAAACAATTGTACAATAAAATCAATTCACTGGAATTTACTGGAAATTTCACTGGTGCAGTAATGTATTGTTGTCACACAACTGTGAATATTACAAATAGCATGGGATTCTTCACTCTGATTAGATATTGTCGAATTCTATTAAAAGCAGTTGTTTATGGAGGACAGTAATGTCTGATCTAGAGAGGTGTAGAAAGGGAGGCTTAGGCTGTGGATTTCAAAATTGGGTGGTTTTGGGTAGCTTGAGTCTACTTTCTAGTAACAGCTTGAGAGATCATGTATGACAGCAAGAAAAAAAAATATAATTCCTCTGTTTTTTAAGCATTTCAAGATAGTGATGGAACAACAGGATATTGTAAAGGTGAATTTAGAAATTCTGACCCAACATTTTCAGGGAGGTGATCTGTGAGTTTCTTCCTATCAAGTGAGCAATGCATACAAGCATGCAGCTCGTCTGGCTGAATAGATTGTGTTCATCATTGCATCCCTTTTCATTCTGTTCTCTCCTGCATTCTCAGAGTTGTGTTTTCTTAGAGAAAGGCCAAGAAAATGCAAACTGTAAAATTATACTCTCCCACTCCCAAAGTTAAGCATTATACCTCTAATGATGCTAAATCAACTGGTAGCCATTAGTCAGGCAGGTGACTGTAAATGAGGTTCATTTTTTCTGGTTTTGTTTAAAAAAATACTTGAAAGAGGCTTGTTGTGTTCAACACAACTCAGACAGATAGTAAGAGTGGCTATGTTGTTCATGTAAGAAACTCCAAAATCATGAATATCTATAGCATGCAGCTGACTGGTTTACTCTGGGGGTGGGCTGGAGGATGGGGGAATTGTCTCTGCTTTCAGCCAAGGTAAATAATCTGATAACAGAATGCCCTTTAAACTTGGCACTCAGGAGGTTGTGAGGGGAACAGTGATCAGCAAGTTTAAAGCCTTCCATAAGCTTGTTGCCTGATTTCACTGTAAAATGATAAATTGCTGATGGTAAAGTGTGTCACATGGAGGTAGAATCCTGCCAGTCTAGTGCTAAGGTATTTGGAGAACTAAAATAAATGAAAATAGTTTTTTCAGTAAATCAACTTGTTACAAAATACCATAGACATTGAGGCGTCTGTTGAATACCTTTGAAAACTCAGTTAATTATTTACAAAAGTAATACTTAGGGAGTTTTCACAGGTGGTGGGAACTGTAGATGGAGACAGTAATGAAGATGAGATTTAAAAGCTGTTTTTTCTTCCTAGTTACGGTCTGTTCAGGGAAACTCTTTGCAGAAGGTAAATACACTGAATTCTATTATGCATTGAATCTAGAATATGCAGTCTTGGTAACTTAAGGGCAATGTCTTTCATCTCTTTACTGAGTAAACACTGCTTTTTAAATGTAAATACAATTCTGTTGTGACATGGCCGATGATCACAATTCAGCTGTAGCTGATTCCTGTCTAAGTCTCAAAGCTGTAATACTGAAATGTTCAGACTTTGGTTCAGAAGAAATTTGTTTTGAAATGTCTTTGAGCTGTTTTGAGGCACTTACAGAAATTGAATTTTGTACTATTAAAAATTTTTATATATTGGAGTGTCTTGGAGATTGAAATGTTTTCAGTTTGTTACAAAGCAAATTAGTGGAAGTTAAATGTAACCTGCAGAAGTTAATCTGGGGTGGTCCTGCATTTTCTGTCCCTATTTTCAGCATTGATTTCTTCTTCTGTTTGTAATTTTGGGTTTTTTGGTTGGTTGGTTGGTTTTGTTATTTTGGGGTTTTTAAAGTAACTTAATGTCATATTCAGCTCTACTCTTTTCAAAGGTCTTCTCCTATAACTGGGGAGTTCTGTTGGGTTTTTTTAATTGCCATTCTGATTGTTTTTTTCCTTAATCTCCATTTCTTCTTTCTTTTATGTTGACTGTTTTTAAATTCCCTTTCTTAAGCCTAGCTTGTATATAGCCTCCTGGCAGTTTGTCCTACTTTTCTGGTAACATTTTCTGAACTGGGGAGCTGAGGCACAGCTAATCCTGACACTTGTCACTGAATTTTACAGTAGGCATTGGTGTGTTTGTGTAGCAAAGGGTGCTCGTGCTTCTGGGCAAAATAGAGTAAAATAAAGGTGTCCTGCATCAGTTTTGCCCAGTTCACATTAGGAGGTTTTATTCTACAGCTGATATTCTTGTGAACCCTAAGAGCAAAAGCTGATAAAATTATAGTATGTCTTCATTTCAGCAGGTCTTAAAGGGCCCTTCATGCTTGTAAGTATTCAGAATTTTGTTCTTGTTTGAAAGCCTGAATCTGTCAAGCTGATATTAAATAAATTCATGCAAAAACATTCATATCTGGGCTGAAATTTTTAGTGGGAAATATATTTATCTTTTTGCAGATACGCCTTGTGATTTGCCACAGATAGAAAATGGAAACCTTGCCCAGTACTATTACATTTTCAAAAGTTACTATTTCCCTATGCACAAAGGAAAAAAACTCTCCTATTCTTGTATGGTTGGTTACACGACTGAAACTGGGACTCAAGATGGAAGAATAACTTGTACAGCAAAAGGATGGTCTCCAGTGCCACGGTGCTACAGTGAGTTAACTTTATTCATCTCCTCGTTGCTTCCAGCAGGAACATTTCCTAGCTGGTTTTGCTGGGATAAATAGGAAAAGAAGCTGCATAACAGAAGGGATAAAATGTACAGGGTGCAATCAGTTATTTATATCAAGACTACAGAGGTTTATATATGGAATATTTTTACAATAATACATATTTTATGGGCTCTTAACCATTTATGTTTTTATAAGAACTAAGAAAGTTGCCCAGTTTTCTTAGTCTGGGAAAACTGTTAGTTTTCCCTTAGATGTATAACTTCTCCAGTCTCCCTAGCTCAAGATTCCTTGGCTGTATTCCATGTTGTTACCGGTGCCTTGATGTATTTTTTTGATGATTGGAGCAGAGTTTCTTCAATAGGTCAAGAAAATAAGATTAGACCAGTATAGCTACAACCCCCTTCTTTTGCTTCCTGGAGAACAATTTATTCCATTCTTTCTTTCTAACCAAGCTGTCTTCTTTCCTTCAGGAAAATGCAACAAGCCTCTTTTGGAAAATGGCTCTTTTTCCAGCACAGAAATGGACTTCAAAATCCATGAGAAATTGCAATACAAATGTAATCCAGGCTACCACACCCCGAGTGGTGGTACTGAAGATACAGTGCAGTGTCAGCCACAAGGATGGTCCTTCCAGCCAAGCTGTACTAAAAAACTTGGTAGGATTCTGCATTTTTCTCCTTTTTAATCTATTGCTGATGTATTTAATTTCATTGTCCTTGCTGTACCTGTAGGGCCAAACTGCCTGTGACAGGCTGTCATTTGAGTACTCCTAAAGCAGGTTCTCAGTTGTTCCTCTGAGGAAGAACTTGTCAGGTTTCACGTGCTGCTGGTTTTGTGCATTTGTATAGATGCATTACATGCAAAATGAAGCAGTAGAGCTGAAATCACACTGTTTCAAATCAATCCATTGCCAAACAAACTTTCTGTTCCAAATGACGAGCGGAAAACTTGTGCCAACAACTGCATTTGTAATTATTCGTTATTTACCAAGGTTTTGCCCGGGATATGACAACTTTAAATGTGTATTTAAGGAAAACTTTGGAATACTTGCAACAAAAAGAGCAATTAACGTCATGCCTGTGCTTTATTTCTTTGAGAGTCATGTCAGGTGCCCAAGTTACGCCACGGCAGCTACTCCAGAGCCCTGCAGGAGGTGCAGCTGAACGGGACGCTGCGGTACTGGTGTGAGGAGGGATATCGCACCGCGGCGGGGAACGCCTCTGAGGCAGCGCTGTGCCTCGCCCACGGCTGGGCCCTCACCCCCAGCTGCACCAGTAGGTCATTCTCTCTGAAAATTGATTTATTCTACATGTAAAAATTGGCAAAGGTGCTTCTTTCATCAGCTGGTGCGGGGCGCCTTCCTCAACTGGTTTTCACTGCTGTGTTTTCTTCCCAGGAATAACTTGCTCCTCTTTGAGTGAAGTTGCTCATGGAGGTTTTCATCCTGTGAAGAAAATCTATGAAGAAGGAGATGTAGTTCACTTTTTCTGTGACAAACATTATTCTGTCACCGGGTTCGACTTAATTCAGTGTTACGATTTTGGGTGGTACCCAGATCCTCCAGTGTGTGAAGGTACCCCGTTTTATAGTTTTACTATGTCAAATTCTTAGAGAAAAGCTCTCACCTTCTTTCAAGGAATGCTTTATGAATACAAAATAAAAAAATGGGGTTTGTACCAGTTTGTAGCCTAAATCTAAATCAAGTGCTGGCCAAAGGGCAGGGAGCCAAGGTAGCAGGAAGGGAGGCAAGGGTAATTGGAACTACATTTCAGTGAACTCTAACAACAGAGCAGATACTGTCTCTTACTGTTCTTTCTCTGTTATATCCTGGAGAAGCTGCAATCAACCATTACAGGGAATTGTTTAGACCCTGAAGCTCAATAAACTCTGTTCAGAATACATGAAGGTTTAATCAGGCCTGCTTAATGCTGCCTTGTGAAGTGGGGATGTACCTCTTGAGAGGCATTAAAAATAAAATTTGTAACAAGGTTCTCCTTAGTTTGTGGTACTTTTCAGAGCTGTACAGCCTCCCCAAACCTTTGTGTTCAAAACAAGTATTAATAAAAACGTTGTCCTGAGGACAGAAACACACCTTTAGCAATTGCTCTCACTTCCTCAGTCACTGGGGGATAATGGAGAGTCTCAGTAAAGAAAGTTCCAAAAGAATGAAAGGTGAAGCAGTTGAGATACAGAATAGAGCAGAAAGCAAGACAAACCAACCTTTAGTAGAGCTTAGACTCCAGCCCTGTGTTTATTCTTGTGACACAGCAGGAACTTTTCTTGAGTGAGTGCAGAGAAGGTGGAGATGCTCAGGAGGACGAAAACAAGGCCTAAATCTACTTTTGAGGATACAGTAATCACAAACTTGATTTGGAGATAGGAAATGGGCTATGATTATTGCTCCTTCTGTAGCATTAAAATTAATACATAATCTGCTTTAAATATTATATGAATGGAGGGTATGGGAAATCTCTATTTCCTGAAGTCCTTTAAAGAACATTTTATTAAGTCTCTGTGGAGAAACTACAGATTTGTTTATAGCAGCACAATGACATGGTATTTCTATTTTTATACTCGTTGAATGCAAAATCACTTGTTTGTTCAGGTCTCCCATTGTATTAAGAAAATTGAGAAAATTTTATTAAGCTGTTACTTTGGATTAGCCAAAAAAGCCTTTAGAGTGATAGGCTTGCATTGTGTATAGTGAGCTTAATTGTGTACGTGGTTTTGGTAAGAGAGAAAACAATATGCAATTTTTTATATTCAGATGTAAGAAGTAAATGTCCTCCACCACCACTCCCTTATGGCCGTATCAGCACAGCCAGAAGAACATATCGTAATGGAGACAAAGTTCGTGTGCAGTGTACCTTGGGAAGAAGAGGACCTGAGGAAATCCAGTGTGAAGGAGGAAAATGGACATCACCCTCTATCTGTATTGGTGAGTACTTCTGTGAAGGCTGACAGCTGAACTGAAATGATTCTTCAAACCATGCCTTAATTTTCTGGAGAGCTTTCGTTTCTATATCTGCAAAACTGTTTGCCTTCCTCTGTTAAAAGGCTTGAGAGGTAAAGTGCTGCATATTTTGCAGGCAATCTATGGTTCCCAGATTAAAAAGACGGATGAGCTAGGTGAATTCAGCTGCCACCTGTGACATCTTCCCTGGAAAACTGGGATTATTACATTTTACAGTGCGTCATGTCTGGCTGTTGTAGTACTTTAAAATGAGCTGTTTCTGAGAAAACTGAATTTCTGCTGTGATTACAGGAGCTGTGGATAAACAGGAATCTGAGGCACCACCGCCACTCGAGGCAGATGCAGAAATAAAGGCAAGCCAAACACATCACAATGAAGATATGAGTAGGTGAACATTGCCCTTCTATTTAAAAGGGACTCTCCAATCCTATTATAGGCATTTTATGACTACTTTTATTCTTTTGCTATAGGACAGTTCTTTATTCTGGAAAATGCTTCCATGTGCTACGCATGTCAATGTAGCCAATTAATGAAAGACTATTGTTGCTTATTTCTAAATTACACCAATAAGCCTGCTCTGTATTTTTAATTTTATTTCATACAGAGCATTTACTTTCAGTCATTTTGTACCCTTTAATATTATTTGAACATGCAAATTCGTGTATTTTGTTGTTCCTTGATCAATAGTTCCAGTGAGGTTTCTTTTGTTTATTTTGAACCACACATGGGTGAAACATTTCAAGTAACAAATAAGATGGTCTTGTCACATAAAAAGAACAGATTACTGTGTTGAGTATAAACCAGCAGGAGTCAGAAGCAGACATAGATATAGAGGGAAATAAAATTCATGCCTGCAATTCAGTAAGGCAAGTGTAGAGTTTCTGGAAATGAAATTTGGAAAAGGAATTAGATTGGTTTAGATTTTATTTGTATGCAATTTTTTTTGCTCTGTCTAGTATCGGTCCAATACTTTCACCAGTGTTAACATTGTTGCAATCTAATCAAGATCTAATTGCCTGGTTCTCTATCTCATATCAGAAATGCAGCAAGACTGTGCCTCTCCACCTGTGATTAAAAATGGGGGTGTCCTGGGCCCGTTATTGGCAAGTTACAAAAATGGTTCCTCAGTAGAATATGGCTGTCAGCGTTACCACTTTCTGGATGGGCCCAGTACTGTCTACTGTGACCACGGAAACTGGACAGAACAACCAACCTGCCTAGGTGAGTCGTGGGAGGAAAAGCGAGTTTTGTCAAATGCAGTATAGAAAGGAACGAAAATTGGAAAGAGCCTCTAAATAATCTTTTCGTTACCATCTCTTCTCTTTTATTGGAGTTAATAAAGATTCCAGAAATATGAGGATGAACCAAAATTAAATTTTTAGCAGGCCTTTCCTGCTGGGTGTCCTCTGGCCTGTTCTTAAAACCAGCCAATTAAAAAGATTCCTCAGTTTCCTGAGTGAGCTATTCTAGGATCTAGCTGTCCCTGCTTCCTGGGCGGATTCTCCAATTTCATTCCTCCATATTGTCCATTCAGTTAATTTCTTCCTGTCCGTTAATAGATGATTAGAAGGAATGGTGTGGCCATTCCCAAAATAGATTTTCAATAGAATTAACAAAGAATTAGCAATGACTCCTTGGACTTTCGTTTTTAAACTTTCAGCCTTTTTTTTTTTTTTAAATTATGTGTCTTTATATCTGTTGTTTCATCCTGACCTGGACTTTTCAATTTTTCTGTGCTGCTCTTATGTATGCTGCTCAACACAATGTAGAACTCCCATTAGACAATTACCAATGCTAGCAGGAATACAAACATGAGTTGTTTGTTTATCTTTCCTTCCTTCCTTTAATGAAATAATTCAATTTTCCTAACATCCTTTGTTAAATTGGCTCACCTTGACGTTCTTAATCTACTGTGAAAATGAAAATAAACAACCAGTTCAGTTTTAATTACTTATTTCTAAATGAACAAAAGTTACCTCATTGAGACTGAAAGATCCGGGTCAGCATTTTTGGACCTGAATACTCAAATTTAACAAATCCTGTGAAATAATGAAATCTCATTTCCTGTGAGCATTATTTGTCTCCCAAGCATCTAAATAAAGCCATCATCCTTTGCATGTTTTCTGAGATTGCTTTTCAACGCTCACCTAATCAGAGCAGAAAGAGCACATGCGGATGTTAGCTTCAGCAAACTTCCATGTGAATTTGGTGTTACACTGCTGTCACCAGACTGCCAGTAACTGATTTCTCCTTGCCTTTCCCTCAGCAAAGCCTAGGGCCTTTAGCAGCCAGTGATTCTCGTGGAACTTGTAGAAATTTATTTTGTAGGTGACCCTCTGTCAGGCTTTATTGACATTGAACAGGGGTTTCAGAAGTTAACGAGGTTAATCATCTAATGGAAGGCTACACTCCGTGATGTGATCCTGGCACTGGGTTTTAAGAACCCTGTCAGAAAGCATCCATTCCTTTTGTATGTGTTTGGTTTCTGTTGTTACTTCAGACCATTTCTTTCTATTTGCATTTTTTTATGCATCTGCAGTTCTTCGTCTTGCAAGATTCAGAAGCATTTTAGAACTATTGACTTGGAGTTCTCTTTCTTCGCTCCTACAAAAGGGAGCAAAGAAATCAGTTCAATGGCTTTTTATTAAAATACACTTTTATTTCCTAGAACCATGTACTCTTAATGTAACTGATATGGACAGCAACAACATAACATTGAAATGGAGACGGGAAGAATTAATTTTCCTACATGGAGATCTCATAGAGTTTGAATGTAAACAGGGATATGATTTTCTCCAGATTGCCATTCCATCTCCTGGGAGGACACAGTGTGACCATGGCAGACTGAAATATCCAAAATGTGTTATTCAAGGTAAAACAATAATTTTTTAATTGCCTTTTTAATTAATCAACTTTAGACCTATGTAGAAATTATTTGCTTTGCTTTTAGTGTGAGCCTGGAGTCTGTTGTAAATAGTGCTTAGGCTTCAACAAGGGACCTCTATTGTTTAACATATCCAAGCATGGACCACTGATACACCTTCCTTTGATGGGCAAGGCTGGAGAAAGCAGGGGGAAGCTCTTCTCCAAGCCCAGGAAACTGAAAGCTCTGTAGAAAGAGGGCTGTAAAAAGAAAACCTTCATGTTCATTTAATTTATGGTAAAGCCATCAATTTATTAGTTTCTTATGCTGAACGTTTCTGAAATGTTTTAATTGTTATTGTAGCTGCCACAGAAAAATGTGGCTCTCCACCATCTATTGCAAATGGAGCTCTTACTCTCCCAGTGCTGCCCCAGTATGACAGTGGTTCTTCAGTTGAGTATATTTGCTCTGACTATCATTTTTTGCAAGGCTCTGAGAGAATCTACTGCTCTGAAGGACAGTGGACTTCACCACCAGTTTGTATAGGTAGGTGTAATAAATAAGATAAATAATCACTTACTTCTCTGTAAGATTCACAGCCTCAAGGAGCAGCCTGGAAGTGACCTGTAAGGGCCATCTATTCCAACTCCCTGCAATGAGCAGGGTTGCTCAGAGCCCTGTCCAGCCTGACCTTGGATGATCCCAGGAGTAGGGCAACCACTGCCTTTCTGGAAAACTGTTCCAGTGTTTTACTACTCTCAGTGGTGGTAATGTCTTCCTTATGTCTAGGCTGAATCTACCCTCTCTTAGTTTAAAAAGTCTGTCTTCATCTTTCTTATAAGCCCCTTTTAGGTTCTGGAAGGGTGCAAGGAGGTCTCCCTGGATCCTTCTTTTCTCCAGGCTGAACAACCCCAATCAGATACTTAAAATTCTCTAAAATTCTCTCTAAAAACAGATACTTAAAATTTATAAACTGGGTATTGTCAGCTAGAACTTTTGGATCTCAATTTCAGTTTCTTCAGTGACAGATGAAAGTTTTAATAGAAGCAAGCTAATCTCATCTGGCATTTTTTAAATTTCCTTAACTATGATATGCCTGCAGTGTAATAAGACAATGGGAAATAATTTACAGTGTTAGTGTACCCTGGTCAAAATATTCTGTTCCAAAATTCAAGTTATTAGCACTGATCAAATCTCTCTTTTTTAGAGCCATGTACTTTGTCAAAAACTGAAATGGAGAAAAATAATGTGCTGCTGCAAGCATTCTATGCAGATCAAGTTTACTTTTACCACGGGGATTATGTTGGATTTTACTGTAAACAGAACCATTTTGGAGCAGAATCTGGCACGACTTTATTTCAAGTACAGTGTAAGAGAGGACAGCTGGCATACCCAAGGTGTGTTGAAAGAGGACAAGTATGGACTTGAGGAAAGCCTGTAGGAAAGGTATGTACATGTTCTTTATCTCCTAGTAACAGGTGAATTAGGGTGGCCTTGTGTTCTCCTGG
This sequence comes from Lycocorax pyrrhopterus obiensis, assembly GCA_014706295.1. NCBI lineage: Eukaryota > Metazoa > Chordata > Aves > Passeriformes > Paradisaeidae > Lycocorax > Lycocorax pyrrhopterus. The sequence continues at coordinate 23,018,986 of JACSVZ010000013.1, forward strand.
TCACTCCACTCAGCTTTGGGAAATGAGTGCTGGGGCTGAGCTGGAGTGAGACAGAAGGGAAAGGCCTCTGAGGGATGAGGATGAACAGTGCAGCACAGGGATGCAATACTGGCGTACACATGGAAAAATCTGAAGGAAGGAGTTGTACATCTTAACAGCACCCATGTCTCCCTTCACAGGTAGGGAGCCTCTAAAGGACAAAGCTTGAGGAACTATATAAAACAGCAAGTATAAAAAAAAGTTTTTAAGGGATCTGTAAAACTACTTAAAACCTAAAAGTAGACACATTTACTGAGTAGTTAATTATTATTCTTAAAACTATTTTAAGAATATTAAAATCCAAGTACTTTGTATGATTTCTTATGACTCTTATCTATTGGTACTCTTAAGGTTCTGCATATGAACACGTGTGACTACAGCTATGAAGAAAATCCAGGAATATGGACAATGTTTGCCTTGCATCCATTTTAGTCTGTTTTAACAAAAAAGCCACTCTAAGGATATTCTCTGTCTTTTATGTCTAGACTCATGTGACTGTGAAATCATAGCATGTATGGTGCTATGTATGGGTTTCCAAGGCTTTTTCAAGAGTTACATGAAAGAATAAAACAGAAGAAGTAATTAAAGCAAATTCTGCTTATTTGATCAAAACCCAGTCAACCAGTAGGCGGAAAAAAGGGTTGATAAAAATACTTTACGCAGTGTATATAACAGCAATACCCTTCTTTTTACAGAGCAAGCTGGGTGAAATGGAGTGAAAGGGATTAAAAGGCCTTTGCTGGAACAGCTGCTGGAAGTAGAATTCATTTCCCCCCATCACTTCCTCTGGATGTACACACAACACTGGCTGTGTGGCTGTGAGCACAGGACAGGATCAGGGAGATTGCAGACGTGAAGGCAGCATCTTGTTGATCAATGCCATGGACAGTTCATCTTGGAGCCTGTTTTTGCCTCAATCCCCTGTACATCGATATCTTTTCTGCTTCAGAGATCTCTGTGAAGTCTCTGATTAGATAAGCCAGTCGAGGTAGATGTGTTTTTCCCCCTGAAGATGATAATTGAATAATCTTGTGCTTGCAGTATCCTGTGCTTCAAGACTTACAAGCTTTTCTGGACTCCTGTGACTCCCAAGCAATCCCATCTACTCTTTTCCTAAATAAGTCAAATTCTGCTCTCCTAAGGTGCATGATTTGTACTCTGGTACTTGCTTTTTTCTCTCCCTTCTGAATCATGAACTACATTAGTACATGGTTACCACAGCCAGGCTGCCACTGATTTCCACAGGCACTTCCTCCTTGTTTGTGAAGGGCAGATGGGGCTGGGGGTGGCATAGACTGGCCCATCCAGGACCTGGACCAGGAAGTAGTTCCCACCTTCACCTAGAAACCCCAATTATTTGCACCCCAACATCTTGCCCTTGCAGGAAATATCTGGCTCAAGTCCCCCAGAAGAACTGATTCTGGCTAGAGCCTTCCTTGAGTTGTTCAAAGGAGACTCCACTTACTTGCTCTTGCTGCTCAGGCACTCAGGACACTCACCCTAGGCTCATTTCCAAGCAAGTGGAAGAAGAAGGTAGGAATAGACAAAGCCAAACACGCTCTGTGAGCTGATAATCAAATTAGCTGTCAGCTTTAATTCTTGTCTCAGTATGCCACCAAAGCCAGCCTGTTTTCAGGACACAATTGTTAATAAAATAACAGTGAGATCAGTATAGAATGGATAAAAGGCAAGCACTACCCCCTTTGGCTGGATAAAATGTAAATACATTTACAAAACTGGATCTAATGTGGATAATATGCAAATACAATCATCCAATAATAAAAACAATAACAAATTCCAAGAGAGAACATTGGCTCAGCTGCAAACAAAGCACAGCAAACTGGGAAACACCAGGAAAAGCTGAGCTCAAATCACGGGGTTGGTTGAGGGGTCTTTCATTTCCACAGCTGGGCTCCCTCATGCCATTTCCATTTATCCAAACTGCAATCCTGTGTAAAGAGAAAAAAAGGGGAAAAGGCATGAATACCAATCCTGACACACCACAGGGGCTCCTCAGAGCAGTGGGCAGGCAATTTCAGCAGAAGTGCCCCGTGTCTTTGGCAGCGAGCACTTACTTTCACACTCAGGATATTTAATCACTCCGTTCAGGCACTGCGCTCTGAATTCCTCCGTGTGGGAAACACGCCGGTAGCCGCGCTTGCACTCAAAGACCACAGGATGCCCTGAGCGATAGTTAGGGCGCGACTGGCTGGATGACTGCAACTGAATGTTGTTCCTTTCCATAGCCTTCCAATCCAGGGCACAGTTCCCTGCAAAAAAATACTACTGTTATTTGCCTGTAGATCTCACACTGGACAACTGATGCTCTGTTGGCAGCCCCTGAGTGCCCAGGGTGCCCTTTCCCCAGCCGTTGCCCCAGCTCAGGTGTGCTGGGCCATGACTTCTTGGCACTGCCCCTCCATGCCTGCAGCTTCCAGGAGGCTCTCACACCCTGGCTCCTCCCCGGTGCTCCCCCAGGAAAGGCAAAGCAGGAAAGTGCTGCTTCCCTTCAGCACTAAAAATGCAACAACAGAGCAGATAAGCTGCAGAGGGGATGACTTACTTCCCAGTGTGCACTGTGGGTAGTTCAATGTCCCCTCCACACACTGTACTCTGAAGCTGGGGCTATTTGGGTCTTCCACATATCCCGGTTTACACCGGAATTCAACATAGTCCCCCGATGTGGAATACAGCTTGTTTTTTGTAACCCATTTCAGCTCAATATTGTTTCTGTCCATATCGTCTTCTGATGCTGTACAAGCCACTTGAAAAAGTCAAGAGAAGAGTATCAGCACTTCATACAGACACACCACAGGTAACTGTTTTGCCCCTAGAGCCTACAGAAGTTCTTCAAAAAAATGCTTCCAACTATTTTCTCTGACTCTCTGTTACTTACAACAGAAAAGACATTCACATCCAAACTAAATGGGAAAAAAAAGCCCTGGAGAAGCCTTATCACACTGACAGAGCAAGAATGAAGCACAGGTGGGGAAGACAACAGGCACCAATGAACTTCCCCATCTATTTTTTGAGATCCCTCCTTCCCTTCTGGCTCAATACTTTTCTAAATTTTTTTTCTCATCATGGAGGCAACCCTGGCTTTCCCCAGCATTGCCACTCATGCAGACCCATCCTCCTGGCTCAGCCTGGTGGGCGGAGCCATGTCCCCAGCTCGGGAACACTCAGGAGCTCTGCACAAGTGATGGAGATCCCCTCACAGAGGCTGGTTCAGCCAGCTCCCCTCCTCGTGGACCTGTTGGCAGCAGCAGGGACTACACAAGCCAACTTTAAGAAGCAGCTCCTTTGGGACAAAAGGAGGATGTGCTGCCATTCTGTCCTGCCAGCATCGTGGCCCCAGCACCAGTGCTGCTGCACCCGTACTGCCCTCAGCATCTGAGAAGAAAACAAGAGGATGGTCACAGAGCCTTTGGCCAGCCAGCACATGCTTCAACCTACCTAGGCAAACTGGGGGGCTTGTCCACTGCCCATTAAGACAGGTGATTGTTGCAGATCCTTCCAAGACATAGAAACTTGGGCATTTGTATTCCACAGTATCACCTTGTTGATATTCTTGCAAGGGGAAGACAAGAAGCTCTCCACTTTGAATAGTTGGAGGCATGCCACATCTCCCACCTTGTCCTGAAAGAAATTTCCCAATCAGAGAGGAAGTTTGACTGCAGAGGAGGTCTGGTCAGAAATATCACACATGCTATTGTTGGCTATACTCAGAAGGGGAGGAAAGCAGAGAGAAAACCAGACAGCTGGCAGGAGCAAGAGTTTCTCATTTCTCCAACGTTCAGGCTCACAGCTGCCAGCTGACCCCATCTGAGCAGAGTTTAAGTGCTTGCAGCTGTCTGCAAGACTTCATCTTGTCCTGCATAAGGTTTGGCATTTGGCCCTCTTGAGTGAAGCCACCTAGGTCACTCAGCTTGGAACAGAGACCTGAGAAAATGGCCCTGTCCTGAGCGTGCCAGATCCATTGCAGCTGTGCCTGGTGAGGGCACTGAGATGCTAAATGCCAATGAGGCAGCTTCAGGCTGCTATCACTGACAGGAGACTGGAGAGAGAGAGAGAGAGAGAGAGAGAGAGAGAGAGATATTACCTTTGCAAGTCGGCAGCTCTGTCCAGGTCCCATTCTGGCACACTACAGTGGAAGCCCCAGTCATCTTAAAATTTTGCCAGCACTGATACTTTGCACTCTCCCCAGGGATATACCTGGGCTTTTTAATACCATCAATTCTACCACCAGCAATTTCTGGAGGAGGTGCACATGTCACATCTGAAAAGAGACACAGCTGCAGTCACCTTTGCAGTTGTTAAGATGTTAATCTATACAACCAGAAGTGAAAGGAATTAGCCTTGTTACAATTTCTGTACAGATTTTCTGCCTCAGGTGGGTCACAGGAGTTCACCATGGGGAAAGCAATGAGGTGTGGCAGTGGCAGCAGCTGTCTGGGACTCTCAGGAGATGGTAGGGTCAATAGGAGTTTCTAGAAAAAGCCAGTGTTTCTGTACTTATGCACAAGAACCATACCAGCCTTGTCTCTCCCCAGGGAGCCCTGGCCTTCCTGGAAACCACGGGGGTAGCAGCAGATGCCCTGCTGAAGTGCAAAGCTCTGGAAGCAGTGCTGGAGGAGCTTGTCAGCCTGTGCTGCTCAGGGCTGGGTAAGCACAGTCAGCTCCGGTGTGCTCATCCTGCAGCCACAGATTGGGACAGGGGACTGGAGCACAGCTCCAGAATGTTCCTTGTCACAGGAACGATCTTTCCACTTCCATGGCCCTAGCAGATCTTAGATGGTTTAGATCTGGGTCTCTGCTGGGGTCTGCATTGGTCAGAGTGGAGCACTGCAGAAGAAGAGCTGCTTCTCTGCCCTACTCCTGCCTCCATTCAGCTTTGAACTGAGAGCTTTGACCCAGAGAGAAGCCCTTACATGTCTGTCCACTGCAAGTCACTGAAGTGGTGGACGCTGGGGAAATACCAACAGCATACAGGAGAATGACAGAGCAGCACATTTTAGGCCCTGCTTCTTCAGGAATGTTTTTGCTGCTGATGGAAATATTCCCGTTATTTCTAGAAGCATCAAGTTTTATTAAAGTGTTGTGCAAGGAAGCAATAGCCAAGTTCAAAGTTGGGGTAGCCAAAGAAAACAGAAGTCAAAAAGGTAAAGTATTTAGAGTATTTAGGTAGAGAACCGGTCGCCTCTACGCTAACAGGCAAGGGGAAAGCACAGATTCCTACCTCTGCAAACTGGTGCTTGTGACCATTGACCATTTGAACAAACGACGTAATTTTCACCCGTCATCTGAAAATTGCTTTCACACTGATAGTGCACTCTGGCACCGGGCAGATACCTCTGCTGCGGAGCGCTTGCAATGCGCCCATTGGGGATTTCAGGCGCGGCTCCACAGCTGATATCTGGAAAGAGAGGAGCGTGTAGTGAGCGATACCAAAACCACACAACACGGCATTCCAGAGCTTCTGGTGAGCAAAAGCACTTTCAGTAATGCGCATCTTTTTCTATAGATAGAAAAAGAAGATATGGTTTATTCTGCAATGCCTCAGCACCCAGTATTATGTTTGCCTAAAAAGAGAGAAGTCACAGAGATCAGCCAGGTGTGCTGTACAGCATCATGTGCCACCGGGCTGGAGAGTGGCATGATTTATTTACTATTTGAAGGTACCTGTCAGCAATTGACATGCTTAGTGATGTGAAAATAAGATCCATTACCCTCTACAGTTATCTCCTCCTTTGCAGCCAGCATGCATTCCTCCATAAAGTCTGCCTGCTTGATTTCAGCAGAGAGCAAGGATTCAGCTACCAGCCCACAGGAAGATGATTGCTTTGCTGATCTACCCTGCTTGTTGTTTTCCAGAAGCCAGAAAAATAGGTGTTGTAGCAGCCCATTCAAAGCAAGTCACCTGTTGGCTCTGTTGGCCTGACTCACCTGCATGTCTGAGTTAAAATTATTTTAATTCACAACATGAAATGCTAAGAAGAATAATGGATTACTTAGAAGTAGAACCTCTACCTTCACAGAAAGGTAGTGCTGTCCAGTTTCCTTTTCTGCAGATAATTTCAGGGGGACCAATGATCAGGAACCCTGAAGCACACTGGTAGCGAATTGTTTCACCAGGCTCATAAACTATCTTGTTTCTGCCTTCAAATTGAGCATGGGCAACTTTTGGAACACTTCCACATTGCATTTCTGAAAAGATAACAGAAATCTGATGCTTGTGCTACTGTGATACACATTGAAGAAGTGTATTTTTTCCATCAAACAGGTGCTTTAGAGAGCTATTTCTAACATCAGCGTAGTCATCTGCTGACAGTGTATTATATAATTATATAATTAGTTAGTTAATAATTGTATAAAAGGTAGCATGTAGAAGATTAAATAAGCCATTCCCCCAAACATACACAGACTTCAGTCACTGAAATATTTCGATTCTGTTCCTAAGCATGCCAGAAAGTTTTCCTAAAGGCTTTTGTCCCTTGCTACACTGAAGTGATTTCCATCACTGAGGCACCACAGCAACTTTTAGTCACCAGTGGACTCTGTAGAAAAGAGATCTTTGGATCAGGAGTATATGCCCAGCATTCATCTGGCAGAGATATGAACTGAACAAAGAATGCAAGAATATGAAGGATTATTTAAAAACTAAGTTGCATTCACAAAGTCAGTTTTGCATCCAATCAGGATTGTTCTGAAGACATCCATGATGCAAAATAAGATTCCACAGCAAAATACAGAGTGGAAAAATAAGCTTTTACTAATCAACCTCCAGTTTAAAATTCTTTCCATTTCATTGCGAAATGCACTTCAAAAAAAAGTAATTTTTGATATTACCCAAGCATGAAGGAGCTGCAGTCCATTTTCCCATAGAACACTTTATCTCTGTTGGTCCACCTAACGTGTATCCAGAATGAGAAACATACTTAAATCTAGCACCAGCCAGATAAAATGTCTTCCCTTCTCCTTGAATTTTTAAATTTGGATTTTCCAGCCTGGGAGCATCAGCACATTCTATAGATTGTGGTGGCGAACACGGTCTTTCTAAAAAACAGAGACAACATAGATAAGCAATAATGCAAGACAATTAATATTGCAACTGTAACTAAGTAATAAATAATTTACAGAATACAGGATACTATTTAAGGCCCCCAGTCAAAACTGATACTCTGTTATGCAATATACTAAACAAAAAAATAAGTACAGAGCTCTTGAGGGATTACCTGAAAATTGTATATGCCATCTCAGATAAGTCTGTGTAAATGAAAAGACTGCAGTTGTTTGCACTCTTTTTAGCAACTTATGTTCTACTGCTTTCCTGCAGTTACCTGTTCATGATAATCTTAGGTAAATAACAGCAGCCTCCTGCTCATGATGACTGCAAATGAGTAACATAACAGTCACGAGTCACATTCATAATAAAATGATGGAAAAGAAGTACACCAGTACTGACCCACACAGTGAGGTGGTGATTGCCATTTCCCTTCTGTACAGGTTATTTCCCTCGTACCGACGAGCTGGAAACCGTCGAGACATGAAAAAGCTGCTTTACTCCCGTTCCTGTAGTTTCTTCCTACTGTTGTCTGCTGAGCACCAGACACCTGAGGTGGAGGTGGGCACACACTCTCCTCAGCTAAGGACACATATTCATGTTACAATAGAACAAAGAGAAAGTGTAGCAGTTCATCAGAGATTACAACACAAACAGCCAAAACAACACCCGTGCTAGAGAACGCCAATAGCTATCTCGAGCTTTCATTAATACTATGATCATTTTGTTCTGCTTCAGAAACACCAGAGCTGCCTTCAGGTGCTCATATGCTTCCAGAGTCATAGAAAAGACAGTCACAGTCATCTACACCAAGCTAAGATGGAGTTCCTTGTAGTCCCTCCTTTCCCTTCCACACAGCCGCATGCTCTTTTGTGCTTTCCCTGTTCCTCTCTCTGTAATGAACTATTTTAGGAAAACTGAACCAACTTCTGGCGTTCTCGTTTTTTCTTCAGACTAGGCTGATGGAGCTAAATGAGAAAGCTAAAAGAAAAGAAAGAAATAGGCTTAAATTTTCCCAGTCCAGGAATGAAGGGGTCTTTCTGCCAAAGGAAAGAAAAAGGGAGAGAATGAGAGAGACCTAGGACAGAGATCTGAGGAGACTTCCAGAGCTTGGTTTCTTGCTTCTAGTTGTTCTAGAAAACTAAGGTAGGGACAGTGATTGCCATACTTCTCCCACTTCCATGCATCATTTCCCACAAGTCTGGTATAACCAAAGGAAAGAATGAGGCAATGGTGGTTTTACAATCACACTTTCTACAGACAACATCCTGCTCTGCCATGCATAAAAGGCAGCCCTGAAGATATTCACCCACGCTGTGTGTTACATATGGGCATCATCCTCTGGGTCTGTGCTTTTGCACTGGCCAATTCAGCTTTTTCCTCATAGTTTCACTAGGAAGCAATTGGAAAAATGGAGGAAAAAAAATAGAATAGAAAAACTTTGAAGGTTTACAGGAAATAAAGGAACTTTGACTGGAGCTTGAGCTATGTGCTCTCTGATTTGTATCAGGGTAAAGCCCTTTTGAAGAACTGAGCTTAAATTTATCATTGCATCTTTTCTCATATCAGAAGTGCCAGTGACAACCATTCCAATTGTCAGAGTAGAGAGCATTAAGTCTGCCTTACTAAAGCAGTAAATCTCTAAACCTAGTTAACTGCTCAAATGATGGCCACAACTACCCTTTAGCATACAATCAAGTAAGCAGCCTAGTGATACAGCAATGCTAAGAATCCTTAATAATGAGCATTTATCATGCCTGCATCAAAAGAAATGGTGCAAATGTAAAAACGCACCTGTACATGCAATCTCTGGTGTCCATCTGCCAGACACACAAGTTGCCTGTTTAGTATTTTCATCAGTTAACGTACACTTATAATGTATAATTTTATGGAACCCAGTTTTCCTTCTTGACATGGGATACTGGCCAGAGCGCACCAGCTCAATGTCCTTTGGAATTACACACTGAGGAGACGCATCTGAAAAAAAAAAAAAGAGCTTAAAAGTAGATTTAGATCTGATAATATGTACTGATGAAAATGTCATCGGTTGTACAGAAGTTCCACGTGGATTTGAGGAAGAACTTTACTGGGTGGGTGCTTGAGCAGGGAGGTTGGACCAGATGACCCACTGTGGTCCCTTCCAACTTCACTCATTCTGTGAGAAGGACTAATCCACATAAAAATGGTTAGGGTGGGATAAGCCTAACACATTGTAGCTATTAATATTACTTTTAATTCCTTTTAATACTTGATTTTAACCACTGTGTAAGTGTCCATTTCCTTCCCTTTACAAAGCTGTAGGTGCAGAGTCTTTCCAGGATGAAAGACATGCTTCCATTTAAAAGGAGGAAATTAAAACCACTTCGTTTTGATGCAGGAGACTATAGCATGCCTGGCTACTTACTGGGCTGAAGTCCTTCAAATTTTGTATACAACTATGTTACACTCACATCTGAAATATTATGGAAACAGATTACCAGCACAAATAGGTAAAGGCTTCCATTCTCCATTAAGACATTTTATTTTCATTTCCTTAGTATTGCCAGAGCCTGGTTTGCATCCACAAGTTACTTCATCCCCGTGTGAATACTGGGTCTGGTCTTCCTGACGTAGAACAACATTCGGGATAGAGGAAGGCGATTCACATGGAGTTTTGTCTTCTGTTGAAAAGAGCAGAAGTATTCCACAATAATACAGGAATCACATATAAATAGCTGGAAAACTTAAATAAAAATAACTATATTTGCATTTGATGAACCAAACCTACACCCACTAATTGTAGCAACTAAATTTCAACATATCTGGAGTACGTATATCTTTTAGTCAGTTTGCTAAATTGCTCTCCTGTCTTTTCCCCTCATTTTCCAACACCGGCACGATCCACAGGTAGTTTCAGCTGACAGTACTTTCCCAAACTGTTGGTACATAAACCATAAAGAGTAAGGAAACCTTCAATTAATTCAAGTCACCTGAATCCCTGATTCTGATCAGTCAAAACTACAATTGATCATACACCTACACATCTGTAATGTGCCCTTTCAGTTAGAATTATTACAAGAACTGAAACCCATTGTAAGGTCTCTTAGAGTACTGCAGAGCTGTCACCTCTCTGTGAGAGCTGCTGTTCTTGCTTTGGGCTGGCACTGTTGCAGTGGTAGTGACAGCACAAGGTAATGGCTTATCATGCAGTTTTATCTTATTATTTTATTACTTTGAACACAATGTTACATCTGCAAATATGTAATTTTAATTGTGAAAATATCTATGATGTAATAGCCTGCAGAGAATTACAGACTTCTCAGAAGTAAGAGTTGTGTAGATTACCAATGCAGGAGGGAGGAGGTGACCACTGTCCATCAACACATTCTATTTCCTTTGATCCAACCAACTTAAATTCGCCGTTACATTCATATTGCTTTCTGTCCCCATGCTGGTACTGTTCCACAGAGCCATCAACAACACTTCCATTGGTAATTTCAGGGGGAGGTCCACAGCCTCTGACAGTTGCTGAAATCAAGAGATCAAATCTATGCTCTGAACTCAGTACTTTAACCACAGTTATATGTTAAGTACAAGATAAAACAAATTGAATGCATCATTTAAAGTGAAGAAAAATCAATGGAACAGGTTAAGCAGGTCATCGATTTATGCCTTTGTATATCTGGATTCTTGCTGGGCTGGAAATCACAAACAGATATGTGTGACCCTGGCTCACTCTTGTCTCTCACTTCCATGCACTGTCAATGCCTGCTCTGAGAAAAGTGGTTGATAAAACCAACCCAGTTTTAAGAGAAAAAAAGTGTTACAAGAATGGCAATTTCAGTATTCTTAAAAGAAAATTGACAATTCTGCAAGGAATAACCTATGTCCTAAAAATCACCCGGCAAGTGATTGAGATATATATGTATGTGTATATATATATATATATACACACACACACACTGTATATTAAAGGAATTCACTTTTGATGCAGTGAGTGGAACTCCTATTAAGGGACCCTAAAATGTTCCTGAGCTAAAGAGCCAAATATATGAAATAGACTTGCTTTTATATGCAAAAGAGAGTGAGCAAAAAGAAGGATGACAGAGTGAAAGTCACCAAGAAATCTGACTGAGTGGGAAGAAAGGGAGGTCAGAAATATGAGGTCCCTTCATCCTCCCAAGCTTTGTGAAAGCCTATGCAGCTCATGAGAGGGCTCAGCACCAGCACAAGAAACTCTTCTCAGAGGCCAGGAAGTTGTGCTCTAAGTCAAAAGGAATGCTAAGTACAGGGGTACATATTTTTCCTTCTGCATGAATTTGTTCATCCTACTACATAAGAATTTCCCAGGAAAATCCTTCACTGCATTTCTTTTGTTTGGGCCCAGCTCTGTGTCACCTCCAAAACAGGTTTTTTTCCTTCAGTTTCATGTGATCAGAAAAAAAGAGCACAGGATGCAATATCTGATGGGTATCAATACCAGGCAATGGCAAAACTTAGCACATATGGGATACAGTAAGAGAGGACACTACCCAAATTACTCATTGCCATACTGCACATTATTTACGCAGTTTGGAACAATAAAAATTTTTCAAACATTAAAGTCAATACCCTGATTCATATTTTGTGCAAGCCATTTACCAGCTCAGTCTGAGTTATTGCAGAAGAATTACCGTTACACAGTGGTGGCGGTGGAAACCATCCAAAGTGGTAGCACTGAGTAGAGGCAGGTCCCACCCTGATGTATTTGTTTGCACAGGTAAATTTCACGACAGCTCCACTGCGGTATTTACCCTTCTTGGGCGAGAAATCTCCATTGGGCAGTGGTGGCAGTGCACATTCTATTTCTGCAGAAAAAATATTTTAACATACAGTGTACAACCTACAGAAAGTACATGAAATGCTACTGGTTAGAACAAAACCAAAGGAAGCCTCAAAGAAAAAAGGTTCACAGAGTGTATACAGAGAGTCACACTGATTAACAAACACAAATATATTCACCACGACACTGGGGTTCTGGACTCCATTCTCCGTTTTCATCACACATTGTGGTATCAGTTGGCATGTTATTTGTAGTTTTATATCCCTCCAAACATGAATACTCAATTGTATCTTCAGGCATGAACACAGTTTTATTTGTGTGGTAAACCAAAATGCCCTCTGGTGCTTTACATGATTCTATAGAATAAAACAAAGTTAGTGCATTTAGTTATCCAGAAACACTGCCCTTTGAAAATATCATCCCTGTAGGTATATTTGAAACATCAATAATTCTGCATTGCCAGAATATTATTGAAGAATATGCAGCATGTTTACATATTATCTACTGCATTAATCTTCCAAAATGTGTCTAGAAGTAATATTTAGCATAAATATTTCTTCCTTAGATTCAATTATTTCCTTTTGCTACATATTATTATTATCATCATTATTATTTATTTTGTGTCACAGCAAATGGTTTGTACTGCTGTTCCCCTGGTCAGTTGTGAGTGGGTCAGAAAAAAAGCCACAAAATCCTAGTAAAGGCTGCCTGAAATAAAAGGACAAGATAAAATAGATGAAGTTGGTCAATATTATGACCAATATAACAGTAGAAGATTAAGTCTCTCACTGTACTACACCTGTGTTCAGGAGAGGAAGGAACTTTGAAATAGTGACTCCTTTTTGTCTCTAGTTTGGTCACATTTAAATAAAGATCTTGGCAGAATGCCTTGGTTCACAGATGTTGCCTCATAAATTGGGAGTAAATTTGGACAAATGTACATTGTATCAGGTAAGAACCACTAAAGAGGTCAGTGTTTAGCATTTACTCAGTGCTAAAGAGATCCAAGAAGATCCTTTATGTTTTCTCTCTATTTCTTGGAGCCTGAGAAAGGCTAATCTGTGGAGGATCAGCCCTCTGAGTCTCCCTCTGCCCACTAAGAAACCTCTACAAATCAAGGTGACAAACCTCTGAGTCCACAGGACACCATGTCTGCACTGGTGACAATGACAGAGAGCTCTGAAACCTTTAGCTACTCACTGATGCACTTTGGAGGTGGAGTCCAGCCACTCTCTTGGCACTGTGTGTGTCCTGTATCTTGTCCTTCTGGAGTCACAAAGCCAGCATAACACCTATATGAGACCTTCTCTTTTAAATTGAATGTTGACCTCCCTGAGTTCCAAAAGCCATTCTCAAAAATGGTATTCTGGCATTTTTCTGAAAGAGAGAGACAAGATTTCTTCCAAGTAAAGCACTGCTAAACTACATGCATATAAATCACAGCAGAAGGATAACAACAGAAGCAGCAGTTGGATTTAGAAAATTTGTTTAATACATGGTCAATTCTTAATACATTGTTAATACACAATTCTTAACATGTTGTTTAAATGGATGGAAGTCTTGGTTGGATGTTTCAGTCTTATATTCTGAGAGAACTTCTGTAGTATGTTAAATTCTTTACTGCTAAATCATTCTGTGAAGGAGAGTCTTCATTTTCAGAAATTACCACTACAACAAATAGTTTTAGATAGAAACCTCACCAAAACACAAGTACACTCACTTTTACGGGTACATCTCGGAGCGGGTGCCCAGCCATTCCCTGTGCACGTGACTTCTTCATGCTCAGCTTGGTAGTCACTGTAGCAATCATATCTGATTCTTTCACCTTCCTTGTAAAAATCTTCCCAGCCGCGGCGTGGGAAATAACCATTTTCCAGCCCTCTGATGGAACATTTTCCTAAAGAAGGAAGGAAAGTACATTTAACCACAGACATTTCTACAGCAAGAACTGAGGAAAATTAATCCTTAGAAGACAGTTACTAACGAACAGGCCTCCAAGCACCTTTCTGTAGCCTTGTGTCACAAAAAGACACTTGTGTGCAATCTGAATGAAAGCATGTTTTGTTTCGGTGCCTTGTGATTAATGGACCACAGGAACAGAAGTGGAAGTCACTACATAAAGTGATATCAGGTGGCCTAGTAACCAAAAATCTCTTACCTATTGTTCACAAGCAAACGTGGCTCAATTCAGTGCTTCTCACATCAGTTTGGTCTGGTATGTCTCTAAAATGTTGATGTATGTCCAGAGTGAATTCCAGCACTTGCCTCCTGGAGATTTTATCATCTCTGTGGAAGTGTATCAGCCTCTCAAACCAGCTCTAGGGATTTTAGCAATAGCTAAGCATGCTGGCTCTAAGGCTTCCTGTCCCCAAGAGCCCAGACATAAGGCAGATGGCTGGAGGAATGTTATATTGTATTATCTGAGTGCCTGCTCCTTTTCTCCAGGGAGGGCTCCATTCATTTCCTGCACTGAGCACCACTCCACTAAGAGCAACAAGGAAAGAGCAACCTTTTCTAATCCACTTTTGTGCCCTGCCAGTAGGCAGGAACTTTGCTGTGACTGAAGATGTCTGAGAGAAGGCCTCATCTTGCTGCTTTAGATTCATTCTAAGTCTAATTCATTTTAAATCTGAGTCAGCGTATCCTGTTCTCTTCCTGATATCATGATCAATTTCAGCTTATTGCAAAAGTGTGACACCTTTTCAGCTCTAAAAGTTTTCCAAAGGGACCAGGCAATGGTTCTCAGAGAGGATGAAGACTAAGTGCCGAAGTGCCCAAGCCACAGAAGGGAGAATATATTTACATAGAGTAGAAACTCTTTGTGTGTGCAGATGAAGTATATGCTTGCATGTTACCCAGAAGCCAGAGAAGAAGAAGGTTTCCTATATATTTCTTACTTTAATGAATATTTTCAGGAGTAAACAATCTTCAAAATCCAAAAGCATAATTTCAGCCTGACTCATTTCAGAGTGTCCCTAGCTGACAGTTTTGTGCTCTGCAGATAGGAAGACAGTCTGGGTGCAGTTCCAGGGGTCAGCTAAAGCAGTTTGACTTTCAGAAACTGTTTTGTCTTGTGTGCCATCAGAACAAGTTCTGCTGCACAGACCTTGGATAATTATAACAGAATTGAGCATACAGTGGAAATGTACTTACTCAGGCATTTTGGCTCTGGAAACCAGCCCCTTTCAGAACAGGTAATTCGGACCCAGGATTCTCCAGTGGGGGTTGAATAGCCATCGAGGCAGTAGTAATCTACCGTCTGTCCAAATCTTTTCGGAAAGTAATAGTGTCTGTAGTACTCATAAGAACGACTTAACCTGCCATTTTCTATAGCTGGGTAGTCACACAGTTTCCCTTGAAATATAATGTAACAGCAACAATATCAACACATGCAAGATAAAAAGCTCAGGACACAACTAATTCAGATTCAGCTTCACCATCTGAGTATTTTCAAAAACAGACAGAACCAGGACTGCACACCCCGGCAGATCCTAAGGAGGGCAGGAACAATCACACTCTGCTCCTGGGGTCTTTGTTAGTGCCTGTAGCTGTGTTACTGCCCTCAATTCCATTGCAACCAACAGAAATCCAGCCAGCATTCTCAGCAGACTCCTGAGGGTGATTCATGAGACCAAAGGTTAGTATTCATTGTACAGAGAGATGACACTGTAGAGGGTCTTGATTAAATTTACTATTCTGACCATAAAGGGAGCCCAGTCATCTGGCTCAGATATAGAAACTGAACTGTGCACTCTAAATATTGAGATGACTCCTGCCACTTCCATTTATAACTTTCGGGATCCTGCAGCAAAAGCTCTTCCTGACTCTCCTCATTTTTATTTTAAAGCTGCAGCATTTCAATTTTCTTCTCTTTGTTCCACAAAAGAACTGACCCTTTCCAGGGACAAGTCAAGGATACAAGGAGATTCTCAGAAGCTTCCATTCAAGTTTACCCAGGTTCCTCCTGAAATGCTCTGCCCCAGAGCCTACACGCCAGCGCAGAGCAGATCACCCACTGGACAGACCATCCAATAATGCGTGAAGTGGACTCAGAATGATACCGGTATTTTAGAACTCAACTGATACAGAGAAAACATTAACTCAGATACTAAAAGAGCATGTTTCAGAAGTAGCTCAAATAATCTAATCCAAAGGTTCATATACAAGACTGATTTCATCAGGGTTTCTCTCATATTCTAAGTTTTATTTTCAGTGACCAAAGAGCGTTAAATTATGAAACTAGCTGCTAATTTATATATTTTTTTTTGTACTGTGCCTACTGGGCAAAACTCTCTTTGCAGTTATGAGAAGTTTAACCCAAGAAAGAACTCATCAACCATCAAGAATACCTTGCTTTGTTATCTGACAGGTTATAAAATAGATAAAATCCTGTGACTGTCCATAATGCTAAATTACAACACCAAGTAAAAATCTAGAGCTATGATACTACAAGGAAAGATATCTTCCAATCATTACCTACAATTTGGCTACTTTAAACTCCCTATGTCCACTAATCCTGACTGGGATGCTATTCCTTGGGCGGAGCACAAACCTTC
Organism: Lycocorax pyrrhopterus obiensis; assembly: GCA_014706295.1. Classification (NCBI taxonomy): domain Eukaryota; kingdom Metazoa; phylum Chordata; class Aves; order Passeriformes; family Paradisaeidae; genus Lycocorax; species Lycocorax pyrrhopterus. Next base: position 23,035,445 of record JACSVZ010000013.1, read on the forward strand.
CTGACAGTGAGCTGACTATAGCACATTTTCACAGATTTACAAATACAGCAATAGGTAATACCTGTGTTAATAAACACAACGTAAATCTGGATTATACCATTGGTTTTATAGGTGACTTTTCTAAACAATCAAATTAAGCTTTACAGCACAAAGAAAAAAAATAATCAACCGTCATATCTAATGCTCCCCAAGTTTTGCTCTTGACTTCTCTTCTCAGAGATACTTCCAACAATTCTACATTGTAACTTCATTCATGAGAGCTACTTACGGACACAAGCTGGATCAGGCACCCAGCCATTCTTGGTGCATTCAGCTGTGGTTCTGCCAGTCATCACTTTAAAATGATATCCAGCATCACACTGTACTGTGATTGTATCATGCAGTCTGTACTTGTCTTTTTGAGGGATAAAGTTCCCAGAGGAAATTACTGGAGGAGAGCATACAATTTCTAAATAAAAAACAGAAAAAAAATTTGAAGAATATATTTAAATTTATTGCATAAGTTCTTGTTTTCACAGTATATTGGCCATAACTGCATAAAATTGTTTAAAAGATGTTCCTTAGAGCAAAGAAAAGGTTACATTTCTTCCTCACACTTAGGAATGTATGGTTCTGTAAGAGAAGAGTGACAGCTGTTACTGATGTTATGTTAATTAGAAGATTAAAACTTAATTGCAAAGAGAATGGTTGGAGAAAGAACTGGAAGCCATCAAACTGAACCTGACTAATTTTTCCCAGTAGATCCTTCTGCAGCTGGGCTATGCTGGGCTCATTTATGGACACTGTACTAAAGGAGGGCAGTTTCACTGGCAGGTCCTAAATGGAAAATAATTATGCTTAACTAGGAACTGATCATTCAAAGGCTGTGTGATTAAGATTAGTGTCCTTCACTGACACTGGAAGTATTTCAACAACTGAAAAAGGTCAGGAATCTTACTCTAAAAAACTCAAGATATCTTTATGCTCAGAGAAGTCAGGCAAACATATTTATAAACCAGAGCCTGTCTTTCAGTTTTTTTGTATCTTCTTCCAGTTCAGAAAACATCACCAACACAGTGAGAGCTGGGAGGAGATGACTGTAAGGTAACTACAGGTTGGTCCTGTTGTGGAGTGAGGGTGGGTGAATCAGTTTTCATGCATGCACTGCTGAATCCTCTAGGTCCAGTGATAAGCCCAGTAGGATCCAGAACCACTATCTGAGTACACCCCGAGTACCAGAGCCCAGCACATCAATGTCTAGAAGAACGTTTTGTTTGGCACTCCTCAAAACCAGTATGTTGCTCAACTGTAGGCAATACATATTAATTAGTATCATTACTAATCTTGAATCAGAAAGGTCAAAAACTGAGTGGACCCCAGGACTGACAACAAGTCTTTATTTCTACAGGAGTCTTTCTGGAAGAGGTCCTAGGAAGGTGGGTGGTGCATAAAATCCTAAAAGTTGCCCTGTTGCCAACATTTTTTTTCCAGTTTCAAGATTTTGGCAATTTCTTGAAGAAAATTCAAGGCACTGATAAATTCCCCAAAATTTCATCAAACTGTTTCAGCTGGGATATGACATGCATATTTCTTTTTGTGGGATTTGGAGATTTAACTATACCCTTTAAGTGCTACATTTATATATAAACTAAAATCCATGACCCAGAGGGCTGATGTCAAACAGGACTAGCCTCAGGAATTATGGATTTGTCATATAAACTGCTCAGAAGGCATCTGAGAGTTAAAAAGCAGTAGGGAGCTTTAGAATTGCAAAGATATTAATTTGTAGACATTCCCAACAAGATTCTGGTTTTCCTACTGCTCTTCATGGAAAACTCTTATCCAGTTGTTTGGTCCCTTCAGCACTTAATCCTTCCAGTCTTCATGGATATTGGCTGGATGTGGATGGATTTGTTATGAACGAACTTATTAACCTCTAAAATTACTTCCAAACCCAACAGAAGCGCAAAACCTCTTTAGGCAAGACTGACCCGTGCAATAGGGAGGTGGATTCCATCCTGATTCAGCGCACAGTGCATCTGCTCTGTTCCCATATTTGTATCCTTCTTCACAGAAATACTGCATTAGTTCGTCTTCCTTGTAAGTTTTCCTTGGAGAACGGACATATCCATGCGGAATTTCTGGCACGTCACAGATAACTTCTGAAATTGAAACAGGCAAAAATCAGGTATTTTTATTTATATTTGCTTAGAATAAACTTCTATGATAATAAAATTTAGGTTTTGGGGGTTTTTTGTTGGTTTTTTTTTTTTTTAAATTTGAATTCACAGAAACTTTTGCATTTGGAAGCTGTTTGGAACTTATTTGAGCACTTATTTTATTCTGGGTTCCAGGTGGAAAATGTGGTGTAGCACAGCTTCAATTGCAAATTGGTTCATGAGACAGATTTCAGGGCTTTGCTTTGGACTTTAATGGATTTCAGAATCAATAGACAAGGCAGAAGAAATTCCAAATCAAGACACTAGGCTAGCTGAAATTTAGGATTTTCCATTTTTCAGATAATTTCTTTGTAATCTCCAACAAACCTAATGTGCTCTCAGAGCCAGTAGATTATGAATTAAATCATGACATCAAAAGGAGAAAAGAATTAAAGTATCTGAAAAATTGACAATAGAATGCTTAATATCTATAAAAGAACATCAGTGTTCCCAGTTCCTTGCCAAACCCAATAAAACCACCAAGATCTTGCAGTTTCCTAAAAATGCATTCATAAAGCCAGAAGATATTCAATGTTTTGTTTCCTAGGTCACAGAACAGGATACCAAAGAGTTCTCTTGGATTCTTTTACTGAATTTATTTTGTATTTAGAATGAAATATAGCTCATGGAAACTGTCATTGTTTAATGAAATTCACTATATTCTGCAAATGTTACAAGAACATATGTTTAATTCCACTTTATGCTGTACAAAATATAATAAACGGGGGTTTCAAAGCAGAAGAATGCAGCAGCGAAATTGCGAGCAAACCATAATGTATTTGCCATCCTGACATGTGTGTTCTGCTCTTCTAAACACATACTTCATGATCAAATAACATACAAATAATCTACGAAACTTGATGTTCTGAATATTTAAGTATTTGTTACCATAATCTTCCTGAGATTCATTCTCATACACTGACAATCCAATCCCATCCATTCTCTGTTCAGAAACTGGGAGGAATAACCCCATCCACCTGTACCAGCTGCAGGCAGGGCAGCGTGGGGTTGACTGGTTGAAATGCAGTTTTGCAGAAAAAAATTGGTGGTCCTGATGGACAAGTTGGACAGGGGCCAGCAATGGGCCTTTGCAGTAAAGAAAATACCCTGGGCTCCACTGAGAAGAGTGTTGCCAGCAGACCAAAAGACATGATCCTGCCCCTCTACACCTCTCTAGGTCTGAACTCCCAGTAGAGGAAAGATAAGGACATACTGGAGATCCAGTAAGGGACAGGAGGATAATCAAGGAATTGGAAAAACGTACAGATAGAGGTTTAAGAGAGTCTGGAGAAAAGAAGGCTTACGGGAGGAGGGACAGCCTTTTTTACATGTGTCAATTCCTGGCTCCAGTGGGGCAGGCAGAAGTAAAGATGGTGGAACCAGACCTTTCTCACTGGCCAGCAGCCACAGTGTGAGAAGCAATGGGCATGAATTGAAATACAGAAAATGCCACTTTAATGTTTTTACTAAAGAGAGTTCAACCACTGCAATGGGTTACCCAGAGAGGCTGTGGATCTCCATCCTTGGAGATATTAAAAAGGTGACTGAACATGTTCTTGAGCCACTTGCCCCAGCTAATTGCTTTGAGGGGCCTTCAGAGCTCCCACACCACCTCACTGATTCTGTCGTTCTGTAAAAATGAAATATGAACCTTCTACCTTTTCCAAACATATTAGTATCAGGAAAGAAAAATCCAGCATGATTTTTTTTTTTTTTGGTATTCTATATACCCTAAGAATTAAAATCCTACTTGTTTATTAAACTTGGTTCACACAGATTCAAAGTTGCTTCTGATTACTTTGATTAAATCAACACTGAAGTGGTTGACTCTTACACAGACATATCAAAGAATTTGACTGCAGCCTGGCAGAACATACAGCTTGTAGGAAAAATGTAGAACAAGCAGATGGTCTATTATGATTATATTAGTATCCAATATTTTTATATTTCTCTTTCTTATCCTACTTCTTCATATATGCAATGGAGATTGTTTACAGACAAACTATGTTTAATTGATGTGAAGTGAAAACTTTGTAGCTTCCCATATGGTAGCCTGTATTTAGAAGCCTGTGAGAATGAAGCTTCTTAATGACACACAGTAAACAGTGTCCTTTTTACCTTTGCACTGAGGCACGTCGCTACTCCATTTCCCATTAGCAGAGCAAACGATTTCTTTAGCTCCAATAAGCTTGTGTTTTGCGTTACATTCAAAATTTACAACCTGGCCAAAGGAATATTCTTGGCCTAGCTCAAATGCACCAGTCATAACTATCCTTCCATTTTCAGGTTCTTGTACAGGTAAACACTTTATCACTGGAAAAACAAAACAAGGAAAAGGAAAAAAAAAGTCATTTTGAGGTCTATTCTGTAAAATAAGGTGACACACAAAAAAGTTAAAATACAGAAAAATCACTGTAATTTCCTTACACATTTGAAAAATATACTCTACTCTATTTAGATGTAATTTACAGCAAATGTAGTACAAAGCCCTAAGCAAAAAGACAGAGTGACGTAGGAAGAAGCTTTTAGACCCGCTCTCATCACCCTCCTCTCTGCCCTTGAAGGCTAAAGACAGAGCATCCACTGAATCAGATGACCTCACTGAATTAGGTTATTTAGATGATAATCTAAATTATCCTAGGATCCTGCATTCTAAGGATGAGCCTTGACTGACACCAAATTAAAATTTGTCAAAATCAGTTGACTTTGTTTAGAGTTGTGCCAAATTGAGTTTGCTATGGACAGGGATCTGGAAAAGTGCTGCATTACAGACTGCCTACAACAGTTATTAACTAAAATTCTAGTTAAGGATATCAGAGCAATTATATTACTAAAGTAAACAAACACAGTGTCAGACATTAATTTAGACCTCTTGCACCTCCCAGTTTTGTTCCTGCAGAAAAAAAAAGAATTAACCTATGTCATCAGATATTTCTTATTAAGGGGGGAAATGACTATCAAAGCTCATTCCTAAACGTTCACACAGATATCACTGAGCAGGTACAAAAGTGGCTTCTGTTTTTCTCTCTTACATTTGCCATCTTAAAAGTCAACGGCCTTTTCTATGAGCTCATACTCTGTCTCCTGGGTTCCTCACATTTAGGACATTATACAAATTCTTTCATAGGCAATCATATTTCAGTGAAAACCATGAGAGAAATAACTTAGGAGGACTTTGAAACTGAAGTATTGTGGTGACACATGACAAAAACTGTTGGAAACCCTTGCTCCATTTGGTACAGACAGACCTCAATACCTAAGTGTGAGGGCACTCAAAATCCAATGGACTAAATGTGAAGTATAAAATCCAAGGAAATATCAAAACAAGCTCTAGACAAGATACCTACTTTCATTTGTTCTTAGAGACCCTTCCCTGACATCAAATGCTTAACCTAAAGAAAAATGTCACTGCTGCCCACATATGTTAAAACTGAGCAGTTAAAAATTATCTCTGTGAAGAACAGGAACCTTATTTTCATGATCATACAGGTTTGAAACTGGTGGAAAGGTTTCTAAAACCATCATCTGAGCCATCCAGTCTATTAAGCCTTGATGCCTGCGTCCCCCTTGCTCTTGCTTACTGAATGTCTTCGACAGTATGCTAATAGGGAGACCTTAACAAAATCTTAATGCTTAGGATGTTCACAAGGATGGAGGAGGAAAGTAGCTAAAAACACACATGCCTTCACACTGGTTTGAAACTCATCATCCCAAATGTCATTTGCAACGATGTTTTGCAGGCAGCTACTCTGTCAGGGCTTTTAGGTGAGGCAGAGCTTTAAACCAGTCTGGAAGTGACAGGACTCCACTTCATGAAGGGTTTCTAACAACAGCTTGTTGGACTAAAATCGCTGAGCAGTCACTGTAAGAGCTTCACTGCTGCTTAACTTGAATTTAAACATATGTGAATTAATACTAGTAAAGCAATCACAGACTATTCTAGATACTATCAGACAGATAAAAAGACAGTTTGATAGAGAATTAAATGTCAAACTCCATTTACCTTCACAATGAGGGATGTCATTGCTCCATCCATCTGCCTGACACTCACGGTAATTTCTTAGGCTGAGCATCTGGTATCTTACCAAATAAAAAGTAAAAAATGCTAAAATACAGTTTCATTATGTGACAGAAACAACAGTGCTGCCGTTTTTGAAGCAAAGGAAGAAGGCTTCAGGTGTCCTAGCACAGAATAACCAAAATGCAACAACACTGAGTAGTTTTTTAACCAGCATGTTCCCTATTTGATTTCTTCTAATTGCATATGGGAAAATATAAAATAAAATCAGAGTAGGAAGGAATAAGTGAGAAGGCTTCTTCATTACAGAGACAGCAAGCTTTGGCTACATAACAAGAGGAAGGACAGCTACTCTGAAATGACGGTGAGGAACTGAAGGGATTAAGGAGAATATTGATTTTAGAACTCTCTTTGTGGAACTCAGATTGGATTCCAGTAACATAACAACTGCAAAAGCGTGGCTAAACCACTGTACCAAAGCTGATTTGCTTTTCAAGAGGAACGTATCCAGTCACAGGCACAATACCATTATTTGACTTGCTGCATTTTCCACTGGAGAAGATGAATAGAGGAGGAAGAGAGAAGAGTTTCTTTCAAGCATTCAGTGAAGACACGTTAGGGAGTCTGCCAGAAATGTCTTCCTTCAAACATTTTTACAACACATAAGCAAGCATTAAATATTTGTAAGACACAGCTGCATTACAGAGAACAAATCCGTAACTGACACTTTAATTAACACCTTATGTTAATTCCCATACATTGAATTAAACAAGTATTACCCATCATTACATCTGTACTCAACTCTGGCACCAAACACAAATTCACTTCCACTGGTAAGTTCAAAGAAACCAAACTCAGTGTCTCCAGGATGTCCACAGGGCTTATCTGGTTTAAAAAAAAAGAAAAAAAAAGGAAAAAGCCTTACTTACACCATACACAGGAAGGTGAAAGTGTGAAAGACAGCATTCTTCTAGTGATTAGTAGTGAGTACGGGTCTTTGGGGCCTTTCAAAAATTTGGAAATGTTCAGCATAAGTTTGATTAACCTCTCCTTTCTATCACTATTTTCAAAGATTTCAATGATAACATGCTGGAGTACGCTTACTTAAAAAAAACAAGACAAAACCAACATACCAACAAAAAACCCCAAAAAAACAAATTAGGAAGTTTTATTCCTTTAAAAAGGCTGAACTCATATTCAGTCTTATGACAAATTTATGACAATTTTCATACAATCTGTGACATAATCTGGTCCAAACCCTCCACTAGAGCATTCATCCATGATTAGAAATGGAATTTCCTCAATCTGATGGGGATTGTGCTGAATGAAAGCCACAGGAGATATTTTGGTCCTTACTGCTTGCTGCTCAAAGCTCCCCACAGGACTTTCCTTATGGCCTGGCCCTAACTCTTTGCCTTGCATTCCCAAAAGAGTGGCAAAGATGAACACACCCTCCCTTCCCACTCATCCCCTTCTGATGTTATAATATGGACTGCAAAATAAACTTCATGGCTGAAGCCTGTTACCTCTCCTCAGCAGAAATCTTTCCTGGTTCTTGTCAAGAAAGGCAATTTAATTCTTGGGGCATGTCAACATCCTTCGTTTTTACCAAGAAAGATGTGTTTCAGTAGGCCCTAAACCCGCTCCAGTGGGATTCAGAGAAAATGGGAATTCATTATCAATGTTTCTGTCCTCTGTTCTGCCACGGGACGGTGTTCCCTCAGCCTGTGGCAGAGCACTCCTTCCTCTCTCTCCACGTGCTCCTTGCCGGTGGCAGCAGCTGCTCACTGGGTGGCAGCATTTGCTAAAACATGCTACAAACTACACCAAATTTTGTACCGGTCCGTGTTCGCTGACTAGTTACACAAAAAAACCTAAACAGAGACAGAGACTAGGTAAAAAATGTAAACAAACCTATCAGCAACTTATAAATTCTTACTCATGGTGTGTATTGATCTCTGTTTGAATGACACTCAGGACTTACATTTGTATTATCAAACCAAATATTTATACTCCACTAGTAAAAATTTTGTATGTTAGATACACAAGAATAACCCCTTGCTCCTAAAACTCCTTTGTGTTTAAAGCTCGTTTATTACAGAAAAGAAGTATCTGCTGACTAATGATAAACTTCAATTCCCTCACTAATGAATTCTGTATGAGGGTGTGAGATACTTGTAAACTCTTAGCACAGTATGCTAGACATAATAAATAGCAGCTCTCATCCTAATTGTGAATTACAGCTTGAAAGAAAAGGCAGGGAAAAATAATTTCCCACTTCCAAGAAATGATATCTTTCATAGAACTAGTTGAATAAACTGTCCCTTGACTCGCATTCAGAAGCTTTATCCTGCTTAGACTAAAAGATTTTGAAAGCAAGCTTCTAAGAACTTAATAACCGATTTTAATAACGTAAATTGGGTTAATAAAGCTGGCCTAGACTAAGATCTTCTGTAAAGAAAAAAATCAACCCTTTGATCTGGAGAAAAGGAACTTAAAGTTCCCTTATGCACACATACTTTTCAGGGTGATATTTAGAGAGTGCAGAAACAAGTAATATATAGGCAAAGTTACAATTTCACATTGGCATCATTGGCAAGGAATGTGATCTGCCAGATCAAACGTCTGCAGATATTTAACATAAACACTCACTTCTGCATTCTGTCACTGGGGGCAGCTGCTTCCACGTTCCATCGACGCACTGAAACGCAACTCGTCCGATTTTTACATATCCAGGCCGACAATTGTATGATGCTTGAGTCCCATGTGGATAGGGGGGTTTGTCCCATCTTTTAGAAGGCACTTCTTTAACCCTTCTAGGGGGAGGTTCTTCACAAGCTAAAAATTTTAAATAAAAACATTGGTGACTGAAGCACATGCTACAAACACCAAATAATTTTGAAATAGGAAATGCAGCAAGAAATCCTGGGGCCATTTGTGATGAAACCAGCATGTGTTTTCTATTGAGTCAGCACAAAATAGGAAACTGCCAAGGATCCACATTTTATAGGAACGTGAATAGACATTTAGAAGGACATAGGAACAGCCAGGTGCCAAGAAACCACCCAGGACAGCGATGGTTCATGAAACAGATTTTAGTTACAAAGCCTGAGAGGAGATCAGTGCCCTGGCTCCAGCCGCAGACACCACCTACCCTTCCATCTGCAGGAGCTGCTCAGGCCTGTCCTTCCACTGCTGTTGGGGCGCACAATGTGCTGGCAGAGAGCTAGGCCCTGAGGGCCGGAGAGAGAGCCTCTTTCTTGGACCCAGAGGTGACCCTGGGAGTGCATCCAGGTCACCGGGGATGGGCTGAGAGAGGATTGTGGGTTTGTGGACAGTGCTGGGCCTATGAGATGTGATAATTGTAGTTTGTGACCTTATAGGGTATTGTTTACCTGTTACCATAATAGGCAATGTCTGCGCAATACCCCAGGTGATCGGGGCACACTGAGGTGAACATCTTTCCTGTTTATTTGATGTGATATCCTGTTGGGTGCTGGCATTTAGGGAATATCCACTGCGCAATAAAGGCTTTGTACTTTCCATCTTGTGTGTGAAGTCCATGCCCTTGCATGAATACTGCACACTGCCACAGAGAACAACTCTGTGCACGCTGTAGTTTCCCTTCAAACTATTTTCTCCTCCAGCCACCACTACTTCTACTAACATTATTTCATCTGTCATTTGATTAAGTTCTGCCAAACCTTCTCTCACCTCTGCATTGCCTAAACTTCCTCTCCAGGCTCAAATCACCTGATATTCCAAAACTTATTTCCTCTTGTTCCTTACTTACAAATTACTTGTTACACAGTACAATTAATTCTGGGTATTCACTCTGACCTGCAGCTTCCAAGCATTTTGTCTCAGTTTGGAGAGTGGATGGTGGTGTCTGGTATTTCTTATTAGCTCAATATTATACAGTCCTTGCTCAAAAGCTCCTTTCTGGGCCTTCTTCAGTGCACATGAAATGTACAGCCAAGTCCATATGAACTTGTTCATACAACAAATAAACCCGAAACAATTTTATTAAGAAGTTCCTCAACAGCTTGAGAATGAGAAAAGTCAGACTAAAGGGGAAAGAAGCAAACGTTGGGAAGCTGTTAATGAAAGACTAAATGATTTTGTCAAGAAATAATTGACCTAATTTCAGTGACTAATTTTCAGTGCTTGGGTGACTGAAATGTACTCGTTTTGGAAGCTGAAGCTTCCCCCAGAGCAACAGTGTCTGAACAGCCTAGTTAAGTAAATGCAGTGAACTCTGTTTTTCATCTGAACATGAAAGGTGAGCATTCATCAAGAATACATAAAACAAGCCCTGAGGAATGAAGCCTTGGAAAAGGAATGAAAGCTCTGTATAGAAAGTAAATGGGAGAAGAAATGTCCACCAGGGAAGGAAATCCCTTGGTGAGTAGATTGATTACTCAGCAGAGACGTGGCACAGATGTCCTCTCCCCAGTTTAGCTGTAAGGCCACAGGTTTGAGAAAGCAGCAGGATTCTCACTGAAACCTTCCTATGGGTTGTCCAGGTGCTGCCTGGGAATAAGACTATGGGAAAAATATTTAGGATCTTTCCTCATGTGAGGGATGTGGAGTTACAGCTCTCCGAACTGCACTGCAGAGATCACAACGACACATTAAGTAGCTGATGTGGAAGAAAGTGTATTTAATCTGCTCACTTTGTGTGGAAAGCGAGTATTACTTGACTTTTACAAAGATACACCTTCGACAACTCACTGTCTGTATTTCAGTCAGGGGCATACCAACCAAATTAGAGGCATAATTTTACAAATTTTTTTAAAAAACAGGAAAAAAAGATTTGCTACAAGAAAAAACTGTATAATTTAAGTGTTCTGTGTGGCATTTTGAAAATATAAAGAAAAGAGTGTTAATTGTGAGCTCTAGTAACTTTAGTTTGGCTGTTTTAAGTAGCCAGAAGAATTAGACAAGCTTTGACAATACTGCTGAGGTGCTAGAGTGTGCCCACACACTCACGTTTTTTCCAATTACCTTGATTAGTATTCTCCCTCCTATGAATGATTACATCTGAATAAAAATTGTTGTTTCTGTGCACTAGAGGGTACTAGGCTACTATAAAAAACGTAGGAGGGACTATTTTTAGCAAGATTAAGACAGATTCAAATTCTAACAACATTTTTTGCACAATGTAGGAATAAGCAAAATGAACAGGAATCCTCTAGCTAGTCTTTCAAATGAGTTCAAAATGGTTAGTTTGCCCAAAAAGTTCTTTGTAATGGCAAGAAAGAGAATGTTTCTAACTCCACATATTTTTAATTAGACCTTGTTTGAATTAGCACCTTCAGTTTGCAAGCTGAGAGTGCACACTGAAATCTATAATTTAAAAAAATAGGTTATTGAGTACAGGGAAAGCTTCTCTATTCCTCCCTCTGAATTTTATCACATTTTTATTGTCTGTTGTGCAGAATGCAGCCTCTCAACTCCTTGTTTACATTAAAAAACCACCTCTAAAATGAAAGATATTCTCCTTAGTCTCTTCATCATTACTAAGATGTGCTGGGTCTTGCTAGGTTTTATCTCAACACTTCCCCACTCCTGCCCTGATGTCAAACTACGTGTTACCATCAAGTGTCAGAGTGTGTGTGTGTACATATATATATATATATACACACACACATACATGTTTACACATATTTCTGACTACAGCTAATTATTGGGAGGTTTTTTTAGTTTCTTAGTGGCTTGAGGTGAAGAAATCTGCTGGTAGGTTGTACTTCAAAACTATGTTAATTCCATCATGCACTCACCAACACTGGAGGGTTTTATTTCTAAATTAGAAAGCCTGCACGAAATGAATACCTTCAAATTCTTTAGTGAAAGACCAGGAGAGCTGGAATTACTCATTCAGTATTTACATGGGACTTGACCTCAGTTAGAAATAGCTCAAGCTGCTTTTTTGCCAACAAAATGCTGGTAGCAGCTTCTACAAAGTACAAGCACAATTACAAATCCAGGTACAAGTGGTTTTCAGTCCTTGTGCAAAACTCACATAGACTTTCAGCATGAAGCTTAAATAAGAACCCTGCACGACCCATGGTAATAGTTGTCCTGGATAAATCAGATTTTGCTACATTCACATTCCTTTTCAATCTCCCTGACCTAAAGAAAGCATTGTGAAAACAAAACGCAAATTCAGGCAAACTTTCATTTCAAGTTCCGGGACTTTTCTGCACGTCTTTGCAAACAAACTAGACTATTAATTGCTTTAAGGCAGTGTTTATATCTCATTAAGATAGGACATTCCTTTAATTTCCTGATTTTTCAAAGCAAAATCCATTATCGGATTGTTTTGATTAATAAAGTCTTCATAACTTTCAACTAAAATTAAAACCAACCTGAACAAAGCAAAGACACAGGAGCTCAGAACCACACAGCACCCTCTGCACAACACTCTATGCAAAGAAACTGAGACAGAAAGCAAACAAATTAAATTACTAAGGATACACTAAATAATATAAACTCAAATCAAGAAAAATACATGGAACAGAGAAACAGAAAACATCAGAGGCTTCTGAAAAGATACACAGAATACTACCTACCTCTTTAAACATGAAAAAAAGAATACCTGTATCTATTTATCTCATTTCCTAGACTAAAACCAGTCAGTCAATAGATATATTAGAAGCTTTTCAGTCAATGTAGTAATGATTCATCTTTCTCAGACCATCTCACAGATTATTCCAGACAGAAACAAAATACTCCATAAATCGGCAGTTCTATTTTAATCTACCAGTTGCTTCCTGGTTTTAGATATTAGAATAACTAGCAAACATCATGAATAGAAAATTAGTTGTCTGACTCTAGTTTATAGTGATACCAACCATTAAAAAAGTTGGGCAATGGATTAATAACAGCCGTAGTTATCCAAATAAATAGGTGAAAGTAATCCTTTGACAGGATACTAAACACTAAAGGTGCTCAATGCTGCCAGAAGAAATGTCAATTATTGTTGTCAGAAGTTCATGAAAAAAAAGCTACAATGCCTTTACAAATTGCTTTAGTTACCATCTTCACATACACTTTAAGATAGGAGTTAAAGCTTACCTCTTTGTGCAGCACAATGCATCCAACACAAGAGCAGAGCTGCATAGCCCAGGAACGACATCCTAGAGGTTCAAAAACTCAGCAAACACATCCAGTAATGTAGCCTACTTTTTTTATTACTTTGTGTTATTTCCACTCCTTTTTTACTTAACTGATCCAGGGACTGCCCTTGCAAAACATTTATACTCTGATTTCAGCAGTCACTTCCCCTAAACCTCTTGCAACACACAAGTGTTTCTTTTTTTTAAACCCCCTCTCTAAACCTTGCTAAATGAATAAACAAACAAATGCCTGGCAATTTAGGTTGACACATTCCTTTCCCTGTGGTCTGCTTGTTTTGACATCACACTTTTTTTTCCCATATTTAGCCCTTCCATGCTCATATAAGGTTATGTCTTTTGATATCTAAAAGTTGCACAAATAAATTATTTTGCAATTCCTTGTGCATTGTATGCTTCGTTAGAAAACAAATTCATGGTAAGTGTGTATAAAAATGAACTGCTCTACACATATAATTCAAGACGTATGTTGCAAACAATCAAAATAAAAAGCGGGCAAAAATACAGACTGACTTAGGGGTCACTCACTGGTTCTTATAGAAGATCACCAGCTACCCAGAGCAAAGGAAATGTATTTGGCCAAATTCCTCATCAAATAAACCCAAGTGATGCTGAAGCACTTCAGCATCACATGAGAAATGATAAGATGGAGAAGGTTTGAATGGATTGTGAGACACAAAATGAACTTTCCAGAGAAAAATATAAAATTTTGCAACAAGAACTATATGCCTAACAAAGGAACTTCTCACGGGTTCATGTAAGCAACAGTCATACAGTCTAATAGTTTCATGAAATGTCTTGGCTTTACAAGTGCTCTTCAGTGGAAATGTAGATCATAGGAAGAGAATTATTTGAGACTGAGAATTAGGGGGAAAAAATGTAATACTACAAAGTGCTCACAGGAAATGGACATAAACCAGCTACAGGCCGGATGCCCTCCAGTGGTGATGTCTGACTGGCATGGAGCACACACAGATCCACCTGGTATATGTTCCCAAAAACCCACATAACATATCCTTAAAAATCACTAGCTTCATTAGTGTACTGCTATAGGATAAAAACGAGTGTCTGCAGAACAGATCTCAAATTACCAGCAGTTAAAAGGTTTTCTCTTCTTAAAATGCAGGTGGAATTTTTTTTTAACTTTGGGCTGTGTTTTCTGTCACCAGTTGTAAGAAATGGTCTTAGTAAAACTGGCATTCAGCTGTTTCTCCTACAGGAATGACTTCAGAGAGCATAATGTCTCTTCCTTTCCCTTGACAAATGACTCATGTGGAGAATGAACTCTCACCCTTCTCCATGACCCTGTGATGATCGATCTGCATCCAGTTTGCAGTTACTGGTGCACACCTTATCAGTAAGTAGATATTTAATGCACCTGTCAAAGTTGCATGTTCTCCAGTTCTAAGTAATAATTCTTCTGATGTCATGAAGCTCAGACTGGTCCAGGTTTAGTCAAACTGCTTTTGGGTTATTAAAACTTGTAAAATAATTATGGGCTTGAAACACAGTCAAAGATACTTTCAGGTGCAGCTGAACCAGAACAGGAATTGAAATGGTACCATAAATTTCCTGACTGCTCTCTATAAATACAGGCCTTGCTAGAACTATTTAAGCTAAAAGATAACATCAGTATGCAAAATCAGGTAGATATAAAACATCTATGAATAAATTTAAGCTGCAAATTAAAAAACTCACCTCAGCTGGTGAAGCTTGGAAGCAATATTTGTATAGGCATAACACAGGCCTGTACAGAGAAACCAACTTCAATCACAAAGCAAGGGACCAGACTCGGTCCTTTCCAGTCCTGGGTTTGTGATCTTCTTGAGCCGTTGATAAAACTTATCCTAGCCAAATGGAAATAGAATCAGGAGCTTAAACTTTCTTTCCTTCCTCACCTCTTCCATGGGCTATCAACTCAAAATCGAATGTCTTTAATTGTGTCTCACTTGGTTTAGCCACCTCCAGCCTCTAACAAAACAGAGCGCACAGAAAAATCATGCCTCAGGACCTCTAAGGCAAGGAGAAAAGAAGTCATCTCTAGAGTTTACCTCCTACTCATGAGAAAGGCAGAAACATCTAAGTAGTTATGCAACCAAAGACAGCTGGATTTTAACGAAGGAAGCAGAGCTACTGCTTTGAGAACTGGTGTGACTGCGCTCAAAATACTGCTGTGGACATGGCCAGACTGCCAAAATATCACCACATTTGCTGTACAAGCAAAACTGCATGTCAAGGTGTGAGATCATAAGAAATGACAGGTTGGAAGTTACCTTGTCCAAAACTCCTCCACAAAGCAGAGTCAGTGTGAGGTCAGAATAAGCTACTCAGGTTTTTATTAGTTCCTTACTCAACACGGAGGCTTAACATCAAAGTTCAGAGTGTTGGTTCAAACCTGACTAATTTTGAGAACAGTGTTTGGAAGCCGTTTTGTGTTAGAAAAACAGATCTGAGGAAGTCAATGTATTCCATAGGGGATTAATGATGACTAGTAATGGGAGCTTAATTAGCCACAGCTGAAATAGCATCTCTGACCAGTATAATTCCAGCATGTTCTAACAGCATGCTTGCTGTCACACTTGAGTTTAATGACCTCATTAGAGCACACAGAATTCTAGCACCAGCCACTGCTTTGCCCAACAATTGCCATGAAAATGTCCTACCCCACAGTATTAATAGTGAGATTATCTTTGCATCCTCAACATTTGTCTCTCCTCACACTGGCACACAACTTCTGTGACTCATAATTACACTAACACATCATGTAATAGCTACAATCACAACCTAAGGGTGTGACAGGGACAAACTGTTCAGTTTACTTTGTTTAAAACAAATCACAATCAAATTGGTTTATTGATTTGTTAATAGAACACAATTAACTAGCAATCAGTGGCATATACTTTCAGGTTCAGTATGGGCAATATACTGTTAAACAAAATGCTAATAAACACCTAACAAATAAAGAACCTTTCTTCACTAATCCCCCAAAGTTCTAACCGTGCACACAAAGCTGTGCACCCACCCATCCACGGTTATACACACAATTTCCCTCTCACACATACCCCCGTAGGAGACGTGGGCACTTACTGTGTACTTTGCTGCTCCTCACAACCTGCTAATGCACACAGCAGGGAGGAAGTACCACAGCCCCAGCTGTGAGTCCCTGCCTGTTGCACCTGCCCAGTCACTGCCCGAGCTGGATGAAGGCTGCTGGCCTGTCCACACAGAGTTTTTGATGCCAGGGGATGAACATACAGCAAACAGTGTCAAACCCACCTCTTCTGGTTTTGACCACTTGCTCAATTCCCACTGTTTTCCCTCCTGTTACAATTTCATTTGTCCCATACATTTCTTTCCAAATTGGCCCTTCTCTTATTTCAGAACTCACCTGGTAACTCCCTAGTGGTTTGTCATCCCCTTTAACAGGATCAGCTGTGGCACAGGCATTCTCAGACAGGTTTGGATGCTTGAACTTGCATTCCTGTCTTATCAGCCGTTGCTGTTCAGGTCATTTTACCAAGAACGGGTCATGGGAGCACCCTTGCAAACAGAAAAACAATATTAGGAATTCTTTAGGAATATTCCTTCAGCTTCTTCTAAGGTAAATTAGACAACAGCACGTGCTCAGGTAGCGTTTTGCAGAAATGACAGGAGATATATCATGTCCAATTCTAAAAGTAATATAAACCCACTTCTGATTACTTGTGTTTAAGTACCACCTCATTCTCCTGCCTTGGTGCTCTGTACTCAAAAGTGAAGTGAAAATTACTTGAAAAGGTGTTCTTTGCAAAAAAAGATGTTCTCCTCCTATATAAAAGCAGCTGTCAGTAACCCTACTTTTAAATGAAGTAAGTCCTCCTACTCGCAGCCAAATGAAGCTTTCCTGGAAGGCAATTCCCAGGTTATCACCATTTCCCACCAGCCTGCTCTCCTGGGATGCAGTGCTGCTCTTCTCTTGTTCCCACAGCTCCTTTCCAGGTCACCACAGATGCCAGAGGGCTGGAGTGCACCAGGACCCTGGGTGGCCCTGAAGCGTTCACTGTCCCTTTTCGGATCTGTGCTGTGCTGGCTTGGCACAGAAGAATAAAAGGATCAGGTCAGATCGGATGCCCTCTGTCTGAAACAACTCTCTAAAGATCGTGCTTGCAGTGCAGAGTCCTGCTTACCAGGCTATGGAAAACATGCCCTCCACCTACCAACATTTCAGTTTAATTAGATACATGAAACTACCTCCTTTTTTTTTTTTTTTTCCAATGCTTTCAGAGGAATTATCAAATTTGAAATCCCTCATTTCGCTTTCTGCCCTAGCTTTGCAGTTTTACAGTGACCTTAAAACTCTGTTCTCACTTTGGGCTATTTCAGTCTGTTACTGTTTCTGAATCACTATCAAACCTTTCATGCCAGCAGAACAGTCTGCTACTGCACAGCCATTTAAAAAAACAGGCATCAAGTGGAAAGATAGGAGGACTTCAACAACAGTTTTTCCTCTGAAGTTTAAACAATTCCAAACATTGCAGCATTGCACTCTAGAAGGTGTATCAGACAATAAAAGAAAGAGATACGCAAAATAGACAATAAAAAGTAAATAGGATAAATAAAGATTTAAAGGTATTTGAGAATAGCAAGACTTGCTTAGAAATAAATAGTCCTTTTAGAAAAAAAACCCAGCATGGAGCAGTATAGAGCTTGTAAAAAATTATGATTATGATTTTTTTTTAAAAAGTTTCATTACATATCTCAGTAGTATGTCCCCAATAGCTGCACTTTCCCAAAGGACAATTAAAGTTATCATCAGCTCTTCCTGTTACTAGTCCAGCACACAACCCAGCTACCTAGCAGGGAGGTGACATAAGCACTTCTTTCTGCAGAAACTTACTGGGCTACACTGTCATTTTTAAGCTATGGTAATACTCAGAGCCCACACCCAGACTGTACTGTAAGACTGAGAATAAATCAAAAGCAGGCCTTATCCCCAAAAGCCAAGACTCCAGTAAGGTGTAACAGAAGTACACTTAAACTAGCAAACAAAAAAAGGGACAAACCCAAAAAGCTCACATTGCCCTAACTCTCTGGCAAGTCCTTTGTAAGAAAGGGATGTGAAAGGGAAGAGTGGGATTGCAGTGACAATTCCTTTGCAGCAAGGGAGAAGTAAGAAAATGATGATGCTTTCAAATTATAATGTGTGGGAACAGAGGCTATTAGAGAAGGTTGCAAGACAAATAATCATCAGAATAGGAAATGACACAAAGGAATAAGGCAGAGTTCATGCAATTGTTGGAGTTGAAATGGAAATAAATAATTCCTCCTTAAACTAACAGATTTGGTGTTACGGCCACAAAAATGAAGAAGGTAAAACAGGCTGCCCTTACTCAACAGTAACAGATACACAGAATGGGCCTAAGAAATTGTATTTTAGATTACACAAAGAAAATGTGCAAGAACGAGATATTGCGGAGGTAAGGGTCTAAAAGTACAATCCCAAAGTGCTGGGGGCTCTACAAATGTTGCACTGCTCAGCGATGTCCCTTTGATTTCCATCAGCCTCAAGAAGCACAAACACTGGGTAAAGGTAAACCAAAGGCTATAGAACTTCCAGGTCATTTTGCCCTCCTCCAATTCAGTGCCCCCTTAGGCATCCTGGCCAAGATCCGCTACTAAGGATTACCAGTGTGCAGTTGTTTTAAAAATTCAAAATTGCAGTCAATGAGCTTAAATCCATTCAGACATTCACTGATGGAGTCTTTAGTCCTACACTCCACATCACTAAATAACAGTCCTGTACCAAGGTAGGTAAAGAAGGAGTGTCCTCAAAACACACCTCTCACCAGTTTTGGCAACAGATTTGATTAAACCTCTCAGATCCATTCAGATTGCAGGATGCTGAGACTCAGTCTAGCACACCTAATTTTAGTCTGATAAGGCACTTGTACTTTGGACTTGAGATTGCTTTTGCAGTTAATGGTCTGAAAGCCACAGGGGGGAAAAAAAAAGATGGTAACAAATTCTTAAAAAAAAAAAAGTTGTTTTCTAACTGAGAAGTATCCCTTTCTTAATGCTGAATTTCTGTTTTCCGATAAAAGGAGTATTTATCAGCAAGGACTCTTCAGACTTCCATCTAGGTACACTTCAACAGATACAGTCATGATGCTTTTTTCTACAGGAGACTCCATCTTTGTAGACTATTTTGGAAGTGAAACTGCAGCCAAAGTAAATCAAATATTGTTGAAGTACAGTTTACTAATCTAACCCCCAAGTAATTTTTGAACGCTGAATGCTGACTCCCTAAATGTTCTATCCAGCTGCCAAAGGTGCACAGCTGTTTCATGGACTTCCAGCACTGTCAGTAGTCTAGTTCCCTATTCTAGTCTTAAACTCAAAGACACACAGACATACTGGAGTGAGAACTGCTCACCTTGCAGAAATGAGAGTTCCAAAGTTCCCAACAGCAACATAAACATACAGATGCTACTTAATTATGGGGAAGAAAAATTAAAAAAATAGAAAGAGACCTGGGAAAAAAACTCAAAATGAACTTGAGTTTATTTTTTCAGCCTGCCTAGCCTTTTACTAACACCAACAGACAAATAAAAAATAAACATACAAACTCTGCAGAGAAGGAATTCCCACTGACCATTTTTCACTGCAGTCCAGACTCCTCCTTACAGTAAGTGCCTTGTGCACATCTGCTGAGCTACCCGAATTCCATCCAGACAATACCAGACTACCTTCCTTGAAAGGACAATAAATACAAGCTTCTTGTGCTACAGAACTTTTAAAAGGATTTACTGTGCGTTTACTCCATAAACGCCTCATCCTTCTTCACCCTTTTTAAAAAAAAAATTTACATTTACCTGTGCTCTTTCTTCCCCCAACCTCATACTATTATTTAGGAGAACAAAAACAATGGTTGGGATGATAAGCTTATCAGCTGGGGATGACAAGTGTCTGAGTCAGGGTAGACATTTGAAAAGCAATGGAGGGAACAGGGGGAAGAACTGTGCCCAGCAGGACTATTTCAGCACCTCAATGCTGAGGACCAGCAACACATTCAGAGGCTGAAATGGAGCAGTTTATCATAGACAGGATGCTTCTTTAACTCCGTGCAATAAATTTCAGCTTTTTTTCACCTGAGTAATTTTAGGTATCAATACCATCAGTAAAGAATGTCCCAGCGAGTGTCAATAATTAAACTGATTAATTATAAAGAGGACCTTGCAAGCTTTTGGAGCAAAATATCAAAAACTAACCTGATGATCTGATTTACTTTATTACAGTAGATTGCATAAATCAGATTTAGATAGAGGGGCAGAACATCTTGAATTAAGAACAGTATTAATAACCTCTATTTACCTCCATATACACTACAATTGGTCAAAAAGTCCAGAAGCCATTGATTCAATCTGTTTTACCTATATGCCATCAAAAATACGGTAAACTAAAAAGAAAAACTAAATACTTTTTTCTGTTCTTTCTGTACCTCAGTATGATCCAGAATTTAAATCCAATCACTAGCAATAGACTCAGTTACACAGTTCTTAAACCCTCTCTCTCTCTCAGTCTTCAAAGTCAACTACTTAGAGCTACCCACCTGTACCTACCCACTTTGGGAAACACAAAAACCAGACTGATTAAAGTCTATTTTCAGTCCCCAGATCAGGGTCACAGATGCTTCTAACATTCGTCAGGGCCAGAACCATCCTCAAAGTACAAATTTGTTCCTGAGTGTGGCTCACAGCTTTTCTGTAACACAAACACCTAACAAGGAACACCTGGCTTGAGCACGGTGACCCAGTATAATGGTTCATTACCAGCACCTGTCTCCAAGCAGATGACTCAGTGTCTCCTCTGCTTGAAGACAAAAGTTTCCCAAGTGTTTTGAGTTACTAATCAAAATATTGGATTTCACTAACTAAAATCCCCTCTCTGCCCAATTTTATATACTTAGAGCTTTTCAGAGTGATCAGGCATCATACTGTCAGACATGTAAAACCACATTTTACATTGCAAAGAGTTTCTATTACTGGGAAGCATAGAATTAAGCATCTGTATAAATTGCATGACTATAGTCTCAGTAATGAGTTTGTTTTCTATTAGCTCTGCTCAACTGCTCACCAGGTTGCTCATTTCCCAGTCAGCTATTACCTGTCTGAAGTGCATTTCCATGGTAGAAAAAGAGCAAAAGCTTCTCCTGCTACTTAGCTCCTCAAGTATGAAAACACATGTTAAATTAATCAACTCAGGTGGAAAAATTAATGAGGCTGCTAGAAGATAGAGTAGAAACACCATTAATTTCCCAACCAGTCTACGATTCATAGACTTCAGAAAAGGACTGCACTTAGCCTAACTGCTTTGCTTTTATAACAAAACATTACAACACACAGGCTTCACCTCACCTCAAGTTTAGGTAAGACGAAAGACACCCAGGCAGAGACGGGAAACAATGTTTTCTTACAAGAGAGAGCCCCTTTAACTGGAGAGCAGCTGAGAAAAAAAAAGTGGGGAGCACATAACAAATATTTTAAAGAAAGATCCTGGACTTTTTTTTTTTTAATTAGACTTTTAGAGAGCTCTAACCTCAGAACACAGCATGGTAAAACCGGCAAGAACATGGGTGCAGAATAATTCACTGTTTTATTTATTTCCCATATCGGCCAAAGCAAAGAGCAAGTTACCTTTGAACTCTTGCCACATACATGCATCTGTTTTGCTTCACCTAACAAGGCTTTCTGAGAAGCACATTGTAAATGCTGAGTGCAGCAAGCTGTGAAAAAGGGTAAGCATCATACTCCAGTGACCCCAGCGTTTTATAGGGCCTGGGACTCTACACTGAAGCTCTCTCAAGAAACAGCAACCACAGAAGCTGTGCTTAAGAGCTCTGGGCTAAAGAAGCAAGGAAACATGCAATGACTGTAGCAACAGCAGAGATAATCTGAGTCCTGACTTGAATTACCTTTTGGTTACCTGAGGAACTCTTTGCATCACAGCATGGAGCTCAGAGCTGGATTCTCAGCAGGGCATGTGATACACTCCAGGCTGCCATACTTGAGCTGAGCCTCTATGTGCCACACCAGCTTTTAACTTAGCTTACCTTCCACACAGAAACCCAGCTAAATGGAAAATGCAAGGTTCACTCTTCAGTACACCTAATGAATCCATGCAAGCCTCTTTTTAAATATGTGGTATTTAAACCACACTTAGAAAATAAATTCTTGTTTATCACTTAGCTCCTGATCCAGCAAAATCTAAACCTGTGTTGAGGTTATGTTGACCAGTGTTAAGATTATGCACAACTTTGTTCTAGGAAACGATTGCTACAACTGAATAGTTTAGGTGAAGACTTAATTGAGGAAAGCAAATCAGGACAGGCTGCAGAAAATGCAGTAATGTCAGTTTTTACTAAAACTGTTTATTACAAATGTTTAGTAGAACATGAGATGATTAGTATGACAGTCTAGATTAAAGTGACCCTTTAAGGGCAAATCTAAAAACATTATTCACTCTTAGTGACAGTGCATTCAATCAAATCACCATATTGGTATTTTGTGCTTCATCAGTCAAGCACGGAATTAAAATACTTTTAGAGTGTCTCACACTTTCAGGCGTTACCTACAAACCTCAACCACGGGAATAGTTCAACTTTTCAGTGGTCTTTTTTTTACAGGGCCTGCACCACCTGCTATGGCCAACAGCAATTAAGCTGTTGGCAATTAAGCTGTAAGCAATTAAGCGAAGGCAGAAACTGACCGAATGCTTAGCACGCTCACACCTGGCATTGCAGAGGAGCTGGCACTGCCCAGGTGTGTGTGGGTAACGCGGAGCAGGAGACGAGGCTGTGGCAGCCCCAGCTGCGCTCAGATGACCCCAGGGTCACTAACGGGGGCTGTGTGGGAGCTACCTCCGGTAAAATACCCATTTCTCACATTTCGGGGCCTACGGAAAAGCACCCCCGAGGCAGCCCCAGGCGGAGAGGAGGAGGCAGGGGGGCTGCTCGGGGGGGGCGAGGCGGCTGGTGAGCCCGGTGCGGTGCCGCCGGCCCGGCCGTGCCACAGCCCTTTGTTGTCGGCCGCGGCGGCGCGCTCGCCGCTCGCTGTGAGGGTGGGCGGGGGCGGGGGGCGGCCGCGCCGCCGCCGAGGCCGCCGCCCGCCGGCACCTGCCTCCCCCCGGGGCGGGACTTGGCTCCCGGGGCCGAGAGGCTCCCCCGAGCCGCCGGGGACCGCGGGGACAGCACCGCCGCGCCTTTGTGCGGGGCCAGCCCGCCCCGCCCCGCGCCGCTGCCGCCGCGCCGGGCTCTGCCCGCCACACGCCCGGGCGGGTCCGGCCGCTCCTCGGGCAGCGCGGCGGGGCTTCCCCTCCCTCCCTGCCCGCCCCTTGTCTCCCGCTCCTGCCAGGATGGTGGACCTGGACAGCGAGGTGCCGCCGCTGCCGCCGCGGTACCGCTTTCGGGACTTGCTGCTGGGCGACCAGGGCTGGCAGAGCGACGACAGGTGAGCGCGGGGCGCGGTGTCCCCGGCGGGGTCGCGGGGCCGGGCAGCGTTCCGGGAGGGCTCCTCCGCCCGCGGGAACGCAGCCCCGGGGGAAACTTTGCCGGGCATGGGGTGCGAGGGCCGCCGAGGGCTGCGGTGCCGCGCCCCGCCCGCAGCCGGGGCCGGCCGGGCCGGTGCCCCTGAGCCGAGCGCGGGGCATCCCGCAGCCTCCGGAGCGCTCCCGCGATCGGCGGAGCCCTTCCCTGCCCCACGGCACCGCAGGAGCAGGACAGGTAAGAGATTGTCTCCGTATGACAACGTTCACCGAGGGAACGTCCCAAACAAAACATGCTTTTCCCATTTGTCCAAAGGCTAATTGCGGGATGCTCTCGCTGTCCTGTATCCAGGCTTTTTTACATGCAGTTTCCTTTAATACTGGGATCCTAGGCGTGGACGCAACTACCATTACTTTATTCCTTTATGAATTCTTTCAAATCTGTCAGCATCTTTAATTACACCCGATAGAAAAAGATTTGCTTGTTTCAAGTCGAATGTTGTCCTTAAAAATAATAAACAAAGAGCCCTTTACACGAAAAGAAACAAGCAAACCAGGAATGTGTGTTCAGTTTCAAAATGTTGAATGGACAGCGTTCATGAACAGCACCAGCATCATTCCACTCTGCTGGACCATACAACCTTGTGTCTCAATACACTATTACATGATCCTATCTTGCAAAATTATGTGTCATATCCACTTTGTACCAACACTTCTCTGTAGTCAAAGGATAGAAAAGCAAACTCGGTAACATATTGGATAGCTTTTAATTCAGTATATTTGCATTGTCAGAGTATATCTCTAACTTGGCAGTCAGAAACTTTGATTTTAATGCTGTTCTACATTGTTCAGATTTTTGCCACTTTCCTAAAGAATGGTGGATTCTTATTGATTGATAATCACAAGATTATGCAAATATGTAACTAATTATTGCCTTTGTTTAGGAGAATATGCTGTACATTGAAGCAGTTAAACAAATGGTGTTTTTTCAGAGAGGTATGAAATGGTTAATGACATCTTAATATAGTCACAAAAAACGAATGCTGTTGGTTGGAAATGACAGCGTTGTAACTACATAATGGAGAGTTAAATAGTATGTTTATCAAAGCATGGTTTTACTGTTTAAAAAAATTAGAAGTGTGTTGTAATGTAGTCATTACTTCTGATTACAGTATTCTTGAAGATTTTAGAAAATTTAGCATCTTACACCTGCATCTTATTTCCTACTGGCACAGGAAAAAAAACTCCACAACCTTTCTTATTTTAACAACTATATTTATTTGTTTTGGGTTTTGATGGCTAAAATGCACAAAATATTCTTTGTATAGCTTTTTGGATCACTCTGGGGCTTAACACTTTTTCCAACTCTAGTTTAAACTTCTGTCAAGCACTTCCCTGATGCTAATTGTTTGACTTGCACTTTATGAAGTTACCTTCTATGGAAGGAGCATGATCTGGTCTCAAATAGCAAATAGTGTAACTGCACAACCCAGAACATCCTTTTAGCTATTGTCTATTTCAGGTCTGTGTACACTTAAAAAAATGAAAATAAATAATCCTTAATACAATCTTGATAGCAGAATTATAGCATAAAAGTCTTCCAGAGCATGGCTGCCGTTTGAAAACTGCAGCAAAGAAAGAACTGGTGGAAAATTAAGAGTCAATTTTAATTACTTCATTAATATTCCAACAACCATTACAAGAAAGCTATCTTGCACAATCTGAAATTTAAAAATGTAAATGGCTTTCTAGATCTTTATGCATTGTCCTGTGCTGAGGCTGAGCACAGCTGCACAGTGGCAGGAAGGTGTGCAGGGGTTTCCCCGCAATGCCAGCAAGATTGTGTTTTACATGAGGCTGTGGTAGCAGCACTCTCTCCTCCAGCTCTGCAAGTTACCATAGCAGTAGTTTTGGATACCGGCTTTCCAGTAACTGAACAAGAGCCATTCTTATAAAGATCTTGAGTATTATCTTTTGTTTGTCTGTCCAGATTCTTACTTTCCTGAACTGGAGGCTATCATGTGTAATACTGAAATATTCATTCCTTCCTATGTTGCTGGAATATTGCTGCTATCCATTGTAGAAAAAGCATGCATGTTCTGCATAGAAATAGTGTCAAGTGGAATACTTAGAATATTAGCCATACTTCCAGGAAATACTGAGTGAGAAAGACTGCAGACATATGGGGATCCTGAGATCAGCTTCTTATTCGTTTGCAGTGATTGGTATTACACAAGTATATATTATTTTTGTCTGCTTTATTGTCTTTTCTTTGCACTCTTATGTAAATGGTTCTTAGCTGGTTTTGAAGCACATCCTTTGTATTCCATTCTAAGCAGTGTGCAATATAGATACTGCCAGAGGTGTTGCTTGTAACCTCTTCAGTTGAGTGGATGTTAACTACGAATGGAACACCCGAATACTGAAACACAGTTGAAGTAGCCTTATAGCACTTGGTCAAGATAGTTCATTTTAGTTATTGGCCTTTGGCTGAGATGCTGCAAATAATTTTCTGCCTATTTCCAGTTCACTGCAACTTCTTAATTCCACTTGCTCTCAACTCTGGCAGTGTGATGTATGCTAAGGGTTTTCCATCTGTGTGATCTTCTGTGTGAACTTCAGGTCTGTTACCAGCCAAACTCTGTGTCTTGTCTTAGTTCCATTCTCTTTTTGATCTTCCCAGTCTGTTCATCCATGGGGGATCTCTTTTCTCCTTCCATTATGCCCTTTCTGGAAAATGCTAACTTTTTGCTGATAGGGTCCATTTCTTTGTTTTCTGAAGGTTGTTGGTTCTTTAGAGTGGAGAGGAGATGGAATTATTCCTCTCATCTGCCACAACCCACCCAGGATTCTGTGTCGCCAAATCACAGTTTTAGTAGCATAGTTTGCCATTATCTGTCATATGGTAGTATTTAATAATAAATACGATGGAAGTTATGTGACCTCTCCTCTTTTTGTTGAAAGATGTATTTCCGACACAATCATAGTTCAATTTTGAAACCTTAATTATTTTGTTTCTTCAGGATGAGAGTTTGATCCCCTATTTCTTTTGAATGTTCCTGTTAATTTGTAAAATGCACATGTGCTAAAATGCTTAGTTGATTGTAATAGGACTCTCATTCAGGAACTTTATTCTTAAATCTCTACCTGTTTGGAGATAGATTTCTAATTTTTTTTTTTCTTGGGGACTACTCCTATAGTGGAACTTCACTCAGAATTTTCTTTTTTTTTTTTGCTAACTAGTTCATGATCCATTCCTTGCCTACATTTCTTCAATGCAGTAACATCCACCTTACTGCTTTTGCATTTCTGTCCCCTCCCCCAAGAAATTCTGCTTTCATAGCTTAGATTCATAGCCAGCCTTGCAGTTGGCTTCAGTAACAGATGGGTTCTGGGCTGTCATCTTCCACAACCCGCCAAACTGGATTGTATATTATTTTTCATAAAAGAAGTTGCTGTGTGCAGAAGAACATAGCGAATCTTTGACAAATGATTTTGTTCAGTAAGAAAGCTACTTTGAATAATTTATTGGCATTCTTGAATTTGCTGAGTGTTTTTTTTTTTTCAAAAAAAGGATGTTAAAATCAGTTTTGGTTTTTGAAAAGCTAGATTTTCAAAGGACCTGGTTCCCTTTGAAAGCCATGGAGATGAAGCTTGATGCTCACACTACACTCATTTTATATGGAAAACACTTCTACAAGGCAGCATGTAAAAGATCAGCCCAGCTAGAACGTGTCTATGTGTGAATTGGGTGAATTCTGTGGCAAGTAGGGCAGCGGATCAGGTTTCTTCTGGCCATGTAAATATCCCAGGTGCTGGGCTGAGGCCAAGGAGAAGATTGGATCATTGACTTTCTCACTAGTTTTGTAAATATCACTAATATTGCTTTGTGAATCGTACATTTTGTTTTCGTTACTGAAAGTATCTGAAAATGAAACAGACTGTTTTGATTTGCTGGATATTCTGACATGTTTATTGACCATCATAAAGCAGTTTACCTTTTAGTTTGGCTGCTGAGAAGTGAGCAGAAATCAAGGGGGAACTCAGTGATTAGCACAAGTTATTAACCTGTTAATTCAGCCAGGTTTCACTAAATTGTGATTGGAACAGTAAACTATGTAATGAAACATTTCATAATCCTACTGATCATCAGTCCTTATTCTTACCAGCTGTGTTGAACAGCAACACAAATAAAAATAGAAAATACCCTACCTGGTGAAGAGGTGACATGTTCAAGGTTGGTAAACAATTTGCTTCAGAGGAGAGGAGAAAAGAGGATGCTTATTTTAGGTTCCCATGTAAGTTTGGGAAAGCTACAATGAAGAGGTTTTTGTGTACATAAATAGTTACCACTTGCTTCAAAACAACCAAACCACAGCATGCTAGAGGTGTAAAGAAAGTATTTGAAGTTTAAAATTAAAAAGCATTTACATTCTGTCCATATCACTGCCTTTTTATTAAGGTCTTTAGTATCTTGCAGAGCACAGTTTACCTCACATTTCTTAAACCATTTATGTCCAGACATTTAATCCTTTCTTTAGAAGCTTATGAAGAGATAAAAACTGCATTTGTTTTAGTGAATTCTAGCAAGGCAGGAATGTTTCCTACCACTGAAGCGACTGCTTGTTCTGATGAACTGTTCAAATTCTCCTCTGCCTGCTCTGACAAAAATGTCTTGAACTGTCTAGTGCCTAGGAATGGTTTGGCAGTTGGAGTGTCCAAGGAAATAATACGAACAGATAACTTGTGGGTAGTCCAACCCCCACCTTCAAAACATCAGATTTCATAACTTTTCTATGTGCTGCTGCAAGATATTTTTACAATTTCAGTTGTGGAACAAAAATTTACATTTTCCAATTCTGTAAATTTTTTTCTATTCTGCAGATATATATATATATAACATGAACATTAACTGGTACTGGAAATTCATTTCAAATCCTGCTCCTGTATTGAGATTAAAATTTGAGTCATTTTGCTACAGTATATACTTTAATTTTAAAACTATAGAGCTAAATTTTACCTTTGTGAAAGAACTGTTCTTACCCTGAGTACTTATAGGATTAAATTAAAATCAGCCTTCCATTCTGGTGTGCTTTCTGCATAAATGCACATTACCACCTATCTGGAGGGGAAGGAGATTCACATAATACAGAACACCTCCACACATCACTTGGACAATTGCATCCTGCTGGCTGTCATGTTGACTGGTGACTTTCAAGGAACAGCTCCCCACTGTAAATCTCAGAAGGCACTTTAACAGTCATTTGTCATGGTGTGAATTAGTGAGTAAAGCCCTCCCTTTGCCTTTCCTTTTGGAAATCACCTGAGATTGTTAAACTAAAAGGGGATGAAAAGCCCACACGTTTCTGATTCAAGTGATTTAAAATAACTGAGTCTAGATTCAACTTGGATAAAAATTCTATTATAATTTCCTCAAAAGAAAATTCTATTATGGTTTCTTCAAAATAATCCTCCTCTTTCCTTCAAGAAACACTTTAGTCAATTTGGCCTCCTCATTTTAGAAAACACGTTAACTTACAGGAATTCTTTCATTTAACAGAGGCTACAGATAAAAGGACTTGAGCAGATATTGTCAAATTTATCTTGATTTGCCCTTGTAACTACATTTTTAAAACCCATAAAGAGATTTAGAAGCTTAAACTCTATTGTAAAAGCTTGATTTTGATTGAAATTGCTCAAGATCTTAACAGTCTAATTCTCTAAGAGCGTTTCCATATCTGCAGTGAGACTCTGCATAGTACTAGTTGGAAAGTTTGAGTTGCCCTAAACCCTGAAAAAACTTGCTGCATGTACAGGCCAATCCCTTTCTCACTACTTAAAAAAAGAGATTAAAGAAAAATATTGACGTTTGTAAAAAGGCTGCATATGCCACACCAAGAGGCCAGAATTTACACCCTTGTGGCAGGTTTAGGAGTTCAGTCCCACATAAATAAACTGTTAATATATCTGCATACTCACTATCCTTCTAAATTTATCTTAAGATGGTCCCTGTTTGAGATAAAACACCCGTGTGTAAGGGAGAGGAAGCAGTGCTTTGTAGAAGGCAGTGCCATCAGCCTCATTCTAATTTGTGTTTTACCGTATTTCTTGCAACGACAACAGAGGCCAAAATACGTTGTTCATATGTTTCTATATTCCACTTGATCCAGCACACAGTGTGGAATTGGGGAAGGACGTGGAAAGAAAAGAGTAACATTTCAGTGCTGTTATGACTGGATCTGTCCAAAGAAGACTACGGTAGCATATCCCAGCAGAAGTTTTACACTGCACAAAGCATTTGAGTGTCTCATCTTGAAAACTCTCACAGACCAAGTAGTTTTCCTCCTCTGGGACAACATGATGCGCAGTTTGTAAATGTACTTGGTACTTCAGTCATTACTTAATTATAGACTTATTGCTAAAGCTCTTATTTTTCCATCTGACACATACTACTTTACATCTGGCAGACTCTATAATACTCCACGGGGAGCAAAAGCAGTTCTTTCCCTCCTAATTTTATGAACATTATTCTATCACATCCAATGATTAAGACTATTTATTTTATAATAGTAAGCCCTGTGCTGCACTATGCCTTTCTTTCAGAATGACTCTTCTATAACAAATGGTAACATTGATTCATGTTGTCTCCCCTTTATCCTGTAACAAAGAAATAGATCACTTGGAGCACCAGAAATGTCTGCACTTTCTTTTATAGAAAGGGTAAAGTTGTAAAATAAATCTGCCAACCGTTTCTGCACTATACATTCAGTTTCTAGACTTTGCAATTAAAGGTGATCTTTATCTTATCTGAATTCTGACACAGTATGCCCAGATGCTTATACTAATCCACTAAATGCTTTAAATGTGGATTCTTCACCTTTTTTTACAAGTAAATGAGCAAGTTAAGTCCTTCTTGAAGGCCTCCACTCCATGGTCCCATAATCTGTGTCGTTGGAGAGAATGCCATTCAGGAGCTATAAATGTTCTGCAGCATAGAAGATTTGGTGCAGAATGCCTTAAAACAGCTGTTAAAGATTTCAGCCTCCCCCGTGCAATCATCTGCTAATTATGTTAGCAGTCAACTTCCTGGTGGGAAGTAGCAATAAAACAGAAACAGTCATTAGGAGACAAAACCCAGTGTTTATTCTCACGGATAAAAACAGTGATATTATTATTTACTCAGAAGTATCTCAAGGGACAAATCCTGCCTCCACTTATGGAGATATCTGTTGGGAAGTGCTGTACTTTTGTGGTGGAAAGCAGGTTGCCAAGTCTGTCATCTCTGTGCCTGCCTTGCTAAGTACCAAGCTATGGAAGGTGTGGAAGGAAGGCATTAGGTTAAGATCAGTGCAAGTTACCTACTGAGTTAGCAAAAAAGAGAAGACTGCCTACCCGTGTGCCTGGGTGTGACAAGTCTCCTGCCAGGTTTAGCCATTAATAACTGCATCTCCAACAGCCAGCATGAGGGTCTTGTGCCTGGCAGGGACAATGACACAGTTTGAGCAACAGTCCTCACTATGGGTTATCTCTGCCAGGAAAGTCTGGCCCTCCCTCCTAGGTTCTGTAGCCTGAGTCAAACCCCTTCGGCGTTTTGTAAAGAAAAGAGTTTTGCCCTTTAGCTTTCTATGATGTTAATGGCATTTACTGTATTTGTAGCTTAAAGGTACAGAGCTCCTTCACAGTATAGTGATTGTTAAAATATTTAATAAGGAGTAAACATTATGAAACAGCCTCACTCATTTATTGTTCCAAATAACCAAAAATGTTCTAGAGATTTTATGCTTTTCTCACTTTGTTTTCTCTTGCCTTGTGGCTCAAGAAAACTGCAGTACGGACAAAACCAGGGTTACCAAACCTAATCCGAACCAAATGCCAATGGGAAAAAACCCAACAATCTGCACTTCAAGTGGAAAATTGTGGCTATGTTTATTGCTTCTGAATAACACCTGTTAATACACAACATTCCCTGACCCTGGAATGGGATTTACTTTCTCATCTTCACACCAAACTCAAAGAAGCTGATGGCACTGGTCACTTATCACTGTTGCCCTGTAGTTCTCACCATGGAGCAGAGACAGCTCTAACAGAGGACTAAAGGCTAAGCTCTATATTTAGCTGAATGTACCCTTTTGAGAAGTGAGCAAGCTATGTTTTCACTGTGTACAGCAATCTAAAATTTGATCATTGTTCAACGGGATTTAGTCAGTTCAACAAATACTTTTGAAAAGCCATTTTTGTAGCTAATGTCCAGTCTTTAATTACTGTTTTTCTCTCTCAGTAGTAATTCAAAGAACATAATACAAACACAAAAAGTGGAGCAAACTACTCTGAAATGTGCAGATGTTGATTAGTCAACCTGGTTTTATAAAGACTATCAAAATCCAAGTAGATTTTTCACCCACCTAAAAGTATCATAAAAGTGAAGCTAATCTCACAAGAGCAGTTGCAGATATCGTGTGTCTCATTGACACTGAGGACTTCATTTACAAACTGCATTCAAACAGTGACCCACACGATCATTTATTTTTGTACTGGCACTGACCGCAGATTGCATGAAAATTACAATTTAGCTAAAATGATACAAACAACATTCAAAATGCACTGAATTAATTTAAAAGTCTTGATTAGTTTTTCCTTCAATTTTTTTCTATTTTTTGGCAGTTCACAGATCACAGTTTGAGTTCAGAGAAAAACAACAAAGTGAGTTAAATTCATGCCGACATTATGAATCCATTTAAGACAATTAATTGTGGCAGTCACTGTTTGTGACCAGCTCAAATGGTGATTCAGAATGTTGGGATTTCAGTATGGTGTTGGCAGAGCATTTCATGTAGGAAGAACAAGGCTGGCTCCTGGGAGCGTTTCAGATTATGGAGGAAGTGCCTCTGAGCATGTAAGAGAGAGGAAAATTTCAGGAGCCTCCAAAAGGCAGTCTGCTGGGATATAGCATGGGCTGGTCTGAGACTGTTGTGGACAACCTCAGGTTTTGCTCCTAATTTCAGAGAAGAATGAGCTGTTAGAAGATCACCATTATCAAGATTACGAAGTGACTGTCTTCTAAAGCAGATGTCTGGCGACGTGGAGTCGTGTAGCAACCTGCTGCTACTTGACTTCAGGCTAAGCTGAACTGAGCATTTAGAAATTCCTTTCTTTTCTAAGATGGCAGAGCCACTTTACAGTGACAAAAATGGCCAGATGGAGAGAGCTGGGAATACTGGGAATACTGCTGTGCTTTCTTGTATCACCTTAGACATTGGAGAGAATTGGCTTTCAGACCTCCTGGCATCCATACAGCCAGTTCAGTCCATGAACACGCACCTCTCCTCGTTGTATCCATATATTCCACCTAAATCCGATCAGTGTTAAGGTCTATATAAGACTTGAAAACAAGATGACAGAACAACACCTGTCCTGACCCACCTCACCAATACAGTTAGCTAAAGAGAACTTAAATTGACCGTCAAAAAACCCAGCAAAATCTGAAATTTCTGCATTCATTTTGGAAGTTACGTTTAAGGGGGAAAAACCAGTGTTTACATTGACTAGGTCAGTATTCTGAAGGCACTTGCTAAATGATTTTCTAAATACGTGCAAGGCACGTTTTCAAAGTTTGACATTATTCTGAAAAATTAAACACTGGGCAAACTATTCTGCCAGTGATAAAACTGATGAACAGCATTTTACTTCAGAGAGTACTAAGTGTTATTTAATATGAATAAAGATGACAGAATTAAACTTTTAAAATATTGTGAAACTTGATATTTTAAATTTTTCTTAAACTAATGAAGAGATAATTAAAACCATGCCTTATGATTAATCAGAAAGTGTAATAGCTCACTCTGAGTAAGGAGACTGAGATTTATATGAAGTCAGTAATTATATGTACCCTGTTAGCTGTGGAGAGAACAGTATCAGACAGGTGACATTTCAGAGATAATAATGACTTTTAAAGCACTTGTTCAATTATGCGTTCAGCCTTCTTGAATCATTGCCACTCCTTAATGAGACATTTATAATTTATATGAAAATTTTGTAATTTTTTCCATGTAAAACAATAATCATATCTGTGCATCAGGCTGCATTTGAAAGGAAGGAATCAACTCCAATCCACTGTTAGATATATTGCACTGTATACGTATGTTAAGCTGCAAGTATTGCTTCAGAAACCCTACATATTTTATCCTCCATCTGGATGTCAACATTGGAGCCAAAGCAGCTTTAAATACTAGAGAATGAAGACAGATATGTATCAAGGTGCAATTCTTTTGGAAGGAGTCATCAGCAGGAAATGTCATCAGCACTCTTCTCCTGTTGATTTGGGAGAGGAAATGGAATCTCCACAACCTTTCCTCTGTGGGAAGCGTCAGGAGAGACACCTCCTGTCAAGTATTGGGCTTTTGGTTTATATCTTTTCCTGAGGCTTTGCCTGAATGTTCCTTCTCTTTGTATTTATCTGTTAAATCCTTGCCTTTTGTGTAGCTGGTAAATGCGTGCTTGTGGCAGACTGGAAGTGTACACAGCTCCCATAATTTCAGGAAAATGGCTGTAATCTGATATTCAGCCCTGTGTTACTTCTCAGAGTTGTTGGCATTCTAATGGCATATTTTGGGGCGTTGTCTAAGTGTTTCCAGATTGCATATGTGGACTGTCTCAATATGTAACTTTAAAAAGACACTCCTTTTTATAAAGTTACCCTGCTCCTGGGCATGTGTAAAAAGCATATGCGGTATAATTTTTTTTTCTTTTTCACTTTTTAACACTTCAGCTATAAATGGAATCTCAGAAAAGTTCTTTCTAGGCTTGTTAAGGTATCTGTGGGAAGTTCCTGGCAAATTTCGTTTGACTTTTTATGACTTTTTTCCTTCCAGATCAGGCATGGTTCCCATAATTTCTTGCCTTGTAATAAACAAATATTGTTGATCTAAGTAAACCTGTGGACAGGTGGAGAATTGAGCAGAGTACAGAAAAAAAAAGACTGAAGTTTTAAACTAACTTTATGTATTGCCTTTGTCATAGTCTTGCATCCTACCTAATCCTTTCCTACTAGAAAGAAAATTGTAGCTTGGAGAAGAAATAAACACACAAATTTAGTTTAAGTGATCTGATGTAATGTTATTCCATGCTCATGTGTGTTTTGTGACAATGGTCAGTACATAATTTTGGAATACGGTCCAAAAAATAATGGTGTAATATTTTTAGTAACTAAAAACTCTAAAAACAGTAAATATAGTATCATTACCTTTAAGAGTGCTATTACTAACTAGTGATATTTCTCCTTTGGGAATACTGCTGGCTATGACTAGAATCAAGAAAGAGCTATAAAAATTAAGCTTCATCATGTATTGTTTTGGGTGTTTTTTCTTAAAGATAAATAAAAAACCCAAACAGCAGCTCTCTTCCTTATTTACCATGCTCTCCTCTCCTCCTAATCACACGTTCACCTCCAACAGATTCCTAGTTGAAACTCTACTGTGGGAGACAAACACCGGTGTTGCATCTGTGAGATTGCCATACCACCTAAAGTGCGTTTGTACAAATTCTCCATCACTAGTGTACATTATTACATTATTGTTTTGGCCAGACATGTATTCCATAGGTGTCATTTAAATACTGTAAACCCACTAAATCTACATGAAGAAAGTTAGCCAGAAAGTGTCCTGACAGTTATGGAGGATTGGGACACATATAAACTTTCTTTTAAGTAATTTGCAGAGAGGTTCTCATCTTTTTGTATTGAACATCACCTTCTTCTAAAGAGGAGTCCTGTTCATTTCAACAGGAATATTTATGGGTCTCAGTCTTAGTAGAAGAGGTTTTTTTTCCATTGAAGTACCAGGCAATACAGTTTCATGACTTCTGAGCAACTTTATTTATTGCACCTTGATCCAGTGTAACTTATTAAGGCAGCAGATGTAACTGCAGAGATTTTCCAGTATATGGAAAACTCAGAGCTAGTTCCAGTTGCCATTGTCACTACAATAAATATAGGCATAATAGGTAAAATAGAAACACAATCGAAACAGAAGTCCTGTAAATTCATATGCTGATTTTTTCACTATCAAATGTGAAATAATAGTTTGTTACTCTAAGTCTCAGTTTGATAAATGAGTCATGATAAAAGCATGCTTACATTTTCAGCCCCTACAGAGTTGGGATGTATGTATAACTAGTAATTATTGGGTCCCATTCTGTGCTACGTTATATTGAGGTTCATGGGGCATTCTGTCAGTGTACCCCTCTTGTTTTATATATTTTAAATGGCAGTGCATACTGTCAGTTCCCAAATAGAATATTTCAGGTGACAGCTTAGCCACCAGTGTTTGACAATCTAAAAATATTCTAGGAGATTGAGAGGTTCACAGATAAGACGTGTATCAGTCAAAATATTGAAAAGAATATGCTAATTTGTCGTTATTCAGTATTTTAAGGATGGAGATGCTTTGGGTGCTTCTGTAAATACAGCTTCTTTACAATTCCACTGCTAAACAACAAGCAGATGCAAAAATGATAACTGCATATTGCAGCACTTGGTTTTCTTGTAAATCTTAGCACCAGGTCCTGTCTCAGGTATTATTTCAAGAGAATGTAAACTGGCTAATTTGGAGGATCAGGAGTCTGGGAAACTAATTATATTAAGAACCAAAGCATGTCCAGTATTTCTTTTAATTTCATTTATTTTAATTTGGAAAGTACCCCAGGCTGAAGTTTACAGTGTCAAATAATTAACCAAAACGGTATTTTTTTGTGTGTAAAGCTTTACTTTAAAATGTAATTTATCATCAGAGATAAGCTTGCATTAAAGTAGGTGGCATTTAGGTAGCCAAGAGGAAGTTTTGCTCTCATTAACCTTACAAGGAAGTCTCTCATAAATTACTACATAGCTCTCTAACCACAGACAGAAGATCTAAATCTTACTCTGAAGTCTGGCCAAGATTTTGATAAGATGTTACAAAGATAAGCATAAAAAGTCAAATTACATGTCAAGTTGATCTTCAGAATAAAAAAAAATGTAGTCATATGTGTTTAAAGCTAATTCAGTAGCTTCATTGAAAATTTGGTGATTTTTAAAGGCATAATAGAGAGAAGCCAAAGTGGTATAGAAAATATCCCATTGGTATTTGATCATCTCACCCATTATATGGCAGTGTAAGTGGGCTTGCTGGATAAATGCTGAAATATTGGCATAAATAGACTCCATAAATACAGTAGGAATGCTATTTAACAGTATATTTGAATATATCTGAGATATACTTTTCCATTTTCACAGGAGAAATAGTTCAATAGAGTCAACTGGAACAAAATTATTCTATTGATAAATTATACTAATTCCCTTTTCAACTGTGCAGAATTGAAAAAAAAAAATCAGTGAAAAACAAAACCAAAACTGCAGGTAGACTAATTTATTTAATCTCTGAGTCTAGACTGAATGGGCTACAGCTTTCTCATCAAATTCCCCCAAGTCAGCCATTATTGCACGGCTTCATTAGTGCTAAGAATCTGGAGCATTTTGAAGACGAGGCATTTTACACTCCGTCATTTTAACCGAGACTGTTTCATTCACATTTTAGTGATTATGATGTACATTTCACAGCACTCTGAGGTATGAAAGCATGATTTTATAACTTTTATCTATTTGTAGTTTTTGTGGAAACCTTTTAGAGTTGAAGAATAGAGTCCTGAAATAAGCAAGTGACCACAGACTATGTGAGAAGCCCAGGCTACAGCAGGGATTTGAATCAGACACATGCAAGAGAAGGGCATGTTTTCTCTTAGTACCTATGATAAAATGAGGGGATTAGATGTGTAAAATGTAGGAAGCAACAATACCATTTTCTTCCCTCTCTTCCAATGAAGTTGGTAAACTACAAGTCCAAGTTTTGCATTGCCTTTCAGGTGGTTTCTCAGATGTCCAACTGTAACAATGAAATTTCAGACCCTTAGTTCAGTCACAGAGGTACCAGGAGGGGGAAGATGGATACGTGCACTTAGAGCTATTAGAAAGGGGAGAAAAGAATTATTAAAGGCCTTGGAACTCTTTGATTTTCCAAGTCGCACAATCCTGGAAATTGTTCATACTTCTTTTCCCTTCCCTTGTTAAAAATATATCCCCTCCATTTGCATTACAAGATAAAATCCTAGGAAAGGCTGAATGCAGTAGAGTACAAGGAAAACTGAGCTTGAAAAGTTACTGAAGTAGACTAATTTCCTTATAACAAAGGGATGGAGATTGAAAAATGAGCACAAATCAAAGTTCTTAACTCTGCTCCTGCTTTATGAGATATGAATTCTTAGCCTGTGGTGAGACAAACAGCAAAGATCTCATTTAATGGAGCACGATATATGTCTACTTATGGGGGAGATGTATATGGGTCTTTTTAGCTTCTCTGTCACCAGATGTACACAGGTCAGAGTCTGGTTAATAAATATTGATGAACACATTTTCACCTAAGCAATTAATATATCCACACTATAGAAAGAGAGTAAAGTATATGGATCTATAATTCCTTTGTGTTCAACTAAGTAGATGTATACAATTTGAAAAATATTTATTAAATGCTGTTGGTTTAGTGTTCTTAGTGTCTGGTTTCAAGGGAAATAAAGATTGATTTTACCTTGCTTAGTCTATTTCTGCTTTATAGGTGCAACCAGCCTCTGCTTTGCTGTCATTAAGAAGTTACCTGTTTTATTAGAAGTCTCTCTGTTCTATCTGTGCATTCCTTTATGAAAAAGGGTTTTGTACCATATTTTTTTTCAAGTTGTTACCTTCTTATTCAGTAGGTTCTTTTCCTCTGACTTTTAAGCTGATTTATTATATGAAAAATGTGAAAAAATGGCATGTTTCTACAGTTTCTACTGTATTTTTACTATATTTTACTTTAAAAAAAGTCTTCTCTGAGGATAGGCACTCACTTTATATCATAACATGTTTATTTTACTTTTTTGGATTGTTTACTTCTTTTCCTTTGTATGAGCATGCGATTTTTTACCTTCAGGATCAATCTCCAGAGAACCTTTTGAAATGCCTTATAAAAATTTTAGTACATGATGTTCACTTTAGACTTCCCCCTTATCTATCTCTTCCAATTATCTCGTAATGGAGCAGAGTGCTATAGCTCATAGTCTATTTATATCTGTCATTTGCTTCATTCTTAGTTTGTTCCCAGGCTAAATCCAACTTGTAGATCTTGGCATGGGTGCCATTTATTCTTTTTTCATCTTTTGTTGACATGCTAACTAGTACTAGTGTTTTTGTCATTCTTGATGCACATTATGAGAATATTTTGGTTTGCCTTTTGCCGTGGTTTTATTTACCTGCTATTTTTAACTTTACTCTTATCTGTAATTGTGTGGTTACAAAATATGTCAACTCAGTGTCTGGCATTGGAGCCTAGTCACTGTAGAGAAACAGAGCAGCACAGGATTCCCCTCCCAAAAAGAGTGAGGCAGAAGTCAAGCAGTGTGCAGCAAGTAGATGAGGCACGGACCAGGATGCATAGATCAAATATGAATGGAACAATGAAAAATTCAGGGTACTGAACTATCCTTAATCTGGAAGATATATGACACTTGAGAGACACTGTTAGAGGGTTTTGATTTTTAAAAGACATTTGAAGACAGCAAACATGAAAATGGAAGAATGAATGTAGGAAAAATGGCCAAGATTACAGCAATAAATGGAACACAGCCTTCCTCTCGACAGAACAGTGGCTCGATAGCCTTCATGTGTTTGTGCAGTAGGGTGGGACAGGGGATTTAGCTATTGACTCCGGGTAACTGCAACTTCCCCAGAATCAGTTTAGCACAAAAATATGACCCGTAAAAGCCTCCTTTTGGGAATACTGTGTTTGTGCATCTTCTTACTTGTACGTCTGACTTGCACTTCTGACTATGCCTGCAAAAGGATCAATTTTGATTTTATAAACGCTACAAATTGAAATAGGGGATTATAGAATGCTTTATTTTAGTAAGCTAGCAGTGTATAATGCTGTTTCGGTAGATGGTGTAAATTTATACAGCTGAAATTTAAGATTCTAAGTTTTCTAACTGCCATTGTTAAAAGGGTGAAAGCTCTTACTATATATATATTTTTTTTTTTGGCCAGCCATATTTGTGTTTGCTCAGTTAGGTTTCTTTTAAAATTGAAGAGTGTCTGCACAAAGGCAGACTTTGTCTGTTACTTAGCAGATTGAACTGGTCTGTTTGGTCATTTATTTAGCAGACAGTGGTAAGTGATAAGAGGAAATAATGTAAGAGCAGAGCAAGTAACACACTGTTGCTTATTTTAATACAGCCTCATTCTGGTATAGCCCCTTTTTGAACATTTCCCTCCATCAACACACATCTCATTTCCACACATTTCCACATTATCTTAATTATGTTCTTACCATCAATATAGTTATTATTGAAACAAATCATCAGCATTTTCCCAGTGGTACCCAAGTGGTCCTGATGCTGTGTTCTGAAGTGCTAAAATGTGCTCTCGAACTTTGGTATTAGTTAACATTTACAGGCAGTGTCATTAAGGAAAGGTTGCAGAGAAACATCTGTAGCATCTTAGACAGGAGTAACTTGTGTTTGTGAAAAGGGCTTTTGAAGGAGCAATTTGCAGCCTTTGGAAACGGCTTCTCTCAAGCAGGAGGGCAAGATATCCATTTAAGGAAGATCTTGTGAAATCCCCAGGGAAGTGGACCAATGCAGATGAAGGTATCCAGTACTTGAGAGAATTAGCAGTGCTGGAAGTTGTCAGCAGTGATCTAAAGAATGGCACTGTCTCTAAAGATCCAGAGGATGTCCCTTGTACACTTGCCATGTGGAGGAAGGTGGTTCAAGGCGCCCCTGCATCATATGCCAGCAGCTTGGTAGCACTGTATTATCCGCAAATGGATACACCAGCTGTAGAGGTGGCCTCCTCCTGGCTCCGAAATGTAGAAGAAACTCTGGGTACTCCCTCATCCCTACAAGCCAGTACCCAACTTTTAGGGGCAGCCCAAGGACCGGGGTGTACCTGATTATTAGCATGGTCAAGTACCAAGGTGATATGTTCTGCATAAACTACCTCTGTGATCCCAGTTATGAATGCAGTTCCATGAACATCACCCACAAAAATCGTAGAGCAGAGCTTTTGGTTGTTGTCTCCCCACCCACCCACCCTTTCTTCCCATTATTTTGTTTACTTGGACATAGATGTTTACTTGGACATCTAAGAATTGGTCCATTAAATTGTGGCAGCAAATTCCTGCTGTCTTTTACACCAACAGAAAGAGATTGCAATCACCGTAAGTCAAACACTGCAAGGGCACTAAGGGTCTACCTTTTCCACTTTGTCCCAGAGTGCTTCTGCTGTGCCTCTGCATAAGGTGTAATAATCACAGCGATTAAGATAATTCTGATCAACAAACTGATCTGACTGAAAATCTCCAAAGGAAAGAATATAAACAGTCTCCAATTAGTGCAAAGTCCCAGTCAGACTAATCCAGAAATCACCCATTTGTAAGGGTGTGAGCAGAGACACTCTCCCTCACTTACAGATGGCAGCTTCTTCCACTGGTCATAAAACAACATCCTAACTTGACAATGTGTCTACTGCTGTCTGCCAAGTTAGCACAACCTGATTTGGGTGATTTTGAGTTGCTGTCTGGTTTGTACACGAATCTGTACCGGTGGTTTATCTGGTAATAAGCAAATCAAGTGTTGGTTGGTCAGTACTGATAGATTTAATGATAGCTGGCAAGCAGTTGCATTGTTGAGAGCAGTGAACTATGTGTTCATAAATAAACAACTGTCTAGTTCCAAACGTAAATCAAACAGCTCCTGCATCTGTAAACTAAAAACTGCCAAGATGACTGTCCTGAAAGCCTGATAGATATCAAACAGATGATTAAGTGAAGGCTTGCAGCTGACTATTCCTTAATGATTTTGCTGCTTCTGCAGAGATCCTAAATCTACAGTTGTAAAAGACTCCATGCTGAACACACACACACACACACACACACATATTTTCCAAGTTGTGTGTACCCTTGCAAGTGTATCCATCATACTGATACACCTCATGTCCTGAGCCCCTCTGCATTGCCAGATTCTGGCAGCAGCTAATAGCGAGCTCAAACCAAATCTCAAGGCTTGGCCCTGTCCTGCTTTCAGGGCTGCTCTTTGCTGCTCTGTGGGCTGCAAGAGAATGGGAATTTTGTGTCCCTCTGTTCCAGCAGCCTGAGCCCGATGACATTGTGTACTTGCTACTACAGACACTGAAATCCCGAGCAGCTGCTTTTATTTGGCCCATCATAAGGCTTTGCTACTGCTTCCTCCAACCTGTGCTTAAGCTTTTTTGTGGTGGTTGCTCTCTATGACTCTCTTGTAACAATTGTTTCTCATGTTTTTATGTTTCTGTCTGTTTATCTTCTAGTTGTGGGGGTTTTTTTAAAGACACAATTGTAGAAATAATAAGTGCTATCATTTTGGCCTTTGTGGATTACTACTGCAACTGTGATTTGGACTGTCAGACTTTTATTTATACTCTTGCACTACAAGGCACCTGTCAAGCACAGTTTTCAGGCAATTTCTGTGGAAGTACAATAATCTTAACTTGTCAGTCCTATATTAATAAACATGTTTACATTGCTACGTAGAAATGTACAAGGGTTTACCTTCCACATAGCGCAAAACGCAGCCAGCCTTGTTTGTGCTGTATGAGCTGCTCTGAGCGAGTCTGCTGCAGAGGGCCCTGGAGAGCAGCTTTGGCACTTATTCCACACTCATCATATCCCTCTCCGGAGGGGATGAGGAGGTGACAAAGCAAACTGTGGTGACAGCTGGGGGGTGGCAAGAGGAAGTTGTGAGGATTAGGGATGGGAGGAAATGAGTAAGTGGCAAAGGTGGTAACAGGGAGTGAAAATGAGCACTTTTCTTCCTTCGCATCTCCTGAGCTGAAGGAAACAGCCAAGAGGTCAAATAATCAGGGAATCAAAGATGTGTATATCACAGGTGTGGAGATGCACACACAGACTACAGATGAGAGCGCTGGAGACTCAAACTTCATTCTGGTTAAGTCTAAATATTTGAAGGTTACTGTTTCTCAGGAATTTCACTGCTTACTTTCCTGTGACTTGGCAGTAAGTGCACTGGCTTCTGAAAACGTAGCTCATACCTGGATTGCCTTTGCAGAGTGGGCACGGGGGAGTTGAGCTGTAGACCAAACTTTCATGGGAGAAGAATTTTACCTGCAAGGTTTTTTCTATAGCAGAGTGAACTGTTTTTGAGGGAATTGTGTGTGAGTCAAGTTTTGAGGCATCATGTTATTATCACATCACAGGAAATACAGAAGGCACATTCTGTTTTAGTTGGGTCAAAAACCCCAGATAGTACCAAAATTCAAGTGAAAACAAAACTATATTTTGGTTGATGAATGCATTTTCCTTGGAAAACGGAGTCTATATTCTACTTAAAGAACAGTAAAGGAAATATAAAATATAATTACCTCATTGAACAAAACAATTTTCAGAGGGGAAAAAGGACATTTTTGACATGACATGTTGGCATTTCTATCTCAGAACATTGCATTTCTGAAACTTCTCTCCTTATGAAATGTTAATCAGTGAGTAAGACTCCATACAGGATCACGTAAATTCACACTGAACGCTGTAGTTTAAGACCATTTTTCATAAAGTTCCATTTCCTTTTGAGTAGGTGCAGCTAATACTCCCCTATAATTTACTATGTCATTGGTAAAAATGTAGATTAACTTACTAAATCCCAATGTTTCAGTTTGGAAAAAAACCCAACCTAAAACCCAAAAGCCTTTGAAATTTGTTTTTCTGGCTTGATATAATTATAGTGTGCATTTGTTTCAGGAAACACTGAATAAATTGTTGGCTATAATTGAAGACTGCCAAGTATAACTAGCAGAATACAGTAAAAAAGAACAAAAGAAGAAAAGCCAGCAAACAGAAGTAATAATGGAACAAGATGGTGACAATAAAAAGCTGTGGAATTATATTAGAGTCAATATATAGATATGCTCCACTGAATCTCACATTGACCTCCCGGTTTTACATAAAATTGTACAGTTGAAATAGACAGAAAATTACCTTCATTTTGGGAGAAAAATACTAATTAAATGCTTAAAGCAATAGGAAAAATATCTAGTTTGAATATTTTTACTCAGCTCTAAATGAATAGAATATTCCATTAATCTCAGTGTGCATGGTATCAAATCTGTTCTGGTTCTGGTTCCAGGTAACATATTAACGAGTCATATTTAAAATTATATTTTACACTTGGTCATGTGATACTTAAAAAATGACAGATTGGGATTCACCCACAAAGTTTTTTTGTTCCTTTTTTTGATTTTTCTATCCATCTGCTTTTTTAATTCTCCCTTCTGTTGCATTCTCAGAAAACTGAATCTCTTAATTTCAAAGTAAAAATAAAACTGGGATTAGCCATGTAATCTGTGAGGATACCATGTACAGACAGCTCTCACCTTTGTTCTACTTGCTGTATTTGAAAAGATTAAATCCTGAAAAATGAGATGTAAAAGATAACTTACAGAAGAGGAGCAACAGAACAGTCAGAGACATTTGTCTTACAGATGAGAAGTAGAGTTTAAGTGAATAGTGATTTGAATTTCTGTGGTAATCAGGGGCTAACTCGAGTCACTTGCAAGCGACCAAAGAGAAGAGTTTGCTCAGCATTTCCTTAAGGTCAAGACATGGGCTTATCCTTTCTCTCATTAAACGTGAGACCTAAATTCACACAATGTCTTTTGCTGGTTTAAACTCTGGACCACTACAGTGACACCAGAAAAACTTCCAAACCAACCAAACCAAAAAAGAAGCGAAGATGGCACATTTCATTCACAGGTATTTCTTTATATGTGGACCTGTAAACTGCCATATCTAAAGTAAGCAATGAGTCTCTAAGATTTTT
Source organism: Lycocorax pyrrhopterus obiensis (assembly GCA_014706295.1). Classification (NCBI taxonomy): domain Eukaryota; kingdom Metazoa; phylum Chordata; class Aves; order Passeriformes; family Paradisaeidae; genus Lycocorax; species Lycocorax pyrrhopterus. Next base: position 23,080,243 of record JACSVZ010000013.1, read on the forward strand.
ATTCATGCAATTCTTTAGACATAACAAAATCCACCAGAACAGTGTAAGGCTGTTATTTATCTGAACACCTGCTTCTATCTTTATCTGGATAATCTCCATGACAATGTCCCTCTTTGTGTTTACTTCTTGCTTTGTAAGAGAAAAGTGTTAAATGGGGAGCAAACTGAATCAAAAGTTATTAAAATAAAATCTACAGAGAAATAAGATCACATGTTAAGTGTTGGGGTAGGAGTGACTCAACTCCATCACTACCATCCATCTATTTTGGACATACGGTGGATATTTTCACAAGTGGCCACCATTAAGTTTCTGTTGGGCTTGAGGAAGAAGTATCTTTTAAGGGCCATAGCACCAACACTGAGATGGCCATGTGGCATTTAGGCAGTGCTGCAGAGTTTATTTATGAAAGCCTTGATATTTGCTGGCTGCCATAATGTGCAGTACTGGAAGTAGACTGAAAGTCAATGAAATAATTCAAGAGGAGGGGAAAGGTAAACATCTCAAAAGACAGATTTCTCAAAGTCATGAAATGATAACTTCCAGAGTCTGAGTTACAATTCTGGATGGGGAGAGTGTAAAGAAGAAAGATATGTTGAAAGCAAAGGTCCGTGTAGGGAATTAGAGCTAAGAAAACACCCCACAGGTGGAACTGTGCCATTTCCTCAGTGTTTTCAAGTCAAATAGTGAAACTGTGTAGTCCATAGAGGAAGAAAGAAAGGGTGAAATCTGCAAGGAACTAGAGAAAAGGAACTGTTGAAGAAGGGACTGGAAATTTTCTTAAAATTTGGATGGAAGAACAGGAAGAAGGAGGAGGTGGAATGAGAGGACCGTGGACAGTAAACTGTGGACTGAGCATGGATGAAGTGGGAGGGAAAAGGTTTCAGAGGACCAAAGAAAGATTGGGGGCAAGAAGGCAAATAGGTGGAGGGCTACCAAGCTCCTAAAACTACCCCTGACCCTGCAGACTGTCTTCAGGGTCGACACAAGTGTGTCTACTTGGGGAAATAACTAAGGGGGGCGTTTTTGAGAGAAAAAGAGTCTTAGCGAGGTAACAATTAATTGGCAATGTTACAACATACAGAAGTTGGGTAAGCAAAATTAAATAGCTTCAAATGAAAGGTTTGCAGTGATCAGCATTAAACTCCTGTAGTAGAAAACACTGTTAAATTTTAAATCAAAAACTTGACGTGTGTTGTCACTCTAAGAACAGTAATTTCTAATTAATTTGTACAATGTGTGTGAGATGCTCATGCAAACTGCTTGACCCTGGGTGTGCCTCACCTGTTGCCGAGAGGACAGTGAGAGTGCTGGAGTTGCAGGGGAAGGCTCTCTGAGAAGATCAACAAGTGATAGGGACCAGCAGTTGTGATACAGAGGAATAGAGCACAAAAAAGTAGCTTGCAATGGGTTACTTTGTATTTTGATCCTAATGATGTAATATAGAGTTAAACCCAGGCTGACAGAAAGGAGTTATCACAGAATGCTTGATTTCAACTAGTTTGTTTCAAGTCTCTTTTCGACAAGTAGTTGCCACTATTATCAAAAGAAAAAAAAGCGGCAAATTAACCTTCCTGCTCTTCAGGTCTGGTTAATTGGCACAACTCCATAAAACTGAACGGTGCCTGGAATCAAACTCATGGAGCATATCCCATTACTCAGAGTTCTCTGACATTCAGACTTACCCAGTGAAAAAGCCTTGCATAATGGATTTTCATTGCAGCAGCTCCGTGCTGCATATATCCTACATATGAAGTATTTTTGCCCAGAAGTTAAAAAGAGCTATTTTTACATGCAATAAAAACATTTTAAAATATCCATTTCCTCACCTTGTATGGGGGGGGGGGGGCGGGGGGGGAAGGTTTTAAAAAAAGTTCTACTAAATTTATCAAGCATCTTCCTTCAGTGATTTTCTTTCAAACTTTAGCTTCAAAGTGCACGATTTCTTAATGCATCAGTCACGTTTGTTTTATTAACTTTCTCACCTTAGGTAATAGATTTGCAACAGAAAAGTATATTTGCAATAAAAAGTCAAGTGTGTAAGGGAAACTACTTAGAGATTTCTTTTTCCCATAGTGAAGCATGATAGTATTTTCTCCTTAAAGAAAATTTCTAACGACAATTAATACAGATTGCAAATTCATTCTTTTTATTACTGCACCATTACTAGAATGGTGACTTCTTGATGGATTTTCATGAGTGCAGGAATGAGATAATTTCCTTTTTGAGTGTGCAAGACTGTGAGTAGGGGATTTTAAAAAAAAAGTATTATTAATTGATTGAAAAGCATGCATACTACCTGCTGCTAAGTTCATCTCTTGCTATTAGTCTTCCCCTAAAAATCTTTCCCTCTAAGGAATGAAAAAATTAAGATATTTTCCACAGAAATGTTAGAAAAGTAATGTCATTTCCTCTCTCTATTGCTGTAATATTAAATTCCCGCCATAGACCTGTATCAGTTTCACAGAGACAGTTTTACGTAACTGAGGCCAGCTGATTGCAAAAGGGAGCATGAAGCTGGCTACAATCAGATTTTAAAATTATTTATATCCATAAAAATACTATTTAAACTGTAAGGAAGATAATTTTAATTAAGGGCTGAATGTTTCAGCATTTTGACATTTGAACAGTTAAGGAAAGTTTGCCTTGACATAGAGGGTCTTTTTTTTTCCCTTGCCATAGAACGTATTTTTTTGCGGTTGCAGGTACAATTTTCTACTTTGTGCCACCTGAAAAATTTGTTTTGGCCAGTTTTCTGATGCTGTCTTAGTTTTGTTTCAATCAAAGCAGCACTTATGGGAAGGAGACACTGAAAAGAATTTGAGCACAAGATACAGTTCTAATCTCTAAGGTGATTTATGCATCCTTAATCCTTTATTTTATAACTTGTTATTAACTCAGCTCATGCTATTTCTGTCTTCATTAATGCAGAGAATTATTTACAGTGTCACTGATAACTCACGGAATCTATGAATCTATTAGTTATGTTAACATCCAATTACATAATCAAGTGCATATAAGTATGTCTGGAAAAAACATCACTAAATAGTTTAACTCAGATTCACTGATATAAAAGGGAGCTTCTAAGTAAAAATACCTGTGGAACCTGTGTTCTGTCAGGTCGTTTCCCAGTGTGAGATATCATAAAGAATCTACAAGACAATATTACACGAACACAGTTATGCAGAGATCTTGAAAATATTTATTGGTTTGTTCTTAATAAACAGATAAAAATCCCCATCAGAAAATCACCTTATACCTGTCAGTTTTAATTATTCTGCACTTGTTAGAATCATCTTTAAGAAAGTGCAGGACCACATTGCAAAAGTTAGATTTCATCAGCACAGTGCATGGCAAATACCTTCAATAAGTGTGCTTACTGTGCTTTTAAAACAAATTAGAGTTCTGAGTCTTTCAGAACTTTCAAAACTTCAAGTAGAAGTGTTACCCATGAGAGTCATCATTAAAACACACCAATCCTTTTAATGAAAGCTATAAGAAAAAAATGCCTATTTCCTTTTTTATTGCAGTAAAATAAGATCAGATCATAGCAGTTCAATTTAGCACTTCAGGTGCTTCATTTTTAAGCACCCTACATAATAAACTTTCAGGTCTGAAATCTAACAGGGTTTCACATATATTGAATTGGCAAATCCCAATAAAAAATCCCCTATATTTTTTCTATATTACAAGGCTTTCTTTGTAGGGAACATATGCGATGTCCCTGTCTAAAAAGATGGATTTAAATAAATGTAAGTATTTTTCTTCAGATTGGCTCTGTTTGTACACTTAATACCTTTTCTTGATTCCAACATCAATAAATAGAAAGCATAAACATTTACAGCTCTTGGCATGCATAGAGTGAGAAATGCAGCTCATACTTTCATTTGTGATTATTTCTGCCAAATCTGTTTTTTAATACGAAAGAAAGACAATTTGTAGATTTGAGGGTGCAAGATAATGCTGTTACTATAGTAAAGTGTGGCTATGGGGTTAGAATGACTTTGTAAATAGTAATGGAAAAATGCAGGAAAAATGAGTTAAGTAGCCAGAGCACAGACAGATTGGTCCCAGTGTTTTACAGCCGTCAGCAGTGCTCTGCATTAGTGTCCTTGACATGAATTAGGATTTTCCTGCTAGACTTTGTATTACATTAAAACACACTACTCAAATTACATCTTAACTGAATTATAAGAATGCAATGTGTACTTGGACTTGGGGTACTTCAATTGCTTCTTACAATTTGAAAGATTTGAAATTATTTCAGTGACATCACTGTTCTTTGGGTTTAAATTAGTGAAGACCACTGCCAATATGAATTTTAAGACAATTAAGAACACCACACTGTGTTTTCAGGACAATCATATAACTTTAGTAGTTTTTGCCACAGGGACATCAGGTATTTGTGCATTTTCAACACAGCTGAAGTGAGAGTCAGTAAAGAATAAGACCTGTTCTTTTAACTTCCAAAAGCAGCTTTTCGTGGAATATTCAATGCCAACTACTTGCTCAGAAAAATTCTGAAGTGATTAACTGAGTGCAAAACCAAAATCCTTACATTGATCAAACGTTTCTGTCCCTGTAACCATCACCATTTTAATCCTTCAGCTTGACTTCCCTCTAGTTAGGGTGGACTGTCTTTTACAGGAAGATAAACATGAAGCACAAATTGTTCAAATTACACTATAAATACAGAATAACCCCAAATCTATTCTGCATGTGCAGGTACTATCACCCTGATCTGCATGGTGGGCCATTTTGTCAAAACCGTTTGCTTGGAATCAATTTCCAAATATCCTGCAACAGAGTAATCAAGTTTTATATAAGTGTGTCACAAGGAATTTCACTCCCTCACTTGAAACATCCTTAATAACTTGTACTAATTAAGTCCAGAAAAATTTGTTCAAGCCCTTCACCACTACTGCTACGAAATCTTCTCAATATTTCAATGGAGGATCAGAATTTATTTTTTGTAGGTTCCCAAAATCCTCCTTTCCTAGGCTACACTCAATAGTGGGAAAAATACAGGAAAGAGCAAATACTTGAGGTAAAATATTAACCATTAAAAGATGTAAGAAACATTCAAGTAGAACGCGTGTTCTCCTTAGAAATAAAAAGCAGAGTCTTGGGAAAGAGCAATATTTGGAGATTTCTGTCCTTGCCAGGGGCTCCTTCAGCCAGTCATACTTCACTTAGTAAACAGCAACCTTCAAGAAGCAAAGTGAAATATTCTCCTGTAGCCAGAGTATCAGGAGAGTACATTGATTATAGATGTGTGATAATGTATTTCCTGCAAATGCAGAAGGCCACTACAGTTTTTACTAAAGTTTAAAAAAGTCAGGGGAAGGAGAAGGAGCCACACAAGTGGCATTAGCATCATTCGTAATCCATTTTGCCATGGAAACTGCTGCACTGTGGAATCCCAGTCTGCTGTGAGCACAGGTTTCTAAGAAAAGCCAGGCAGACAGCTGTTGGAAGGCTACCAAGCAATTCATAATGCTGGTGATAGGAGGGCGATTAGCTCCCACATCCTCTTTCCTCTTTATCATTAAATCATGGCCTACTGGTAACATGTTGCTATTTTGTGATAAGTGATTACTGAAATTTTCTTACCGAAAACTCTGAGATTAGTTCAGAATGTGTAAAAAAAAAACCAAAAAAACCCCACCATGCATCTTTTCAGTAAAATCCCTTACTTCAATAGCTTGTGCCACTTTGTTTACTCCCTGAAATATCCTTGAAGATTGAGTATATACACTTAGCATGTGGCAGCTGCCAAATCAGGGGAGATGTTTCCCACTAAAACTGTCACTGCATTAACGACAGTAAGTACCTTGGAAAATACAGATTCTCAAAAATAAGGTTATGTTTGTGCTTCCTCTGAATTGGAAGCAGTGTAATTACCCATCCTACAAGGAACACTACAATAAAACACACCAAAGGCAATGACTAGTTAAAATTAACTAGGAACACTACAATAAAACAAGGAACACTACGATAAAACACACCAAAGGCAATGACTAGTTAAAATTAACTGATTCACTGAGTGAATCACAGAGCCTTCTTTTTATGACCCTGTCCTACAAAGGGATGTGCCTAAACTTCTGGTAATAAGCAAGCATGAAAAAGTCACGTTACCTGAGATACCACCCATTCTAAGCCCAAAAGTAAATAACCCTCCAATTCCATAAGTGTACAGAAATATACGGTATAGACAATTATTTGAGAGACACTACAGCTAACAATATATTGTACAAAAATTGTTTCAGCAATAGGCTTCACATGCAAGAAGGGAAAAACTAAAGTCAGGACCTGCTAGAAAAATATGACTACATATAAAGCCAAGTAGTTGAAGTACAGTTGTTTGATGAAAGAAAAGACTACTGAGAAGAAATGCTGAACTAAAGTTCAAGCATGTTTATGAACAGAAAAAGTGTATTTTTTCAGCTGTGCAAAATGTGATGATATACAGGGATAGGGAGATGTAGGGAAGTAACTCACTTGTGCGATGTTACTTTATTCTTTAGCAATAATAGAGCAGTTCTCAAACTGAGGCAGATTTGAGGGGAATGGAGGAAAGATGCTCCTGTTGCTTTAATATAATCAGGAGGAGAGTTATTTTCTGTACAGTATTGTGTGATTGCAACATAATTTTGCTTTCAGCTCTCAGTATTTCATGGTGACAAAAAACAAAGTTCAGAGAGGGTGGTTTTGTTTGGTACATGAGCATTTGATTGTAGGTGAATACAAACAAGTGGACTGAGACACGAACACTTAACAGAGGTGTGAACAAGATATAAAAAAGAAGAGTCATTAAAATGTCACTTTTACAGGAGGGGAGTTAAACTGCGATAGAAGGCTTAACCTGGACATCAAGGAAATCTTCCCTACTAACATCAAATATGAGAATGGTCATCCAGTGAAAATCCCAAAAGCATAGATCCTTCTTATTTTGCAGTGTAGACTGTCCAAATATGTCCCAGTGATTCTGCATGTAAAGGGGATAAACGAAAGGTTTTCTGCTTGGTGGTGGTGGGGGTTTTTTTGCTTATTTGGTTTGGGGTTTTTTTTAAACTTTCAGCATTAGTCATTCAAAGCCAAGCTTTGTCTGAACACTCCATGTATGTCCCTCCATTTTTATATCAAGAATAGATGATTAGAGAAACAAATTATTTTGAAATACTGATTTATTATCTTTCATAGCCAATCCTAATGTTTTCTTTTTTATTATTTCAGGGTACAAGTTGAATTCTATATGAATGAAAACACATTTAAAGAGAGACTAAAGCTCTTCTTCATCAAAAACCAAAGATCAAGTAAGCAGTTGGATTAATTTCTGTTAAGCATATTTGTGATACTTTAAGTAAAATCAAATTCAGTTGAAGACAACAGTGAAGTTATTATTAATTTTCTTCTGAGTTAAAATATTTAAACTTTAAAATAATGTGCTTTTAGTGCAGGATCAAACAATTAGTGATGTCACCAACTGTTAAATAAAATAATGATTTTATTTCTGTGTCGTGATCCAGTTGACTAATTTGCATGGATCTGGCAGCAATGCTCATTGACAAGTCGTGACCTTGTGACTAGGAAAGCAAAGACACTTAAGATGGTAAAGGAAAAAAGCTGCAAAAGTTCCCAGTTTTTTTATGTGGTCTACTTTATTAAGTATTCCTAAAATTTCAAACTTTATCTGCACTCAAAAAAAAAATTTGGAAAGGAGACTATCGGGATGTGGTAGCTCATAAAATATAGTCCTTGTCATTAGCCCACAGTCTAATTTAAATATATCTTCATTCACACATGTGCGTAAAGTCATAGACCATCATGGAAGGGAATAAGGTGGAGGAACTACATTCATCTTTTTATATACATCCATGCAGCTGGTCCAGGGGGTGGAAATGTGGAATATTATCCAATCTTGGTTAGAACAGTGGAGTTCATAGGTCAGAAGAGCAGGGACTGACCGCAATTTTCTTCTGTGTAGCAGGACGGAAGTTACCTCTATTTGCCTTGCATATGTAAAGAACTAAAATTACCACAGCTTTATCCATAAAGCTTTTAGACTACAAAGAATATATTTTATCCTTTGTAATACGGTTGAAATTGTTTCATGGTTTTGTGTTTGGAAAAAGACAGAAAAGAGAAAAGAAAGAAGTTTTTTGATCTGAAAATATCCAGACAAACAAAACTGGGGAGACTAGATCAAGCTTTTAAAAATAAAACATACCAAAAAATCTTCTATCTGTAAGAGCTAGTAACAAATAAATAAATACTAGTTTTACATCAGACAACTTGATGTTTTCATTGGCTAAGCTTCTTTTACTTTCCAAGTGCAGCAAGAAAAATATTCCCCTAAAAGGAAAGCAAAAAGAAAAAAAAAGGCACCAGGCTGTGAATGAGTGACATTTTCAATATGGGCTTTGGAATTAATTGCTGGTTTTTTAGGTAGAGAATCAGGTTTAAAAAAGCTTCTGGAGGTTCATCCATGGGGAATGTATTACTTACTACACTTACCTAGACACACATGGGAAATTCATCTTAATTCAGGTGCCTAAATAGCATAGGAATGATGTGGATAGCCACCAGAGCACTGAATTAAACAAGAAAATCCCCAAGCCAAAGCAATCAGTATGAGTAAGTTCAAACACTCCTTCTGCTTATGCAGATCATGGTTCTTGTCCAGATACTCAGAACCAGAATATTCCAAAAGAAAGCCTCCAAAAAGCTGCTGCTGACACAACAACCTGCCACTCAGTGAGGTGTACTCATTCAGTCCTCCATTGAAACTGGAGGAATCTCTTGCCCAGAGGTATCATGGAGTTGATAAACAAAGACAGTAGATTTTAGTCAGTGTTCAGTGAGAGCACTGAAAACCTTCCTTCACATACTAAAGATGGACTTGCTGTCATTGAGAAAATAATTGTCAGTAGGATCAGCAAATTTTTGGAAAGTGTAACTAAATCAAACCTGTTCACCAAACAGTTTTTGGTAATATTCACATGGTTTTGCCAACCAGAGCAGTCAGCTCTTGAATTTATAAGAATTTTCTACAGAATGCTATCCTGATCTAAATCACATATGGGCCAGTAACTTGAAATATCAACTGTTTTATTAATTATTATCCTTGTTTAAACTGATAAATTGATAAAACAAGCCTTCATCTATGTCTCATGTCAATCTAGTTTTCACTCAATCTTCTGCAGCAAATGTCTAATCAAATTCAAACAATGTAGGAAAAAATATCTTACAAAGGTGTCACTCAGCACCCCTCAAAAAAAAGAGAGAAAGAGAAAATGACATATTCATACAAGCGTGACTTGCTTGTACTTGCCAGGACCACACACTGCATTATCATGGCCAACAATAAGTCTCAAAGGGAAAAAATAAGTGAAGTTTCAAGTCAGTGAAGAGGGAATGAAGGATAACTATCACTAGGATAGGAATTATTAAGAGTATATTTTGGTCCAGCTCCTGAAGCCAGCTGCCACTGGAATGATTTTGCTAAAAACCAACAATGTATTAATGACTTAAGAGAAAGGAATAATGGGAGGTGATTCTAAAATCCTCACCTGGTATCTGTCACTCTGTTTAGACCAACTCTCTAAATCTGACAATTAATCTACAAAAATACTTACAAGGAAAGCATCAAGGATTTATTATAAAAGTGAAAGTCACAGTCAGAAGCAGTAAAATATAATGTATCACTCTATACTTAAAAATGCCTGCAAAAATAGCAGATACCTTTTTGAACTGAGAAGGAAATGTTAAGATTTGACATAGTTATATTTAGTTCACAAAATAAAACAGGTTTTGAAATGTTATTATCAATTCTTCTTTTAAATAAGACAAGAGTATGTAACAACTTTGTTCCATAGACACAGTGAAATTGCATTCCCATTAAACGATACGTAACTGCATAACAGTGCATGAGTGATGGAGCTGAATACACATTTCAGGCACCACTCATATTCAAAATACAGAGATATTCTGTGCAAATGACCCTGCTACTTGAGCAATCTGGCTCTGAATGGAGAAAAAGAAATTAAATCAAGCAGACCATGGTGATTTATTGACAGCATGTGAAATACAGAACAAAACTAGACAGGAAGCAAACAAATATGAAATGCTTGCTTTGTAACAGAATAATAATTGAAAACCTCATTTAAATGCCTTCTGTAGTGTTTCTCCCCCTCCTTCCCACATTTGAAATCCTGCATCTCCATGATAGTGGAACACATGCATTGCTTCCAACTCACAGGTGAATCCCCAGCTAGGGGGCTGCAGAATCTTTCTACCAGAGAAAAAAATGCATTTGTTAGGCCTGTGTTAATTATCCAAACTTTAGCAAGGGTGGCTGCATATGGTACTAATGGCTGAGGCACACAAAGCAGGGAGAGGTGACCCAGGACAGACTTGAAGCCTGCTGTTCCGTATTTATGTTTTAATAACTGACCCAATCACCACCAATACAGAACCTGTACTTTGCCTTGCTCTGTAAACAGCCCCAGGCATGAAATGCACTCTCTGTAGATGCTGACTGGAACCCTTAGATGAAAGCATGGCTGGTTTGAAAACCCTGCCTCACATTCTGAGGGAAACAGCCATTCCTATGGAGATATCCAGAGCCTGAGTTCCAATCAGCACTAAGATTTGAGAGTTAAGGGTTTAGGGCAGCAGGCTGGAGCATCAGTCCCCTGTATTGATGTAGCTTTTAATCAGAAAAGAACCGTTTTCTTTTGGCATTTAAACCACCATCATTTCAAAGGAATGACAGAAACCAGGCCATTATCAATGCAGAAAACAAGTGTTTCACACCAAGAATAACATTTACAGAGCTAAAACCCAGGAGAAAAACAACAGACTTCTGTACTTGCCTAAGAAAGTTAGACAACACAAAACTGGTAGGCTTTTTTTGTTGGTTTAGGATTAAGTGGGTTTTTTTTAAACATTATCTGCTTTTCTAGTTGTAATAGCCTGGTTGTTAGGGCAACCATTCATATTCCAGCAGACATCAACAAGAGGGTTAGGACAAACAAACAATGCATGTTTTCTTCAGCAACATTTCAAAAAAGCTGCAAATGAGGATCATAGCACTGACCAAGTCAAATAATAGGATAACACCCTTAACTTATTTTCCTTCCTTCCCTCCTTCCTTCCTCAATCCATTCACTGCTTCAACCCCTTCACTCATGTTGGGGAATATATACTCTGTGGCTAATTACTCTTGACAGAGGAGGAGGAATCACTAGGTTAATGTTCTCAAACCCAATTGCCAGTAACAGCTGTGGGACTTCTCCCAGACCACAGGATTTTAACCCTTAGTTCACAGAAACAAGGTGTTGTAATAGTCCATCCAGTTCTAATGTGATAACTGCAACTTCACAGTTCAAAGTAATAAGCAGTTTTATGTAATAAACCTTAAGATATCTTTCAGAAATTGCATGGTAAAATATTTAAGAATCCATTTGCTCTTTTTCTGTTTGTAGTAGATGGAGTTTTAATGGGAAAGGAAGTAGTAGATACAAAAACTTATTTATCAGTTTTATCTGTAAGGTGCTGATTTTGAACTTCAGACTGAGTAAAGTTTAAAAAAAAAGCAATATTACCATAAGATGAGTGTGATTCTCTCCTTAGAAGGGAATGTATGCACACAGCTTTGGGTATGCATTATGAAGCTATAGTTCTTAGAACACAGAAATAATTACATTGAGTTCAGCAGACCTGCTGAAGTATTTGCAACACAACAATAAACCACAATATCCTTGCTGTGACTGGGGCAAGGGAACTCACATCTGGGTAAGATTCAGTCAGAATATTCTGCTTTGGACAGAACGGCTCAGCCATGCAGAACTGGACTCTCAGTTTGCAAGACTAAAAATAATTAATGCTGAAGTGACCTCCAGTCACTGAACATTAGTCAACTAACAGTTTTAACTCAATTAGTAAATGAAAGCTTACATCTAAGAGTCAGATGCAAATATCCACACTAGCAAAAAAGTCTGCTGAATTTTATAGCAGCACTAAAAATTTAAACTTTAATCCTCTAATGACTGCAAAATCACATAGCAAAGTTCCACTGTAGTAATGGCTCCAGTTGGCAATGAAATAAATTGCCCATGTGATAGAAGTTAAATGTCCATGTGGATCCCTTTGAAGGAATCCTGTCTTTGTGCATTAAACCTATGTTTGTGGGAAATAGTGTAATGTTTTGTGATACTACTTCTGGTATATGCATTCAGCTAGAACATTTCAATATTCACATGGTCTGTAGAACAAGTGGTTGATTCAGTTCAGTTGTGCATTCAGCATGACTTTTAGATGTCCTGATTCTTGAATGCATAGTTATTCAACTTCAACATTAAATAACTCCAGTTTAATATTTTATAAGTTGGGATAGAGTTAATATATTCTGTATGTGAAGCTACTGCATGAAGACTTTTTTAGATATTAATATTTAAATACTGGCTGTTGCATATGCCCTGCCTACGGTTGAAAGTATGTCTTCTTCATGTTGCTGTATCTCGTATCCCAAAAAGCATTGCACAGTTTTTTACTACAGGACTATTTGAATTCCTTTTAGTTTTACCTTAAAGGTGAGTGAAACTAAAACCCCTGAACTTATTTCAATATTTTGTTTTCTTTTCAAACTAGGTCTGAGAATACGATTATTCAATTTCTCTCTCAAGCTACTGAGCTGTTTCCTATACATAGTTCGTGTGCTCCTGGATGATCCTACACAAGGACTTGGATGGTAATGTTTGGGGTTTTTTTCTCATTTCTGCTCTCAAAGCATTATTTAAGTTGCAAGAAATAAATTAATGAATACCTGTTTGGCATTCTTTCAACAAGGATTTGTTTTTATGTCTCACAGATATTTTGGAAGAATTATAAAGCTGGTCTTACATTGTGAATGGAAATAAGAACTAAAATAACAATATTACTTTTTCCCTTTACCACTAAAATAATCCTGGCTCTCTCCTTAGATACTGTGCATCAGATGTAATTGTGCAAACGTATATTTTAGATGTATTATTACATAACATTTCTATGTAAAGTTGCAAATGTCTGATTCCCAGTTTAAGAAACAATTCTTGTAGGATTTTGCTTAAATAATTGTACTTCAAACTCCAGATCCCAGAAATGGACAGATAAATACATGAAACTGAGCTTTCATGCAGATGATATTGATGATCATTTTCTAGCCTTCTGCTTTCTCTAAACACTTTAGTAGAGTGAGACCAAAAGTACATTCTATACTCACAATGATTTATGGATATAATGCATGATTTTGCACACCAAGAATTGTCAGTATGGTATTCTATGTGACTTTTTTTTTAATGTGTTATACAGTTAATCACCAAATATAGAAGAAATTATCATTTATTTGATCCTGTTGTAGTTGTATCCTGGATATACTGAATCTCCTCAATTTTTAATGCTAATAAGCATCACATTTTATTAACTTACTTCCTTTCACTTGATTTGATTCTTTTGTCCTTAAATGCTGAAAAAAACATAAGAAAATACTAAGCTTGAGATGATAAAACCAGCAGTCTTCACACAATGTTAGGCAAGGGACAAAGTTTGATTTCTAATTTTTATATTTGAATATCAGTTAAATCTAGTAAGGGTAATACCAAAAAAAGCTAGTGCACAGGAGAAATACTCTATTTTACAAGAATGAAATCCAAAGTAAAGAGAGGTAAAGAATATTTGCTTTATTCAGCAGTGAATGAGAGAAGGATATGTGAATAGGAAGTACAGAAGATGCATTCGAGATATTTTTTGGTCAAAATTTATCATGAGAACTTGTAAGATCTGAAAAAGGGCTGTGAAAAAATTTTTCTGAAAAACAAGACCAGTAAAAAACTACTTTTGACTCCACATATACCTTAGAATGCCTCTTCAATAAGAAGAAATAAGCAGTAAAATTTTCATAAAAAGTTGTGGAGAAGAGAAAATCCATCCTTAGAAATTTAGGCATATTAGCAACTCAGGGACTTAGAGTTTTCCGTCTAATCATGGTTTGTGGCATGCTGCAATTCTTTTGTTATGAGATCTCTATTGAGCCCAAATGAGTATATTGTACTGCATGGTTATGTCTGGGTGTGCAGGACAGGTTAACATATCAGACCTTGTGCCAAATATACTTTTGTATTTATATGCAAAGATGCATATTCATATGCATCTGCAGACTGCTGACTGCCTCACACCTTTCCTGGCGTTTCCTTCAACCCAAGTGTATTACAATTCACCAGACAGTGTATTTATATTTTCTATATATATTATTCCCTTACATGGTGTTGTGGTACATCTGTGAGAGTAGTTGGTGTGTTTTGTCTCTGAATAACATTTGTCTGCCTGAGAAGAGTCAGGTAAGTCCTTCTGCCTGCTCACTAAGGCCCCAGTCTTAGAAGCTGTGCCAGACAAACAAGTGGCACCCCATTAATGCCACAGAGATCCTGAGGGCTGGATACCAAAATTCCTGCTGGAATGCATTTTTAAGGATGTGGTGATATGAAAGAAAAAATAATTTCTAGGTACTGTGTCACAGCCCCATGAAAGAAACTACTCAGCATGCTGAAAGCACGACCACAGAAAATGTTTTCACCTGGTTGGTTTTAAAGTGACAAATCTGGGAGGAATTCTTGTCATCAGATTCATTTCCTGTTTTTCAGGAATGCCTGCACAAGTTGGTGTCTTTCATTCAGGCACAGCGGGTGTACAGGAAAAAGCTTAAGACATAAAGCATCCTTATTAATGGGTACAGTTTAGCACTGTCCCACTCATAGGTGGTAAAAATACAGTTGTTGCCAATCTGTGGGCTGCAGATCCCTTTATTTTCTGTTGACCTTGCTTGCCAAGGATGAACAAGGATATTTTTCATCATTTACAGATTATATATTCCCACATCCTTACATGACCATTTGAAAGGAAGATTTGTGCCAGCAGTTAAAGGCAAGATAACATCACATGTATAATAGCCAATATTTTTACTTAGGTATCACCAGTTCTGTACTTGAAATACTGCTGCATGAATCTCCAGCCCTGCTCACATCCTCAAAAGAGGTTATCAAGTGTAGTTTGCTGCAGTCTTTCCTGTTGAGAGCGTGGTCTTTCTATCACAGCCCATCCATGGGATAGGATCTCTAGGATCTCTTGATCATCAGTATATATTGTGTACTTAGTTCAGCTTTACAAAGTATCATTTTGGTTGTCTTATTTTTAAATTCAAAATGAAATCTTTAAAAAATGTAACCTGGAATGCTTCACAGTCCTTTATCTACAGATATGGAACACACACAGCAGTACTTTCTAAAAGCTGCTTTACTTTTAAAAATGTCTGTATCGGTTGCCTTGGGTTTCAAACTGTTGCATGCATTTCATATACCACTTAATGATGTAATTAATATCCCTTTCCTCCCGTGTGTTTTTATGACTGTGTTCCCATACACATTTGCTAATGGAAATGGACTTTGCATGGATGGTATGGCAACTATCAGTAAGGAATTAAGCCGGAGTTGTTCCAATCAAAACTACACACCTGGAACAATTGACTGGTGAGTTCCTAATTTAAAACAGCAAACCAAAAGTCCACAGAATGGTGGGAAGGGGAGGAGCACAGGAAGACAAATCCATTTCCATCTGGAATAGTGGCATTTTAACATATAGTAGGGATGTTTCCATAAATCTCTAGCCATTACTTACATTTCTGAATGTTCAAACTGCATTTAATATTTTAATTGTTTCTCTTTATTGCAAAGTGAACTGCTGGACTGAATGCTGGTGTGAGATCTGGGTTCCGTCAATGCTGACACCTTGCAGAAATGAAAAAGGATGCCCTTAATTAAAAAAAATTCTGAGTAGCAGTAAATGATTAACAGGAAATTATTGTGCCATTGAGAGTGTCCCATTCCAGTGGTGCTGGATCAAGTGCCTATTAGCACTGATAGGATTTTTCTAAGATATAACAGCCCCTCAGATTTGCATACCATTTGTATCATTACACAGATAGCAAAATGTTCACAAAAAAGGACTATCAGTTTCCCACAGGAAATGATTTGCTCTGGATTAGAAACACAAGACATATCAATACTCAGTAGATAACTACTGATTTAAAGTTTTTATTACTGAGGATTTTCTTTTTCACTAAGGCTGCTCTAATTTCCATTCACATGTACAACTTTTTTTTAGTCTTAAACACCAGATTATGATTAATTTCATATTTATTTTCTTACTATAATGAACAGGTCTCCCATTATTTGGGTGAATCGAAGCTTACCTTTATGGGGATTACAGGTAATATGTAAATGACCAATTCAATTATAGCCATTTATCAACTGCAGATGATACTGATTTACAGAATTGTAGCAGTGTTAAAGGATACTTGGAAATGTTGATAGCAGCAAGGAAATCTTCTTGAACACCAAGTACAGCAAAAGCATAAAGATCAGCTGATCTGAACTGATTCTCTCTGTGAAATATGGTTTTTTTCCTAAAAAAAACCTCTCTATTGAAGCTTCCAGAATGGTTATACCACTATATTCTCTCACCATGATTGGTGCAATGCCAATACAATGATTGTGCCTCTGTGTAATACACAATTTTCCAAGGGAAGAAACCATTGATGAAAATACCTTTAGAATATGCACAGCTTGAATAATTTTTGACCTAGCAGTCAGATTATTAAATTCAAGTAAAAAATACTGAGATATTTATTTGCTTATGGATACAGTCCTTTTCTAATACATTTATTTGATAAGGTAGGAATTTATTTGAAAATAAAGCCTGAGTTTATCTAAGTCAGTAGTAATTACTTGGAGAAATGGATATATTTTGATTGCCTATTTTCATAATCTTGCATATTTTAATAATTTCCCAATTCATAGCATCTTTTTTAAATTCTAGATTGTGCACTCTTTGGAGTTTTCAGTAGTAGGGAGCATTGACTTAAAATTAGAAATCCTGAGGCTTGACTTCAGGCTCCAGCCTGATAGAATCCATCTTGATGGAATATTCCCACAATACTACATTAAATACAAATATTTTCTATGCAAAGGACTTAAGTAAGTTTTATAGTTATTTAATGTCTATAAAGATTTAAGTATTTTGTTTTACTATTTTGATATCTGACTGTTTAAATATTTTTGAAGTATTTAATACATAACTAACTACATTTAGTCTATTTAAGGCTGGGAAATTGAGCTCAGCTGCATTTAAATCTTAAAATTATTCATCTTTATAATTTTTTGCTGCTTTCAACTTTATGAATTATACACAGTAAGACAAATGTTTGCTTTCCCACATATTCATAACATCTTCACAAGAAAGTAAAGAGCAGACTGGCTTTCCTTATTTACAGCTTCCTTCTTCTCTCTCTGTATCATGTGAAAAGACTTTGGTGCTGTTTAGGAATAAATGAAACTCAGAAAAATAACCATATCTAAGTTTCAAGCAAAATGCTGTTAGCTGAGAGAGTTTCAGCGGATTCATGGAAAAGCTGTTTTATATAATCATTTATTTTCATTGAAATGTTAATATCTATTCTCTAGAAGCTGGTATTAATACATGTATTTTTTCACTTAAGGTGTCAGTGGCTGTAATAAGTCTCTTTGAAACTCTGTTGCTAAGTTATCTAAGCTACAAGGTAAGTACTCTGTTACTTTTAGGCAGAATTCATTACAAAAAATAACTGAGTTAAATGTTTTAATAAAAAGTTTGTGTGTCTGTGCCCACACTGGTGTACAAACAGGGAGTTGAAAAAACCACACTTTTAGAGGATGGCATGTTGTCACACAGGCAGCCCTGTTTCCCAAATTTATGAGCAAACTCTCAATATCTAAAGAGTGGAAGTCAGCAATTAAATGCACAGTATTTTCCATGGTGCACTGGCACACTGTAATTTGAAAACACATTCTCAAAAGTGGCCTTGATTTTTTGATACTGATTTTTCAGGTGCACAGTTTTATCTGTCTGTCCATAATGCATTGTACACAATTGTCATCGATGTGAAAGCTGTAGCTACTCAATACATATAATTTAAGTTTTAGCCCTCTTAAACTGTGCACCAAAAAAATAGGCCAAGACAGTACTTAAGAAAAAAAAAAAAGGATATCTACATGCTTGTGTTATCCATCTGTGTGATGGTATTGGGATATCTTTTCAAAATGTCTTGAAATCATTTGATGTGAATACAATGTATTTTGGCATTTGCATTCTCTTTTAAAAGTTACATTTTTCTGATGTAATTATTAATTTTTCTTCATTACATTTTGTTCTGCTCTAGCTCTGCACTTTTGGTATCTTGAGGAGAAAAATACTAAAATTATTTAAAATCATTTATCAAGGAAAATACGAAAACATTTGGTTTCTAAAGCTGAAAATATCTTGGGGGGATAATCTTTTTTTTGTATTATATTTTGTACTGCTGACATTCAGTAGCTATCAGAGCCACCACTGAGTTTAGAGACTTTTATTTCAGTGTGCTTATCAACTGATCATGGCATAAATGTTTTTCTTAGTGTCCAATAATGCTAAGAGGCTTGCAGTTGTCTGCTGTCTAAAAATTATTCTTCTTAATCCTTGGAGCATATATTATTTAACGGCTGGGGGTTACAAGTGAAAACCAGTTATAGGCAGAAATAGTCCAAAATTAATATCCTGGTGGCAGAACAGTAAAGGGCAATCACAGTTTGTGCTGTTCCTGAGTTTACTGGGCAGCATTTGATCCTCATCCATTCTGCTTGTGATTTGCATCCATTTCAGTGGGTACAAAAGAGGAATTCTTGGCAAATCAGCTTCCGTGAGAAGTTATTCATTAGTGTGTGATGGACGGAAAGCTCCACTACCCTGATTTGCTGCGTGCACCTGCCACAGAAGTTGAAACAATTTTGTGATTCCACTCCCCATAAGGGAAAGAACTGAAGGGCTAATCTAAGGAACAACAAGCCTACTGAAATGTGGTTTGGGAATCCACTTGATGCAAACGCCTCCTTCCTTCTGGTCCTGTTTTCCTAGTTTTACACCAGTCTCTCGAAGTTAAGAATGGTGTTATTTCGCCCATTGTAAAGCTCTTATGCACAGCCAAGGTGACCAAAGGTGCCTTGGTTCCTGTAAATCTGTGACAGATTACTTATTTTACAGAAACATTTTCAAAACTTTCGCAATTTAGGTAACTAATTTTAACAAGTAAGAGAATTAGTGAGGAAGAAAACAAGAAAAAGATGATTACGTTTGCATTGGAGTGCACATTACTAGGATTTCACAAATAACCTGTAAAATGAATAAAGCAGTCATTTGAGAGCATACTCCAAGAGGTTGGCCTTTCTGGTACCTGCTTGATGACATATGAGAAATGATTCAACATGCAGAATAGTGAGGGCATAGTAGCATATCATGCTACTATGATACAGTGAATTTGCATTTTTTATAGCTTTTAAATGAAGGGGAATGCAAAGGATGTAGCACTGTGTTGTGATGCTGATCACTTGGATCCAGGCATGGAAGGTTTACAATCTGCATTCTCACAGCCTGAAGGATTACATGAGGGTTTGTCCTTGGCCAGAATTCTGAAAGATGTCTACGTCAGAAATCTCCATTGTCAAAACTTGTCCCAGACATCTGGCAATCCTGCATATCCCTGGTGCACAGGCACTCTCACTGCTTTGAGCAGCACCATCCATTCTCACTGCAAAAGGCAGCTTTGCAGAACTCATGATGCATTTCCATGTGGAAGCCAGAATCCTACAGCTGCACACATCCCTAATTACCTGGAGCCCATCCATACGGGCATTTTGCCTGCACAAGTAAATTATGTGACATTTCTTCTCTATAATGCACAGGAGAAAACTCCTGCCATTAAAAATGAAATCACAAAATGGTTCAGTTTGAAAAATCAAATTTGATTTTGAATTTATTCTTCATACAAAACCCCCTCAGTTTACAGCCTCACAGTCTCACTTGTACGTCTGACTCCCACCAATTGCAGTTATGTGGAAGACAGTAATCCCTGCCCCTTAGGTATAGTGGCTTCCAGATGTGAAGAGTTAAAAATGGAAAAAGAATTTTACGTGCTATGGAGTTTGTATTTAATTTTCAGTGGCTGTATCAGGTGGTCATTTTTTCAGGGAAGATGATTTTGTCATTGCAACTGAAAATATAATGCTCTACTCCCAGCTCTTGTAGTACTGCCATGATATGTGCCCCACTGTTATTGCATTACCTATGATGGAGTCCTGATACACGGCATTAGTAAAGCTGTAAGTCACTGAAGTTCAACTACCTTCCCTTTTTAATATATGGATTTTCATCTCAACATTTAATCATTCACAGCCACTGCACAGATTTGGAAAAAAAGTAGATTTATCCCCATCCTATAGCTAGCAGTAAGCAAATTAAAAGATCAATACCACTTCATTGAAATATGTGGGAAGACCTCTCATTTCATGTAAGCAAGATCAAGTTCCAAAAAGCCCTGAAGTGTTCTGAAGTGCTGGGGGCAGAAATAGAGAACTTGATACTGTAGTCCTAATTCAAATATGAAACACGCGATGTCTTCCTTACTTCCCTCTCCGAAACAGCTGGGAAAGAAAAGATGCAAAGTAAAGATCAAAGATAAATGCAAAGGATGGAAGGAAGGAAATTTAAAAATATGTATCTTTTACTTGGGAAGTACATTATGATGAACTGCAGGAAAAAGGATCCAGAGTGATCTATATTCTGTATTCACATTTGTCATATGTGTTTAAATCTGAGATGAATGATCTTCCTGAATTTCAGGTATGGGAGAGACTCCCTATGTTCCTCTGGGGTATCACATGTATTTCTCATCAGAACTATTTGCAAGCCGACTGTGACATTGTGGGGTTTTTTTCCTTTTCTTTGAAGGGAAATATCTGGGAACAAATTCTGAGAATACCCTTTCTCCTGGAAATAATTAATGCTGTCCCTTTCATCATCACGGTAAACATATTTGAATTAATACATTTGCACATTGCACTTTTATAGCTGCACAAATACTCTGATTTTTTTAAAGTGAATTTTATTCTTGTATGGATGATGAGTTTGTGCCTATGGAAACAAATTTGTCAACAAGAAGAAGATAGTTTGCTACTGGAGTAAAGTAATATAGATAACTTTCTACTTCCTCTTCCATGGGCACAAACAAAACCAAAACCCTCAACTCCAACTACAGCACAATCAAGAAAATAAACCAGCTGGTTATAAAAATGTAAGAATCACTCATGTCTGCAGTGAAAACTGACTGTGTTCCTATTTTATCTAATTATCTTGCATGTGGTTAATCACAAAGGAAGACAAAAATGTTATTTAAAGCCAAATCTCACACTAGAAACACATTAATAGTAAGTATTTTTCCCAAGTGTTTCATTGCTGCTTGAATAGAAAAGCTCTATTCCTCATCAGAAAAGCTTCTAATGAATTTGTTAATTTTTCTTTCAGATTTTCTGGCCAGTCCTAAGAAACCTGTTTATTCCTGTATTTTTAAATTGCTGGCTGGCAAAGCATGCTTTAGAAAATATGATTGTAAGTATGCAAGGGAAATAAATATTCTAGAGTTGTATTTTTTTAGTATATTGTCTTTAGTGGGATTTTGGCAGTACAGTCCAACCCTAATAGGAAGCTAACCAGATCTGTATTTAGATTATACAAATGGTCAAGCATTACTAAACTGCTTTCTGCATCAAAATCAGAAAAAAGTAAGACATGAAATCTCAATTAGTAGAAATTGTTACTGTGCCAATAAAGGAAATGGCAGTGGATGGTTCTTTTGCTACTCTGCCATTCATACACAATTGCAGGGAACTCAACTGTTAGGCCTTAATTGGGCCTTGCAGCCTGTAATTTGTAAGCTAGACATAAGCAGACCTCAAGGCAGCTTGCAATAGGATCAGAATTGTGCTGGGATGAACAAAGAACTACTTAAATAATCACAGAATCACAGCTGGCTCTTCTGTACCCTTCTATATTATCAGCAAACTCTTAAGTGCATTTGAGTGACTGCATTTCTATCAGGGCACTGTCTAATTCCTCTACAGAATCAGATCTTGACTTATGGGTTCAAACCCCAAAATAACACCTATTTTCCATTAATACAGAACGATCTTCACCGAGCTATCCAACGCACACAGTCTGCAATGTTTAACCAAGTCCTCATTTTAATATCTACCTTATTATGTCTCATCTTCACTTGGTAAGTGGCCAAATCCCCTCTGTTTTTATTATATATACTGGCTTTTCTTTCTCTCCTATGTAGTCAGGCCTGGTAAAAACCATGCACTGAAATAAGAAGGGTAAAACACTTCAGTGAGAGGGTTAACTAGCACCTGTACTACTGGGGTGTGGATGCACTGGGTTTGGGAACAGAATGCGCATGCATGGGAAAGGGAATCCTGCTCACTCTAAGGAAGGAAATACAGATGATGCAAAAAATGGGATAAAGTAGCGGAAAATTTATATGTGCACCAAGAGTGCAATCTCAGCAGAGAAGTCACTCAGATGTGAAGAATACCAACAGAAATATATTGACTCACACCAAGGTCACCTCTCTCTGACTGCTGGGACAGAGAAGAATGTGCAATACCTCAGCCTTAAGTCTTTTACCAAGTCAGGTTCCCCTAAGGATTACAGGGGATAGCTGTTAATAATCCAGATTACAGACAGTGTAGAATTTATTAATCTGGAGTACTGGCAGTACTGGATGGTAGGTTCAAACAACCAAAATGTATTACTCTGAAGAATGTTTTGCTGCAAGACCTGAAAAACTTAAATTTACATCCACAGGAAACACCACTTGATTGCCCAGTGTTTATATTGTGCCAGAGGGATATGGTGTTAGCCAGGGCTGGAGGCAGATAAAGGAGAATACATGATCAGTCTGGCTGTACAGGAGCTCTGTAGCTGACTAAACATACAGAATTCTCTCATCAGTAGTGCCTGAGAATTGAGAATCATACTCAGGGGGAATACAGGATGGTGTACAGTGTGACACAAGCTGGTGTACAAATGGGCAGTAAGAGAGAAGATGATTCTGTGTGGACAGGCTAAATCACCTGTATTTGTTTTGCCAGACAAGATGCCTTTAGGTCAGCACATTGATAAAGTTTGGTGTGTCATTTTGGAGACAGTGATTAGATTTTCTCTTACTTTATTTCTCTGGCTTGCTTTTCTGATGGTCACTGTTATGTGCTGCCTAACCCTTCTGGTAATAAGTGTAACACAGCATGGCTTTTTAGAAGAGGAGTTTGCTCTGGCCAGTGGCTAAATAAAGGATCCAATTTTACCCTTTGTCTTAAGGCCACATACCTGCATAATGACAAATGCTGCCTGTTGTAGACAGTAATGAATTTTTGTGATATTTAATCTCCTATTGAACATTATGTAATTTTATATGGATAAGGACTTGGACATTTTTAATTTTGCTTTTTAGTTTTTTACAATACAAGGTGCTTTTGAGTAAATATTCCTTCACCTGTTTTTACTTACCTACTTCAATATTTTACTGAAATGCTGCACAAATTATGTATCCTGCTCACCAGCAGGCATTGTGATAACTGACAGTAAAACATGCAGGAAGTGGCAAGCTCACCTATAATTATGTCTGGGCTCAACAGCTGCAGGTACTACTTCATTATAGTTCATTATTTACTGACCTAGGACTGACCCTGCTAGACTTGAAAATAAGATAAGTAAGATGAAGACACCCAGAACTGCAGTAACTAAGGAAATGAAGCCCTTTTGGAATGACTGAGAATAGTAGTTCAAACATCTGCAGCTTCTCTTGAGACTGGAGTTGTGTTCAAGCAACTGTTACTCTTGTTCGTGTGAACACACATAATGACATTTTTACACATTCTTTCTTTATACTACTGGTTATGTATTTAAAATACCCTCAAAAATCTCTATAAACAGTGCAAATCAATTAACTTAGTGTCTTTGCTTATGTTACATCTATGGTGAATTTGAGGGAGTGTTTAATTTTAAGAGACATCATTTAGAGCTTATATGAATTTCTTCCTGCTGCAAGAGGACCAAAGTCCATTGCTGGAATCTATCCACTTAAGGGTGTCTTTCACCAGACTGATCTTTCATGTTTTCTGCAAAGGCAAGCAGTACCCAGGTCTATTACCCCAAACACATCTGGGAGCCAGCACTTGATTTATCCATAACTTAATGGAGCACAACACACAAAACTTTTCAAC
Source organism: Lycocorax pyrrhopterus obiensis (assembly GCA_014706295.1). NCBI lineage: Eukaryota > Metazoa > Chordata > Aves > Passeriformes > Paradisaeidae > Lycocorax > Lycocorax pyrrhopterus. The sequence continues at coordinate 23,104,461 of JACSVZ010000013.1, forward strand.
CATCACCAGTCTGTTTTCACGAGCATGTTTTGGTTCCATTTAGAAATACTGCCCTGGTCCATGTAGTACCATGGCTTCAGTAAAGCAAAATTACTAAGCCTGGATTAGTAGTTTGAGTAGTGTGCCTTCAGTTGCAGAGCACTTTCCCCTTAGAGGGTGGGGGACATGCTCATGGTGTGCTTTTGGCACCACTGATACCTGCCCTCATCGAGCCTCCCTGCTGACACTCAGGAACTGTGTGGATTACATTGAAACCCCATAGCCCCCTCGGCTCCTGGTTGCCAGGGTTGTGCCATCTGCTGCAAGACCAACATCAGCACTTGTGAGGCCAATATTACTTTAAAACACAGGGTTTTCTATTCAAAACCACCCTTTTTTGTCGGACACATTGACAGAGATGGAATGGAGCTTTTTATGGGAATGACATGATTTTATAAAAACTCCAAGATGGTATGAAGCCCAGAAAGATTCCTCATTGACTTTGTTCCTGTCTGCATATAATAATTATTTTCAAAATAACTTTACCATAACTAGCAGGAAACCCACAGAAAATGAATTAAATTTCACCTCGTGCATCATCCTTAAAGCCATCACACACATCTCCACATCAGAATCTTGTAAGTGGTAGTTACACCCATGGGCACATTCCAGCTTATGCCTTATAACTCACGTGGAAGCTTTCCAATGAAATGTAAAAAAATTAATTATCTAAGGTTACAACTGACTGGCCAATCTCACAGTTTTTAGATACCATTATTCAGGCTGTGCTTTGCACTCAGAATATAGTAGAAAAAGGCTCCTTCTGTGTTTTTGTATACAGTTGACAATTTTCAGTGTTATTACAGAACAAACAGTAATCACAACAAAATTTATGCTCTACTCCACTCTTTGATCTTTGGTGATAATTGTTTATGGATCTGGGGGTGGAACTCATTTGCAGGTCAGTAAATCTATAAGACCAATTCCACATATCTGTAGTTTATAGATTACATACAAGGATTTTTTTTTCTCTTTTTTTCTGACTTCAAAGACAGATTAGGCTGTCCAATGATTTTTCTTTCTTTAAACATCTCAGTGCCTTGTAACCAGAGCAATTTTACATCTACTAAAACATGTGTGCTCCAATATGACAGACTGTTCAACAGTTACCACTGAGAGAGTTCTAGTGAGAGTTACAGACCTAGTCATAATAATTGTGTCATTAAGCTAATGGATGTTTGTACTTGTTTGTCAAATGGAATGCTAATTATTTCTGTAAACTGTACAAGAAGACAAATAACAGTGAATGAGTATTCCAGGCATCTTTCTGTGACACAGTGAATCATCTATTAAAATTTATTTTGAATTTTAAAGCAGTGTTAGTCATGTATCACCAGTGTAGAGTGATTAGCTTGTGAAGGAGGTGGCTACAAATTGTTTGAGATGGACAGTTATTTTTTTCGTACTCAAACCTTTGTTTATGCTTTCATGGAAAGCTCACTGAGGTCAATCTTTACCTTTTTTTTACACTTCAGTGCTTTCAGCATCAGAAAATAAGGATGTTTTCACACAGTAAATTATAGAATACTCACAGAATGCCAGTACTGTAGCCTCAATGGCAATTACCCACTCACAGTTCTCATCCAGAGGAAGCAGTAGGAGTAAGTTGCTTGAAAAGATGAAGACAAATCCAGACAATGATCTAGTCCAAACAAGACAAACCAAGACCTTATGATTTGGAACAATATGTCAAAGAAAAAAACCCCACCCAACCAAGAAAGGATTCATCACAGAAAATTTTAGAGAGAAAAAGGCATCTCAGAGCTCCAGTTCCCTTTATTATCAATAAGTAGATACAAACACCTAAGAAGATGATCTGAAGGGAACTAAATCACCACATGGAGGTCTCGACTTCTCTACCTTTCTGTGTTGATTTTGACAGGAGCCTACAATGGCAGTTATCCAAGAAAGATGCCTAGCCTTAAGTAGGATGACAAGTGTTGGTGGATTATGCAATGTAAAATAAAATGTGGATTTCTGGCTCTGCAGTTCTTTCTGTGATGTTATGTTTTGTTGTACAGCAGTCTCAGTGTTCAGGACCAGTCTCAGTTGTATTTAGAGAGGTTTTCTGCATTCCAGGACAGCACAAGATAAGACTGTGCTTCTGTCTTTTAGAATCCAATGATTCTAAAGTGGTAAAGCATATGAAGTATCAGGAGCTAACAGAGAAACAAGAGTTGCAGAATTTAAATCCCAGAATATTATACAACATTAATTGAAAGTTCTAAGTAACTGTAAATAATACAGAATAAATTATTCAGCTATTACAAGAATCCCACAAAGCACTGAAGTAATAGCAGTGGTACTTTTTCTTTCTCTGAAACAAAGCAGATCTGTCAGGAACTCGCTTGTTTCAAACACAGGATCTCTGTTTCCTGTTTTGAAGTATTCCTGTGCCATGCTCTCCAAACATCAGCAAGTAGATCTAGAAGTAGGCCAGTAGCACATGCAGTACCTTCCACATCCATTGTACCAGCTCCCACCCTCCCCTTGTCCTGCTCCTCAATTGCTGGAACCAGGGCAGCGGGGATGGGTGGTTTTTCTGTGTACAATGAAAATCGAGGTCAAGTTCAGACACTGCCTTACCACTTCTTTAAGCAATGGACAATGAATAGGCTGTGCAGCTCCTGGGAGGTCAACAGCAAAACATTTCCTAAAATATCCACCTGTTATTTGTGAGCAAATAATCTATAAATTCAATTAGAGTTTATGTGAAATACTGCCTTCTGGGAAAAAGCATGTGCATGAACACAAGGCCAATATTCTCATGAGCTTTGGTAGGAGAAACATATTGAATACAGAGTTTATCTTTTTTAGGTACAGAAATTTCTAAGGTGGCTTTGCTGCAATCTGCTGTTTAAGTAGCATGTGAAAACAGTGTTGCCACAAATAGCTGCTAATCTAGATTATTTAAATGAAACAAATTCAGATAAAACTCTTAGAGTTGCTTTTGGAATACAAATTTATGGGATAGCCACACTTCTTTCACCTTTGCTAGCACTGGGATCCGTTTGCTTACATGCCTATGATTAGTACTTAAATGGCCAAGGCTTTTCAGAAGGCAAGCAAGTGTAGTGAAAATTACCATGAAAAAATCTAATAAACCCCACAATTGTTTCTTTGATTAATGCCTTTCCATATTTTTATGCAACTATTTTATTGTGACAACGCAGCAATATTACCATATACAATTTTCTTTCTTTGTTGATAGCTCGGTATTTGTAATAAAGTTCAAGAGTTCAGATCTGAAAAAAGCATATGGGTGATTAGTGCTGTTGAAGAGTGTTGCTTAAAGATTGTAGGATAAGGATGTGTGCTGGTTAGTTGTTTGTGAAAGGCAGATCAGAAATCATGTGTATAGGGAGAGCAGAAGTATTGAAGCTCAATCAGAAGTCTTTTTGGCTACCCATCAAAGACAGTTTCTATGGAAACCTAGATAATTATACAGTGATTTTCATGCTATTTTAGTTATTAATTTGGTAGTGACATAATATTTCCTTTGTTAATCTTTTTAGATGTTTCTACATAGTTATTTCTAGAATAATTAGGTCAGCATCTTTCCCATGGCTCATGCAGGGAATTCTCTGTGCCACTGATGTAATGGAATATTTAAAACTAGACACAGACACCAGTGAAATAAATAACAATTTGAATAGTCTGTTTACTGTGGTCTGTGGAAAAAAGTCATAAAGGTTAGAAGGTTCAATCTAAATTATCTTCTTAGAATATTCATTTGTAGCCATCTTGTTTGCTTAAAATAAAAAGTGATCAGACTAAATGATAGCTCAGAAAGCTGCCTTTACAAAGCCTCTCTAAAATGGAGCGTCAACAACATTATTTATAAGCAAATTCTCCTATTTGGAATATATATAGAAATATTAAATTAAGCAAGTAAACAGTATGATTGAGAGATTTCTGTTCTTTTATTTCACCCTGGAAAATGAGTCAGCTTCATGTACTTGTGATCTTTTCAAATTACAAACTTTGCTAATTTTCTAGCAAAGGTTGCAGGTCATTTATTAATCTGAAAATCAGTAGTTCAAAATTGAATATAGATAAAGGTGGGCAAAATTAAATTTGTATAAATTTGAAAGACAAAATTAACTTATCCATGTTTTTTATTCTCTGTTGTAGCACACAATATTTCAGTATTTCAGTGCAATAAGGTGTGCACCTCTACATTATAGGTCAGGCAAATCATCCTTTGACAAATAATGTAATTGCACTTTCACAGTCTAGTAGTGTATTCTATAAATCAATATTTTAAATTGACACTAGGAAGAATTTTCAGCCTGTCTTGCAAGGCCTCATCTCTTGGTGGGAGTTAGACATTGAAGTACTTGCTTAGCATTCTGAAAGTTCCAGCTTCTATCCTCTGAAGCATTTTTATCTTTCTCTTCTAATAATTTTTTAACGCCGTGTGAAGGTACTGAAACTTCAGTAATCAGAATGCATATTTAAGGAGAGCACAAATCATATATTCAAAACCAAACTTCTGCCCAAGAAGGAGATAAAATGTCACTCAGGTTCTTTCCCAATATTTTCCCCAATAACTTCCATGGGATGTAAAACTTTCTCTCAAATACCAAGTGCTGCTAATATTTACATCAATAATCTTGACAACTTTTCATTAAAGATGCATTGAGAATATTAGGGAGGCACAATATTTTGGAAAACATTATGCACTCTGAATATGCCATTGGGAGAATTTCAGCTTTTATTATCATGACATCTTGCAATACAGTAATAATATTACCAGATACCATGACAAGCAGAGCTTGTTCTGGCAGCAGAGACCAATTACCATTACAAATGGAGGAAAAAAAGCAAATGAATTTGAGTCATATAACATTTGGACTGTTAGAAATACAATTCTAAGACTGCATCTCCATGGTATCCTTTCTTCAGCAATCGTATTTTGAATTTTGTGAGAGATAATAAAATCAAGCTTATTGCTAATATTAGCTAATTATGGCTTGCCAACACATGTAAAGTGACACATAAAATTCCTCAAAGTTGGTCTAAATGCATTCCTGTCCTTGTTCCTTTGCAGGAACACAGCACAAAACAGAGTGACTGTGAGGAATATGTAATGTCTCAGTAAAATTAAAACATTAAATTAGCAGTGTGCTTTCTGTGTCATAAAATGGGGTTTGGAGAAAATCTAGAAGTGATTGTCCAAAGAGCAAGGATAAATAAGGAATATCAAAGAAAAATCGAATGCCATATTCCATAAAAAGCCCCAAACAATTACCCTATTTCAGTATGTGCAATATGCATTTGAGATGTGCATGTCTTCAAAATTATCAACACTTGAAAAAGGTTCACAGGAAAAACACGGTCAGAGAAGAGGATTATAGGGAGCCAGGGAGGTGAACTCTACAGGCATGCACATTATTAGGATGTAGGTTTTCTAGTAAGCTTTCCATTGGTTTATAAACACACAGGCTTGTAAGTAGATGCCTTGTGTGAAAATGTAAATGTTATATATGCAAAAGTTGTTTGTTACCTTCGGAATAAGGGTGACAAGAATAACTTCAGTAAAATTAAATGCTGGAATGAAATTTGATCTGGAGTGTAACCAGACTCTGCAGGATGTGAAATATGATATGATCATATTGGCAAAATAAATCTTAGGTCTTGCTTTGGTTTTGGGAAGACTTAAATAAAAGCATGTAAAGTTCCCCTTAAAGGGGCAATTTGATACACGAAATAAGTGTCAGAACCCTGTCTTCCATGTCTTTCCTTACAGGAAGGCATTACATTTCACAAGCTTCATTTTGTCTTTGCAGTAAAAAGAAAAACCTGGTACTCACATGCTGTCTTTGAAAATATTCTGTCATTTTAGACATAGCAAATAGAATGCCAAGTGTAACAACGGTGAGTAACTACGTTGAGAATGTTACTTCACCATTCATAGCTGGCATCAAACCATCATCACTCACAATTCCTGGCTCAAAAATGAAGTTGTCATTAGCATGCAGACTTAAAAAAATAAATATATCTTTCATTGACTGATTTATTAGGCTGACAAACCCTTTATTTTAATTCACAAAGATTTGGTGTTTGCGGTGGTTTATGCTAACACGTTTAACTGTATTATCAGATACCATCCATTATTCTGGTTCTCCACTGAGCAGTAACTCATAATGCTGATTTGTGATCAGCATAACTCTTCAGTGCTTTGTTCACTTTTGTTGTCTGTTTCACATTCCGGCTATATTTTAAGGGTGTGAAGCTTAGCAAAGTTCATATTTCTCAAATCAGAAAGCGAAGAGTTAAAAAAGGTGTTTGATATAACTTTGGCAATACAAACAGCACTTGGCACCAGCCTCCAGGACCTGTTCACTCACTCTGTCTGTATTAGGCATAACTTTGTGGAATGTTGAAAGGACATCTCAGAAGCTTTGGCAAAGATCAGGTTGTGATATGAGGGCATCTAAAAAGGATTTTAATGCACTTACAATGTTTTTTAAAAGAAAAAAATCACATCTAAAATGCATTTAAGAAAAAAATCTATTCTGTATACTTGGTATTCCATTAGAAATTACTACAGTGTTTAGACAGATATTTTTCAAAGAAGTGAAGAGTAGAAGCACAGTCAGCCATAGAGTGTCATACTTGGGTGATAAATACACATTAATTAGAGGTTTGTAAATAAAGACTCTTTAGGGTACAATCCAGATAAACAGCACTCTGATTAGTTAGTTCTGTACTTCCACTGGCAATTAAAACCTTCTCAAAAAGTTATAAGTAGGAAATTAGTTGAGTTCTGTTGTGTCTCAATCTCAATAAAATAGCTAACTGTATACTTATAAAGGAACTCAAATGTATGCTTAAAGCTGAATATGTGCTCCCATTCTTTGCACAAACATATTTTTGGAAGTTGTGCATTTCTGCCACTTATAACTGTATATTAGAGCAGGAGTACCTAAGTCACAGCCACAGGAAGAAAAAATAATCAGTGTTTATTAGTAAAAACTGAAGAACAAACCATGGGTTGACTTTGTAGACTGAAAATGTGACAAGAGGCAAGAAATGCAATTGTCAGTTGCTTTGGGCACAGAACACCATATGTAATCCCACTGCAGAGAAAAGCAGTGTGTTCACTGATGCTGAAGGACTAGGAGATCATACAGGAGGCAATGCTGTTTAAAGGTACCCAGTACATTATGGTCTCCCATAATTGCATGCATTGTTCAGAACAAAACTCTTTCTGGCATTCCATTTCCATTACTTTTTTTTCATATTTTAGGTTGTTATTACCATTGGCTTTCATACATGACAAGCCTGAGTCGACTGCTGAGAATGAGCACCTGATCTGCTTTTTGGTTTAAATACAGTCCTATATTTTGCAGGTTTCTTTACATATTAGAGATGAGCAGAGAAAAACAAGTAAATGCAAATATCTTATGCAAAGAAGTTAAAAATAAAGTTACTGATGAGAGGGCACAGCTACATATGGGCATGTACTTGCATTTACTAAAATTGGATAAATCACTGAATATTTCAAGTTGGAAGGAACCCATCACCAAGTCCAACTCCCTGCTCCTCACAGGATTACCTAAAACTAAATCATATGACTAAAAGCTTTGTCCAGATGGTTCTTGAACTCTGACAGGCTTGGAGCCAGGACCACTTCCTAGGGGAGCCTGTTGCAGAGCCCAAACACCCTCTCAGTAAAGAAATTGACTCCTGGTTTAACTTTCCCTGTGGCAAAAAGAATGATTGTGGGTCATCTTTTAACTGTACTCCTTCACTTGATCTCTTTTTGCTCACTTCGCTCATATTCTAAAACTATAAAAGAAAAAAAATGCACAAAATATTCAGCCAACTTTAAGGCAAATACAAAATGCTTCCTCTTGAATATTCAGAGTGAAAGTCTAATTTTAAGAGTTGTAGTGAGTGTGTAGTAAGAATAAAATCTTACTGAATATTCTCCATGGGCTAAGCAACCAAGGGGAAAACACACCAGACAAAACACAGCAGAGACTATAGAATATGCTGTCAGTCCTGGTAGTCACAGTGATCTTCCTTCTTCTTCCCCCCTGCCTTATCTCTTTGGTGTTGTGATCATTAATCCCATATTATTGTCCTGGCTGCTTGAGGAAGTTCCCCTTTTCACTCACGTGTCTCCTGTTTTTTGGTCATTATGACACCACCTGTGCTCTTGCTTTAGATGATGAGTATTAATCATATACACTATTTTTTTTCATAAACATTCTTGTGTTTGTTAAACAGTCAAACCTCACATTTCAAGAGTTCTGTGAGGTTTTGGATTTCAATTATTTTTAGAAAGAGTAATATGCATAGATCCATTTGAATTCCAGCCAAAGAAATTATTAGACTTGGAAGTTTTTCTTCGAGCAAGGTCATTGGCAAAACAGGTGTCCCAAAGAGAATTTCTGTGACTTTCAGAAACCCTTTAAGTATTTTAAAGGTCAGGATTTTTCACTCAACTAAAACATTTCACTGAAAACACCAAATTTCAGTGGAAACCAGTGTTTACAGTAGTGAGGAGGAGGAAAATGATGCTGATGAAATCCCAGAGCTTGCTGATCAAACCAAACAATCCACAGACAGTTCAGGGTATCCAAGCCCTCCGGCTTAGCTAAAAGAATTGCTGGGTTTCCAAGCAGGAACTCGAACCATAAAAGAGTCTACTCTGTAATGCATGATAGAATATATTGCTTTTATCTCCTCACAGATTACCTCCTGTAATTTTCACCCCATTAGACAACCTCTATTTAACACTTCCCCCCTTTCTGGTGTTTTAGCAAACCTAAGCATTAAGTCTGATGCTTAATTATATCTTTTTCACAGGCCAGTTGTTTCCTTGGTCACTGTCCAAAAGGTTGTCTCCAGCTAAGACAGGAGGTCAACAAGGAGGTGACTCTGAAGTAAAAACATCTTTCCAGTAGGAACACAAACAAGGAAAATTTATTTATGTGGCACACATTTTCATGTGTGCTCTTGGTTTTTTAATAACAATTCTGTTTGGAAATAAAGGAACCAAAGCATACCATAGGAGTATTTAAAAAAACCCCCGGCTATATTTTAAGTCACATTGCAGTTTCCATACGTTCCTTTGTATCTTGCACTCTGCAGTGAACTTTCTGCTCACCATGAACCTACAGATAGCATTCTAAATAGAGACTGGATATATCAGTGCAATTTTCTTGGGTCTGCCCATACAGCACCCATTTAAGCAGCTGTGTGGACACTCCCCTTGTAAAGCAGCAGCACAACAAATGCCTCCATTTAGCTCACTGCCTGTTTGAACTTTCTTTGCCTTAAGACTGTCATGGAATGTAGCAGCTACATGGAGGACAAACTAAACACACATGCAGAGGGTTTAGTTTTGTTGCCCAGATCCAGCAAACCCTGCTGGCAAGCTGCAGAGCTATCTCTGTAATTATTGGCCAGATTTTCTATTTCTAATGTTGACAGGGAGGTTACAGCTCTGACAGTACCTGGTGGCCTTTGTTTTTCCTGTACAGGTAACCTCACTGACAGAGGTACCAACACTTAAAACACCTATGCATATGAAAGAAGCTTAAATGATGCCAAATTTGTGCACATAACAGCCAAAATATTGAAGGGAAATGCTCGTCATGAGAACCAAGACCATTGATGAGTCAATGTTTTCACAGGGCAGCTTGAAATGCAAGAAATGTACACCACTGTCCTCAAGTGATCTGACTACAGCCTTTTGCCTTAAACACTCTTTCTATATTTACATTTTTCAGAAGGGAGGACGAGAGAAAGTTTCCCATTACCCAAAGTCTATGGAAATTTAAGCTGGAAAGGAAAATATCACATGTGAGCTTTCCAAAGGGCTGCACCCCTCATGGCTGCAGTTAAAGGGGATAAGACAAGGAGCATTAGATTTGAGTCACTTGCAAGTTTTAGACCCCTCCAGCCTGTATTTGTTACTGGTTTGAGTTTCACAGCAGGATAAGCAGTGCAAGAAGGTCCATTCTTCCTGATTATTACTTATCTGTTAATTTCTAAGAAATTCTTTTTTGTTTATGGTGTTAGCAACCATAAAATGTTGCAGCTGATGGAGTACGGTAACTCGGCTTGTCCTGAAGCAGTTGTTTCAATAGCAGCAATGAGAGCAGCAAAAAGAAGTCGCACTCAAAGTGCAGGCAGATGAGAGGATGTCAAGGAGATGTAAAAATGGATGTAAGTGTAAGAAAGATCCATGAATATCCTTAAAAATCAAATGAAAATGCAAAATCTGATAAGGAGAGAATTTTGACTTAACAATAAAATTAAATCCATTCGTCATTAAAATATGCCATGAAGTTGAGTTAGGTTAAAAATTAACAAAAGGTTTCTGTCAGTAGTTAATAGAATATTCTGCACTGGGTTAGCTTTTTCTTATGCACATTTAACAAATATTCAGATAATGAATCTTTCAATTGTTAGTTCAGTTTGATTGAGGGCGTGTGGGTGGTTTGCATAACAACTGTTACACCCCGAGAGTGTTTCAAAACTATTGCAAGAAACATTAAACATGATGTTCTAAAGCATAACATATCGGGTGTATTAAATTAGAGGTTTGCATTTGAATTTTCCAGCACAACACATATAATTTTTGAATATTATAAATAGATTACTTAATTATTCTTCCCGAGGAAGGATAGGTACAGAATATCACCTAATTCTGTAGCACTCTGCAGGTGAGGAGTATCTGGTGGTTAAGTTCTGACTGCATGATTCTGTTTCCTGAGTAGTTACTGACTCCTCGTGCGAGCAATCCAGAACCTCAGGCTCCAGCAGGCTCTTGGGTGCCACAGTGTTGACACACTGAAGCTGGGCTGCCAAAATTGACTTTGTTTGCCATCGAAGCTCTGGGACAGACTGAAAGCACACACAAACACAGGATGTCCTTTGTGGTTAGAGGCTGAAGTGGGGACAGGCCTGTCTGTGAAACAGAGCTGAAGGCTGCCCACAGTGGGACGCTGCTTGTGCAGTCTCAGTGACCAGAGCTCTTTAATCGCAGCTCCACTTCTTATTCCACTAAAGGCAGCAGCAGGAGCAGAAAGGTTCTCACTCAGATTCAACAAATATTTATATACACTTGGTCATTTCATAATACCCTATTCTGCTTAACAAGATGTTCTGCGGTTTCTGGAAGTCACATGAGTTCCTAGGGGAAGCGTTTATTTTTATAAGTTGAGCTTTTGCAACCATTAGCTGCATATAATGTTCTGATCTTTGGGGAAGGAAAACGCTTATAAAAGACACCAGGGGTAAGTAATAAACATATCATCAAACACCATCATTTGAGATAAAGATAAATTGGAAAACAAACAAAAATGACCTTTCCATCTGAAGAGAAAGTCCGAATTAATTTCTGACATGGTGGCACTGTTGTGTAGTAAAAGTAAATTCATCACCCTTACCTCAACTTGTGTTCAAAGTCCCACAGAACTGAAAAGTTTGATTCAAAGCCAGTTGAATTAATCCAAGTCTTTCCCTTCCCTATTGTGATTCTGAAAAAAAAAAAAAACCAACGGGACAGTGTTGGATGAAAATGAGTGCTGGTCTCTGAAAAGAACCTATCTGGAAAAACAGATTTTTCTGGACTTATGTTGAACTGTCTGATGAAGTGGCATTAGAGTTGCAAAAATGTCAGAGAATGTTACAACTTTTGTCCTTGAAGAAGCCACAATGTCCAGCAGTATCTGTTTTGTCCAGTCAGTGAATACCTTGCAGCTGATCTACTGCATTTGTTAGATCAGTTGTTGCCAACGAAGAACAGCAAGTGTATTTCTCTACTGATTTACTTTAAAGGCAGCATAACAACCTTCATCTTTCCAGTCAGCAGTACTTCCTCATTTCTTTCACTGTCTTGTATAAATTGATAATTTCTTGTATAATAAATTGATAATTTCTATGTCCTGGAATTCAGTTATCCCTTCAGCTTTAAAGCCTTTTACGTGGAATGAAAGGTGAAAATAGCACCTTCTCATTGTAATGCTTAAATTTGATATATTTTACATGATATATTGTACCAGATTCTGTCATTTTAACTTTATGAAAATTGTACATCTACTTGTTGGGGGTTTTTTTCTATTTTAATGCTGTTTATGGAAAATTGCTTTTAGAAAATAAATTAGAAAAAAACCCACTGGTTTTAGAAAAGACCTGAGAAAAGGCACAAGACTTGGAAAAAATTGAAGCATTTGGTTTTTAGCAAGTTAAAACGTCATCTTCAGGGGTTCTGGATGGGATTAACATTTTATTATTGGTCAGAGCATTTTGTGATTGTTGCTTCACTCTTTTGCTTGCTGCAGTTTCTGCTCATCCCTTGTTCTTTTTGTTTGCCTCTTCATTATTTACACAAGAGTCAGGATTTCTGTCAGAAAGCATTAGGTTTTTAGGTCACAGGTAGGGTGATCAGCAACACCTTCACATTCTGCATGTATTGTCAATCAGAAGTCAGCAGACAATATTTCCTTATGCATCTGATACAGGGAATGAAAAAAAATGCTACTTTAATGTCACTCCAGTTATATTAGTATTCGGCCCAGAGTTTGTGAAGTGAAAATTGCCTGTTTAATGATTGTATGAATACTAATTCTCCACAATGAGAATTGCTTTTCCGATAATGTCTAATTTTAAAATATGGGACAAAACTGCATCTGGCTCTGCACGATGCTCTAGAGGAGACTGAGCACCCCACAGAGACAATTTCGAGTATGAAAAACTGTTTTCCTCTGTGCAAAGCAGGGCATTCTCCAGATACAGCATTAGTCCCAGCACCACTTTTATTTCAAGGACTTAAGACTGGCACCAGCTTAATATTAACATATTCAGCAAGTACTGAGCACCTTTTGCCAATTTAAAGCAAAACCTCGATAAATTTATCAGAATTTTATGAGATGTTACATCTCCCAGACTGAGACTGAAGAATGAACTGTTCTATAGCTACGTTTTATTTTGGTGTAGAGATTGAGGAAGTTTCCTTAAGCAGTTACAGTTGCTATAGTGGTAAAATACGTCTCAAATGCTTGTCTGCATTTCCTGGAAAGTCAACATGGTCCTTTTCTTCAGTCTTTTGCTGTATTTGTACTTTACCAATGAATATTTGCTGCAGTTGGTGGTCCATCAACAATTTTGTTGACTGATAGTTCATTCCAATTTTTCTCATAAAGAAAAAAGAAAACATCTGTAACAGTAGCCTCAGAAAATGTTAAAATAACATGAACAGCAATTGACAGTACAGGACAATCAAATAAAGAGAATTTAATTCCTAATTTGTTCTAGCATCACCGTTCTCTGGTAGGCTAAGAGGAAATTGTAGAGAGCTTTGAGTGTGAGAAACTACTGGGGGCACTTGATTAAGTAGAATCGCTACACTTGTGAGGTAGTTGAGGTGTAAGTTCTGTAGTACAGAATCACACCGAATCTGATAAAATTAATCCATGTTGATTTCAACACATTCAGCAGCTAGTCCCTGCAGCCAGCTGCTTTAAACATGCTAATTACACAAGGTGGAGCTCAAAGTTACGAGTCCAAAGAAAACAGTGGTAGTTGCTGGTAGTTGCTGCCTAATCCTCAGCACACAGAGGCAGCTCTGGCTTTTGGCTCAGCCTCTGGTGCATTATTTTAGACCTCAAGAGGTTGTATGGGTAAACAATAATTTTCTCTAGAAATGAAAATGTAGAAATCAGATTAATTTGTCAACGCTGACAAATGAAAATATAAACTGATATCAAAAGGACTCTAAACAATTGGTTATAAATAAGGATAGTTAATGTAAAATATTTGCAAGATACTATCCAAATGGTTCTTGTTACATCCATTCCTGTGACATGCTCCTGCAGCATGATTAAAATCTGACAGTCTCAGGGATTATTTTACTCTGCAGTATTTCTTTCTGTAGTGCATGTAGAGACAGCTTATTTACAAACAGGAGTTAGTTTTGGCACATAAGATACTCAAGCAAACAAAGATTCCTGGAACTAGAAAGAAAGCTTCCAGTAAAACAGAGATTGAACTCTCAAAAGTTCAAATAATACCCAAACTAAACATTACCAATCTTCAGAGATTACATGTCTTTACTTTTTGTTTTTCAAGTGCAGTGGTAGCAGAGTGTTTGGAATCATACTTCTGTCCTCTGGAAGTTTGTAATACATTTTCTGATACTACTTTTGCTTCAGCAGACACTTAGTTTGGCTTTCTGTGGGTTTTTTAGAAATACTAAATCTCCTCTGCATTGAGGCAATTTTGTTTTGTTCTAAGTGCCTCCCTTAGATCCACTGTGAAAAGACAGCCTTCCTGAATTCACAGGAATCCTAAAATTGGCATAGAAGGTGCTGAATTGGCCTTATGTTTAACTAGGGACTCTCTGTGTACTGATTATTACAGTGTTTTTTTTCTCCACAAAAAGAAGTAGGTGTGAGCATTGCCTTTACTGTACATTCCTTTCCTGCTTGAAATAATTTTGTTTGTCCAAGGATGACTAAATAAATTACTTATCTTCAGGAGATGAAAGAGGAAGAGGAAGCAAACAAGAACAAAGGGATAAAAATATCACCAAAAATATCAAAACAGGCAAAATAGGAAGCCCAAATTACTGCACATTTCATTATGTCAGGAAACACAAGAAAGCAGACAAGAACATGTGTATTTTTACATGCAGAATTTATGCTAAAAGTAATGATTAACACTTCATTTAAGAAAAAAACAAACTGATACTACTATTCATCTAAGGAACTGGGATGTATTAAAAGATGTCAATGAGTTGTGGGGAACAGGATAACTAATCCATGTGGACTTGGCTTCCACTGCACTCTCTCTGCAGTGTAATCAGTAATTCCCAGACAGATGGGAACATGCTATCAGTTCTGAGTAACATTTCTCTAAAGGCATTGTTGGTGAGCTGAAAAGTGTAATATTCTTGGGGGAGTAGTCACAGAGGTAATATTTCATTTGTTAATCAGACTCCCATAAAGCTGTCTCTTTGAAAGTCAGGGTTTTCTGCAGTTTGGTGCTCTCTGGCTCCAGTAAAGACAAACAGCAGAGCACCAAAACACCCAGACTTGGTAACCTGATTTGGGATTTATCCTTCCCTTGTATGCAGGGTGAGGGCTTCAAGTACAGTTTGGTAGAACTGCAAATGACGTGCAAATAATTTCAAGGAAAGAAATGAATTTGATCAACAAGTTGTTAGAAGAGCTGAATTTCTTCTTCAGCAAAGAAGCAGCTGCCTTGTCTTACTGACTTTAATATTGTTGACTAAAAGTGGGAAGCTCTGGCTCATGCCCACCAAGTTAAATGAGAAATATCTCAAATCCACAACATTTTGGATCAGGCACATTATTTTGATGGCTGCAAGGAGCAGGAATACATAGGACTATAAGGGGGTAGAGCGGATAAAATGAAATCTTGGTCTCACTAAATTCAGTGGGAATTTTACTGTTCATGTGGAAAAGGCTGAAAAGATCCATAGTATATTTACCTTATTTCAATTCAGCTAAAGTATGTTTGGGTGGGCTGGCTATGGAATTAGTAATAACAACAACAACAACTATTATTATTATTATTATTCAAGACCTGAGTTTTCCTATCACCAAGCTATTAAAAAACATTAAGGTTTTACAAAAAGAGCAAAAAAGAATGAAACAATTCAAATTCCTTGAAAATTAGAAACAAAACAGCCTGAGGGTACCAAATTTTTATATTTTAATACATCCTGTCAGATACAAGGAGTAAAACTGAGCCTTTTGCGTTTACAAACACCAAGCAATTTCACAGGCATGAGCACCAGAAAAAATACATTTCTACCAATGAGAGGCTCATGCATTATGGTTCAATAAAACCTCATCTGCAGATATTTAATCTGCTGAGTGCAGTGGTGTAATAGTCCTGTTCTAGGGGAACCATATCACTGGCTCAGTGTAATTGTTGCTTTCCTGGCCCTTAGGAGTTTAATTCCTGAAGTCAAGGTTATGTGTTTCTGGGATATATCCACAAAAGGCAACTAGAGAGAAGAAAATGCACACAGGTGATCAGGAATAATAAAAATAAAGAATTAAAAATCCATCTCCATTCTGCTTTTAAAACAACACGTAACTTATGTGAATATTGATATTAAAATCAAAATAAAAAATAGCTTCTTTTTCCATGCTTCAATGCCTTTACAATATACTTCACTATTTCATATTAAAACTAGAAAAGGCTTTAGCTGAGAAACTTCCTTGTCTGAGACCAAAAGAAAGCTTCATTAGCATAATTCCTTACAGTCCCTTCTGTTGGTATTTTCAGGGACAAAAATATAATTATCCTTTTAGTAAAAAGAAAAAAAAAAAAACAACAGAAAAACTGTGAACATAGTGAAATAATGGAAGATCTAGATTACAACTCCAGTGAAAAATGTGGGACGAACTGGATAGGAATATAAATATCAGTTCTGACTGAAGCATGAAACTTAGGCAAACAACAGGGAAAAAACCCCACCCTTTTTAGAACATTTTGAGATGTGTGAAAACTACAAATGCTAGAACTGTGAAAAGGAAACTGGGAATTTGATCCATATGTTCTGGAAATGCCACTGCCCACAGCTAAATTATATTTGGAGAACAGAACAGAGAACAGAAGAACAACTGCTAACACTGTTATAAACACAGGGTCTTCCTGGTGATGCCAAGATCTTCCCATGGCAGATATTAATGAGGGACTCTGACCATCTGGATACCATATATGAAGAAATAATATTTAGTATGTTCTAGAATAATTACTGAGGAATACAATATGATTTATTAATTATTTACTAATTCTCTGAGGAGAAATCATCCTGCTAGCTCCAAGGGGAAAAAGCGCTATTCAGGGGGCTTCACACATTGGGGTTTTTTAATAGAGGTGAATATAATTTAAAAGCCTGAACTGATCCAAGTAATTCCACTGTATCAAAGAAGATCATATTTTAAGCTTGGGAAGCTCTTTGCTGTGGTACAAAGTGAAGTGTTTTTGAAATCTGCAATGTATGATACAGGAGGATGACCTGCGGAGGGATTCTGCTACTGCTTCTCAAAACCAAAATCGCGTCGCGCTGATTCCAAGAGAAAGAATTACCAGTTAACTCGGGCTGCCATTTACTTGTGCACAGGAACCTGTGACTGAAGGGCTGAACTCCACTTGCTCTGCTATTACAGCCCCAGCTAAGCCCCATATTTCTACTCTGTACTTTCAGTGAGCAGAATCTTCTTACCAAGTGCCACCTTCCACTTCCTACCTGAAGGCTGACCCTGGACGCTTTTTCCTCCGATAACTCAGTAGCCTGCAGTTCTCACATTCAGTTTATTCCAGACAGTCAGTACTCATCTGTACCAACAGAAACCTTCTAATATGCAATACGTGCTCTCATAACCGGTTCACATCAGTAACTTTTGCCACAGAAAGGGACAGAGACCAACATACAGAGAGATAGATTTAAAGAAAGCAGTATGCACAGTTTTCTTGGCCATGGCAGCAAACCCTCCCTGAAAAAGTTGAAACATATCTATAAAAAATGTTGAATGGTGGCAGCTCTATACCATCTGTTTTGTTCTGGTTTAGAAAGGAATTGCATCAATCCATGATGTTCTATATACCACCTCTCCTTCACAACAGCCACTAAGCAAAGCCTAGCAACAGTTGTGCCTATCATATTAGAATAATCAAAAATGTGTTTCTTTTATTACAAATGACATTTGAAAATTGTAACAATATAGCACTTCTGGTTTGATACTAATTTTTACTTTTCTTTGAAAGAAAATGTCTTTGCTAAGCAATTTATGAATTCTGAAAATAGTTCTCTGCACATATAATCATCAAGCTTGAACAGTTTTTATTTTTCATGTCTTTATTCATTCTTTTTTACGTAGTATTTGTGGAATTCAGCATCTGGAACGAGCAGGAAACAGGTTGACTCTCTTTGACTCCCTTTATTTCTGCATAGTGACATTTTCCACTGTGGGCTTTGGGGATGTTACACCCAAGATATGGCCTTCAAAGCTGCTTGTTGTCATTATGATCTGTGTTGCCCTTGTGGTGTTGCCCATACAGGTAAATGTGGATTTTTTTTCTCTTTAGAATTGTTTTTGAAACAAAGGAATAATAACTGAAATAACTTATTGTTGCTATAAATATTGCACAGAAAATGTCAGAAAAAAGAACCATCTTTCGCACCTATTGTGGTTTTTTTTCTTTTTCCTGTATGTTCTCCTATACTCTAGATTTATACTAAAAAACAGAGCATTGATAACAGTTTTCAAGTGCTGATCAAAGTTTTCTGCTCCAGTCATGTACCACAGAGGCCTTCCTTTATCCTGAGATACGGGTTTGTTATTAATGGAGCAATTACAAAAAAAACCCCACAACAGTAGCCAGCACTTTCTTTATGAGTACAGCTTTTCCTCTGCAGGCTCTCCCTGTTTCTAATCTTGGTTCTCTCTACTTCCTCTCTTACTCTTACAGCTCAGTGCTAACTTGAAAAAAATCTCATTAAATCTGCAACTCCAGCAAATTGGGTTCACAGCTGTGTATGGAACACATGCACACAGAGCCAGCAGCACAGTTAGGAATTTTTCATGCCTGCCTAAGTTTAGGACTTCTAACAGTTTCAACAGGGAAAGAGCAATTTATGAAAATCCAAGTATTTCAAGGAGTCAGTCAACTTTATTAAATTCATACCAAGCGTTTTCCAGCTCATTAGGTGAGGCTGGATGACAGAAACCCTGAGGTTACATGGGAAACCCTACCAAGATGTTCACTGTTCCACACTTGGTGATCACCCAGCCCTTGTGCCAGAAAAAGAGGATGTGGGGAGATACTCTGCATTTTTATCAAAGCCTACAGTAGACCTGCTAGACCATGAAGCTCCAAAGTTTCTCACACAGCCATGGCTTCCAGACTCTGCTGCTTTGGCAGTGAACTAAAGCTCACTGTGGGCAGACAACACACAAACCCTGGGAGGTTGGAAGCTCAAGCTTTCAGCATTAATTTTCTTGATGTTATTTGAACACTCTAATTAAATATTTAATGTATGTATTCATAGACATATGTGCTAACACAATTATATTCTCACTCAGTGAAAGATTAGTAAAATATATATTCTATTGAAAACTAAAATGGGCTCTGTTTAAGAAATTTGGAATTTCCTAGGACATAGAAATTTCATCCTTAAGGTAGTTCTGATACATACTTCAGGCCCAAGAGCTCCACGTAAGCAGTAAATAACCTAGGATCTACTGGCATTTCACATAAATTTACCTATTATTAGCTACTTTATTTTATGCCTTTGTACTGATAATGGGGCTTCATATAGTTTTCCATAGACACAGTGGAGTGGGAGGCATTCTCTCCTGAGCTTTTGCCCTGCTATGATACGAAATCAGTTATTATTCACGATCCAGGCTCTCCATCAGTGCAATGTGGATGAGAAAAAGCAGCTGTCACACAGCCATACAGTTAAACTGAGCTCAGTATTAAACGTGTTACTTACAAGAAGCTTTGAACTGGAATTTGTATGTTTTATTACAGTTTATTACAGTATTCTCTTTGGTCTGGAGGATTCAGAGTAGCAATGTGTACTGCTAACCTGCATTTATTGTTCAGCTGACAGAGGCAAACTTGCTGTATCAACAGCTGCTGTGTATTTAAGTTGTATCTAAAATTATAAGACAGATAAGAGAGTTTACAGATCACCTTCAGAACATTATAAAATCTCTGGGAGGAGTTACTGCCCAAACTAAGAAAAATGGTGCCTGTCTCCAAGTATATTCACAGTATGTGTGTGAAAATTTAACCTTTCGTATGAGGGAAGCAATTATGTCACGTGATACTAGAAAGAGAGCTCAGAGGCATAAAATGCTTAAAGGAATAAGGCACCAGCCTTCATTCTTTTCTAAACTCCTGTGATTTAATGTATTCTCATGGAATTTTAACGAATTTTCACTGCTGTTTGTGTATGTTAGATTCTGGCACTGTTGCCGTGGTTTGTGATCACCTTATTAGAGAAGATTTTACAAAGAAAACGATACTGTGGGCTAAGGGCAGCTTTTCACAGAGGCGTGAGATGAACGACGCAATGCTGCCGAGTCATGGCAGAGTTGTAGCGCTCACCTCCTTGTCTCCGTTTCGCTGACAATTGGCATCTCTTGCAGTTTGAACAGCTGGCATATTTATGGATGGAGAGGCAAAAGTCCGGAGGAAACTACAGTCGATACAGAGCTCAGACAGAAAAACACGTTGTGCTGTGTGTGAGCTCTCTGAAGATTGACTTACTCATGGATTTCTTAAATGAGTTCTATGCCCACCCCAGACTGCAGGTACTGAGAGTGAAAAAAAAAAAAATTCCCAAAGAAAAGAAACTCAAAACACTGGGTTTTTTTTTGTTGTTGTTTGTTTTTAAGAAAGGTTTCTGAAATGGTCTTTAATGTGTAAAACTGATTTTGGGAATAGATAGGTGAATTGGGAATCTATACCTGCAATAAGAAGCTGAGATACAGTTTAGAGGCATTTTAAATTGAGGTGAATAGACTAAATGTGTAGAATTGCTGTCTTGTTGAATTATGCCACTCTTTTTAGAAACAGGTATTTCCATGCAAATTCCTTAGATTCTATTCTAAAATAGAAAATAAATTAAAGCTACTCAAATTATTTTTTCCCATTGTTTTGAGACTGGATCCAAAAATCCTCACAAGTCAAAGCATCCTTTGGTTTTCACATTTTGCTTTGCTTTTTACCAGTGTTAGGAATCACAGCATGGGTCAGGTTGGAAGGGACCACCCGGGGTCATCTGGTCCAACCTCCCTGCTCAGGCAGGGTCATCCTAGAGCACATTGCACAGGATTGCAAAGATTAGATCCTCTCGGAATGGTGGGAATTAAGAAATAAATATATGTACTGTAAAGGACAAAGACTTTGCAAAATACACAGATTTTGTTAGCATACACACGTTCCCTAGCTAATGCAAACCTGTCATTTGGCTTATTTGGAACATCTAGAAGCTTATTTCCATGAGATACCAGTTTGGATTTATTATCATTGCCTTTGCTACAGACTCTCTCTTTTACTAAATCTTCTCTATGTCTTTTGCTAAGTTACCTGTGGTACCATGCTTCATTAACTACTGCAAAAATCACACAGATACAATCCTCAAACGGCTCAGCACCAATTTGCCAAATCCCAAATAGTCTCCAAAACAATTAGCTGGTAAGAGGCATAAGCAATTGCACAAAGAAATCCAGTTCTTTATAGATACAAACACAAATTGAAACACAACATTTAGTTAACTAAGCTGAAGAATGAGTCAGGCTCTGTGATACGCTGGAGACAAAGAAGAAAAGTCCTAGTCCTACACAGGTAACTCAAAAGGGCTTATATACATTCCCTTCACAGCTGAAATTGAGTTGGACTCAATGATCCTGGAGATCTTTTCCAACCTTAATGATTCTGTGCACTGGGAAGCTGAAGGATACAGATGGTGCACTGCATCCAATGCCATTTTGCTTTCTGCAAAACCCTCTGTCTCCTAAGGAAGATTTCTGTGACCAGCTTGTCCTAAGCTCTCAGTCTCTCCTCTCAAGTTCTATTTATCGCTCCTTTTCATTTGTGCACTTATGTATCCTTCAAAACATCCTTACTTTTCTCAACAACGACTGTCTGTAGCACAGGAAGCGGTTTGGATTGGCCATTAGTGCAAAGGAAAACATTTTGAGGAAATGAACTCTGTCTGTCAGCGTCTTGTCAGAGATATTTTTGACATCCCAAGTCAGTGTTGACTCATTCTCCAGCAACAATAAAGAGTAATGTAACTAAACCCATGACTATTTCCCCTTTTTTTTCTATTTTAACAGGACTATTATGTGGTTATTTTGTGTCCTACGGAGATGGATGCTCAGGTCCGAAGGGTGTTACAAATCCCAATGTGGTCCCAAAGGGTTATCTACCTGCAAGGCTCAGCCCTAAAAGATCAAGACCTGTTGAGAGCTAAGTAGGCAAATATTGACCATTCTTTTTTACTTTGTTTTTCACTCATACTGTTTGATAAATAAGTTTAACAAGCAACAAAAGCTGTGCTAGAAGGAAAGCCATGTGCATTTAGAAGGCAAAGCAAAACTCTTTGATATAATTTGTTTTTCTTAATATCTGAAATTTTGAACCCACTGTACAGTTTTGTTTTCTTAAGTTCAGCCTGGTAACATTAAGCAACTCTTCTGCTGTACATACATGAACTCTCCAGGGCCCTCCTCTTACCACAAACTTCCACTACTTCTAAGAGATGCTCTCTGCCACTTAATAGTGAACGACATTGATCAAAACACATCAGTCAAACCCAGTTCCTCACACACACCTCCCCCCGGTGCTCAATCAGTTGAGCTGTGAAGGAATTCACAGTGGAATTCATGTAGAAGGATCATCTCTTTAAACTCTCCAAGGAGAGGGAAAGGTGATTCTTAGCAAATACCTGATTTAACTCATCTGCATTGCTCTCTGTTGTAGATAACTAAAATTAAGCCAATACCAGTCTGACTGTTTGTGTCATTCTTTACCTGAGGGGAGTTATTTCCAAGAATCTCATCTGTGAGAAGCTTCATGAACAGTGTTATCTTCTCAGATTTCTGCCACTGAAAAAACCAACTACTTCTATAGCTGTTTAAGAGTTGACAAGACAAGAAAGCTTTTTTCAGGATTAGAAATTTTCTTTTGGAGAGATCCTTTTTTTTTTTTTTTGCTTTCTTGCTGATTTCAAGAAGGAATTCATGTGTGGATTTAGCTGACATTTGTTCTACACATTACAAGAATTAAAATAAGGCTGTTCCCTAAATATAATCTTGAATTTCACTTATAATAACCTGGAGGCAGTCAGCTGTGGAACTGTGCTTTTTCCTGCAGAACATGTAATTGAATGTACCTGTCACAGAATAATTTTCAACTTCTCCTGAGGGAAGAAGCATAGTGGGAATTTAATAGAACATTTGATATGAAATATAACCCAGTACCCAAGATGTTTGGTGTGCTTCTTTTTAATGAGAACATAATGTACTGAGGAGATAACAAGGCACATAGTAAAATTCTTCTAATAAATAAAGTAATGATTACCAATGACAACAAAACAATCAAGAAGGGTCTCATTATCAAAATTTATCCATATATTATAGGTGAACCCAATGTCAAAGTAACATGATAAAGGTCACACCAAAAAGTAAAGGAACACCAAAAGTTGGCTGACTGCATCAGTAGTCAATAGCCAATTTTGCAAAAAAAAATCTCATCTAATTGAACTGAATTTTCTTTCCTACAACTTTGGTAAAGATCCTGTCTTCCCAATCCTGCTCCCATGCTTAGCTGAAATTACTCATAGAACTCCTGTGATTTCTTCCTAATCAAAGACACCATGACCTAGAAATAGTTCATTTAATTCATATATACACAGAGATGTCTATTATTTATCCCAAACACTTTATTCTTGCACATCTACCCAACTTTCTGCTCTCCCTAGGCAAGACAAGTCTATTATCTGCCCCCTCTTCTTCATTCTTACCGGTAATAACTTGTGCACATTGCACTCTTACACACCAGGCAGACTGGTGTTATTTATTCACCTTCTATACTCATGGCAGATAAATACTTTGCAAATTAAGTTTGAGGCCACTCTGCTTTTACTACTTTGGCACAGCTTTTACTGGCACCAGGGCAAGAAATGAGAACAGAGAGACTGACCTTGGTCTGTGTTCTGTTTCTCTGTGCAAGACTCTGACTGTGAGACACGAGTCCAGTGAGTCCCTGGTTGGGGTGTGACAGGTTTGTCTCCTCTCTTGCAGGATGGACGATGCTGAAGCCTGTTTCATCCTGAGCAGCCGCTGTGAGGTGGACAGGACAGCAGCTGTAAGTTGGGGAGGGAGACGTGAGAGGATGTGCAGCTTTTACTGTCCTTACTCCCTCTCAGTTCTTTTTTATGCAACGAGGGCAGAATAGCACAAAAGCACTCTCATAGTACCTTACAGATACATTGATAATTGGTCATTAATTACTTCCACGAATGGTACTCTGTCAATATTCAAAGCACCCGAACTAATATCAGTGTTTGCTCTAGATTTCCAGTTCAATCAGTTGTATTTATTAAATCAGAAAAGAGACAGATATCAACTGACTGGTATATCAGAACTAATGAAGCAAAGCCTGAATTCAACTTTATAAATAAATGTATGACTAATACAAGTAACCAATAAATGTGAGACTATTTGACCATTTTTCATATTGGCCAATTTTAAAGATGAAAAATGGCAAGATTCTTTGCCCATGCTGGTAGTTATTTGCAGTCAGGTAAGTTGCCATCCACAAAGGAACACTGCTAATGCAAACCTCTGTGCTGTGCATCTGTGATAAAAGAATAAAACCATATGAACTAGAACTCTTCTAGCTAATGAAATTATCTACTGATCACACATATCCAGAAAAAAAGTTCACTGAGGATGGATTTATGAACATAACTTAAAATTTTTCACCATGAGCACTACACTAAATTATTGCAGTCTTGCCTCATTCAGTTCAATCTTGAACTCCAAAGGGGGATCAGTGTAAGTCTGAATATCCCTGAAGATGCTTACAAATTGCCTAACAAGATTGAACCAATATTTATAATTCAGTGATTATGTTTCAAGCAAGCTCAACTAAAAATACTGTTTTGGTGCTACATTATAAGAAATAGCAATTATTTTTCTAAATGTTGTAAACAGATTTAGTAAAAAATGGGAAATGAGAGCTTTGCATTACATATGTAGCATCACTTAAAATATTCTCTCTCTCTTATTACTTCATCTGCCATCAAAACTTAGTTAAAAGATCTTAGCTAAAGATCCTGTTCTGGACCCATCCCTTGCAGAAAGTCACTGAGCTCCCTGAGAAATAAATCTGTGCTCCTACTATAACATTGAAACTTACTGAGCTAAGGACTTTGAACTTGATTCATCAGCAATAGACTCCTGAAAATACAGTAGTGAAAGCCACTGAACTGGCAGCAAGTAATCCCAGAGTAGTCAAGCAAGGCAGACCTACTGCTTGGAAGTGACAGAGGGTCCAGGGTATTTAAGGGTAAGAACAAGCAAGAGTTCTTGCAAGTACCTGGAAAAATACCTGTAACTTCTAGGAAACTGAAAAATACCAAAATAGCCCAAGTGTCTTATCTAAATTAGCCATGAATTCAGAATAAATCAGCTACAACATCTCATTTCACATCACGTACTTGGGAGTTGCACAGCGGTTACAAATGAGAAATCCCATAAAATCAGAGTGTGTCATTTACACTGCCCTGGGAAGGTTTATGCAGCATTAAGGACAGCAATACCACCAGTCAGCTGTTCATCTCTGCCCATAACTGCTTCAGAATTTATGCAAAGAAAAGACAATTTTCAGCTCTGCTGGACTGTGCTGTAGGGCAGGCAGTGGGCTCTGCGTGGAGCTCCCGGAGCTTCCATCCATCGTGGCCAGCACTGTGCAGGTTTGGCTCTGGAGCCATGGCCAGCTGCAGCTCTCTCCTTCCTGCCTTCAGGAAACACCAAAATGGTACCTAGCACATTTCAGCTGCCACTACAGACTTGGCTCAAATCTCATTTCTCTTTGCACCTAGAGCACGCACACAGGCACATCCTACCAGAGACACGCTCCTGGTACCTTCCCCCGGGACACAATGCTACTCCCAGGGGCAGTGTGATCTGAAGCTTTAAACAAGGTGTCACCTCTCTGCCTTGTTTTCTCTTTTGCTATCAGATTACCTTATCACAGGGAATGCAATTAGTTATACTGCAAGTAGAAAATGTTTAAATTTTTAAAAATTATTTTGTCTTACTGCCCCCTAGAGCTGTGAAATGAAATGTATCGAATTTCCTACACTGCTCCAGCCTCGGGTTAGTACTTAAGGCTGGTTTGTCACTGGGCTGAAGCAAGTGCAGCTGTCATCCCACTATCAATCTTTATAAGTACAACTGATTTTCCACCCTGCTGTTGTTGAGAAGCTGACAAACTGCTAAAAGAGCCTTGGATCCTCTCCTACATGTGACAGCTGTCAAAATAAAAGGAGGAGATTCCTGACCAGAACAGCTGTTGTTACTCAAGAGATTTTTTGCAGTCCATAAGGGTTTTCATCCCCTCAGCTACAGTCCTCAAGCAGAGGATTTACTCATTTGCCACGGGTACCCCTGGCTGTTCATTGCTTGCTATTTTGTTAGTTAATAATTTCTAGTGATAACACTTCTGCTGTTGCTGACAGCTTTGTTCTGAGGCTTTCTGAAAATTCAGAGATGGTCCAATTCAAGCTTGCACCTTTTTTCCCCCTTTCATCAATCAAATTGTGTGACTCTGCTGTACTGGTAATCTAAATTACACTGCCTGAATGGCATCACAATACTGATGCAAACATAGCAGGATACAACTGATTTATCAAGTGTGTGGCAAGAAAAAGATTCAATTAACAGAACCATTTAAAAATACATATTAAATGCATTTCCTTGAGTCCTGATGATTTAAATACACCCACTTTAAAACTTCCAGCTTTTCATACATGAACTTAAATATCACCTCTATATTAATCACCATTTGTATCCGTGGTAATTTTTTGATCGGTGACTGCAGTTCATTGTGAAGATCTGTGCAGATCACACAGAGAAGAGAATATAGTCTTTCACTCACCTTCCAAAGAAACATATATTTAATAAGGGGAACAGAAGCATAATTTTGTTTCAGTTGCTTCTGTTTGTTGTGTGTACATCTGTACCCTATATTGGGAGAAAGGTGGACATTTTTTAAAGTCACTGCAATATAGCATAGAAATTGCTACAGTTTTAAACCAGAGAGCCACAATACTCTATGGAGAGACTGAATCTAAGAAATCACTTAAGGTGCCTACCTGTGTTTTTCTTTCTCTCCCCTGGAGTGCTTCTTCAGAGTGGAATTTCAGAGAATAACTGAGCAAAAAACTTGGGAATCCAAATAACCAGCTTTTGTACCCAAACCTGTGGATATACCAAGTGGAAAGAGAAAAAAGAAACAATAATGCAAGGTTATTAGATTAATAATACATGCCCACTGAGCTGATCTTATGAAGCATAAGGCATTTAGGGCATTCAAGTACCCATTTTATATATATATATTACATATTTGTGGACTGCTGGTTCAAAGAAAAGCTAGAAAATGGAAAGCAAGGCATTTGCAGTGTTAAAACTGACAGTGTGCCAAATAATCATCAAGACATTTTAATCTCAAAGTCTTTCCCTTTTCTATACAATAATATTAAAAAAATATTTCATGTTGAGATTCAGTCTTACAACTCTCACTTCTCTGGGTCTAGGTTTGTTCGAGTTTTTAACAAAATAGTGTAATTTGAATAATTTTATAATGAAATCTTCCTTCTTATATTGTACAATTATTGCACATTCTGATAAAACCAGGCTTTTTAGATAAAATAATAATTTAAAAAATCCAAGAAAATATCTAACATAGAGATAACTATATTTCTAGGCATGTAACATATCTGTGGGGCTGCCATCTAGCACCTTACCCAGTCATTTGCTACTTCTAAGCTGTGTTGGAGTGTCATGACCTTAAGACAAAACAGCAAAAAACCCAACAGCACACACACAGAAAAAATCCTGAGGAGGGTAGATTGCCATATGTTATAGAAAAGTAAAGAAAAAGTGGCTGCATCCAAGGAAAACCTACAGCAGGTTACACCCAAGCTCTTAAATCTCCTGACTGGGCACAGCAATCGTACATCTATAAAACTGATAATAAGAAAAATGTGAAATAATATATTTTGCCATCCTCTTATGACTCCATTATAGTTTTTCTAGTAGAGAAAGTACTTGCTAACATCTCAATTGATAATAAAATATTATGGTTTGAAAATGTCAATTACGCTCTGTTCCAGGCAGAGATTTTCCCTTGTGTTCATGAGTCTGAAACCTTCTCTTACTGCTGATGCTGCAAACATAATGAATCATTCTTTATATTTTATCTTTAAATACCACCAATTTCATGACTAGCAAGGCATTTCAATCCAGGCATGGCTTCCTAGATGCAGCTCTGAAATATTTCTTTTTGGTTTTGAAATAAATAAAAACTGATGGATGATACATTGGAATTAATCTTACTTCACAAAATTCAAAGTATGAACACATTATCACATAGGTGACTTTTATGGATAGCAGTGTTCATCCTGCAGTTAACTCATTCTTGCCACATGGTAACAAGAACAAAAACTAACAGCCTGAAAAATCTCTTGGAATCCTTGGTCAGTAGCTGGCTAAATCCTGACATCAGTTGTGCAAATGTTTTAGTTCCACAAAAATTCAGATCTGCTTTTAATTAAACTGATATTTTTAGAATTATCCGCAATTTTGAACTCTCAGTTCCTGATGTCATCATTTAATGCTATTTTAATTATGAGTCTCTTTGGAAGGATGTCTATGCTACATCATTCTTGATTAATTAGACATGACTAATCGCTGCCATCTTAAGCTTTCACACACTTATTCCACATCCAAATGCTACCCCTTTCCAAATGACACAATCATTAGCACTTGCAGAAAGATAGGAGAAGGTCAAAATACCTTATTAGTGGAAGATTTCTGGACATTAATATGTAATAGTAATTACATAACATGCACATAAACATCCACACCAGCTGGTGCTATGTGGTCTTGAAATGAGTTTTCTTCCATGGAGCCAGTCTGATAACAGATTCTTTTTCTAATCTGACACGGTTATTTGTGTTTCATTGTCACCACCTCATACTCTTTCTTCTAGGATCACCAGACCATTTTAAGAGCATGGGCAGTTAAAGACTTTGCTCCAAATTGTCCCTTGTATGTTCAGATACTGAAGCCTGAGAATAAATTCCACATCAAGTTTGCAGGTAAGTGGAAGACTGCAGTCATTTGAAGTTAGTGTTTGGCAGTTTGTTTCATGAACACACAAGCAAAGTGAGAATCCCTGGGCATATTTACTACTTAGAAACTGATGAAGAGTGCAGTTTTGTTTAATAATCCACATCCTAGCAATGGCAGAGACTTGCAAGCACTTTTAAAGAATTAATAGTCTCATGCTACATAATATAGAGAGTAGAATTATTTGATGTATAACTACTGAATTACAGATCCAGGCAGGTCTCCAGCTTACTGTACCCATGTCTGTAAGTCATTCCTGTCTACTAAAACATAGTTTTTAAGGGGTGTATGAGAAGATCTGTCAGATTTAATCCAACAAACAATTGAAGGAAAAATCTTCTCATTGGACTGGCTTTTCCAAGTGGTGTGGAAAACATTATTTTAATTACTTGAAAATATTTGGAAAGAGACATACCATTTAATTCTATATCCAGTAAAATGTGTGCCTTAAAAACCACGGCATAAAATGCAAAATGATGTTAAGAAAACTGAAAAAAATCCACTCCTATAAGAGATTACCATCTTTTATTTGACAAACTATTTCTTTGCATTATATATTTCTCTTTCTTTCTGTCTATATCCAAACAGTCACATATGTAAGTACATAGACATACATATGCTTATGTGCAAAAACACACAAATACTTTTGGAGAAATAGCTCTGAAGTAGAAGAGAAGCTTTCCTTTTCAGCTGCAATTTTGAAAATTCAATTTTCTTGAGTGATATTCCAAGGAAGAAAAGATTGCTGATTCATGCAAAAATAAAAACAACTCTATGGAAAAATATTAGTCTCCTCCATCATCCCAGAATGTGATGAAAAAGCAAATTCCAGTGCAGAACAGCTCCAGAGCAACAGTTAAAGCTGTAATTTTAAAAGCTACTGAATTTACCACTGGGTTAGAAAGAAGAAAAAAACCCATCAGTAGCAGTTCTGAAGTTATAAAACTGTAATCTCAAACTATGAGATGGCACAGCAGGGAATAAGGCTCATGCTGTGATGAGAATGATGGTGCTTTTTCATCTCCCCCTTAAAACCACCCAGCACAAACATAATCCCTGCTCCCTAGCCATGGCCACTTTTCTTTATCAGAAACTGTGTTAATTTGTTGTTCCGAATTGCATTTTTAAGAGAGTTTCATTATTCCTAATGGCTTGTCTCTGTAGGAGCTTATATATAACTAGGCTTGTGAAACAGAGGCAATTTTTCATGTCTGTTCTAAGTGTTAGAGAATTTGGACCATATTTTTTAAAAAAACCAAAACAAACCAACAACTAAAAAACCCAGAAGACCTCTTTTGGTAATATTTCCTTCAGTTGAACTTCAGCACCACCAGTGGATGTTACCTCCTGCAAAAAAAAGCACTGATGGAGCCATGAGAACAGTATTTGTTGGCATACATTTTCCTAAGAGGATTCCCCTTGGTATTCATGTCATCCAACACTTCATCATTCTGAAACATGTACCCGGTGGGGGCTGCAGACTACAGACCTGTCCAGAGTGTTTACGAGTAAAATTTGTCCCAACCATCCGGAACATTTTTCTAAGTGCTTTTCCTATTATGATTCAAGGCTGCTTTATTACTGCCTTAATGCAAAAGCTTCTTTTCAATCGGATATTCCTTGAAAAAAATGACTCCTTTCTTCTGGAGGTTTCCCAAAACAATATTGTGCATTTTTACGAACCTGAAATATTCAGTAATAGGATTTTTTTTTTTTTACACAGGTTTAGAGACTACAGCTGTCAAAACCAAAGTTTTTGAATTTAGAAGAAATACAACGAAGTAGTCCTCCTAACTAAAGTTTAACTACATTGAAAATGTGTAAAGCACTGGAAGCCCAGTTTCTCAGCAGCTTTTAGTAGGTTGACCAGTCCTCCTAGATTGCACAAGGCAGTCCTGAAATTCAGACACTGGCTGCATTTTCCTATAGGACAGAAAAGCCTGGTTTTCTGCCTGGAGGTTTTCTGCATCCTGGAGGTTTTCTGCCTCAGGCAGAAACAGTATATAGGAAAAGTAATTGTTATAATGTATTCCCATCCAGTAAACAAGACTTAGACATCCTTCCTCTCTTTAATGAGAGAATCAGAACTGCCAGAAAGTCAGGTGTCCTGATTCCACCTGATGCCAGACACACATCCTTGAATTCTGTACCTTCTGTTATTTTTATATAGTGGATTTTTAACTACTTTGTTTAAAATAGGAACCTACTTACATTGCTACAGTGGTGTGTTTGTCCCAGTAAAGCCCTTTGCAAGTTGAAGGTGCGAACACTTTTAATACACAGCCACTCTTAACACGACAGTTATCAGATGGGCAACTGCCTTATCTCTTAAGCTGATATGCTTTGATTTCTCCTCAGTAATTTCCAATACAAAAATGCCTTGACATGCACAGTTTTTCTTTCAATTATACTGGCAGTTACATTCATAATCTTCCCACTTTTCCTTCAAACACATGAGGCTACAAAAGGCCATGTACCCTTGGTACAAGCTCCTGGCCTTTCATTTCAGCACAAACGGGAAATAAAGTGAAGATTGTCCACAGCAGAGCAATATATTTATGCAATTGAGAGACTACTAAACTCAGTATTTTCTGAGCTAAACTTTTATAACTTTAAACTTCTATAACTTTTATGTGTATGTAGATGTGGATATAGATATATATCTCACCTTCACTTTGGATATTTGGAAATTATATATAATTAGAATTCCAGGAAATGGGAATACATTTTGACGTTCTCTATTTATTCAAAATGCACCCATGAATTAGCACAGATTGAAGTCTGACATCAACCCTTCAGTAGTTTATTTCAAAGAAACATAGTCCAGATTCACCAAAATGGATATTGAATGCAGCTGATGATTAATTTGTCCAATGACAGATAAAAATAGTCTAGAAGTAATGGATGGGCATTTTTCTCTATCTGATCTGGTAGTGGTCACGTTAACTTATCAAACTGACAAAAGTAAGGTTTCTCAGAATAATTGTGCCAGGTCTAGGTCATTCTTACCACATGGCTGCTGCTGCAGGCATAAATCAGTATTTTGAGTCTGTTTTATCATCAGTAACTTTACAGAAACCATAACTCACCCCACTGCATTACTACACCCATTTGAGACAGACTTAGCAACAAAACCTCTGTCAAAATATATTTTCAACAGAAACAGCAACTTAGGGAAATTCTAAATGTAATATTTCTTTAGTATAAACTCAATCCAAATACTTATTTTTCTGGGAAGCTGATTTGACAGATTTAATATTCACTTCAAGACAAACTGCAGTTTCTAGGCTGCTTCGCTGTCACACCGAATGAGTAATTTGCTGATGCTGGTACCTGCTGTCAGGGGACATGACTGATGTCCCAGACCTGAGGAGTGGGAGAGCTGTCATCCAGCTTCCTCCCTGCTCACTTCAGAAAGGAAGCAGCAGATGAAGTTCTGTGTAATCCTCCACAATACAAGCCCTGAGAATACAGAGAAAACACAGTAACGTTCTAGGAGAGCTATAAACTGTCAAATAACTGGAAAAATGAGCAAGGCATTTTTGATCTGCTCTGTGTCTAATACAAGAACTTAACTGCAGAAAGTCAAAGTCTCCAAGAGGTGCAGAAATAGTCCTACAAGCCCAGCTCCAAGGCTCCTGATGTAAAAACACTTGGCAACACCATGTGAATCTCTTACACAGGCACGATTAAGAGGCTGATGTAGGACAGCGATCTCTGTTTGCTGTGTGCTATATTCTTTGGTAACATAATATTTTACATAAACATCTGCCAAAAAAGTTCACCATATATGTGAGAGAGTAGAGTGCATCTGGAGCATTTAAGTTTCAGTTCTCATCTGCATTGTGCCATCCATGATTGATTAATTTCCATTTCTATATATTTAGGTCAGCATGAACAACTGGGTTCAAGCACAAGATCTGAAATGACAGATGATGAAGCCATTACCCTGTGTATTTTTTTCTTGTATTTTCAAAATGTTTTGCTACAATATGACAACATTCCAAACAAAAAAAAGGGGGAGGTTATTTGGTAAAATCCTATACAAATTAAAAAATAGGGAGAATTCTCTTTCAGTGTCAGGAAGTTGGTATTCACTTTCATAAATCTTTGCCATCTTACTAATGGTAATGGACTGCAAATATTCCATTCAAGCAGTAGTCTATGCCTTACCCTCTCAAAATCTCTGGTTTGAAATTCAAGTAGGTTTATTAATGGCATATGGTCAGCTAAAAGAACATATTTCTATCTGAAATATTTTCTGCAGGAAATATTTAATTGCTATAGCTGAAATATATTTACAGGAGGAGAAATCTCATTTTGTTCTATATTTGACAGTGTCTTTTTATAACTAAATTCATCCCTTCCCTATGACATTTAAATAGGCCCTGATCTTCAGAAAATGGGAGAATTAATTTCTCCATTCAGTAGTAAATGATTCTGTTACTGAAAAGCTTCTAGATATTTCAAAATAAAAGGAACAGAGAAGGCATACGAAATATGCCTTCACTTTTATTTTCAGTAAATGTCATGCTTATAGCTATACTATAAATTCTGTCAGGAAAGCAACTTAGAGAGGCAAGGTGGTTCTAAGGATTTCAGTGACACCGGTGAAACCAGAAGCAGACGTACACAGTTCAGGTCAGGGTGGGGAGGTTATTTGCCTACCTTTACTCAGCAATTTTCATGTGGCCTGTTTTGATCAGCAGCTGCACTACTTGTAATATTCTTTCTGATCAGAAGCAAATTCTGCTCCCATTGAAAGAACCAAACACTAAATACAGAGGGGAAAAAACTGACTTAGTATTAAATGCCTTCATGATTTTACAAAACCTATCTGACTTTATGTTTCTACACTGACAAGAAGTTACAAGTTTTGTGCTTGTCCCTTTTTACAGCCATTTCAATACTGTCACAGGTATATGTGAATCACATTAAAGAATAATTTCTATTTCCTTTTCATGCCATCAGCAAGCACTGGAGGCCATTTATCTGTGATCTGGATTTAGAACAGTAGCCATCCATGTCAGACAGCATAGATAGGGAAAATCATACACAGCTGATTTCCAAGGTTCAAGCACAAGATGAAAATTTTGGGCCAAATTTCGATTGATCCATCTTCACCATTTCCCTAGACAAGGAAGTGATAATTCTGTGCAATTGAAAGTATTTTTGTAAAATAATATATATCCTTCTTTTTTTTTCCCCTACAGATCACGTTGTGTGTGAAGAGGAATTCAAATATGCTATGCTAGCTCTAAATTGTATATGCCCAGCTACTTCTACATTAATCACTCTGCTGGTTCATACATCTAGGGGACAGTAAGTACATACTTCCATAAAAAAGCCCAAAACAACTTGGAAAACTCATAGTTGATATTCTTTGGAAAACCGCTTACCCTGAATTCCCATGTAACTACAGTTTTAAAAAAGAAAATGGAACTTTCTGCACAATAAAAGCATCAAAATGCCTTACTCAAAGCAGTATAATTTTGAAGAGAACACCCCCTCCCCCAGGATTTAAGTTGCATGCTGTTGTGCCACTTCCACAATATGAAAGTAGATTGAATCACAAAAGTTCCACTTAAGAGCACTAACAAGTCCTAAGAATATCTAATTTAATATGTTAATTTGAAGACTGTTTCAATGAACTCAAAAAATGGTTTTTTGATAACATATGGTATTTGCTCCTCTGTGCCTGCACACAGACACGATTTTTAACATGACTGCACGGCTTCAAGGGGTGCAGAATTATGGTGCCTCTGCAGAACAGCAGAACTCTGAATTCACTAAAATAATTTTACCACGTCTGGTGTATCTCTGTTATGCTGTATTCTTGGAATAATAAGGTATTCTTGATTAAAATGTTGTAGGCACGCAGATGCATTAAAGAATAAATCCCAAAATCCATCTGTAGAAATGGAATAGCTGCATATACACTGCACAAGTCTTGTAAAAACACTAATTTTTTGTCAAGTAACCATGAACCCAGTATATATATATTTAGAAGCAGAGTTATTTAACCTTCTGTATGACATTTCTAGTATTCCCTTTTGCCCAGAATGGGGAAAACAAATTCTTTGTAGAACTTTTACTACTGAGAACAGCAAATGCCAAGATTTTAACGGCACTGTCTGCACTAGAATCTCCTAATAAGAAGACAACAAAACATTGTTTTGATACCTGCTGAGCACCATGGTGAAATACATTTTTTACTTGCCTACCTTTCATTCTGTGACATGCACAGAATACAGAGCCTTTTCCAGTTATTTCATATTACATGCACATAAAAGAAGAGCACTGTTCCTAACAGTCAGAGAACTTTGCATCAGCACAAAACCAAACACACAAAAGGGAAATGTTTTCTGCTGTACTTCGGAACTTCAGCATTTCATTTTTTAACCCAGTCATATTGATCATTTACAGATTCCCAACTATGATGCAAAGTAACTGTCAGAGAATTCAAAGTGCTTAGATTTCTTTTGAAATCAGAATTAATGGATGTGACCAGCATAATAAAAGTAACTGTTTTCTACTCTGGTCATTGGATACTAGGAGCAAAAAAAAAGTTTTTGCACAAATAGTTGTAACATTACTTTGAATCCAGAAGGATTAAAGTAATGTGTGTTTCTGTAAGAATGTACAATGTGTGTTTCTGTAAGAATACTCTTCTGTATTTATACAGAAAGACTGAAAAATTGAAAATATCTAGTTATTATTTATCTACTGTAGTCAGCACTCTTCAGAGCATTTATTCTCAGACAGAGAATGTCTGTACCCCAGACATAAAACTGCTTTGGATTGGACTAATTTATAGTTCAGAGGGATTTTTTTGGCTTTTCTAGATGTTTTTTGTTGTTGAACAAGAGGTAAATTAACTACTAATTGTTAAAATAGGTTAAATTACCTTTATTTATGCATATGAAAGATGAAGTCATATGAACAGTTGAGTTTGGCTAAGTAAAAAGATGAAGTGAAAGCAGATTATTTAAACTACAAATTAAAATCTTAACTATACCTGTATTTATAAACCAAACCAAATACTAAATTAGATCTACACAATATAGAAAACTATGAAAATAATGTAAATAATTTGTTCAATAGACTTCCAATGTTAATAATGAACTGCTTTCCTTTACATTGGTTCCTGTTTAGTTATCCTTTTATTATTGTGTTTGCTATTAATACCTGCATTAAACCTTCTGTGGGACTCAAGTTTTAAATACCTGTTAAGGAGGTGTAAATAATCCTGTTGTCTTCTCAGCTGTTCATGGAATTCAAAACTTTAGTCTGTAAGACATCAAAATTCTACCTCAAATCTTACTTATAATCTCATTATTGATCTTAATTATTAATCTTAATATTTATATTTAACTGTTATCTCATTATCTAAAATAGCAATACAACTCTATTAGGGTTTGTTTGATGATACAAAATATTGGAAGAAATAACCTTTCTGACTTGAAGTTAATGTGATCTTTACAGTACAGCCCCATGGGAAGCTTTCAGACAACTCACTGGAACCAAGCAGACATTAAACAGGTGACCATTTCATTTTAGGGGGAAAATATTCTGAAATTACATTGCTCTATACTTAGTACACTGTTCGTACTGGTGCAACAAAAATGGTTTACTTATTTCTATCTTGAGAGAAAATGTTTTCCTGAGGAGGGTGGAGAAACATGGTAAATTGAAGAAAAATAGAAATTGTGTTAAGATATTGAAAATGTATAAATGAGCATAAAGCAGGATGTCCCAATATCTTGAGATCCTCACTCAAGTGGCAAAACACAGAACACACTTGTCAGTTCTGTGACCTGTCTGCACATGTGTGTGTATATACATCAGTTATCTCCAGCAAAACTCATGCAGGCAGAACCTTGTTTCCACATGAAACGTAATAAAGAAGATCCCAGGAGCTCCAGGGCTCCAAGTTTTGGGGTTGCTGAGGTTTGGAACATTTCCACTAAACTGTCTGCATTAAGGGCAGCAGCTGCACAGAGGAAAGGATGATCTGCTTTGTCATTTGTTTTCTTGCGCTAGAGAAAAGGAGCTATGTACTTGTAATAGTCTGCAAGACATAGGAACCAAAAATACCCAGAGGGTAAAGATGACTGATAAGCAAATGCAGAAAATCTCTCCTACAGATAAAATGACCAAAGACAAATGACTCTTTCCTACATAAGTTGTCATTAATGATATTCAGACAGGAACCAGAGAGTCTGCCACAAAGCATGTGAAGAAACTGTCTTTATGAATAGAAAGAGCATGCTGCTGGTTTTACCTGTCATCTTCAAACTGCCATGGATCTACTTATTATGGTGTGAATTTAAAGTAATTGAGCCGTCTCTCTCCTGATATTAAAGTACATACTCTTATATGTCTATTACTTAGCAGAAAATGCTCTTTAATACATTAAAATAATCGTTGTACTTACATTACCAAGATTTGACCTCAAATATTTCTTTCAGATTAGCCTATGGGACATTTTCCATAGACATTTGTAGTTTCTATTGGCAAGAAATACCATTCTGAGTAATAAGAATTTTACATTAAGTGTTAAATTTTTCTCTTTATGTTTCAGGGAGAGTCAGCAATCACCAGAACAATGGCAGAAAATGTATGGCAGATGCTCTGGTAACGAAGTGTATCACATTAACCTGGAAGAAAGTACTTTTTTTGCTGAGTACGAAGGGAAGAGCTTCACATATGCTTCTTTCCATGCACATAAAAAGTATGTTTATTTTCCTATCAACCATTAAAAGTTCCAAGAAATAATTCCTTGTTTTGCCTGCAACGTAGCTCTGCACTAAAGGCATGGCAGTACACATTACTCTGTTTCTGGGTTTAAATATCTGACCTCTAATATGGATATATTTCTGTGAGTTAGAGCTGGTCAGGTAAAAGCTTATGTTTGTTCTGTGCAGCCCACCTCAGTCTAAGAGAATAGGATGTAAAGGATATAAATGATAAGCTGGACAACAAGAAAAAAAAAAGGCACCTTAGAGGGGTTTTCCTAGAACACCAATCCTTTCCCAAGTCCAAAATAATCTAGAAAAGAATGGGTGGGAGGGTGTGAGGTTTTTATTTATTTAAGACTCAGCTGGAAATCTGGCTTCCTTTGTAGCATGTTCATTTTATGGAAAATGTTCAATTTAAAAGTGGCCCATGGCACATTCTGATGATTGTTGAAACATAAAACTCTTTTTTCTGTTAGATGATAACATACCTGCTTTAAGGTGTAGATGGTGCATCATGTATCCAGTGCTGCTCTGTGAGATGAACATACAAAATAAACACAAATCATGTATGTTTGTATATATTTGATAAAATAAGCATTTATCAAACCCTAAATGCTGGGTTTATTCTCATATTTAATCAAGGAGAGAAAGAGGGTTTTTTGCTGTAATTCCTTATTTTCTATCACTAATCAAATACATTTCTAAGAGTGATTTGTGAAATTGTAAAAATGAATTATGAAAATGGTTTCCATTACTTATAAATAATGGAACAATTTAACATGATTAATAATTTTTCGTATCATGTATCCATTTTTATACCCAT
The DNA here is from genome assembly GCA_014706295.1 of Lycocorax pyrrhopterus obiensis. NCBI lineage: Eukaryota > Metazoa > Chordata > Aves > Passeriformes > Paradisaeidae > Lycocorax > Lycocorax pyrrhopterus. The sequence goes on from JACSVZ010000013.1 coordinate 23,143,007, forward strand.
ATTTTCCCAAAAAGGACTATTCATCTGACAGAAAAAATCAACTAGAACAACATTAGGAGAATATTATGGGCATTACAAAAAACACTCAACTGCCTAGGAATTCATGAGCTCAGAAAAACTGCTTGATTTGAAGTGGCCTATTTAGCAGAAAACATTTTTCAAACATCTTTGTCATCCAGAAAGCTTCAAATGTTCACAATTGTGCAAAGAATAAAAATATACCTGAGGTTCATTTTTGACAATGGAAATTCTGGTGTTTGCAGGACTATGCAAAGTGAACCATGCCTTTCCTTTTCTAATTAAGGTTTGGAGTCTGTCTGATTGGTGTTAGAAAGGAAGATAACAAAAACATTTTGCTGAATCCAGGTCCTCGATATATCATGAGTTCTACAGATATATGCTTTTATATAAATATCACCAAAGAAGAGAATTCTGCTTTTAAGAAGCAAGAAAAGCATAGAAAAAACCATGAATCAAAATTATCTTATCATGGAGCTTCTAGGTTACCAGTACACAGTATAATAGCCAGCATGGGTAAGTAAAAAAAGAATTAGAAATTACAGCATATTCTTATCTAATGAGTAGTACATTTTAAAGCAACTTCCTAAAATTTTAACAAACTATAATCATGTATAGAAAGAATTAATATAAAAAAAATTTAACATTTTGCCTGATATTAAAAAAAAAAAAAAACAAACACAGACAAACCAACAACAAAAAACCCAAACAAATGGAATTGGGATCTCTTTTTCTTTTACTTGACAATGTGGAATTAAACTACTTAAGACTGGTATAAAAAAGTAATAATGAAGCATATGCAAAGCAAAACAACCGGGTAGATCACATGAATACTTCTTTGGCATTCATACCTGATTGTTTGTAAGAAGTTTTCTTGAGCTTCTTTAATTTAAAAAACACCATTAGTAAAATCTGCAGGTTGTTGATGCATATAAATATGGACTCATTATATAAGGTATGATTTTAAAGAGGTAGTTAACAAGAATTCATAGACTAATTGTCAGGAAAAGTGCTCCTTTCCTCGAGCACTGTTTAAATATTTGTTTTATTTTAATGGAATAAACGCCATCAGCATAGTGTTGCTGTCAAGCCCTTTGCCATGCAGTCAGGGAATCCCCACTAATTACAGGAATCTCATTAAAATGTTCTAAGCAGCACACTGAGGAAATGTTTTCCCTTGCCCTTAGGGACTGTGGCCATCGATTTACAGGACACCGGGTGCCGCGGGGCCAGCGGGGCCACCCTGGCCCTTCCTGCCGAGGGGGGCAAGGAGGGCAGGAGGCCCAGCATAGCCCCGGTGCTGGAGGTTGCAGACTCCTCCTCCCTTCACACGTGTGACCTGCTCAGTGACCAGTCAGAGGATGAAACCACTCCATCGGATGATGAAGTCTCTGCAGGCTTAGAGTACGTACAGTAAATGGAAAATAACGTGAAAAGTTAATACTACACAAAAAGCATCAGTAATCTTTTTTGACATGCAGATCAATCTGAGGACTTGTAGGAAGCAAGTCCCATGAAGCCCAATTATGGAATTATTCCCTTCTAGGAAATGCTAGCAGAATGCCATAAGCCTATGACAGATTAACTCTTCCATTTGCTGGAGATTTTCTCCTTGCAGTTATAAAAGCTTTAGTGATGTATTGCAATCCATTCATAGCATATTTCATACCCATTTTTTTTTACTTTCTGTAATTACTAAGTCAGCACTCAACAAAGTTGTAAACAGATAAGTACACCTGTCATGAGAATGCAGCGATAATCAGATATCCAACAGGCTTTTTTGAGTGCTGGGGCTGGGTGTGTGATTTCAAAATGCAGGAATGACAAAAAAGCAGTATGGGACAAAATTATCACATCTAATTCAAAATGCTTGTTAGTGTGTTACTGAAAGTAATGATGCATTATTCAGATAAACCCAGAAGATTCAATCCTGCTGTGCAGATGAGGAATTATGTTTATCAGGATTGCTGACGGGGTGTTAAAACTGAAATACACAATTAAGCCAGTGCCTCAGCCAGCAGAGTTTCCCATCTCCACCAGTGACAAGCATGAGATGCCCCAGGGAAGACTGTCAAACTCCAGAGAAAAAATTAATAGGACAAGTAATCTTAAAGGTGCAGACTGAAACACCAGGATTTAAAAGGCCTCTTGAAAAAAAAAAATAAGGTCAATTAGAAATTTCATCTCATTGGGTAGAGGATTTGCCATTTAGAATTTATTTCAGCCATTTTGAAAGTATGTTGTTAAAGCAAAAAGGTAATGACTTCACTCATTCTTGGTAAGTGTTTGAAAAAAAATTGGAGAAGGAAGAGCAGAAGTACAGTTATTTCTGTTTTCTTTCCTTCCTTATTTAACTTAAAAGTTTCCAGTTCAAAACACTATGACAGCACACTATGATACAACAGACTATTATCAAAAACCCAAGCAAAATTCCTTCAGCCCTCAAAAGCATGGCAGCTTCCACTAAGTTCTGTTGAATTGGCTGCAAAATACGTTCGTTTGACCTCTATTAAACATAGTTCATTTTGTGTACTTGACTCTAAAACTTGGACATATGTATAAACATCCCATAAAATACTTGTGTAGTCAGCTGTGTTTTGGTAATTTGCTATACTGAAAAATGTTTTTTTTCTATTTTAGGTATGCCAAAGGCTATCCTCCTTACTCTCCTTATATTGGAAGTTCTCCCACCTTTTGTCATCTTCTACATGAAAAAGTCCCCTTCTGTTGTCTAAGACTAGATAAGGTAAAGGGGGTGTCTGTTACTGGATAACCTCTGCATTCTCATTTGTCTGTTGCATCTGAGCAGAGCTAAATTCTGATTCTCCTTAGAGATGAAGTTTGTGCAAAATTTGCTATAATATTATATTTTTTCCTCACCAAGTGTTTATGTCTAACCAGGTCTGTATTGGGTCATCTGATGCAATATTCACATGCACTGAACTTGTTTCTTACTTTGATTTTAGGGATGCCAGCATAACTACTATGAAGATGCCAAAGCCTACGGATTCAAAAATAAATTGATTATAGTTGCAGCAGAAACTGCTGGAAATGGCTTATATAACTTTATTGTCCCACTCAGAGCTTATTACCGACCAAAGAAAGAACTAAACCCCATTGTATTACTGCTGGATAATCCGTAAGGAGACTTTTTTCCCCCCTCTGCTAAGTTTTAAACTCATTTTACCATTACTTCAATAGATGACCACTTTTCACGTGGCCAGCTGAAAATCAAAAACATTATGGCATGCTTATCTTTGAGAAAAGTTAGTGACAAAAATCATACCCTATGGTCACTGTCTTATACAAAATTGACCTTTTACTGACTGCAACTGGCCATAGTAAACTTAAATGTCCTTATTCTTCATGCCAATGTTTCAGCTAAGTTTTTCTTAAAATTACCACCAAAATTGTGAATGTTACTGCTAAAATTAAGTAACTTAATAAACACTGTAAAAAGCAAGCTGTGTAACAGTTTCACAGCTATGTGACAGCACTAACCTACTTAACACAATGCACTTACTGGCCTCGACCAGTTAGGGATATTTTTAATAACTCTACACTCAAAGATAAACAGTTCTTTAAGCCAAGAGGACACCCACAGACACACTTTGTCTAAAATTATTTAAAGCCATGGATGAAAATTAAAACCTGCAGTATTGTTGTTACTTTTATATCTGTCTGCTGATGGCTGGGATTTTTCGCATTTCTTGCTTTTAAAATTTCAGACAAATTTGTCTCTGTCAAGACTGGTTCATTTATAATCTGATCATGAATTTGTTTTTTTTCTTTTTTTTTTGCAAAACTTTGATACAGCTCAGCTACTTAAAATCACAGTTTGAAGACACAGAAACAGAGGTGAACTGTACACAGAAAAGTAGAACAAGCTAAGAAAGCAAAAATGTCTTGTAGGTTGTGATTCCAGGGCTGACACTTCCCTTTGCATAGATCTGTTCCAGTTTAAGTGATTTTTTTTCTACAAAAGCCTGCTGTGAAGTGTCCCACTTTGCCTCAGGCAGCTCCTTAGTCACCTGTGTTTGCACAACAGAAGGTTTTTATGTAGGTATCATGGTATGCGGTGACTTACACAAATTGAGAAGCCTAAATGAGGCTGAATCACTTCCACTGGCAGCGTGAGAGCAAAGCCATGGGCACATGGGGCCCTCTAGTGCCAGCTTTTTTTGTCAGCACAGTGCCCTACTTCACACACTTCAATGCTGTCGTGACACTTCAAGGCTAAACCCACTTTTGATTGATTAATGTGAAGTAAAAGCTCTGCTTGCTAATTAAACCAACACCCTTAGTGTTGTCTCCCTCTATGCAGCGTTTGCAGTGACTCCTCTGAAAGGTAGGCTTGAAAGCAGTAGGTGTCACAAAACCCAAATGATGATTTGATTTCCACATTTTAATTAAGAATCCTTGATGCTTATTTTAAGTCCTCCTAAGGCATGCATTGGAGTATAACTTGGTAGCGTGTCCTTGACATCACTCATTCATTCTAATATTTGGAACTGTCCTGTGCCATAACATTTCTGATTTTAGAGATGTGTTTATTAATACAAGCATGTTAATTCTGATCATTATGATCACAGCAAACTGTTGATTCACAGCTTTCTGAAAACCTATCTCCTGCTTAAACTGATATTATAATGCCAAAGTTTAAAAAAGTCATTTTTTTTAAGAAAACCCCAAACTACCAGTTGATTGAAATATTTTAGAAGAGATGCTGCTGTTGTGATACTGTGTTTCATTTTGTAATTCCATCTGCTGCTCAGGCCAGATATGCATTTTCTGGATGCAATCTGTTGGTTTCCAATGGTTTACTACATGGTGGGCTCTATCGACAAGTAGGTGAAATAACTGTTAGAAAACGTAACTTTGTAGTCTCAGTGGTTTGTTGTGTGTATTGTCACTGCATGTTGTAGTGTGTGTGTGTTGTAGCTGGAGATGAGCTTTTTGCATGCATAGTCTGTGTCTGTGTGCTGTAATCTGGGATTTCAAATTTCTCATTTATAAAGGATCTCATCAGTGAAAAGCATGACAGGGAGCACAGGTTAATATCTTCAAAAACATAAGATTAACAGTTATTTAGGTGAGTTCATATGTTTCTACAGATGAACAGATTATAGCCCTGATTCTAGTGTCAGTCTGTGCCAAGTTATAACTTGTTGGAATTCATTGACTCAGGTTTTGTAAAGATAGCTACAGAATGTAAACAGTCTCGAATGTGTCCAACAGTCTTCATCTTCCACTACTTAAATTATCACTTACTCCTACATTTCTGTCTTCACCTCTGCTAATATATGTTTATGTATACAGGTTTAGCAACAGAAATTTCATGTAAAAATCAGGCAGAAACAAGAGAAGAGCAAGGACTCAGGAGTATTTTAGCAAACTCCTCTGTGTAGAGTGTAAATGGAAAGAAAACTCTTTGCTTCACTACATAGTGGATACTGAATTGGGGCTGCAAGTCCATAATATTAAAAATCAAAAAACTTATTGCTTGCTTATAAGTGATACAGTTACAGATTTACCTTGGTGGTACCAAAGTCCTTGTGAGGTTTATAAAGAGTCTACAGAAATGTTTTTCACTTTACATTTTTCCTCTAAAGCAAGAAAGGGTCACAAGTTATTAATATCTACTGCTTTCTTAATTCTTAATTCCATAATAGTTATCAAAAGAACTCATAGTGGCAGAACAATTAAATGTATACTCAAGAAGGAATACTCAAAGTATTCAAAGTAATTAGTAACTGAGATGTTAACCTGTTTTATTAATGTGGAAAATTAAACTTTGTTTAAATTTTTGTTTAAATTTGAGTTATTTCAAAATGGAAATCAACAAATGCCTCCCTGATGGTGTTTTGTTGTTCTTTTAGAATTGAGTGCATTAAAAAAAATGAAGCATGTAGTCTTTGAAATAAGTGATTGTTCAGAATTCAAAAGTTCAGTCATACCAGCATGAACTTCTGCATCTTTTCTGACACGAAAATCACTTTAATTCACGGTGCAATAAGCAACCATAGTTTGTAGAGGGTTTTTTTGACATCTATTTTCTATTTTAATTAGATACTTGAAAAAATACAGTTCATACATATTCCCTGTGTTTTCCTCAACATGTTTTTAAATCATGTACAACTAATAGATCTGATCAACTATAGATAAGAAATATATTGTAAAATACGCAAATTTCCTTTTCTTATTTAAGAGGTATAAAACACGTTCCCAAAGTACCACCTACTACCTGCAAGTATCTGAAGTACTTATCATTTGGTCACCAGCAATGAAATGTCATCATCTTAGAGAGAAAACCACCAAAAGAATGACTCTCATTTACCATTCTCTTTTTGTTAGAAGTAGATGGGTCACAGAAAAGCAGCTTTACCAAAACTCATAGCAGAGATGCACTTCATCAAAATATGTCAAGTAGTAGGTACCTATCCCCCAGTCCTTGGGTAGGATTTGAGATCTGCAACTGAACAGATTTCACAGTTGTGCAGAAATCTAGTCAATCTTGAGAAACCTTTGGCTAGAGGTACATGAGAACTAGAATTATAATACTTCTACATTAGCATTTTTCAAATTCTCCACAAGCCAGCCGAATGTAACTGCTAAAATAAGAACAGCTGTTGAGCTTATGAAACACTGAAATGCAAAAAATCTGGGTATTTCAGAATATGCTGCTATTTTCAGGGATCAACTGAAAGTCTGAAAAAGTAGAAATACAAATTACTCAGAAAAAAGTTTGGACTTCTACTTGTGCACTGCAGTTGTTGGCAGAGATCATATAAAATCAGTTTTTCTTTTGCTGTACACAACCATCAGTGATATTGCACAGGTTCAAAAATAATTATATATATTCTTCCAAAATAAGTTGTTAAAAAAACCCACCATGTTTGTCAGAAAGTGCTGGGGGTCTGTGGGAAATGTTGTTGTTAAAACAGCTGAAACATGCTTCATTTTGGAGACAAAGCTGCAAGGCATGATGAGAACTGTAACTCAGCTGTCTGGGAGTGTTTTCTGTGGTTGGGCTTCACACAAACGTTGTCCAGCTGTGCACAAAGTTCTGCTGCTCTGCAGCTGCTCCCAAAAGCATCCTGAGAACACTCCAACTAATTTATTAACATTTTGAAACCAAAATAAAACTGTGGGAGAGAGCAACTCCGAGCATTTATTTGGGTTTTTCTATTGTCAGAAGTAACTGCAATGGAGCAATTTCTTGCAGTGGATAAGGCCAAAGTCTTCCCAAGTAACTGCTGAAGGCTTATTTAAAAAAATTGAAATAAATGTATCATTAACAAAAAGAGAGGGACTGTAACAACCTACTGAAGTAGATTCTGTATTCTATTCTACCAATTAATTCAGATGTTATCCTTGATTGTATTAGAAATTATGATGTGTAGCTGATCTGCAGATGCCAACCATGGCTAATCGTTCAGGTGTTCCATATTTAAGTTGCTTGTTTCTTTCTCCCTCTTTCTCTTCACAAAAGCCTAGATGACTTATTAAGGTGTGGGGTCACCTTTGCAGCTAATATGGTGGTGGTGGACAAAGAAAGCACCATGAGTGCCGAGGAAGACTACATGGCAGATGCCAAGACCATTGTGAATGTGCAAACCCTCTTCAGGTGAGGCATTTTTGCAGCCTATCTACACATCCTCATTAATTGTGAAATACTTGATACCTTTTGTGAATAAGAAATTATTCTTTTTTTTATTCTACTTAAGTCTTCCCTTGCATGAATTTGTGTCTTACATAGGCAAACGTTTTCCCACCCTGCTTAGCAATTCACTTAGAATCCTGAGGTATTCTCCTGAAAGCTCAGATGAAATGCTTTGCATCCCAAAACCGGATGGTCATTTTAAAAGGCAGCTGCCAGGTTTACAGGAAGGAAAATAAAGTTACTCTTGAAGACTTAGCACAAAAGGTAGTTGAGGAAAGAAAATTCACAATAATGCCAAAGCCCATTTGCAAAGCAGATCCCTGTAATGCTGAAAGGTAAGCAGTGCATCACTATGAAGTTAGTAGCAAGTGTTCACATTTTGAATATTTAGTTTTGCACAAAAGTTAAGTTTTTATATATATGCAACATTACAAATGACAGCAACGTGGTAAGAGTCATGAGAGTATAAAATGATCAGTCTAGTAAAGAGGCTGAGGAGGCTGTGTTGAAAAGCAAAACACTGAGATTTGCTGTTCCTTCCAAGAGCTCTCCTCATCAAAGCTTTTGTGTTAAATATCTTTGTTCAGTAAGTATGAAAAAATGTGTCACTTTGAGCAGAGAAAAATATTTGCTTAATAAAAACACCCAAAAAATCTCACACAAAACACACTACACAGTCAGCTACAAAATGCCTCCCTGGTTTGGGGCTTAAGCCGAGCACTTCCTGGTGTTCATTCTAGTAAGACCTGGAAGAAAACTGAGTATCATTCAGCACTGCTTTTACTGCAATTACCTGTCTTCTGTGTCAAGCCTTCACAAAAAGACTGGAGAGAGGTGCACAGTAAAGGACCTTTGAATCCTTCAGTGGTTTAGAAAACTGAGCTCATTAAAATACAAGTATTTCAATGGAGCTTTTTTGTAAACACAGATCTGTGAGAATGCAGTTAAACACTGTTTGCATTTTTGCATGTGCTCAAAAGAAGCAAAATCTACAATGCACAAGAAACTTTAGTTCTACCAGGCAGTTTCTGAAGTGGTACCTGATACTTGCACAGGTCTGTTTCGTACTCACACCTACGAAATTTGGGTTGAATCTATAATTGAACTTTATCTGTGCATCGCTCAGATCCACTCCTAACCATACAGTGCTAGGGCGTCTCACTGAGGTTTTTTACACACATCAATTTTTCAGAAATACATTTTACCCCCAAATGGAAAAAGGAGTTGTATCAAAAATAAAACTTGCAACGTTCCAATTGGTTTTTCCCATAGTTGTGCTCTACTTTGTAAAAGATCCTAATAGGAAACTACACACCTTAGGTATCCAATTAGATGTTCTGTACACTCCTTTAGTTGTCTTGCACGATGTTTGCAACTAGATGGCAGCTTTAACTCATGTACAAACTCTGGTTCAGTATTAACACTGCGTATTTACAATCAAAGTAAATTAAAACAAATATCTTGGTTTAAGACTTAGCAACACTTTTTCATAAAACTTTATAAACTTTCACAAATAGTGTATTGCATAAATTTTTTTCTATTTTTTTCCCTAGAACATGTACAAAAATGTCACTGCATTTTTTATATTATATAAAAGTTGTAGAAATAAGTAAGCTTTGGGAAGAGGCATAAGGTAGTGGCATTTACCTGTTGTACACAATAAACTACACTCATTGCACCAAGGTAAATAGTTTTGTAAATGACCTTTAAAAATATATTGAAAGCTTTTTCATCACTTATTAATAGCTAATAATATCAGAAACTAATGAAGAAAAGACTGAACATGGTAGAGGGCAACAGCATTTAACACAAACTGTAGTGTTAAAGAGCAATTTTAAACCACTGGATTTAATACATGCTGTTCTCAATGATATCACATCACTGAAGAAGACTCCACTTTAGTCTCACCACGTGAAATCCTTCAGAGGATACAGGCTGATCTAAACATTCCTGATGTGAGTTACTCAGGCCTGAAAAAGCCATGTGAGAGTGCTGCAGTACTGTTTGGCCTAGGCTGGCAGTTCTCCTACACCTGTTCTGACATTATTCCCCGATTTACATAAATTAGCAATCCTGCTTTGGCAGGAGAGTGTGCTCCCCACCCTGGAAGCCAGATGCATTGTTTATAAGGACAGGGTTATCAGCACCTTTAGGGCTAGAAGCTGTGCCATCCCAATTAAAACTGTGACATAGCACTAGCTTGTCTGACATAGTTAGGAAGTGTGACTCGAATGGGCACACTGCTTAAAAATAAAAGGAGAAATTAATAGTCTTGGACTATGCCTTAAGATGCTTTTCACTTTTTAAAATGAAATGGGAAGCCAACCACTGAGTCCCTGCAGACAGGTGTGAGTCCACTGTTGCGGTGAGGAGCAACGCAGAGTCCCCAGGCAGGCGCAAAGGAGAGCCCTTTATTGCAGAAACCCGGCCTTTTTAAGCACTTAGCCAGTTATCAGTTTACATCATTTTGAAGCATAACAAACATAATTCAACCAACCACCACACACCACAATGTGGACACGCGACAGTCACACATGTTTTTCTACCCCCAATTCAGCTGTGTCTCTTTCCCACAGTCCTTTTCTACTTAGCCAAAGTAACAGGCCTGAGCCATGATTCTACAAAGGCAACAAGGCCTTCATTTTACAAGGTTTTACCTATGTGCAACAAGTCCACCTCAGAAAAGCAGTGCGTTTCCTCAGGCAGTAGGGCTGTACTACTATAAAGTTTGTTAGCTAACCTCTTAAAGGCTGTGTTTCAAATCCTGCAGGAAGCCTATTGCCAGCAGTACACCTAACAGGTCGGTATTTTGGCTGGTACCTAGCTGTCAGCACCAATTTAGAGATAAACCAAACGAGCTGCTATGATGGCATTGCATTGCTTGTCTGATTTCCAAATAACCAGTCCAACAGCAAGCCGTGACTTCCATCAGGCTAATGGGGCTTTCTCTGCCCCATCCAGTCCTTTCTTACTAGAGTGGGGTAGAAGAGAGGGATCTTTGCCCAGAAGGAGCCTGCTCCAGTGCTGAAAGCTGGCAGGCAGTGTGCCTTACTCCCAGGGCAAGAAGCAATCTGTCCCTGACTACCTGGAGAGTAATTTCCCCTAGTTCCGCTAAAAGGCACTCGTAAGTAAAATATTTTACCAATACCAGTTTTGAAACTGATTTCCTAATATAAATCAGTTTTCATACCTCAGTGATAAACTAAACCATCTTTAGGAGAGACATAGCAGCCTGCATTTTCTCCTGTAGTTGTGTATATTTAATCATGAGATAAGCTTTTAATTTCCTAATTCTGAATTCTGTAGTGTTACTTTTCAAATATAATATGGGATTAACACATATTGGCAGACAGTCTGGATATACATTTCCTCACATTTAGGCTCTGCTTGACTTGCCAATTCAGTGACGTTTCTCCCTGCAAAAATGAGGGAAAAGGACAAGACTTGCAAAAAGGTGCACTGAATTCCATTTGACACTGACTTACTAAACCGTGCTTCCATGAAAACTGAGACAGAAGCCACATCAATGATGTAATTAGTACTACAATTATCTATTGCCAGGTATAGATAAGTACCCTTGGGATCAGCAGAAGAGACTACAAATGTACATCTCATTTTCTGACACAAATCTGTAGATTATAATAATGAGTTCTATTCCAACTTGTTTAGTATTTAAATAGCATAAACTATGATTTTCTTTCAGTTTCTTGGAGCCCTGAGTGCTGAGGAGGGGCTCTTTAGTCTGCTGCTTGAAAATCTGTGTAATTCAGCCAGTTCACAGTTGAGCTTTCTTCACTGCTTTTTGTTACTGGAAGCCTGAATTGGTGTTAAGTTATAAATATTTTGTATATGTAAATATTTCAAAGTGAGAACATAAGTATACATAAACATACATTTTCTCAGCAACTCCCACAAGTGTCACTTTTCATCTATATTGCTCAGACTGTAGTCACAGCATACAAACAGACCTCAAGAAAGAAAAATCAACTGGAAAGGGTACATAAATCAGTAGTAGCTTGCATGCGACCAGCTACTAAGTGCAAGGTTTATATTTTTGCATTTTTTGTTGTTTCCTACAGATTTGTGATATTGTAGCAATCATTAAATAAAACCTCTGATAATGAAATTAAGTGGTTTCTTTCTAGCATTTAAGTATTTAGTGAGCTCAGTGTGTGCTTCTTTGTGAATTCTACAGAGAATGTGTTGTAGTTTGCTCTGCTGTTGGAGCAGCATTTCACTGGGCCCAGGCACACCACAGGTTTCAGGGACTTCATTAAAAACATGGACACGAGCACAAGCTGTAGCTTTATGTAGAGCCTTACATTTGTGAATTGTTATAATTACAAGTATAACCACTACATTCTTTTAAAATGCAGGTTGTTCTCCAGCCTAAGCATTATCACAGAACTAACTCACCCAGCCAACATGAGATTCATGCAGTTCAGAGCCAAAGACTGCTATTCTCTTGCTCTATCCAAATTGGAAAAGGTAAGGAAAATTGCCTCCCCCCACCCCCAATTTAAATGTTACAATTTTATTATTTTTTCTAATTTTGTAACAATGCTTTCAAAACAAGTGGAAACAGTGAAATGATTTATGGTTGTAGAGCTACTGTAAAAGACAATTTTTTACCCTCATTTAAGAATAAAGTTTGATTTGATTTCATCACTTTACAATATAACATTAATCAAGCAACTCTCTGGTGGAATTTGCTCAAGGAAAATTAAATATTTTTGGATAATTGAATATTTAGAGCTAATGTAGTTGTCCAAGAGGCTGACACAAGCAATTAACGTGGAACATCTTTTAACTGACTAAAAGCTTAAAACATACAGATTTTATTATAATGTAGTTTTTAATTCCACTTCACTTTAAAGGCACTATAAACATGTCTTCTGTACACATTTCTCTGTATCTGTGGGAGATATTGGCATTACTGTGATGGTTTGAGAACAGCAATTATTCTCTGTCAGAGTGATGATAAGGACAGCTTAAATGTTAGATAAAACCTTCATATTCTACACATTAAGATGCATATTTGGCATTTTCAAACTGTGAAACTGTTTGGCTGTATGGAGATAAAATTTAATTTGCTTGTTCAAAATACTGTCACTTAAACAGGTGGAGCACAGGAAGTAATACTGTCCATCATTTTAACTCGCTAAACTCAAGGACAATCCTCTTCCTCACAGATCTTCACTGGTGATCTGACCTACCCACCTCTGCACTCCCCAAATCTTACAATATTACCTTCATGATCTTTCAGGCCATTTTCTGAGTTTGTGAGAGACAAATAATATCACTGTGACAGTCTTCAAGGGCAGAAATCCTTCTCTACAGTCTTGTCTTTCTCCCCTATCGATCTCTCAATCAGTATGATTGCTGGGTTTTCTCGTGTAGCCTCCCAATCTGTGCACCTCAGGTATCTTACATGTCTTGATGCATTTGAATTCATGCCAAAATGATTACCATTGCATAGATTTAACACATAATTTCCATTTCCCAGCTGTACTGTAAATTTCCTAGATTTTGGGGATTTCAGAGAGTTGGCTATTTACTGTATAATATTTCCATAGCTAATTTCAAAACATACTTAATGGAAAAGAGCCTTTTTATAGAAACTTATCTTCCCAGTCCAGTTTCTTACAGAGGAATTGAATGCTGCAAAAGTTCAGCCTGTGTGGATGAGACAGGATAAGGACGACAAGTAAATCTTTTACTCGGTTGAATATCACACGTACATGTTGACCACAAGATGTAAATATTTGGGTGGCCTTTAGGCAGTGAAACTAGGGTTTTTTATCTCAGTTCTTTCTTGCTTTTCATAGCCTTCTTAATTTTTCAAGCAAATGTTCTAGAAATACTTAAAAATATTTTAACTTCTTGACTATCTTTATTAATTTATTGTGCAAAAGTTGTCAAGATAGGTTGGAAGCTGAACATTTAATGAACTTCCTATCCAACCTATGCTCTGCTGAAACAGAGGTAGATAAATTATCTTAAAGAAAGAACATTTTCTTCATTGCTGTTGCAGTTGCCTGCTGTTGATATTTCCCAGTCACTTAACATTTGCAGGGAGAAATTCACAGGTGGTGCTGTAGTTCATTTGATGTTTCAGAACTCCCTCATGCAAAATGAAAGGCAATTAAAAACTCCAGTAAAAATTACCTAAAGCAGTCAAACATAGAGTTGCTTGTTATTTCTGCATTAAGCACCTCATTTTCGGAAAGACTGAGAATGTCAGGCAAGTTGCCTTGAGGTAGCAGTGAAACACTTGCAAAATTGGCTTTTCAACCTAATAGGCTGCAGAAGACAGATACACAAATCAGATGTCCATCTGCTGTTGCAGCTGCAACTTTTCTCATTTTAGAGGTAAATAAATCTGACTAAACTCAGCCCTGACACAGGAGAGAGCAGTAGCCTTTATACAACAGAGAAAAGGAAAAACAAAATACCCACACTCTAAACTTAAAGTCTACGTTCTCCATTTGTCTTGCATAAGAAAAAAAAATTAGGTAACCACTCCCTTTTTCCTGAAAGAAAGTGTTTGTAATGTTTTGGATAAGATTCACACTTTAGTTTGCTGTGGTTTTTTCTCCAAGTAAATATTGCAGGTGTTAACGATAAAAATTCTAAAGCTCTAAGTGATCATTTTGAAATAAGTACAAGTTCCTGTATCTTTTAATCAAACCAATCCTGTGATTTTGTATCTTCCACAGAGATAAGCACACAGGTGAGCATAAATCTATCTGGGATGGCCCAGTATATTTGCAGTGATTTACACACAGCCAGGCTGCTTTTTTAACCTTCAGGATGAGGCCTCCTATTTCCTGGCTCCATTTTTTTTTCTTTAATATCATTTTGGTATTAAGCAGATTTGAATTAATGTTAAGCAATAAAAAACAATAATGACATATGAGTTATAAAAAGAGATTGGTACCTTATTATTGGTGTCTTATTTTACGTAGAACAAAGATGCTGCATACTTGTAGGAAGGAACTATGTTGAGAGTAAAGGGATTTTACACTTTTGATTTCTTTCAAGATAATATCTATTTCATGTCTTTGTTACAGTCCTTCCAAAACCAGCATTAAAAGTTTTTCCTATTTTTTAATTCCTTAACAGAAAGAGCGGGAGAAGGGATCTAACCTGGCATTTATGTTTCGACTGCCCTTTGCTGCTGGCAGGGTTTTCAGCATCAGCATGTTGGACACATTGCTTTATCAGGTACTATGAACAGTAATGAGACTTAACACAAACAATATCACCCATTTTATTGTGCTTAATTGCTAAATGACCCCATTTACCAACATAGGATCCAGTAAAGTGCATCTGTACCGGGAACAATCAATGGCAAACGATCAGGGAGCATGCTCCACAGGATGTTTGCAGTAATCACGTGAGGGCATGGACTCTGCACACAAGAAAGGAAAATATTGCGCAGGAAAATATTCCCTAAATACCAGCACCCAACAGGATACCACATCATATAAACAGGAAAGATGTTCACCTCAGTGTCCCCCAATCACCTGGGATAGTGCACAGACATTGCCTATTATGGTAACAGGTAAACAATACCCTATAAGGTCACAAACTACAATTATCACATCTCATAGGCCCAGCACTGTCCACAAACCCACAATCCTCTCTCAGCCCATCCCCGGTGACCTGGATGCACTCCCAGGGTCACCTCCGGGTCCAAGAAAGAGGCTCTGCCTCCAGCCCTCAGGGCCTAGCTCTCTTCCGGCACATAGGGCACCCCAACAATGGTATTAGTTCAGGTGTCAATCCCAAAATCACCCTATGATTGCACAAAATCTGTTGTTACATATTACTGTTTGTGTACCTCTCCAGAGTCAGATAGCTTCAATAAGGCCTACCTAAATTACAGAATATACAGACTAATAATGCTTGTACTCTACAATAAGAAAGGGAGTGCCCATTGCCACAGGGTCGTGTTCCTAACAGGAAGGAACAGAATTACTTTAATGTGTAATTTATTAGTCTCCTGCATTTGTTCATAAAGGCCTCAATTATTTCATAGTGTCCTGTCCTCTTACTCATGTTGACTAGACCTTGAGAGGCCCAATCATTACATTGTAAAGTAAGCCATTCCTGCCCTTGCAAGGAATACATTCAGTGGTTACAAAGAGACAGTGGGGAAGAAAAGGCAGCAATTCAACCTTGTTGCTCACAATCCAGGACGTAGTGATGACAGTCAGGGAGAATAAGGGAAGGGCACAGCCTCTGAGGGTTGAAGAAAAAAAATCAGAAAATACAGAGTCAGGGCAAATGGAGGCAGTAGTTACTAGTTTCAGGGTGGAAAATAGGCCAATATTGCTCACTCTTCAGCAGTGCTCACATTTATGCACGCTCTGACACACCAGGATGCCCAAGCAGCTGCCCCCAGCGCTACCCTTCACGGATCAAGGCACACAGCATAAGCAGGAGCACCACCATGGCCCACATCATCTGCTCACCTGAGCAGCCTCCTGCTTTGCCTGTACCTAGGGAGAGCCTGTGGATGCTTTTGTATTCAGGTGGAAAACATCCTTGTGGGGAAATTAATTTACTTGGTAATTTGGTGCGTGAAAGGTGTTCTTTCATTGCAATTCTGCTTCCAAATAAACTCCCTGAAGGCAAATCCAACATAAACAGAAAAATTCCTGGAGCTAAACTTTTCTCAAGAAGTCATTAATATCTAAACCAGTCATGTATATGGACATATATATTTTAAGGTTCTGGAAATAAATGTATTTGCATATAAAACATCTTCCTAATAATGCCCCATAATATCAACATCACATACAACAAAATTTAAAAAAATTAAAAAACCCTAATACACATATATAGAATCAGATCTGTCAATCATCAACAGCTCCTGCCACACAACTTCAATCTTTTATATTTGCTCCTAGACACGAATAGTCATGCTATGACTTGACAGAGTAACACCATTCACCGGGAAGTGTTTAGAACAAAAAGCCTCACATGCTCATTCTCACTTAAATTCCACCTGTCCTCCCTTGGAACTCCTACTGCTCATAGGTGAACTGTCATTTTTCTAGAATTATCTTTCTTATTCCAAGTTAGAAATTCTATGACAGCAACTTTTTGTTCTTTTTCACGGTCCCATTTTCTGTCTTTTGCTTCTGCAAGAAATAGAGCAAAGGATGTGGGGAACATCAGGGTTCAGCTGGTGCTTCCCATTATAGGCCGAAAGAAAAGCCTTTGAATTATCTTTAGGACAGTGACTGAAAAATGAAAACTTGGTCTTGCAAATCCTGGTGAATACCCTTGCTAATCTAATGAAAATTCCATGGCAAAAATGATGCAGCCAAGATAACAAATAATTTTAAGTTGCAAACAAATTTTCTTCAAGACGCTCCTTGGTGTTCAGCCCCTCACAACTGGGAGACTACCAGTACCAAAATGAAAGTAGTTGAATCACTGTGCATCAAATGAAATCCATCTAGCTTCTGAGTTTGAACAAATACAGATTCTACAACTCTAAAAGATTTCTGTAATACCTCTGTGAGGCATTTCTTTGTGAAAACCTTTGTTAGCCATGCACTGGCATGAAGCCAGCAGAGCTACACGTGTGCTGCGTTCCAAGGACGGCAGTGCTGCCCTGCTGCACCTGAGTACAGCTGGCAATGAACAGCTCAGCCATAGCTGAAAGAGCACCCACATGGACCTCTCATTCCAACCCAGGTGGAGAAATATTTGTGATTTTAGCTGGTCTAATGTCTGTTCCTGGCCTTAGTCTGCACTTCTAAACTAAACTTAATTTCTACCTTTTAACCAATAGCAACGCACTTCTGTCAGCAGAGGAACAAGGCATTATCAACCCTTAAAAACCCTTCAGATTACTCATTTGAATTAAAATAATAGCAGTTTCACCTCAGAGGTACCCACTGAGGACTGCAGACCCATCTAACAGATGCCAGCATTTCTTTTGCACAGAAGAGTTCATTATAATTTCACACCTCGTAGGGCTAACACCTCACTTGCACTGACACATTCATCTTTGCTTTTATTGTGCCTTGTTATGCCTTAGTCTCCTGAATCTCGTATGTACATTGCATGCACATGCAGAGCCAATTAAAAAAAACTTGTTTGATATAAGTAAATTCAGCAAAAAGAAAGGGATAGGTATTTCTACAGTGATTAAGACACTTAAAGAGATGGATTGTAAACACAGATGTGTAATTTCTTTGAAATTCACACATGGTGCTAATGGTTACCTACTCATCTGTTCGCTAAAGTTTTTTTCTTTCTTTTCTGTCTCTCCTATTAAAAAAATCTTGCAGTCGTTTGTGAAAGATTATATGATTTCTATCACAAGACTTCTGCTGGGACTTGACACCACACCAGGATCGGGGTTTCTTTGTTCTGTAAGTTATTTTAAAAAAATAAATAAATTAGTACAGAGTACCAGAGAAGATTCTGTACTGTCTGCAAAATACTTCAACTTTCTTTGTATGGCATTTTCTTTTGTGAAAGTCCAAGAAAGGCCATCTGTTTCCTTTTTCATCAGGGAGAAGACGAGGAAATTAAACAGAAAACATACCCATTTTTAGTTCCATAGCAAAAACCATGTCCCCAAGAAAACACAATGCGTTCTATTAAGCAGAAAAATTGGAAAGTCAGGAAAACACAGGAATAGTGCATTTTATATGAAATAGCAATGGCAGTTCAGCAGCCAATTTAAAAATTAAATATATAAAAACCAGGAAGCACTTCCTGTATTGTACAGCCTGGCCAGGACTGTCTCCCAATCCCCATCCTATGGGCAATAAAGGGCACAACCAGTTTTTATGTAAAGATCAGATGTATTAAATCACTAGGTGTTGTAGTTAAAAAGTCATCTTGTTATTATATATGTCAATATTCCCCGATGCAATTTAAATGTGTATATACATACACACATAAATTAAACAACTGAAGTCATTTCTACTAAAATAAACCTCACCTTTCTGTTTTCTCCCACACCCATCATACCCTGGGTAGTAAACAGATGAATACCAGTTGAGCTATTTAGAAGTTGCTTTGTGGAAATCTATAAAGAATGGCAGGAAGTTATCAATGATGCTTTAAGAAAGTTGTTTCAATAAAAATTACATATTTCTTGATCAGTCATTAAGTTTCATTACAGTGAATGTAAGAGCACTTCAAAGGACAATTGAATCTCTAAAAAGGAACTCATATATCTCGAAATAAAGCTAGTAATGAAATAAGTGAGCTTCATTTAAGACTTCTTTGTGCCACTTATGCTTAGTGTATTACTTCCTCCCCACTTCCTTCTCCCCACATATTCAGCCTGCAGTCTGGTGGACAAAATTAAAATTACTCATGCACTGCAGTCTGTCCACACCAGTTTCTTATTGCTGACAATACTTAGTTTATTCATTTATATTTTAGTCAAATATAAACACTAGG
The DNA here is from genome assembly GCA_014706295.1 of Lycocorax pyrrhopterus obiensis. NCBI lineage: Eukaryota > Metazoa > Chordata > Aves > Passeriformes > Paradisaeidae > Lycocorax > Lycocorax pyrrhopterus. The sequence continues at coordinate 23,162,130 of JACSVZ010000013.1, forward strand.
TGAAGGCTGCCTTGTAAGTTTTAAGTAATCTTAAACCAAGACCAGAAGTTCATAATGCTAAACTGCTTCCATTACAATGTCTTCTAAACAGGGAGAAAACAAAAGAAACAGTCTGACAAACCCAATAGAAGTTACAGATTTGTTGTGGAGCAAAGGTACAATACTACAATAGGATAATTACCAGCTAGTGTTTAGTTTTGATTTTTTTTCATGAGTAGCATAGTGAATAAGTGATAAGCCCTCAAGAGTTAAAAGTCCTCCTTCCTATTTTTATCTGTTCAGATGAAGATCACAGAAGAGGATCTGTGGATTAGGACATATGCCAGACTGTATCAGAAGCTTTGTTCCTCTACAGGAGACATTCCAATTGGAGTCTACAGGACAGAGTCCCAAAAGCTCGCAACATCCGAGGTGGGTCAGTTCACTGTGCTTTTCTGTGCGTTTGACTGCAGAGTGCAGAGGCCTCTGCTGACATGTGGATGGTCACACTAACCTGGGCTGAGCCCCGGGCTCCAGGGGTGCCCAGAGCCAGTGGACACCTGAGCTCTGATTCCTGGGCTCGCCTGCAGGAAATGGATGGATGGGAAACAGCTGGGCACAGGACAGGCTGGGGAGTGAGCTCTGCTCTGACCTCACCTGTGTTCACTAATGGCCGTGTCTGTAACAAACCCTACAACCAGGCCCTCTTGTGTCACCAATGCCAGCACTGTGGCTCAAAACAGGTGGCATTTCACTGCTCATGTGGCCTTTGAATTCATTCTCTTGTTGCTCATTTCTAGTTAGTGTTATTCAAAGTATCACAGGATCTCTCTAAGTTTAGCTGCCAAACAGCAGTAATATTTTATACATGTATTTCTGTGTTTGCCCCAGAAATGTGTGCATTTCCCCATCTCTCCGTATAAAAAGAATGGCAAAAATACTTTTTCCTGGCTATTTAACATACTTTTTTTGTTTGGGCAGTTTTGATTTCTGTCATGTATTATCCGTTTGTTTACGTGACCATTACGACTGCCACTTCATTAAACCATGGCTTTAAAATGCAACAAGTCTCTCCTTTCTTCTGAAATACTCAGACATAGTTTACACTAATTTCCAAGATAGGCAATTTATACTTTATTTTCCATATTGCAGAAAAAAATTAGAAAACATTAAGGCATATAATGCTTAACTGCCAAGATTTGCTCTTGAGGAAGTAACAGCAGAAGTTAATTTTTTAAAAAAGGGTGACAAAAAGTTGTGCAAGACTCCGCCCAGTTCACTTTGTGGATATCTCTTTGTGGATCACTGCTATCTCTGCAGTTGGCTTTTACAGCTTAGCCAGTGGACTCTGTCACTGCAATAACGTCTGTTGAACTATAGCAGCCTTAACATAATCCAGCAAAATCATTCCTTGGAGAAGAATGTAGTCAGTCTCACTGCTAACATGAAAAAAAAAGTCTGTCACAGCTTTCCACAAAACAGAGGATATACCAAATTTTAAGAATTCATTAAATAAGGATACGATAAAATTCATGGCAATGCTTTATTCTCACATTCAGGGCTGGCTATTTAACTTCAGGTCCAAAAAAAGAGAATAAGAGTTCTGCTATTACTTCCTACCAACTTTCACAGGGAATCTCACAAAGAATTTGAGTTAAATCAGGTAGAGGAGTAAGGAAGGGAGGCTGGAGAAACCTCCTAGTTAAATTTTCAAATTATGAGGTGCTGGACAAAGGTGAAAGAATGGCACTCCTCATTTATTAAGTGAAGAAAAAGCAGTTGTGGGTCTTTTTAAACTGAAGGCTCTGAATGCAGACCCCCAGTGCTATTTTTACACAAATACTTGTTCCATTTCTTGTTTAGTGAGTGAGAATTTGTGCAACCTTCCTCTCTAGAGAGGGGCAGGGAAATCTCCCTCACCTACCTCTTCCCCAGAATACAAAAGAGCAACATCTATCTCGGTGTCTGTGGCCTTTATGGATAGAGACCTACAAATACAGAGAGGCTGAAAGCCCCAATCTTTCTGTGAAGTGTTTATTTTGAAGTTAAAGGAATTTTTGACTAATTTCATTAATGAAGTATTAGCATGGTTTATCATTTTAGCTTTCAGAACATTAAACCAGAAAAATGTCATTGGGTAAGATCTTTAAAATGGAAATAAGAGAAAAGTAATTCACTCTTTTTACTCAGGAACTATGAACTTCTAACCATAAATTTGAAGGTTTATAACTCAGAGAACCTTCAATACAACTATGAATTTGAGTTTAAACAGACATAAGAAACTAAATATACTAAACTAAGTATACTGCACATACCTAGATGCCGTCAGGTAATGACATGGGTAACTTGAGTCACGAGGAAAAAATATGCCAATATTAATATTTAATATGTACAGTTTATCCTTTGGCACTCCTTTTTTCATGACGCAAATGAGAAGCCCTCACTTCACTGACAGATACTCGTAATTTCTTTTAAAATAAGCAAGTTTTCAGTGACCCAGTAACTAAATAACAAGTGGATCTAGCCCACCTCTCAATGACTGTCACACCTGTGACCCAAACCATTTCCATTACATTCAAAAAATATAAGAAAGAGATATGAAATCTTTTTTCATTACCTGTGTGGCTGCTTTACTGTGGCTCCTGTTTAATGGTCCATATTTGTTTCTTTGGATTCACTTCTGTTTAAATTGTCTTTTGTTTTCTTTTTCCCCTTCCTTTGTCAGTCACGAGACATGGCTTCACAAGTAAGTATTTGCTTATTGTCTGCCTGTTTCTGGGTGTCCTGGTTGAAGCAAGCCCCACACAGCTCCTGGCTTGCTCACTCCCCCCAAGGTGGGATGGGGAGAAAACTGAGAGGCTGAGAGGGAGAAATCTTGTGGGTTCAGGTAAAGTTATTCAGTAAGTTAAGCAAAAGCTGTGTGTGAAAGCAAAGCAAAAATTTGCTCACACTTCTGAGGGGCAGGTGGTGTTTGGCCATCCCCAGGAGAGCAGGGCTCCATCAGGCACAGCTGGGAAGACAAATGCTGTAAGTCCTCCCATTCCTTCACCTCCCTGCAGCTGTTCCTGCGGAGCACAGCACCATGGATGAGGGATATCACTTTGATCAGTTGGGATCAGGTGTCCTGGCAGTGTCCACTCCCAACTTCTTGTGCTCCCCCCAGCCCACTCGCTGCTGGGGTGGGTGAGAAGCAAGGAAAGGCCTTGGCTCTGTGTAAGCACCACCCAGCAGTAACGAAAACATCCCCATTATCAACACTGTTTCCATCACAAATCCAAAACACAGTCCCATGCAAGCTGTTGTGAAGAAATGTAACTCAATCCCAGCCAGAAACTGTAAATTAGGTTAAATTGTGGGAGTAAAATCTTCACAGATAATAGAACTATGCAATGCATCATCCTTGAGTAAATGGATCTAAACACTGTTCTGGACACAAACATCTTGCTAAAATACCTGAAAGCTGACAGACTGGGACTTTCAAAGAAGCCTGGTGGAATGCTGATTCCTTTTGGGCCTGCTCCTGTTGAATTCTGAAGATAACAAAGCATCTTTACGGTGAAAAGATCATCTGGTGAAAGCCTTGATCTTTAACACCTTAATGCTAGTGGAGCAAAATCCCCAAGTTTATCATAAAAGGAATATGTGGCTGTACTTAAAAATGGTTTAGAGAGCTTTTGGAGCAGAAAAGCATTTCTAGAACCCTGGATGCAAGGTAGGGTTCTTGGTAGGCAGAGCAGTAAAGTTTAGTTAATACAGAACTTGCAGTAAAGTAAAAATAAGGCACTGCTTCAGAATGGAACAGATGAAACCACACATTCAAGCTATTTCACATTTTACACACAGCTCCCAGGGAGCAGCAAGGCAAGGGAGCAAAAATCTAAAGTTAATTGATGTTTGGTGTTATCACCACAGACACCCTCATCATCTCAAATACACTCACTGGTGTGTCCGTGACCACATTGCCCTTCCTGCCGTGTGCTGACCCGCGTAATGTTTAGATTTTAGGGCATGAAATGTCCTATTAGAACACCATGCCTGAGTGGATCACAGATGTCTGGCAGCACAAGTGAGCAACCACACCCTTTAGGGCACACAGTGGGATACGTGAGACAGGAACCTGCCTTTACAAAACAAAAAACAAACAAAGCAAGGGTTTCAAGACAAATATTTCTTCACTGTGTGCTACAGGAGTGACACCATGTCATCGGTCATGTGTCTCACGCACCAGATTTACCTGCTATGGAACAAGGAAATGAAATTCAATGAAAACAATCAAACCTCAAAGTAATGATAGTTACGAAAGTATTTTTAAATGAAGTTCAACACTGGTTAAAACAGAGGGGGACACACAGAAGTACTCTGCACTGGAGTTTTATCTTCTGTGTGTTTAACAGCTGCCACTGGCAGACACACTTGTGCTGCATTTGAAAGAGAGTTTGGGCTTTGATTTTGCTTTGTCTTTAAAATTGAATTTTTTCCTCTTGCATACAGCCAAGGGCCATTCTACACAGCTTTCTCAACAGGCACGATAAAAACTTCATAGTTGCTGAAGTAAATATTCAGCTTTATCACCTTCCTTTATGGTTTCAGCTCACCTATGCCAGTGTTTCAAAAGTGCAAGCTAAGGATTTACAGATTCACAGAAACAAAAAACTTGTTCTTTTACTTGGCCTCTCCCATTTAATCTCTGGCTAAAAAAGTGACTTACCTTCTTGTAGTGATGATGGTTGGGATTGGTCTCTGCCTTTCCAGTAATGCTGCCAGCAAGTCCAGTTATTTGTTTTGTCAAGAGCTTAACAAAGAAAGCTGCCAATGCAGGCAGAAAGAAAGGCAAAACAAGACCATCCTCTGCCTTCAGTTTGCATCAGATTTGTTCATACCAAATAGCTCCTTCCTGTCCATAAGTAGCACCTTATCCTATGGAATGTACTCTGCCTACCTTAGTCCTTGCTGTAAAATGCACACAACCCCAAAATGACAGTCTAACAAACAACAAAATCAAATTGCATTTCTGTTCAAAGAGATCCAGGTTCTCTCTTCTGCCCTAACATCAACAGAGTCAGTAACAAAACTTAAAAAAATCATGTAGTTTAAAAAAAAAAAAAAAAAAAAGAAGAAATCCCTTTTCTATTGCAGACTAAGCTGAAGAGCCTCAATAAATTAGCTGGTCTTTACACGAGGCTTATTGCAAGATCCTAGTATAGAATATTAAAAATGTGATTTTACTTGAAGTGCTACAACATGAACATCTGTGAGGTTCTTTTTAATTATGGGGTTTGATTGTTTTGCTGTTTGATTGGGTTTGTTTGTTGCTTTATTCTTGTATGCAGCTAAAAGCTAGTTGGTGCCAAAGTGAAAAATATAAGTATCTTTCACACTGTACCCAGCTTATTCATATCAAATACTATTTTATGGACTCCAGAAACCTCAGATTCTGTGCTGAGCCTCTTACAGATAGGTTGTATTCAGCACTGATGAGGTCAACAGAATCTTGCTTTCAGACTTCTTAGCAGGAAAAGGCCATTCAGTAGCTCCTTGGTTAAATTTGCTTTATTTGCCAATCACTACCAGCATATGCTGTTTGAGGGGATTCACACGAACTCAGCCTGTTCATTTGCGTCATCTTTGTTTTATACTTCATGTATTTATTTTAAACACTCACCACATTGACATCAGTGACCAGTAACTTGGTAATGTGTATGTACTGACAGCAGCAAGGACTTCACTGTTTCAACATCAATAAAAGACACTCAAATAGCATAAGAGTAACTCAGGGTTACGAGGAAGTGGTTTTGAAACTAGAAGCTAACACTGGTTGTTAAATCTAAGACACAGATTGAAACAATTTTGAAGCTATCTTTTGAAATGCTTCCTCTTATGTTCCCTAGGAACTTCTGTATGTTAGAAATGCACCTGTAGCCCATCCACCTGTGTTATTTCAGTCTTGTACGTGCACAAACTATTGGTCTTATTTGGGTGACATAAAGAAAACACAGCCACAGAGGGACAGATTTTGGCTCTTAATTATGGGGGGGTTTTTTCACTATATGAGTGAAATAGCATCATCACTATTCTTTAAGGCAGGAATCAATTAGCTCTTTCACAAGAGGTGCCCTGAATCACACTGAGGGTTACTGCATCCTAATTTCATGTGTGCTGGAACGTCAAGAATGCCTGGGAATCCGAGACACAGTTAACAGGCACATTTCTACCTGTGGCCTTAAGAGAGTACTGAAAACAGTGCAGCCAAAGTTGAACCATTACTTAATGAATCCACAACACACATCTAAACAGCAGTTTGACAACTTGAATTTCTGAAAATATGCAGACTGGGAGGGAAGTGGAGAAGTCATTCCAGACTGATTCCTGGATTCAGGAAGGGCAGTATAGAAGGCTAAAGTTGCTCTTCTCAGAATCACAGTGCAATTGGGCACAAAGTAACACTTACCTGCTTTTGCACTTGACCAAAGTATTTATAGTATAAATGAGTTTCTAACATGAAAAGTCAAAGTCTAGTAAAGGGTGCCCAGTTCAGGTACACTTGCTAAGTACAAAGAGCTGAATCCCCTTGGCTCCACTGCAGCCAAACCCTGTGTCCAACTGCACTGTTGGAAAGAGGAGAGAACATCTTCTTCTGCTGTCATCTCATAAAGCCCTTCATCTCTCTTGTCATTTTCCTTTCTAGTCTCAAATCTCCATCAGCGTGGAGGAATGGGAGGACACCAAAGACACCAAAGACCAGTTCAGTTGCCGCGGCAATCACCGGAACTCAACATCCAGTGACCAGTCCGACCACCCGCTGCTGCGGAGGAAGAGCATGCAGTGGGCACGGCGCCTGAGCAGGAGGGCCCCCAGGCACTCTGCTAAAACTGCTGAGAAGATCAACCAGCAGAGGATGAACCTCTACAGGAGGTCAGAAAGGCAGGAGCTTGCTGAACTCGTGAAGAACAGAATGAAGCACCTGGGCCTTTCTCCGGCAGGATACGGTACCGCTATTACAGTACTTCAATAGCAACATTAGCATTGTGCAAGATGAACTTATTTGTAAGAGATGATGGAGCCATAAACAAAATATTCAGTTTATCATAATGGTTTTTGTTTTGTTGGTTTAGGGCTGGGTTGTTTGCTTTTTTCATTTACCAAGAATAACTTGGAGTGTTTTTAATGCATTCTATTATCACCCATTCCTATGCTGAGATGGAAGGCTCAGAAGGCAGCATGTCAGTCACATTTATATTTAGCAGATGATATGTGTATGCTGAATATGTAAACATTCCCCAGCCGTTGAAAAGCTGCACCATAATTCCACAAACCTCTTGAAATAAAGATGAAGACAGGGCTGTTGGGAAGTTCACTCATATGTCAAGGCAGGGAGTTTATATGTGAAGGATATTGCCTTTTCCCCACAGTTTTCCAAAACAATGCCAAATTATCACATTAAAGTCATTTTTAGAAAGCATGTTTCACTAGGTCTTTAGATACCATTTTTATCCATCAAATCATTCTCCAGCAAGGCTGAGGCTGGGTTGCTTTTTAGTTTGTAGGATTGTTTTGGGGCTGTTTAAACTATGGACAAGAGCTCTGTAACACTTTTTAACACATGCACCACAGCTGGTTGGGTTGCCTTTCTCTGGCCTTGGCTCTGTAGCATGTTGGGTGGAAACTCCAGGACTGCGGGTTCTAATTTCCTAGAAACACCAGGAATTTCTAGATATGTAAATACAGGCTCTTTATTCCACACCCCATCTGGATAATTTCTATGCCTTCTGTCTTTGATGTTTCTATACAACTCTCTGCAGAATGATTCAGGGGTTTCACAGGCCACAATAACATTTGATCAAACACAAAAACGTTTTGTAAATTTAATTCCTATTTATACTAGTAAGAACAAAACTACTGCATTCCTGCTTTTCTTTCCAAGTCCTAGTTAAAAGCCAAAAGTAAATATTCATTTCATTACTCAAATTTAGGACTATTAGATACCATCTATAGAGCAGCAAAATCTTGACAGTTAAATGCTTTACCTGATTACATTTATCTGATTCTGAGTTATACATTTTCCTAAAAAGCTAAAGAGGATTTAACACAGAAGCACTGCCTCTCCTTTTGCCTCTCCTCTTTAGCCTGATCAGATTAAAACCAGTCTCACTGCAGCAGCCCAAGGAGTATGTCAAGAGAAAATGATACAAAGATACTGCAATGGCAGCTACAAAAGTGTAGCTTAAACCTTGAAAAAAAATTATCAGCCTTCATCTCAACACATCATTAGGAGAATAGTTAAAAATGCAAGAAAGACATACCAATTTCCATTTATACAGCCTTCACATTTCAAGCCCTTGGCACAGGTGATAAAAGGAAAGTGCTTCCTAGATAAATAGAAAAAGGGAAAAAAAGGTTTGTGTTGACCAAAGCTGGAGATGGATGAGAATGCCATACACCTGCATTAAACCTTGGTCATCATTTGAACTTGATGGCAGCCAAGCACAGGAGTCCCTACTCACCACAAACTTACTGAGCTGCAGGACAGATTGGTAAATCACACTGAAATTGAGTTACATTCAAAATTGCTATGACTGCAAAAAACCAGAAAATTTTTAAAACATTAGAAAACAGGATGTTTCAGAGCTGATAAATCAAAAGATAATAATATCAGGTAGTTTCAATCCAAGTACAGTTGAAAACAGATTGCTAAACTTATTTGAAATCGCTCTGGCACCAGACACTTTTTTATAGCTCTATGAACTTTCATCAAATTAATTTGTCAGAAATAATGCCTTTCACATTTCATTTTTAAATATAATTTATTTGGTACTTTGTTTTTCCTTGTTCTCTAGATGAAATGAATGATCACCAGAACACCCTTTCTTACATCCTGATCAACCCTTCTCCAGACACAAGATTAGAGCTGAATGATATAGTGTAAGTTAAAGCACACACATAAAAAAAATAGTCACAAGACGTGCAAAACAATGTAATATGGAGACTTCTATTTAAAGAGACATCCAATTATACTATTTATGTCCGTATTTAAAATATACATACAAATATATAATACATATATTTGTAATGTTCTAAACCTATCATCTTCCTATTACTCTGATTTTTAAATTGAAAAAAATCTAACCGATGCTAGCACAGGAATGAAACTAAGCACCTTCAAAGTAAGTCTCTAAGTCTTCCCCAGATCTCTTCAGCATTACAGCTCTGTGCACTTACCCTGGCTTGCACCACCTTGCTTTAGTAACAGCTGTAATTTCTTTTTGTAGATACTTGATCCGACCCGATCCATTGACTTATGTTCCAAATGCTGCGCCCAGCCGAAAGGACAGCTTCTGCAATACAGTGGGACAGGACACCAGGGAGGAGACACAACTTTGATATGTAACTCACCACACAATTCAGAGACAATTTTATACACGTTGTTTCCACTAACCATTTTGCAAACTGAGCGGTACATTTTATTCAGATTTTGGAAACAAAATGACAGTGGGTAAGTGACCAAATGCAGAAATGCGGTGCCGAGAAACTCTGATTTCAGGGATTTTCAGGCTTGTGGCCTGTTCAGTATGGTAGTTGAACTTTGTCAGCATAACAGAATGATGACACCTGTTGCTATTTAACCCATATGAACAAATGTCAGATTCCACCATGTTTTGCTTAGATGCTCCTAAGCGTATTTATGCAGCTGGCAGCATGTCAGTGACTGAGCTTCTGACCTACATCAGATTATCTGATGCCCATAGAGAGACAATGCCTAATTTGTAGTAGCAAATATGTTAATACCTAAAGCTGCCAACAAGGCTTTGCGTGTCAAAAACTCAGTCTTTGAAATAATTTTCAATCTCAGCCTGTTGCCCATTTGTATTAGTACAGATAAGTTTCAGTCCTATTGTAGCCTCCAGGACCTGAGTTTTTGTTCCTTGGGTTTACACGGATCAGGTTGAATGACACAACCTGGTCACACCACAGAGGTTGAGACTGAGACCCATCAATGGAAGAGGAGCCCAGCTGCAGGAAAGTCCCTCTCATCTCACACAGGCAGCCCCCCACACAGCAGGAAACCGGGAAGTTCCTGTGTGAAGCTGCATACAGTGGTAGCTCAGGTGAAACACAACCCTTTGAATCTTGGTGAGTTTTTCTATAGAAGCCTGAATAGACTATAAACCTAAAAGTGAGAGCATCCCTCTAGGGAATGATTCCTACAACAAGCCCTTAACATTTTCATGAATATGCCAGAACTGCAGTTGTCCAAAGCATTTCATGCCCAGTCATCCAGACTACCCAAAAGTGATACATTTTCAATGAAATTATGTATCTCATTGAAAATTGAAGTAATTTATAACCCATTCCACAAAATGAATGTAATTCCATATAGTGTGTAAAAGCATTATGGATCTAAAAACTACTTTGGCATGAACTACACAAGAAAGCATCTGCTTGTGTAGGAAGCAACCACAAATGGTCAATCTCTCTAGAGAATTAAGCATGTCTGTCCATGATCTTCCAAGATCACTGTCACAAATGGAGAAGAATATACTTAAGGTTTTAAAGTCCCTACTGTTACAATTATCCACAAAGAATTGGCATGTAGCCTAATCTGGAAAAATTGATTATTCTCTGAACTCCCCTGTACAAGTAGGACTACTTGTACAAAAAAAAAAAAAAAAAATCAGTCAAAACTGTTTGTATCCTCTTCTATTAATTGGTAGAAGTACATTCTATTTCTGAAACCGAAACCACAATCAAGTTGCCCAGTGAGCAGCTCCTGGATGTGAGCATGTTTATCAGCATTGTAAAGATATTGAAATCATGTTCATACTAGGAATGACAACTAATCTGCTCTTACTTCCTGCCTTCCTCTTAATGATTCCAAAGTTTAACAATTCAGTGGTTCTGCTTAGAGTCCATTATTGTTCAGTGCTTTTCCACACACTAGGCATTCATCAGATTATTCACAGGTAAAGATAAGTTATTTCAAATGGGCACTGTGGGAAACAAAGAAACAATTGAAGCAGCTGCACAGACGGAAGTCTTCATTTTTTCAAGAAGCAGTATATGGTAAAGGATCTTGTCCAAGACCTATCATAGAAGTTACCCAGAAGAGTTTGCATGTGCAGTGTGAATAACTTTTCTATTTTTAATACCTTCAGGGAGAAGACTCTATTCCAGTTGAATATTTTTTTAAAAAATATAAGTTTCTTAAAAATGTTCATTCCAAAATATTAGGATGATGTTTATTCATACTGAAGGCTTTTTTAATGGAGTATCTATGAGGCAGAGAGGATTCCAGAACCATGGCTATCCTTCAGCAGGCAAGCTGGATACTCTGCTGTTAGTGGGAGTCAAGGTTCACAGGAATTACCTTTGTGTGTGTGTGTAGTACACACCACTGATTTAAGGACTCTCTGCCAGAAGGATCCATAGCAAGGGCTTGAGTCCTCACATTTAACAGCCCATAAAGCAGCAGAAACAAGCAGTCAGGTGTGTCCATTTCCCCACTTAACTCAGCAGAATTGCTGCTCAGCTAGATTGGAATATTTGCATCTAATGTGACCTGGTATTTCTTCAGGCTTAATGAATTTCTAATTGCTCATTAGCCCCAGAAGATTTGCTAAAGCAAACACAAAGACAGCTGGAGACACTTGGAGTCCCTAAAATGAATGCAAGGCAATCATTGTGAACAAAACACTTAGTTCTCTTCAAAATCTGCTGGAAGACAAGCAAGGTAATAAAAACTAACAGCTTCTGATGAAGCAGAAGTTCTAATAACCCATGAATAATATACCACAAAGTTCAGCTATTCAGAATAATACTGTCTTTCATGTTGAAAGCAGAACAGGTTTGCTTCCTCTGGAATATCTTCACAGACAGACTGCATTCTAGTGGGATTTCGGTCTTCCAAGACCACCCTAAGCATCACTACATTAACCCTGAATGAGACAGTGTGCACAGTCTCTCAGTGGCCACAGATGTGATTCTTTAATGCTCATCCTACAGGCAATCTTGTATTCACACACTTTTTTCTCATCATCATTGTCAGAAATGTAACACAAGCCTAAGTGGACTGGAGACCAGACTGAGGAACAGGAATCTCAAGGCTCAGTGCTGGAGAAGGGATGATGAAGTTCTAGAATGAGCAGGGTCAAATGTTGAACAGAGGAGTTTGAGCTGGCAACAGTTCACTCAGTAGAGAGAGAAATGTGGAGCTGTGAAAAAAAGATTATTTCTATCTGTGCTTAACTGTATGTATTTCTCCTGGCTCACTTCTACCAACAACTCAAAGATGCCCATCTTCCCCAACACTGCCTTAGCACAGTCCAAGCAGTTTGGTACCCAGAGTCACAGACCCAGAGAGGGAAGTGCTAGCTGATAATAATTGCTTCATTCTCAAGGGAATGTCCAGCAAAGCCAGGCCTACCTATGAAAATGTGTTACCTAGTCTGCAATAAAAAAGTCACAAGAACTCTTTCAATGGCATGCAGCGTGTTTCCTTAACTGTGTCACTCCAACTCCACAACACACGTGAATTCACATACAAAGGAAAAAACATCAAGTTTTTGAGTTTTTAAAACCTGCAGTGGAATGAATTAGTGAAGGTGTGGTACTTAGTATCAGAAATTAAAAGAGCAGTTATTTCGCAGCATCGATATTTTTTCTGCTTACAAACAACTTTGTCCTACAGCTACACTTTAACAACTTCCAAGTATACAAATACATATTACTGAATATTACACATCTTTATTTACCAATGCACCAAAAAATTAGCCAAAGAACAAATAAATTTTAGGCTTCAGCAGTGGAGGAGAACTGAAATGACATCAAATGCAGCAGAAGTAACACACAATTCTGTAGCTTCTAGAGGGCTGACAGCAACCACTCTCTCATTTTGGAACACCGACACATGGGATTTTGCAGCATTGAATTCCACTTGATATCCAATGGAAACCAGTCACTAAAATCTGGAAATGAATTAATTACATGAAGCAGTTCTATGCAGGTACATCAAGGTTATAAAAATACTTTTTCAAGGCAGTGCTATAAATGTAGAATTTATAAAATATGGTTACATATTCTTGATATTCTATTAGAAGCAACCCTACCCACCTTGAAACAGATGTACAATGAATAAATGTCTAAAGAACAGCACTTCAAATGTTCAGCCACTGTTCCTTGTGCTTGGTACAGAATATGGACTGCAGGGATACAGGAAAAGAGTTACTAATTCATATTAAGTTATGAGAGATGACCCAGACTTTGCTTCTTTTCATCTTCTGAAGTTAATTGAAAATATTAATGATAATGTTGCTATATACTTCATTATTGCCTCCACTGCCAATGCAAGGATGTCAGTAATGGTAATTCAACACAAGCATAAACTCCTGAGGCTTAAAAAGGCAAATATTTCTACTTCACTAAGTTAAAAACAAGCATTGGACATTTCTGTGAACTAAATGTTCTGCAAAATCTAGACTTTAAACTGTTACGATTTGCAGCTGGCCCATGCCGACCACGAGAGAGACTGGGAGGCAAAGAATGGAGGTGAAAGAGTAAATACTACTTCATGTGCATGAGGTATCTCAGACAAGGTGGGGCACCCTGAATGGGGTTCTGCACAGGGCTCTGGTACCTTTAAAGCACACAGGTACCACATTAGTGATTTGACTAATCACTAACACTCACACTACCAATTACTGATCATAGGAAAACTTCTCTAGATCATTTCCTATTTCTTTTATCCTTTCACCACTATGGGCTGGCTGATGAACTGGTTCATTTCACTGGCAATTCTATAGCTTTTAATAGTTTTAGGTTTGGTATTTATTCCTGCTAGGAGTTATAAACTCTCGCTGCTTCCATAACTGTGGTGTGGCAGACTCCACAGACTCCAAATAAAAGCGTGGAATTTGTATCTTTATAGCCTTTTATCTGTGCTGCTTGTGCACTCAGCTTCAGGCTATGGTGAAGCTTCTATTACCTTATCTTATACAATCATGGAATCATTAGGGTTGGAAAATGCCTCCAAGGTCATTTAGTCCAACCTTTCACCAAGCACCTCCATCCCAACTAAACCACAGCACGTGGAGTGCCACGTCCAGTCATTTCTTGGACACCTTCAACAATGGTGACACCAACACTTCTCTGGACAGCCTGTTCAAGTGCTTGACAACTCCTTCCATGAAGAAATTCTTCCTGATGGCCAACCTGAACCTCCCACTGGTGCAGCTTGAGGCCATTTCTTCTCATCCTGCTGCTGGTTGCCTGGGAGAAGAAACCAACCACCTTTCAGGGAATTGTAGACAATTATAAGGTCTCCCCTGAGCCTCCTGTTCTCCAGGCTCCTCATCAGACTTGTGCTCCAGGTCCTTCACCAGCTCGGTTGTCCTTCTCTGGACTCACTGCAGCATTTCAAAGTCTCCCTTGGACTGGGGGGTCAGAACTGGACACAGAATTTGAGGTAAGGCCTCACCAGTGCTGGGTACAGAGGGACAGTCCCTGCCCTGGTTCTGCTGCCACGCTATCCCTGATAAAAGCCAGGATGCTCTTGGCCTTCTTGGCCACCTGGGCACATGCTGGCTCTTGGTCAGCTGCTGTTAGCCAGCACCCCCAGGTCCTTTTCTGCTGGGTCCCCACCTTCAGTAATTACTGAATAACCTGGAGAACTTTATTGCCATTCAGATAATAGGAGGACGCATGAGGGTTGGGCTTGTTTGGTTTTGCTCACCTTCATGGGTTGTTATTGCACAACCATGACATGGTGTTCCCCACCCAGGTAAAGGGAATGGGCTTCAGAGTTCAGCTCACTATGTTGTTTAATGTAAGGCAAAGGTGTCACCTATACAAGATGTCATGGCTACTATCAAGTAATCCAGCACAGCATATCATGTCTGCTTTCTTCTTCAGTCACACTGGAATGCCACATGAGTACATTTAATGGTACATAGGCAAATTACATCTGAGCAGTATAAAATTAGCACATTAATTTATTAGTTGTTAATGTAAGGTAAAGGTGTCAGCTATACAAGATGAAAAAAGAAATTTCATTGCATCTTCTTTGCTTTTACTTCAGTAGGGTTGATATGGCTTCTTGCTGTATTTTAAAACGGTATAAAAATTAATCAATGCTTCATCCAAAACTAAATAAGGTACCAAGCAGTATTCACTCAACAGAGAAAAGCTTCTTTATGAAGGAAAAATCCTTTGAATTCAACCTAATACCACACCTAGGCACCTGATTCAGGATGTCCCTGGACCTTGAAAGTTATCACTACACAGATGTTCTGTTCCTACTAAGAAAACATCTGCAGCTTTGTCCATTGTCAAAGCAAGTTCCTAGGATGCTCCAGGATGGAGCTTTCTCTTCTAACACGTGTGTTTCTTCTCTTGCAGTGTTTCCCAGTAGAGTATGTGCTCACGTGGCGAAATGTGATGAGATGTAATTATTTTATTGTACACACAAGGAGAAAATGGGACCTTGTGTATGTTAAACAGTGAATGAGGTGGACGTGCTATTTTTACTCCCATTGCATTAAGACAAAACCCTACATAAACATCTTCCAAATGTATAAATTTAATTGTTAAGGAAGCGTTGACGATTTTTGCAGCCAGATCTCCAGAAAAGACGTAGCCAGTTCCTGAACAAAAAGGGTGGTATCTGTTACCTGGGAATTCTTCTTCTGATATGTACCATTTACTGGCTTTATGCCGAATAGGCCTGTGCCCTATCATTAAACAGCCTGTGAAATAGTTCAGTGTGGGAGGCGGGAGGGGCCTGAGGAGCTTTTCAATCAGGTGCACTGTATTGACAAAAACGTCAGTGTCTGTCTTCACAGCAAACCTCGTGCCACTGCAGTAAGAGGCCACCCACCTCATGCCCATCAGAGTTTTAAGAGTTAAGTTGTTGTAAGTGTCCAGGAAGTCCTGTTGGATAATATCGTGATATTGCTCGCTTTCTCTCAGCAGTAAATCCTCATTTGCATCCTGGGTCTTGATGCCAAGCAGGAACAGCCGAACAATGTCAACACCTGGCACCGCAGCTTCATTCCCCCAGGTCTTTCGGATGGCATCTCTTTGCTGAATTTCAGCTGCAGTCGTTAATATCAGCAATACCAAGAAAGGTGCTTTATCTTTGCACTTCTCTTCTTCATTAATAATGAATGTAAATGACTGTGTCGAAGTGGATGTGTTTTTATTCCCAGATTTCTCATTTTCAGGTGGTAGTTCTCCATTTTCTTTCCCTGAGATTTGTTTTAAATTTGTAAACTCCTTTTTAAGTAAACTCCTTTCACTTTCCACGTGAAGATGGCTTTTAGTTAGAGCAGCAGGGTGAGCAGAATTATAAAAATAGGAAGTCAAACATATTGCTGTAAAAGAGATGGCAAAAAACAGGAGAATATTTCTCTTCATTTCGTAGGAGAGAAGAATCCACTACAGCAGCCGTGAGAGGATGCACAAAAAGCACAGACATTTTGTCAGAAGAGCAGCTAACTTGTCATTGTTTTCCTCTCTGACACAGGAAGATAAAAGCCGCCTTCAGGATTCTGGTTCTTCAGAATTCCTTTCATTTTGTTATTGTTAAAAATATCCTATTATTTGATTTCAGAATGAATTGTAAAAATGTTCATCAAAGACCAAAAAAAATCTAAAATTTCATTATTTAGTTTTCAGGCTTTTCTTCCTAAGAGAAATACAGTATGATAAAAACAGTAAGAAATAAATGAAACTAAATAAATACACTATTAAAAGTAGTAATTCCATCAGCTAGAACAGAAATTATTCAAATCTATATTTAAATATTGAAATATAAGTCAAATATAAAGACAGCTTAACTTCCTGTAGGCTTTACAAAAAGTTATCACATAACTGAATCATCCAAAGTTAATGAAAAATTATGATTGATTATGGATTCACAGTGTTGGAGGCTATCATGATAAATCAAAAATTTGATACATGGCTGAAAGTGATTGTCTAGGCTCTATAAAACATTCATGCAGATAGACTTTGAGATGAAGTGTCCCCTGCTGTTGGGGTGCACTATGTGCTGGAAGAGAGACAGGCCCTGAGGGCCGGAGAGAGAGCCTCTTTCTTGGACCCAGAGGTGACCCTGGGAGTGCATCCAGGTCACCGGGGATGGGCTGAGAGAGGATTGTGGGTTTGTGGACAGTGCTGGGCCTATGAGATGTGATAATTGTAGTTTGTGACCTTATAGGGGATTGTTTACCTGTTACCATAATAGGCAATGTCTGTGCACTATCCCAGGTGATTGGGGGACACTGAGGTGAACATCTTTCCTGTTTATATGAGGTGATATCCTGTTGGGTGCTGGTATTTAGGGAATATTTCACTGCGCAATAAACGCTTTGCACTTCTCCATCTTGTGTGCAGAGTTGTGTCCCTGCGTGATTACTGCAAATGGTGCCCCGTGTGAGGAGATAAATGGCTTGGTTTTTCCTTTTTTTTATTTAAGCCTCCAGCAGCATGAGCCTCACGGACTACAATCCACTTGGGAGTGAAGTGGAAAAGCTGGCCAGCGTCTAATCCCTGATGGTTTTTTTCAGGTGAGCCGTGAGTAGCCTGACGCATTCAGCCCCGGACAGGATTGATTTAAATATGGGCAATTGGACTTCTCGTGCCGACCAGCGGTCTGTATTTGACTCTTTGACCTGGCTGCTGGACGTTTGTAGTAAGCCCTACAGCCCAACACCCTGCCAGCAACAAACTCTGCGAAGAATGCTTGAAACAACTGGCTTAATCTAGATCCATACATTTTAAATGGCTTCAGCTGAAGGATCCCATCCTCCCAGACTGCAAGGACACGTAAAGTATTTGCACTGGAACTCTGCAAACACTGTAACTTTGGGTAGTTCTTTGAGATTCCCATAATAGCCAGTTTCAAATTCTGGCTTCCTTCAATGAAACAATACAGAAATTTATCTAAGCCTTGGAGATGTTCCACAGTTTGCAGGGAGAAGAGATAATCACACGCATCCCTCAAACCGTGAACTGGTAACACACAAGAATACCACCTGGAGGGAAGTGCAAGTTAAATGTGTTGAAGTGCTTTTCTGGTCTCTGAAGGGTTCTCTACATGTATTTGAAAGGGAGCTGCAGAAGTACGGTAAATCAGGTTTTTTCAGATTTTTTGTGCCAAAACACTACGTAACAGATGCAATGTGTAGCTCCCAATCAAACAGCAAAATTAAATACTTATCATCTTTGAAAGTGTAGGTTCATCCCAGTCATGAAACCATGGTATGTTTTGATGGATTCTTTAGTAGTTTCTTGCTGCTCCACAAAGAAATGACAGATTTAGGAGGACGGAAATAATCAGGAATCCTACCTCCGTTCCCACGGAGAATCTGAGGACAAGCTCACAGGTCCTTGGATTTCTGTTCTAAGTCTTCTCCAGAGGAATTCTGTATTAACACAAAGGAAAATGCAGCAGGACCTTCACCTTTCTGTTTGATAAGGTAAAAATACTCCGTCGCTTGTAGCAATGAAGTGACAGTCTGTAAAATGAGACTGGATTTAATAATTTTAGAATAGACAACAGAAATGCAAAGTAAGAAATTAATTTATGGTCAACTATAATTTAATCTGGATAAAATAGATATTGTATCATCTGAATGTAAATGTGTGGTGGATAACCCTTGACCAGCATCCAAACACTCACCCACGTGCTCACCCTACTTTCCCTCTCCTCAGGAGGACAAGGGGAGAAAATAGGATGAAAGAGTTCATGGGTCAAGATAAAGGACAGGAAGATCACTTACTGGATACCAACTAGGACAGAAAAAAACCTGGCCAAGATGAATTTAAATGTATTGCTATTTGGATAGTGAGAAACAGAGACAAAAATAAAACCCAGTACATCTTCCCCATCTTTTCCTGGGCTCAACTCAACTTCTTTTCTTGCCCCTTCAGCAGCAGAAGTGGGTTGGGGATTAAGGTCCTTCCCTCGTCCTCATGTTCAAACAAATCTGCCCCAGTGAGAGCTCTCCAAGGGCCACGGTATCTTCAGGGAATGTCCGGCTGCTGTAGGTTGAGGGGAAAAGGGCATAAGGATATTCTGTGATAAACTGGTCAGTAGTTTGATGCAGCTCACATCTATAAAACATTAAGAACACAGCAAGTAATAGCTTAGCTCTAGCAATCTTCCATCTTACTTTTTCAGCTCTTTAGAAACGGTATGTTTTGGCATCATACATAGCTAAACATCCAAGATCCAAAAAACAAAGTAACGTAGGAAAGAACATGGGCAGTATGACATCAGAGGTCAAGAGGCATTTCTGTACCCATTAATTGCTTTACTGTTATTTGAAATAAAAGAACTTCAGCACATAAAAATAAAAGAGCAGAAGGTAATTTTCAATGTTCTAAGTGCATTCATTATTCTAAGTTTTCTTGATTAAACTAAAAATATTTTGTCAAAGTCTTTGACTTCTGTTTGTTTTGACAGCACAATTCCATTAGGTGAAATCCTGGTTCCATTGTGGAAAGAACAAAAACTTCTAAGAAGACTTTTCTAGGAGGCAGCTAGAAGATTTATTGTTTCAAGTTTGACTGAGTTATTACAAGATTAGTAGAAAATTCATGCTGCTAAAGAGCAAATGGTACCTATGTCTTCAAAAATAATTATAGTTTATCTTGCTTATGACTTTTTAAAATGCCAAGAAGCTCTCAAAATACAATACTCCTTTTCTATTATAATTTTTCACAGAAAAAAGAAAAATACTTTAGAAATAAATGCTTACCCACAATAATTACCCATACCATTAAACCCAAACAATTATAATTATGAAAATTATTTTTCTAAAACCAACTGTGTAGCAAAATGCAGTGTATATTAGGTTGCCTTGGGATACACTGATTATTCAGACGCACATGCGTTTAACTACATTCAGATTTTAAAATTACTTCATATGTGCTAAAAACCCTCCATAATTAGGCCTTATTAAAATAATAAAAAGGAAGAAGATGACTGAAAAGGAGTAGAGAAAAACAGGAAAAGAATTAGAAAAAAAGGAAAATTCATATGGTACTGTTTCTTTACATTCCTGTTTATGTTATCTTTTCCTTATTTATTCAAAAAAGACAGATGTGACAGCTCATCAGTGAAAATCTACTCCACTGCGTTCTAATTCTACCTTATCTCATCACAGATTTTGGAAAGATTTAAAAATAAAAACCAACTCCTTGCATTGTAGCAATGCTTTGATATTTTCCCAGCTTCTTGAAGTAATGAGTTTTGAAGTCAGGCTGTTCAAGGTGCTCCCACAAACGGCAAATTTCCAAGTAATCTTTTGAGGAAATGTCACGTGTGTTTGAAGGTGCAAACAGCAGGCTGGCAGAAAGTACTAGATAAAGCTGATTTAATCTCAAATTGCCAATCCACAAACACATCACAGCATCTTGACTACTTAGTCTTGGTTTAGTTAAGCCAGCTTTAGGCATATCGACTAAATGTCCATAAAAGGATGAGCTGGGGAGCGAGGAGAGAGCAGGAGATGCACCCACCTAAACTAAAGGCAGCGTCTCCTGGAGAGCGGCTCTGTCAGGGCGCTGCCCTGTCCTGCAGCCCTTCTGGCTCAGCACAGACTCACCAGGGCCTTGGGAAGGGCAGGATGAGCAAAGTCCTGGCCCCACCTCCTGCTGGCTCTGTAGGACCGCCCAGGGCCGGCCCTGGAGTCAGCGAGATGAACCAGAGTCTGCCCAACCCCTCTTGTTTGAAACCTGTATTGAATTTCAAACCCACGGGCCACAGCATTTGGAGGATTAACTTGGGCATCTCAGCGAAACTTTTTCTCGGGGGTTATAAAGAGAAGCAGAGATTGCAGTTTCTGTCTGTACTAGTTGATTGTTGGGTTACAGGTGAAAAAAAGCTGTCTTAAAACCACCCAAGGAGCAGAGAGCTGCTTGTACTCCCTTTTACCTGCACCATTTGGCTTCCCAGAGAAGCCAGGTAACCCTTCCATGGTTTGCACATAGAAACTCATCTAAACATGCACTGCTGAGGCATAACATGGATTGGTGCTGGAGAGAAGAGGGTGAGGAAATAAAATTATCTTGATATGTACTGTTGGAAAGGTCTACATTCAGTTTTTCAAAATTTGAAATAGGATTTTTTTAAGAGTAAAAGACGTGGTATGTGATCTTTAGAACCACTGTCTGTTACAATGATTACAGCAATTTGAACAGCAAATGGCTTAATTAACTGTGAAGAGAATTAAGCACTTTGCATAAAGCACTGAAGAAGTATATTAATAACAATTGCACATATTTAAAGGAGCATATGGAATTAATTTAAGAAATGCATAAAGTATTTATCTGCTAGGGTAGTTAAAATCTTTGTATATGTCCTTTTCTGATTTAAATTATGCCTAGACTGAGCTACTTTCATCAAAATGCTACTTCTACACAGGAAGAGTACTTTCTTTTCCACTGGAATACTTATATTTAAAAAAAAAAGCAAACCAGAAACATGTGGAAAACTGAAGAAGAATTTTAGGTTCTTTTTTTCCTTTACATAAGTGCCCTGTGGATTTAAAGAGAGTCTCCAAAGAGAATTGAACAGCAAAAGCTATCCTAGAATTTGTTTGTCTCTAGTTAGCTGCTATATAATTTTTTCTTAATGTACACACAAAAATATGGCTGCTAAATACTTAATCACATATAAACAGCACAATTCCCTCCCTGTTTTCATGCGAGTGAAGTGCAATAAAATTTGCAATGGGATAAAAGGAGAGCAGACTGCCTGAGAGGAGCCAAGAATTTCTTGTTAGTCTAACAAAAATGCCCTATCAGAAAATATCTACTGGTTTAATTCAATTATTACTAGCAAAAGGGAGAGCGAAGAAGGTGAGGGAAAATAGTTCTACACACAGTCCCTGGTATCTCCTTTTCTGTCGTGTCATGCTCACCTTGTTTAATGCTCCTCTGGTGGGGTCCTATGAGTCAGTGGCACCAGATTTTCTCAAGAAGATGGACAAGGAGAGCAGTTTATGGCAAATTGTCAGTGCCTCACAGTCTCTACCAGGAAGAGCATCCTGGTGTTGTTGGCAGTGTCTTTGCTACCCAAGAACTCAGCAGTGCTAATTTCCATGTGTTTTGCAAGACAACACTTTCCTCATTCTTTCTTGGTTCTCAATTGCACATGAAGCCTGACTTCATTACACATGCTGTGTTGACTTTGGGTATTTCCTCCTTGTGTTCTTTGGCTAAATGACTCCGACTAAATCCAGTTTATCCAGCTGCCAGCAATGCATTCTAGCAATAAGTAATTAGATACTGGTCACACTTCTCCTTGGTTATCATCCCACATCTACATTCCCCTGTATTACCCTACACTTCCCTTTCAGGGCCATGGAACAGGTACTCAACACAGAAGAGCTATTTGCTGCAGAAATAAAGACAAATAACTCACAGGTGTTGCGCCACACAGTTGTGGAAAGCCAAAGTAATTGAGTAACAGGAACTAATTCACTACACAATTTGTTGTCCCAGCTTTAAAAAGCTAGAACAAAGCTCCAGCCCCCATCCCGTTAACTGACCTGAAGAAAGAAACAGAACCTATGTGAACTATAAGCGAGGGTGTGCTTGGAAGCATAGTACAGGGAGTAATCTAGTAATGCTACAGCAATTTGCTGTCTCATGCCTGGGTTTGTGTTTGTTTTGTTTTCCTTTTAATTAAAATAAACTGCATTGTCAGGAATCGTTAGCAATATACAAATAAGAGAACATTGGTTCATATCTACAGGGATCACGTGGGAATTCATGAAAGGTGCCAGGTGACCAGTCTCCCTTAGAAAATGCCATTCTAGTGGAAAGGAGAATGACACTTTCTCACCAGCAAAGATGCTGAGCATTGTGGAGCATTACTTCTGAAGGATGACATCCTCCACAGTTTTAGGTTATTTGGCAGATACAAACAGAATACAAGTATTCATCTGGGTAAACAAAGTGTGAGGTTGAGAACGAACTGTTGGTCTACAGATCTCCATAGAGAACCTAATAGAGACTTCAGCATGGCTTTTAGACCACAAATCACCCCAAAACAGTATCAGTTTTAACCATGTCATTTCTGACAAATGTCTGCTTGTACCTTTCCTATGTGTATTTCAATAATTAAAACCCTGTAATCTTCCAAAGCATCTATTTAATGCAATGCCTCATTACGCTATTTCCTTAATCCCAACTGATATCCCCATGCTACTTGAATTCCTTACCTCTTGGAGCGTTGAAAAAAAATACTCTTTTTCTCTGTGATAACTTCTCCCTTGTCCCTTCTCAGACTTCACTTGACATGTTTGCTGAGCTTCCAACCACTCTCATTCCTCCTTCTCAGTTCTCTCCAGCGGATCCACATCTACCTGAAAGGACAATGGGGACTCATTACCTCAGGTGAAGCCTTTCCCGGGGGAAGGAGAATGGAAGGATTACTTTATGTGTCCTCCAGGCTTTCTCTCTGTTTGCACACTTTTTTCTTTTTTTTTTTTTAACCATTAGATTGCTGATCCACATGATCTGCTGTGTGGTGATCCACTTATTTCTGGCAAAGCAGTAAGTGTCTTCAGTGAGCTCACGGTGCTTCTGCACAGATTATGGAACTGATGTACCTTCCATTACAATCACTTTAGACCCTTTCCTGAGTTAGGCTTTAGAAAGCTGTGTGATCACTGTGCCAGCCATTGTCACTGCAGACAGAGCACTGACCACCCTGTTGAATATTTCTTATCTATATACTACACCACAGAAGATACTTGACTCTTTAAAGATATTCAGAAGTGCATCATTTAAATAATAATGTAATAATTTAGTGGTTTAGTTAAATGTTTTGCATGTAATAATTTCAAGGCTAAAAGAGGTGCTTGTAGTCAAGCTATAAATACTCTTACATGTCTATGCAAAGGCAAAATAGACAAAACCTTCCTACCTATAGAAGTGTGGGGTTTTTGATGGGGAGGGTTTTGCAATGATGCCATCTTGTGATCATGGCCAAAATGACGCTGGCAAAAAATACAGCGGGGTTTCATTTTAGTTACTTGAGGCTCAGGCAGTGAGTGAACACACAACGTCAGCATCAAACTGATGGCACTGGGTACCTATCAGCCTTTGTCCCTGTTCTTTGTTTGACCCAAACTGTTTCCCCATGGCTGGCTTTTCATCAACAGATAATCCAAGCAGAAGGTGCCAAACACAGCTCCCCATAGTTTGTGAATGTTAAAATCCCCACACACTTGGGGGTTGCTGCGTATATGGGACTGGCTCTAGAATTTTCTTTGAAAATTATACCTCGTACAGAGCCTTCTATCCAGATTTATTTAGGAATTTAAACATACCATTTTAACAGAAAAAGTGGGTCTTTGCAAGGATACTACTACTTCACTACACACAGCCACCTTCAGTATCTGCATTTTACTATAATTAATGTGTAGATAGGGCAGTGTGAAAAATTCAATTTAAGATCTGGAATCAGCAAGGAGAGAGTTTATATTTTAAAACAAAAAAAGTAGCTTAGACAGAGGTTGGAAACATGAGACTCAATATTTGCTTGTTTGCTGCAGCTGTGTCTGGATTCCTAACTAAATTTATCATGGGCACTGCAGAAGAAGAAGAACCAGAACTGCATCACTTTTCTTTATTAACTTTAGTACTTGGCTAGGTTTTTATAGGAATTATAATAAATTAGAATAGCTATTTGTATTAGAGATGTTTGGCTAATTTAGATTTTATAATTAAAAGTTCCGACAATAAGGAATTTCTTAGATCAGTTACAACAAAAATTAACATAAATTTAATTATGGGTGTTTATGTGTGGGTAGTTCATAAACAACTAGTCTGCAGGATTAGTGTCTCCTGATGCCTTATGTGGAGTCCTATAAAAGCTGCAGGATGCTGAAGTCTTTCTTGCCACATCTCTTGGTTAGTCATGAACTTGTGTAATTTAATTCAGCTAAAATGACATTTATAAAGCTTCGTTATTTGCTGGAACACGAGCTCCTAGTTCTGTCTCAACAGGGGGATGTGCACATGGAAAGTCCTGAGCATTTCTGTTCAGCTGTCACTGGCTGTAATTCAAGGGACTTGCTCACTGCAGGGACTGGGAATGTTCCTTCACCAGTGGAACTGTGTGGGCCTTGTGTCCTTCTGTGCCTGGGCTCACCACAGGAAGAAAACACAGGACAGGAAAAGCAGAACCCTCTCCAGCTGGGAAAGGCACTGAACCAGCTCTGTCCTCTCCTGGATGGAGTGCTACCTTCACCTCCCTGTGGCTGCTGCCATGTATTTTAACGTCACTCCTGTGCATCGGGCACGAGCAATGAATGCTCCTCAGACCTCCAAAAGATGAAATGAAAATGTCCCCTCGTTTGACTATTCTGACTCAGAGGTGAGGTTAGGGGGAGATGGGCAGAAGCTGGCAGCCTTTCCCACACAGCTGCTGCTGTGTGGCACTACACAGAGACCCTGAGAAACCCCCCCCCCGTGAAAACACAGGCACCAGTGGATTTTTAGGTGCTGTGGGGATAGATTGGAGTTTAGTTGAGACTTTCGGTTTTCACTGTATACATCCAAATTTCACACTGATCTTCCTTTATGCAGTCCCTTGCATCTGGTAAATAATTTCACTATCTAAAGCCACACTGTATCTCAAGGAGACCCAAGGTGATGTTGACCATTGGAGCTCCCAGGATTGTTGAGGGCTACCTGATCCGGGCATGGGTTTTACCATCTATATTTTTAGGTCTGTGGTTCTAAACATTTAAAGACAAGCTGCCATAAACGAGGGGGGAAATCATCTTCATTCAGGGCTTGTAAAGAAAAATTTGCTTGTATAAAGAATTATATCTTACCGAGGAAACTATGCCATGAATTCCACACAGCTTAAATCCTCATTTTCAGACAATTCCAAAGAAATACCAGCATAGTGGTCTACTTACCTCTCATCACCTAACTTGGCCAAAGACAGCTGCAAATCCAGATGTGAGGGCGTTTGGTCCTCCAGCACAACTGTTTCAAAACCCCAGCGTCATGTTTCAGTTCTAAAATAACGAGAAGATGCAAAGAGCAGGGTTAAATAAAATTTAAAAGCACTTTTACTTTCCTGAGTGAGAATATCTAAACTATACCCTTCACCTTTCTGCTAGACCCCCAGGGACTTACTCTCAGTCCTGACAGCCAGGAAGGATTCCTTTAGGAGCTATTTGGCAAGTTGTCATAGTTGTCACTGCCAGGCACTTGCACTGCCACATTTGGACAGCTTTCAGCAAAATGGGCCGTAAAAGGGCAATATTTTGGTGTGCAAAAGGCACTTCAAAACAGGAACTTCTTACAAGTACTTTTAACATCTTGTAAGATAAAACATCTTCTGAGCTGATTTGTTTAAGAAATTCTGGGAAGGCAGATTTTTCTCACTTTACATTTTAAGGGAACTGTGATTTTGTGCTATGTCTTAAATCCTCCATTAGGCTAAGAACAGAGATGCACTGAAATGATCATATTAATCATACTGGACTGAAGGATGAGTATAAACAGGACTCGCTTTTCTGGCTCTCATGCAAATGTTCAGGTTACACAGTAGAGAGAACAGTTTTCACTGGTATGGAACGCTCCACAAGCGGTACTGTGGTTTCACATAACTAGCTCGAAGTATTTGTATGTATTAGTTCAAAGAGGAACTAACAACTATTCTGTGGGTGTAACTGGTACTCCTTTATTGTGGCTTAGTCTTAGCTGGGCCTGTAGGTGGTGGTGTAACCCCACTAATAACAGTGGTGGAATATGAGGACATTCATTTTTGTCACTGGCCAATACCCAGCTCGTGTTACAGAGCAGTCATAAAATCCACGTGTTATCAGTCTCCATAAAACTAGCTGGTAGTACCAGTTCAGGTTTTATTGGAAAACTGTCTGCTTTACAGCATCTGAGTTTGCCTTCTTATTGTCCACAACAACCAAATCGTTATTTCCTAGAACAGATTGCACAGAAAACACTCCACTGTAATAAAATAAGATTTTTTTTGTGTTCCTGTAGGAAAAAAAATGAGAATTGTCATTTTAGTCTGGTACTTAAACAAACATTATTTTTATGTCAGCAATGTTTAAAAAAGTAGCCTTGTGGGAAAACAAATTCTTAGAATGTATCAGTCTTTTCAGTACATACTTTTGTAGTACTTTAAACACCAAGAGCAGAACAAAGTAAATTTGGAGTATTTACCGATAAACTTCATCTGTTCAGAATGAACTTAGGCATAAACTGCCAAGAAAAATGAACACGTCTTCTGTATTAAACAATGGCTTATGATTGAGCTGATTGCATTGAATGATTTAATGGTAATTTTTTGATGCAAAAGAAGTTTCCCTTCCTGTGGACAGAGTTTCTGAGTTCGAAAACTCAATTTTCAAAATCCCTTCTACAAAGCTTGAAGAAATTGCACTTTCCTAGTCATTACAGAGAGCACAGGAATAGACTGAACCTTTATCAAGACACTGTACTCAGTACATTGTACATAACATAATGAGATATTTTTCAGTTCTTTGATCACTTCTCAGACTGGATTCTGAAATGAAGGATCATTTTCCCTTATTGCACGGTACGTGCCATGGAGTAGGATCTTAGCACACTGTTTCATGGAATCCTCTTGACTGGACGGTAATTCACATCACAGGAATTGTGTGACCTTGTTTATACAAGTGTAGTTAGTTCACATCATTTGTGTACAAATGAAGAGGGGTTAATCCACAGGTTTCTCAAACACAAAACACTAGCTGCAAAAGTCACTCTGTTCGTATCTAGATGTCAGATTCAATGCTTTTGGAATGATATATGTTACCCCTATACTCTGTAAATGCGTTGGGTTCTGTGCTTCTGCAGCAAACCAAATATCAACTAATCACAGTCCTGAAAATGGATATATATCAGTGCCACGTAATATAGAAAAAACTTGGGAAATCAAGATAAACAGCAACATACTGTCCTAAAACAAAACCTTTTTCCCTGAAGACAATAAATAGAAAAGCAAAAGATCAGCCACTAAAAATATTTGGCTTTCAAATATGAAGTTAAACTGTTACTTCCTTGTCAAAGACTCAGAATGTTTTCATCACAGTTCTGGATTACACAGTTATGTTTTAAAGACAAGACTATGAAGGCTACTAGGAAATTCTGTGAGCAACAGAAATTGGAAGTTCTGAAAAATTTATTACAGCATATTTAATGCATATGTCTGACCTAGGAAAGAAATGATGTCTGCAATGTTCTAAAATTAGTATACAAAGTGGTAAAAACCCATGACTTTTGTGATGACTTGCATTCTTCTTCAGTTATACTCTCCCTATTTCTCTTAGTGATTTCAGCTACACCAAATAATGTAGTAGCTAAAAAAAAAGTAGTTAAAAATTGTCTCAAGGCAAGTACAGAAAGAAGTGTTTAGACATGCACAATATTTTTTTCACTGAGTTCTAATGTTCTTCCATTTTCTACCACACCTTGAGCTCCTACATTTTGTTTACATGGTCTACGAATCAGTTTTGTACTGCAGAACACTGCCACATATAACGAGAATCAAAGTTTTGAACAGTAAGAGTTGTTATAACATGGAAATAGCAGCAAAAGGGAAAGAAAAATTAGTGATGCTGCACAGAGACTGTCCTAGTTCTCAGAATAACACTTTGTTGGGTTCATAATCAAACGTTCCCAAAGGAAGAAAGAGCAGCTGCTCTCTGCTATCCTCAGAGGATAAAGTCATCTAAAAAGCAAAGGCTCCAACTCTAGAACTCTGCGACCACTTGCAAACTTCTTACTTAGTGTGAAAGCAATGAGATATTTTGTCTTTGCATGACTATCTGAAATACAACGTAGTGTATTACGGATATTATGTGTAGGAAGGGAACAGAGAACTGAGAGCTGAAACAACACTAATGTGTCCTGAGTTTAGAGATAAGC
Organism: Lycocorax pyrrhopterus obiensis; assembly: GCA_014706295.1. Classification (NCBI taxonomy): domain Eukaryota; kingdom Metazoa; phylum Chordata; class Aves; order Passeriformes; family Paradisaeidae; genus Lycocorax; species Lycocorax pyrrhopterus. The sequence continues at coordinate 23,191,047 of JACSVZ010000013.1, forward strand.
AGGTCATTATAAGCAAAAGACCAAGACCTTTGAAAAATCTGACAGTATTTTAATATAAACACGTTTGCTCTTTATAATTAAAATCTTATGGAAGTAACAAAGTACTCCATTGTTCTATATATGGCAAAAATAAGAATCAATTGGAATCTTCTAACTAAATTTTGATGACAAAAGTATATGCTTTTTACAAGCTGGCTGTTCACTTTGCCTGTGCACGTAAGAGAGTCCCTTAATTTGTCTGTTTTGGTGCTATTTCCATGGTCTTAGAAAATAATTTTTCCATCCAAACAAAACTGACCAGTGACATGAACCTGGGTTTCACACATCCCAGAATATTTCTTCACTTAGTGAGCCAACACGCATACTCTTATGGGGCTTTTTCTCCTTTATATATTCTATTTACGGGCTGCAGAGGGGAAACCCATCAATTTTCAAATAAATTGAAAATGCTTTGATTGTTTATTGGTGCAGTTGAAACATTTTAAAAGTAGGAAAGTTTCCAGGAAACTGTCAGCACTAGTAAAAATACATGAGGCGTGTTCATGAAATCCTATTAAGCTAAATTTCCTCTAAGAGCATGGTGTGAAGGAATGTAGCTTTTGTCCTTCCTTTCCTTCATACCTTGTTTCTGACGTGTGGGAAATGATCAAATTCCTAACACCACCCTCCCTAATTTCTTATGCACAACTATGCAAATACCACAATTTAAAATAGTGCTTATGATTTCCTTCATTATAGAAGCTGCCATAGTCACTTTATTTCCTTATAGAAACAGTTAAATCCTAAGTTATTTATTCCCTTTTTTGTAAATAATAGTAAATGGTGCTGATGCTAGACAATTCAGATTATTGCTCACAAGGGCCATCAAGTTATGGATGCACTAAAGTGCAGCAGGAATAAAATATCTACCACCTTAGAGCTTATGATGTGCCCAAAAATCTTGGAAATTTTAATAGGCTGTGATATATTTTTCCACTGCAGGTGACTTTCACAACTCGCTGTGCAACAAATGATTTAACCATTGCCAATCTGTTCTTGGGAATCAAAGGCATTAATTAAAATGCACTTCCTTGATATTTGCAATGCCATCCTCCCATATGTAGAAATGCATAGAGAAGATATCCCCCTTCAGTGTGAACTTCAGCAAGCAGGGTAAGAACTAGTTTGACAAGCTTTTGAAATAGCCCCCAAAAAATGTCCCAGAAGCATTACTTCAGCATTAGGGTGGTGTCTGTGTGTGTCTGAAGATAAGAGGTAGACTATGGAACCATAAAACTGTTACTTGAGTCAAGTACCATTTTACTTCCTTCTTGCTTCTGTTTCCAGCTTTCCTTTTCTTCATCCAGTTTCAATTTAACCTTTATGACTTGTGTAAGAATATTTATTTGAAACTGAAACCCTACCCTCTGTTAAGAGGATACATCCTGATCCAAACCCAATGTTCTGAGCAGTTTTAAATTTGGTATGGAAAAAACCAACCCCAAAAGATCTCCTCTGTGCACATACAATAAAATGTGCAAAGTACTCTATAACATAATACATAAACTTTATTTCCTACCTGTCTAACTGCACTGCGACATGATATACTTTACATTAGCTATTATTTCTGCAAATTCTCATTTTCTCTGTCAAATGATGCATGAAAGCGAGAATCACTACCGCTTAATGGAATAAGCCTCTTATCAGTGCTATATATCAAAGGCATCCCTCTATGAACACCTAAGGACAGAGGGATCATAAGTTCTAAAACAATTTCACTTGAATTCACAACAGGTCGCTGGGTTTGAGGTTTTGCTGCTGCTGTTTATTTTTCCCTTGCTGTGGGGACACGATCAGTGTTATGCTGTTATTTGTTCTTTACAGGCTTATGTGTGCTGGAGGTCAGCAGGGGGTTACAGATAAGGAATGATGTCAAGAGGAACTTCTCTGTCTCGAAGAAGCACTCAATTTGTCTCTATTGCGCAAGTTTGGAAAAGGAAAAAAAGCACATTTGAAATAATTTATATAATAATATCAATGTTTGGTGTAACAGCATCAACAGAATATGAGTAATATAATAATTAAGAATTGATACAGCAGCAAAAAGAGGCTGGAAACAGTTTTTCATATCCAAGACTGTATCACATGGGCTATGCCCAAAGAAGAGTAGCCTAGGTTTGGGGTAAGGTACAAGGACCGATGAGGCAGGAGAGGGGAGAGAAAGAGAATTCAAGTCCATGACTACCTTGACCTGGGCTGATCTCCTCTGCATCTCTTCTGAGCCTGGGGTAACAGTATTTTGTAGCTGCAAGACAGACAGCATGATTCAAGTACCATCCTGGAAGAGAGGCAAACAGTGTCTTTGACTAATGAAAATCAAATAAAAAATATTCCCAACTTACCTTTGTAGAGGGCAGAGGGAAGTCCAGGGCTGTGTAAAAGGTTTCAAACAGCACAGTAAGAATTAATTCAGAAAACTTTTCATATGTGCCCTCTTTTTGCACATTGTTGAAAGGCAAACTTCAGCTTTCATTTCCTTTAATCATATCAAGCTTATGATGTTGTGGGAGAAATTGATTCTGACTGAAAGCATTCAGCTGGCTGCCTACTATTACTCCCCTTTCCCACTTTCATTATCAAGTTGCATCTTAGCTAGATCTTCCAGCTGCTTGGAGATTTAGCTTATACAATCTCTGCTTCGTCTTAGTTGCACCCTCTTTTGGATTCAGTCAAGTGGTAATTAATTCTTTTTTCACAGGAAGCTGATTATGTTATTATACTGACTTTTGTGTTTTTCGTACTTTATAGGGTGTGTTTCTTGCCTTGAGAAAAGAGCTGTGCCCACAACATACTTTCTGCTCCAGAATTTCGACTTCAATCAATTTTTTTGGTCATTTCCTGGTCGTTCTGTGACATTGTATTTATCTGGGATGATCTCCTCTATCTTAGCAAATTCCAGCAGCATCGAGATGAAGTAAAGAAAGAGTGGATTATTTCAGTGAAACTTGACAAAGTTTCAAAAAAGCTAATAATTATTTGCATTTTTTTAAGCAGCTGGACAAACAGATTTCAAAAAGTTTCTGCCTTTGCAGCAGAAGAATCATGTAACACTGTGCTCATGAGTATTCAGCTCACAGGTGAAGCAGTGTGAGCAAGAAGGGGACACAGACAGAAAAGTGCTGACAGAGGCAGCTGTACCAACTTCCTGTGTATGAAGGGACAGTACAGCTGGAGGCACAGAACTGATATTAATTCATTTTTTCTCTGTGAGGCCATGAAGGTCTTATTTTTCTAACCCTTTTTTCTCAGTTCAAAGAACATTTGACAAGGGCTGACTCGGTGAACCAATCTTTTTAGTGTGATTTATGGAATCAAGTCATGAATCTTTAAACCTGGTGATATAAATCATATCTTCAAAGTATCATGAATTGCTGAATATTATATTATTTTTCAGTTTCAAAGGTTCTGAAGCAGAGGGCAAAACCAGCACTGTGTGATGAATGCTGTCAATTACACAACACAAAATCAACCCTTGATCCAATAGGTTATATGTGACTTTGGACCCTAAGTAAAGAGGATCTGTAAACTGCAAATTCAAGAACAGTGCAACCAGATTAATAAAAAAGGCTCAGAGTGGTCATAGACATTAGTAATAAATACTGAAATACTTCCACCATGTTTAATGATCATACTTTGTCTATTTCAAACACTTCTGAACTTCGCTATTGTATTGAAAATGATGAATTATTTCCTCTCCTGTACACATCTACTAATGTAAAGAAATGGCTGACAATCAACTCTCCTTTCAAAAGCCACAGGTTCTCTCCAGGACCTGCTTCCTCTGCAGGTGAAGTTGCCTTACCAGTTCAAGAACAACAAGTGAGAATGCTCTAATGAGTAAAAGAACTAGTGCACTTAGCAGAAACCATGGAAGACTGGTCAAAAATACCAGTATGTCCAGTGCAATACACAAGAAAAAAATAGATATATTTGGGGAAAGGTGCAAAACTACTCAATCCTCATCAGTATCTTAGCAAAATCCATGCTTGTCTCAATATCTCATTACAGTGATGACCTAGCAGACAGAACATAACTCCATAATCAACCCAGCTGTTCAAAGCTAATACTCGCTGCTCACACCCTATTTCCTCACTTGTGCAACTCTAATTCCAGGATTTTACACTGATAATGAGATCACAATCTCACTTCCTAAAAAAAAAAAACAAAAACCAAACATCCAAAGTGATGAAAGCCATAAAATGCAATTTAGGGGGCACCAAATCACCAAACTGCAGCCACAAGTCTGTTGAATTAGCAAAGTGTGAAGAAAATGAAGCCCATGTTTCCTGGAGCATGTTTAGCCTCCTTTCACTGTCAACAGATAACTGAGTTTGTTTTCTTCTGGTTCATGTGGCTTTTCAGGACCCACACACCTGGACCAGCCTCTCAATGCAAGTTATCAGTTTTAGCTGGCAAATAGAACAATGAACACATTTTAAAAAGACAAAGAGCGTCCTAGTTTAGACACCAATTTCAGAAAAAAGAGTAAATCTCTGCTGTATTTCTCTCCACTGACAATAAGAGGAGTCAAGAGAACAAGTGTGGATGTGGACAAATGTATCCCTGATATTTTTTGGAATAGATCCCATCCCTTCCCAGCCCTCTCTTCACTGATGACTTACTCATGCTCCTTCCTCTTGTCATGGCCAGCATTCTTTTCCATTGTGATCTCGCAATTAACACATTATTTATGCTTATTATTTGTACTGTAACAAAGTCCGCAGTTAGGTATAAACTGATCAATGCTCTAAAATGTTAAAATGTTAAAATGTATTTTCCACCTTTTATTTAATGCCAATTAACACTTTAATTACATATAACATAGTAATACCCAGAAATCAACAAGAATGTCTACAGAGATGTTAATTTGCATGGATGTAACTGAAGTATCAGTTACATTGCTGTGTGTAAGGTACAGGTCTGATTCTAACTGAAAATAGATAAGTTAAGAGGGGTTTTTGTTGTATTGATCCGTTTGATAATTTGTGGAGGGAGGAGGAGAGCAAAAGGAACCTGCTCATACATTTTGCATAATAAACACATGTGATCAGAAAAATGTTTTGGAATTCAAGCAACAAAACAGTCAGCAAAAACTTTACAGGAGGATAAGCCTAAGGTCTGATTTTTTTCTAGTTATTATTGTAGGCGACAAAAGAATCCTATGTATTAAACAAAACTTTTGTTTGAAAATGTATCACAACTGCTTGGGATTTTCAGCTATTACTGTGACATCAACCCCGATTTACTGTCTGTCATTTTGTGGGAACTGGGCCCCAGTCATGATGGGTGATATTCCCCAGTCCACCAATCCCCTGTGCCAAAGGGACTCCAGATGCTCCAGCAAGCCCAGTCCCGGTTGTTTGTTTGTTTGGCTGCCATCCCTGCCAGCTGAATCATTATCAGACAGTTGCCACACATGCCCTGCAGGGTACCTGCAGCCCCCTATTTTCACTTCTCTACTTTTCAATTACTTCTCCATCCCTACTATCAGCTGCCTTTTTGCCCCCTTTCCACCTGTTTTATCCACCCTGTCTCCTAAATTCCAATCAGCTTCTGCCTCTGGTAAAGGCCACTAGAAATTCTTAATTCTCAATCAGATTACAAATCTCTTTCCAAAATTTCAAGCAGATGCCCCAGGACTGTTTCTCCTCCTGCCTGACTTGAAACATACCTGAGGGAAGGTGTGTACCTGCTCTCAGCGGAGCTGCCGGATTTCACTTGTAACTCCAACAGAAAAACATGAAAATCAATAGTTTCGAGGAGACGTAAATCTTTCGTGTCAGGAGCTTCCCCTCAGCTGTGCCCAGGTCTCTGCCTGGTTCTAACCAAAACCTTTTATCCTCCTGCCTTGCTCCAGGCATGCAGACAGTGCATCTATCTAGAATCCAGAAATAAGAAGCATGGATGTAACAGCTGCTGTTCCTTTCTCTGACTTGCTGCGGTGACTAAACAATGATCATAAAAATTAGAAAGAAAAATAGAGATTTTTTTTTTATCTCTCTGATTTCAGTAGGTATTTATCAGGGGTTAGAGGATGGGCAATTAAGCATTAGTGTAAATTAACCAGGTGGAAGTAGGAAAACCAGCTACAGGCTAATAACCTGAGCCAATCCCAATCCGATCCCAATCTTGCTGTAAATCAAAATAAACAATCAATAAATAAAACTGAAGACAGAGGATTTCCATCACTTTATACTGGTCGATTTGGTCTCCAGCACCCAGTGCCTCACTGGTATCACAGTGTGTGATCACTTCATGCCTGTGCATAGAGATTAGCAAGCAGGAGGGTTTTGTTTCACCTCACAGAAACGTAAATTGGCATTTGGGATGGAGGGTCACTGGGCAATCAAGGCTGAAGGGGCAGCAGGGTGAGAGCACCAGAGGAGCACATGACAGTGGGAAGAAGAGAAAGCAGCTTGCTGCAGTCAGGGGTGTTGCTCACTCGTGCTCCTCTGTCCCTTTTTTATCATCTCCCATGCTGCATCCTGCTATCTTCATAATTTATATCTGTCACTATGACCATCACTCTTTTACCCCAAAATAATCTCTGGCTTATCTGAATACGAGAAAGAACTACTTTTCTGCTAATCACTTACCCGAGTGTGGATCACCTCTGGCTGGGATGAGAAAGTGGAATGTGCTGTTAGTTTGGACAGGAGAGAGCTTTCTGTGGTTGCTGAAAACAGCAATCACTCTATTAAATAAAGTGCGACATGACTGAATTTTTATTCCTAAGTGTACCAACATGAATGTCTGGCAAGCCAGGACAGTAATTAATAATATCTGTAAACAATATTATTTGTTTTGATTACATTCTTAGCTCTGAACCACCACTGATGGAATTGCCAAAGTAAACAAGTTGTTTTTTTTTTTAAACTCTTCCTCCATGTTCATACAGCCCTGATTTCTTCAGCTGCTGACATTTTATAAATGTCATAGTTTATGAGGAAATAATAAAACCCCAGGTAACACCACACAACACTGTGACCTTTAGCTGAAGGATTGCTCTAAGTTCTTTAGTAAGCTCAGTAAAGAAATTTGGAGGTGAAAATTCAGGTTCTAGGAAGTAATTGAAGACTTCAAAGGTCACAGATTTTCTGTCTGTGAGTCAGACTCAGAAATATATTTTTTTTTTTAACTTGATGCTTGAGGTTTGATTTTGCAAATGACCTACTTGAGCAACAAATGATAAACAGCTTTAACTGATAATTTGGAAATCTTCATTACTGTTTGGAACTGAATTTGTTTATAGTGACAAGTCTAGTCAAACCTAAAGGCATTCCCACTATTAGGGTTTTTGCCTAGGAAGTAGATTTTGCGACTATTTCCACAACAGTATTTCTGGTAGATCCTCTTAACAGGTACCCATTGGCATTTAATGAACCATTCCCAAAACACTGCTAGAGAGAAATGGATTTTGGTGATATTTTAAAATGATTATCAGAATTGCTTTGAAGACATTTGAGTTCTTTCATAACTTCAACAGGTGTTTTGACATTTGGAGGTGTTATCATAACTTACCTGTCGTGAAATTTGAGGAAGAATCCTCCTCTAGAAAATATCTGTTCCTCTTCCTATGCATGTGTATGCCAGCAGAATGACACAGATTTTTAATCCCCAAACTTCAAGAATCAAAGAGAGTGCACCAGTTTAGCTTATACTGCCTAGAAAATGGGACTGGACACAGAATGTTAAGACCTTTAGATTTTCTAACATGACAGACATTAAACCACATCTCATGGCTCAAAGGGTTCCATCTGAAGCTGCAGGAAATGTGAAGCTACAGTAATCAGAAGCAGCAGAACTAAAAACCAGCTAAACAATTAATACTTAGCCAACAAATCACTGTGTGTAGAAAAAAAAGAACTAAAAATTAGCGTATTGTATGTAGGTACTCAATAAAGTAAGCCAAGGCAGTGCAGACTTATCATAACTGCACTGATAGTGCCTCAAAGGCAAAAATAGTCATGGTTTCCCTGTGTGCTGCATTTGAAATAAAAGCAGGAAGAACCAGACATCCTCTGGGAAGTTGTGGGAATGGAAACTTTGTTATAGGTAGCACAAGAGACACAGGACAACTTCTTCCACAATGAATCATTACTAATCTCAGAAAAGGCAGAGAAGATATCCAACATAAATGAGACAATTTCGTTGCAATGACATAAAATTTTACAGAGACTGGTGACATCGGAAAAAACGAACAACCCGCAACTTGTGCTTCAATACTCCTGGGATGAGAAAACATAAATTGTACTGATGCCTTTTCCTGGTCTTCAAATTAAGAGTCAAACACGGTTCGAAGGGAAAAAGGGATTTTACCTCTGTGTTTATTTTAAGGATCCTTAGGTGCACCACGTCCAGGTCGAATGCACCCCAATGCACACTGCAATGCCCACCCCCAAAAGATCTGGTCTAACATTATAGGTGTTACTAATTAGCATATCTATCAAAGATTCCCCAATGAGAGGCTCGAGTGAGCCCCCCCTCCCCACGGAACCTTCCCCTGGATGGTTCTATCTCAGTTTACAAAATGTGTTCTGGAGAGGACCTTGGGATCTGGGGCACTCTGATCCCTAACTACGAAGCTTCTAAAGTGTTTAGTCTCCTAACTTAACAAACAAGTCCAAGAATGTAGGCAAAAAGCACTAAAGAATACAGAAGTTGTAAAAAGGTATAAAAGGGGTTTAAAAGAAAAGCCAAAAAATCATCATGGCATCAGTATCTTTGGGATAGAACAGGAAGTCTGAAATACACTCAGAACTTGTCCTCGACAATGACTTCAGCATGAGCCCATGTGAGAGTTGTGTATTTTAAATCATTGGGTTTCTGAATACACAAATAAAATGAGATATGTTCTTGCCTGGATGCACAGCTCCCTCCTACTCTGATCATGACTTCCATTGGATTAATTCCTCACTTGCAGAAAAAAAGTGGCAACAGAGAACACAGAACAAGAAAGTAATTCACACTTGCCTCAGTCTAAGGTTTAAATGACTCCACTCAGCTCCTAAAGCATCTTGATCACGATTCAAAAAATCCCAACAATTGACAAGTGGTGAAAAGGAATTGTTTGATCAAAGTCTGAAGTCAGCACTTTGTTGCAGAGCCTGCCATCTGTTCATTACTGCCATGCAGGGAACACACCAGCTTCCTGCTGGAATGGTGTGAATTGTGATACTGCTGGCACACACACTTCAGAGCACTGGGAAAATATTGATCATTTTGTAATAGAAAAAGAAGCATTTGAGCAGTTTGCCATTCATACTCCGATGAGCCATAAATGGCACTGGTGGTGTGAGCACTGGGGGTCTCCGGACTCCCAAAGTACTGCTGCGTCCAGGTAAGAACTGTGAAGTCAGTTCTAAAATAAATGCAAAAAAATTTCAAAAGCATCTTTAACACATGGAGAAACATCTCAGTAGTAGGTCACTTGTAATTCCATAGAGAAATGCTAGTGTTTTGGTGAATTAATGCATCCTGTAAATATTGCAAAAAAAGAGCAACCATTGCCTCATTATAACTGTGTGTGAATTGCAGTGGTGCATTTTGTAACACCATTTATTACAAAATATCACAGAGCCATCAAACTTGCCAGCTTCTTGTGTCATGTACTATAATCTCCTAATGCCAGAACTGTAGGAAGGAATTTCTGTAAAATCTCTCACTATGCTCAAAATTCCACTTCTAAGTCCTTCTCCATTCACGTTTTATGAGTGTCATTTTTTTACAGCTCACACTTTCAAATTTATTAATTCTACTTGCATTTTTTTTGTCCAAACCCTCAGTTTGTGCTTAGAGGGCTTTTGCATGTCATTGCTGCTCGAACCTCAGGAAAATGATCTATCACTACATCTCAGTCCTCCACTACCTACATATATAATGGATTTTAGAATAAAAGATTCATGAGAAATAGCTGAAAGTCAGAGTAGATTAAATCATAGATTTGCCTGTTAATAAAGGGAATGCTTACACTCACATAGAATAATTTTAGGGAAAAGCCTATTTTATATCCAGATGTAACTATCTCTTCCTTAAATCTTGAGAAAGAAATTTTCTATTCCAGTCACCTAGTTCTAGATGTAAAATCCAGACAAAATGACGATTATGACTGTACAATAAACACCAGTACTGATAAAGGCTTTGCCAATGTAAAAAATGCATTTTTTTAAACTCAACATGCAATGATTATGAAAGACAGCATGAGATTTATCTCTACAGATTTTGCAGCGTGACTCATTCATAACCTTTAATACGCTCCAACAAAAATCTGCTAAAAATTAGTCTGTCATAGAAAAGAATATTTTAAATACACTTCGCCCATCTAACACCAATTTATAAATTCATTTTTTCTAGAGTTGTATCTTGCACTTGTATTGCACATCTTAAAAAAAATAAATTTGGGATGACTTCACAGACGCTGCTGATGTCAAGATCATGTCACAATTGTGACAGAACACAATAATTTCTGGGTACTGGAAAGGAGTAAGACATCAGATTTCCTATGGAGAACAGCATGTGGAAAGTGTTAATTAGAAGTTATTAGGAACCTAATCAGAGGGTCATTTAGGAAAGGTCAGGTAAAACTATTTCAAAGAAGAAATAGAATATGAATGCCTCTCTGCTTCCCTCTTCCACCATTAAGCACTCATTACGAGACATGATTAAGCAAAGTGTTTGAAATCCTGCAACGAAGAGTTCCCTTAGTCTGTGCAGCAGCTGCTCAAAGATCGCTCTGCAGTAGATTGAGCCGTCTAATGAGAGGCTCTGATAAAGATTTCAAGCAGTAGGAATTGTGTTCTTCAAAAATCCCCAGAGAATGAATTTTCCTCTGTGTTCAGATTTTTTTTTTTGTGAAGAGAGAAAATGATGAATTCCTATACAAACCCATTCATCCCTGAAGGAAATTAGCTTTGTAAGGGGCAAGGATGAGGAAAGTGGAATTCTCTATTCAAGATTCACTAGTAAGAGAACCTGTTCAAGGTATTCCATTATTGCTTTGGCAAGGACAAGGGGGAAAATATACCTTGTTCTCATTCTTGAGGAAATTTTGCAAAGATTGGCTGCAACAGCAAAGCAATGCTCTGAAGCAGCATCAGGGAGGCCTGAATTTTTCTGGTGAACCATTGAGAGGTCATAAGGTGGGGAGATGGAGGTCTGATAACACAGTTCCTTTTTGGGCTCCTGTTTCATGAGGCTGTGGGTGTCAGTGGAAATTTCTGCTTATCTCCTCACTGATCCATTAAATCCTCCCCTGGTTCACTGATCGCTTTTGAGAGCAGCTTCAAAAAGTTCCTGTGGTTTGTAGGAATTAATGGCTGAGATGGGATCCAGTGGGGGGAACATCCCCCTGAAGTCACCTCAGTGACACTTCTGGCTGCAGTAGCTTCCAGCTGTGGCTGTAAGAAACACAGCCAAGGAAGAAAGGATGCACTTTGGACTCCTTCCTCGAGAAATCCTTCAAAAAAAGGATGTCTTCTGTGGCCTGCTACAGGATGATAAAATAGACTTCAGCCTGCTTGGCTGGTAGGGACACCTAGTTCCCATTTACCAAGCCTGTGGAAAAAGGATCACTCCATAAACTCCACGTTCTTGATGGCTGCAGTCACAAGTCTGACACATTAAAGCCTCCTCAGAGCTGATGCTGCCTCTCCTCTTCAAATCTACCGTGCCCTTGCACCAAACCAGAGATTTAAATCAGCTCCTCCAATCCCCTGGTGTAGATGTAGTTAAGTTACTTCCCTTGGGAGTCACTAATTTCTGCACAAGAATATAAATATTTAGAAGGAAAGAGTAATCCTGAGAAGGGAAATGTGTGCTGCTGTTCTGTCCAGCTTCCAGGTGCAAGGGAAAATTCTTAATCAAGTTATTTTTATTTTCTATTTTATTTTCTATTTTTGCTTCATTAAACAAACCAAAAGAGTTCAGATTGGCTTCCACTTTGTACCACGTACTTGATCAGGTGTAAAATTGAAGGAAACTAAAAAACAACCACTTAAACTATCTACTCAAAATAAAGTTTCCTTTGCAATATTGTAAGCTTTTCAAACCACTTCATTATAAAAATATCATAAGTAAATGACATTAAAAGTTTTATTTTTTAAAAAATCAAATTTAAAGTTTGAAAAGATGAAAAAAGTTATTCTGCATATCTTCCCATTTTCCTCCAACTAGGACAAAACCACCTGTGTGTTCAGCTCTATAAACTCATCAATACAAGCCTATGGAAAAAAGGTATTTAAGGAGCAGACATCCTCCTGGTGCACAACTTTATTCTCAGCTTACTCATAATTTATGAAGAAAAGAGCTTTCACTGTCTCACAAATGTAACAGCCACTTCAGTACACATCATTTTGTCTGAAACAGTGAAATTACTCAGTCTCGAAGGCACCACTGAAAAAGCCACTTCTGCTAAACATTTGCAACAATTATTTTTTGAATGACATTCAGAGACAAACCAAAAAAATATAAAAGTCCAAAATCAATACAAAAATTCTTAAAAAGCCTCAGACTTTGGTGAAGAGTTTTCAACTCCTGGCAGCAATAAACATTTTTTTTTTTTTCTGGAGAAGTACCTCTGCCTTACTCACAATTACCTTAAGAGTTGTATCCCATCTTCCTCTCCAAATGCTATTCATATTTCCAGATTTTTCCTCAGAGGTGTTTGCAGAAGAAGAATTCCACTTGACTAAGATTCTGAGAGTTTAAAATATGGTTTTGCTCTGATTCTAAAAGAAAACATTATAAACTCCATAAAGGAAACACATTTAGCTGAAGACAATTTGTTTTGCTCCAAGCAGATGATTTTTTTTAACTTTATATTTGGTGTTATAACACAAAATATATCCTATATAATATTATACTATATATTAAATATATAGCAAATATATAGTATTGGTATTACAACCTAAAAATAAAAAAAAGATTAAAACTTGTTCTAAAAAAAAGTTATACTGTTTGTAACATGTTTTAACATAGAATAACCTGAAGTATCCAGGCCCTTTTCCTATTTTTAATGTTTTGGTTTTTTTTTTTTTAAACACAGTTCAAAGAACAAAGCCCTGTTTTTAATGGAGGATTTTGATTTCATTTGAGCCTCGCAGAAATGGCTGTGATGCATTTCCTACCTGCCTCAGTGAGGAACTCTTGCCACTGTGGGGCTGGTGCACTGACCTGTCCAGTTTAGGGTGGGCTGTACAGTTGTCACCTGCCAGATTGGGATGATTTCCAGATTTCCTATGAGAAACCTGGGTGTACCCTTAAAAAGCATCCTATGATCTGTCTGAATTCAGATGTCCTGCAAGAATTCCCAGGTATGGGATCTCTGGAGAGGCTTTCACTTAGAACAAGCCATAGAACCAGCCTGACAAGCTTCATGTGGACAAAGTTACTGTCAGTTCTTTCAAACGATTCTTAAATATTCTGGAGGTATCACTGTGTGAATGTCAAAGCAAAGTGCAACAAGAAGAATGTTTGTCTATTCCACACAATGCTCTTATTACATTGATTTTTTCCCCCAATTTCCTCTGTTTCAGAAATCACTTCAATTCCTTCATGTTTCAAACATTACACTTCATGCTCTTCTGAGTGACAAGTCCTCCTCCCTCACAGTGTTCCTTGTCTGACTTAATACAAAAGCATAACCAGCACAAAGATATTGATAGTGGGAATGGCTTTTCAATAAGATATCTTAATGCATTTAAAGCGTTTTTAATGGTTTGTTTAGTGCAACTCATCAATGTTTATGTATAAACCAGATATTCTAAAAATATCTATACTTACCCTTTGAAAAACCATCTTGGATTCCTCGCCTGCTATTCAGGGAGCATCAGGCACGGATGTACGTACACTTACATTTACTGTGCTCCATCACCGCTGCACTCAGGTATGCTACACTTTCTATTTATTTGTAAACTTTGTGCAAACTCACTAAGTCCAGGATAAAGGACTGCAGGAAACAGAGCTTGGTCTTTGTTTCCAAAGCACCCGCTTGAGCTCTAAGCCAGCAACACAGGGAAACAAAATGCATGTTCTGTGCAACAACACACTCATCTGTTTGCTTTAGAATTACACAGGAGAAGGGAATTAGGAAGTTACAAACTTGGAGTAAAACAACAACAAACCCATTTTTGTCAAATGATGATTAAGCACCCTCCTTCTTCCAGGAAGTGCTCGCTAACTGTGTGCAACCTGCCCTTGGGAATATTCCAAAGATCACGGTTCTCCCAGTGCCATACACCAGATCTTACATATTGCAGCAGCAACCTGCGTGTCCTCCTTCAGGTCTGTCCAAAGCTGGCCATGCACGGAGTGCCAACAGGAAATCCAGCTGAATTATTCCGTTGCTTTGGTTTTTTTCTTAGGCCATTGGAACTTTGCTAGTATCAGTTGTTCTGCCTCTCAGGGCAAAATCTTTACACCAAGAGAGGACAAGATCCATCTTTGAAACATTAAATACTTGGAGATTCTACCATAAATCAGGAAAACCTTTCCTTCCTTCACTGCCCTTCACATAAAGTAAAGACTTATAATGGGCCGCTAAAGAGAGTCTGAACAGACAGTCTATAAAGGGACAGCATCCCACAGCAGCATTTAAACGTTTACTTCTTTATCCACAGCAGCCTGGAGACAGAGGAGGCTATGTTTCCATGTGCAGGCACCTGACAAAGATGAACATTTCAGTCCCAGGGTCACATTCTCTACTTCCACTGTTCTTCCAAGACAAATTTCTTTTTTCGTTAAAATCACTGTTTCTACCTAGTGCACTTCTACCTGTCCATGTAATTCTCTTCGCATGCCTGCCTACCCCTTCTCCAGAAATACAAGCTGCTTTTTCATTCGGCCGCTGTACTGCGCTTTACGAATGTTCTCCATTCTGCCTGAAATGTCTTGCATTTTTGCAAAGTGTTCTGCTGTGCCACGAAGACAAATCTTGACACCACAGTGCATGATTAGGAGCCTTTGAAAAAGGTTTCTCTGTGGAGCACCCTCGTGTCTGCCACAAAACAGAAGCCATGCGCTGGGTGGAAGATGTAACCAACCGTACTAGGAACGATTTGTTCCACAAGATGTCCCAATGTGACAGATTCTGTCAAAGTGAAGATAATTTTCAGTTATCAAGGTAACACCTGTAATTTAAGTAGTGATTTGGCACTCCAAAGAGAATGGCTCATCAGTTACATTCTCGGAGTTAGAAGCAAATTTGGAATGGTTTTAATAAGGTCCAATTTTCCACTACTTGGGGGGAGAATTTCCCACTCTTTCAGAAGGACGAGTGCACTCCATGACCACTCATCTTAATTATGAGAGGCACTCACTGCTTCAAAACCCAAAGAATTTTATTTCTCCACAGAAAACAAGGCAAGTGTTCTATTAGCTCCAGGAATTATAATTCTGTCATTAATGGTTTTATCTACAGAGTTTAGGCTGCTTTATTTTCTTACACATAAACCAACACATCACAGGTTTGACAGTGGTTGCATTGAGCAGACAGACACACATCTTCTTTTAGACAGATTAATGAGAGTTTTTATGAAGGAGAGAGCTCATTTAGGAATTATGTCTGAGGCTGTATTGCAAAGTCTTGTCTGTGCAAGTACATTAAAGGTGATAAAATATTTAGAACTATTTTAATGAATCTATTCTTATCTCTAAAAGAAAAAGAGAGGGGGGGAAATTCATGCAGTTAGTGCTTAATGGAAGAGGTTTATGTGCTGATGTGTACTGTTTCGTTAACCTCCCTCTAGTTAATTCATTATCTATTACTGAAAAGGCCTCTCCCAAGATACGGTAAGAGACTTTCTCCTATAAGCCAGGCCCAATAATTAACAGAGGGAGCTGCCCTGGGTTGATACTACTGCCAGTATCAGCCACGCTGCTCTGTGTCATCTGCTGTGTGCTGGAGACCCGATAGGTGCAGCCATTTGTCAGCCGTTTCTTTTACGGAAAAAAAACCAAAGTGGGAAAACCGCAGATAAAGTAGTGCAAAAACTGCAGATAAAACAGAGGGCACATTGACTTAAGTAAAAGGGCTTTTCATTAGCTCTGGTAAAAATATAAAGTTTTTTTCATTAGCTTCAGTGGCAGTGCTTTTACTCTAAAGCAGATTTTACTGGAACAACTTCTGCCAAATTCACCTCTATTTTAGCTGAGAAAGACTGGCAAAAGCAGGTCCTTTTCCTCTCATTTGAGTAATTCTCTTACAACAACGTGTTTTCTGGTGTTGAAAAGTCATACTTCTTAAAATTTACACTATGTTTCTTCCCTATTTTTATTAATTTTCACTAGTGAAGCACAGTACACTGGATTTTCTATCCAACAGAAGGAAAGAACTGCTGGATTCTTCTCTATGTGACAGAAATGTCTTAATGGCAATGAAAACCATATTTTTTTCCCATTAGAGCGAAGTGTGCTGTATCATTAAAGCAAGGGACTGAGAGTCAAATGATCAGGGTCACCGAGCAGCTGTGGGCAAATCATTTAGAACAGCCTTCTCCAAGCCATTAAATCAGACAGCCAATTTAGATTTCACATATGCAACACCCATGAAAATCAGGTCAGTCATGTGAAGTGCCCAGCTCCCAGTTTATCACACAGGCTTTGTGAGAGAAATGTTAATCTCCGTGACAGTTTTTCTCCCTGTCTAAGATTAAACAATGTTTTGGGTCTTCCATGAAGGTATATAATATGGGTTAACTCATTAATTTAACTCACAACTGTTACTAAGTAATTAAACCTCTTAAAGATCCACAGATGAAAGCTGCTAATGAAACTCTGTCCTTCAGAAGCTGGTGCTGAGAGAGGTGCAGTTGATGTTGGTAGCAGCAAGTAGTTCTAATGAGGTCCCAACACACATCCTTCACTTCTCACTGGGTGTAATAATCCATTTGGATTGGAAAAATAATGGAAACAGATATCTCTTCTTTCATGATTACAAGCCAAAAGGGTGAAAAGATACTGCTCATCCTGTTGCTGCAAATTGTGACACTGAATGGCTGACAATTGCATTTCTGTGTGAAAGAAGGCATTAAAGGTTTAGAAGGATGAGAGAAGAAGCTGATTTAGAGTGTAACATTATCCTCTGACCTACTACATATAATGAATAACGTGTTCTAAAATTAGAGAGCATGTCCAGTCAGGATGTGGAAAGGTTATGTCTGAATGATGCAGCGTTATTAATTGCTGACTATTTGAGGCAGATTCCAACAGAAGGACACTTCCCGTATCTTTTATGCCCTTTGTCTCCCACTTCCTACAAATAGGCAGTGATAGAGAAAAACATTTTCTGCCACTTTGTTGAAGTCATGGGACTTTACCTAACTAGTGACTTAAAAAAAAAAAAAATAGCTAAAACTAGCTGTTGTCATGAAACGTCTGGGTTTGCAGGTTTAAAATTCAAAGTTGAATACTGTAGGTCCCCCTTTTACATGCAGTACTCCTCATTTAGCAAGCAGAGACCTCATCTGTGCCCTACAGATCAATTTGGCCTCAAGCAGGCTGTGCTCACGAGTTATCAGTGTAATCATGTCTAATTATTTTACAAGTGCCTACAAAACTGAGGAATACCCAGGTTGAATCATATCAAAGATAACGACCCTGACCGGAACTTCAGAACTACATCTCACACTGGAGAGCCTTTGATGCACAGGCCAAAGGAGACTCTGGTTCACTTTCTTCCCCCAGCTGAACTGTCTTTGCTGAACCAAGACAGCAGAGAAGCCATTCCTCACTTCTATTATCAAACAAGAACTTGAAAAATTTTAGGCTTGGAAAAGAAATGCAAAAGTTGCAGCAGCTTCTTAGAAGTATTTTCTGAACACAAACCAGTGCCTAATATCACAATGCATTAAACACTCTGCTCCCTATTTCCTATTA
This sequence comes from Lycocorax pyrrhopterus obiensis, assembly GCA_014706295.1. Taxonomy (NCBI): domain Eukaryota; kingdom Metazoa; phylum Chordata; class Aves; order Passeriformes; family Paradisaeidae; genus Lycocorax; species Lycocorax pyrrhopterus. The sequence continues at coordinate 23,208,957 of JACSVZ010000013.1, forward strand.
TACCAGATGCTTGCAAGAGCAGCCCTTTAGAAACCAAACCTTTTTATAAGCTCTCTTTTTTCTCTTTGAAATCAAGCCCCAAAACTTTCTGTCAAACCAACTCATTAGTATAAAAAACTCTCCACAGCTAAAAGCTGTGTGATATATTTAGCACATCATGAGGGCACAGTGTTAATTGTTTACAGCAGTGGAGATGATTTTGCTGTTTGCCTTCCCGATCACCACTTCCACAGAAAATTCGCAATGACTATTGCATTATGTAAAATTGTGTTCAAGAAAGCCATTTTTTAACAATTTTTTTTTCTCATGTACATTGGATATAGTTAATGTGAAACCTGCAAACTAGTGTCACATCCCTAGTTGTGTTTCCATGTAATTAATTCAAATATAATATGCAATTAGAAGCCATAGAAGTGAAAGAATATTATTCTTCCTGGTTGAGGTAGGTCAGCTCTGTCCCAGCTGAGCCATCTTAACTCTTCTGAGATGCAAATACTTGAGGATCCTTCCTTGAGAAGAGTTATAAGGATTTTTCCCCCGCACTGCATCACGCAGCATACAGCTATAATTTCTGTAATTTACCACATTATATAATGCAGTCTTGGAAATCGTCATTGAGACAGCAGGGGGAAAATATGCCACTGTTTCATGAGCCTTTAGCGGACACGGTGGACTGGGCTCTCTGATAATTAACTGTGTGATGTTGTTTTAAAAGACAGTTGAATGGAAACATTACTCTGATAAAAACCACCCACAGGAAAAAAAAGCAGCTGAGAAGGAAACAGTCACCATGAAGTAGCAACTTACATCTGCAAGGCAAAGGCATCACTAAGGCTTCAGCATCTAAACAGGCAAGAGCTTCAGAACCTGCCATCCTCCTCAAATCCCAACAAGAGACTGAAGTACTTTAGTGCATTAGAACAGTGATAGCTTTAAAAATGAACATGGAAGTGTGCAATGCAGGGAAGTGCCTGCTAGCCTTGGGAAGCATAGAGAGGATAAATCACAGCAATATGATGGCTTTGTTATTTAGTAATACCATTTGGTACATAGTAGTACCTGAGTCAGGCTTAGATTTTCTTTCTTCCCCTAAACTGAGGGTGGGGTGAATGTGTTGCCAGTTGTCATTCACTGCCAGAAGCACTGGAAAACGTATTAACAACTAATACACATGCTATTGTCAGATACAGTGTGAACAGACATGAAGCACATTAAAAGAATCCTGTCAACAGTTCATGATTTGAGTTTCCAAGGCACAAAATCCATTTTTTTCCAGTCAGGGACTTTTAACCCTGATCTTTGCATTATAAATACTCCAGAGAACAAAGCAGCAGGGATTTGGTACTGCTCGGAATGCCCAGAGCTGAGGCTTTGTACAAGATGAGCCCCTGTTATAAAAAAATCCCCATGTAAATTTCAGACAGAGTGAGGAGCTAAACTGAAAGCCCAGGAAGGGGAAGCTGTTGGGGTGCACGATGTGCTGGAAGAGAGCTAGGCCCTGAGGGCCGGAGAGAGCCTCTTTCTTGGACCTGGAGGTGACCCTGGGAGTGCATCCAGGTCACCGGGGATGGGCTGAGAGAGGATTGTGGGTTTGTGGACAGTGCTGGGCCTGTGAGATGTGATAATTGTAGTTTGTGACCTTATAGGGTATTGTTTACCTGTTACCATAATAGGCAGTGTCTGTGCACTATCCCAGGTGATTGGGGGACACTGAGGTGAACATCTTTCCTGTTTATATGATGGGATATCCTGTTGGGTGCTGGTATTTAGGGAATATCCACTGCGCAATAAACGCTTTGCACCTCTCCATCGTGTGTGCGGAGTCCATGCCCTCGCGTGATTACTGCAGGAAGCCACGCGTGCAGCATCAGCACACCCTGGTGGAGATTCCCACCTGCTCTGCTCAGCAAGGAGTGTTTTACCAGGCAGTGCTGCCTTGGAGGATCAGCACTTTAACCTGGGCAGCAAAGCTGCAGCAGAGGAGTGCCCTCCACTCTGCCCAGCATGAGGAGCCCCTGCCAGTGAGGGGGTGAAAAAACCCAGCACCACCATTCCAAAGGGGAGAGAGCTAGAAACAGTCAGTTGCTGAAAGCTAGAAAAGGAGTCCCATGCAACAACTGTCCTTGCCCCAGACCAAGCTCCAGCACTGACATCTGTTTTATACAGGGCAATCCTGACATTCCCCATCATTTTTTATTAAGGCATAGCCCACTTACAAGAAACGACAGTCAATACAGGACAAGGAGTGACAACTTGCCTGTCCTCAAACATGAAAGTAAAACCCCAAATCTTTTGACTACAAAAGGAACCACAAGGCCCATTTTTTGAACATGAATATTAGTGCTGGATGTTTTTCAGTAATGGCCAGCTGACTCTGTCCATGACTTCATGGGATAGGTTCCTAACCCCCACCACACCTACAGAGACACAAACAGAACTACACCAGTGTGGGAGGGGAGTTACTAAGCGGAGACCAGAGTTTAAAGTGCTGATACCACAAAACCCTGCTCTGTGCTCCTGATGGGCCAGCCCTAGCGCTGACAGCCGCTTTCTGCAGGGAGGTGATCACTGCCTGCCTTCCAATCATATTTAGTCAGCTTAACACCAAAATACAGTGTGACAATTCCACAAGTGCTGCATCCCTCAACATCTAGACACTGGCTAATTGTCACATCTGACAATCCTGAGATGAAACTACTGGTTTCACGCAATTGCAAGTGTGTCTTTGGATTGCTTTAAAAACAAACAACAAAACCCCACAAAAAGCCCAACCAGCCAAGAGGAAAAAAAACCAAACAAAAAGCCCAACCCAATGAACAAACCAAAAACCCAAACTCACAAAACAAACAAATAAACACCCCAAACAGCTCCAGAAAGGAACTGGTCAGATAGAAAAGAAAGACTGATGGTAAGACTAAAAATACTGTGATAAGGGAGTGCCATAAAGCAGGAATTGCTATTTTGATTCTGGAGTGCGAACAAACTTTGGATTTCATGTCACTGAATATTGGGGTTTTAGTCCCATGGCCTCAAAACTGTCCAGTTGTGCACTTGCAGACAGTTACAAAACCCCAGGTGAAATAAAACAAATGCAGTTTCTTTGGATCTTTCATAATCCACTGAGGATGCTTCACGCTGTGCCACAAAATTTAAGGTTGAAAGAAAATGAGATCCATGTAAAAGGAAATTTATTAGTATTAAACAACGAGAACCTTGATTTTCATCTCTTTATCTAAAGAATGTTTTTAAATGGTGATGGAAAAGCCAAAGTCCATAAATCTGGATTCAGAACAATAAATCTCCTGGCAATGACCCACAGATAATTGAAAAAAAACTCTCATCGGTTTCAACAAACTGTAAATCAGGCTTGAGTATATTTGTGGATAATAAACTCTTTTACATGTATTTCCATAGATATGCATTGTTCTTATCTGTATTTTTATACATTCAGAAGATGAAAGAGGTGGGAAATGCTACCTTCTAGACTTTTTCCCATTCATCTTCCCTCTCTTGCTAATCAGCTCCCAGTGACTGACTATGAAAATATCCCCTTATGTTTCACCAATGAGATTTTATTTCTGCATACAGCACCACAGATCTGGAGCAGGTAGGGAAAACTGACTGAATCACCAGTTCTGAATGCAAAAGAAATCTCAGACATGCCAGGTCCTAATAAAGACCCCCAGCCTTAACAGGAATGGGGGATTCTTTTGCCTTTCACAAATTCTTTCATTAATTAAACACTCAATCCAAAGGTCACACAACTCTAGACATGATTTTTTTTCAAGTCTACTGCCTGTTTTAAATTCAAAGAATTCATAGAAAATAGTATTTTTGCTTAGGAGTCAGCAAAGCTCCTGGCATAATGGGAATATAAAAGCAAAATGTATGCTCTTCCCCTGAGCACTGGCGTTGGCATAACATGTTTTACATATTAAGCAATACTGCCACAGTGATATTTTTAATCTCCCCACAAAACACAGGCTGGAGTTCCCAGGTGCCCCATGAGCAGCCTCTCTTTGAGCAGTTCCAGTAACATTATTGGAATTCTACGTGCACAGGTGGGGATCATTCAGACCAGCTGATCAGAGGCTGTTTTTCTAGGTGCTGGTATTATGAAATCCTCCCAAAAATAATGAAAAAAAAAGCCCTACATTGAAAGCCTGACAGATTAGGTCCAACTAGCCAATAAAACTCTAATTGACCAAGGATTCAGAGAGAAAGATAAAGGATACCATGAAAATCAGTTTGCATCTTGTTTTTAATGTAGAAATTCAGCTCTACTTTGATTAGGCACTTAAACAGCTGCTCTGATGGCCTTCTGACATTTCTAAACAGGAAATACAGAAAAAACGGGAGCAATATGATTGTATTTTAAAGCATAACTTCCTAAACTCAACCTCATGCAGTTATTTTTCGGTTTGTTGTTTTAGCTTGGGTTTTTGTTTTGTTTTTTTTCCTGTAAGAATTCTTTTATGAATAGAATTGATTTCTTTAGAAATATGCCACTAATGGAATTTTAATTACATTTATAATATAGAACAAGGCTAATTAAAGATGGCAAAAAATTGATTTTTACCAGTGCTATCTTTATACAGCAATAGATAACTGCAACTTCACTAATATGTAATTTTAATTTACTACTGCCCATTTTATCAAGCACAGTTGATTAACAGGAAAACTGAATGGATTTCCAAATTTAGGTCTCAGTTGCCAGTTGGCAATAATTTTGTGGGATGTGATTTCCGTGCTGGTTTCTGCTGTGTACAATAAACCTGTTATCCCTGAGAAGGAAAGCAGCACGCAGACTCACAAATTGGAAGACACTTAAATCTTTGTCCCTAAATCTTTGCATTTTTCCAGATTTATTTTGTAACTTTACTAGTGGCACATAACAGGATTACTCTGTAGTTAAGCTACCAGCACTGCAGATTCCCAAAAGTGCTCTAAAAAATAACTTCCTAATCCATTTGGGATGGTATGGCCTCAGAATATCAACACGTTAGAGAGGTACGAAACAGGTATTTTTTTCTGCAAGTTTCACATAGCTCTGTCTCCTTCAATAATTAATAGGGAATTTTTCATTTGTATTATTGAGTTATAAGGCATCTCACTCAGGAAGTGATTGGATGACGAGCTCAGGTGGTTTGCCACAGAGATCCCGAAATCTTCAGTGTGTTGACAAATGTGGAGCTTTGTGGGATCAAACCTTGACTATAGGTAGAAGCATGTAAAATTCAACAGGGAGATATTTTAAAGTTCCTATTAGTTCTTAAAAGAATCAGTAGTCAAATTCATGCCATCAACAGCACAATCCTGCCTGTGTCACTGCATACAACACAACCAGATCCATGTTCTGAACTTAGCAACTAATCCACATTCTGAGCACAGCATTTTCAAAGAACGCTTTCTTTTAAAAAACTTGCTATGAACTTGATCTCGGCTAGTTTAGAAAAAGGTATTTGGGAAGACTTTTCAGCAGCCCACTCGAAATTGGAGGAGTGTGGAAATTAGGTATCAGCAGGAAAATCAAGTGGTTTCTGGATTTGCTCAGTGTACAATAAGAGGAAGCAGCACATCTGCTACGTTAAAAACAAAGTAAGGCAAAGATCCAGCTCATCAGCACACACAGCAGCCTTGCTGTAATGGGGGGTGAAGCTGTTATTGATGGAGCAATTTATTTCTAAGGACACGTGTGAGTTTGCGTTTCATAGATAGCAGGACTTAATAACAAATATATCTCCCCACAGGTAATTGAACATAATTCTGTCATTTTTATCAACAGGAGTGTAATCTTGTCGTGTTCCAGTTCCAAGGAATATAACATTAACTTATTATTACCAAATACTTACATCAAGTTAATTAGACCTAATAGCTGAGTTAAGTGGTAGCACTGCCATTAGTATTTACGGCATCGTGCACTTACACTCCACTTCGGCAGGCTCTTAATTTGCCTGTAAATTCTTTGTTTGGGATACTCTGGGATTTTCTACTTCACTGCTAAGAGGTAGATCACAGTTTCCTCAGGCCTCAATGAGTTTAGTCAGTTGTAAGGAAGCTTTCTGGCCTCCCTCACACAGCCTACTGTTGTTTGAGGACCAGGTCAGTAAAACAACAGCATTTGCCATTTCAGAGCTCTTTAACCCCTCTCCAGCACACTGTTAATCCATCACTTTCCAGGGGATCATATGAGGCTCCCCAGCCAGACATTCCCTACAACACAGCTGAAATACCTCTGTAGGAAATCAGGCTTTTCTGCACAGTACAAGGGAAACAGAATGAAAGCAAGCAGTGACTTTTCCTTTAGCATTTATCATCTCTAAGGATTTAAGCCAATGCCGTGGTTGGACACTGTTTAGGAAAGTTGTCCTCAGAAGCCAGGCAGAATTCAGAAGAAATGTAATGAAAGAAATGTAGCTAACCAAGTCTGCCTGTTCTCACTAGCTACACAGAATCATTATTTAAAAAAAAAGAAAGCAAAGAAAGCTCAATACAATAAGAGACACAGAACAGGAGAATGGTTGAGGCTGGAAGAACCCCCTGCTCAAGCAGGGTCATCTGGAGCAGGTTTCATGTTCAATCTTATGTGCTGCACAGATGCATCAATCCTGCAAACCTCTACACTTGTAAGCCTCCTGAAGACTTCAGGATCTTTGCAGCAGGCTTCACCTAAGCTCATTTCACCCAAATGTTTCCTGAATGAGATAATTTTATAACTCAGGCCAACATTAGAAGTAAATCTGAGAACAACACGCTAAAAGGAGGAAAGCATTTTTGTGCAAACCCATACCTTGCTTTACCAGGACGAGCAAGAATCAATTAATTACACAGCTCCCAAATGTCATCCTCCTGGTATTTTAAGCTTGCTTTGTACGAATGTCGGGTTTTGCTAACAGACTGGGGGTGAAGGGTCAGGCTTTCTTATGCTCCAAATGCTCATCAGAGAATAAAATGTTAGAGGATAAACACATTTCTGGTCATCACTGTGCACCTGGGGCTACAGAAGATTTGTCTAAAGCACTACTGGCTGCTGGGAGGGGGGAGTGAAGCCCCCTAAAATCAGAAGCTCTGGCGACCTGAAGTTCAGCATTACAACCCTTCACCCCTAACTGCAGCCAAGGACTGACCTAAGGACGGTGTTAGGCAGTTACGCCTAAGAACTTACACACTGCGGATGCCAAAATGTCAGAGAAACCATAGTCAAAGGCTCAGATATTCTAGAAAAATTCCTGTTAACATCTCACTTCCAAAATGGGAAATGGAGTGGTTTCCTGCAAACTATGGAGACCTAAACCTGATTTTCTGTTCTGAGGGAGCAGCAACATTTTGCATTTATTTTGTAGTCATAGGGTTATGACAAATAAGTGTCTTCATTTACATTTGCTGCAGTGCATATACCCACAGGCCTGTGTAAGGAAAAATCCTTAGGATAAAGGGTAGTTTCTTATTACATGTTGTTTCAGAGATCTTCGTCTGCATACCCATGAAATATCCAAGTCAGAGCCATGTACAACAGTTAGGCATTATAAAGACAAAACTAAATATTTAAGTCTCAATAAATAACCAGATGTATTCAGAACATGCACTTAAATTTTCTTGTCACAGGGTCTCCAAAACCTGCAATGATATGAACAGAACCAGAACAAAGCCTGAAATGCCAGATTTATTTAATCTTGAAAAGTGAGGATTTCTGCCTTTGGATTTTGATGCAGTCTCCCAGCTATACCTAACTTACATCTACTTTCACAGAATAAAAAGTTAACTGAGAGTGACGTGTCTACGGAAATTTCTGACACAAGGTGCTCATTTAGGATTGCAAACATTTCTAAAACCTGTAAAGTAACAGGAAACTGAGTAACCCTCTGTTTAAAGGTTTAGATTGAAACTCAGAAATAAACCTAATTATACAAATGGCTAGGAAATTTGTCTTTTTTGTTTTTGAATTAAATGAGGATTTAATGTTTAAAAAAATCCACTATGTTTATATCAAAATACTTTTGGCATGGCTCTCTGAACTTCAGCAGTGATGTACATACATCAAAACAGAAATCCACATCTCTTCTTAACAGCTTGCCACTAAACCACTTGGTGCTGCAGATGGTACCAGAATGTTTTCCTAAACATCTAAGTTCCTCTAAGACAGAAGAGATGAAACAGCCTTTCTTCACCAGGAATCAACCTAAGTTTAGCTTTCAATTGTGACCTTTCGTATTTCCAACGACTGAGGAATGGGGAAAATTTGTGTTTCATCTCTGTGCTTTTTCATCTCCATTTCCCTTTTGAAGTATAAAGAAAGTTTCCAGACAGTGGAGTATGCTAATGGCTCATTACATCTCCAGGCTAGGAAATGCTGCAGCTCCATCTGCACAGCATTATGTGGGTCTGCTGGTTCCCAAATTAATGGAAAGATTTTGATGTGGAATCCTGTAATGTTGACTTTGTTCACTGAGTGGAAGCCGTGGTGTTGTCTATGGTGTGATACTCAGACTATCACAGGGTTATCACACAGACTAAACACAGGCACATTTAGGTCAGAAAAGAACTTTCAGAGCACTGAGGCCAATCATTCCCCCAGCACTGCCCTGTTCACCACCAAACCATGTCCCTCAGTGCCACAGCTGCACCTCCTTTAACACCTCCAGAACGGTGACTCCGGCACTTCCCTGTTCCAATGCCTGGCAACCCTTCTGGTGCAGAAATCTGGGAGAAGGGACCAGCCCATGGGGTGGTGGTGACTCAGGTGCAGGACCTGGCACCTGGCCTTGTTGAACTCCACCGAGCTGACCCTGGCCCATCCTTCCAGCCTGTCCTGGGGCACCTTGACCTCGATATAACAAGACACAAAGCAGCCCCTCGGTATAAAACGGCTGCTGTTTGACCCCTGCTCGAACACACTTGGAGAACGTTTTATAGCTCCAAAGTACTCTAGAAGCATTTGCAGAATCCACTCCACGAGCCAACCAAATGTGAATGGGAAGGGAGGGATTTTGCTGTGATATCTGCCAATATCTGAAAATAAGTAAATCCCTTCAACATTTCCTTTTCCATCTGAAGGACCGAGAAAACTGACCAGCTTCAGAAGTTTGTCAGCGGACACTCAAACACAGGTAACGAAACACAGGATGACATAAACCTTGTTTTGTATAAGGAAGCTGGGACTGGCAAAGGTATTTTGAATGTAAAACGTTCAGTTCACTGCTTAAAATTCACAGGGAAAAACATTACAATCATGCAGGGGCTCTTTGATGGACTGTGCGAAATGAATAGGTGTTAGCTATTGATTTATGATGGAAAACAGACAGTTCTCCCTACTAAATATCACAACCTAGTTGCCACTAGTCCTGTTCTGAATTTTAATAGAATTGACACAAGTTTAAAGAATTTTAAACTTGAAATAATAATAATAATAAAAAAAAGTATAACCATGTACAATAGTTTGATTTATCAGACTTGAAAATGTAACAGAAGTTGTAAAATAAGAACTTCTAGCTTCTATTTGCAGCAATAGAACAAAATTTACTGCACAGCATTCATTCAGAAAAAAAAAAATCTGTAAGAATTGTGATTATCAACCATTAGACTTAAGTTGTAGAAAAAGAATAATTCTGTAATGGAAGCAAAAAACTGTGATCTACTTGGCTTCCTGCCTAGTCACAATGGTCCATTAAAAGCAGGAATGCTATGAAATAAATGGATCTCTGATTTAACGGCTCTTAGATACGGTGTCTTTCATCTCTTTGGAAGAAATGAAAAACAAATAGTGTTATTACAGAAATGCTATTACCAAATCTAGAACAGCCCCTACTCTATCAGGCATTAAGGACAAACAGCACCACAGGGAGTTAAACCTCATCCTAACTTTGGGCATAGTCTAACCATGTGGTCATCTACGATGAGAATTGCTTCAGCATGGCCACTCTTGCATGACAGGAGAGGAGGGTAAGTAACAACCGAGACAAAAAGCACAAATAGGGTAAGCTATGCAATGACAAAAGCCTGGATACTCCATGGAGAGAACCATGAAGTGATAACAAGGTAGTCTGTCAGTCCAGACAGCTCAGAGAGCCACACACAAAAAATATACAAAAATGCCTGCCTGCTGGCAGAACAGTCACTCATAGATGAAGTTACAGTCCTCAAAATACCTAAACACCTTCTATTTCATACTAGAGTCTAGGTGAAGGTATCTAAAAATCCACCAAATTACTTTCTCTCAACAAGCCTCAAAAATTTTCCTTCTAAGCTTGAGAAGATATGCACTCTGCTGATATAGAGGAACAGCTTCGCAGAAGATCAGCATTCAAAAGAAAACTTAGGCAAATTTAAGCCATTTTTTTTAATAGCTAAATTAATCCCAGATATTTTAAAGATATTAGGAATCTTTCCAAATTAGAGGGGACAATAACATTTCGACACAAATAGCCCTAAGATGTATGCTTCCTCAAAATGTTTTAGAAGAAAGACAAATTGCTTGTGTCTTTAATTGCATGGAGTGTGTGGGGAAATCATTAAAGCATATACAGGTAATTATCTGGAGTATGGATGAGAAGACATTTAAATGCCAGCAATTTCATTAATTTTGTAACTGAAGATTGAGAGCTGGCGGAGCAGAGGATAACAAAGCATGAATGGCTGTCATTAGGGGCTAATAGAGTGTTAGGGTGGTTCTGATTCCATAAAATTCTGTAAAACTGGCTGGTGTTGAGGCACATGCAGAAACACAGCAATGTGTGTGTACAAGTTCTCAACATCCTCAAATCATCCCAGCCAGGCCCACTGCAGAAAATGATTCACGATGTTGTGATTACTGACTCTGCTGCCTGAGCTCCGTGGTTTATGGGTAGGACACAAAGATTTATCAAGACAATGGAAGTGCCTCATGTGCTTTTAGCAGGACTTTAACCCTAAGTCTACTTTTGAAAATAAGAATGCTCAATTTGTGCAAACCCTAAAAGGAAGGCATATGGTGCATTTCAAGGCATTAAAAGGATGAGTCAAAATCCACAGTAGTGCTATGGTTAAGCACTAATATGTTTCAGCAATGGAAAAGTTGGGGTCAACTTGGAAGACTACAAATGACAAAATAATTCATTAACATCAGGGATGAATAATTCAGACATGAGATTCATATCAGTAGTCCAAACTTTCCATCTTTCCTGAACCCCACCTTCTCCATGCGAGGGGGTCAGTCTGCCTACACAGAGTGGTGTCAGAAAAACAGTGATGTGACAGGCACTTGTTCATATTTTTTCTTTCTTACGATGGGTATTTCAGTCGTTGTTTTCAGAGGACACAGAATTCCAGTTGCAGGTAGATTCTATGGATATCAGGCTTAAAGGATACAGAAGTCACAGTCATCCTTCCTACAAGGAAATATTCCCTTATCAGTAAAATGGGGCAGCTTAAAAGTGATCAAGGGACATTTAATTGTTGCCCCTTGCTAGAGTAGAAACGGCAAGACTGGCAACCATAATTCTGTGGAACAAACTGAAGTACCATATTCTATGACATCCAAAATTTAGTTTAGGTTCTCTCATAGCAGTACTATTATACCAGTTGGTTACTATTAATGTGATTAATACATTTTATACAGATTAGCAGTTCTAGTTGTGTTAAAAGCATTTAAGATTTGGTGCTTTGATTTATAAATGTAAAATATGGAAACAATATGTCTTGTTAGATTTCTTGAAAGGAAAGACCCTGCATACCCACCTAGACAAGAAAAAGTGTTTTCAAGGAAACAATATTGCAGGTGCAGAAAGCACAAAATTAGTTAAATTTTGATCAACATCCTGAACAGTTTTTCAAGAAGCATGAAGACAAGTCAGCAATCCACCCACAACAACAATTCCCCAGGTACTTATCCACCCTGTCTATGAGAACAGACAATAAGAATGGCAAGCAAAAAATGAAATGAAAAAATCTAGCTCTAGTTCTACTGAAAACAAGAGTATGCTCTTTGGCACGGGAATTTTAGTAAAAAACAGACCCCAGAATGATATGGTTTGTTTTATTAGCTTGTTTTTTCCTGAAAAGATAATAAAAAAACCCCCTAATTCAGTATTATTTATTCGTCCCTGTTTTCAGTTCCTGGATAATTAGAACAGAGTTTTCATCCCTTGTCAGGCAAAATATTATGTGGAAGGCTAACGAAGCCACCCCTAAAACATCATTAGGTTATTTGATGGAGAACATGATTTATGTATGTCATAGAAGCATTTACTCCAGGGATCTTTTTCAAGTCAGCAAGAACAAAGTTTTGTTCTCTGATAAACAGAAACGTAATGACAGGCTATTAGTTTTGGGTGGCTGATGTTTGATTTCCTGGAGTTACAAAGATACTCTGCTCTTGTTCTAATAGCATTATATATTTCTGTGGTGGAAATAATTAATGACTGCGAAGCTTTGGTCAGCTCTGCTCTGGCAAACACTGTTCAGTTGTGCTCTTACACACGGGTAAGTTCTAGGGGGCAAGTGAAATCCAACCTGTATTTTCAGAAAGTAGCACAGAAATCATATCTCAAATTCCTGCATATTCACAGGCCTTACACCTGGGCAGAAAAAACAAGTTTTACTTCTCAGATCTGTTTAAAAACTAGGTTCAGTTACTACTTTAGTCATAAAGAAGTGCAGCCAGAGAAGTATTTAATTTCTGAGAAAAGATGAAGGTAGAGAAGTACTTTGACTCACAGCTACTACTGCAGAGCTGTGCCATCACCTACTGAGTTGAACAGCATCCTGTGAAGGAGATTAACTGGATGAAGCTGTTCTTAAGTACCAAAAGAAAGAGAAAACACAATGATCAAAGGTTTGGAGGTTTTTTCTCCCTTCTTTGCTCCCCCATTCTCCCCTCCCCATCAGCTGCAGCATCATTTGCTCCACTAAAGCCTTAACCCTACAGGAAGTATGAATCCAGGCATGTAATTTTTCCAATGACTTTACGAGTGAAATACTTCACTTGATAATCAGAAAAAACCCCAAACCACTTGCAGATAAAAAAAACCTTGGGACTTGCACATAAACTAAGCTTGGGACACACAGAGTAAAGGACGAGCCAGTTCTAAGGTGCAGATTACAAACTCCTACAGTCCATGAGAGGGCAGCCTGTTCTTGACTCAAGGCAATCAAAGAGTTAAAAGTTTGCTTGTTAATGGAAAAGAAATGAAAATTTTAGGCCCCAAAGATGCAGAGAACACATACAGTCCTTACCAATTATGAGCTGAATACAGGTGAAAGATACTTGCTCCTTACCTTTGCTACTACGGAAGCAGCTCTGATATACGGAAGAGAACACATGCAAAATTTTAACATGCTATTTTCTCCTCCTAGACCATGTAAGCAGTGCTAGAACTGCCTGCTTCACCACATGAGCTATGAACCACCCTTCTCATTTTTTATGACCCTGGAGGTTTCTCCCTTCCCCTTGTCAGGCTACCACACATTTGCCAGTCTGAGTGATGTGAGGAGTTTCTAGCACGGAAAGTGTCACTGTCAGCAGCTGAAGCTACGTAGGTATGACAAGCAGAGGAATATTAACCACAGTAAAATAGCCAAGATATGTAAAGCTCAGGTAAAAGGCTGAAGTGTTAAAGCTATCTCGTAGACTCTTCCTATCCCCTTCATCTTCTGACCATAATGTACCAAAATTCTTTGGCTTGCTTAAAATTCTCAGTGAAATGTGACTTTACACGTAATAACAACTGAACACTTGCACAACGCACCTGCAGAATTGGCTTTGAAAAAAAGATGAGAAATATTTAAACAATACTAGGCATAAACATTTTCTTTACAAACCAGCACTGAACGTGTAGAACCAAATTCAGTTATATTTGCATTTGTTCATTTCACGCCTTCATCAAACTGATGTCAATAGAAGTAACCTTAGGGTATGAAGGAAATGAAATTGCTGAAAGTATCCAAAAGCATTTTGCTACCCTCAAGCTACTTGGGAAATAAGGTGCAGCTCTGCAGGCTTTTATTGTGAAGTAATTATTATAATTTACATTCTGGGTTGTTGCAGGTACACCTTGTAGCCAAATGCTTCTAATCCCTTGGGTCCAATTACCTCATGATAATCATGCCAGTTGGTGCCATATTTAGTTTTATTCAAAACACAATGCTCAAAGTTAAAATTGATACTTTCTGAGTCTAGAGGGACTTGTAAACTTTTTTTTCCTGGTGGGTTACTACGTGGGATGTGCAGTCCTTAATAAACAGCCTGTCAGCTGTGAATTTCTTTCCAGAGGTCAAAAACTCTGAGTAGCTCAAACTGCTCTTAAGAAAAAAATCCCAAGCCTATTCCTTCAAAAGAAAAGTCCTTGCAGAGCTGGTAACTACAAGTGGATCAGAGGACAGGTGACAAGTAACTTGATAGCATCAGCCTTTATAAAGGATGAGGAGTCACTCTTGACCACTATAACATTTTCTTATTACACGTGAAAGGATAAAGTTGGCTCTGTTCAAACCTCAGGGCAAGGTGAACCCACCGAGGGATGCATGGGACTTTTCAGATCAGTGAGTGAAACAGCAGAACCTTCCTCAGCAAAGCAATTTTGGACTTCCCTCCTGGCACTCTGAGTTTCAAGCTGACTTGCCATGCCTGCAATGGCAAAGGTAAACTTGTGTGACCCCCAGGAAACTGTCCTTGTACAAATCCTTCGGTCCGTGCTGAGATGTGGCAACACATTAAAGAGAACCATTTCCACATGGCAAGTGAAATAAGTTTAGTGACAAGTGAAATAAATTTACAGAACCAATTATACAAAGTCCCAGCTGCCTAAAGAAGTAGTGGTGTAAAGAATGCTGATGTATAACCTGAATAAACAATATCATCACACACTCTACCGAAATTCACAGCTCCTGAGGGGTGGCTGTCTGAAAGCTTCATGAACAAAAAGCTGCTTACCTATGCATTTCCCAACAAATAGCAGGTTACACTATAGTGACTTTTTATTTTGAATTTCAAAGGCTTTTGTGGTGTGCCACATTACTGAGTACGTGGCAGATGCATTTCCTTGAGGGGTAGATGTTTAGGTATCTGGATTACCAGAAGTGCAATACAGAGCTTTGAACCTGGAAATCTCATCTGTAACAAATACTTTAAAACTCTTCAAGACAAAAAAACCCCCACATCCTCAGTCTACATGAAATGATGTTATAATATTATCCCATTTTAGCCACTGAAACTAAGAAGTATTTTTGCTTTAGAAGTTACTGAGTTTTCCATAACTTGATCTTTCATGTGATAATCTCCTTTGCAAACTTCAGGTACTGTAGCACTCAGTCACACTGTAATAGGTGTGAGATGTGGTACCTGCACGTAAAATAAACTGAAAAACTTATTTTGTTTTTTAAAATTTTTTTTTGTTTGTTTTACCTGGACTTATAGCACATGACCAGCTAAGACCCTTGAAGGGCACAGTAGGATAACAAAGAATTCTACCAAATAGTCACAGATTAAGTGTGCACGCCTAGATCTGGTTCATCACCAGATGAGCAATAAATTAAAAAAATTGTTAGAACTTGAATTCAAGAAATTCTTGAAATTTGCACGACTGACTTGCCATAAAAGCATGAAAAATGCGGACAAAAGAATATTTTAGGGCACAATATAATCTATTTGTGCTATAGACTGTAATCTATTGTACCAGACTGTGTTTTCACTGTAGAAATCAGCCACTGTAATCTTAGAAAAAATGTGTAGGCTAAAATATCTTTTTGTAGAAGGGATCAGATTCCTGCTGTCTTTTGAGGAAACAGATTGCATATGGAACAAGAAAGCTCCTGGTCATTAATGCTTCTGACTTACTCCAGCACAGAGAGCGAAAAAATAATAAAAATGGGTTTTTTTCCCCATATCCTGTTCCAAATTTCACTGAAACAAACAGAAATACATCGAGGTGTGAGAATTTGCAAGAATAACCTGTAAATTCAGGAAATGTCCCAAACTCACGCTCTTGGGAAGCAACCCAACTGCAATGGCATTTCTGTGGGAGTTCTCACATATCACACAACAAATAAGAGTTACCACTGCCCATCTCAGAGCGGGAAGTTCAGCAACTCACAAACTCATTGTAGTTATGTTGCATCTGTCATATTTTTAAACTTCTCTTTAAGTGAAAATTAAATTTTAGCCTTTACAAAGCTTAGTCTCCTCCAGTTTTGGGAGAGAGACTTCTAGTTTTTCATATGAAGTTCATATCTCATTTCCTTTAAACGGGCAGAGGTGGAAGATCCCCATACAGGTCTCCTCTTCTACCCACCGCTTCCTCAGCCTTGTAAATTGCTCAACACTTTAAAGAGGGCAGCTTCTTAAATGCTATCAACTACATCATGCTTTCATTTTTTAGAGGTCTTTAATTTTAAAACACCACAATTGTTTCATTAGATTTAACTTTGCCCCTTAATCCTGTAATCTCAGACCTTAACTAATAATTCCTCACATATATGGTGTTCCTCGTGTCCCCAAAAGGAAATTCCTTCTTGCACTTTGAAAACTGCTGCATATATGAATTATTACCGCAGACCCCGACTGAACTGCTAAAATTCCTCTACTGAATTAGTGTAGAATTTCAGAAAACACATGAGACCCTTGTTACTGAAGAGTTTTAGTATCTCATCAACCAATGGCAGCCTAAAACCGATCGCTCACTTGCTGAGACACAGATTAACAATATCCTAACAGAGCACACAATTCTGACCAGCTCTGACATCATTTATTGTGAACTATAATTGGCATAGTGGTAGCAAGCAGAGAGTTTCTGCTAGTTAGAAAAATGAGAACTCTTGTAGTAGACAGTTCTAATATACAAAAAATGTTAAATTAAGAAATTAGCCTCCAAATATATACACTTTTAAAAATCAGTATTTAGGTAGTAGGACTTTATTGTAAATTCAAACTCTACTTCAAAATCAGTGGAATAGTAATTAAATTCATATTTTCTCCTATGTCCCAAGTATTTATGGTGGTTTACCACTGCATTAAAATACAATTATTATATTCTAGAAATATTATAGAAATTTCTATTGAAGTTGAAAAATAAGCATTATTATTTTTACTGGATACTTTCATGCCAAAACATATTGCAAAACACATTAATCATTTTCCTCCCATTCTGAACTATGTGATATAATACTGGAGATAAAACATGCCAAATATTGAACCTAAGTTCAGTCACTTTGGGTAAAGCAAGAGTTTATTTTCATGGAAGGATGGAAAGAAAATCTAGGCTTTTTGGTTTCTTGGTGTTTTTTTTTTTTTTTTTTTTGAGAATCCTTGTGCTTTTCTGCTTTCTATTGATAAATAAAAAGAATAAGTATCAATAAAAAACCCCTGTCCACCAGATTTCAGTCAGCTTTGGGGCAAACCCTGAGTCTTTCCAGTCAAACACCTCAGAAACCCTCCCATGTACCAAAAGCATTTGATTTGTTGAGACCTATGGAAGTAGAGAACACATGTCAAAGACTTATAGTTTGCTGCTCAGAAAAACAGCTGAGCAGCATTCCAAACTATCTTTTCATTAAAAAATTAGCCTAGGTCACAATGCTATGAGGAAAATAAAATCTTTTTTAACAGAAACAATTATATTTTGGTTCAGCTGATAAAGTACAGTCACGGTTACTCTGGATAAGAGGAGGAAAGGCTAACAGCCATTTGCTCACCTCTTCTGATGTGATCTAAGTAGTTTCAACATCTTTTGAAATGATTTCTCTATGGCTACTTTGAAAAGTTATGATCACTGAAAGAAATTAATAATAAATTATAAGAAATATTGAATCCTGTTAAAAACAAATAGCTTTTCCCCAAAGGGTAATGTAAAAGATCTCAGGTTTACTTTGAACATTTTCTGAAAAATCAAAAAATATTGGATAAGAGAGAATGTAATGGAAGGGGAAGCAACAAAGTGAATGTGCTATTCCTTTTACTTTTTATCCTTCTCCAGAATTCATCTGAAGCAATTTTCAGCAGTTCAGTCTCCTGCTGTTCTGACTTGCTATAAGAAAAGTCATAAGAAAGGTGGTATTTATATATTCCAAAGGTAAGCTGATCCTTTCCACGGGCAATCCTTGCCTCCCTCTCCTTCTGTCAGTACTGGCTGAGTACTCAAGAGATGATCCTGGACTGCCATAAAGAACTGGAGCCGTGCACTGCAGGCTGGATCATCCCAGCGCCGGTGCCAGGGCAGAACAGACAGGTCAGGCCTTCCCAGGCACGAGGAGCTGCAAAATATCTCATGAGTGACTCTCCTGCTTCTGGAATCAAAAACGCCTGTCAAAGTCAACCGGTGGGGCTACAGATTCTGTACCTGTATCAGCTTGTTACATAACTCTTTCAAATGCTCAAGGATTACCTTTTTTTCTTCCAGAAGCTCCATCTCCCCTCTTCCCACTCTCTAGATAATGATTCTCTCCAAAGCAGCAAAGTTCCCATGGACTTAATTAACAAAAAAAGGAAACTTGGCACATGAGCAGAACGATTACTTGTGACAGCACTGCTCCATGACATTCAGAATAGCAAGAAAGGAACACCTTCACGTCATCTTGAAGAAGCTGCCAGAGTCAAATATAAAAGACACACTGTATAGGTAGAAAGCTACCAAGATAAAATTTCGCTTTGGGGAGGCAGTTGCAGTGACAGGTATCTTAAACTTCTTGAACAGATGAAAATAAAAGTAATGAAATATAAAATCAGGAACCTTCCCTTTAAAAAAATAAAAAAATGTTTTGTTCAGCTCACAACAGTTGAAAAATTCATTCTTCTAAATGGCTGTAGTACTCAGCAGCAGGTAGGTATTTTTACCAGAAAAAGTTGTATATGGTGGTGTGCCCAGCAGAAGAGCAAAGTTTCACCTGCTATAAATTAATTTAGTTCTACTGACTGTCAAGATTCTCATTTACATCAGCTGTATCTAAATCTAAACAGCCGTATTTAAATCTAAACAAGTTTGGCTCCAGCAAGACATGCTGAAAACCCAGACAAGGTATCTATAATTAGAAAAAAGATTCTCATTTTATTACAGATCAACATTTGTATAAGAATATAACTGCTCATTGATGAAGTTTTCTATCCTTTGGATTACTCAACATGAACTATCAAACGAGAACAAGCTAGAGTTTTTGGGACATCAGAAGAGATCCTTGTTCCCATAATTAATCTCTTTTCATAATTTATTGCTATTCACCACAGTGATCAATCCCTATTTGCACTACTGTGAATACTTTCATTAGACGTCACTAACAGAAACACTTATTCCAGAATTTAAAGGACATCTTTCAAAAGGTTGTCTTTTGAGATGAACAGAGTTTTTAAAAAGTAAACAAAAGAAAATAAGATGCATTTGAGAAAGAGCATAATATGCACAGAGAGGAACAGACGACAAACCTTGGCCAACCTGCACACTAATACAGTATTTCTCTCAAATTTAAAAGGCAAAGTATTAGAAGGCCCTGATTGAAAACTCAAACAACAGATGATTTCCTCAGAGCAGAGAGAGAGAGAGAGACAGATCAGTC
Source organism: Lycocorax pyrrhopterus obiensis (assembly GCA_014706295.1). Lineage (NCBI taxonomy): Eukaryota > Metazoa > Chordata > Aves > Passeriformes > Paradisaeidae > Lycocorax > Lycocorax pyrrhopterus. The sequence goes on from JACSVZ010000013.1 coordinate 23,228,469, forward strand.
ACTTCTCTGTTTATGTATTTTTGGTGACCAACACTTCTAATTGTGTAAAAATGTGGTACCTTTTCTTAATTCGAGCTGCCTTCCCCACCTACAACGTGATTTTACGTCAGATACTTTTCAGTCCTTACTTCCTAAACAAAGAACAACATGAAGAAAGTACTGAAGAGTGCAAGAAGGATTTAGGTAACAATTTATCCAAGGTGTCTTTCCAACAGTGACATCAATTATCCCAGCATGATCAATTACCTCGATCACGTTCTCTCACTCAGCTGTGCCGTAAGCTCACCACTGTGTTCAGGTGATACAGGAGGGTTTGTGGTGAAGAGCAAGACAAATTGTCATTCTGAGAGCGTTTAGGCAGCTAAAAAACCCCAAAACCACCTCCACATCAACAAAAGCCAACACATTTTAGCACATCTCTTTGTAGATAGTAAAAAAACCTTATAGTTGAGGAGGAAAAAATGCAAATTTTGTTGGATATATTTCTTATATTTTCACCCAATCTATTAACTGCATTAACAGTGATCCACACCATTGACAACTGCATAAACAAGTCCGTAATAAATTCTGTTTCACAAAAGTCAAACAGATAAAGAAAACATTCATGTAGGGCAGAGAAGGACAGACTCTGTTCCTCAAACTATTAACAGTTTCCACATACTATGACAATGAAGAAGGAGGAGAAACAATTTTCATTGCATAAATTTGGAGAGTTACTGAACTCCAGAGACATAACTGTTTAAAAAAAATTGTTTAAAAATGAAAATATTGTTCATAATTACAATAATGTCTTTTCAAATTTAAGTTGAGTTGCACAAATTGAAACTGGGCAAATGCAAAGGCTTTGAGAACAGGTAACAAGCTTTCATTCAATAGCAATTAACTTGATGCAGTTCCAGCAATTTAGCCTGTAGCCTGCACTGAACTACAAAGTGAATTTGTCTAAACATTATTTAAATGTATTTTGCATATTTTTTACTCTGAATTTTAAAGGGGAAAAGAGATGGATTTAATTTTGTGCTTTCTTACATCAGGAGATAATTTCAAAGTGGAGCACAAAGAGTTTTTTGCAGACAATACACTTTTTCAGCCTTCAAAGCCAATGATTTTCTACTGGTTATTTTAATTATTAATGATCACCTATAATTTTAATGGGGTTGAAATGAAATATGGCACCTAACACACATTTCATTCAGTGCATGTAATTGGTTTTAAGTAACATTTTAGCCCAAACAGGGAATTTGAGGTATTTTTTCATACTACAAGCGAGCGCACATTTTCATAAAAACTATAGGACAGGCAAAAAGATTTTCTGAGTTCCAGATAATAGTGTCATTTTTTTCTGAGAACAGTTACGCTGTGAACAAAAAAGCACAGATTACTGTCAAACACAGGTAACTCTTGCAGAAATATATATAAAATTGAATATTTCCTCTTGCTATTATCTTCTTTGAGATAAACAAACTCAGTTCCTTCATTTTTGCAAGGAAAACAGAAAAAAAATCCTGAGATTCAATCTAATTATTGTCATTTATCTACTTGTATCTTCACCACTGAATACAAAAACTATAAAGGAAAAAATACGTGCTTATGTAAAATTTTCATAGAATTTTATTCAAGGAACATTTGAATAGTAATCCCCCTGTTTACCATATACAGGACAAAATCTTCACCCTGAAAACTGGGAGCCATTTCAGCAGCGGAGTCTTTTTTAATATGAAACATTGCTTTTGTCACCAATTTCTTCTCTCACCCACCACTGGACAAGTGACAGTTTTACTCATTGTGAAGAGGAGAAAAGAGAATAAAACCCTATCTGTGGGAAGGGTTTGTGCATTCCCTGGGCAGCACGGGCCTGTGTTCTAAAAATGTTTCTGCAGATTACAAAGGAGTATTTGCTGATGGAGCACTGTGATGCCACGGGAGCCAGAACACTCAGAAGGTGTGGGGCTGTTCCTGTTGCTGTCAAATACCTGGAAACAAACTTCACACGGAAGTTTGGGGTCACTAACAAAGACTACAGCGTAGCTGACTGCCGCCTGTGACTGAATAAAGCAGTCCAGGACTACAAAGCTAATGCTCCAAACCTTCACGGATCTTAATACATACCCAAAGTCTGAACAGATTCACAGGTTCTTGTCAAACTTTTGAGTATTTCTGCACAGAACGTTTGATCCATTTGTTTAAAGTTCCTCCTCATACTGCACTACTGACTGAGGCACCAAAATACCCTCTTTACTTTAGCTGAGCTGATCAGATACACAAAGAAAACGTTTCCTCTTTTGTCAAGGTCAAAAGATGCTTATCATTGTATTAGTGAGCACTCAGGCCATTACCTCCAACCATGTGCTCTCAAAGTCTCTTATGAGATACAACTAAACTTGTAAAAATGGTTTTCCTCATAAACCCCTCAGACCTGAACAGTTTGTACACCAACAACTCTGCAGGAGCAGGTCAGGAGGTGCAGGGAACAGTGATCCTCGTCACAGCAACAGCACAGACCAGTCATGCTGTCACACCTACTTCGAGACAGAGCAAAGCAACTGAAGACCTTTTCTTTTATGTTCTCCATCCTAATCCCAAATTTAAGCAACCTTCCTCCCACAACTCGCCATCATTTTTTACATTCTTTCCCCCTTTCCTACAAACTTTGCTTAAAAGTTGAGTTTCAAGCCAGCAGCACACTGAGCCCCAGCACTGCTGTAGAAAACACCCAGAGTGGCAGCAATTCAGTCCTCCCACTGCAGCAAACCTGGTGACAGCAGCCAGCCAAGATTTCTGTTTGTGTCAGAAATCTATTAGCAGAATCAAACTTTATTTCATGCAATGAACTACCATACAGATTTCTAGCACTGGTCTGGAAATACTCCTCGTTCTCAGTCAGAATCTGAATTTCTAAGTGTAAATGTTAGTACAAACAGCTCGGCTGAGTCATTTTCCAGCACCTCTTTTTGAGGTAACAAGTGTGATTTAACAGCAGGTGAACAAAAAGGGACATCACTCTTAAACCATAAGTTATTCTTATGATGATGCAAAGTCATCATTACAACCTGAATTTCTGGTATTCACCTGCTAATGGTTGGTTTGAACATGCCTCAAAAGAACTGTGTTTCTCCTACAAGATCTCAATGTAGGTGCTGATTACAATAAGATGGGCCAGTCAAAGCAGAAGAACTCAAGGACCTTGAAGAAAAGGGGTTAAGTTGTATGGAAAAAACAGTATCACTCACAACTCCTGTGAGTAGCTTGTATGTGGATGGTATTGCTTGTGTTTGCACTTTTTCACGGGGACCCATTAAAAAAAAAAAATCACATAATGCTTTCATTTGCATTTACATCCTTTAACAGGACTTCTTCAAACAGAAATCTTACTGTGAACTGAGCATTTCAACCCTAAAACCGTAGAAGCCCTTTCTCACCCCCCTAATGGGTTTGGCTTGCTGAGACACAGAGCTTTGCTCCAGCTGTGAAACTGCCTCCTGGAATGCCCAACTTTGGCCTCAAAGCGTGGCTGAACGCAGGCGCAGACCATTAAAGACAAACACAGATTGCCCTCTGCTTTTTTTCCCCCGTAGCTCCCCAGATAATGCGAATGCTTCCCCTCTCCCTCTGTCTACGTGGGCTTTTTTAAATTAATAATTTCCTGTGTCTGAAAAGACATCTAATGAGAGCAACCATCCTTTCAGTGGTGGCAACTTGGACAGGCAGGATATGAAGCCGTGGAGGGAGAGGGGGCAGACACATCACTGCTGCCATCCTCTGAGCACAGACACACACCCATTAAAAAACGCAGGCAGCCACACTTTAACAGAGATTTGTGCATTCCTAAGCAACACACTGTAATAAAGAAAAATATATTGTGCTACAGCAAGGATTATGAAATGCCTAAGAGAGCCATAAAACATAATTAACAGGATATTGAGGATTTATAAAGCTGTAATGACATAAATTTGCTATTCATAATTTAAACTGAACAGTTGTACGTGCTCTTCACATGTACTGTAAAGACAGGTGAGTTCTTTCAACAGCAGCTTCTTCCTGAATGCAGCTTTTGCCTACAATTAACGTGAGGGTAACTCACAAGAAATCTATATTTGTGTTTTATGGAACCATCTTAACTGTACAGAGGTAAACAATAAAAATTAACGAATCAGGTTGGTAAAGAACATTGTTTATTGCAAAATGTTTAGGAATAAAGTCCAGCAGTTTGGCTTCTCTTTTCAAACTGATGAAAGCTCTTTAAAGAAAAAATAAAAACTGGGACTTGTCCATAGCAAGACAGCACAAAACAAGCCAGGCTATGAATCAGTAACACACTGAGTAATTTCACTCGTGCAGGCAGCTGCAGCACAGGAACTCACTCCTGGTGAAAACTCAAAACATCTGCTAGGGAGCAGTGAGGAGCACGCAGTGAATGCTAAATTCACAACTGGCTCTGCACAGCCTCTTCATAACCAAGTCTTCACTTGATCTAAAGTTTCACAGTCACTCCGATTACTCAAAAAGTTTCTCTCTGAATTTGTGCATCAGAACAGGAAACAAAGGCGTTACCACATGATGTGCAGCATGTCCTAGCAAGAACGTGTTACACTTCGAAAAACATAAGGAAAATTATACTCAAAACTAAGATGCTTTTTTAATTGCAACAGAGTATATCCATCTAGCACGGATGTATTTTCCTGCCTATCACCAAATCATCACCATGCTTCAAGGTAATGAGACACCAATCAAATTGAACTGACCCTAAATGGACCTGTGCCAATTCGTGCAGGGGAAGAATCTCTCTTGTCACCTCTTTATTTGTTACTATCACTTCTCAGCCATATCAAGACCATTTTAGTGCTTTTGGTTTAGTAAATACCTGTTTTGAGGCAGGGTTTGCACATGTTAAACATGTTTAAGATGAACTATTCAATTGAAATTAACCATTTCATTAGATTCAGTGTGAAAGGTTTTTAATTTTGTCAGGATTTGAGACTAACAGATTGCTCTCACTGAAAGAGCTTTTCATGCCTCTTAAGCTACAGATAATTTAATTTATAAATGACACAAAGGGAAAGGAAGTGCTAAAACCTAGCTTTAATCTTTCTTGTATGGTGCAAAAAATTACTAAAAGATAATTAGTCAATAATTTTTCAGTATTTTTATCTTACAAATTTTAGAATGATAAATATAGCTCATCCAAGTAGTTTAATTTTCCAGAATCCCTTTCTTTCTTGCCAAATATTCAGGGTCTTTTGCACTTTCCATAGTGAACCTCTCCAGAAGCTGAGCAAAACTAGTGAATATTCTTGACAGGTCCTCCACTATAATTTATAATTTTTAGTAGCTGAAGTGGTTTTGCCTCACTAAAATTGACTGTCAGATCATTCCAAATGATCAAAGAGGAGCAAGACAGGTGGCCAAATTCTGAAGCAACAGAAGATGAAAATCAAGGTTTTCCAAGATAAATCCCCAGTAATCCAGAAAATTGACACTGATTCAGTTTGAAATTATGGTTTTTCTCAGAGACAGTAGTAACAAAGCAAAACAGCTCTTCACAGTCATGTGGAACTATGGAAATGGAGTAACTTCAAGGCAGAAACAGCTTGGATGGGAAATGAGCCATGGGCACTGCACCTACCAGGTAAGAAAAACAGCTTGGGAAGAAAACTCTAAACAAAGAAACAAACAAAACCCAACCAAATAAACTAATGCCCCCTAAATCCCCTAATATCAGTTTCTGAGAAGAGTAAATCACCTCAAATCTCTCATTCTGGAATTACCAGGATTGCCATATAATAGGCTACAAATGAACTTCAGCTACTCTAAATTTACAGTGAATTATTAAAATTGCCTCACTGGAACTATGCCAGTTATGTACATATTGTAAGTGTTAAGGACCAGATTAACTAAAATGAGAAAAATATTTCAAAATAAATCTAGCAAGGTTTTGGTCAAGTAGTCTAAATTGAGTTATTTGGTCATAGGACAAATTTGAGGGTTTATTATTATCAATATTAAAGTAAAGAGATCCTTATTTGGGATCTGTCAGTTTTCAAATTTTTTGTTGTTGTTAGGCTCATCTTCAAAAACATTTTGGATCCTGTGATACAATCCAGAGAAACTTCCGTGGGGAATTTACAGATTTGGGTCAGAGTAAATGAAATAATTTGTATGCACCTTTGGAGTGACAAGGTTAATTTTGAAATGTATCTCTTATCACTACTTCTGCTGTGACCCAAATGAAAGAAAATGCCAGTTCTGGGCTCACAGAGGATGAAAACCAAAGCACAGAAATGGTGGGATTCCTAGTCCCTGTAGCTGAACAAATGGGGATAAAACTCAGGGAAAAGATTTGTAAGTTTTATGGAAATGTGAAACAATATCTTCATGTATAATTAAGGCAAAGGATGTACAATGTTACAATCTAAAATCTCGGGAAAATGCTGAAAATCAGCCAGCCATGAAGCAGAATGTACCATATAAACAAACAGCTTGCAGAGCAATTTAGAAATTCAAGAAGTGATGTAATTCTCATTATCATTCATGTATCACAGGCAGCTAATAATGGTACCATGAGGCACGACTTTTTTATTAGCATCATTTTCTCCTTGATGCCACCATTATGGTTGTCTTACGTTGACAAATGACTGCTGCCCATTCCTACATCTGCTCCCATCTCCCTTAGACAAATTATTTCATGTTTCTGTCCTACTTAAAAAAAAAAAAACACAACAACAAAACCTCCCAAACAATCCTTTTAATTTTGTTTCTGTTTAATTACTTTGTTTTCTATATTCATTTATGCCATGTTTTTTTATGGTTACTGATAGCTGAATTACACTGTTGTATGTTGACAGTCAGGAAAAATGTCATGAGTGTAACCTTTGAGAAATATTAATTCTGCTTCTTCCTAATCATTACGGATGTATACCCTACTGTAACTGTATTCTGGCTGGGATGCAGTCTGGGTGTGTTCTGAATTATGATTTCTGTATGGGGAAAACAACCTGGAAACAATCTTCAGATTGAGCAATTAACAATAAAATGTCACCTAGCTCAAAGTTCCAGGCAGTTGTTAAATTAATGCAGTTTATCTGCTCCACAGCAGAGTTACAATACCCAGAAACTCCGAAGATGGTGTTTAAAACACAGAGATATCATTAGAGGTCAAACAGATTTTCTGAGAGTCTGGACCCTACAAGCTGAATTTTAATACAGCAAAACCTGTGGCATCCTGAGCCGGGATTTTGAACAGTTTCCTCCAGTCTTTGAAGTGCTCCCTTGGTGTTCAGTAATGCCACCACGGAGGTGCTCTCCGTGGACATTAAAGGAACACAACACTTCTTTCCATTAGAGGCTTTCCAGCAGCATGTTAAAAACCCCTCAAGTCTCTAACAGTGTGCCCTTTCTGAGGAAAATCTGTAATTTTTGGCAAAAGATCATTAAAAATATATGATATAGCATAATACTTGCATATTCTCAGTATTTATGGAAACATTTCTAGTGAATTCATTACTGGCTTTTTAAGGATTCACTAATTCGTTATTACCTAAAGATTTTTAGCTAATGAGTAAAAAACCCATTCAAACATTAATAGCAGTGGCAAAAAAATTATGTTGGATATTTCTTTTTCTTCTTTTACTCGTGAGAAGAAAGCAAACTTACAGGGAAAAAAGACAAGAAAATGAAAAACAGTTTACCCTTTGTCCTCCCAGATCAATAGGTTAATCAAAAGAATCTTAAATTACATGACATTGGAATGCCCTACAGAAATGAGCCACTCTCAGATCTATACCATCTTTACCAAGGACAAGATAACCTTAGATTGGGCATGTCGTGTACAAAATTGATTGGCTTTGTTTAAAGAAAATGTTCTTAGGTTAAATAGATAAAAACCTATTGCAAAATTGAAAGTAAACTATGATTTTGCTCTGTTAAAAAAATCTCTTAAGCACTGAAGTTAACGACCACAATTTTGACTTAGCATTCTTAAAATATTTAACAATGTCATCACACTAAATTAAAAAAAAACAACCAACCAAAGAAAAAAGCGAAAGTGTCTTAAATCTCAAAAAGAAGCTCCCCCTCCAAAAACAAGGCTGGAAAGCCATCAACAGTTTTGCTGTTCTGTGGTAGGAAATAAGGCATTAATGAATGCTGGGAAACTCCTCTGGAGCTGACAGTTTTGCTCCTCACTGCTGCCAGACAGTGTCAGGGCACAACCAAGCAGACAGATTTCCTGAAAGTGTGTTTCTGGGCTGGACATCAAAAGAGTTACCTGCAGAATTTCAAACAATCTCACACAGTTGAGAGTCATTGGTTATTGGCTCAGATCCAGCAGGTGTATGCATATATATGTGTGTGTATATATATATATAATTTTTACGTCAAAGCTCACATCACGCCAATGCATTCTGCTCTGCCATGAATTTTCCAGGCTGTTCAGATACTCAACTGGGCAATGCAGAGCTGTTTTCAGTCATTTAGACACGAGTCAAAAGCCATCTGAAGCAGGCACAGCGTTTTGTCAGATAAATCCTGACGCCGCAGGGTCAGGGTTCACCTGCTCCAGCACGAGCACTGAGCGTTGCTTCGGGGCTCAAAGACGTCTGTGTGCAGCTCACGGACACAACGAGGCTGTGCCCTTTTCCAGAGGAGCTGAAGGCAGCCTAGCACTTCTGAAATGGCACTGGATGCTTCTGACAGGCAACTGCACCGTGCCCAGAGCAGCAGAAAAGGTTTTGCAGGCTAAGAATTAAAGTATCTCAAAGCAGTTCTGGTCTTGCTGCCGATGTAGATGCACCTCAGAGTGGCAGGAGCAGGAATGGGATTAACTGTGATACACTAACACACGAGACAGGGGCTAAATCAGCAGCAGACAAGAGCAGCAAGTTGAAGGCCTGTACAAAGTCAGACCCTGATATCGACTCACAGAGTCCATTTTGTAGTATTCACACAAGGGCTTGACTCCACACACAAGATGGAGAAGTGCAAAGCCTTTACTGCGCAGTGAATATTCCCTAAATACCAGCACCCAACAGGATATCACATCATATAAACAGGAAAGATGTTCACCTCAGTGTCCCCTGATCACCTGGGGTATTGCACAGACATTGCCTATTATGGTAACAGGTAAACAATCCCCTATAAGGTCACAAACTACAATTATCACATCTCATAGGCCCAGCACTGTCCAGAAACCCACAATCCTCTCTCAGCCCATCCCCGGTGACCTGGATGCACTCCCAGGGTCACCTCCAGGTCCAAGAAAGAGGCTCTGTCTCCGGCCCTCAGGGCCTCTCTTCCAGCACATAGGGCACCCCAACACATTTCCCGCTGTTTCACCAGAAAAAAGAGGTTTGCCATTGTATCAGCCTGACCACGTAACTGCCCCTAGCAGAGCACAGCTCTCTTCAAGGTACTCAGCAGAGAAACAGCAAAGAGAACCAAACCTCGTGTATCCAGCTTCTCACACCTATCAGCATTTGCTACTCAAGACTGAACTACAGCCGTGTTCTAAAACAAAGAGGAATTTCTGGAAGAAATCTCTACATTATAGTACTGGAGAGCAAAGCACTTATCAGGAACCAGGACACTGTAACAAGCAGGAATTGCTTCTGACATGCAATTTTTGCATGAAATGAAACATTACTGCACCACAGAATGCACAGTTGTTGAAGGCATTAAAAACTAGTCAGCACAATCAGTGTTTTTTCAGCTTTTTCATTTTGTCCCCTGCAGATTTCTTCTGAAGGCATACAAGCAAACATATTGCTATACCAGAGCTGTGAAACAATGAGCTAACCACAAATATTAATTTAGTATGATAAAACAGCAGCACAATTATTGCCATTACTTTATGTTCATATCATAATATTATGGTACAAATCCTAAAAAGCAATGCATAGATATTGATATTTGATTAATAGCAATTTTTTTCTCATTATTTAGTTTGAATTTATATACTTTTCATAAATTTCAATTTACTTTCCAAGTTTTTGGACATCAGGCACCACGATGAGAGCACAACATTTTTCTGAAGGGATTAAAACACCGAAAACCCTTTTTTTTTATTATTTGTTTGTGTGCATGCATTCAGGAAGACTGGCAGAGCTGACAACTAATGGTCAAAATCAGTATCTCACCATAATCATCAATATCCCCCCATCAATGGCAAAACCAAAACGGAGGTTCTAGGAGATGGGCAATGTGGAAGCAGTGGTCACTCGGCTAAAAATAGATTTAGCTTGCACTTTGAGGGTTTTGTGAGGTCTAAAGATGGTAACATTTTTGTTTCAGTGTGATCTACCTTCCTCAGGCTCTAAGAATTGCACATGTTGTGTCTAACTGTCCCAGAGAAAAAAAATCGAGTTTTAGCTTCACAATCTCAGATCTAATAGACTATAGATTCTAGCACATCTGTCATGCTAACAATGATAAAACTGGCTGCTCTGAGATCAGATCTCATTTTCCTAGAAACTCAGCCAGCTGTTAATCTTAGAAGAAACAAAAATTCAGACCGTAGCTGCCTTTTTGCCAAAGGACTCTGGTTACTCTGATGACTGCTCATCATTCCATCCCCTTCTATTTTTAAAACTAAATCAAACATTTAACAAATTTAAAAAATCAAACAAACAGAAACCTGTGTGAAGAGGCTGGGGGACCCAGCACTTTCTTCTCTTATCAGGAGCTTCATAAAGAGCTTAACAGACATTTCATGTGTTCCTGCAGGGAAATGGAAGGATCAAAGCAGGCAGGATTTTCAAGATTATGGAGACAAAGACCCACGGCGTCCCACACAGGAGAACGTGAAAGGATTTAAAAACATGACTACTTGAAAATGTTTTCTCATGTAAACACTCTGTGAAGGAAAGTTCACAAGGAGAAAGTGAATAACTGAAAAACATCAACGAGTGAAAAATAACTCACAATTAAAATCTGCTTCCAAAATTAAGTAAGTTCATGGGATCTAAAAGTGAACAAACAAATGTCAAAATGCATTGCTGTTCTGTACAAAACTGGACCTCGAAGGCTCAGAATTTGTCATACTGTAGATAAGAAGGGCATTTCTCACTTCTACGTCCTATCGTCACCTTTGCCAAAATCAGGAATTAAAAATAATGTATGACGTTATTCGATTTTCTGTTTAAAACCCTGCAGACACAGAAATCACAATTAAATCACATTCCTATTCCAAAATTATCACCCTAATATCTTCCCCATAGCAACTAGCAGCAGGATTTTAAATCACAAGCACCTGCATCCTAATAGAAACCCTCTAGCCAGTCACGCATCAAGACACGCTCCAAAATGTCTGTGTTACTGTATGAAAAACAAAACACCAGCACCCACAAGAAAAGAAGAGAGCTTCAGGGAGCCTCTCCAACAAAATTCTTTGTGTAAATTACAGAGACTCTGTACAGCTGCTCAGTGGTCCTGCTTCCTCCACTGATGCAGGTGAATCCCCTCCTGCGGAAGCATTTCCTGGGAAGGCACACCAGGATCTGGCTGGCTGTAAGTCCTTGTCTGTGAAACAGGGAGAGCTGGCACAAATAAGACAGCTAAGCACTAAAAATTGCCTTCTGTTTTTTCCCATTGGACTTCTAAAGCAAACGACACCTCTGGGAGCTGTGTCTGGATAAGTGGTTTATGACAGTGCTTCTACCTTTCACACACCAGCTCGTGTCAACCTGAAAACAAAGTGCCAGCTGAAGAATTTGACCAACCCTGTTGCTGCAATAAATAAGAACTTAGTTAAGTGTATACATCTGAAGAAGTCAGTCCCTAATGATGCTCAATGTCTACAGTTCAGTTTCTAGTTTCCCAGCACCTTTTATAAACCTGGAAACAGTTTGACTCCTGTGGACATCACGTGGAAAGCTCCAGGCATTTTTTTTTCTCATTGCAGTTTAAATTTCTCTTGATCCACTTACAAAGAAGATGGAAAAGTGGAAAATGCATCTTGTCAGACTTGCTTTATTGCATTCTTGTAAACAGGCCAAGATCCCACTTACTTCTTACAGAGGCTAAACACTTAGTTCGCTGGCAAAGATCAAAACACAAACGGAAAGAAAAGCCTTAATGTATCACTTGGAACAGCAGGCAGCATTACAGCCCATCAGAGAGAAACTGACTCCATTCTATGAAATTAATGGACAAGAGACACTTTGCAAAAGTGTTCTCAAAATCAGTAAGTTTTTAAACTGGGAGAATTCCCCCCAGAACTTCACAATCTTCACAGGCTCAGACACACCAAAAGAACGAAAGGCAAGAAGAAAGTTTGCTTGGCAGTCTGATATTGTTACAGATTGAGAACTTATAGGTTTAGAAAATCAGGACCATGGTAGCAGACAACAAGGATTTGCAGCTGTGGTTTCCATCTTAAAGTTTTCTTTTTTAAAAAGAATGTTAAACAGAATTTTATTTTTATGGTTGCTTCTTTCTTCACTGCATTCACAAGGCCTGTCAAGGGAAGCTGTATCTTGAGGATTGTGCAAATATTATCATTTTCTACTGGGCAGATGAGCTTCCACTGCACATCTTAGGCACAAATTTGCAGTTATTTCAGAGGGTGAGGATTTTCTAAATTCTTGATATAGCAAATGGAAAACTGGGCTCCATTTTCACATACAAGAAAACTTTACAGGCCCTGCAGTTAAAATACATTTCTGACACATAAATTGCATTGGTTTGTTCTGGAACCATTCCAAACATCCAAACACTGTTTACAAGTCACTTACTGGGTAAATCCACGAGCATGTCAAAGATGACTTTCAAAGCCTTCATTAAAACAGCCATCAAATATGTAACCTTCCAATAAAATTCAAATATTCTAGGCTATTACCTAAATTTTAGAAAAGTATTTTACAAGTGCAATGCCAAATGAAATTGAGCATGATAATATTTTGAATTAAATGGCAGGATCTCAAATTATTGGTAATTTTCACCATTGAGAAGATGTATAAAACATTCATAGAGATCAAAGTTACATGAACAGAAGGAAAAATTACCTAAGAGTTATTTCACATGTGTGAAAGATGTATAAGGGGAATAACCACACTTACAAAAATGACCTCAGAAGCCCAAGCAGCTTCAGAATTCCAGCACTTTTGTAACACTTTTTATTCTGCCTCCCTTCTCTCCAAGATAGATTAATAAGAACTTCAATACCAGCTTTTAGATGATAGTACTAACTCCAGGTGAAACCCATATTGCTCCAACTTTTTGAAAACTACGATGAATGGAGAGTATTCAAAGACAGGCATATTAGATATACTTTCACTGTATCCTGAATATTGCATATTTCATGCAGTATTGTTTATGAAGATAATGAATTGGACAATCCTCTGCGATTTCTGTGGCCAAGTGCTATGACTATTCACACCTTTATAGCAATTTGTGACATGAATCAGTTAATTTTCTTCCTGAAATGAGTCTAATAGATACAGGAGGATAAAAAGTTAAAGGAAATCTTAATACAGGTAGGTTCTTTTTCCCCTGTTCGTATTGCTCAAGACAAATACTAGGAGAGCCAGTTATGCCTGCAGATTATTCCATTTTTCTATTTTTATTCTATTTTTCTGCTTCTAAATTGATAACATGAATTCCATTAGGTTAAGCTTCTCAAGTCCTGACTCCTACAGTACTGGACATGACTGAATGAGCACAAAAGTTTTATTCCTGTTTCAAAAGGACACTCTTCATAAACTGGCAGAACAAGCCCTCCTAGGAATTGGTTCCACCTAAAGAGAAATTTTGCTGGTAGGCTGAGGTTAAAGGAATGGCCTTTGCTGCCTTCAGTGGAATCCCAGGTTATAACTTTAGTTGTAGTGTAATGTGTTTGAGCAATTTCTAAAACTGAATTCCAGTCCTGAGGTTTGCACTAACATTTCCACCTCTTCAAAAAATGCAAACAAAGTATGAAAGGTGAAGGCTGTAAGTTGTTTATATGAAATGATATTCAAAATAACCTTAGGAAAAAAAACCACTAGCGAGATCTAGAACAGAAATTAATCATCTGCTTCTACACAACTCATGAAACAACTCTTGCTGCATTTGATGCAGTAAATCATTAAACTTTAACTATACTGGGACAGAGAATGTTATCCAACAGAGCCCTCAACAGTCAATTGATGTAAATGCTTCAGGTCATAAATTACGGTAAAAACACCAACTGAGGCCTACGGTCTTTATCACTGAGCATACACATACTGCATGCAATGAAAGCTAATTATTAGTTCAATATTGCTACTCATTTTAATGAGAACAAAGTTGCACTTCAGCACAAAAATACAGTTGTATGTACATTCAAAGGAAAACATATCCCAGTTTCTTAATGTTTTATTGCCCACATCTTCTTTATTTTGGTGGTGGTGATAATGCACAGTCATGTACAGTTTATGTACGTGGTGAATCCACACAGATGAACCAACAGAAGCTTCTCCAGCTCAAGAAATATTTAACCAAACAGGAACTTCAAATGCCCATCAAGACCATAAACAAAACATCTCTAGTTCCAAAGCTAGAGAGGGGGCACGGACATCTAAAATCAGTGAGAGCTCACAATCACGTGAAGTGATTCAAGCTGGAATCTCTTGTACACCGCCAGAGAGTCAGGGGTATACACAATAACCAGCACATGCCAGAAATGCCTGTCAAGATGAGACACACTGACAGTGGGCAGGGTGAGAAAGGTGAGAAAAAGCACTGTTTCAGGGGCATTAACTCCAGAAGCTACAGACTGAAATCCAGCAATCATAAAGAAAAACAAAAGGGAAATTCTCTAGGTTTTGGATAACTATTTTTCTGTGTAACTGATGTGTGTGTGTGCATTTGTTACTTTTATTCTTTATTCTGCTCCTGTAGGTGATGTTACTAAGCCTGGTACAAGCACTCGTGGGAATAGCATTTAAATCATTGTCCCCTCACCACTTTCTGTGCTTGATTCTCATTGTAAGCCCTTAAAGCTTAAAAGCCCGTAAGCTCTAAACAGCTGCCTTTTCAAACAGATACTCTTAACACCTTAGTGTTTATTCCTCCACATCTAACGTGGTGTTCTTTCACAATGATACTTTTCTGGTATCTTTAATCCTACTCTTGTGGTCATACCTTGTTAATAGCTAAAATTTGGATGCACTTTAACTCTCACCTTCAGCATCACGACACAATAGAAACTGCAGCTGTGGCAGCCAGTGCTGCTTTCTACAGTGCTGTAAGACTCAGCTGCAGAGAATCCTGCTTTTATTGGTGTGACTCATGGTGGTGTTTGACTAATGGTAAAACTGGGAATAATCCAAAGCGCATATGCGAGTTCCATTTGTTTTACACTCCTGCAATGCCACTGACTCCGGCACCATGGTTACTCCTGATTTACACTGCTATAAATCAAACTGCAATCACAGTCTGGGAGTACCTTAGTGAGCCAAAACCCGGCGTTTCCACATAATTAATGTTCCAAATAGCTAATGTCCTACTTATTTTTCAGAATTCTTTGCATTGTCGTTTTCATCTCCCCTGATTTAGCTGTGTAATTACTTTTCAGTGGTGGCAACAGAGAACACGCTTCCTCCCTGCTATCAAGGCAGCATTTGTTTTGTCAGTTAAAGTAATTACATGTGTCACTGAGACTGAGTGTAACCACCAGGGGCCAAAAAAAAAAAAAAAAAAAAAAAAAAAAAAAAAAAAGAGGGGGTAAGTAACAGGACAAATGGTGTAAATAATTCAGTTCAAGAAATGCAGATTTAGTAATTTTTTTGTCCCTCCAGTAATGCCATCATAGGGGTAAAAATATCATATATCAAGTATCACATATCAAGTGAAACAAATACTAAAAAGAATTAAAGGAACTGTTTCGTAATGATAATGACTTAAAGAGTTTGGGAGCGGAGAGAGCAGAAGAGCAAGACAGGGTATTTTAACTACAACTAATTTCCATAGCCATTTATGTGCCAGCTACTGAAATGACACTGTTGAGCCTCAAGACTCCCAGAATTGAACACCACACACTCAAAGCGTTTTGGGGGAGAGTGTTTTAAAATGCATTTTTTAAAGAAATTCAAGTTAGCCTGTGCTAGATGTTATCAGTGGGACCGAGGCAAACCACAGAGAAGCTTTAACTGAAAGCACATTTTCAATTATTTACTTCAGGCACTGACAATAAACTGGTCAGGGCAACACGAAACTCATTATGAGCTAATTTATACTGCTCTGCTCTGTGCTGCTGCAGTTAGACTGATACAGTCACCCTCAGCTGAGAATTTGTACATTATACTGTATCTCCTAACAGGCAGTTTATGTTTTAGGATTACCAGTCTAATCCTATCAATTTCAATGCTGCCAATATGTAATCCTGATTAATGTTAGTGTTTTCTAAGAGTGGCACCAGATCAAAAGTAATCAGCAGAAGTCAAATGAAAAACCCCCTCCCTGGATTTTAAATCATACATACCGAATATAAATTTCTGTATTATCAAGAACTTTGCTTCCACAAATGGAACACAGTTTGGTGAAAAAAATAAAAGGGCCACAAAAATGAAGCCAATTATTTTTTCTGCTGGAGCAAAAACCAATAGTTTCCAGCTCAAGGACAAATCATCCAAACAGTAGAATGGGATGCAGTCATTACTGCTTTACTGCTTTTACAGTTAGTGCATAAATGTAAGAACTAGACATTATAGAAGCCCTTATCTAGATATTCTGCTAAAAACAATAATGGGATTTTAGCACTTAAAAAGGGAATCTAAACTCTTAAATACAAAATTGCAAGCTTCTGCTTAAGCCTTAGAGATACCTAAATTAGTTAGTTGAGAAATGTGTCTTAAATATCTGCTGGCACCTCAAATTCTTCTTCTCACTATTTTTTGTAAACCTTTAAATGCTGACATGGGCAAATAACTCAGTGCTTAAGATCAGTCAGGTTCTATCAACCTGTCATAGTGAACTGCTCTAGAATTCTGGAATTGCCCAAACATTTGCCTGAATTGCTCAAAACCTTCTCTGAATTACACAGTGTGGGGATAGGAAGGAAAGGCAAAAAATAAAGGCAAAAGCTGTTTGTTTCACACATCTGCTCTATAAAATAAATAAAAGTCAGAGTACCTTTAATTCATGCATGTACCCCAGCACAGAAAAACACACATCCCCAAGGATAAGACTGAGTGTGTCCTAAACATTCTCCATTTTCTGTCAGCTCCAACAGCAGGACTGACAGTAGGTGGGTACGAACATTCACGACTCTTTTGCATCAGTAGCTTGGGCTCTCACCTTTGGAAGAGGACACTGTGGTTTGGTTCCTCTGGTAGCAATTTTTAAAATGTATTTTACATCAGACAACCACTAAATAAAACATACAATGAGGTGGGGTAGGGACAGAGCCCTGCAACTTCTCAGGGGATGGTTTTAAACGTGAGGCTCTAAATTTAAACATGTGACTGTACATTTCCTTCCTTTCCATCTCAAAGAGGGGGTTTTTTCCCCTTTTCAAAGGTGTACAGCCATAAAAGATGAAAACTGCAGTTCAAATGATCTCCCATACTTCACAGAGAAGTTCCAAACACGTTGCTTAAGAGAGTAACTTTTCTACAGTCCCTTCAAAGAACAAACTTGCTTTTAGGTGTCAGCTTCAGGTGACAGTGCACGTCTCTGAAAACGTGGCTGGAAACAGATGCCATCCTGCTGGGTTTAGAGTGCATTTCAGAATGAAAGTACAAAATTGTGAAGACTTCCTCAGTGGTTTTCTGATCAGTACAAAGTCTGGGTTTTATTCCAGTTTCACTCTAAGGGGGCAAACTTTCAAAGCACTCCTTAAAAGCAAATATCTAACACCAAAACTCTACATGATTCTAGACAATGGTTGTAGGGAAGAATTCTGCTTTTGGGGATGAAATAAAGGATTTTAAAATTATGCCTATTATTTGGAAAACTCATACTTTTCAGCTCCTTTCAAGACAAGCTTTTTTACATTGCAATATTTCATCTTGCAAAAATTTAATCACACACCTGATTACTCTGCACATTAGAAATTAAAAGCTTGATCTTCAAAGCCCCCCTGATTTCAGTAAGAACATTTTTGTAAAGGTATGAATCATTTCAGTTTCTGAAGTAGGAAAACCACAGAACAATTAAACTGAGAGTGCTAGGCAATAATAGCAACAATCAAAAATATTTCACATGTGAATTTGAGATGGTCTTTAAAATCAGAAAACTATTTTTACTAGTAAAGGGCTTCTGTCACAGACTAGTACTGAGATGTACTTCTGAACACACACAATAAAGTGATGCACACAAAGCATTGTACGCATCCAGCAACTATTTGCGGAGACCATACTACATCACATTATTCTAGGCAAAACTAGATGTCAGAACCTGCAAACCTACAGCCACATTTTCAGGTGGAACTGGTGTAATTCAAGCCAAACAGGTACTGAATGGTGCCAGGGCACTGAGTGTCCTACACTTTCTTTTTCTGCCTGGTTATATTCTCCATCTGTCCCTCCTTCAGCTGCTCTGTTTACTCTGTTCCCTGGAGCTCAGTGGAGTAGTTACCAGTTCCCTAGGATGGAGGGATCCTAGGGAATATCCTAAATATCCTAGGGGGGATATTTAATTACCTAGGGGCAGAAGAGACCACCATGCTAAAAATTGCAAGTGTACACCACTCATTTACATGCATGCCTGCTGAAATGGGGAGAAGTATATGCACAAAACCTTTTAAATTGGAGTGCCTGTGCTTTTTTCCTCCATCAATATGTTAAAGGCAGCAAACAAGTGATCACGTAAATATTTTCTGGTGCATTTCAGTGTTGTTGTCCATAGGGGGAGGAGTATATCTTTAATCAATTTAATTTCAAGAAAGACATATTAAAAGACACCTTACACACACGGCACGAAAACAAGAGTCTTAAAGTTTCATAGACTATGAAACTTAACGTTCTTAAACTCTGAACATGCGAAGCAGAAGGTTAAACTGAAAATTATTGCATCGGTATGAGAAAAACCCAAACGAACAAAAAAATCTAGTTAAAGGACATATCAAGCACAATCATATGAGTGCATCTGAGTTTCTATGAACTGATCAACAGATCATCTGTCTTAAATAAGGTCTTCTTGCTGAAGAAGAACACTTTATGTGTTGTTATGGCTTGTTAAGCCCGGTCACTGCTATTTCCAGGCTGCAGACACCTCTCCCCTGAGAGCTGCACTGAGACCAGCTGAGAGAGTCATCTCAAAGCAAATAAAGCTCCATATGTTCAAAGGGCTGCACAAACAAACCCTGGCTAGTAATTCCTCACAGCACCATCCTCAGTGTGGAACTTCATCGTTGTGGGGTCACTGTGGAGCTTAGAGATGGGAGCCAGGTAAACGACACTAGCCCACAGTGACAAAAACGGTGCCAAGGGTAAGGAATGGATAGCCTTGGGACTGCTCCTCCCAAGTGTGATGACCAAACAGTGTTTTGATTGGTCAGGAAAATGTATGCATTACTTCTTGCCACAGAATTTGATGCACATTCTAGAAAATCAATATTAGTTCACTGTTCCAAAGAAACTTTAAGATTTTCATAGCTGCTGATACAATTTTAAATAGTTTTTTTCTACCCTGAAAACAAAAGCTTGTAGCTTTAACTTTTCTCATTTTCAATTTTATAAATAGAAGTAAGTACAGAATCTCCTCAACATAGAAATTTTTCTTCATTTATTTTCAAGAGGTAAGCAAGTATTACAGCATCTGCTTTTCTAATCAGCCTAAATCCTCCCTGTCTCGTGGGAACAGCCCACAGATACTGATAAGGGCCAGGGAAGAAAGAAGGTGATCAGCATAGAATATGCACCTCTTCATCACAAAAAAATGCATCACAGTTTAAAATCTCAAGGTCTTAATCAGCATGAAAAGAGTGTCTGAGGGAACAGATAGGAAAAATTGATACAGATTTTTCCCCTCAGTGAAAAAATATGATAGGGTTTATCAGCATAAGAGAAGAGGAAAATAGTATTGTTATCTGTGAGGGTAAGGGTTTATAAGGATTCACTGGGGAGGACTGCATCTCAGTGGGCATACATAAACTTGTTATTAAAAAAATAAGATGAGCTGAACTACCAAGACAGACTGAGGAACACGTGTTAAGGAGATGTTACGGCACTACAACAGCACTAGCAATAACTACCACGAAAAAACCCCAAACAAACAAAACCACCCAATGAAAGCAAAAGCTGGGGAGTTTGCCCTAAAGAAGAGCTGATTCTACCCTGAAGTCCACATTGTCTCCAGGGCTCATGCAGCACGTGAACAGCAGCTCCACATAAGGCTGCTCCTGTTTGGTTTAAACTCAGTTTTAGAACACTTTTGCTCAGTGCTGGTGTCCTGCAAGGATGGACAATTCATGGGTCCATCCATGGGAGAGCTTTCACACTGCAGTGTTCTAACACAAACCCTCAGTCTCACTGAGGAGCAACAATAGCCCAATGTCTGATAACAAAGAAAAAAGACCCCATCAGACCCTCCCAAACAGTGTGGCTTCATCACTAGGGGCTGTAACAAAGCAGGGACCCACAGCAGGCCAACAAGGCTGCTCTCTGCTCAGATTTCCCCACAGTTCCACTTTCCTCTACCAAAGTTCATGAGAGTTTATACCTTGGACACTACAAACATCTACAGAAGTGAAAGAACTTGAGGTTCAGGTACGATGAACATCAAAGCTTCTATTCATATATGCAACAGAAAATCAGGCTATGTTTATTTAGTTCTTCATGGCGACTTTTAATGCTGCTTTAATGAGTTTAAAATGTATTCCAACAGCCTTATTCAAACCTGACTTTCTGTCTAGGGAAAAAATACAGAAAAATTGCAATAGGAAATACCTGTCACTGTAACATGTTCAAACTTTAGCCCAAAGCATCCCAAATCTTAAATGATTTCCTGGATTATGACTCAAGAATCACTGCTTCCTTCCAGGGAGCATTCCTAGGTTTTTGTAGGACACATTGTGTGATTTTGTAGGACAAGACTATATTATCTAGTTTATGACTAATACTTAAACTATCTACTTTAATTATAACATTTCTTACTTTGTCAGTTTAACCTTGTCACTAGGACCATTCCCTTCCCTTTCCCGTCCTTTTTTTTTAAACAGTAGAATTTAATTATTTTTTTCACAGTAAGATATTATACACTGCACTTAACAGCTTAAAACATTCTCTAGCTGCCCAGCACAGTCTGCAGTGATGCAAAGTTCTAGATATGATCTTTGACATTAAAAAAATCTGCAGGACTAAACTTAAATGCATGAATTAATATTTCTGTGTGCTGTTCAAAATAAGCTTTTGTGACATATCTAATATTTTTGCAAATTTGCTTTTGCAAGCTGATGAAAATACTGAGGATTTGTTTTTCAACCTCAGCCAATTCTTTTGAATTTTCCTGTATTGTGAAGATAAAATTTTGGGAATTGTGAAACTTCACTGTACGAGGTGTAACTGTATCTATCATCTCAGACCATTTGCGTCCTCTAAAAAAATACCTTTGGTTCATCCTAAAGCTCCATTTCCAGGTTAAAAAAGCTAACTGAAGGTAGGCAGGAAGCCTGATTGTGCTTTAAAAAAACCACCCTTTTAAACAGAACAAAAACAAAGGAGGTACCTTCATATTTTAATGCAGCAGACTGAAAATGGATATTTAAATCTCATATTAATTGTCTCTTTTAATATTACACTGTGTACTATAGGAGAGAAAAATATATACAGATATCCTGGGATTTTAGTGCCAAACTGTGCTCTCAATACTTCATAGCAATATATCTTAAGAAATTAATGGAAAAAGCTGAGTTAATGTTAAAGATTTCCAGTACCAATGGTACAATGAGAAACCACTGAACGTATTTTCTGAATCAACACCACTAATTTTTTCTGCTTCTTAAAGAAGAACTTGCAACTTCCCAATCCCACAGTTTAAAAACAAGTTGTAACTGCTATATAAGGTAAGAACAGCCCTCTTTACTTCAAATTCTTTTTTTAATTGCTGATCAGAATATTAGTCAATGCTAATATTTTACTTCACATTAGAAAGTGATTATTGGTCAGCATAACCCCAGGCCTGCCTTCCCTTCCCGTCTCTCACAGTTCTGTACATTAGAGTGGGAACAGGCATTGACCACCCTTCACCTGAAGGGAGGAATGGCCTCAATAATTGCCCTTCCCCCTTTTATTCCTAAAGAAGGCACAGAGTGAAGCCACCAGAACATGACCTGTGCATCTTAAGCATATATCACAAACCAGAGCAAGAAAATCAAAGTTCATAACTACCAAAATTAGAAGGCCCAAATGCTCAAAGTAGCTTTAGGCCCTTCCCAACCTATGCTGATATTCTTCCACGTTCCCACCCACGTCCAGGTTAAAGAGAACAAGAGCCCCAGCAGTTCGCTTTTGCACTTCAGTGTCTGTCAGCAGCTTCCTTCCCACTGCCATCCTGCAAGAGTCTCATGCACAGCCAGTGTGCACAAAGAAATCCACTTGTCTATGGGAATGCACAGAAACGGGTAATTCTATAAACCCCATTCTTCCAAGCAGAATATTGTTTAACAGACTATTAAACCTCTTCACACAGTGATGCTGTGACATCACTGAGTCCAAACTGCAATGGAGCTTCTGATTATTGCTATTGCTCCATAGAAAAAAATAACACGGAATGCTGCTAAACTGGTATTTTTAGTATTTTTTAATTTAAACACTGCTAGGCTGAGGGCATGCAGAAGACATTCACCCTATTTTCATGGCTGAATAAATATCTAAAAACGGTTTTGTAATGAAAACATTAACACCAAATTTAGTTATCACACTGTAATGAAAACTGTTATCCTCCTTTT
The DNA here is from genome assembly GCA_014706295.1 of Lycocorax pyrrhopterus obiensis. NCBI lineage: Eukaryota > Metazoa > Chordata > Aves > Passeriformes > Paradisaeidae > Lycocorax > Lycocorax pyrrhopterus. Next base: position 23,251,309 of record JACSVZ010000013.1, read on the forward strand.
CATTGTGATAGATCCTACAGTGTTTTAGGCTTTTCTTACTGAAAGGAGGAGCCAAAACCCCCCACAGAACTATCTGGGATGTTCTTCCCCACCCTATCTCTGTGAAGTTGATTCATCTCATCCAAGTGTGTTGCCCTTCACTTGTCACTACTGAATTTCTTACCAGTTATTCAGATAGATTTGGGGTCTTGTTGTTTGTTTGAATTGTTGTTGTTGTTGGGGTTCTTTTGTTTGTTTGTTTTGTTTAAGATCATTCAAGTATCCATCAGAGGATAAAATATATTCTAATCGAATGAAGAAGGCTTATGTGGCTCATTAAGACAATATGTGTTAGCCTGTTTTTAAGCCAGGTACTGTCAAAAAATCCATATTTATTTAGTCATAAGGAACAATAAATATAAGACACTCTGAGAAAGTATCACATCTGGAAAAAAAAAAAACTATGAAGCTAGCTTAAAAGGAAAATAATAGTATACATCAAATATTCACTGAGCTCCTAATTAGGATTAATTTCTGTTTTCTTTTAAGTGACAAAGGGACATGGCAAATGGAAAAAAAAGTTATAGAACCAGCAATATTTAAAATATAGATGTCACCTAGCTCACCAAACTCCTTATTTTCTTTTTTTTTCTCAGGCTATAAACAGCATGCCAAGAAAAATAGTTTCTGTGTGTGGTCATTTCTATGCACTAATGTATTTTACAATTTTCTGAGGAACCATTTCAATCCAATGCAAAAAATGCTGAAGGCAACTGTGAACTATTTGTTTTTTTCCAACTGAATGGCTTTACTATGTGATTCCAATAATTGTAATTTTTATTAAATAGCAGAACTTTTCCATTTACTAAATTCTGCTTACTTCATTAATTTAGGACATGCTCTAGACTACCTCTTAGTGTTTCAGGTTGTCTTTATCTCACAGATCATTCCAAGACATCCAACAGGAAACAGCAAATCAAACGTACTGCACTATTCGCTAAGTGTGCAACCAAGTAAATCTGTTAATTGCTTCATGGAGGCACTTCAAATGGTTCACATTTCATTTAAGTCAGGCTACAAAGATCCTTGGAGTAATTTTACCAAGGTTTATTCAGGAGTGAAGTCCTATCTCATATTACCCTCTGTCAACAGGCCCTTGCATCCTGTGCAGCCTCTTCTCCTCAATACTACAGCAGTTTTCTCAGGGATAAAGACAACACCAAAAAGAAGAATGCAGCTCAGAATTATGACAGAAATCACTGCTAAAATGTACTGGCAGTTTGCACACAATCAGAATGCCACCATTTGAAGAAATCTGATCTACGTGTTTTGGCATCACAGGATTAATTTAGGTTTTCAGTATGTCACTGCTTCAATCAATTGCAAGTGTCTGTTGCCCCAAATTCAGTGGGTGTCAGAGCTGTCCAGTGAAGAATCAGGACACATTTTAGGGTAACATTTACCCCATTAACACAATCCTTGTGCTTGTCTACCTTGCCCATACTCCTGGCCTCAAGCAATGTTTATATCCCTGGATGCTGGGTCACATGTTGTCCACACACCATGTTCCATACCTGGATGAACAGTGACACGAGGAATTGACAATTAGGTTGCTGCAGTTCTTTCAAGAAAAGTCATATTGCTGACACAAAATAAACCCATGAGGGGTTCAGAATGTATTTATTAGCAAAAGGAGTACAGGAGTTGCTTCCTTGCTAGGAGTACTTTCCAAATCTCGTGCATCTGCTACTTGCCAAGCTGCTTGATTATTTTTGCCTCTGTTTGGATTTCTGTGTCTGCAGAAATGCGAGCACAGAAAGTTTAAGTCTGATAAGAATAAAGGAGTTGTAGGTGTGTTCAGAGGTAAGAATGATCTGCTTCACAGGAAAGCTGTATATAAATGGTGAGAAAAAAAGAAAACAAAATCAAAGGCTACACGTCCATTCATTTAAAATATTTAGCTATCCTACTAGAGGATTATTAGTTATTAAGTCCAAGGTGAAGTACAGATAATGACAACATCACTGAGAGATTTGATTTGTTAATCAAAACAGAGTTGAGAATTAGACATATTAATAGTTAAGTACAGATTTGCCAAAGGAATTATATGTGCAACTATGAATTAAAATGAAAAGCTAAAGGGTGAGGCCATCCCTCATATACAGTACAGCTGCACAGAGCATGTGATGATCCTTGGCTGGGATAGCTTTCAATCCTGAAAATATGTAAGGCCACCTGGCCAGGAGCAGAGGTTCCTGAGAGGGAAAGCAGGAACACAAGAGCACGTAAACAAAAAAATGGAGATCCTGTAGTCAATCATATACATAAATATATGTGTGTGTGTACACATGCACATCAAAACACATCCCTCCTTGTCTGCCACATAAGCTGTTGTCCTGTCTGCTGCCAGCCTCCATCCCTGCTCCTGATTCCTGTTTTCATTAATCCATGGCAGCTTGCACTCTCCTCACTCAAGCTTAAGCCTGTGTAACACATTCCATTAGGTGGAGAGAAATCTTTACCAGTGATTGTAAGAGCACCTACTGTTGTGAAAGACTTTGACAGGTCTTGTCACATTAAAGGTGCAGGGGTTATCCCTGGAACCTGTATAAAAATCATTCAAAGCAGGGGAAGTCTCAGGCTGGCTGACAAACGGTTTGGAGCAAGCACAAAGACAGCCAGTTTTAATTGGAAAAAAGGTTATCCACACAGGTTTGGACAATGCCTCTCTCTTCAGAGGGGAAAAAAAGCTTGCCTGTAAAACTATCTATTATACAAGTCTGGGATGGCAGAAATACAAGAATATTTCCAGAGACTTCGTTCAGTCTGGCTTTGATTTAGCTAATCTCCTCAGAGACCTGCAAGGCCAGCTACACAAGCTACAAAAATGACAAAGTAGCTTAAACCTCACACAAGGCTGACACTCTCAATCAGCATCTATTTTGTCCAGTTAACCAACAATCTCAATTTCTGCTGTCAGAACTAAGCGGATCACATCTGATAATGTTGAATTCTATTTCAATCTCTAAAATGCTACAGCATTTCAGGCTTTCATAAAGTAATTCTGAATTTTCACTGTGGTGTGCCACAGAATATGTGTACACATATATACAGCCTAGTACATAACGAGAGGACACTCCCAATGTTTCATTGGGAAACATTGTTTCCATTGAAGTTCACAGATACAGGAGATGAAATAAATATTTACCAATTTCAGACATTAGTTACTGCTGAAAATCAAAGACTTCTTGAAAACTGTTGACTTGTAGATTATAACAGGATCTGAAAATACTATTCTGATGTTTCAAACTCAGGGTATTTGATTATTAAAATGATTGATGGCTAAGGAATTCCTTTTTTAAACTGTGATACAATCACTCCTGTCATTCCATCATTCCAAGTGCGATTCTTTCCACACAATAAAAAGCGAGCTCATATGTTTCACAGAATTGTCTTAGTTGAGATTAAGAAAGTTACAGTTGGTAGGCAGAGGGAGTCCTTTATTGTTTCACAGTCTTTCAGAGCCAAACAACAATCTGAGTGCCTAAGGAGGCAGCACCTGAATTAATTAATGGCCTGGAATGACAGAGCAAGCTCCTTTCCTACCAGCTAAAATGACACCAACCGTCAGACCTTTCTCTCTATTATTTTCTCTTTAATCCTCAGGTGCATAAGCCCCTGAATTATGAGACTGACACGCTACACGAGTAAAAAGGTATTGCAGAGATTGAAGAAAATTTTCAATTGCAACACGCACAAACAAGTAACCAGCAAAGACCAACAGAATCCGAAGCGTGCAAGTAATGTGCAGTAATGGTCTGTATATGAGAAATTCTTAATGTCTGCACAGCAGCCAAGATGCCTTACAAACAGATCACAAATAGTCCTCAAAGAAAACTCAGGGAAAATTAAGAGAGACTTCCCAAATAATTCTGTTGGTGGCTTACACAGGTCAGCTCAGAACAAAATTCTCCGTGCAAAATCAGTAAAATAAAACCCCTGCCTTCAGAAATCCATTTTTAGGAAGTCTTTAAACGTGAACTGACTCTGGGACAATCCTTGGACCTAAGTCCTCACACTAATTTCTACCTGTGGTTCCATCCAACTCAATTTCTGTGCCCACCCTGGTTGACTTTCTAGGGAACTTTAAACTGTGAATGTCAAAACCACGGATGCAGCATCCAGAAGCCATGTCTTCCAGACCTATTTTATGCTGTTAGACATAAAGTGCAAAAGACATTGCCACTGGTGGAGATGCCACCTTTGCATCCTCCACCTGTGCTTTACGCATTCCCCACCCGCTCAGTGTGGCACTCACCCTGCTTGCCTTGTTTCTCATTGCTGTTAGAGACCAATATTAACCTGCCACCAGCCAAGGAAAATCTGTGAGAATCCGTCATGCTCTGCAGGCTCCGCTCACGCATTTACAAGCTCTCCTTTCCTCCTGGAGAATTAGAGAGAGATCACTGCATCTGAACTAAGTGAACATAACACAGTGGATCATAAGCCAGTGCCAGAATCGTCAGGGCTCATTTCCACAGCTTTCAACAAGAGATTCATACATTGCCCAGTCATTTTCTCAATTTTTAAATAGATTTTGGAATACCTTGGAAAAACCTAGAGAGTCACAAGCTGAAATGTTAACAGTGCATGGAAGAGACACAGCCTCACAAATTTGCTGCAAGCAAGCAGCATTATCTATAATTTTCCTCACCAAAACGAAATCCTAAATAACCCCATGACTGGTCAACTTTAACACTGACTGACAAAGGGGCATAAATGAGAAAAATACACTCTGGGAAGCATGTAAGAGAACTCAGAAAAGATCATAATCATTAGCTATCCAGATGGTGCACTTACTGCTGCGTAGCTTTGAATCACGAATTTAGCACTACATAAAGTTCTTGACAATCTGCATTTTCAATAAGAGTGAGTCTTTTCCAGATGATTCCAATATTAACCAAAAAAAAAAGTGGATAAAGATATAGTCTTTTGAGCTTGTTCTGTTTTTTTCTAGGGAACCTCTGCTTCTTCGAACTTGGACTTTAATCTTTGTTTTCAAGTTGTCCTACTTGCAGAAATGATGATCTGTTTATACAGCTGGCGTGCTGGTGGCGATTGGTACGAACAGGAAAAGTTGCTGAATTTTTCTCTGTAGCTCTTCCAAGCTCTTCAGTGCTTCAAAGCACACAGCTGTGTGATAGCCACAGATATCACAAGCAAGACAGGTGAGCAAAAATGAACCACCTGTGGCCAGAAAGGCTTCAGAGAGCTTGTACCAATATCAGTGTCCACAGCTTAGCCAAAACTACAGGATTTTAAGTTTTTAAATAGAATATATTCTGACAGAACTCACAGAAGGCAAGCGTTGGAATAGAACAGAAAGCTACTAGAATATGGGGATACATTCATCCTTGACAAAATCAGTCTATGAGAAAAAAAATAAAAGAAAAAACCTATTTTTAAGCTGTTAAAGCACTGACTGTATCACTCAAAATCCTCTAAAGGATTCCAGAGATAACAGTCCAAGAAAGAAGTTCAGTCCCACATAGAATTCTCTACGGCCACATCTGATTTTATGTCCATTTGAGTCCTTTTTTCTAGAATCATGTACAACTAAATCTCACAATTATTTTAATGTTCCATCTGTTTAGGCACACTCAATAACTATTCTGCCTGATTATGCTGACACACAGTTCAGCCAGCAAAATCTTGAGACTCATCATAGAACACTACTATTTTTCCTGGATAAAATAGCAACAAAATGAATGATGATGAACGCAGGTTTGCTTTAGAGTGAAAAAGAATCCTGCACCGTGATGGAATCCAAGATATTTTGTCATTGTTTCCTGGTCAGATGTCTGTCTTTATGCTACTGATTTCAGTCCCAAATACATAAAAATTTATTCAAATTTCACCTCTAAAAAATCCCCTTTTCTTCAAGAGAAGCCTACTGGAAACCTCTCTCCCATTCCCAGCTTCATGCACGGTACTCTGTTTGGAGTGTACTTGTTACAATGCAAAATATTCTATTTTCAGCAAGACATCCTGCAAGTCCAACCTCCCTCCTGCCTCTGGCTCGAAAACAAAACTGGACTGTCCACCATTATCCACTGCATAGGGAACAGCATCTGAGTGATTGGGAAATAGCACTCACAGGCAATTGTATAAAAAACTTGGCAACAGGAAGCAGTGAAAACCCTTTTAACCTTACTCAGCTGATTTAAACTTTTAATTTTGTTAGTGAAAGTAACACAAAATTTTACCTGTATCTTCAGCAGACATAGCCCCATAACATATTTCCAGAGTGTTTACTCAAAAAAATAGTCTCGTTTAGTTGCTGAAACTATTTGCCTATCTTTAAATATTTTCAGTTATCCAAATGAATAATATAATCTGGAAATTCTCTGCTAAACGTAATGCCTGGGCTTTGTTTTTTCCCCCTAAAAATGTAATCAGCCCTTTACTTATCTTATATGAAGAATATCCCCTGATTCAGCTGCCCAGTTTTGCATCACAAATAACTGATGGCTGAAGAAAATGATAACAGGTGTATTTTACACTGATGTTTGTCCAAATGGCCTCATGAAATAATGAATATATTTATAGAAACCAGGAATAATATACTGAATGCTCACAGATTAAGAAAAAATTAATAAAATATTTGCTGTACAATGAATAATTTAAAGAAAGATTATCTTAGAGATTCTTTGCTATCCTAATTTCTGGGTCACAGATGCTCTTCGTTTATTAAGATGTTGTCATTTTCTTCTCAGGAATATCCTGGAATTTTAAAACCACGAGGAAAATAAAGAATTTACAATACAGGAAAATCCAATAAAAATATTTCCAGTACCACACCAGATCTACATAGAAACTATTCAGAAATTAGTATTTTTCAGCATTAGTTATTATTATTTTCAAAGGAGAAAAAACCCCCAAACCCTAATTCCCACTCCTTTTTTTGTCCCTAATCATTTGAAGAACATTTGTCTATCAGAGGCTTATGAACCAAAATTAAGTACAGTACATCCTTCTTTCAGGATCTAATGCTCTGAAAGTTACCTTTCTGAAATCCTGAAACATTAAATAAGGCCAAAACAACCCCAAGAATATTAAACGGGTAAATTACTAACTTGGTTTTCAGATATTAAAAGCAAATATACCCTTCTCATTTTCCCCCTTGCAGTTAAACTGCCGCTTTTCACATCAATATCCTTTTATTTGCCTTGCTCGCTTCTTCCTGAGGCATTCAGTCAAAATCACCTGTGGCACATCAACTGATTTCAGCTTAGCTACAAAATAGGGTGTACCTGTCAGGAACATATTTACTCTGAATATTACACAATTCAAACCTATGAGAAAAATGAAATTTTAGCAGTCTCTTTTTGGAATAGAATGACTGAACGTGTCTGAAGACAGATCAGCCAAGGGATGACATTAAATTGTTGCCTAAGATACAAGGATTGAAGACTGAGCAACACAGGAATTGTCTTCCAGTTTTACATTTCAAGCCAACCAACTAAAATCCCCACCACCTACTGATTATCCAAAGCCCCAAATCACAATTTTCCTTCTGTCCTGACTAGGCTCCAAAAATACTCTTGTTTTTCAGCTTTATCCTGGCAGAGGGTCTCTCTCACCCCACTTTGATCACAATCTTCTATGCATCTCCTATTCCTCTTCTATTTTTTAGCATAAGTCCGATTGTAAAGCATTCATTCTCTATTTAATGCTTTACTCCTCACATCTCAGTTCTCTTTTATTGCTTTTTAGCCTTCAAATCAATTTTTCTCATTGCCCTCTTTCCTGGACCACATCCTTTGAAGGTTCCCAGTGTCAACAGACTCTCTAAGGGTCCCCTTCACACAGTGTAGCCGAAGCGACCTTGATGTAAAGAAAATCTACGACTCCACGGTTCTCCTTTAAGAACTGCACTGAGAGTGCTTCAAAAATAACGATACTTCTGTGTTTTGCATTCCACATAAAATATTTCCCACCACAGCAAACGCTGTAGATCACAAATGCATTTCAACAACTGGCTCACAAAACTAAAATGCAAGAAGATAAAGTACTTTTTTCTCCCTTCATATTTGTTAATGTTTGCTTCTACAAAAAACAAACAAAAAAAAAAAAAAAAGCTTACCCAAACCACATCTACAAACAAAATTTAAAAAAATACTGATTAGGTATAACCTCCCTGAGCTTTATGCTGTGTTAGACATAAAAGTTTTTAAGATACAATATTATCTCACATTTCCTCAAAAAATGTATTTGTTTTTATAGCAAAATATCTTCAAAATACAAATACTGCTTTTGAAGTAAAAATTAATACTAATTTTGAATAAAATCCAAACACAAAGTAGCCAGTTCCCTTTGAAATACATCTTTCTCAGGCTGCTGCAGGTACATCGTTAGGAATAACATTCACTGTCATCAAATTAGTATATTCCATTGCAAAGGTATGCTTATTTCACTTCCGCTTTTTTTTAATTTAGGTCTCATTGTACTTGAGCTGTATTTAGGGTACACAGGTCACAAAGAAAACTTCTTTAAACATATTCCTGTGAGATACGAACAATCCCTGCATTTTGGGCCTTGGAGTCACAGTTCCACAGTTTCTTTTGAAGAAAATTAAGAGCAAAAGACACAACCAACAGCTGACCAAAGATACAACCCCCAAGCTGAGTAGTAGAAGCAGCAACAGGAAGTTGATCTAATTAGCCATGAAAAGCAGGCAGGATTGGGAAAGAGAAGGTGAATCAGTGCTGGCTGTATGCAAATTGATCTGAGGCATACTAATTTTAACATAAAGATGTGTTGGAAGTCCTTTTTCTGGCAATGACCACAAAAACTTCCATCTAAGCCAGCACTGCAGATAACAGAGATAAGATATCATGGTCTGTGCAGCATCAAGGATTTTTCTTACAGGAACAAGGATTTTCTGATTAAAAGGAGGATTTTTTTTCTCATTACTTCAATAATCCCTAGTGTTTTTCCAATACTAATGGGTCTTGCTTTCCCTTACAAGAGAGAAATGAATTTTCTTTGCTGAATAAAAAATGAATTCTCAATCTAATGATTCTGATCATATTCTGGAGTCCTCCATTTACTTGTTTCCCCACACCATGATGTTAAAGGCAGTAATTTCTTTCTTTAATAACTTCATGACATTGTTGACACTCTTGCCATAGAAATACTGCTAAGCACTTTTGTCCTCCAATTTTTATCAGTTGATTCCCCTCACTTACTTGTCTTTTCACCATTTTAAAATATTAACCAATGTAAGCTGGAGAAAGATGCATCTTTACCTTGGTTTCTACATTGTTTTCTTGCACCTCATTAGGTCACAGTGAAAAACACCCTGGATACTGCAAGTAGGAAAGAGAACTCTCTTTTCCTGTCTATTTCTAGAGTTCATTGCCTAAATGGCACCTAAGAGGACCAACTCCCTTCAAAGGACGTTTCTCACAAGGTAGAAAACCCCCAGGACTCCTCAGTGCACGGCAGCAGCCGCGTGTCCCCGAGGGATCAGTCAGAGCGAGCATCCCTTGCCTGCCAAGCTGCCTTCCGTGCTGAAGCTGATCTGGAATCCATGTCATGGACTCATCCTCGGATTGCAGACCAGCACCTCCCATTTCTGAAGCACAGCTCTGAAGTTCTGGCTGCTTTGAAGGCTTTTCTTAATTCCAGCCTGACTCAGAGCTTCCTGGGGTAGGGACTGCAATGTTTAATCAGCTGTCAAGCTTTGTCAGGAGCAGAGGCACAGCCCTTTTAACTCTCTGCATCTTTGTTAAATCTGCTTCAGCTTTTCAGCTGCTGCCTTCAAACTGGGTGCTGCTCAATACAGCCCTTAGAACAGCTATCCCCTCACAAATCTTTTGTTTAATTAGGCTGGAAACTGCTATGGCAGAAGAAGAAAGAGAGCAGGCTAACGTATTTGGTGGCATAAATGAATTGTCCTACAGTGGTAAAGGCCAAAGGAAAATTGAGAAGCTAAGAACATTAAGAGCAGCCAACTTCAAGGTGATTGTACAGCCTTAAACTGCTTTGTCATTTTCTGTGTAGAAATATTAAGAAAATTGCGATTGAGTATTTTAACACAAACATAAAAACTGAAAATTACCCTTCTGGTTGTAACCATATTCTTCATTACCAGAGAATCACATCCCACCCCTGACAAAACCTATCATGAGAAAACTGCTTTCTAACCATAAAATTATTTCTTTTCTCAGATTTACCCCAATATTAACAATATTCCATCTTGCTCACTAATTCTAGAGCTTCACAAGGCTTATTTCCCCAAACCAGTTTGTCTGCCTCCCTATTTTGCTGAGTCTTCTTAGGCACACCCAGTATTCTTAACCAGGAGGTTCTCTGCACATCTTTCATTACTCCCTAGAATCTAGCTCTGAGTTACAACTAAAACTGAAAGAGATAGATGATCTCATTTGATCAGTGCTGGTATTTCTCTTCATATTTCTGCCTTTTTCACAGTCCTACTTTCCCGTATCTATTGTCAATACCTGTCCTTCTTGTTACTTCAGTGTGAAGAAAACATCAATTTGACTAGAATTACAAAAACCAGAGACCATTAGTTACTGTGAAAATATTTTCCCCCTCCTGGGCACAATCAAGGAAAATCCATACACTGAGTACAGGTAAGCATTAAATGAAAAAGCCACACCAGTATGGGAAAAAGCTGCATATCATAATTCTCCCTTGTTAAAATGGCTGCTTACAGCGCATCACAGAAAATGTTGAGTTGACTTTGTCACACAGGAACTCTGAGGGGTGAATAAATTCCATCACATTGAAAGCACACGAACAGCAATGGCAATATTGTACCGAATTTTTACTTGATACGGCGCTTAGATGAATTTGCCTCAGGCAACAAGTAAATGATGCTTTATCTCCTCTCGATGTCAAGTACACAGCAATGCAGGGAACAAAACTGCTGTACAATTTAGCAGAAATGGTGCTCTGTTATGGGCATACCTAACCATCAAATATCTGCATATTTTCTCCCTCCTTCAGGGTTCATTGCCTGTGTTTTTGAGGAAAGCACGTGCTGTACCAGGCTGCCTTCTCTCTGAACTCTGGGAAAGGGAGGACTCTGTTCACCACAGCAGTCACTTCTTAAGAAACCCAACTGAGCCCAAGGCAGAGCAGGCAACGGCTTGTGCATGGTTTATGTTGTGGAATAACTGCACCCAGAATGTTCTGTATATTGCTTCAGAGAGAAAAGGAAGAACCTGAAGGCCCACAGAAGTCATGGAAAGCTCCTTTCATTTCTACAGGTTTTGTTTCAAATTTTATATGCAGGGGTAATTGGCTCTTGCTGTACCATGGCCAGTCATTCAATTATAGAGGCAACTATTATTTACCAATCTCAAAAATTAGATTAAATGTGCTATAATATCTCCATTAACTCTAATACAGCCTATCGTGTAAATCTGCAACTCTATTTTGGCATTCAATAAATCACCTCTCCATCAGATCTAAGGAGTATTCAGGGGCTCTAAGATCTGATTGGCACAATCCAAAGTAACCATCAAGGTTATTATGGTCTGGTCAATCAGGCTGTAATGTGTGAAATGAGATGTAAGAGAATTTGGTGCTCAATTTAAGGAATCTCCATGAGATTTTCACTAATCCTTGAACAATTCTAATGTCAGTGTGTCATTCATTATCTTCTCTGTCTCAAGAGATTCACATATAAGAGAGAAAAACACTCAGTGATTTCTTTCTGATTACAGCAGGGAGGAGAAGAGAAGCCAGTGTTCTCTTGCCTCACTGTATCCTAATTCTTAGTTGGGAAATTACAAAAATTGCTTTCCTAGAACTTGTATCTAGGACAGAGAAGGGTAAACGTAATAAAGAAAGTTACTGGTACCTGGGATTTACATTTATTTATGGGATAAGCAAAAAAAAATTATTTAACTACTCCTCATTATACATTCATGGTATAGGACATTTCTCCTAAAACTGCATATCTTGATGAGCACTTTCTGTCTGATCATCTCCAATAAATCTTTTACAAGTAAGTACAAGGATTGTCTTAAAATCAAATCTCATTATATTTTCCACTGAGCTAAAGAAACACTGCAAACAAAAAACAATTCCAGGACTGCCACCTTCTCCCTTTCCCACCAAAAATATGTGCATAAATCATCTATTTATTATTGTTGTCTTTTGTTTCATACGTTACTGGCATTCAGGTAGCCAAGTTAGGTGTAATTTGGTTTTATCTAAAGATGCATTTCCTGACCAAATGAGCCTCCTTTCTCCCCAGATACTGATCCATATATAGGAGTACTATGATGTTCCAGCCTCAAGCAATTTAAAAGACCAAGACCATCTGTTATATATTACTTGCAAATTATGCACTGGCATCTTTACTCATTGACACAAAAAAAAAAAATTAAAAAACCCCAAACCCAAACCTAAGGAGCCAGCCCCAAACCATCACATTATTAACATATTTACTGTTGAGAACAACTCCGATTAGTCTTCACTCTTCTCCTTGCCTTTTGTACACACGGGTCCAGAAGCACATTCCATAGGCTCTACCTGGAGAGGCTTCCAAGCTTTAGACAACCTGCATTTTTTTTGTAAGCAGTGCATAATATCTTGTATTACTGAAAAAGTCAGCTTTAGCACAGTCAAACGTAAACTGGTGAATTTACTTAAAGTATGGTTCTCCGGTAGAAACTGTTTAAACTTTTCACCAGTGAGTGTTATGCAGGATATTTCTCCCAGTCAAGTCACAAAATAATTTTTAAATTAGTAGGAAACAAAATAGGTGCTGCAAGAAAGGCAGATTGTTTTGTTTACTAAGATGACCATTTGTCCTGCAGAAGTCATGTTTCAGAGGAAAGGCACTTTCAGCTGCTGTCAGGGGAAAAGAACGTGGAGAGCCACATTATGATGTGGTGCTCTAAGATGACAAGGTGACACACAAGGGAATCAACATGGCCCAGCAAGACTTCTTGCCAAGTGAAGCATTACAGATGAAATTGTCACAAGTGCACAAAATGGCTCCTGAGCTGACACCAAGTGACAGAGCAGTGTACTGCCAGGAGAGTTAATGGGATTTCTTAGAGCGTTCTGCGGGCGCAGGCAGCCTGCATGCATTGCACACAGAGCATACAGGAATCCTTTCATCAATGGGATGGCAAAACAAAACTCCATTGCAGGATCGTGCCTTCCATAAACTGCTGCGCATTTTAGAGCATACCAAACAGCTGCTCCAGCAGTGTCCAAACACATGGTCATCTCAAAAACAGCTAGGAAAGAAAAGGTTTTATGCCTACTACTCAAGAACTGAAAAATAGCAGGTTTTTCTGATACAGGGCCCTTCTCAGGTCTCAGAGGCTGCCACGCTTTGTATTTCCTCAACCATTAAACAAGATGATCATTGACTCCTTTTGTCCCGTGCAAAATCAAATGCATGGATGATTCTTAGCAAATAATTACCTCCCAAAGGGAAGGCAGGAATGCTGGACTCCAGGAAATGCCTTCCATGGTTTTAGCTTTTAAAACAACAGGAAGGAACTGAACATTAGAACAAATGACCTAACAGGGACTGAGAAACAATACCCAAGCAACATTTGGGGTGTCACCGTTGTTCATTACGACGGTGTTGGCACAAGGACAGGCTTGCAACAGGGCCACACTGTCACACAAAGAGTGGGATGCCATGGCTACAGCAAGGGCTGGCAAAGGACTGAGACAGAAGCCTGGTGCAAAGGGAGAGACCAACGTTAAGTGAGATCGTTCAAAACAAAGCTCTGCATACAAAGCAAAAAACGTTCACTGGAATGCAAAGTCACGGCTTGGAATGGAAGATCCAACTGCAGAGAATGTGCAAAGAGACAGGACAGAGCCCAGGCCATAAACCTGTATTTGAAAGAGACACTAATCCCATAGCACAGGCTGGGAGATTAATAAATAAATAAACTGCAATAAAGGAACCAGTGAGAAAGCTGTGGGCATTAAGTCTGCTTAATGGACTTAATAACAAGGGTGTATTTTTCTGTTTTCTCCTTTTCTTTCCCCTACCTACCAAACTCATCCACACAATTTTTCTGGACTATATTAGCCTCGTAATTTGTTAGGTCTCCTGATATCAACTTTAACATATCAATAAAGAACACCCCAAAATCAATTTCCCTAGTAAGAATTTTTTTTAACTTAAATTAACTTCTGCTTATTCAAGACTCATAATATTTATGTGCTTCTGACTCAGACTTAAACCCTACACCACACCATATCAATTATTCCCAGCTGCATGCTTTAAACAACTATTCATTGCCACTGAAGTCTAAAAAAGTACTTACACAGTTAAAATTAAGTGCATGACTCTACTTTTGGACTGAGGTCACAGTTTAACACCTTAAGATTGATTCTGCAAATCTACACATAGCGAACAGTACCAAATAAAGCCTTTCTTCAAGGGAAGGCAGAAAAACCAACTCTGGGTAACTTTACAAGATGATTAATCCAGTTATAAAATAATACTTAAATGTATGAGCAAGTGGGTGGTTAATTAGGAGGATGCTTCATCACCTGAAAATATTCTTTTAACATAATGGTAGAGCAACTGGCAAGCGACAAGGACTGCTCTGGAATCTATAATAAAGGCTACTGGGACTACATCAAAGAAAGTTAATTTATTTAGTACAACAGCTAACGAGACCTTTCACATGCACTGAACACAACTGAAATTTTTATTTATTGCGTAATAAAAAAGCATGTGTTCCTCCTCTGTGCTGCTACTCACCCTAATACAACGGCTTATGAGTATTCCAGGAAAATGCTTCTGGTAGAAGAAGGGGTCAAAAAGGTGATTTACAAATGACCCCTGTTTCCAGTTAAAACTGAACAGTGAATTCTCCATCTTCTCTGACATTGTGAAAATGTCACCTTGGAAGAACTAGAGACTTTTCAATGAAATCATAGAAGTTGCAAAGGGGAAAAAAAGGGTGTCCTTAATTCCAAGCACAGCTTTTCTCCACAGACTGTACCAGCATGCTCTAACACAGAACCTGCCTGGCAACAGAAAAGGAGTTGCTGACAACACTTAAGATCCCTGAAAGGTGATTCATTTTGGAGTAGGCAGGCACAACTGATAGTACAATAGTTGATTTTACAAGGTGATCTAACTTAAACAGTTTGACAAACTAAAACAAAGTTTGTGCGGCAATACCTAGTAACTTTGCTTTTTTTGGCATTAACATGAGAATAACGTAGCAGGAAACTGAGCAACTTGCTTTTAAAAAGCAATTCTTGCTTCTTTATTGTCTTGCAAACAGCTTATTCTGAATCAGTCATACTGACATTTATTTCCTTATCAGTTATCACCAGAATGTTTGACAGCAAAGGTACATTTTAATCTGTTGTGCAAATGCTTAGAATTAATTTCTATCCTAAAACTAATTTAGTCAATTTACCTTAGTACTTGCACAAACTTTTAAAAATAGCTGCAGACCTATTTTCCTTCTCACAGATGGACAAAGTTATTTTGCAGCTCATTTAATTTGTCACAGATAGTGAAAGGAATGGCAGAAGTCATTTACTTGTCTGTCACATGGATGAAATTTGACTACAGTTCAAGATTCCAGATTATTTTCTCCAGTTATAACTCTATAAAGAATTGGAATCTGGGCTTGATACTGACCAAATATTCCAGAAAGACCAAACCTCAATTACTGAATAAAGCGACTGGAAGTTTTAAGTGAATTTGAATATTTTCCATGTGGACACAATCAATTTTCCTACATTTCAGTTTGCTGGCATGCAGAGCTGTGCAAAGAAAGAGAGCTTCCAGTCCTCCCTATCTGCCAGATTGTCACACAGACTACTTCAAATATGGGAGAAAGTCTCTCTGATGCAACCTTCAGCAATCCTCAGCTTTGATGTATCTGTGCCTACACTCTTCTCCTTACAGACATCAGACCCACCAAAGCTGAAAATCTAAAGCTTAAGTTTCATAATGACAGACTAGAGGCATGAACCATGAACTAAAGAAAAAAAAGCCTGAAATAAAGCAAAAGTGGGAAGGGGGAGACTTATCCTCAAGGTGTTGCAACCATGGAACAGGACCTTCACTTCAGATTTCCTCATTTGACACTGGAACTGCAGAACAGAGCAGCCTGTCCCAGGATCTGGCACAGCCCTTATGTAGCCACATCTGAGATGTGTCAGTGTCTCTGCACTACTGACAGATGCTGCCCCTCACACTGAGAGCTCCCTTCTCCCTCTGCCTTCACTCACCCATCCCACCGAGCGTTCCAGCAGCTCCGCAGTCTGCAGGCATCCAGGGCTGCCCAGGGAGCACAATCCAGAGGCAGCTCCCAGCCTGCAGGCCAGCCAGCCATAGCCTTTGAGAGCACAGCAGAAAAACCCCTGGAAACAAAGAAAATCAACAATCATCTGTTACAATTGACATAAAAGTTAACAAATTAGGGCTGTTTTAGGGAAGTGGTGATGACAAGCGCAGAGCACACTGTACACACTTCCATTTTATTGCTCCATCAGCTTCTCCCATTTATATTCCAAGGGTTCCTGTCTCAGTGTCAACAACTGCTGCCATCACCAATCCTGCGCTATCTGCCTTACCCAAAAGCTTTCGGAGGCTGTAAAATACCCGAGCTTAACTCGTTCACAGATTTCTTCAAACTTAGAGTGCACTGCTGCCTACTCGATACCTTCATGGACAACAGCAGAACAACAGAGTTAAGACTGGGGACAGGTAAAGACCACTGGGGAAAACCAGATCAACATAAAAGGTTTAGAAAAAACCCAACCCCAAAGTACTCCTGCTTACCCTGGGTATACACTCAGCACTGAGTTTCCAAAGGAGCCTTAAAATATTATGAGCTCTGCTCCCTATTTCCGAAGGTCTTTTGAAAATCCTAATCTTTCCTAGTAGACAGAAAGCCACTAAATTCTGCACCAGCTTTGACTTTAGATGATTTTAAGATGATAACATGTCATAACGTCAAACTAAACTGATTTACAAAAGTAAACTTTAAAATCTATTCCCCCCTTTAAGAGCAAAAAAGGTGGCTATTTCCCACAGATAAAGAAAATCCTTTCTTGTTCTCTCTCCTCTGCATTAATTTAAACATGGTGGTTCAGATACTCTTTTGCTGATCAGTCATTAAAAGTCTAATTAATAGATGCCTATCTAATCTATGGATCCAAAGACACACGCAAGAAGAACAAACAAAAAAACCCCAACAAAACCCCTAAGCACAAACCACTAAAAAACCCAAACCTACAAACAAAATCTAATAAAATGCCATAGAATTTTGAAAAAAAAATCTAAATTAAAAAAAAAACTTTAAAAGTCAATAACAGCTGCTTAGCGACAGTAGTTTTAATAACACAATTTACAAAACATGTATGCTTAAAAGCAAGGAGATGAGAAATTACTGACAAATCCTTCACTGTCCACATGCAAAACACAAACCCAATACTCCAACATTTAAAGGCATAATTCTTACAGTACCAATGAAATTCAACCATATAATAAAGTATTGCTCTTTCATTATTCACCACAGGCTACACTGACAGCACAAAAATCATCCAAAAAATAATCTGAAAAATTACATAAGCACACAGTGACTTGGTGCTAAGCATCAAATGGAATTTTCAATGTATTATTTCTCCCCCACTTAAAATAGACACTGATTACTGCACATATAATCCCCTGAAAAAAGTTATAAACTATTTTTTCCCCAGAAAAGCCCACATGAATGGAATTTTTGACTTTTCCCGACAAGTACATTTGCAAAAAACCCCCAAATACCACATATTTGTATTAAAATGATACCAACAACTACTGCAAAATGCAAGCTGAAGTTAAGGTTACTGTGCTTTGTTAAAGTATTCATCCAGATACCTGACAAGAAAAATGTCTTATGTGCAGATTATCTTGCTTTTAAGTGCTCATGTGATGGATAAGTGTTACTGTTCTCACTTAGCAACTTTTAACTGTCTTGCAGCTTTATTTTTATCAATAACAGGTTCTTTATAAAGGAAATAGAAGAGAAATGAAAAGTCCGAATTCTGCAGGAATACTTTAAAAATTTAATTACAATAATGGGATCAGATATAAAAACGAAACTGAACAAAGCACGGTTCCTTAGCATATATATATATATCTTTAATGCTCAAAAACATTTATAGTGGCACCAGGACAGGAGGAACTCTAGGTGACTTAATGATAATCCACCTCTACCAATGGATGTAATTTCACAGTGAAAGTTAACGTTTGGTACGTTTAACAATAAAATGTACCCTTCCCAAATCCAGCACACATGCCTACAGCAATATGTCAGCAGCACCTTTTAGAAACTAAGTGAATAAATGGAAATTGTCATTTTTGCTGAGAAAGCAAAAAGAAAAAGTGAAACAAATGAAATGAAGGAAGTAATTAGAAGCCCAGTGAATATACTGGTATAAATAACATTATCACATAGATATTTTTCCAATTAATTTTTGGGGTTGCTATATGAGAAAGACTTTTGTAAAGTCCTAATTAGCTTATCCAATGTCCTTTAATTCTCATAACAATGGTAATTCATGAGCCTTACTACACACCGATTATATCTCAGTAGAAATTACTCTGAGCAGGACTCTTTTGCTTTCCTATATTAAAATGACAGACACTACTTTGTCCTTCACTATTGCCTTGGCCATAAAAAAAAAACAGATCTCCTTGGATTTTAATGAGGTTAAAAGAGGTACAAATTATAAGAGACATATCAAATATTGTTTCTGAAAGTAAATCATTTGATAGATCATTTAAAGCTCATAATTTGCAGAGATGTAAAGAACGTTAATATGAAATGTTCTGTGTGATAAAGAAGTTAACCTCCTGCCTTTCTGGCTTACTCAGATGAGCTGAACTTTGAGAAAATGTCTTCTTTTTAACCTTTTTCCCCCTCTCCCCAGGAAAATAATACTTCTATGTTTATGCAAACAAGATCAGGTAAAACCTTCTCTATCCAGTTGTACTGGGAAGAACCTCACACCTCTCTCTTGAATCTTCGATCATAAATGTCACATTCACACAGCTTGCAAGCCAAGTGCAGGATTTCTCCAGAAGACAAATTACAACAAGTAATACAAATCCTGTGCTGGCTCAACGACTCTGACCCTACAGAAGGGAATCACAGAATCATTTGGCTTGGAAAACCCTTTAAAACCACCAAGTTCAACCTCCAACCACTAACCCAGCACTGCAAACCATGTCCCTAAATGCCACACCTGTGCATCTTGGAAATACCTGCAGGAATGGTGACTCAACCTCTTGGTTATATCACCCTTTAGCTGAAGATATTTCTCCTAATAACCGTTCTAAAACTGACAAATAAAACCAGAATACTTTTATGTCCAGTCACTTCATGCCACTACTTCCCAAAATCATCTTTGCAGATAAATATTGCCTTCCATGCCCCCTTTTCCTTCCATAAGATTTCCAAGACTGCTGTGGGCTTTAGACTGCCTAGGGAAGCAGATGCATCACTATAGCAAACACTGTACAAGCATCTTAGTCTCACACAAATTTATCATATTCTAGCCAACCATAGCTGGAGTCTTTTATTACAAAACTGGAAAAAAAATTACAGAAGAAAAATATTTGTATTGAAGTCAAGTTCTTGTTCTTGTCATAATTCAGAAACTTCCCAGAGCAATTATCAGCCACAATACTCCAGGGAGCAAATTAAGAGTATTGCCTCTTGAGGGGGTCCACTTCTGTTCCTTTTCCTGAGGTTTTCTTGCTGTACTTCAGTGCACCAAAGATCCTTTAAGGATCTCTTAATTTCCTTATTAATTAAATGTCCTGTAATATTTTGTATAGCCTTTATTGATCCCCTTTGTCTATTTACGAATGCCAATCAAGTACCCTTTAGTTTAAAAATGACTTCACCGGCATCCCCAGAGAGCTGATTCTTGCACTTTCGTGTGCCTTTATGCCAGCACTGCAATTACATAACTGTGAGATCTAACGAATCACCCATTATCTAGATATTTGCATTGAGCAGCCCAATTTTTATTTACTGACTTTTTTTAGAGAAACTACACATGATGGAATGCTGCTCAAGCAGATGCAGGTTACTGAACAGCTTTTAGCGTATATGCAGCTGATCATTATTGTACTTTATTCACACAGAAGCAGCAATGGATTAATTCCACTTTTCAGATCAGAGATCACTGGGAAAATAGAGTTCTCCTTAGGCAGCATGAGCTGCCTTCAGCCCACCTACACTTGGATCAGTAACAAGACATTAAAGCTGAGGATCATAGCTCCTCTTCCTAGAATCAAGATCTGCATCACCTCCCACAGCTGCACATCCCTGACAGAGACATCTGGCTTTCTCAGGGGCTAAAGTTTGGTCTTGAATCACCTTCCTGCTTTAATATTACCATAAAGCATTATGGAAAAGTGGGGGGCTGTAAACAGCGCTGGCTCAGGACTACAACAGACACATGATAACTTGCATAACAAAAAGTACTTATTGAATGCTCAGTGACCGGTTTTACCAGTGCAAGAGGCAAAGTTCTTGGACTGCAAAGAAGAGTTTATCAGGTACCCCAAATGCTCTGCACTTTATCATATTCGAATAAGGGGAGGTAGGCAGCGAGGAGTGTGTAAGATGAACGTTAGTTCAGGGCTCTGATTTCTTGATCTGTTGTGCGCTGAAGCTGCTCTTCTGAACATATGGCTCACCTAATTGAGGGTTTGGACCAGCACCAAAATTACAAACTGCGTATGCAGGCTGAAAATACGACGATATATGCGTTACAGGAAACCAAAAATAGAGGATGAGACCAAGGGATCATAAAAGCAAAAGAAAGAATTAATTACGAGGGAAAGAGAAGCAATTAATTAAAATCATGAGCTGCAAAAACTAAAACTAAAATCCCAGCAACTCGGCATGCTCTGATTCACATCCAAACAACTCCAAACACAGCTGTGTGAAGGAAATACGTTCCATTTGCCTCCTCTTGCAGGCATCCTCCCCATGCAGAGAAAACGCACATCCAAGCAGTTCCAAAAGTGACTACCCAGCACTCTGTGAGGCGTGAACACCCAGTGACACCACACACATTGGCCTGACGGCTGCACCCTGCCTGGGAGCTGTGCTGGAAGAGCTGCGCTGCAGAACTCAAATGCCTGGTGCAGCCTGATAAATATCTACTAAGGAAATTTACCTCATCAGAAATACACACTGGAAGCAGTTCAGAATCAACCATTACTTCATGTTTCCTTACAGATATTGATCATAAACTTGACAGGTGTTTTCCTAAACAGCCTGCTCTGAAACACCTCTAGTGCTGATAAGAGTCCTGAATTGATGGGAAATACTTTGTTTTGACTATAAGGAAAGTTTCATTTTCTCTTCAGGTTATTCAGCTCGTTATTTTAAGCATTATCAATTGCAAATAAAAAATATTTTCACAGATCTAAGTCGCAATGTTTTGGTTTTTTCTATCTCCTTGTTAGGTTTTGTTGGGTTTGCTTTGAAGGTTTTTTTACTTCTGCAATTTTTTCAGTTCACTCTTGTTTGATTTTTCTGAAACTTTCAATACATTATTAAAAACAATTTTTACCTGGAATACATACTTACGTGGGTTTTTTTAGTCGGATGAAAAGCTCAGAGTATGGAGTATAAAATGTCACTTTTCACATTGAGTATATCCACATCCTATAGGCAGGCAAACGTAAGAATTTGCATTCCACACAATTTTTTTCTCATTTGAAACAGCTAAGCAGAAATAAATACAGCAGCATGTTATTAAATATTCCTGCTTTTTCCTATCACTGCATTTTTGTGGGCTGAGGAACGTAAAGCTGTTTCAGTTACAGAAGGACTTTAATCACCCCTTAAAATATGCTGACAGATGGCAACATTGCATATATATGTGCGAGAAGAATCGTGTCCAAGCACAGAGAACCACAATATCCCAATTCAGTAAAGAGTTTTCTTTATGCTTTTTATTGTTTTTGAAAGCTCCATAAAGTACTAGGCAATACTAGAGCTGGCGCTCGAAAATGCTGTCAGCAAACACGTGGGAATTAAGGATACTACCTAGGAAGTTTAGCAGCCCGCCTCTGTGGGAAGCAATGGAGCAGCTTGAGAGGAGGTGATTAGCTGAAACCCTAATTGACTTCATAGCACAGCACGTGACTGTGACAGGAATTCTCCAGGTGAGACCTTCAACCAGCCCCAGAGATTCCCTCAGGCAGCCTGTGCCAAGCATTTACCACCTGATAGGCACTCCCTGAATCCTTCAGTATTTTGATAACACTGAGAGAGGGACAGGGGTGTCTTAGCAGCTTCCCTAGGCAGCTCCTGGTCTCGAAACAAATTCTACCCTTTTTCAGTAGAGAAGACACTTTGTCAGAAGAGACCTCCTGCAGATGAAAGAATTGTCCCATATGGCTCTCTCCTGGTGAAACAGTGTGATGTTTTGCACAGAACTTAAAATAATCAAAGGAAACATCGCACATAAATTGGAGTCATCAGGCAGAACCACAGGCCAGCCGGATACAAGAATTCAGTAGAACAACAAACTGTCCAGGGAGTCTTAGCTCAGTCCATCTGAAGTCACCATACCAGGACCTTAAGAGTCTCTAAATAAGCTTCCTATTTTAATGAGCTCCCACTCTGTGACTTCTACAAAATCATTCCTTGAGAAGTTTCGGGTTCTCCTGAGTATCTTCAAACTCTTTCGTGTTGTTTTGGCCAAAGGTAGTTGTAAACATTATGTGACCTATTCCTCACTAAATGATTCAATTCATTGATGGAGACTTGGATAGCAAATACCTAATTTGTTGTTATGTACAAAAATCTAGATATGCCAATGTATATGAGAGTCTGAAAAGTAATTATTCATAGTGGAACAAAAGGAGTTGAGAGAACTCACTGAACAACTACAGAATATTTGATACAGGTTTTACTAAAAAGATAGAATTATTTAAAGCTGATGCTATTTAAACCTGCAGGATGGAAGCCTGAAGCCGAGAAAACCAGTGCACAAGTGTATTACACCATGTCATGGAAATAAACCCTTCAGAGGTAGAAAGCAGTTGGTTTCTAGCCCAAAGTCAATGCCACCCTCTCTAATCAAATTAAAAAACCCTTAACCAGGAAGTTAAATTGCGACTTTGTGATATGGACATGAGTCTACAAAAGCTGGTGACAGGTCTAGAAAAAGGAAATCAAACAAAGAAAAAAGACATTTATTTCAAGGTGAATTGCAAAAGCAGAAATGATATTACAGATTAAGGTGAGAGAAGGATTCTCTTTTGAAAGTAATATTCTCCGTGATGCTTGAAAGGTGCCTGGAGGTATTTTACACTGCAAAAGTTTTGAGATGGACTGGTTTGGAGAAGAGGAGGAGGATAAGTGGAGGGCAGTTTACACCTTGTTTTTCACCTCACAAGTGTTTAGACTTCAACGAGTTGTTACAATAGTGCTGGTTTATTGGGTGGGGAAGGCATGTTCTTTAATTGAAGTTATGTAAGCACCAAAAACTTAAGAGTGGGGCCCTTTAAAAACACTCATCAAGTTCAATTAGTATTAATAAAGTCCATAGAAAAAAAAAGTGTAAAAACCGATTGCCAAAACTAAGACAAATTAGAAAAAACATATTTTCTTTCACTGCTCAAAATTCAGTAACTTCTGTTTTTCACTAGTGCATCAGTCCAGCTTCAAAGATCAGAATTTAAAATGGTGATTATCAGTATTTTTGAGACCCCTCCCTTAACGATATCAATTAAAATCATTGGGTATAATGGGGGGAGACTTAGAGAGTTCTATAATTTTTAGACTACCTGAAAAATCTCAATTGTCCGATTAAGCTCACAGTCAAAAAAACCCCCAAAAAGCATATTCCAACTTGCAAAACCCAAACACATTTATATTTCAAGTTGCTTGCTTGAAGCTTTCCAGGCTTCAAAGCTCTCTGCCCCTTTTCCATTGCGTACAGTTATACAGTGAGCAAGCTGTGCACTGCACACAGCATTTGTTCAGCTGAGGATTTCGTTGGCCACTTCCAAAATGCACATGGCCTAACTGTCAATTCAGGTATTCCACTTTAGAGACAGTAAAACCTGTGACCTTTTTATAATTTCTGTAAAGAAAATATTTCACAGTCTCTCAAACGTCAAAAGACAGAAATGGAAAAGAGTAAATCTCCATGGTTTCTTTGGTGTTGAGCTTACTCAACACAAACAAGATTCATGATCGTCATTCTCAACCAGCTCAACTCTTTGTAGTACCATCCAACCTTTGCACTCCAGGCATAAAAAGCTAAGAACACATAAATACCGTTTAACTCACATTATTGTACAAATCAAAGGATCAAAGAAATGCATTTTATTGTAGTGCATTTTTACTGTTCCAAACTTGAAGCTGTAAGTACAGAGGAATTTTTTTAAATATTCAAATTTAATTTTCTTCAATTCAAATTAAATGTCTGCCTCACTGCAGAAGCATGTCGGGGAAAAAAAAAAAGAATAACTTTTGTAAAGTGAATCAGAATCACACAGAATCAGAGCACACAATGAATGAGAGACTTTTATTCCAGTGTCTGAGGAAGAAAAGCAGCTCATTTGAGCCTCCTACAAAGATGTAAATAGGGAGAATCGGTAAGACAGGAGCAGGCTGAATAGCAGAATGGAGGAGAAAGTAACTCCTTTAATGCGAAGGGGGGTTAACCAAGTAAATTCAGGAAGAGAGAGAGCTAAACAAAAACGTTAAACAACTCGCACTGTGCAATTTCAGTGTGTCACAAGACAAAATCCAAAAGCAAAAAAAAAAGATTTTTGGTAAGAGCATTATAAGTTGGACATCAGGGAAAGAACCCCTGTCTACCTTCTAGCATTCTAAAAACACTGATTGTGGTT
This sequence comes from Lycocorax pyrrhopterus obiensis, assembly GCA_014706295.1. Classification (NCBI taxonomy): domain Eukaryota; kingdom Metazoa; phylum Chordata; class Aves; order Passeriformes; family Paradisaeidae; genus Lycocorax; species Lycocorax pyrrhopterus. The sequence continues at coordinate 23,276,219 of JACSVZ010000013.1, forward strand.
TTGAAAAGCCCCATTATTGCAACAGATAAACAAGATTTTCATAAATTTATGCATTAGATAAGCATCACTTACGTATATTTTTGGTCTTTTTTTGCTATTTCAAATCTGCTATTTGATACCTGGTGATCAGCTTTGTGACTTTATCAATGAAAGCCATAGTTTATAAATGACATATAGAGAAAACTCCTTTTAATGGAACACAGCTAAGCTTTTTCTCTTCTTTGTTCTGAAGACAAATTGACAAAAGAGAAGTGAAGCGCACTCAGCTGACAATGATGCAAGAAGTACAACATACTATCAAACAGGTATTTAACTGCTTTTCTCTTTAGACAACAAGGGTCATCATTAAAGACAGTAAATCATTGCTAAGAAGGCATGTGCTGTAAATCTTCACATCTTATCCTATGATTTAGAAAAGGAGATGTAGAAAAGGAGACTTAAAAATGAGAAGAAGTCAACAATCTGTATCAAATGGCTTGGAAAGAACTGGTTATCCTTTAGGGAGGGATAATTATCTCTGACTATATCCATACTGTCTTCGGCTGGCACCAATGTGTTCCACAGTGCGAAACAGATGGTGCACGCTCTCAAAGCTTCATGGTCTTATTGGGATAAACAAAGCGATGAAACACAGGAATAGATTGTGGGGACAGAGAACTTTGCATCCTGAGGAGCTGGGCTAAAGAGAGCTCTCACTATAATCCACGTGCAAGTCCCTTTAATAGAAGACCATAATCTTTGTGCTCACATAAGCACAGGAGTGGTTATCTCACCTCTTCCACTGCAGCAGTTTGCTACATCAGAACACGTCAGCTGACCAAGCGCCCTGGAGAATCACTGGGCTGCTCCTTTCTCCAGCGTGGGTTCCGTCTGATGGAGAGGTAACCCCAGAAATTGTTCCAAAGTCTCTTTATCTACTCTCCCCCACTCCACTCAGGTGAGACCGCACCTGGAGTCCACCTCTGGAGTCCTCAGTATGGGACAGACATGGATCTGTCAGAGGGCTGCAGAGCAGGACCACAAAGATGCTCAGAGGGCTGGGGCACCTCTCCCATGAAGGCAGGCTGAGAGAGCTGGGGTTGTTCAGCCTGCAGAAGAGAAGCCTCTGGGGAGACCTTGATGCAGCTTTTCAATACTTAAAGGGGGCTGATAACAGAGATGGAGACAGACTTTTTAGCAGGGCCTGTGGCAACAGGACACGGGGTAGTGGTAGATTCAGAGTAGACAGAAAAAAAGACATTTTTCACAAGAAGAGTGGTGAAACACTGGAAGATTTCCCAGAGAGGTGGTGGATGTCCCATGCCTGAAAACATTAAAGGCCAGGTCAGACACTGGGCTCTGAGCAACCTGATCCAGTTGAAGATGTCGCTGTTGATTGCATGGGGGTTGAACTACATGACCTTTAAAGGTTCTTTCCAACCCAAACTGTTCCAGGATTCTACAGAGAACCACAAAATCGGAGCAGTTGAGGCTGGAAAGGACCTTTAAAGGTCATCCTGTACAAACCTCCTCCTCAAGCAGCTCTCCTAGAGAGGGTTGCTCAGGACTAAATATTCCCTCTTCGTGTGAGCACGAGCTCCCAGTAGGTATAAGTCCATGGAACTTATCAAACTGCTTTTTTATGGAATACCCGTTGGAAACACAAAGAGATGAAGAGTAGACAAAACTGTCTCAGTTCCATAAGACCTGGGAGTGACTACAGAAACCAAAGGCAAACAAGCCATTTCCTGAGCTTGGCTTTTCCTTGAGAAGTTGCAGACACACACTACTCATGAACACTCTGTACCCTTCAGTCAGAAAATTACTTCTAAAACAGAAAAAGAAATAACTTAATATTTCCTCACAAGTGTTTGAAAGGATCTCAAGCTGAGCTGATGGCATAATAAAAATCTTAAAAGATGGTGATTTATTCAGCATTTATTCCTTGTCTGTAAGAGACAAAATGTCTTTGAAAGTCTAGAAATAAAGACAGTTTTCTAAAAGAAACAAACTCGAAGAGACCATTCCATTTTCTAATTAAATAATGCTATAAATCCTTATTTATGAGTAATGATATAATTCTATCCTTGGTTGTCAAAATGACTGAAACATTTCTCAAACTTTTAATCATGACATCAGCATTTGGGGGAATGCATTACTTTAAAATTTTTCATGCTTCTTAATCAGAATACTACACGAGCGTTTATGCAAATTTTAGAATATCATGTTGATTATAGAATTATTTTATGCATTGAAAAATCTATTAAATTTTCTGAAGGTAATAGACTTGCACTACAAAACAAAGAAATATAAATATTTGGTCAATCAACTGAGTGATCAAGTGTAAGGCTTGCAGAGTAGCACACAAGTCAGCAGTCTGACAGATGACAAGAGGAAATTTTGAATGATACCATGGAGGATGTTGCAAGGTGATCAGATGGAAACAATGGTGCCTTGAGATAATGTTTTTACAATCACTTTTATCCTCTGATAATGAGTATTTCATTTTTGAATGAACCAATAAACACCTGCAAACCTATGCAGTTTAATGATATTTAATGAGTGCATAGTAGCTTACATAAGTCTGTGGTAAATTTATAATATAAATTAAAATTTATAAATTATTATTTATTTATATTTAAATTAAAATAAGTATAATAACTTATGTTATTTACTTAAATTTATAAATTATGTTTAATTCCTTAGTTTTGTTACCCCTGAGATATTTTTTGCTAGAATGTTATGGAAAATAATTATCTACTAGTTATTATTCCAATAATACACTGGCATTTCACAGAACTGAAAAAGCAGGTCCAAGAAGAGAAGATACTATTCTAGGAAAAAAAGGAAAATGGAAAATGTTTTGTAGCATAGATAATTGGTCATTCCTGTTGCAGATAATATCCCTCAGAGTTTTATTTCTCTGTGGTTTGCATTAACAGTAATTTAAGAATGAAGTGTTTTCCTGGAGATTGAACTTCAACTCAGCTACATTCTGCTGGGTCTTCCATCATTTTCTTGCTGTCAGAAGACAGTCACTTTGATAACACTGAGTGGAGAGGAAGGAATAATAGAAAAAACAACATGTTCAAGTTCCCTTCCATGCCCTACTCCCTTTAAGAAGTGCGGGCTAGCTGCAGAGCACAGCGGTGAGGGAAGGACTCACACCGTGAGCAGCTGCCTACCCTGCAATAACATGTGTCTAAAAATACTTTGTTACAGGTAATTCTGTCTTTGCCGTGCAAAAACCTCAGCTGCTCTCAAGGACAAAGCTCACGGTACCAAGCTGTCTAAAAGGTGATTTCCTGATTTCCTGTAGATAGAGGCTTTTTCCCCACTTTAACTTAAAAGCCTTAAGATAATAAAAAAGACATATGTGGATTAGAGACTACAAAGCAAGCGTGAAAGTCTGCAAAAAGCTGAGTTAACACTCAATCCTTCCTCAAGGGATTCAAACCTAGAGTGTTCCACAGCGTAGAGCTTAAGAACTCAGAGCCAAAACTGACACAATGGAGACAACTTTCACTGCTGCAGAAGGCTGGACCTGCTGACACTTTCAGTCTCCTTTGCAGAGGTGCTACAACATGAGCAGCAGGTCAGGCCATTCCCGTTGCTGGCACAGAGGAATGCCCAGTTTGCGTGGAAACAGCATATCCTAACTTCAGACCAAAGCCTGGAGCTCCGACTAAAGGCACTGCTGTGCCATAAACACCTCCAGGTATTTGCTGGGGGCTGTCACACGCACGTGCAGCTTAGAAGAGCTGCAAAGAACCTGCAGGGCTTCTCATTTCTCTGGAACCAGACCTGTGGACGTGAGGAAATGTGATCTAATCCTGCTGGACATTCCTGATCTCAGCATTGGGCTGTACTCCCTTAACACAGGATTGGTATTAAATGGTATTGCTCATTTTGCCAGACCAAAAAGTTCATCTTGTGAAAGGTATTTTCCCTCTAAACTTTAGAAATTACTTTACATCTTGGCAGCTTAAACACCACCTCATCTCTCCCTCCATGTAAAATGATCCTAGTCTTTCCTCAGTCTTCACTTTAATCATTGGAGAAATCAACAGCTTAATTGCATTAACAGAAATAAGCTGATTTACATTGGATTTTCCATCTACAAAACTAAGGATAAAAATATGGAAAGCACTTTACGAGCTATAGAAAGAGAGGTTTTTCCATTTCCAGTTTTCCTGTGTATGAATACAGATAAATGATATCTTGTACATTTTGACCCAATAAAAAAACAAAAGGGCTCTGTACAGAGAAGCCTTCATCTATTACCCACTTGTAATTTTGCCAAATGTATTTGTTTTGAAGAATCTTTCTGTTCCTGCTCACTCCTCCTGCTTCCTTAGATAAGTCGTTCTGGGGGACTCATTCCTCTAAGCCTAGGTAACGACGTTTCCACTGACTGCTGAATTTCCATCACTGATGTGATGTCAGCTGAACCCAATAAACACATTCATTGAAGGGCTGATCTGAAACCCAGGCCATCAATGGAAAAACTGATGAAAGCTGTTTTTTGAGAGGACTGAATCATATAAAACAATAGCAAACGTGTAACTCAGGTAGTAATTTAAAAAGCAGAAATTCTTTCATGCTTTTATTTTAATGGAACGTGGTTCCACTACATCAGATATTAATAATAATCTTTTTTTCACTAATAATAAATAATACTAATACAATACTAATACAGCCAATCTCATAAAGAGCTATACATGCTGGAAAGCCAATTTGTTTAGATGACATCTGTGTTTTCAGACCCTTTAAGGAGTCTTGGCTGCAGGATAACCAATAGATTTTAGCTCTCCTCCTCAAATGCAAGTATTGAGAGCAGACTAAAGGATAGGCTGCTGGCTCTGAGGCACATCATGCAATGAACTTATTCCCATGCTTGATGAAATGGTAACCTAACATGAAACCTGGAGCCTTTAATACTTTCTGTTAGAACTAATCAGGTAAGAGCAATTTTGAATTCTGGCTTTCTATTTACTTGTGTTCATAGAAATTAGAGGCCTTGGGGCATTTTCACCTATGAATTCAGAATACGGTTTCACTGCTGCTGGAAAATTCCTAGAGCTAGGTTTTTAGATGGTATTTCAATACTGAAATTACATTTTCAGGGATCAAAATTATGTTAGTGTCCCAATAGTTTTTCTTTTTAGGAATAAAACCCTTCACGCTTAAGTTACAAATGAAACCAGACCCTAATATTGTGATATACCAGCACAGTATGCAAGCCAAAGGTAACTGCTACAGATCTGCTCAGTAACTTTCCCAGTTCCATCACCCACTTTTCCCAAGTGCCACTTCATGTGTATTCATATCCCGCACTACAAACACAGTCATGCAAAGGGCAGTGTGTATTTCTTACAAACACTGAGGATCTTTTCGTTATTTTAAAGGCAAAAAAATATAAATGCTGATGAGCTACAGCCCAGGGCTTTTTTTTCTAGAAAAGAAATACAGCGTATATCATTATGACACTTTGTGCATTAATGTCACGAATTGAAAACTTTTGCAGTACAGCACTTTTTTGTTGATTAAAAATCCCTGGAACAGCAGAACATTTTTGTGGGGTTTCAACTTGGGAGCTTGCTAAAAGTCACAGCTTCATAATAAATGTATACTTCTTTTATGAAGGCAGGGTTGCAGATTTCGACATTCATCTTTCTCTTTATCATTACCTATACTATGAGTGAAAAAAGCATTCATATTCTTGTTTCAAAGTGCAGAAAAAGGTTCTGCCCTGGGTGACCCAAAATTTAGTAAGGCTCATGAATCCCACAAGGAGAGAAGAAAAATAGAAAATTTCTTCTAGTCAGATAACAAAAGGGAATATTAAAGACTTGACAATAGATGATAAAATGCTTTACCTAAATCTTTCCTATTCAAAGATAGGGGGTTTTTAATAGCAATCTTTTATAAAATCTGTAAAAGTGCATTTCATCAAATTTTCATAATTAAATCTCTCTCATTGTAAGGTGCCCAATCATACATTAGAAGCTCTTTCTACAATGTGAAGAAAATTATCCTGCAAGATCTTTGAGTGGAGTTTTTTCAGTCACAAATAGAGAATGTAAATGACACGGCTTGATAATTAAGAAACCTGGACTCCCAATTTCTAATATCATTATTATCATTCAAATTCTCAGAGAGAAATTCAATGTCTTACACCTTTGTGAAGAATTTCAAAGGATCAGCCATTAAGCTGACAAATACACAGCTTTGAAATCTAGGCTCCATTAAAAATACTGTCTGACAAATCAGCATTAAGAATGCTAAAAATTAACTTTTTTGTAAAAAGTAAATGTAAGTGCAACTCAAGCAAAATGTAAACAATAGACAATTAACTTAGGCAAATGAGTAACCCCAGTGTATAGGCTACTTTGTATTCTAAACAGAAAAATTACAAGTTTACCTGCATATATTTCAAGTATAAACTATAGTTTGTATTGTTTAAACATGATTAAATGTATTACATTGAACAGCAACCTCTTTTTAATTAAAATGAAGCTTCATTGGGACTGTTCAGACACTGCTAAGTTTTGCTGAAGGAATCCGTGCTCAACTGAGTGATGTGTGGGGCGGTGCCTGAGCTCCTGGCCACACCCCTGGGTGTGGATAAAGGAGAACAAGCTGCTGCTTCACCAGGGCATTGCTGATGCTTTTCTGCCACTGCTTAAAGCATCGTCATCTCTGCAATTCCTCTGTTGCATGCAGGATTTGAAACCCTTCAGCCACTTACCAAAGAAATCCTTGTGCTGATGCTGCTGTTGCTAATTCTAATGCGAAGTTCAGGAGCACCTGGTTGTATCAAGAGTCCTCAATATCCAAAACCTTTCCTACTCAGCTGCGTCCAGCGTTTCCATAGGGGGCAAACTTGATGCATATTAAGGCATACTAGCTCACAAATTTCTTCTGTTTACTCCCTCTTCTTCAATTTTGCTTTTCTTTTTTTCCTAAACATCACCAAGTATGCTCATACAAATAGAAGCCATTCTCATACAATCAAATTATCTACAGCCTTTACAGCAAGTACCATTTCAAGCATTAACTAACAGAATTTTTATTAAAGAGACTTAGTCCTTCCTCTGGCTGTAAAACTGTACTGATAAGACAAGCCTGAATTTTCAGGTTTTTTTTTTTTTTTTTGGTATTCTAAGTGAAATAGATTAAGCTCTGAACAGATAACAGTTCATACAGAAAGCACTGAACTGCTGAAAAAAGTATTCTACCAACAATACGAGATGGAATATTTGTCCTGCAAAAAAGACCATCAATAAAAAGTAATATCCAGAATGACGTAAAGGGTCAGACTTGGAGATATTTTCTAAAATTAAGACCTATTGCATACAAAGCTGTATTATTATGAAGCTAATCAGATCTGTACTGGAAGTTTAAGGTAAAGTACTGCATAATTTTTTTTTTCCACAAAAGTCTTGTTTTGATGTTGTTGCTTAATACATCTGAATAATAATTTTTTTTGTTCATATGAGCTGGGTAGGCTTTTGGCAAGGCTGCTCCTTCTCTGAGGGCAAGAGGGAAAAAGCCTCTTTTGTTGACATTTCCAGTGTCTGTGGTATCACAATTCCAGCAGGGACTGTGCTCCAAGGGTACCCTCTGTCTTTCCACAAGAGGAGAGTTTAGCTGACCACCTCGGACTTAACTCCAACTACTCTGAATGTAAATTACTTCATTTGTCTGTGTTTAGTGGTGTTGCACCCAGGAGCAGCAAAAGCTGCAATGTCTAAACTGCTCTTGCTCAGGCTGACAGATCGTTCAGGATCTTTCCAGACACATGCTGGTCTTCACCTTCTTGTCTGGAGAATGCCAGCTGTGACAGAGTATGCAAATTTAATTTAATGCTTTAATGGTTTGTGTCATATTCATTAGGGAGCATGCTTTTTTTTTCCTTAATTAACTTTGCAAAAGATGACTTCTGACCACTTTGAAGTTGAACACGTGTTTGCAATTCATAAACATGCCAAACCCACCACCCTGCTCTTTCTGCTGACAGGTTTTAGACATTATTGTCCTACAGCAGATGGCTGAAGAACCTAATAAAGTGATCTTGTACACAGCAATGAAAATAAGCTGGGACCTGTAGTTATCACAAAAACCCAAACCCAGAACTCCCTATCTAATACAGTGATATAATTCCTGCAAAGCATTTAATGGGCTTATAACACACTATCAAAAAATCCTTCTCTGGATCAACAACCTCTCCGGGCAAGAAAAGCTGCAACAACATAAAGCTCAGATGGTTTTACTGAGCCTTGTCCCTTTGTGACCTGGGTGCTGATAGAAAATTCCATCTTTTCTTGTTCTCAAGTATTTCCTTTCAGGCTCTCCCCATTGAACACTTCCTCCACATCCTTAAGTCAGACCCTGTGTGCTCATTGTGACTGCTTTCTTCACACTTCTCTACACTTGAGCTCAGGACAAAAGACAAGCCTCAGAAGGGACTTTACATGAGAACATTTGTAGAGTTCTCTTAAAAAAAGGTTAAAGATGAACTCACGGATTCACAGAAGTCTAAAGGCAACTCCAACTGAACCAGTTTCCTCAAGTCTGGCTTTACTGAAAGTCTGTGGTATTTTGGGGTTGTTTGTTTGGTAGTTTGGGGTTTTTTTTAAATCTGTTATTCAGCTTTTAATTACTTCAAAATCAGAATCATAATCCTAACTTAAAACATCACCAAAAATGCAATTAAGCAGGCACTATGGTCGATTTCCTCTTTGTTTTACACCAAAAAAACTGCATTTCCATGTGTTGCCAATATGATTCTTGGGTGTGGTTTTTCAGCTTTACTTAATCTCACAGTGCAATCACTGTGGCAAATTGCTGCCTTCATTTATTAAGTCAGACCAAAGAGTTGTCCTCTTTCCTGAAATTCTTAATTACAAGACACAGAGAAATCCTAAATTTGATTTAGAGTTAATTGTCGAGGTGTTTGGTTTGGTTTTTTGTTTTTAAAGTATTATTACTTTAAGCTTCAGATCTGAGTAAATACACTGACACTGTATGATAGTTCAGCCTGCAGTAGGGCTGGATTCCACAAAAACACCACCGAGAAGCAAAGGCAAGAAGGCTGAAAATGCAGAAAGGGACAGGACACCATGGTGGCACCACCACACCTTTAATGCAGAACTCGCGAAGGACAAGAGTTACGGCTGGACAAGGCACACGTGACACACAGAGTGGCATCAGGCTGTACAGCAAATACCCACAGATTATTTCTGAGTACTCTGTGTGTGTAATGAAAACTCTTTTAACCTCTGGGAAGGAGGATTATTAAAATCACTTCTGCATGAATAACACTTATTTAAAAATCCAACCAAATCTTTATGTTTTCCTTGCATGTGTGATTTGAGTTGGCTCTGCTGTGACCCAGTCAAATTTCAGCTTTTAGCTTAAAGCAAAATCTAATCAAGTCACAGCTGACTTTTTTCTTCTTGCTGCAGTTTGCCTGCCATAAACATGTTTGTTTATTGGAAGTGATAGTGTTTAACTCCCATGTCAAATAGAGGAATCTGCAGAAATATACCAGAATATACCAAGAAAACTCACAATCTGCTTTGGAACAACACATAAATATTAGCTAAGGAAATTTGGGAATACATTACCAAAGAAAAATGAGCAGTGACTTCATTTTTTTTTACATCCCCATTGATATCAGTGGTCCCATAGAATCCTAAATGACGTCTGTATGCCCAAAGTGTATGAAATTAAATGGTACATGTATATGCAGTGAAGTAAGACACCCTCTAAACATTTAAGGTCGGGTAAAAAAGTTTCATAGCCCTTGTTCTCACAAAATAGTAAGTTTGTTTTAGGCAGAAGTTTGTCTCCTACTTTTAAATCAGTGCATTTATCTATAGGAAAAGAACACAGGCTCCTTCCACTGCCCCTCCCAAAACCATTTTTTTCCTGAGGAAATACTCTGCGTCCCTATTTGCCAGTGTACTTGCACAAGTACATAAATATAAATATTAACTGAAGGGAGATAATAGAAAAATACAGCTTTTTCTATGCAGTTTTTATTTCATGTGGGATAATACCATCCTATGAATTTTCAGTTTAGGGTGGTGCAAGCAACAGCTCCATGTTTGGCATTATTTTATCAACACAAAGCATCACAGTGGAGGACTTAGGTCAAAGACACCAGACAGAGAGAAACCCTAAACTTTAGTCTTAATTAGCTTCATATCCTCACAGAGGTAAGAGCAATGGCTACAGGAAGGAAGAAATGGCTGCAGGCTGGGCTTAAACAAGAGCCTAGATGACCTCCCTGAGGTGTCCCCCAGCTTCAGCACTTTTGTGCAAAGAAAACCACATGGTAAGATTTCTACTGATGCTGCAGATAGTTCTAAGGGTGATAAATGAAGACAGCAGTCGGTTTGTGAATTCACTGAGTAGCCTGAGCCTTGAATTTGCCTGTGCAAAATGGGTTTCTTTAATCTTAGATTAATGAGTAACTAACATGAAGCCAAGCCTTGTAATCAATTACAGCAGCTTCCTAGCAGTTACAAACAGATTAGGCTTAATGGCCTTATTTCTGCTGTCAGACATTTAACTTCTTTAAGAGAGACAAGAAGGCTGTTAGATTTGAGAGAGAGCAAAGGAAAACAACAGAGCAGTAGGGGAAGCACTCAGCTGCCACGTCTAAAAATTCCAGGTGTTCCATACTAAATATCAAAAAGGTAATATGAATATAAACTAAAACAGGAGTCACCACAAATGAAACCAATAACGCCAAAGATGCCTCAAAAAGACTGAAGTAGAAGTAATGATGAAATAAAACACAGTAATACGATTAATAGAAAGGCCCCAAAGGACCATAAATAATACTAATGTTCTTCTCTTATATTTGTTTAGGTTTTGTCTTGAGGGCAAATGAAAAATTTGGACAATATTCTGCACATAAATAAACTAAGAGGAATTAACACGCTGTAGTGCTTTACAGAAGCCTGTGGAATTATTTCTTTTTTTTTTTGTTTAACTTAACTCTCAATGCTTAATGAATATAGGCATCAAAATATTTAATTTTTCTCTATTTCTTAAAGCATTCTTTAGCACTTGAGTCTTCCAATTATAGCAATAAAATGAATAAACATTTTAATTACTTTTACTTCTCTTTTTTCAGCTTTAAAATACTGTCTTAGCTGTACCACTGCCAAGACGTACAAGCCATCTTCCATTTCTGCTTCCTTCAGGAGAAGAAACAGGTAACCCACTCCGGTTTTCTTATTTCTTGTCCCCAGAAAAACTCTTCAGCAGAAGAAGTTTGCCAGGAAAAGCCTTGTTCCTGACGAGGATCAAACATAACTAAAACTTTTCACACGTCAGAGAAAGCATTTTCACTATAGCAGCAATATTCCTATTAACCACTCTGAAAGTGATCAACAAACAGCGATAAACAGTTTGACACTGTCAGAGTAAAGGATCTTTCAGGGTAGTTTGTAGGAGAAATAATTTTAATTTTGTTTCTGAAATATGTATGAATAGTGGCAAACAAAAATGAGCTTTGTCCTGAACTCAGCCTGGCCACTCCCTCCTGCTCTCAGAGCTGTGTGCTCAAGGGCAAAAAAAAAAAAAAAAAAAAAAAAAAAAACGATGCAAACGAAATATTTTGCATGATCTGTGCCAGCTTTTTTACCCAAAACAGCCACTGTGGGTTTTGTGTCTCTCACAAGGCTGTTAGGAACAGCTCAAAGTCTCAGCTATTTGAATAAATACCTCAATTTTCCTACAAGCCAGGAATCTACAAATTCTTGGGACTAAGAGCCCACTCCCAGTTCTGAAAACACAGTTTCCTGAACACAGCCCCAAACTTACACAGTTGGCATGCCCACAAACAGCCACCTCGGCCAACAGGCTCCTTCAGGAAATATTTTATTGCTGCAAGCATGCGTCAAAATGGCATTGAAATTCACTGGAAGTTAGATGACTAATTCCTATCAGAACTCTGGAAAATTCCAATTAATGAGCTTGGGAACATTGAGGCTAGTAAGTGAAAATGTAGTTATATTTAATTAAAAGTCACGGTGCTAATAAGCACCGTGATCATCACAAAGTGCATGCAAAGCAGACACCAATGGAGCAGAACTGGCCCACGTAACTCCTGTGCAGGCACAGTGGCCATTTCCTTGAATTCTTTTCATCAGCACTTGACTGCTTGTTTGTTCCAGCAAATTACATTTTGTTACAAAATATCAGTTTCACTCCGTGGGAATGACAAAAGATCAATAAAGTCACAAACACGGGGAATGTATAATAAGCTCCTTCAGAGCTGGGAATATTGACAGCGTGTATGACAGATTGTTTCTGTGCTGCTGGAGAATATTGTGACGTGCTAAACAGCACAGCTTTTGCACTTCCCAGCTTTCTTTAAAGGGAGAAAATTAGATCACTTCAGAAAAAGGTTTGTGAAAACTTCTGTATTGAGGTTTGCAGATTAAACAGAGGGAGAACGTTCACAAAATTCTCTGCTTTTCCTTTTTTTGTTCTGTAATGCCCAATGTGGAAACAGAACAGTTGAAATGTGTCAAACAAATTGAAAGCAAAATCAGACTGAGATGAACAAATGAAAGGATCCCACTTGAACTGTAGGAAGTGGATATTTGAAAACATTGAGAGTCACACCTGTATATCTTAAAATGAAATCTCGTGACAATCTCCTGCAATGATTTTGGCAAGTAAAGCAGAGGGCTGGCGATAAAATATGGCATAAAGGCACAACACTCAAGACACCGAATCTCTAAATCTTCGTTCTCTCTTTGATTAGTCTCTTTAGTACATTGGATATCTACATGCCTCTGCCTTGTTTCAGCTAAATGCAGTCTCATTTAAGAATAATTTATCCAAATCAGAGCTTGCATTGTATTTATCTCTGATATTTATCCTTGCGGCTCCATCTCCCACACATGACAAGTCTCAGGTGCTTTTGAACTTTCCAAGCATTGAACTATATCCACATTTAGGTTTGTGAGTAGAACAAAGAACAGAACTTTATTTCTCTAGCCCATGGAAGATCTATTAAAACAATATATGCAATGACTCTGCCCGTGGTTTGAAGAAAAATATTTGTGACATCGTAAATAAACTTTGATTTTATAAAAGTGATATATTTTAGTGCTCCTATAAATATAGCTCTAATCCATTAATGTGCAACATTTTGGGCATGTCAGGCAACAAGCTGTGTATTTAATGACATTTATTTTACCAATTTAGTAAGGGATCTCTTGCAAGTATTGAAATGTTCCTCTGAAAACAGCATGTAAATAACTATAAAATTATATTTCATAGTAGGAAAAAAATAGTAGAAACTACAAGAAAGGCTTGAATATGTTGCCTGAGAAACCATAATTTGATAAACAGATGCACATGTAATTTTAAAACAGCCAAGAAAACTTGAATTGACTGAATCTCTTCAAATTTTCACCTTCCTGACAAGGCATTCCTGTCCATAAACTAAAAATAAAATGAGATAAACTTCATGTAACTAAAGTAGTGTTGATTAGCAGGTTTTAGTTCAATCTGAGTAAAAATTTGCTGACAAAAGTAAACTGGGAAATACAATAAGTGTTTACACAGTAAAACCTGAATCAGTGCATATTCCATTACTGCCAGCTCTATTTGTTGGTAATTTATTGTAAAATTGCATTTAATTATGAGATTTGCCCTGTCTAACAATCACTGGATTTAATCCTAAATCAGTGAGGTCAGTAGTGAAGGAGGAGGATTTTGGTGGTGGGTTTCTTTTGTTGCAGTCAAACTACTCTCTAGCAATAATAATTTGCCTATTATAAAACAAATAGAACAGATTAAAAGCAGAAGTGTATGACAAAGATCTGTACATATTATGTAATAATATGTATGATGGAAATGATAAGTAATGAGGTAAATCAACAGGTAATGCAAGACAGAGTTTGATCTTAGTTATCAACAACTTATGCTTTTAGCATCTCAGCTAAAACTTATTATTGATAATGTCCAAATGCATTTAAACATTACGATATTTATTGAGAAACTAGTTGCTTTAAAATATTTTCTGTGGCACCTGCTGCACTATATATTCCAATGCTCAGATGCAATTAACACTAAAGAAGGCATGAAGCATCTAGGGAAATTTGTTTTTCAAAGGATTAATTACAGTGACATAATTAGCACTATTTAAAATAAAGTATTAGCATGACTCCTAAGACGTAGTCTAAGCAACAAGCATTTTTAAGGGCTATTTATATAGCACTTTTCCTCTAAGGAAAGTAAATAAATCCAGTTTACTTGCAATAGATGGGTTCAGAAAAACTCAGGTTCTTCTGTATGTATTTACAATACACACAACAATTATTTGAACAAACAGACATTTCTTTTTATTGGTAACTTATTTATAGTCAACTTCAAAATATGATTGTTCTCACAACAACTTGGTATTATTAAATCAATTACTGCACAGAGGCAGAAGACTACAATCCCATTTTAGTAAAAAAGTGCCTTTCATACCACCTTAGTAAAATATAGAAGAGCATCAGCAGACTTCTTTCCTGAGCTTTTTCTTTTAAAAAATCAATGACATTTATCTTTATCCAGAGGTGTCTTACCCAACAAAGGCCTGTACAAACAACTTAGGTGAGGAACTCTGTATAGATTACATATAGGCAATTCTTTAAGCAATTACAATAAAGACACAGAATCTATTCTCTAACATCACATAGGGTGATCATTGAAAAATAATTCAATGTTAATTAACCACATTATTTGGCTTGGGGCTTTTTTAAGTGTACAATCCTCTATGGGCAGTGGCAGCTGATAATAGCAGACACTCCTGGAGAGTGCAGTTATGTGACTTTCCCATGCAGAATGCCTCACAAACTTCCAATAACACCCTAAGTGTAAAGGATACCTCACAACAAGAGCTGCAGGGAGGGTCACACTGCCTGTGTAGGAACACACAGGGGAAAAATAACCTATTTACTCTGCTTGGTGGCAAAACTTGAATTCAAATGAGCAACAGCTTCTCAGGGGATTTAAAGAATCACTGTGGATGAAGGCTTTATATAAATGAGGTTAAAAGGAAAGAAGTGAGCACTTTTCACCAATGGATACAAATTGAAATCATCTTAAGCAGCTACACTTGATGCTAGAGGTGCTCAGGGTTTAACAGCTGAGTTTCTAAGATTCTGTTGTATTTTCTGTGTACAACAGCTCTCACAGGAAAATAATTTTGTAAAAGACTATGTAATTATGCAATGATAATCAGCGAACACTAAAAGGAATATCCCCACTTTCATTGGCTCATAACTATACTATTCACTCCCATGAATTATATATTTTAGGGATTTTTGTTCCTTTTTTTAGTTCTTCACAAGAAATTGGAAAAAACTACACTAAAATCCCAGGAGTCCTACCGAAGCTAGAGGTTATACATAAGGTAAAGGAAAAAACCATGAGTATTTTTAAAGTGTTTTCTGAGTTTTCTATGACATTTCTGCATACACAGAAACCAAGTACTTAGCAAGTCTTTTCTAGTGGATAGTCCCACCCCTACAGAAGAGAGTCAGTACAGTGACAGAACACTGTAATTAAAGCGTTTACTGCTATTATTATCATTATCACAGAATCACCAGGTTGGAAGAGACCTTCAAGATCACCGAGTCCAACCCATGCCCTAACACCACCTCAACTAAACCATGGCACTGAGGGCCACATCCAATCTTCTTTTAAACACATCCAGGGATGGTGACTACACCACCTCCCCAGGCAGACAATTCCAGAACTTTATCACTCTTTCAGTAAAAAACGTTTTCCTAACATCCAACCTAAATTTCCCTTGGCACAGCTTGAGACTCTGTCCTCTCGTTCTGTCAGTTGTTGCCTGGAAAAAAAGACCAACCCCCACCTGACTACAGCCACCCTTCAGGGAGTCGTAGAGAGTGATAAGGTCACCGCTGAGTCTCCTTTTCTCCAGGCTAAACAACCCCAGCTCCCTCAGTCGTTCCTCACAGGGCTTGTGCTCCAAGCCCCTCACCAGCCTTGTCGCCCTCCTTTGAACACGTTCAGGTGTCTCAATGTCCTTCCTGAACTGAGGGGCCCAGAACTGGACACAGCACTCGAGGTGTGGCCTCACCAGAGTACAAGGGAAGAATGACTTCCCTGGTCCTGCTGGCCACACTATTCCTGATACAGCCCAGGATGCTGTTGGCCTTCTTGGCCACCAGGGCACACTGCTGGCTCACGTTCAGTCAGCTGTTGACAAGTACCCCAGGGCCCTTTCTGCCTGGGCACTGTCCCCCAGCTTATAGCGTTGCAGGGGCTATTGTGGCCAAAATGCAGGACTTGGCACTTGGACTCGTTAAACTTCACCTTATTGGACTCTGCCCATCCATCCAACCGTTCCAGGTCTCTTTGCAGAGCCCTCCTACCTTCCAACAGATCGACACACGCTCCCAGCTCAGTGTCGTGCGCAAATTTACTAATGGTAGACTCAATACCCTCATCCACATCATCAGTAAAAATATTGAACAGAACTGGTCCCAGCACAAACCCCTGAGGGACACCACCGGTGACTGGCCACCAACTGGATGCAGCACCGTTCACCACCACTCTCTGGGCCTGCCTGTGCAGCCAGTTCTTAACCCAGCCAAGAGTGCACCTGTCCAAGCCGTGGGCTGCCAGCTTTTCCAGGAGTTTACTGTGGAAGACAGTGTCAAAGGCCTTGCTGAAGTCCAAACGGACAACATCCACAGCCCTTCCTGCATCCACCAGGCAGGTCACCTGGTCATAAAAGGAGACCAGGTTGGTCAAACACGACCTACCCCTCCTAAACCCATGCTGGCTGGGTCTGATCCCCCGGCCATCCTGTAGGTGCTGTGTGATGGCACTCAAAATAAACTGTTCCGTTACCTTACCGGGTACCGAGGTCAGACTGACTGGCCTGTAATTTCCAGGATCTTCCTTCCTGCCCTTCTTGTGAATGGGCATCACATTGGCCAGCTTCCAGTCATCTGGAACGTCACCAGTGAGCCAGGACTGTTGGTAAGTGATGGAGAGCGGCTTTGCAAGCTCATCTGCCAGCTCCCTCATCACCCTGGGATGGATCCCATCTGCTCCCATAGAGTTATGAACATCCAGTCAGCTCAGCAGTTCTCTGACTGCTTTCTCCTGGATAACAGGGGGACCATCCTGCTCCCTGACACCATCTAGCAGCCCAGGAGGACAGTCATCCTGAGGACAAACCGTCTTTCCAATAAAGACCAAGGCAAAGAAGGCATTAAACACCTCTGCCTTCTCCCCATCTGCGGTCACTAAATTCCCTCCCGCACCCAGTAGAGAACCGAGGTTGTTCTTACACTTCCTTTTGCCATTAATATATTTGTAAAAACGTTTTTTAGTATCCTTCACAAAAGTTGCCAAATTAAGTTCTAACTGAGCTTTGGCCTCTCTAATTTTTTTCCTACATGCCCTAACAACCCCCTTAAATATTTCCTGAGATACCTGACCCTCCTTCCAAAGATGATACATCGTCTTTTTATTCCTTAGTTCCTTCATAAGCTCTTTGCCCATCCAGGCTGGACATTTGCCTCATCGACTCATCTTTCAGCACACAGGGACAGTCTGCTCCTGTGCCCTCAAGATCTCTGTTTTGAGGCATGCCCACCCTTCCTGGACTCCTTTGTTTTTAAGGGCTGCTTCCAAAGGAACTCTCCGAATAAGTCTCCTGAATAGGCCAAAGTCTGCCCTCCAGAAGTCTAGTGTAAAAGTTTTATTGATGCCCCTCCTTACTTCACCAAATACTGAAAACTCTATAATTTCATTATTATCACCTTTGCATCACTATAAAACACCCTGCTGTTCTCTGATTAGTACACAAGCAAAATAATTCCGGAGTCTTTGTGCAGGGATAAAAGCATGTATTTCATAGTGAGGTGTGTTACAGAGTCACTTCACTACAATTACAGTGCAAATCAGCCCTGAGCCTCCTAAAGACAAAGCCCACGGACTCCATGGGTGGCTGGATCACTCACAGGTGTCTCCTGGAAACCGTGCTGGAAGTGGCTACTGCAGGGTCCAGGGAGAGGGATAAGTACCATAATCTTGCAGCTATGTATGGTGCAACTATAACAACTGTAAAAGGCTATTTTAATGAAAGTATGGGAAAACCACATAGCAATAACTAGAGCTGATGATCGTTTGGGGAAGGATCGTTTGCATGTCCAGGAAGAACAATTTGCTAAATTAAGTCCAGAGCACCTTGTAAAAGAGGAGGAAAATGGAGGGGTTTGTACTTTTTTTTCTCCTTTCTTTAAGCCACAGGAATTCATATGCTGGTGATTGCTCCTGAAGGGATTAGAGCATGTTCCTATAGAATAGGAATTATCAAATTATAGATTTCAACTTTCCAGAGGTAGAGTCAATCTCTAAGGTGTCAACATACTTTACAACCTCCTGGGGTCTTCAGATGGCAGCACAGCATATTAACAATCTGCTCGTCTCTTTTCCTTATAGGCAACAAATCTGCTTTCACTTTCCTGAAACAGGGCTAAGACTAAAGCAATTAAAGTGCTGCATCACTTAATTTTGATGGGCTCTTCCATCAGGCTGCATAGGATTTCATGTGCTTGAGAGATGGGATTCCTGAAGGTACAGGGCAGGAGGCTTGCTAACAAAAGAACAGCTGCATCTCACTACTTAGGTAAAACACCTGAGCACCACAGATGCTAAAGATGATTTGGGGCAAGCCAGTGATTCTGGAGGCTCTGTAGGATTGTGCTGAAGCAAATCTACTGAACAGGAATACATTGTGGCTGTCCTGGATAATTTTGAAATTCATAGCACAAAGTATTGAATGGAAGAGATTTCTAGCATTTTTAAACCCAAATGCTCATACTCAGTCTACACAACCATTTCGAAACAACATTTGGGTAAACTTCTAACTATGAATGGAAAAGTGCTGTTAAAACATGGTGAAAAAAACACCAGAGACCACAACCCCCCTCACAGCTGGTGGCTTTCACACACAGAACTTCTTAACTACAATTGACACATGGTCTCATGCCGCTGCCTTTGTTCCCTTTCCATGTCATTTCTCCACAGGAGGATGCAGATGGAGAGCAGGAAGGGTAAACTGTTGGTTTTACAGCTCCTTGCAGTGAAATTGAATCAGTAATAAGAGTCTGCACTGGAAACAGAACAGGTAGAACTCCCACTGCCACCTTCCCAAAGAACCCAACCATTTCCAACCACTGAGAGATACGGCAGGGAAGATGAGGGCAAGATGCAGGGCAAGTTCAGATCTTGTTTGGGAACTGCCAAGTCGCTCCAAACACAGCTCTTGAAAACTAACCTGGAAGGAATTTTCCTGCAATAGTGACTCATGTTTTTATAATTCTGATTTCTTAGATGGTCTTAAAAGTAACTACAGTCTTGGTGTCATTTGGTGCTGCAGGAACAAACACTGAAGTTACCATGTCAAAAATTAAATGGAAGATGGCAAAACCAATGCTCAAGATGCCATTAAACCACCCTTCCTACCACCCTTCCTTCTCCCACTGGCACTGCTGTGCATAAGCAGCTGAGTATTTCATGTGCTGAAACTCCAGAGACTAAAAGTGTTAACCTTGCACTGCTGTATTTCCTGACTGACTTATAGCTCCTGAAATATAGACTTCTTTATTGCCTTCATTTCCAAAGGAAGGCTCAGAGGTGTTGTTTCTGATAGTTATTCAGTCCTGTTCAAGTCACATCTGTGTCTCTGCTGATGCACCCCTTATACAGAACACTCAGTATCTTCCTTCACTGGTTTTTTCTGAGGTACTTCCCATGCATGGGGGTAGAAAGTGCACCTATTAGTAGGGTATCTCACAAGCTTAGTATATAGTTCTGTTCTTGCTCTTATTCTTACACCAAAACTGGACTTCCACTGCATTTCAGTCACTGTGTGGAATCTTAGAGCTCACTGAACAATTAATTAAGGATAGAAGCATTTAGGTTGGAAAACAGATTACCAAGTCAATTCACTATTTTTCATCTTCTAGGAATTTAAATATATACAGTTCTAGGTATGTAAGATTGCTGAGAGAAAGCATTATTGCAGGTGAGAAACTTGACCAAAATAATTAAACAGTTTCTCCAGGCCATCATGGGTATCGTCTCCCATGTGCTAATGACAGCAGCCTTTACATCGTAGTTCTTTTCCTACAGAAAGATTGAGCTATTATCTCTTATTCTTCCCTAGGACTCCTAAACCTGTGCCAGAAAAGAGAAAATGGAAAAGGGACAAAAAAAAGGGAAGTGTGCCCTCCTTACATCCGGTTTGTTTTTCATTGCCTACAAACAAGTCCCTCCCTCCCACAGCAGCAGAGCCGTTCAGCTGCGCTACCCCATTCCTTCTCAGCTTCCTTCTCCCTTACACAGGCATGGACAAACTACTGCTCTACCTCACAACCATCAGAGCACACTCCAGTCTGATTTTACTTCATCCAACCAGGAAAAGCAGATAAATTCTAAGCTCTGCTCCTTCTGAATCACTCCATGCATGCTGAGTTCAGGGAGGAAGATGATGTGTGAGCAGCACTGCACACAACAATTCTCAACCAACACCTATTTCTACACCTAAATTTTTATCTAGCAAGGGAAATTCATATTTACTCCCCTCACACTTCCTGCTTGAACCCAAGTTTCAGTGCCTTTCATGTCACAGACATATGGGAATTTCATTAAACAAAGTTCAAGCCTGTGAAAATCCGACAAAGCATGGCATAAACAAATAAATGTGCCATAAATTTAACATCTTATCTTTTAATTTTCTGAATTACCTTTTGCATCTTTATCCTGAAGACCAGTTTTGTTTTCGATCTCTAAGGCTGGAAAGTCTCTCCAAACTTGTTTGTTACCAAAATATGACACAGTAAGAGCTCCTCACTGCTGACACCATGTCTGTGCTCATTCCTCCATCACAAGCTGCCTGTTTTACCAATCCCCCTATTTGTCCTGTCTTCAGTATAAAAATGAAACCAAGGTGGGTCAGAACAACTCATTCCATAACCCCTTGCTAGGATGCAACCTCGTGTCCCCATCTCATCTGAGGCTCTCAAATTTTGGCATCTTCAAATTTCCTCCAGTGGCTTTTTTTTTTTGGCTTCTGTTTTTTTTTAATGAAAAACTCGATGAAACTAAAAGGCATCTCATGAAAGTGTCATGGGATAACAGAATAAATTCTTACCCTATTTTAATTAGAACCTGAATCCTACTGAGTTTAATTATCCTGTCTTATTATAAATTTGACAATAAGGACAACCTGCCAAAAAATACACTTTTTGTTTGTTTTCCAGGAAAAGCTGTCACGGTCCATTTGCATCTCAGATTCACACGACAATGTGCTCTGTGATTTAAACTTTGTTTCATGAACTCATTAAGAAATACAACAAACAAACCTGACAAGCTGGGGCTCAACTCCCTTTGATGCAGACTGGTCTGTCACCTGAATTCCCTTATTCACCATTCCAGCCTTGAGGTCAGCCACAGCCTGGGCAGGGGTGAGGGAGCAGCTACAACAGCTCAGGGCTTTCTGTGGCTACAGCATTTACAAGAAGAGGATAATATTTACTAGAATAGGATATTCACACTTACTAGAATAGGATAATATTTACTAGAATAGGATATTCACACTTACTAGAATAGGAGAATACTTACTAGAATAGTTGTATTTATTATTAAAGGGAGCAACAATTATCTTCTCATATTTAAATCCTACTACTTAGTAATTCCCATGTAAAAATGTAAGATTTTATGGTTTACTTCCCCCCCCCACAGCACTATAATAAAATTCTCTTATTTCTAAACATAATTAAATGTCGTAGATGTAGCCAATTTAGAAATATTCTAAATGTAAGAACCTTTATAACACTTTATAATATATCCTTATTGAAATTTCATGATTCATAGCAGCAATAATTTATTTACCTGCATTTTTTCAACACATTGATTAACAGAGAGCTAAATTTGTAGCTTCATAAACAGCAGTGCAGTAATGTGTATGCCAGATATGAAAAATAATTGTTATATTAATCTTTTCACCTTACAAATATGGCAAAACATGAGAAGTTATATTTATGCTTTCCCAATCCAACTATTAAATTAAAAAGATGGTTTTAATTGGAACTGCATTTAAAAAAAATCCCCTCAAAACTGCCATTCCTCCTGCAATTCCTCCCAGTTAGTACCTTCAGTAATGGATTTAGCAGTGCCTTAGAAGCAATTAAATGGGGAGGTGTTACAGAGACAACTGTTTGCATTTGTAAAATATTAGAATGGATTTGAAATTTTCCTATAAACAATATTTGGCAGAAAGAATACTCCTAAGTATAACAGAACCTGAACAAGCAATGTGTGTAATAGTACTGCATTAAGCATATTACTGTCTCAAATAGGAAGAAATATTAGTGAATAATAGAGATGGAAAGTGACAACTTCTTTCTCAAAGAAGTTTCTAATAAGAAACTGAGTATTCTAATTAAACCTCTATGAGTATTTAAGTCACTTAATAATGTGCTTCCTATTCTTGCTTAGTTGATCTAGAGAAAGAAAATATACAGAACAGTCAATATTTGGGGAGAGGGTCAGACTACTTATTCATAGAGCATATCAATATAAATTACACCAGTAAATCTCTTGAAGATTTAGATGCAAATTTAATGAATGATAACTAAATATTTGATTTTCTTTTACATGTTTTATGTACATTGCACATGATTGTCCTCCTCCTTTTTCCTCTGTTAATGAGCTTCTTGTATGGTAGATTATAAAAAGTAGATATAGGAAGAATTGGGGAAAGAAAGCATAAAAATTACTGCTGTTTTCTTCCTTCTAAAAACAAAGATTAACGCAAACCAACAAATACCATTAAAAAACCCAAAACAAATAAACCACAAAACAAAGCAAAAGAAGTAGTAATGTTTTCATTTCAGTGGAGACAGGAATTCCAAACCAATCTTCAGCTGAATCAGACATGGGGGCTGATCTGGACTGAAAACACTGACGCACTGTACCAAGATGCTGAATTAAGATTTCTCTGCAGGATGCACCCAGTTGCAACGTGCTGGGTCCAGCTCCAGCATCCTCCCAAGCACAGGAATGTGGTGCAATCCCAAAGGCAGCGGCCAATCCTTAAAAGCAGCCTGACGACACCCAGTACAAAACACACTTCTGACTGAATCCTTCCGAAATGAAACCTCAAAGCAGAAAGAAATTACTTCCATATGTGTTTTAAAGAGAGCACACTAAACCCAGCACTGTGGCACATAACACAAAGCTGTAGGGGTTCAGCCCAGGTCAACAAAACTTCCCCATGGTTCAGGGAGTCAACAGGACCGAGATCTACTAAGTACCACAGACTAGTCCAGTGTAAATTCTGACACTCTGGGTGCTGCTGCAGTTACCTCGCTGATAAATCCTCATATCACACATATCTTACGCAGCTATCTCCTTGGTATCAGCCAGATATTTTTATAGCCTCACGTATGCACACAACCGAGCCATCCCTATTCCTGCCAGGCTCCTTCTCCCGTGCTGTGGGGCAGCATTTCTCAGCTGTGCTGCAGCAACACAATCCCAGCCCGAGCCCTGATTCCAGCTCCCCGACTAAGCCACTGCAGGATCAACCCTGCTGCTCTCTGCTTTCTGTGCAGTGCCTCAGAATCGCTGCATCCCTGAAGAAATACCTGGATCCACCGCTACGTGCTCCTTATTCTCCCCCATGCCAGCCTGAAATGAAGATATTGTGGAAGGCCTGCTAAGCTGCCCTGCACATGTGATTTATTGTTAACGTAGGGAGTCTGAAGACCAGGGCACATCTTCCACCTCCAGATAAAGCTGTGCTGCCAAACCACAGAGCATTTTCTAATTTGCTGTGCTGTTAGGTCTTGTTTACACATGCAATATAATTAATAAACAGCGTGAGACAGCATAATGACCGGAATTAGGCAACAGATACTCCAAATAACTGTGATCTTAAAAGGAGAAAATTATGAGGATGCTTTACGAAATTGTATGCTAAATTTCAAATATAACATATGGACTTGGTGTTGAAACCCCCTAATGAGCTTCTAGCAGTGTTCAGACTCAGAAGACCTTGCTAATCCCATTTTCTGGCTCTTAGAACCAGTGATGACAGAGACCACTTGGAATCAGTTCCAAGACAAAAAGATTTCCCTGGCTTATAACAATATATTTATATTTTTAATAAATTTCCTCTTGCAAACATACTTCTTCATAATCCTAATTAAAAAAAAAAAAAAGAAATTAATTTCAGGACATTTACAAGTATTTCAGCAACATCAACTGTGAATTCTTCTCCGAAAAGTAATAAAGACAGATGAGCTGCTGAGGAAAACAAGGGTAAACAGAACTGAGAGTAATGATATTAAGTGAAAAGGCAAAAAGATTTTACTTCGTCGAGGGAAGTGAAGTGACAGTATTGAAATACATGGAATAAAACCTGTGTAACATAAGGAGATCTACATAACAAAGTACATAAAGCAAGATCAGAGCACATAAATCAGATAGGAGCAAATAAGGTTAAAATGAGGAAAAATATTCTAATAATAATAAAAATACATTTTGAAATACATGACAGCTAGTGGGGGGGAAAAAAGCCATTTAGCTATTTGAGAGTCTGGGAAAAGGACTATATGATGTGAAGTTTGCTGAGGAATGGACAGAGCCCACAAAAGAAGTGTGCCAGCTGTCATCGCCTGACTGCTCCTCAGCTGTGCCTCCCAACAGGGACAGCATTGTCCTCTGCAAGGATACCCAAATATTGATTTTTGAGAGAAATAAAAGGCATTTTCTCAGGTAAGCACCTCATAATTCAGCATAAAACAGAAAACTGCACTCTGGAAATGGCTCCACTCTTTACTCAGAACTGCGAATTCTGTGCTGGTTTAAAGTGGTTTGGATTTAGGCAAATGTGTAGAACAAGGCAGGAAATAAGGAAACAGACGCTGTGAGTCAGACAGAAATCACCCAGATAGAAGAACTCACTTGTGTTGCCTCAGTTTCAGGGTTTTATTGGTTGGTTTGAGGGTTTTTTCCTAGCACAGGTGTGTCACCTAACCAATCAACACTACAACCATCTCCATCAGTGGGGTCTCAGGTCTGCAAGCCAATGGCTTTGAGTCAGATTTTGGGGAGTTTCAGAGTGAACAAGTCAGAATTCAGTATTTTCTACCCAAGCCTATAACAAGTGCGGTCTGGAGTAACTTTGGGAGAGACCCTGAGTACCCGAGTAGAGCTGGAATGAACCCCTCAGATCTGGAGCATCTGTCTTTGTGCAGCACAGCTGGAACCACTGGACCTTCCTCCCAAAGCACATCAACCCCCCTGCAGAGCAGGGAAGTTATTGAATTTGTTGTGCCTGGCACTAAAATGTTCTGACATCAGCTCCGTTTATTCTCCGTGCTGACAACTCGGTCTCAAGACAAGCACAGCATAAAGGTACACCTCTTTTAGAAGGCACCAAGGTTTTTTGGCTACTACAGTGCTTTTTATGATTTAGGATACATGGAATCCTTCTTCCTACTTGAATTTTTTCAGTTTTACAACTGGTCTCATGGATAACTCAAAGGAGATAACAGACAGTTTCCAGAGTTACATTTCAACTCCAGGCTTTTGAGCAGACACAGTAAATTTGTTATAGAGAGACCTAAGAATTATTAAAACATGCTTCATTAATCTTAATGCTTAAGCTACTTCATTAATCCTTTGGAAAAAAAATTCTCTTGATGCTTGTTATCCTATCATTCACCTACAGAAAGCTCTTCAACAAACACAACCAAGCTGACTGAGATTCTGGCCTGAGGTGCAACAGCTCTCATTTAAGAAATCGTTATTCTTATTTTTGAAAAGCCTAAAGACTATTAGGAAATATCAGTGCATATGACTTGCAACATCATGCATGATATGCATGCTATGATATATAAAACACTTTGAAAAATTTCAGAGCACCTATTTATACAGCATATGGTCTGCACTCATCCTTCTTATTCAAGTTCTGTGCTAGCATGATTTGGAGTTCAGCTCAGTCACAACATAAACCCAATGGAAGGTAATGACAACTCAGATTATATCTGGCAAATATTATTTGCATTCAAATAATAAAAATGTATTCATTCTAATTTAGGGACCTGGCAACGTAAGGACAGTGGCATTTGCAGTAGTCAGTTTCTGACTGCATTCATTAGCCACATAAGTACAATAGGATTCTGTATTCTTAGGAATTATGAACTAAATTACATTTTGTTTGCTTGTTGGTCGGTTGGTTGAATTCACCTTTCCCTCCAGGGATTCCACAAGTATTTTCCATCTATAAGCTAACGACTACTTATTATTTATAATAAAACTGTTAGCCACAGAGCAAAGCATTTTCATGCATATAATATCCAGCTGATAAACAAATGGTTTTTTTTTTTCTCCAGGAGTTTTCAAAATAACATCTACCTTTAAAAAGGATACCCTACAAATACACAGCAGGCCAGATAATTGTTTCCCCATTCAGTTTTTAATCCAGAGCAATTCTCACACACTCACTGCAATTTTTGAGAGTTCACATCACAGTAATTGAAAGCAGAATCTGGACTGGTTTTTCAAATACAACAGTTGTTTGTTCAGCTGGTCACACATTTGGAAGTAATTTCTAGTGCTTTAAAATCATGTCAAATGGATCCACCTCTCTCTCTTGCCTCTCACAGAATGAAATGAGATTTTCTGTAGCTCCAAAAATGTCTAATCCAGCAATGTCCTGTGCATTTTCAGAGGGGTTATCCATGCTGATCTTGTGAGAGTTGAATAGATTCTTCCTACACTGCCATTAACTAAGCGAGATACTTGTAGCAGCTATCCTGCTTTGAAATTAGAACAGGACAAGAGCCATAATCTTATTTAGCTTACTCATTACAAGATCAGTTTCTGGCATTACCCCCCAGAGTAAAACACGTCTGAAGAAAGCAGTGAAGGAATTCCCACGCATCTATTAAACCTATTTGTAAAAAAATTCCATTCAGCTTTTACAGCTAACCTGAAAATGTGGTGATGAAACACCCCGTGTGGCTTATGCTGCTGAAAGTGCACATGGAAGACATCAGTGGAAACCAAGATTTGAAAGAAAACCCTTGCTCAGGAGGAAGTGAAACTGGAATGAGTGGCATACACCAGCAGGGGCTCACAGCCACCTCCCGGCCACTGCCCTCCCACTCCCACAATGAGGGATTGTCTCATATAAGGGGGATTAGCAGCTCATTTGCACTATTCTGCTGTTAAGTCAGCTCCCAAAGGGGAGCTCAGCATCGGAGAGGGCTCATGGCTTATTTCCCTGAAAGGTGCTCGGCAGTGGTTTCATAATTACCTAAGATAAACGTCTGTATGCAACTGTGGGGCCAGCACGCTGCTTTTAAGACCTGTTATGACTTCACTGGAAGTCTTAAGGAAACAGCAGGAGATTTTGCAGCTGCCTTAAAGGTTTACATTACATGAATTAACTGAAATACCACCCAATAGCCAAAAATCACAATCTGGAAAGTATGCAAAGGTAAACTGAGGAACTATGAAACAAAAGTGTTAAGTTACTCATCACAACTAGCACCCAGAGCTTGTAGAACTGCATGCACCCAGAACCTCTCACCATCACACAAACTCGGCCCTGCCCCAGGCACCTCAAAAACCCCACTTTAGACAGGAGCCTGCAGCTGCCATCACACCAAATGGTGGTATCCATCACTAGCCATGTCTGCTCCTCAAGGCTGAGTGATGATGGATTTTATATGCACCAGAGGCCCCTGAGGGCTGACCTCCCTCCCTAAATATCAAATCAGGTTTGTTTAGCTGGATTTGATGGTCCTTCAGGAATACTGGAATCACTGCTCATGAGGCAGTCCTTGCAAGCCCCTCAGCCAGCAGTGCACATGGCTGGTTCCATCTGTTCGTGCCGGAATCTTGAATCCTGTTGGGGTGCCCTATGTGCTGGCAGAGAGCTAGGCCCTGAGGGCCGGAGAGAGAGCCTCTTTCTTGGACCCAGAGGTGACCCTGGGAGTGCATCCAGGTCACCGGGGATGGGCTGAGAGAGGATTGTGGGTTTGTGGACAGTGCTGGACCTATGAGATGTGATAATTGTAGTTTGTGACCTTATAGGGTATTGTTTACCTGTTACCATAATAGGCAATGTCTGTGCACTACCCCAGGTGATTGGGGGACACTGAGGTGAACATCTTTCCTGTTTATATGATGGGATATCCTGTTGGGTGCTGGTATTTAGGGAATATTTTACTGCGCAATAAAGGCTTTGCACCTCTCCATCTTGTGTGCAGACTCATGCCCCTTGCGTGATTACTGCAAATCTGAGGGCAATACCCAATCCCTGCCATTCCAGTAGGACACAGCAAGGTGCAGCAGGTGTTTCACATTCATTCATGCAAGCAAAGCTTTACAGGTTCAGCATTACTTGTTCAACACTCCCATGCTGCTGACAAGATATTTAAAGAGCCTGTGTCCTCCCACAGCTGCGTATTTCTCGAATATTTCTTTTCCTGCCTATTTCACCCCCTTGTACAGCATAACCAACAAATGCCTTACACCTGAGGAAATGATGCTACATCACATTTTTTTCATTTCAGGCCATTTTCAACCATCCCTTTCACTGTTTTCATGGGATCCCTGTAACAGTGCAATAGCACAAAAGGTCTGACTTTCTAAAAAGTTCTGCTCCACCTTTTGTAAGAGTCGGAAAATTCCACATTCCCACTTTGTGCATTTGGTGTAATAGACAAATTAGCAACATAAAATGATAATGAAGTAATATTACAGACAATCTCTCACACATAAGAGAAAGCAAAAAAAAAAGCACCTATTTTTATTCACAATTGGTGGTCAGTTAAAAAAGAATATCTGACAGCTCAGGCTGCAAACAGTATAAAAGCCAAAAAACTCAGTGATTCAAAAGAAAGGCTTTGAAGTCAATGAACTGCAGAGTCAGGCTCTTATTCAGCAAGATGCAGGAATACATGCCTGACTTCAAACACCTAAGTAGGCCAGCTCAACTTATTTGCATGATGGCACCTTTACATAAAATATGCAAATGAGAATCAGACACATCTACTTCAAAGAGCTTCCCTGAAAGTGTAGTCTGAAACCCAGATGGGTTCAGAACTGAATTACACACACTTTATGGCCATGAGAAATCCTAGGAAGGGACTGCCTTATACTTCAGTTCCAGGCAAGGTTATTTAGTGTTATTTCTTACAACCACTTCATTTGCACATTTCTGGACCTCTCAGAAGATCATAGGCTTCCATCTGAGTGATGAGTCAGCCTGAGTTAGAGGCAAAGTACTATGACATTACATTTCCACAAAGCTCTTGACATGGGAAAAACCCCCCAAACTAGTTAAACGCAAAAATGATATATGAATATACATTATCACATGCTGCTGGTCTGGAAGGATGCTGATTTTAACAAAGCAGAATCTTTGCATTGTTCAAAAATTTAGAAAACAATAGCAACACCTAAAATATTATGGAGCAGAGCTCCAAGTGGCAAAAACTCAATTTGTGGATCTGAGCAAGTACTGTCAGCTACAAACACGTGTCTGTGTCAAACTGCAATGAATAGAGGATATGACTTCAGTTTACTACAGGTTATGAATATTTGACAGAGACTGCTCTACTACCTTAATGAAATCCTTCAGGGACATAAAAATACAGAGGTAGCTCAGGGTGGTATCTCAGCAACACAGTCAACTTAAACCTAAGGTGGTATTTGTTCCTCAGTGCAGAACATAAAATGAATTGCTCAGTACAAATAGTTTTATAAGTCAATGAAATGAGCTTGTAGAGTGTTTTAAAAGGTCCTGGCAGTAAGATGAGTTTACTAATGCCAGTAACTTTTGGAGAGTGCAGCACTATGAGGGTGCTGATGGCATTATATTTACCTGCTTTGCCACTGGTGAGGTTCTAATGGGATTGTCTAATAAAGACATAAAACAGCCTGATCTAGGAGTCTAGTCTCTGCTTCACGGGGTTTAGTAATTTCTCAAAAGTGTTGCAAGGACAGGCTAGATAATGGGAAAGTTAGAATAAATTAAGAGACAAAAATAAATTTTGCAGCATGTAGACCGTGCATAAAAGGCAGACACGTTTGAGGGGAAGTCTGCTAACTGGAAAACTGCAACTGCCTGCATGAACTCTCTTACTCTACATCCTGTTCTGCTATTTTTATAATGTTTTTACAAGTTTTAGCACTAAAAAAATATCGTTCAGATTATAGAGTTTTATACTTGAATTTGAAACAAATAATTTAAAACTACTGCTGCCTTCCTCTATATTTCTATGCATTTTCAGTATATAAATGAACAGATGTCAGTTTCTTTGCTGGATCACTGTTCCCGATATGTATTTGTAATAGACACACTAAACAGTACAGATTTTTTAACCCATCTTTTTCAACTGGTCATTTCTCATACCACACATCAGGTTTTCCTCTTAGTCCTCCACTCCTCTCCTTTCTTATTCAGTCACAATTTTCAGTTATGTACCTCACTGGCACAATGTAAGGACAAGCCTCAGTCCTACAGACACTGAAATTATACCTTTCAAAAGAGAACTGCTAGTATTTATATTACGTTTTGGGGGTTTGAAACGTAGTTCAAGCTGACATATATTTTCACTGAATGAAAATATTAAGAAGGTAAAAGAGAATCTTGTATTGATTACTCTCTCCACTCAGAGTGAAGAACACAAAAACATTTGTGTTCGTATATTTGGCAAGGCCAAAGAAATGTAATTCGCAGAAGCTTTCAGGGGGTTGGCATTTCAAACAAATTTACTGTGCCTTCCAAAGATATAATTCTGTATTTAGCACACTGCTGGCTGAAAAAGTACTTCAAAGCATTTTACTTCCATCAGGTGTTCACAACTTCAATGGTTTCATCACCTTAGAAGCCCTCCCAAAAATGGCATTGCCTCCCAACCTTCAGATTGTTTGGATTGTATTCTGGAAGAGATAAAAACTTGAGTTTATAAGGAAAACGGGCAAATACCTGTTTGGCTAATTAAGATGCTGGATTTCTATTGTGCATTTATGAAATATTATGAAATCTTTAGGAATTTGTTTTGATGCTTAACATGAAAGTTAAAATCATTGTAATGTCATTACATATCCATGTGCTGAGAAATCATAACTACCCAGCTGAGCGGTAACTGCATGTAATGGCTTACCAATCCCTCTTCCTCACTGAACTATTTTCTTCATTAATCTAGTGCACATTTTTTGCCCCTCAATCTCCATCTTTTTCATGCCTGTACTGTTGTCCAGTATTCATATTTTCTTTTATTGCAATGATGCTTAGAAATCTATCAAATTCCATTTTTTTTTGCAACATTGCTTTGTATAGCAACAAAACTTGGGCAGCCTGCCTTGCATTCACAGACTTAGTAATACCCTGTAAGGTGTTACTGATCCCTCTTGATTGCATTACCCAATCTGCACATTAGGAGCTGTTTTCTCTTATTTTACAGCTGTACGTGCTTTCATTGACAGTGAGTTCAGATGCTGAATGGACTCAGGGAAGCTCAGATGAAGCCATTACACTTGGCTCTGTTATCACAGCAATAATCCTAAGGAAGGGGTAGGTTTTAAAGTTTACTGCAAGCCAGGGCCTCTGTCTTAGGACCATATTCTCAGTTGCAAGCAGACAGTCAGCAACAGAGCTATTCTAAACTACAGACGTGTCACTTTATGTCACCTCATTACAAAACATCCACAGAGCACGACTGAAAACTGAATTTCCTCCATTGTCAGCAAGAAGGCCCCACTACAGTGCGGTTCCCCTGCAACAAAAGGATTGGCAATGGGCTGAAGCAAAATCTGCCTCTTTAACAATCTGTCCTGCCAGTGCAGTCTTGGGACTTCAGTGGTGCTGCTGTGAACATGCCTCAGGTTCATTAGGGCTGGCAAAGAGCTGCTGCAGGGCTGTATTGCTCATTCAGGGCTGGCAATGGCACTTCTGTCACATACTTAATGGAAAGCTGCAGAGAGAAGGGACCATCCAGACCTGTGGTGAGGTGAAATGGCCCCATTCACAGTGATTTCACTCGCCATTAGCTGAGGAGATGCTTCTCTCAGATTAGAGATTAGTTAACAGAATGTTTGTTCCGAGGGCTTTTATGACCTCAGCTACCCCTACGCACTTAAATGTTCAACCAAAACTTTGAGCACTGCCAAAATACCAACCCAAAGACCATAACAATCCAAATGAACAGGAACTAGAGACAAGAGGACTCAGAATAATGCATAAGGTGATTCTGGAAGGATTGCAGCAGCATAAAATCAATTCAAGTCATTCAAGTCTAAAGGTTATTCTCAGTATCATTTAGTGAATGTTTGTCAAGACATTCATTCTTTGACACATCAGAATGGAACTGTTTATCAAATATTGGTAACCTCTATCATCATCATCATTCACTTATATTCAAAACAGAACTATATTAGGGGACAACTGATCTAACTCATGTCAGATTTGTACTTCAAAAATCTGAACCTTAACAAAGAAGTGAGGGCTAAGGAATACACTGGCACAGAGAGCAACAGAAAATGGGAGGTCTTTGAAAAATAGAAGTGAGCCACAGATGTCACAGGCTATAACTGAGGTGTTCTTTCTGGCACAAAATAAACAGAAATTAGTGGCTCCAATGTAGAATGAATGTTGACTGTACAACTGACAACTTTTTCTCTGCACATTTGATTTCAACAGGTAACCAAAGGTAAATCTTGAAAGGTTAACTGTGGCAATTACCACGCCCTAAACTTTTTCTCCAAGGCATAAACTAAAGCTTTAGCCACCTGCGTTACAAAGAAATGTTACTGTTTTTACATATGATTTATTGCTGATTCTATTTACAAGTATATTTTGAAACAAAAAAGCTCAGCAGTGTCATGAGGGCTGTTTACAAAACAAGCTTGAAAGTTCTAGTGATGCTCTGAACAGTCTATGGCCACCCAAACAATTTGATAATATCACAAGACAAACACAAGCACTGCCAAGAACTGGCTGAGACCTGCTTGGATCCCTTTGGGAATTACCATCACAACAAAACAGCACTTGGATTCCACTCCCCCAAC
Source organism: Lycocorax pyrrhopterus obiensis (assembly GCA_014706295.1). NCBI lineage: Eukaryota > Metazoa > Chordata > Aves > Passeriformes > Paradisaeidae > Lycocorax > Lycocorax pyrrhopterus. The sequence continues at coordinate 23,309,369 of JACSVZ010000013.1, forward strand.
TTCATTCTTGCTCTCCCTGGAAGCACTCTCAGACCCTGGCTCAGCAGTAAGCTTACCTGGGTTAGTCTGTTGTCACCAAAAGGGAGATTCTTTCAATAGCTGGCAGACTAATCAAGGCATAAAAGCAAAGCACATTACTGTAACTCAGTTTATTTCACATGCAACTCTCCTACACAAGCTCCATCACAGTTGTGCTAAATTAGTGTTTCGAGAGTTGCAACTGCTAAAAGATCGAGTGATTTGGTATATCCGTTCATAAACAACAACGGCAATCCCAGCAAAGCTTTGATTGCACTCAGAAGCCTAAGTTTACCTCCTAAACCTTATTAAATAAAGAGTGTTTGAATACCATCCAACACACTCTTTGCCCCAGTCACTGGCAGTGATATTTTGTCCTGCAAAGAGTAAGTTTACTGAGCTGTTTGGTAAATAACCTACCCACAGTGGTAAATAGATTTGCTCTGTTTAAAGCACCTGGCCTGAGCTTGCTATACACATGTACACATCAGCTCCCTTGGTTCCATTACAAACTATTATTGTTTCAGAAAAAAACTTTCATAAATATAAGGAAAAAAAAAATATCTCAGCCTGATCTGTTTCTGGAATTCTAATCTGAGATGCAGGTAGGAACAGGCAGGATCTTTAAAACCCAATTCTCTTACATGATGAAACACCTCTGCTTATCCCATGTTAAAATATTTCAGTGCAATTTATTCTCTACAACAACAGTACACACCAGCTGATAAAACATTCTTTTGCTCTCTCTCCCTTGTGTCAGAGTGCAAGGCAAGCACCCACAAATACAGACCATCTGTTTTCATCTGATGTTTTCCTCCTTTTAAACGTTCTTCAGGAAAAGCTTAGTAATTTTTGCTCAAGAAACAGGACAAAAGACAACAAAAATAAGCAAATAATACTATTACTTGATCTGCTGGTGGATTTTTGCAGCCCTGACTCAGGCAGGCAAGGCATAAGCACTGACAAGAGTCCAGACGATTTCAATGAACCTAAACAAGAATAGCAGTGACTGACATCAGCTGAGCTTTTATTCCACTCTTCAATAAGAGATTAGCCAGGGCAAGAGCAAACAAATCTGCCCATTTTCAATTGATTCAGCCTTAATTAAGAAGAATGAGATAAAGACAAGTGCATCTGATAGCACCCTGTAAAATTATCCTTTCATATGCATTTAGGTCTTAATTCAATTTTGAATGCTGGAATAACCTATCTGATCCCTGTGAGGACTCTTCTCCTCATTTGTCAAGTTCAGAGCTTGTCTGACAAAACCCTGCAGAAGATATTGAATAAACAATCATGAAAATGAGCAAACATAGAGATTTATGAACATAATCTGCAGAAAAGGAGATCTTCCACATATGCCATTCATTAGAGCTCTGCATATAAATTCCACTGAACTTCAGGGAACAATTCTGACAACTCTTAACTGCAGGGAGCCGAGGGGCTTCACTTTTTGTTGTGTTACTGGAACAAAAGCTCCTTCTTGCACACTCACTAGATCCTGAAGGACAAATTGACCCAGCTATAAAGAGACCTCACTTTGATCAGCCATTGATGAAAAAAAAAGCCATGTTGATGTGATTAAAAGGAAAATTCAGTTCAGCTATATTTGTAATTGTGTGTGGGGACGCATTTTTGGAAAACACTACACTACTGACAAACTGAGAACCAATTTCAGATTGAGGCAACAAATGATACAACAGGAATAAGTTGTTCTAGCATTTACCTATAAAATAAATATATAAAGCACTAAACACGTAGAAAGGAGAAATAGAAGAGAACAATAAAAGTGAATTATTTATACTTGAACTTATTAAGGTATCACAAGCAGCTCCAGTATAGTTTGTTTCATTAGAGAATGAGAATCATCTCAATTTTGTATTGTTTGATGCCTTAAGTCCAGTTACTCAGCTCAATTTCAAGAACTAGAGAGAGAGAACTCTGTGGGTGTATTGTCTAACCTGTAGACCGATACAAAATTGTAATTTTTTTTCTAGCACATCAGTGATATCCATGAATTTAAACAAAGATTAGAATTTGAGCTGGGATCCAGATTTGCAACTGTACACAGACTTAATTCTTGTGTTCCACACTGCACGCATTTGTGTGACAGCAGGCAAGAGCCACTCCAGCTGCACTGTTTGCTCAGAAGGCAGAGGAGGAGTTTCCTCCACAACTCTGTCTCTCAGCCCCTGCCTATTTGCCTTCCTTTCTCTTCCCAGAAATAGCATCAGTTCTTTCAAAACCAAGGGCCAGTGCTGTGGTGGGGAAGCAGGGGTTGGGGAACAGAGAAGCTCCTAAAATTTACTGTATCAATCAACAGTGTCATATTTTTAATTCATTCTATTGTTTGTTATATTTCATAAAAGCCCTCAGATTTATAGGATTAGACTGCACATACATCCATATTTCACTGAGCACATCATTCCAAGAGAGAGACACAAGAGACTGTTCCTTGCATAGAGCTCCCAAGAGTCAAACATTTAACATTAACAAAGGGATAACTGAGCTAAAACCTCACTGGAATATCCTTCACCCCATACAGATGCACTTCCAGATTATGAAGTACTCTTTAATGATCTTTGGGGGGAAATTAGGTAATATTGTGCCCTGCTGCTATCATACTGCAAGGATGTGTAGCACCTGTAAAAGTGGGTTGTACCTAAATGGAAATAATTTACTATCAACAAATTTCAGCATCTGGTAGCATGACATAACTTGCATACAATGTAATCTGTGCAAGAATGTAGGAGAGGTTTTCCTCATTTTGGGTGTTGGGGGTTTTTTTTGTGTGTATGTTTGAGATAAAGACAGCTTCCTCATACTATTTTTCCTCCTTCTCTGCTGTGGAGGGGAATCTTATCTCCCTCTACACAGCACAAAGACATTTATTCTTAATTGAAGATAGCACTTGTGGATTTCTTTCCGAAAACCTGGATACTTAGGGACAAAAAATTTGTAAACAGAATAGTTGTATTTAGGAAAGAGGCCTTGGTTCAGAACGAAAAACCTCTAACATGCATAAATCCAACACTGTTAGGCTCAGGGCTCAGACTATTTCACACAGCTATAATTTGGCAGCTTGTCCCTCAGCAAACACGGAGCAAGCAGCCTCGATCTCCCAGCAAAACCCTTAATTGTCATTGATTTGACCATCACTTGAAGGTGTATACCTATGTCCGGGTTTCTGCAATCTCTTTGTAGCTTCTCAGGGCAGAAAAGGGCTGTAAACTCGCTCTGATTCCCATCTTTTTTCCTACTCTCAATCAAGTTAAATTGCAGCTGGCATTTGTAGGCAATGCTTTTCCAACACTTCCTCCTCTAAGCTGTATCCACCAAAGAGAGATTGCTTTGACTGTTTTATTTCCACTCCTGTGGAAAACCTTGCCATGCCAACAAAACCATACAAACTGAATGGATATTATTCTCAGGTGCAGAAGTCAATATTCCCAGGGAAAAAAAAATCCTATCAAAGGGAAAAAAAGCACAGAAATGTAAGTGCCAAAACCAAAGAGAGGCTGAAGCTGTTTCACCCCAGTGGCTCTTCCTCTACAACAAGAGAACACAGCACAAAAAAAAAAAGTTCAAGAAGAAAAACTGGTTGGCAATAGAAACTGCTCAAGATTGAAACTGCTCAAGATTGAAACTGAAGAATAGCTGCAAGATGAGAAGCCAGTACCTCAGAACAGCTACGTCAATTTGTGCAAAGGAAGAAATTAATTAAGAGTAACATTTCAGCTTTTCCACGGTTCTCAAAAGTTGTAAGAAATAATACCCTGCACAGCCACCAGGAAGCTTTGGTATAATATTCATTCCACTAAGAGTCTTCTAACAAACTGCATTTATCTAAAACTTTTAGGAGCAAAGCATAGACAAAAGCAGCAGAAGTTCCACAGAGTTAAATGGAGACAGGGCTGCTTTTTTCCACCCCCCCCCGCAATAAAGCTGACCCTTGAAACTTTATTTAGTTTTTTAATTTATTTGCTTCAAAACTGTTAATTTAGAGGCTTGTTCACACCAGAATGGATTTGCTGCTCAGAGAGTTGAACTGGTTTGGACAAGACTAACTACCAACTTAGCAGTAGATGAGAAACACAATGTAGACCACAAACAGAAGTTTTCACAACTCTGTCCCTGTCTCCTCATTTAAAAATTGTTTAACATCTTCCTTGCAAAGAGATGTAGTATCTGCCACTAAAGCCACAATGAAGGTCTATTGACGCTACCATGATGAGCACTCTGGAAAAAGCTGGATTTTAGCCCTGTGTGTACTGCCCAAACCTTCGGTCTGTTGCACAAACAAGAAAAATTCAACTGCCTGGGCTAAATGCCAGAACACTCCCGAAGCTTTGCTTCACTCCTTGCCTCCACAGAACCTAGAGAGGTCATATGAATGATCCCATAGACTCCATATGAGAGACATCACCTTTACAGCAGTTCCTCCATGTCTGAAATCAGGGAGCTCTTTCCCACAGTGATAAGTGGGACTTTACAGGACTTTGCCTGAAGTTCCCACATTTTTCCTAGTTAATATGAAGGAAAAGACAGGGGCCTGCCAAGGGGATTTAATGAAGCCTCCATACTGGAATAAACCCATAAAAGACCTCCAGCATGCAATGCTACGATGGTTTGCATTACCAAGTGACACCGTGTTGGTGTTATGCACTACTTTCATCTCAGTAAAACAGGTATAAGGAGATTTTTTATAACATGCCTTTAAAGGACAACCAGTAGAGCTAAAAATGAGTCTGAAATTGTGCACAGCTATACATTAAGGCCATATTAAATCCTATTCCTGAGAGAGAGCTGGAAGTCCTGTTCCTGCCAGCTCCTTGTCTTCTGTCACTTCTGATTACTGATGCAATATGTGTCAATGCTCAATAATGACTGTTGAAGTCTTCATGCTTGATGGCCTAGGATGCCATAATGAAAGTACAAGCTTTATTAATCCCCTCATCAATAGAAGCCACAGGGTGTCTGTCACACTTCATTTGTATGTGCCAAGAGTAAATAAACTGCAGCAAATGAAAAGTGTGTTTATAAATATGGACAGATGTCAAGTGGTTTACACAGTTTCCCATGCTGCTATTTCCTATTATGAATTTCCAGGCTGTATAAAAAGCTGATAGAGCCATACTTGAAGATATCTCTGTTTACATGGATATTTTACATCAATTCTGTACAAAATGAAAAAAAAAAAGACTATTAAATTATTGGCCAATTGGGAAGAATTTCATGCTTCAGTCTGTCTCAAAATTTTTATTGAGCCAGCACTTGGCTATTAGGGCAAACTTCAACATTTGAGACTCTGATGCACAATGACAGGCACCTATGTGTTAAAAAAAATGTACTTTCTGGATTTCAGGCATTCAAGGGAGAGACGGAAGACATTCTGCTCACAAGTGCACCATGCAAGCTCATACAAGTATTTTGCTTGGCAAGTGATAGTTACCACTACTTTAACAGGGCTCACTAAAGTTCACTGAGATACAGAGCCAATTATACGGAAAGGCAAGTTATGATCAGCTCCCTTTACACATGGGAAGTTTGAGGCAAGAGGAGATAGTGTTATTTGCTCATATCCCTGTGCTTTGTTCCTGGCTCAGTTTCTTGATTTGGAACATAATGAACTTGCAGAAGTTTGTAGAAATCACCAGGGTCTTCACAGTAACAGATGATTTGGTGATAAAAACAGAAATCGAAATTGACTGTAATTGAATATTTTAAGGTGATGTATGCAGAAAAAAGGTAGCTGCAATTTATGCCTGAACATCAACATTCAAAAATGAGACTCAGGAGCTGGAATACAAAGTTCTGCTGGGTTAAAAAGAGTGATCTCAGTAATGTTCCAAAAGCAAACTAAAGACTATTCACTGGCACTGCTGACAGAGGAGCAGAGCCAGGAGATGAGATGCAATAATGTCCTCATGAAAACCCATGGAGCACTTGGATTCTGCCTGCTGGGGCAGCTCCGATTCTCACATGGAAAACAGTGAAAATGAAGCTCTAAAGAGCAAAGGCATGGAGGATCAGTGGTAGGAAACCATTGCCATAGGCAAGGAAAAATGAAATAAGTTAGGACATTTTAGCCCGAGAAGAAATAACTGATAGAACAGCATAACACAGCTTAAAGAAATAAAATCACAAACAGCCGTGGAAAAGGTTGTAAAGATTGTTTGGTCCCTCCCACTCAGGTGAAAGAACAAAACTAGAAGGCTGTGGATACTGAAAGATTAGATGGCTTCAAAGAATTTTCCAAACAAATACTGAAGCATAACCCACCCAGACCTAACATTAAAATAGGAGAAGTCAGCTAATCCCTGTCTCCAGGAACTTTGCTGAAAAGAGAGTGTATCTATCCATAGCCTTACGTTTTTCACTGGGAAATCATTGTCAATACCTGCCTGAGAAAGATCACTGGACTAGGGGAATGCCTAATTTAAAAAATTAAGATTAATCTTATATGCTTACATGCATTAAAATTATTTCTGCAAGTTTTTTTTTAATATTAAGAAAAAAAGACTAAGCATTATAAACCTATCCAGACAAGTAATCCCTAACACTTGGGCTCCAAAATATCCAACCAAAATCCTGGTATTCAGAATCAAAATAAAGAGCTTTAATGCACATTAGAGCTCTCTGCATTACTGACTTATTTTCACTGGTTCAGGTTGAAAAAAGCAGAGAAGGCAGGCAAAGGAAAGTGTAATGGGGAAAAACAGGAGGAGTGGAAGTGGAATGACAAAGAAAAGAAGAAAAATATGGAAGATGGAAGGCAGCTTTGCAGAATGGATCATGTCCTCATGCTACATCAAAGCCCGAGTGCTGACCTTCATTTTGCTAAAGGAACCACGACAGAGTGGAGAGGCCCTGTCAGAGCAAGGAGAGAGGCAATCCTGTGTCTGTCTGACAGGAGCCCTTCACCTGTTACTGATAGGGCATGAACTACACCGTGAAGCAGCCCTACAGGATCGTGCTCCTGAGCTCTGCCCAAGGCTCCTGTCAGTGCCCATGTGCTAAAAGCTCCTTCAGGAGAAAGCCAGGCTGCAACAGAAACACCCCTGGCACATCAGATCACACGCCAGTGGACATGGCTGTATTTCTCCTCTGCAGTGATCACAAGTATTCTAGGCCCAAAGAGGGAGAAGCAGTCACAGACAGCAAAATCCCACTGACAGACCCCCAGGGACACTAAAACCATATGTGAAGCAAATGAAAAAAAACCAAAACCAAAAAACCAACAAACCACTGTTCATTTAAATGAATAAAACTATGCCAAAATACCTAAATTAATTCCCTATTAAACTTGTGACTGCAATATCAAACCACTGCTCAAATCCTAGTCCTATTCATTGGCACTACAGCACTGTTTTGTTGATCTGACCCCCCTAGTCCCCCTGCCCAGTATCTCCAGTGAAGCTCGAGGCGTTGCCAGGTGCAAGCCCTGGGAGTTGCTGTGAGCTCGGCGTGGAGATTGCAAGGCCTCCTAGCAGGTGCTTCTCAGGTGTGCCTTGCCTGAGCTTGATTTGGTGCAGCTGTAACAAGTTTTTCTAATTCAGTGGCTCTTTACCACCAATTTTGCTCCCACTTATCTTTTTGTATATATTATATCATATATAATGCATGTTTCCCTTTGCCTCTAAACTAGATTTTGAATGTAACATCTTACATGAAGTCAATAGTTTAGGGAATCATAAACAAGTGGAAGCAAAGATGTGCTCTGTTCACAATTTTGATTATCTGCTCAGAGCAACAGTTGTAAACTCCCCTCATGGTGTCTCATATTTCAGAACCATTTATGTCCCAATTATCCTCAGCAGCACCTAATTAACGCCTGCTGTTCTCTACTAGAAGTCAACGGTTATTTCTAAATTTATATCCCTTTTATATCCTGACACCTGAAAGTCAGGGAAATAAAAACACAGTTTTTACTGGAATGAACTCAGAATTACCAGTTAATTCAGGAAATTTTACACAATAAATGAACTTCTTGCATCATCATTCAAATAAATCAGACCTTGATAATACATCAAGTGATAGCTCCTTCTATAAACATACTGAAATAAAGCTTTTGAAGTATTCTATGAAGTTTTTGTTTACTTAAGGGCATCAATAATTAAGCCAAAGATTATAGCTTGTTTAGAATGAAGAAAGCCACAATTAACATATTTTTAACCACACAGTAATGATACAGGAAAAAAATAGGGAAAAACCAATAAAAACATATGCAGCTTTCATTTTAACAGTTTCTCTAGCACTCCTTTCCTGCAGTCACACTCATTCTGGGCATGGGAGAGATTACAACCTGTATTTCCTATGTCTCTAGGGGGAATGGAAAAAACCCAGCAAAACAGCAATCAAACCAAAACACTAAAACCCACAAAAGATTGTTTTCTTTTAGAGAAGTGGAAGAAGAAAAAAAAAACAACAACAACAAAGTTATTTGGTTTAGAAGTTTTGTTTCTGTTAAAGTGTTTGATTTTTTCCCAACTATCAAAAATTCTGTCCTGGATCTTCTCAGTGTTTTTCAAAAACCAGTTATGTTGTATTTTATGCTAGGCTCATAATTTCAGACCACCTAATCCCTGTTCCTTTGTATTCAGCAGATAATTGACAATAGCTCCTTTACAACACCTAACAGATTTTTTTTTTAAATATAGAACACATGCAAATGCTCAGCAACTTCTACAGCAGTTATACTTCAGATGTGCTATTTCCCTGCTTTAAATGAAGACATCCAAAACTAAGAAAAAAACCAACTTTAGACACAAATAGCTCTATTTGTATCACATAAATCACTAAACCAGGCTTTTTAACCACAGCCACTTGCAAACACTCCCAAGCTTTGCATTTTCCATGTGGTCATCTCTGTGCCAAAGGAATATTTTTAACCCTGACTTATTGATTGCTCTGGTAGTCCTAAAATGAACGATATTATCTTCTTTCATGCATTTTTAAGTGAACATGAAAAGACTTACCAGATCCAGAAGCAGAAAAGGCAGAGCTGCTCTGAGGGGAGACACGGCCAGTGAGAAGTGGGAGCCCGAGCACGACTGAACTGGAGCTCCTGGCAGAGGGTAGGGCCCAGGTGAGCCTCATCAGGGTAATTAAGGCCAATTAGTGACCACCTGCCTTGACTTAATGACTAAACTTAATGGCTAAATCACTTTCACCTGTTAGTTTACTAAACTTTTCTATTCTCCTTTTTTGGTTTGCTTTTAAAAGGATGGAGAATGTATCGTCTTCTCACAAAATGACTTCTGTGTTAATAAGAATTTTGTTCATGAATTGAAATGGAAACTTGCCTAGCAATTGTAAGGAAAGAGATCCTACTAAATCTTTACTGAGTACCAGTGTAAACTCATTACTTACACAGGCATCCCCAATAAAACATTATGATGACATGTTAAAACATTTTCACCTGTGATATTTTACGTAAAATGTACTTTAAAGAGTAGGTAAGTATTTCCAAGTTCCACTATAAACACACTAATGCCTGAAATCACTTAATTCTTTATTTGTTAATTGTAGCTGTTGAAGTATTTTTTGGGAAGTCACACACCTACTATTTTCTAAATGTCTGGAAGAGAGTTTCAAAATAATCCAAACTGAGAGAGACTTAGACACTTTTTCTTGACAAAATATTTAAATGTTTCCCCCATTTTTTGTGCAACAAGCTGCAGGAAGGTTTAGCACACTGACCTAGCCAGTAAGGACGTGGTGATATGAGATTTGGTGCTATTTTTTTGTCTCTTGACCTTGACATGTTCCTTTCACTGTTTCATAAGAGGGAATAAATGGCACTAAATCCATCATGAAAGCCATTAAAATTTGCTCATACACTTTCGTATTGGATGTATATATGATAATTAGGAACTTAACATAGGCAATAACATTCTACAGCTACTGAAAGCAGTAGCAAGGGTTCCACCATCTTAAACTAAAGCCAGAATTCCACCTAACAAATTCAGAAAATTCCATATGTTTGTGTATAGATTCATGTGTGCACATGTCATGTTTCAATCAGGGAGAAGCAGTTTCTAGGCCCACAATTTGTATTATTTTCTCCCTCCCTGAGTCTAGCTATGGATATTCCTTTGTTAACTGGTGTAACAGAGGGAAGGGGAATATAGACCCCACCCTACTTCCCTTTCTGAAAGAGAAAAATGTCTGTTTTCATGCTTCTGGTAAATACAAAGACAACCATTTTTTCTTCCTGAACACCAAGAAAAGAACTTAAGCCAGCACTGATTTGTGACGAAGTCAGCTGACCCCTGATTTAACAGGAGCTGATGTTGTGCGAGTCTTTCAGAAAGTCAGTTCTCTTCTAGATCTTTGTAGCCAATTTAAATTTAAAGGCTCCTTTGGTATCCTTTTTATCCAGCACATTGCACAGAAGATTTGTATTTCCCTGCCTCCCAGCCATACTGTTGTAGTTAATAAAAGTTCAAATTAGATGTGTCTGTAATTTCAAAGGCAAGCTACATTTCAGGACACAGTCTTTTCAGATTAACTGATATAATGACAATGTTTTTTGCTAAGACATTTCAAACCCATTTTCAATTTTCTGCCCTGTACCTGATCAGTTACCTCACAAGAATGACAGTATTTTTATATCTTACTCAATCATATGTCTGCAAGGGAAATAATATTTCCTTGTCTCCTAGAATAGAGGATTAGTAGATAATTAACAGCCATGAAGCTTTCAAATGCCTTATCTAGGATGCAAGATCAGTCTGGATTGCCTGCTTTCAGTGAGGAGCAGATCTGTCTACATAATTCCACTGAACTGGAAGCAAAGCAGCCATAGAAATGAATTACTACAGTATTAATTAGCTAAGATGTCTCACTAGGTTAATTCAACTACACTTGTACAAACATATTCTTGTTTGTAATACAGACATTTCTGTATTTTGTGTTTTATATGAACAGAGATGCAGGGATCACTCTATTACCCTATGCTAGGCATGCCCATTGATTTCTGTAGAATCTTCAATGTGTAAAGTGCAAGGACTGATGAAAATATATACAAAATGCACAGTTCCCATACTATTTTACAGATATAATTCCAATCTAAATTAATTTGTATATGATACCAGCATTAAGAGACAAGACTCTGATCTACATCATATCCTACTGGAGAATGCAGTTTGCTTTATAAAACTACCAAATGTGGATCAGAATTGTTCACTGCAGACCGAATACAGGATATGGAGGCCGTTCTAAATTTTTATTCCTATACAGACAGGCAAGAATGATGCATCTTTTCCACCAGTTAACAGCCAGCAGATTTGAGCCAACACATTCTATCAGCAAAATACAGTGTTAGATCCAGAGCACTGCCCCTTCCATCCCTGTCTAAGAGCAGTGGAACAAAGGCAGTGCAGGCCTGTGTCCCAGTGCATCCATTCAACAAGAATTTAACCTCTGAGGGAGAGGAGGCCAACATCCCAAGACTAATTGTGTCACTGGCACATACAAGCACCAAACCAAAAGCTGCAGTCCCACTGCACTTTCTCCGAGCTGCTTGTGGAGTTTAGTGAAATTCTGAAATGCATAAGATCTATAATTTTCTCATTTTTACCCCTGAAGGAGAACAAGGGAATTCTACAGAGCTCTCCTTATAAATAATCCCCTGGCATTTTACATGTGTTCATTTCAAAGAAGTGGCTCCTCTATAATTTAGAAATCTAGATGAGTAAATGCTTAATTTGGTATCGAGGATTCCTAAATAGTAATATTTAATTTAGTCCAATGGGAATATTTTCATAAACTTCAAATGAAACAGAAAAGGAGCTGCAACAGTTAGGGGAAAGGGAGGTCACAGAATAAATAGAGCTGTTGTTCTGAAATAGATAGAAAAGGACAAGTATATTAATATATTTTTCTTTTGCATTTACTATTTTTAGTTTATTTCCACTTATAAATCAGGTTATGTTGTAATTCTATCTTTAGATGAATCAATATTTACTAAAATAAATCTCTGCATATTCTTCTACTACCCCATCACTTTTCCCTATAAACTGTATATTTATATAACTAAATCTTTATGAATTAAAGTAAGCAAGTTACTGAATTACTATTTCTTGGTAAGCACTACTAAATTGATACACATATACTGATACTGGGGGAGGTTCCTCTTACTTTTGTGTCTTCTGCATTTACCTAGCTCAGTGTTATTCATTCCAATCTAATAAATAAAATCTTGGAAAATGAGGCACAGGGTTAATTTGTATTTAATACAGCGAAAAATCTGTGTAGGGCCCCTTAAGGGACCTGATTACACAGCTGGAGACAAAGTCCTTTCCAAAGATGACAACAGGAAAGCTCTGCCCAGAAATGGTGTCTGATGTGGTGGAACCGGTGCGTCTGAAGACAGAGGCAGAAATAAACCCAGGTGTTTTCCTGCTGCAAGACAAAACTGTGTCCTCTACAGCCCTGAAATTAGCCACTGGCTGACAGGAATCTGCTCAGCGTTTGGAAAGATGGGTAGGACAGGTACTTGACTAATCACTGGAATTACCACAGCCCTCTCTTCCCAGAACAATGCTGTGTTGGCTCTTTACCACTGCAGCAAAGCAGAGGCAGCCCCGCCAGCCGTTCCTCGTGTGAAGGGTGGTGTCGGAATGTGAGCGGAACAGAGGATTTGAGGAAACCTGGATCCCTGCTGCGGGCAACAGCTGGCCAGGACTGCACAGCCAGGAATTCAGAGCTGGGAAAAGGTGGGGCTAAGGTATCTCACTTGCCCGCCCACCGGTAATTCCCTTTGGTTACATTACTCAGACATTCCTTTACAGAGGATAATGCAGCCGTTTCCCCCAGCAGGAGAATTTGAACCAAAAGCAGGCACTGTTGGGGTGCCCTATGTGCTGGAAGAGAGCTAGGCCCTGAGGGCTGGAGAGAGAGCCTCTTTCTTGGACCCAGAGGTGACCCTGGGAGTGCATCCAGGTCACCGGGGATGGGCTGAGAGAGGATTGTGGGTTTCTGGACAGTGTTGGACGTATGAGATGTGATAATTGTAGTTTGTGACCTTATAGGGTATTGTTTACCTGTTACCATAATAGGCAATGTCTGTGCACTACCCCAGGTGATTGGGGGACACTGAGGTGAACATCTTTCCTGTTTCTATGATGTGATATCCTGTTGGGTGCTGGTATTTAGGGAATTCTGAGTGCGCAATAAACGCTTTGCACTTTCTATCTTGTGTGTGAAGTCCATGCCCTTGCGTGATTACTGCAAGGCAGCACGCAGATGATTGCTGTTCTTGTGATCTCTGGTGTCACACCTAAATCCCTGGAGGCAAATATTTTCATTTCTGCAGTCTAAATAAATTTTAAAAGAAACTTGTGATAGAATTTATTTTCAAGCAAGAATTTTGAACAAAAAATAGATTTTCTAACAGAAGTTCCTTTGCTGTTTTACCTTTTTTTAAAAAAATTAATTTAGTATGTTCTGTTGGTGTTGTGTTTCTGTCTTGCTGTTTTGGCCTCTTGATATAGGTGCTAAAATCAGATGCCTAATATTGGATAGCATATAATTATATCTGCACTATTATTTATTAATTCAAGTGTGGTAGATATTAAGAGTTGTAGCTCTATCACACTGGAGGCTTCATAAACATATTTTCTCATGACTTTCAGCATATGTAAAAAAGCCCAAAACACACCAAACAGGATTCTTGAGTTATAAAAATATGCTTAACTTTATGCACATGAATATACAGGGACATATTTTGTTCTGGAGTTGACTGTACTAGAAAATTGCCATTTCAAATTTGCTTCCTAGCTAGGTTTTGCAACAGAAAAATCCTGTGGGGTTTATTCTCTTCTTTAAGGATATCTTAAGTCAGAAATTATTCTACATCCGTGTTACTAAGAGGCCTCCTGGGAGTTTTTCCTTTCTAAATTTGGCATAACTGGTTGCCAGCAAACGCCATTCAGAGATCAAAGAGAGACACTCAGCCAGCACTGCATCAGCAGATATTTACTCCTGGCACCATCTCCAGCACTGAAAGCTGGCACACAGCAAACAAATCACTGCTCTTACATGATGCTGCTAATTTTTTTCTCCCTCTTGAATGGAACCTGCACAAGAGAACAGTAGCTAAATGCAGTTTGGAATTTTTACACAGTTTAGGGAATGCTGTGTTTTTACTGGGGATGTGCAATGCCAATGTGCAATGATGAAAATCACTGTATTTTTTATCAGTAATTCCTATATATATATATTTATAATATATATATATTTACAGGGATGAACATCAGTTAAATAAAGCAAGGCAGAGTGGAATGGAGGAAGCAAACACTGAAGTATGAGCTTTTATACTTGTTGGAACATAAATTTCTATCAGATGAGCCTGCATTTATCAGTACTTTCCCTAAGGTTTCTATAACTCTCCTTACTGACACAGAATTTTATTTAGCAGAATTTTCTCAGCAAATATTCTTCTAGTCATAAAGCAAAACACATTTCTAAAACTTTGCAACCATTTTGTTGCATTGAAAGAAAGTGCTAAAGAGTCACATATGTTAAAAGCGACTAAATATTTACATAACAACAACTGGGTTTATACTTAATTTCAGTTTACTGAGGCTATCCTGGTTCTTCATGGTTCTGAACCTTAGGCAGCATTAACACCGGTAGCAAAGAACCAAAGCATTTTACCTAAAAATAATTTATTCTAAAAATGTAGTTTGTTCTGCTGAATTGCTTGTTCAGGTGTGGTAGCAAATGATTTTCATTTAACAGCTCTTGATGTTAAAGGGAACACTGAAAGCTCCCTAAAACATTCATTTGTTAGTGGCAAGTCTTGGTTCTATCAATGCACCAATGTTTCCTTGAGCTAGAGGAGGACAGTTAATCCCTCCTGAAGAATTTTGGTGGTTTTGTTTTTCTTTTTTTCTTGTTTTAATCTGTAGATGTGGTAACTTATTTACTATTGCAACTATTTAAAAGATTCTTTTAATCTTTTCAAAGCCCACTTCTCTTTCCAGCAGTGAGTGACGGTTAACCGAGCAGTCAAAAGGAAATCAATTAAGACAATGTAAGATCAGCAGTGAAAAACCCAGTGCTTGTACACAGTTAGAGCAACCCATCAGCACAGATTAAGTAAGGAGAAACACTGTGAGCAAACACTGGATTTTGCTTGTGTGTTTCTTGCAAAAATTCATACCTGCAACCCACTTGATTCACTCAGGAACATCTGCCCTTCGCTGAGTCAAATATGATCCTAAATCATCAAAGTATTATGGAAATACTTTTCTTTTTTCCTGACAGGATTTACATTAAAGTTACTGTAAAATAGAGATAAATCCAGTCATATGCAATGAAAAATTAAATTTGATAATGCCACTCATCTACTGCTCATTTTATGTCATGAATGTCAAGGATGTAAACTGATATTAAAAATGCAGGTTAAATAGAAAATATATTTATCAGAAATAGCCTGCATAGCAAAGTTTAGCGAGTTCTACCTTCTCTGTGAGAGTAAGGAAGGAAAAACTGCTGGAGGTAGAGCTGTTAGGGGGAATTTTGTCATACCCTGTACTACAGCCTTGGATATGCTCAGTTTGTCTAAAATCCAAGAATATCAGGGACTAAGAATGCATGGATGGAACAGCACCAGATCCCTGTTAAATTACGCCAGAATGGAACAGAATGCATGGGATTTACATTTGGGATTGTACTGACACAGCTTTCATCCTGTTTCAGAAAGGGGAGGACAAGCACGTGTCTGTCTAGAAAAAACACATTATTATAGCAGCAATATATATCTATATAGTCACAGCTACTGTCTGGACTTCTTTCAACACAGAACTAAGACCTGGGCTGCTTGATATTCTTAGGTGCAAATAAATAGGCACCCAAAGGCAAACATGACATTCCAAAATAAGCCCAGCAACACAGCAAAACATCTGAATCCAAAATATGTGACATCACAAAATTCCACACAGAACAATTCTTACAGGAAAAGAAAGCTGATCCAAGAGAAAGTTGTTGCTTCGCTGATGTGCTCAGCATACACAGTGGCAGTACAGCTCATATTGCCAAGCCACTGTACATTTGTTACAAGCAAAATTCTTCAATATCAATATTTAAAAACAGATCTGTTGCTGAAGCTCAGGAACAACTGCACAGAATGGGTAGCAAGATTGCCCCATGTTTTACTGAGAGTAATATAATTAAAATAATCACCTGCATCTGAACAGCCTCTTTGGAAAGGTTTTCTTTCTGTTCCCGCAACCAGAGTCCCACTTTATTTACCCAGGTTTTCCCACATTTCAGTGGGACAGCCTTTAATTCATGCTGCATGCTCGTATTCCTTATTTGTGAAAATACCTGAGACTGGAAACCCCGAACATTTCCTATCACACATAGTGTGAAGCAAATACAGAAAGAGATCTCATTCCCATTTACACACTCTACCAATGTACCACACCTCTGTAAAAACCACTGCTCTTTAAACTCCCGTGTTTATTTGAGCAGGGGTAGAATTAGTGAACTTCTTGGAATAAGGTGTTTTGCAACCTTCCTAATTGTTTCTGGAAACAAAGCAGGTCCCTTTGCTGGGCTGGGTAAAGGTTTGGCCCTGTTTCACTCACTTGGAGGCCTTGGCTACGAGCCCGTAGGGTGACAGCCTCAGTAGATGCATCTTGATGTGCTCACAGCATGCAGCGTGCCAGAATTAGGAACTCAGCTGACCTTATTGATTAAAGCTGGGAACATGGGTGGGTGTCATTGATTTTAACACACCCAGTCTCTTATCTAAGGTCTCTATAAGCTGTCAAAAGGCTACAGCCACTGAGTCACCAGAGATTAACCTATCCATTAGAAGTATGAGTCTACTGTAGATGTTCAAAAAGCAAGCTGAGTTCAAGAGTTTTACACAAACTTTGCTTTAAATATATCATATCCTGTGATTCTAAGAGCATCGTGTAAGCTATCATTCCCTTGGAGAGTTATTCCCATGAGTGAATTTCTGAGTATACGTTATTGAAAAGTCTTTTGTGAAAAGATTTTTTCCTAGAAAGACGGGGTACCATTTTCAGCGACACTTGGACCAGAGGTGTCCAGAGAGGTCAGCTGGATGCAGAGTTCTGCTCAGCAGAGCTCATTTGCTTAAGCCAAGCAAAGTGTCTTTAACCAATCCAGAAAAACTATCTCTAGGTTGCACTACACGGATGTGAACAAACAGAGCTACAAGTATCTTGTAAAATATTTGAGCAGATGAAACACCTTGCACTAAGCAACAATTACGTCTGGTTTGCTTTCAAATTTGAGTTAAATTTTCTGTAATGGATAATGAGATGTTGTATACTCTAGCAGGAACTTCTCTTTATCATTTGGGAATTTCAGTCCACTATCAACCAAAAAGATTCAAAAATAATTAATCTGTTTCTATTATTTGTTGCCCAGTTTAAATCCTGTCTTGGTCTTTACTCAGTCACAGAATATTTCCTAGACTATCCTGAAACCCATCTTCTAATATACAAACTTCTAATATTTTAATATTTTAATATAGTCAACTGAATTTTGAAAATCTTTATCTGTTCTTATTCTGCTTTGGTTTCAGGTTAAAGAACTCAATCATATTCATTATAGCTGAATTTGGTAAGGTATTTCTTTTTGAAATATTTCATGTTCCTCCACATAATAAAGGTATCTCAAAAATCTCAGGTGATCATATATTTGCCACAGCATCCTAATAGCAGTTCCATAAACAAAACTGTCACACATTTCACAGCGTTGGCCAGTGATGCTTAATTTACTCCAGGCTGGCAGTCAGTTTACTGACTTAGATTGTGACTTTAGGCCGATATTACGCCGACAATAATTGCTCTGCAAGGTTTGTTCAGCCTTGCTTGGGTAAAAGACAAGCCTGGTCTGAGGAAATTTAAAGCAGGTCAGAAGGAAAGCTGCGTCCCTGGCTGAGTGCACAAAATGTGCTGCAGCAGAACATGGGACAAGCAGTGATCTGTCACTTTGGTACTTAAAGCACCAACATCTCTAAAATAAGCGAAATGGCAAAGATTGAGCAGCATAACATAAATCCATGCCACACATCTCACCCTTAACAATAGCAGTTAGTGCTTCACACCACTACAGAGACTAAAATGGTCAGTCACATTCATTCTGAGGTCGGGAGGATTTCAACCATTCAGTATTTTCCTGCATTGAGATCTAAACTTTATTCTACCTTGCAAAGACAGGAAAAGTTTGTTCATGTTCATCAAGAAAAGGGGATACTGGATATGTGGATATGACTGAAAAGGTTATTCCGAACAAAAGCTCATCTAAAAATCAAATAGTGAATCCTATTTTCATCCCTGCCATGGTTAATAATTGCTACTAGAATATGAACTGACCTTGGAATACTGCAGCTGCTGACAGAGATACCCCCTGAAAAATAAAACAGCATTTAGAAGTGTTTGTAGTTATATCAAAATTGACCCATATACTGCAAACTAAGAATAGCTCAGCTATTATGTAGACAAAGCATTTGAATAACAACTTCAGTACATTCTAGAATTACATCTGACTTTAAAGCACTTCCTTACCTGAAAATTATTCCCTGTGCGATCAAGGGGGAACTTCAGTACACTCCTAGAAAAAACTGAAACATTTCTATCACACAGTTGTACTTTATCTTGCAATTTCATTTTATAACCAATGAATTCAACCTTTTTCTTTGACAGTAAAGCATGATTTTTTAATTTGCAATAATTTTCTTATTCAATCTGATGAAGTGTAAAGCTGTGAAAAACAAATCCAGAGGAACATATTTTAAACTAATGGCAGAGGTACAACATTAAAATAATTTGCATTTAGAGATACCCACGGTACAATTCACACTTGTGCTTCGCAGTTTTGATAAATGGACACAAACTCTATAGAAACTTTATTTACTATATTAAAATACATTTTTTTATTGAAAAGAAGGACCATTTGGAAGAAGTCATAAGTTCTGTCTTTAATTTTAGTTCTTTATGTTAGTCATGTTTCTGCCAAGCTTCCCTGAAATTTTCAGCTATGCAAGCTTTTCTTTATCTCTTATCCTAAATTTATTAATTAATTGCACACTTGTTACACTACTTAATCAAACCTGCGTGACCAAGATATTCCTCTACCTAGACTTGTTGCAGGTAAAAATGACAAGAAAATATCAATTAATAAATAGGTTTCTGAGCAGCAGATGTCTGATGCCATTTCTTTGTTAACAAATTTATTACCTACTATGCCATGAAATCCCAGCAGTTACCAAAATTATACTGGAAAAATGTTATTTTTAGAACTCTGCTGAGTTGTGTTATCAAAAGCAGCTTTGTCTCAGCCAAACGTCACAAAAAGGCACTTGACCAAATGAGACAGTGAAGGTCTCTAAAAAAATCCTGCCTTCTGAGGCAGTGCCAGTGTTCTTACTGAGTGAAAAAAGGTATCTGATTTAAAAGCACTGAAACCAAGGCACTTGTAGTGGAAATTAATTTGGATCAATATATAAATAAAAAGTCGAACCTTTGATTCCACACAATTTCTAAGGAGATTTAGCATTAATAGATGTGAAACTGAGTTACTTATGCAGTGGCTTGAATATGAATTTTGAGGGCAAGAGATCTCTGCCCTCTCTTACTGCACAGCACTGCAGGAGCATGAACATGGGTTGTTTGTCCATAGGTGTAGTAAAAACATCACCAGATTTCTAATTTCTTATTTGCAATTGTCTGACATGCTCAAACTGTCAAAACAAATGTATAATCTATAGTGAAATTGTATTAAATAATACCAACACAAATAAAGCTGGCACTATAAAGTTAATTCATTTCAGATGTGGGTGATATTTGTATTCTCTGTTGCTTTCTGTACCATTTTCCTTCACTCACATTGCTTTTTGAAGAGTGTGTAGTTAACATACTCCTTGTTCTAAAATCACACAACTTTATGAATACTGCCAAATATTTTAGCAACTTTAATCCTACAACTTCCAGCCAGTAGTAGCCAGTTAGAGACTGTGTTATTTAATTTTCATATTGTTGTATTTGGCACTGTTTTAACAGAAAGCTCTTTGTTCTAACACAAGCAGCAGTTTTCTGCACGTTTTCATAACTATTATTTTACTCTTCTTCAGGTATCTGTAAAATATACATGGCTCAGGATCAAAAACTACCTTTTATAAAACCAAGAACTGTTATCTCCTCTTTTCCCCAACCTGACCTCCAGAAGGAAAATCTTTGTAAATTTTTACTATTTGCTGTTCAGTAAAAGAATTTGCTGAGACACAAATACTGTGTGCATTTTAAGGAAGCTAGATAGAAAACTACCCAATCTTCATCAGTGTGGGAATGTGGTAACTCATCCAGCTGAGGATCAGCTCCTTGCAGAAGAATTTGAAGTTTATTAAAGCTAATTAGAAAGTGGCAGACAAGCTGGTTAAGAGGAGATTGTAGAGACGTGTAAATAGGAAAGGATTTTCAACAGTGGAGTCTCTGAGCAACACCTGTACAGCATGTATAACAAATTAAATATTATTAACATTTCAGTAACAGGGCTGGCATGGGGGTGGCAGTGGGGAACCAATGCCTGAAAGCTGCAAGGAAACTTTTGTCAGACAACTCCATCTTACTGCCCAAAGGTAAAGCATTAAAAATTCAGCGGGAAGCTTCTTTATGTCACTGACTTATGAATGCCATGAACAAAAGGTGGCCAAAGCCAAAGCACAGGCAAGGTTTGCAGTGAAATGAGAAAGGCAACAAAGAGCAGCCACCACGTCGTTTGCCTCTTAGTGAAGCCTGGGTGTAAATCAGGGTGACTGCAGGGATTTCCAGGGAGCCATGCCCAGCCCCAGCTGATGTGACCTCCGTGCTGATCCTGCACTGAGCAGGATGCTGCACAAGGCTCCTCAGGGACAGTGGCATTCTGTGCCTTGCACTACACTGGGATTTAGCTGCTGACAGGGAAGAACACAAACAGTTTTTCTCATCTACTTTAAACTCCTACTGGATTCTACTCATATCTAAGACTTATGACTGTCAAAGGAGGAGAGAGAAGAGAGAAAAAAGGGGATTTTGTGTTTTGTCCTCCTTCCCGCTGGGGAACAGCAATAAAGCAGCAGAAGTATTGACTGCAGAGCTTAACCATCTCTGTATCACATCTGTAAAATGACAGTGTGGAAAAAATTTTGCTGAGTCCAGCTCAGCAGGCATTTAAAATTCCTTTCCATATTCACAAATTTTATACATATTAACTGTGATCAAACAGTATTTTGCTATGTTTGTTTAATAATAGATAGGTCTGGTTTTAATTTCCTGGGGCAAGAACGGGGGAATGTTTGTGCCATCATAATTTATCGCTCCAATTTGCATGTAAGCATCAATATTCCTGTGGCACTTGATCATTTTTTAAAGCAAACGATACCGGAAACATTCTTTCCTCCTCTACTCTTAGGATTTCCTCCCAAGAGGCAGAAGGTAATGTGGTAGTCATAAAATGCTTTCATTGGCCTAATTGCAATTTATTCAGCATTTACATTATTTAAAAGTATTTTCTCTCAGCTATACCAGTTTAAAGGTGGTTCAAAACTATTGAATTGTCCATCAATATTACTAAACAAGTCATTAGACGAAAGCTAATTTGATCAGCTTTTGCTTTATTCTTAACTTCTAATTACCATCACATCAATGTCTATAAAGCTGGAAATGAAAAACAATAAACACTAAATGCATATTTTTCCAGCTCTTGCCTAAAAGCCAACTGTAGCTAAGGGTATTCAATGGTTAATGCTAAGTCAAAACGTGTCATAAAGTCTGGTGTCATTAAATGCCATGCATTACACTTTCTATGACATTAAGCATTGAAGATGACTGTATTGGTATTTCTGATGCAACCCCCCATCCCCCCCAGTACTGCTTTGGATAAATGTCCATTTACATCTGGGCATAATTTATAGACACAAATAGATATGATACATAAAGGAGAGAGTTATTTTTATTTTTAAAGTTGTTTCGTTTTTGGGGTTTTTTTGGGGGGGGGTATGTTGCCTGCAAAATAACCTTGAGAATGTAGAAATTGTAAATGACTATAGGAGAAGTTCATCCTGTTCATCCTTTACCTGTGTCATTGCTGCTTGGCTACAGGTAGAAATGCCTGTTATCTGCTTAGTTTCCGCAACCACAGAGGCTCAGAGCTCTGAATACGCAAAATTCAGTTCTCCAATATAGGTTTGATAATAAAATAAAAATAATCATCACGAACCCCTTAGCTGTGGCACAATAGCACAGGTCAGGTTAAGGTTACCTCCTCGCCAGATGCACATTTATAACCTTATCCTTGCAGCACCTCTAATACAGTCTAGGAGAAAAGAAGAATATTTTTTCCAGTTACATAAATCAATGTGGATCTTTAAGTCTTTTTCAAGTACGAATAGATCAATTTAAAAAGCACAGATTGACAGCATCACTCTTAAATCAGTTCTTCAGAAACACTACTAAATCTTAAAAGCCAATGGCCAGTGTAATAATGTATTAATGCATTAAGAGCTAAGTATTTAGAAGTTTTAAGTATCTTACATATGAAGGTCTACGAATAAACACACAGGCCTGGAAACTCTTCTTACACTAAATTTAGAGTGCTGTAATATTATTGATTTCTGAGACAGTCCTGATTCACAAGCATGCAAGTGAGAGGAGAGGCAAGCCCAGGAAAACATCATCCAGAAATACAGATTAGGAAAAATAGCCACAAGGCAGATTTTCTTTCCCTTCAGTGTCAGATAACATAATTTTGATGTACTGGGGGTTTTTTTTTTTGAAAAGAAGAATTAATCCAGTGGGATTTGTTGAGGAAAAATGCCATTTCAAAGTAGTAAACATCAGTGTCTCAGTGTAAAAAGAAATCTCTGTAGTTGTCATATGCAATAGAAAAGGTTGGCCTTTCAATACACTTTGTATTCCTGCCATGCAGATACACATTAATGTACCAGCTACAGTGCTCTAGTAAAAACATCTTTTCCAATTCCTAATCCAGCCTCCCAGAAATGAGTGTCTGACACTAAACCCCTTCAAACAGCTTAGGCTCTCAAGTGGGATTTGTGTTTTATATGTACTTGTCATTGTAATGGAAAACACATTGTCCTAATGCCAGGTTCTTAAAGCAAGGAGGGTCCTTTACAACAAATAGTTATTCCAGGATTTACACAGCAATGGCACAGAGGTTTCTCTTAAGGATGGATTTTAGCTAATCATGTAAAAGCATTCCATGCATCCTTTTTTAATGCAAAGTAAGGATGAGATTGAGGCCACCTTGGTTGGGGCACTGAGCAACCTGGTCTAGTGGAAGCTGTCCCTGCCCATGAAGGGAGGTTGGAATGAAATGATCTTTAAGGCCCTTTCCAAGTGAAACCATTCTATGAAAGTTCTCTGAAATGCAGTGTAGCTTTGGTTGATTATGGAAATAGACACAATTATGCAATAGGGCTGTGGGGTTATCTGTGGAATTACAGTCACAAACCATTCAAATCCATGAACTCTGTGGATGTGTGCAAGGCTGAAAACATAGTGGAATTTCAGCAGAAAGCTGGTCATAGCTTCCTTTACTCTGCTCGAACTTCAATTCCTAAGGTTTTCTGTCATAAGGCTGATAATCTCTGGTCACTGACTTAATGCAGTTTCACTGAACATGTAATTATTCCAAAATGTAAGAACTGGGCTTGAGGACTCACTGTCGGGTCACTCTGGCAATGAAGTCACCTGTAAAATGTATGTGATAGTTGATGGAGGCTCTTCAGTGAGGAAACCCTTTCTAGCCTTCTTCAAAAGCTGGAACATATGGGCATCTATATATACCGAAATCTTAAGGGGAAAACCCCATCTCCATGAACTCTGGGCAATTACCAAATAATCTCATGAAGGGGTGGAAGAGCACTGTGGGAGGCAAGGAAGTCTCTATTCAGAACGTTCATTGAGATGCAACTTCTATTCTAATCCTTAAAATCAATGGTAAGGTTTAAATGCTCCACACAGTCATTTTGTTTTTTGGGGGTTTTTTGAACCTGTTTGTACATTGGAAGCTAAAGTCATAAACATTAGTAAGAATTAAATAGCCCGAACTGATGTAATAATCCCTGCCCTTTAAAAGAAGTAATCCTTTTCTCTCTTAGCCCTCTCCCTCTCTTAGCACTTTTATTTTGTTCTCTGAGTTTGCTTTCTGCCATTCAAATGCTCTCATTTGGCTCAGCAAGGAGAGGAACCAGACAAAGGGAGGGAAGTGGAAGGAAGGAGTACTGGTCAAGAGTGAAGAAATACTTTAAGGGAGCTGGGACTTTCTTCAGGGACTATCCCACCCTGTCCTGTTATAAACAGCTGTCCCTCAACAACAGAGGGATTCCCTTGAGCTGACAAACCAGATATATCAGTTCGGTGGAAACACTCTACTGAAGTGACTACGTGGCCTCTAACACTCCAAATCCCTTATTTAGAGGTACCTGAGCTGTGCTGACTGGGATGGCACTGTCGGACAGACCCTGTTCTGTGTGTTTGCTCATTCTGCTGCAGGCACCTTGTACAGAACAGAAGGATTCTCAGCTTCAGCAAGACTCTGTGAGAGGTTTTAGTACACATTTATCTGATGGTGGAAGTCTGACAGAGCATAGAACAAGCAATTGGACTAAAATACAGCTCTCAGAACAGGTTGCTGTACAGACAATCTTGATCTCTGAATCAAACCTAGACATTCTCCCTGTGTGTAATGGCAATGTGTGCACTCAGTATAAAAGCTTAAAATATTTGCCACACATAAATGTTATCTCGAGATGTGTCAGGATGCTTGACCAGATCCAATCAGAAACCAAGAGAAGACCACAAGGATCCAACCATCAGAACTAGCACAGACTTCTTTGGTTTTAAAATACATTATTAATAAACCTTTAGCAGTTTCACTGGAGCAAGACCACCAGCCACAAGTTAATGTTTCATGTAAAATTAAATGGCATCTTTCTATTCGAGAGGAAACTCAGTCTGTTTTATTGCAACCACTGTAATGGACACAGTCCATAACAGCAGAGAATTCTTCACTGATCAGTGCAAGTCCAAGAGGATTTCATGTCTGTCGCTGTTTTCCCCACGGACGAGTAGAGAAACGACACGAAGTCCAGGCTCAGGGATAAATGGAAGCACTTTAATGATTTCTCAGAAGGCTTTTATATGTTAGTTCACCAAGTGTATTAAATGGCATAAGGTACTTGGTTTTTGCCATCCACCCCTTAAAGGGATTGGTCAAGTTCTAAGACACTGAATGTTTTTCTAGTTAGAACCATAACAATTCTGCAAAACAACCTGCAGCTGCAAGAAGTTTACAAAACGGTAACATCGTTTTGAGTTACTTGCATGGGAAAGACAGAACTCTCACAAAAATGCTGCAGAGAGCTGAAGAAATTCTCTGCTGGAGCTTTTTCAGCATCCATACATGTCCTCTTTGCAGAGGTAAAAAAGGGGCAAAGACACCACTGCTCTGTCCAAAGTGCCGAGCCACAATCCCCGGCAGCAGGGCTCTGATGGCAGTGCGGGTGCGCCGGGGCCATCGCTGCTGTGCACTGGGATATGCTGAGAAAGAATCGGGGTCGGAGCACGGGGCCAAAGCTGAGTGCAAAGCAGGGAAGGCAAAGAGCCCCCGGTGTCTGTTAACAAATGCACCACAGACCCACGGCTGCAGTGCACTGGCTGGCTTCTAACGCGCAGCCTGAAGCCAAATCGATCCCAACAGTTTGTGCTGGACAGAGACCAATTACTAATCTTCTTTCTCCTCTTTCCTGCTGCTTAACAAGGCTACAAATAATGGTTTAAAATTACTCTCTGAGACCTACCCACATGACTTTCAGAGCAGAAACCAAAGTAACTTAAATGATCAAAAATCGTTTATGTTTCAAGGTGAAATGTCTTTGAAATTCACAGAAAAGAAAAAACCTGGGTAAAATTAATCCAGAAATACCAATGTTTTGTGGTCACTGCAAGGGTTCTATCTGGATTTGTAATCGTGTAAAAGAATCAATTAGGAGTCAAATTTAAAACATTCAAGAACAGGAAAGGGAACTTCTCAGTGTGTATTCAGGTGTTGCAGAACACTTAGCCATCATTCTGGCATTGCCAAACAACTATAAATCTATTTAACTAACCAATTAAGTGGATTTTGTATCTGCTCTGCATTGCTAGAGAATCAAAACAGCTGGAGCACAATGACAATTCTGCTTGTGTGAAGATTGAGGCTGATTAGGTCTTTAATAGGCAGCTCTTCCTGACACTGTTATGTGAAAAACATCCCCCAACACCCAGAAATCTACATAAAATTAACAGTGCAAACATAATAAATGTATTATAAGAGAAGCATGGAGTTTACTCTTAAGGCCTACTTCTCACTCTGAAGTGTATTTGAATGCTGGTACTGTCATAGATCTGCTCTGCACTTATGGCACACAACACTTGGTAATGCAACCAACTTTAGTAAAATATTTAAATATTTTCTCCGCTCCAGGAGAAGGGGTCACTCATGAACCTCCTATGTACAGTGTTGAAGGGAAATTTAAGCCTGGATATGCACAACACTTACAAACTTTCCAGCCTTGTCCAGTATCAGATTGAAAGGAAGGGAAATTTCCTCTGGTTATATCAAATACATAATACAAAAAAGCCAATTCTTGCTCTCAGTTCTTGATTAACTTAAGAAATACAAGAAATGTTGTTGAGTTCTTAAATCAAAATTATCTTTCTATGCACTCCCGTTCTATGTCACTATTTTAACTTCACTCACACATAAAATACCTTTACTACTACCTGCTGATCAGAATCTGTGAGACAAAAAGTTGTGCTAAAAGAGAGTTTTGGCTTTGATAATACATACAGAAAATCTTACAAATATTTTGTGTGTATCTTGTCTCTTTGAAAAACTGTTTTTTCCCTCTTAATGTAGGCTTTCATTACTTGCCGAGTGCTTTTGGTCAGCTGCTTATTGAAATCCATCTCTAATGCAATTTTAAGTATTGTGACACAGGGACAATATTTTTTCATCTGTGCTGTTTCATTAGACTGGGAAAAAGAATCAATAGTCCCTTATTACATGAAGACATAATGTGTTGGATTGAAACAGTGGCAGAGGTTAATCGATATGAAATGGGTTCAGCCAAGGATACCCAAGAACAGGGAAGAATGTGAAACACCAACGAGTGGCACAGCTCTCCACTACAGCTCTGCAGGAGTTTTATGTTCGCTGTTTGGCACCCAGAGAAGAACACGAGTTATGGATCTGGATTATTCTAAAATGTAGGTAACTGAGCCAGATTACTTATATGGAAGAAACCCAGGGATGTCTAATACAGAGCAGCTTCAGACTCACTGATTACTTATTATCATATGATCATGTATATAATTACACGTAATTTATTCCAGTATGCACAGTTACATGTGCATGCAAGCTGTTAATCAATTTTCTGTTAACTCACAGAAATGTCTGAAAGAAAAGTACAAAATACTTAGAATAATACCTTTCATTTCAAGCTGGTAATTGAAGCTACATCAGTAAATTTCTGTCAGGAAACTCAGACTGCATCTGGTACATCAAATGCTTCTGGAGGCCCTTTAGCTAATACAGAATTATGATGGATTCCATTCCAAATGTTAAACTTGTAGAGGTTGTGAAGAGCCATTTGTCTAGAGAGAATTAGGCACAAGGCAATTTGCATCATTCCAGAAGTTAATGAGGAACTCCAGAGGAACTCTTGCTCGCGTGCTGCAAACTGAAGGAATTCATACTAATGTACTCAGATCCACCTCCTCTCGCCAGCTCTGACACTGAAACTGCAGCGCTATGGGCTGGGAGGCTGCACTCTGCTGGCATTGGCTCATCTTTGTGTTTCAGTTCAAGAGCCTAAGAATTCACGCAGTTCCATACTGTAAACCCTGTGCAGACTTATGTAAAAAGAGATTAATACTGGTTTGCTTCTGCAATAAGCCACTGCACGGCTGCAGCTCAGTGAAATCAACAGCATTTACAATAAAAGCCGGTTTTAAAAGAGATTTCTAGAATGCATGCTGTAATTTCTTCCCTGCAATATTTTAGTATCACATTGAGTGATGACCATTTGGAATTTATGCTCATGTCTTACTTCATAATGCTGAAAGGTCAGGCTTGATCACAAGTTCTCTAGAAAAACTGCAGAGCAAAATACAAAGGGCAATACATCAAATTAAGCATTTGAGAGAAGTTGGACTCATAGAAGCAAACCCCTTCCTTTGTGAACCTGGAGACATTACAGCATAAAAAGGCAAGCACAGTTAAAAATCAGTAATTAATTTCTCCTTTATTTCCACAACAAACTATGGACAGATTTGAAAAACAGTAATAAATTTAAAGTGGCTAAGACAGGAAGATGAATCCTAACTTGATTACTTGGAAAGTGAATCAGAGATTCAACATAGCTGTTTTAGACTAAGAAATATCATATTTGATTGTAGTAAATACAATCTGGAAGCACAAGGTGAGGACAAATGTCTTTGGCATGCTTTTATTAAGCAGTAGCAGGTCACGTGGTAATTAGTTTTTAATAAAAGTATTCAACTTATGTTTTAAAGTCTAACCAGAAGTTAAGATAAAACATGTTTTATAGAAGAAAAACTTTTTTGTAAGAAGTAAGAGACAAATTGAAAGTATGAAAAGTGGCTAGAGAGGAGGAAGAGAAAGAAAACCAAAAATCTACGTGATTAAATGACAAGTGAGGTCCAAATTAGGCTACATC
Source organism: Lycocorax pyrrhopterus obiensis (assembly GCA_014706295.1). Classification (NCBI taxonomy): domain Eukaryota; kingdom Metazoa; phylum Chordata; class Aves; order Passeriformes; family Paradisaeidae; genus Lycocorax; species Lycocorax pyrrhopterus. Next base: position 23,338,158 of record JACSVZ010000013.1, read on the forward strand.
AGGTCTGAAAGATATGAAAATCTTGAAAATTAATGACCCATTACATGAACAATAACACCTGGAAAGTGAGTTCATAGGAGAACGGAGCGTGGGGTGTACAACACCACAAGGAAATCATCTTCTACCAGAGCACATATAGAAAGCCACAGGTGACATATTAAGGGATTTTTGAGCTATTCAGAAATCAGGCTTTTGAAACTTTCTCGTTAGAGAACAACAGCTGTTTTGATAGCCAGTAAAATAATCCAATTTATTCACCAGCTTCACTGAAATTAAAGACCTTACTCCACCATTACCCCGAACAACAAAATTAAAGGGAGAACATCCTAGACTGTATTACTGGTACTGTAATATCTGAACTACAACCAGGAATTTTACTAAAAGTGAGGACTCCCCACTCATTAATTTTCTGTCTTGTGCTGTTGAAATGTCACATTCTCCGGTTTCTGCCGCCTCCCTGTTCTAAAAGAGCAGGGCTCCTACAGTTCCACTGCAATCAGACTCTGCTACTCATACATGCTTTTCATTAAATTACTAGAAAAAACAAAAATAAAAACAAGGCTGGCATGAAATTAAGTTACACGGTATGAAATGATTTACCGCAGCCCACCAAGCCCTGCATCAGGAGAGTCACAGTGGCTGAGACTGCAGAATTTATGCAGCTTGACTGCACTACATCTGGAGGTCGACAGCTGGTTATTATGTACACCTAATTTATCCACGCTGTAAATACCACAAGTAGAGAAGTCTATTCACCTAAGGCTTATGGTTCAGTTGGTTTAGTATTTTATGTTTCAAATAAAATGTAGAATAAATTATGAGCAAATCTTCCCCACACTTCCTCAACAGTGCATGATGCTCCATAGTGTAAATACACTAAATGGAGCATCTTTGATCTAATTACAAATCTGGCAATGAACCTGATACCTGATTGTTTTTGAAAACAATTGCAATAATAATTGTAAATTCCAGCAGCCCTTAGGTAAATGACAAAAGATATTGGAACAATTAGACTACAAAAGGACTACTTACAGCCTACAACCAGTAGGAAAAAAATCCCAGCAGACTGATTTCTTTCAAGGGGTACTGAAATTACTTAAGAAGAATACCAAGAAAGTATAATAATAATATTTTGCATACCCATGCTAATTCCCATTCAGGTATCACTCAGCCCATGCAAACTCTTAAACTTATTCTCTACAATGGCCTTATGAGGATATGTCTAAGCATAATCAAAAAAAAGTAAATTGACTACAGAGAAAAGCATTTGAGGAGGGAGAGTCTCTAGATAATAGTGCTCAGTTTCACTGAGAAATGGAAGGCAGATATTCCAAAGAAACCTTTTGTACCATTTTAATCACAAAAGCCCCATGCACATACAGAAATGCTGAGCAAGTTTCTCTTCATGTTACTTCCAGGATTACAAGTCAATTTTTCCCTTTCTCACAGTTCTCAGTGCACAAATCATAGAAAGGCCCGGGTTGGAAGGGACCTAAAGGATCACCTCATTCCAACAGGTCCCTCCCTCCACATGCAAGGACATCTTCCACCAGACCAGACTCAGAGCCCCATCCAGCCTGGCCCTGAACCCTGCCAGGGATGGGGCAGCCACAGCTTCCCTGGGCAACCTGTGCCAGGGCCTCACCACCCTCTGAGTTAAGAACTTCTTCCCAACACTTAATCTAAACTTCTGGGCTTTTAGTCTGAAACCATTCCCCCTTGTCCTGTCGCTGCCTGCCCATGTCAAAAGGCACTTTTCCCTTTAAGTACTGGAAGAAATGAAGTAACTGAGGTCTCCCTGGAGCCTTCTCTTCCTCAGGCTGAACAACCCCAGCCTGTCTCTGTACGAGAGGAGCTCCAGCCCTCTGAGCATCTTTGTGGCCTCCTCTGGACCTGCTCTAACAGACTCAGGTTTATTTATTTTTTTAAATCAAATGGTTTAGTACTTTTTGGGCTTATCAGGCTTGTGCAAGAAACAGAGTATAAAAATCTACTGGTATTATACATACTGAAAAAAACAGGTTGAGCTGTTATCACTGTCTCCTGTGGCCATCTGTCTTCACTCTAAAGGAATATGAACCAGAAATTTTACAGATCTTTCTAAAAATTAAAACTGACATCTCATCTTAAAATGAAATACTAATATTCTCAAATTCTTCAAACTTATTTTTAGCCAGCCAATAATTTTGAAAACTACTTTCTTCATAGGGAAGAATATATAACAGGTGGGAGGGTTTTAATATTTGGGAAGAAATATAGCAGTAAAAATGGCAAAACCCCCAAGGTTCTGGAACTACTTAGAGAATTCATTCTAAATTCAACCACCAACAAAAGCAGGTCATTACTTTGCCAACTTGAACTCCCTGAGATTGCTAAATCAAGCCATCATTTCTTATTCTGTCAAAGAGGTGTGCAAAGAAATACAATAAGGGCCAGAGTAAAATTCCACTACCTGCCGTCGCTCTATTATGCCATTACATTTCTTGTGAATATATTTCATCTTATCCGAGTGTTAACCCTTGCTCTCAGCTTGTTGCTCTTTCTCAGACATCACTTATTCAGATTGCATGTATTTATCTCCTCAATGTTACCTCATAAATCATTCTCTGAGATAAAAATTCTTGGTTTTCTTCATTCTTATTCTCTCTTCATTCTCTCTCGTTTGGCTCATCGCTTTTCAAACAATTTATTTGTATTGGTTGTTGTTGAATGCAAGATCTTAAAAATACATTAAAAAAGCTGATTTTGGTGGGTTGAAGAGGAACAAAACTATTCAACAATAGTTGGGGTTTTTTTTTTTTTGAATAATGACTGAAGCCTGTAGCAGTTTCCTGAGAAGTTCCAAGCAATCTCTCCCATTATTGTAAATATTATCTCCCCATTATTGTACATAGCTGTTCCTCTGAATTGTATTTGCACACTGTGACACTATGTTTATACAGCACACAAAGGATGGAAAGATGCCTATAAAGCACATATGGGGGGATACTGGGCATTGAATGGGGTCTTCTTTAGCTCAGGCTGTAAAATCCTAAATGAAAAAATCCAGGTTATCCTCTAGAAATGGAATCTCTCCATTTCCTTATAAATAATCTGATTCTCTACTCACAGAATTAAAAAGTTATTAATAAAAAAAGCTATAGATGAGATTTGAAGCCCTTGATGGGTCAGCACAGTTCAACCAGGACTAAGCACAGACCCTGAGTGCTCTTGCCACAGGCTTCTGTCACAGCACTGTAAGAAATAACTTAGAATGTATAATACAGAATTATATGCAGTGTACACGTTAGATATATATTATATATATACACTATATATAGCTATAACATGCTCTATGTAGTTATATGCAGCATATTTATAACATAATTGCAATCTATTACGGATCTAACATATAACACATAGTATATAACAAATTATATCTCCCATAATATATAACATAGGTTACAGCAGTACATTTGTTACACATTTAACTTGTGTGTTTTTGTGTGCACCACAAATCTCAAGCAGAGCTCCTGCTGTTATAAAATGTTATGACTTTAACACGTTCAACATCAAAACTACTGTTCAATTAATGTGTTAAGACTGTTTTGAACCTGCTAAACTTGATGCAATTTTCTATTCTTATTTTCCACAAATGATTTTCACTCTCTAAGCTTGGCCTTAAAATTCTCCTTAAGCTGCTGGATGAATTTTGCTGGCCTGTCACCCCTCTAGCATTTTTTGCTAAATTGTGGTACACATTAACTCCAATATAATGTCAAATATATTACTCTGAAACAGCTTTTCGACATCTAGAATCATCAATCTGGTTAACCAGGTTAACCTTTTATCTCTTTCTTCCGATTCTCCTTTAAGCACTTTCTTGTCTTAAAAATGCTTGAGGAATGACATTTCCTGGATGCCATTCTTACACAGAGAAGTTAAATGTAGGTCCATTTTGATCTCTAGTACATCTTGAATCAGATCTAAATTGAGTGCTACGTCTACTTTTGAAGATTTCCTGACTGATTTCTCCAAAAACGACTGGCTCAAATTTTAGATATGTCAGAAGCAAGCATTCTGTCCTGGTATGACATTTATCCAAGATTTATGAAGTTAGCTGAAGCTTCCCACTATTACTGTGCTTTGTAGCCTTCTTAATCTTTCGTGTTTCATGTTCTTTCTCCCTTAGCACCATAGCATGGAGAGAGTACAGACCTGATGTGATTCTCTCTGGAACTGGATATGACATTTAAATCCACGGAGACTCTGTGGTACTGCTGAAAGAGTCACCTTAACGCTCTGATCTATGTTTTGATAGATCATGCCTGTCATGAACTGTAAAATCCACCATAAAGGTACGATGAAACATCTGTTTTGGAACTATTTGACCAAGCATTCCTATCAAGATGATGATTTTATCATTGTGCTCATTTCAATGCACCCAGTCAAATTCAGTCGTTCAAGAACAGCCTGTAGGAATGCAGAAGTGCACATGCGCTGAAGTCTATTCACATGTACCTTTCACAACTGAAAATTTGTAAAAATGTTCTTTCCTATTCCTTCCTCCCTTGTTTGCTTAGTTAGTATCTGTGTGCTCTACCTGTCTCCTGGAATAAGTAGGATTTAAAACCTAATCCTGAAATTAAAGGCCCTCCTGTACCATATGCTATTTGTATCAAGTGCCTGCATCCAGAAAATGCTTTAAAAATAATGCAACTAAGCATATATTATTTTAGAGACACTCACGACCATTTAAGAGAAGAAATAAACCTGTTCTGGTCCCTAATTTATCTTTTCTCTTCCCTCTTCCTTCAGTTAGTTATGCAGGTTTTGCCTCCTCTCACCATGTACTAGCTTATACAGCCAGCTACTGTAATGCAATGATTTATTTTTCCTTGAAAAGAGAAATTATAATCTACAGATGTGTCTTTCACATTTAAATTTTACAGCAACAATGGAAACCTTTCTTGAAAATGTGAAGTCAATAGATGAAACAAAGTCTGTGTTTGTACAGAGTTCTCTTTCACGTGACATGAACGAGAAGCAGTAAACATCTGAGTATTGGAAATTCTGAAGAAAATTCAGTTGGGCCACAAATTGCAGACTGATGGTAAAGCTGACAAGTAAAAGGCACAGAATTTGTCACAGTGGAAAGCCAGAAATAGAGTATGTCAATAGTTTTTCCAAATCACTGATACTAATGACATTAGGATCAGAAAACTAATGGCCATATTGATTGATGAGAAGTTTTGTTTGTTTTAGGTGCATTTATAGACTAAGAACAACCTATTTTTCTACTTATTTCTACTAATCACAAACACTTGAGATGGTTATTTAAACACCTTTATGACTGCCCTGCAGGCCCTCGGCGCTGTTTACTTGACATAATGTGTTTTTCTGACTTTCCCATTATGTTTGTAAAAACAGCAACAAAAAGAAAAAAATACATAAATTCCAAATAGCAGCTGCCTGTAGTTTGTTTTCCATTACCCTAATTGATTTCTAATGCCTGTAAGATGCATTTCACTGTGGAGCTCTATATTGTATAAGCACTCAGCAGGCTCATTCCATGCTGCTGCTCCTTTCTGGTTATAAAAGCTTGAGCTTGGTCTCGGGAACTTTGTATCCTTCAGCAACAGAGAGTTTACAATTCCAGCTCCCACAGAATCGATCAAAGTGATTAAAGACTCAAAGCGCTGAGACGAGTGTGATTTGCACCTTAGAGGGCAGCGACTCGCCCCCACTCAGCTCTGAGGGCTCTCAGAGCAGAAGGGCACAGAGCTCTCAGCACTCGTGCCAACAGCAGCGTTTGTACTGCGACTGATGCCATGATGATTTTTGGCTTTTCTGTTACACCCCTGTTATGCCTTTTTACAACTCCTGTATTCTTTAGTGCTTTTTGCCTGCATTCTTGGACTTGTTTGTCAAGCTAGGAGATGAAACATTTTAGAAGTTTCATAGTTAGGGATCAGACCCCAAGGTCCTCTCCAGAACACATTTTGTAAACTGAGATAGAACCATCCAGGGCAAGGTTCCTTGGGGAGGGGGGCTCACTCGAGCCTCTCATTGGGGAATCTTTGATAGAAATGCTAATTAGTAACACCTGTAATGTTAGACCCGATGAATTGTGGGTGTGCATTGCTGTGTGCATTGGGGTGCATTCGACCTGGACGTGGTGCACCTAAGGATCCTTAAAATAAACACAGAGGTAAAATCCCTTTTTCCCTTCTAACCGTGTTTGACTCTTGATTTGAAGACCAGGTAAAGGCATCACAACCTGCAAATAATCCTCACCCAAGGAAAACCACTCTGTGCCAACAGCAGACACAAGTGGCTCCTGAACACCAAATACTGAGCCCTGAATACTGAGCATCTTAATGGAATGCTACCCAAGTAATCTAATTCTACTAATAAGGAGTGTCACTTTATTCAAAGTTTCTGTTACAGGAATTTTGTCTTCATATTGTAACTTGTAATAAATGGCAAATGTCCCCAGTTCTAAAAGTGTCTGTCATTGCCAGAGCTTTTCTGAAGGCAGCTTGCAGGAATCCCCCAAGTGTACAGCACGGCAATTTCAATATATCTTTAAAAAAGTATTTTACCTCTGCCATTTAGCTATACAATTATCTCTGTTGGCACTCATTTTTCCTGTGAAATTCATCAAATGCACATTGTTACCTAAGAGGATTGAATTTTTTCTTGCTCTAGCAGCATGTTCAGAAAGAAAAAAGTTTTATGCAAACATTTTAATAAAAGATTAATAAATTGCGAGGTTTCTCTAGGCATGTACATTGGGACAACACTGAAATCATTGCATGAAATTCATCCAGCTTGCTCTAATCCTTTATAGAAAAAAGACTTGAAATATCTATTCAGGAATTTAGCAACTCTCTGGTTGATTCTGTAGAACTATGTTCTACCTTCTCAATAGACAGTGAAAAAGTAAAAATCTGTTTGCATTTAGCACAGTGAAATGCTTTTCTTCTTCCAGTATTATTCTGGATGGAATGTCAAGTAAATAAAAAAAGGGCAGCAATGCCATGTCAGAGTAAGTCATGAGCCCAGTATTCAGTATTGTTTCATAAGTCAGGCTTGAGGATGATTTGTACATAAAGCCAGAGTTTGCTCATAGATCCTGCAGACCCATAAATCATACAAATCCATTTACTAAACTTAATTTAAAGGAAAGTAATAAAAATAAAACAAAAAAAAAAATTAAAAAAATAAAATAGAAAATAAGCTACCCAAAAGTATCTTGAGTATCTTGAAGTGTTCACTTTCAATAATTTGATGTTGCTTTGACTGCCATCCGTACATCATTGTACACTTTTGGGTCTTTTAGTTCACTCCTTTAACCCTAAATTTATTTGGAATGACAAGTTAAACATATCAGCTTTTTAACACATCCACTTAATGAGTACAACATTTACCACATCTTTTTTTCTGTCCTATTCCATGATAAGATTTGGTAAGAATAGATTAAAACCTTAAATTAGTGAGACTGCAGTCATCACAGCTTCTTCAGATACAGTGAAAGAATAAAATGAGCAGAGGCAGATAAAACCATCTACTATTCTTTTTTCACTGCAATAGACTCTTTGGAGAAAATATTCTTTTCCTTTGCCCAAGGCTATATCCAGCCCTGCCTAAGGCAGTTTCTAAACTACGGATAACAATTTTTTATTCCTAACATTTAGGAATTCATAGGATTCCTCACCTAACACTTGAAATGAAACTGCATCCCTAGATTTCAAACATTTAGTAATTATACCTAGGGTCATTAAGCAACTCAACTATAACTTTTTGGTGATATTCCACACAGTGATCTCAATTCTGACTCTGAAAACTTACTACTTAAACTCTCATGCTCTGGAATTGAAAGACCCCAGATTATCCAGTCTGTGGGTCAGACAGACAAATCTACATATAAGGGAGAGAGAGAGAGAGAGAATCTTTTCTCTGTAAAAAAACTGGAACAAGAAAACTTCACTGCTTAATGATGGAAGTTGCCATTAACCAAGTTAACAAAAAGAATATCCCCTGATCTTAATTATAAAAATTCTAGCTGTGGTTGAACTGCAGGTCAAAAACAGAAAAGAAAAAAAAAAAGTGAAAATTCCAAGGTATATAACTATGCTGATGGGGAAGAACTAATAATCATAAAGGGCTAAAGTCAGGAGCCACAAAGTTATGAAGTCACCCATTTGATTTAGTTAAATCAAGACAGCAAAAACATTCTGCCATTTCTCTTGAATCACAGTAACTCCAAACTTTTGGAAAATAAAGACTGGATGCGTAACTGTACAACTACTCTCCTTCTGGAACAGTACATCCTAAAAGTCAGGACTATTTCCAGAACTGGAGACTTGAAGTAGAGCTTAACACTTCTTTTTGGCAACTGTGTGGTGTTTTAACAGTTGTCATCCCCATTATTTTTGGCTTCAGGGATCTTTTTAATTAGGCTCATTAGTAAATAAGGCAAACAGTCCATGAACTCCGGAATCACAAAGTGTTTATAATTGTATTACATAACTTTTATGATTGGATCTTCTCTTTCTAATGCAAATTTCTTTCCCATTTGGGAACTCTCTGGAGCAGCTAATGATTGCCTCAAACTTATTTATTCGTCGATATTCTCCACTAAATGCTTTTGGAAAATACTTACTGAGAAGTAAGAAAACACTGCATTTCGGGCCCAGTGTGGTAAAGATAAGGGAAAAAACAACGGAGCAGCCAGCCAAGAAACCCCAAAAGTAGTACAGTGAGTTCAGTCATAAGCTGATTCTGAATAACCCCCATACAGGAACCAGGTAACCCTGGGAAACAGTTCTGGCTGTGGTCATCTATTTTCTGACAGAAAGGGTATTTGTTCAGGAATTAGGACAACTAATTTCTTACAAAATCTTCATTTTCTTCGCCAGTTCTTTCTCTCACCTCCTATGACAGAACCTCCTTCTGTTGGTCAACACAAAATAGCAGAATCGTTAGGTCCCAGTTTGCCATTGATTGTTGATGTTCTGCTGTCTCTTGTTTATGTTAAAGAGAAGCAAAGCACATCGATACAACTCTCCGGTAGCTGGTGTGTTGTTAAAGGCTGAAGCACCACCACCACTGGCTATTCCATGGCCAGGAATACATTCCTGAGAGGAGCAGTTTCCACTGGAATTAACTGAACCACACAGATTTGGCGGAAATTCCCAACCTACTTCCCAAAAATGCTACATGCAGTTCCTTGATGCCACTTTTCAGAACAAGCTCTCAGGGAAGCAGCAGATAACTTAGTATTTTATCTCAGAAAGAAGCATAACCCAAACCCACCTTTGGATTTAAGTTTAGCTCCCCACTTGCCATTACAGTACAAGACTGGAGTGAGATTTGCAGGTTTCACTCACAGGGGGTTACTTTTAAAGGGTGTTTAGAAATAATATTGCAGAATCACAGAATGGTTAAGGTAAGAACAAACAGCAATGCCTTATGCAAACACAAGAAGAAGTTACTAATGTTTGAGAGAAGTGTATTTTTGTTTGAAGGCTTGAAGAAAAAAAATTCCAAGCACAATTTCTATTTTTTTTAAATCTGCATTTTTTTCTACATAGCATCCTGAAAACTGAGACAACTGAAAATGCATCTACTAAGAACAGTCAAAAAAATGTTATTCATGAGAGTCTCAATGCCTCCCCTTCTGACCTCACCAAGTTTCTTTCACGTTTTTCCCCCAATACCAATTCAAGAGTAGAAAGGAACTTGCTGTATAAAAATGCTTTGGCATTTAGATGGATATCTGCATATAAATTAATATGTTAATTACACTCACGAGCTGCATATAATGAGATTTGCAGAGAACACTTAATGCTAGCCTTGAGTAGTGGATGTGTCCGAACACATCAAGCTCTTTTTTAAACTTGTCATTTATATAAACTCACAAATCATTAAAAAGTGGAATTTAATTTTATGCTATTTTTTTTTAAAGAGAGTCTCTTGGAAATATTACAACCTAAGCAGTAGGAATTGCCAGGTCTGATAAAAGAGATTAAGAGCAAAACCAGACAAGAGGAGAATCACCAATACATTTTTATGATTAGGAGCATTCCTACTTTATCTGATCTTCTAGGTTGCTGCTACTTTGTTATGGTCAGATACACAATAGTAAGGTACAAAATACCTCCATACATTTGGGTCAAATTTCTCAAAAAAATGAAACAAAAATTCCTAAATTTTCAGAGGATCAATCTTCTGAATGTCTGAAAAGTTTTGTCCTTTTAAAATCATGGACAATAAAAGGCCAAAAACTCTGGAAAATCCTGTTTTCAGCATATATACTATACAGTTATACCCCTTCCACCAATCAATAGGCTATCAATGTAAAACAATCTATAAATGTAAGTGCCTGTAGAGCTATAACAATTCCGAGTTGCTGTGGGTATTTTTTATGTGTGTTATGTTTAACTGAAAATCACAAAACACAGCACTATGTTAGTTACTCATTTTTATCTCTGCAGTAGATGAATGTGCATAACACTTGCTCCTGTTAACAATGCGAGTTTATCCCGACAAATCCGGTATTGAAGTTATCTCAATATTGAACAGTTAAGTCCTCAATAGGAATCATTAACTATCTTTTCATAGTAATAGGGAAAGCTGAACTTTTGACCTCTGGGGAGAGGTGGGAAGGAGTTTTCTTACTGGGTGATCCAGAGATTTCAGACATTTGTTTGAATTGCTGGTATTTCAACTACAGCTTTGAACCAGATCTAAGGCAAGCATTAAAAAGAAACTTTTCTTCAAAAAGAGTTAAAAAAAAATGAAATAGAGGTTAGTGTCTCCTTGGACATGAAGTTTCTTTGTTGTCTGTAGGGAAAACATTAAGAGAATTTATAGATTAGGGAGAAAATATACTAACAGCAAGATAATATTTTTACAGTTTCACGGAGATTTTTTCAGTGAAAATGCTTTTACTGCTTTTTTTGTCCCACTTGCTTGGAGAAGGACAAGGTGTCAGCAGAGTGGGGCTTCAGCCATGAGATCAGTCCAATCTGCCCTGCAGTAGAAGCCTTCTCAGTTACACCAGTGAGCTTTGGCTCATGAAACAAACACCAAGAATGAAATAAATTAATAGGAAGTCTCCAAGCTTTCAGCACAGCCAAAATTCCACCCACTTGGTACCACATAATGCTGACTAACACTGACTGTATTTCCTTTTCTCCCCCTAGTGCCCTGACTTGCTCACCAAGAAGCTTCCATTCTTCTCCCCCACAAATGTCCTGAAAAAAATGTACTAGCAACATAATTCAAAAACCAGGGAAAACTAATTGTTCTCTTTCTCATTTTATTCTATGTACCCTGCAGTAATAGTGTACTTGCAATGTTCAAATAAATGATAGGACAAGCTCTCTGGTCTTGATAATTTTTTTAGGGATGGCATTTTTACATTTTAGCATGATATTCCATAACTCATTCTATTACCTACAGGCACACACAACGTACCATTTGCATGACTTCATGCTTCCATTTCACCCCCAGCTGCCAAGTGGATCTGTCTCTTTCTCCCTCACAGCTGCTGCTTTGTGATTTTACAAGTTCTCCCACTGTTTTTATCAAGGACACACTTACTTTTCTACTCACGCAGCTGCCCTGATCACAAAGATGGGATATAGTTATATTTGTCTTCGTAATTAATTCACTATTCAATATAAGCTGCAGATTATTAAGAATCCACGGTGTGTTCATGTGAATGTCACAGGTACTTCCACAGGAGTTCCACTATAATCCAGCACTTTTAAAATCCAATTGGCACCATGGCCTGATATAGCTAAGAACACCTGAGAAAGCGAAGAGCTCTTTTTGTTAAAACCTCTGGTTTGAGACAATGCCATAAACTGTCACATGACATGAAATAAAGGGTAACGTACAAATCAGCACTGCACATAAATATTCTGGCAGGAAGCATTAGAATGAGACAAGTGTACTCGGAATTCTTCATCCGTCTCTGCACCCAGAATCCATTCACATGATGAAGGAGGGAAAGAAGGACCCGTTTGCAACTATTGTGATCATTCACAATTTCTGAACAGGAAGACTGATCTGTACTCCTCCTTCCATATATTAAGGGATGAAAAGGTTCTAACAATACAACAGTCAATCTGAGTTCCATTAAAATAGATTAGATTAGTAATAATAAGCCTTAATCCCTTCCAGACTTCATCACTAACACCTTTCTCATGTCAGCACAGCTGTGTTTAAATCACTGCAAAAGATCAAAGATATTAGGTCCCCACACATACCCACAGTAATGGAATGGAGCTGCTGTATCAATTACTGTAAATGTAGTGTAAATTCTCACAGATACTGCCCTTAATGAGAGGCTGCTCTGTTTGGAGACACCACTCACAGTGACAGCCACAGTATGAACAATTTATTACTCTTTGGTGTTGAAGCTAAAGCTGTTTCTGTGTTCAGTGAATATTAATACAAGCTCGACAGCTGGGCCGAGCCCCATCTCAGATTCTCTGTGGCTGTGGGAACATCAACATTTCATAAGTTTCATGATCTGTGCATATGCCCCCAAAGAGTTCCCTTTTCTTTGATGAAGTACTTGAATTGCTGCCATAGAGTATTGTTCTAGACAGTATAACACTAACTCTAAATAGTAAATTTATTTTATACATCTTTTTTTCTCATTTGGCAAAAAAACAAATATCACAAATTTGGGGGATTATTCTTGTACAGTCATCACAGGTGCTTTCAGTTTTAATCATCCACTTTGAAAAATAAAACACAATAAACAAGCCATTAAAGAATCATTTAAAAAAAAATCCTACCCAGACTAAGTTCCTATATAGTGAATTTTTCCTTAGAAGCTTATTGCTGCTAAAATAATATTTATATTAGTCATGCCACTGATATGCATGACCAGGGTACCCAAATCATACGATAACAAAGGGATTATTCAGTTCAACCACAGGATTTGTCTTCACTGCTGCTGAAGAAACATGCACAATCCAAGGACAAGTGAAATTAAACAGATTAGGATATTTGGTGGTAAAGTTAGATAACATTAACATACTTGTTTGCTCTTAAATTCTACTAATGGTACAGTAAGACCAGATCAGTATTGAGGAAAATGCCGAGCCAGTAGCTGTGTCTTAGCAGTGAAAAGTAGTTTTTTCTTGTATTTTAAAAACTGTATAAGATGAATTGACTAGAGCATGGAAATACTGAGGATGTACTAACTTTTGAAATGCATTATATCACTAAAATGAGATGATGTTATATAACAAAAGTGAAAATTGTTAATGAACACTTTATCAGATTACATATCATGAGAGAGCCACTTCAGAAATGCTATTTCTCTTACCTGCCATCTTGGAGTAACACTGCAATGTCCTGGCAGCCAGTGTCCGTAGGATATGCCGAAGTTAAGTACCTGATATAAATCCCATGCACTCCCAATACAAAATCCACTGAGGAAGAAAAAAACTCCTGGTACCTTTACCATGAACGTGTCACGCTGATTTAATAATCTTAAGGCACAATTTCAATACATTTCCTTATATTTTTGCCTGAGAGTGGATGCCCAGTCTTTCTAAGGATTCTGAGAACCACTTGAATTACCTGTTATTCTTTGGGTGATAATCTCTAATGCTCATGCCTAAAAACAAATCAAGGTAAAGGGTGCCCCTGCAGCCAGCAGGGAGCACAGGGGATGACATTTGAGTTAGATGCACTGGGTTTTTGACTGGAGAGGAACTTGTAAAACAACTCGCTGGCATTGTCGGGGACAGGACACATTGCACCTCACACCTCTGCAGACCCCAAGTTTACAGAAGCCCCTCATCTTATACTGAGCACAAATTCAGGGGATCACTGCTTCTATCAACAACGCCACACCTAGAGAGAGAGAAATTATTTGTGCTCTATACAGAGTTTCACTTTTGTTCCTCTAGAAAGGGCAAATTTACAGCACCCTGACAGCTCCATTCAAGGTCTCAAGGAAAATTTTTTGTGCCCAGCACCTGCAGTTGTATCTCTCTAATGGTGCCCACCAGGAACATCCAATAATGGGTTTGTCTGAGATCACTGACCTCTAATTCACAGGACAGCAAAACACACAAGAAAACCCAACCCAAAAACAAACAAACAAACAAAAATTTCATGACAGAAAAAAATGATGTCTGTTGATAGCGGAGAGGCTTAAGAGTAAAATTTCAATATAGTTTCTGTCTCTGCAGACTCGTTTTTAAAGTGCCTGAAAAAATTATCCATGCTATAGGAACAGGCTGATACTGAAGGACATGAAAAGGTCACACTGATTCGGAAAACTCAGTCTTTGAGCCAAACTCTTTTACATCAGCGAAGACTTACACCCCATATATTCTGAGCAGTCTGCATTGAGAGCAAATTGTGTTTTATTTTGAATAATTACTCGTTCTTGGCTAAGATAATTGTGGTTCAGCACTAGCAGCACATAAAGTCCTAATCCTTTATCACTTTGGTGCCACGATTCGCTTTTGCAATTCATCTTGATGTGTAATAGGCCTCCATACCATTACATGATCTGTTTCTTCAATTGTTTATAACTCAGTAGAGCACAACACCTGTAATTTGAGAGCTGGAAGAATTTCAAGAGCCTGTCTCAGAGCAGCACTGAGGTAGATGAGGCTACACCCTGAACTGTACAAAACAAGTCTGCATTAAACAACTTCTTTACTAAGAATCTAGTCCCTAGTTTGCTGTCAAGAGAAAAAATTTAAATACAATTATTTGTGTTTCAACTATTTTTAATAAATTCTGTCTTAAATCATTATTATAATATCTATTATATCTTCAAGCATTTTTATAACCCTTGTACTTCTTCCTCTAGGATTAGACTATGTAAAAGTTGCAGTGACGAAAATTATGACTTTTCAGAAAAGGCAAGTTGAATAAGTAATGTCTGAGGGGGAAGAATTTCTTTAGAATGACATTTTTTTCCTCTCCCACAAGGTGTACCTCACAATATCTTTGATATTTATTTTTGAGGTACTTCTACATTGTTTCAAAAGTCTTTTTGTAATCCCCTGGCTGCCCTTCAGTCTGGATGATGGTCATCATCACCATCATCTCCAGCAGTACCACAGTTTCTGCAGATGCTCTCAGACAGTTTTGCCTGTTCCAGTCACGCAGAGTTGCTCTCACATCATTTCTTGGCAGCTCTTCTTCTCCAGATCAGCCTTTTTCCCCTGCCCCCAACAGGGCATCTCAGTGTTTAGCCCAAAGATGGAACCACAGTATGAGGAAAAACTTTGGGAAAGAAAGTCGAGGGAGTAGATCAAACCCACAAAAGTAGATGTGAATATAAGCTTTGTCTGCATTGAAACATTCAGTCCTAAAAATCATAGCATCTCCTTATAATGAAATAAACCAAATATAAATAATTTATAATTAAATCCTGTGACTCAGATTATAAAAATACAACAAGAAATGCACTTTGTAAATAAAACAAATATGCTTTTTATCAAGCATAATAAGAGGAATTAAGAGACTCTATCATAGCTGCATTCATTTCACCAGCTTTAGTCTTAGCTGAATTATTGCACTCCCTCATGCTTCTTAATGAAAGCCAAGATCATCAGTCCTGAGGCTGTGTCATCTACAGTGTTAGAAGAAAGCTTTTTCAGTGACAAAAAGTTTCTCACTAGGTATGTTAAAGTGTATATTATATCAAGTATAGAACGTATATGAATATAAGAGTAATTTTTATGAGGGACATTGACTCTGACAGAGTTGGACTGAAAGGTCTTTTTGTTCCCTCAGTCTGCATATTTTGATTGGGTTTTGTGAAAGAAAGGTAGCTGAACCCACGAAGAACTTTGATTAGTCATCGACCTGAGTATGTCATGCATTAATCACCAGCTTAGACAAAACAGAGGGAAAGAAAAATGTAGGCATTTAGTGGAACAATAACCATTACTAAACAACTATTTAATTACAAATAAAAAATTATTTTTGAGCCAATATTTGCATCTGTGTAATTAGAACACTCTATTCTGACTCTCCTCCACTTGTTACACAAAGCAGAGGGAAAATAAGATTTATTGTTAGTAGGTTCTCTCCAAATGTACTAATCATAATCTGTGTTTCCCATTTAGAAGAAAATGTGATGGGAACAATCTTAGTGACTTGTAACTCCTGCTTGATTTTGGACCACATGTTCGAAGCGTTTTAAAACATGCAGCAAGCTGGAATGTAACAAAATTTATTGTTGCTGTTGCTGATGCAGAAAAGGTCTGACAGAAAGGAAAATAAATAAGGCTTTTTAAAGCAGTGCAGTAACTGCACAATTAAGCACCTTATTTTACTGGTGACCTAATGATGCCACTGTTGCCACTGTAATTAACAGCCTATGGGTCTAGCAAAACTAATTAAGTCAGCTGAAAGGCTCCTATAGCCCTTCCAAATAGTCTCTTCCAAACTTTACTACTTTTCTATATTTACACAGAAAACATTCCTTAGCATCGTCAATTATCTTTGCTTTGCTTTCTAAAATCAAAACCTTAAGATAAAAGAACGAAAATTTGGTGTATTTGCTCAAACATGCAGTATTTTTAGAATTAGCCTTTAATCATTTATGACTTATCACGGGAAGATAAAATAATTGATAAGCAAGTATTTTCATAATTGTCACTAAATATTGGGCACTTCTTGTTCCATATGCTGACAATGCTGTCAGGGAAGACTTGCTCAGAATGTCTGTGATGTGCTTTTGTTTCAGTATTCAATCATAATCAACAATTCCTGAAGTAGCGATAGTTCAAAATGGCCCCAAGGCCCCATAAAACAAGAACTGCTGAGTTGGTGACCTTGATCTTTAGAAAAGGTAAAACGTTTTAAGACTCGATCTGAATAAGAATGTTGTCAAGATGCTCTTTAAGAGTTTCAGAATTTTCAAATAGAACGTGCAATAACTTTGATAAAAGACACTTTACTTTATTGCAGAACTTAGTCTCCCTAATTAGGTGTAATTTGCTCTAGTTTTCAGTACACAGCCACTAAAAAAACAAGATAAATGCTGCAGGAAATGTGGTATGACCTTTTCATTATTGCTTTGTCAGGACATCTGTCAAGGGACTTTTGCTCCATTGCAAAGCACTCAGACACTGCAATGAACTGGAGTAAGGAATAGCTTGTTCTTGGTAGGCTGCCAGACTGTGCTACCAAGTAAGATTCATAATGTACTGCAGTCAATAAGATATCAAGGTACAAGGTACATAATAACCCCAGATTTATCTTTTGAAGTAGGAAAGATCAACAATTCTCTGCACATTAAAAAGGAAGATATGAAAAGACAGAAAAAGATTGCATTTTCCACAGCCCTGCTAATATTATCTATGATTATACTCTTGAATTTTTATTACGCAAATCCATTTCTGAAATGTTTTTAATAAGAAATTTCATGACATTGACAATGTGAAATGGTGGCTCAGGATATGCAGAAGAAAGAACACATAGCCTGACACAGTTTCTCACAAAAGGAAAAAAAAAACAGGTTGGATTTATCGAATTCTGGAGAGAGTAATGGTTATTGGCAGTTTTTAGGAAGCTGCTCAAACCATGCTGTCTTCTCAGGTTAAAATGAATTGTTTCAGTGACAAAAGAACAATGCCAGCCCCGCAAAAATTAATAACCTTTTCCTAACGCCTGTTCTATAGCAAAAAAACCAGTGACAAGCAGAGCTTGTTTCAGTGTTCATGCTTACATTTTCTGGCCTCTTCATATCACCCCTAAAAGAGCTGCAGAGTAATAAAAGTACAAGGTACACGTCAGTGGTATTGACAGTCCTCTCCACTGGGAATGTTTTAGAAGCTTGTTAATCAAACCCATCACAGGTATAGAACAAGCTAAAGCTTCGCAGTAATTACCTGCTGCAACAACACATTTGCAGACAAATATTTGCCACTCATGAGTAGTCATATCTTTATTCAACCAAATATTCAGGTGAAATATTTAGAATGTTCTTAAACTTTTTACTGATAATTAAATGCATTTCCATTATAGTTGTCTTGCTCTTTTCTCCTGGTGTTTCACTTAACCTGTTACATCTCTTGTTTAATAAAGCTTCCAATCTTGCAACTGATTATGTGCAGAAAGGCTTCTGAACCCAAACTCTGTCCCTTGGAGTCTTTCTACCCATCATTCTACAATATTCTACATTCTTTGGAAATGAAGTGATCTCGTGCAAGTTTATGGATTTCTTTTTTCAAAAACAATTATTCTATAACTTCTTATTTTAGTTAATACCTTCAATGTCCAGAGCACATAGGAGTCAGGACACACACAGCAGAAGGCAGCCAGTTATTGAAACACTGAGTTCAGTCTCACATTATCAATGCTACCAATGCAATTTTAATACTATTTTCAACTGCAGAGCCCCAAAAGCTACATAAATATGTATAAATCAATATTATAAGGAACAATTCCAGGAATTTACTATTGTTTATTAGTATACCAGGGAAGAAAGCAGGAAGACTGCTTCCCAGAGTGATATTCATTGCCATTGAGGAACGACACTATGATTTAACAAATAATTCCATTCTTATTTAATTCCAAACAATGTTTCTAATGCTTTCTGATTCCTCAGTCAGCCCATTCCCACCCTCCTCTGCCCTCTAACAAAGGAACCCTGGCAGTTGTGCTTAGTTACAGCTCAGCAGGCTGGTTTATCATCATTTTCTGGGACTGAATCATGCTTTGACATGTCCAGTTGCTATTATTTCCTTAAACTTCTCACACAGTGAATAAAGCTGAATTTAGCTTGAGCAAAAAAGCAGAGCTAAAATCATGAAAATTTGCAGCAATCGTGGGGGATCTTAGAGTGAGAAGGGGCGAACAGAGCAGGAGGTTGCCCTGGCAGAAGTCACCTCACCATGGCTGTCAGGCCGAGGTGCGGCACTGGGGAGCCAGCCCCGGGTGTGTGCAGGTGGCCGTGGTGCCCTTGTCACCAGCAGGTTTAGTGGATTCGCAGGTTTAAGTGGGGACAAGGTGCCCATAGAGCTGGGACACCCCAAGTTCTAACAGGAGCTGTGTGTAAAGGGCAGAACTGTTCCCCAGGAGCCGACGGGGTGCCTGCAGCTGCCACGGGCTGCAGGAGAGGCAGCGTGCGCATGGGGCGAGGCTAGAACATTTGAGGGGTGGTTATAAAGCATTTAGGGAAGTGCAGGCCTTGGTTAACCTTTTGTGCAGGCTACTGTAGCTATCAGGAATGGCTGGCTCACTGACAGTTAATAACATGCAATTAATAAATCATGAAGCTGCTCCAAACCTTACTTCTGAGCCACGAGCTGAGCACTTTTCCCTGTGACAGCCTAGCTCTGATTTTTATTTTACACAAAGCTTTGCTCTGTGTGCGTGCCCAGAAAAGCCTGGTGACACAGCAGGGTGCAAATGAGAGATACCTACACTGCATCTCCTTGCTACAGGTATTGGTCCTGGCTTGAAAACTGTGCAGGCAGAGCTCTGAACACATCAGCACACTCCCAGCTGTGTGCTGCTGAGGTTGTGTGAGCAAAGGAATGAGCACAGGGAGGAGATCTTCGAGGGACCTCTGTCTTTTGCCGGGGCCCTTCCAGTTTTTCAAGTGCTCCTTAGAGCATTTCGGGTCTAAGCAAAGCAGGTCCTCACAAGATTTATAGTTATGGTAAATACATTACCACCTTCAGAGGACAAAATAGAGATTTGAGTTCAGCTACAGAGATTTATTTCTGTAAAACTGATTTAGTCTACCAAAAAACACCTTTACACTGATTTAAACCGTTAGTGTGTGAAGCTACGCAGATTCATAAAAGGTGGCACTTAGAATAACCAGACAAAACCAGGTGGAATAAGCGCTGGCACCGCAGTTGTGGGCTATTGCTCAGCACTGGTGCTCTTTCAGGGAAGACTTTACATTTAACTAGCAGGAATCCTCAAATTAACAAAAAAGTGGCAGAGTTGAGGTGAAATCTTCTTGATGTAAATAATATAGGTCAGTCACAATCATCCTTTAGATCTTGGACTATAATCACCTGCCCAATAATTCCCATTCCTCCTACCACTGTTAATGTCCCTCTCTTTGCTATGCTGTAGAGATTTTTTTCTTCAAACTTAATTATATTTTAACTGAAAAACTCTAAATATACAGTGTTTTTAATCACACTTAACAAAACTTCGGAAATAAGATAGGCTCAAGAGGAATTAAATAATAAGTAAATTTAATTCAAATAAATAAATTCTGTTTAATATTTATTGTAATTTAATGTAGGAGTCACCAAATTTGCATGTGCAAAATATTTCATAGCTTGTGTATTATCAGTTAATGTGTAGTAAGTCTGTACATGATTTTTTTTTTTTAACTTTGTCCCTGAAGTTATTAAAGTGTTCCACTAAATCAGGACAGCTTTTGATTACTTCCTAGAGAGGCATCAGTAACTTACAGCAGTCAGTGGCTACAAATTTCCTCTGAAGGAACCATCTACAGGAAAAACCTCACACGAGATGTAAAGATTTAAATTTAAGGGGGACTCAATCATGAAATGAATTTGGAATAGAGAGCAGCTGCACAGTCTTTGGTAGTCGCCTTTTATATTACACCACAAGAACTTTCTCAATGACACCCCTATCACCAACATCCCCTGTAAACACCAATCTCTTGGCATGGAATCTGAATATACAGCAAACCAACGGAGACAAAACAGATCTCAAGCTAAACATTTGCTTTAGGATATCACGAGTCCCTCAAGGACCCTATAGACTGATATTATTTTAATTAGGTGTCACTTAAGAAGTTCCTCCAAGTTTGGATATTATAACCAAACTAATACTCTGGCTTTCTCACTAGAAAGAAATCATATAATTGTTGTATTTGCAGGTACATAAAGATTGAGACAAAGATTAGTGCAGTGGAATAATCATGATGAAAACCATCTTTATTCGATGGTAAACCAGGCACAAGTAAAAAGCATTCATCTTTGGTTTTGGCTAAATATAGAGATTTATACAAAATAAAAGGAGTGGTTCAGGTCCTTTAGGGACAGGAAAGGGTACTGGGAAGAAGTCATGCCAAAGAGAGCCCTGGGAATCCCGAGCCCAAGCTCACAATGACAGTGCAGTGGAAGGTGTTAAGCAGAAGCTTTTGTTACACGCTGAAGAGACAGAACATCTACTTCATCTTCTTATTTGCTGTGATAAAACTGCTGCTGGAATAGTGGCCAATATCCACAGTGAAAAGTGTTACAGAAACTGGGAGGGCTCTACTGCAAATGTCACTGAAGATTTGGAAGGACTGCAAGACTGAAGCCTTTGGGTCTATTTATTTCACTTGAGAAAGATGAAAGACTAACCCAATAATAACAATAATGCATAAATAACAATACGGAGAATAAAAGGGTGAAGAAATTCAACTTCCAGATGATTTTACTTTATGCTCTTTAAACTAAACATCAAAACATTTTGGTTTTCTCCTTTTTTATAGGGCAAGGGGGAGCGATTGATTAACACGGATAGTGCAGTTCATCCCTTGACCCTTTGCTAGAACGTCTCTGATCCTGTCAGTAATCATACACATATTGCTGCAGTTTGTCTTCATCATGGGCGTTTCAATTACTATCCCAAAGCAAGTGCAAGCAAAACAGTGTATTTTTTAATAACGTGCTTATTTCTATAAGCCAAATTGAACTTAATCATATTCAGCATAACACTCATTACATACAGATGAGTTCTTCATTTATGTATTTATGTATAAATACTTATATTACATATTGCTGCCTGATTTGAAGGATGAATAGGTTTTATTTAGATTTCGGGAAACTGATTCTGCTGCACACGAGGGAAAACAGCCACCATGGAAGAGTGGTCTAAGATGACTTGGAATATTGAAAACACAACACATGTTATTGATCAATTTGAGCCCATCCTAATCATCGTGAGTAAAACTGGTGTGAACAAAGTGGTCTCAGCAGTCAGCAGACTCATTGAAAAGTATCAGTACCAATAAACTACTGGAGTTTCAAACACCTGTTGTGTTATTTAGGAAAACTTTTTGTTAAAACAATGAAAAAAACAAAACTCAATCCCCTTTCTCCCAAAAAACATCCCAACAAAGAGACCCCCCACCCCAAAATGCTGATCACAAAAGAATTTTATAATAAATATCATTGAACTGTTTAAACTGCTTTTTTAAAGCTGGTAAATAGCTCTGAGAGTTTGGGATACTGTTTTTTGGACATATTTTCTACAATTGAGAAGTACACCAACAAATAAAACAAAGAAAATGCTTCATAATTGGCTTTACCAGGAATTTAGAAGAATAGACAAGGAAGAAGTATCATAAAAATAACATCACTGTAAACTTACCTGAGAACTAAATACTACACCCCTTGCTTCTGCCAAACTGGGTCTACTTGGTCAGATTTCCTTATTACAAAATGTCAAAGCAGAGCAGTGGGGGAAAAAGGTTCAGTTCAGCACGACTTCAAAATAATTGCTTAATACTCAGATAAGGATTATTAAATATGTTTAACTATCTTGAAAACAAGAAGCAATCAAAAACAAGGAGGAAAACACATGGAACCAATATTTCACCTCCAGTTAATTGAAATCTTATCTGTTCTTTACACTGACTAACACTTCTAGAGATAAGAGCTGATATTTTAAACCGCTTTTGTTAAATTAACACAACCCAAACCTCTGCCTACTTTCATTTGTCAGCCTCAGGGTGCAGGTACCAGGAAATGTCTAAGAGCACTGAGAAACCTCTTATTATTGATGGCTGTACAATTTTTTTGACCGTGATAGCACCTTGACTCCTTTCCCTTTTTGTGGTGACAGATAAGCATAAAATATTTCAGAGTTCGAAATGGAAGATAAGCAGTAAGCAGCAAAATGTTTGATGATTATTCAAAGCTTATCTGAATAGCCCATATTTCCTGAGACCAGTGTGTGTCACAAGATCTACAGTCCTTCCAAATTCCAGACAGTTCAGAAGTACCTGGAAAATTGTTTTTAATCTCTGTATGTTGGCACTTTTATCTTTGCAGACTTCAGGTAAGACCTGCAAATGCAAAGTGGTGCACAAGTTTAAAAAAAATAAAATACTTACTATAACTCTGTACCTTAAACAGTTGATTTCTGAGGACTATTATCACTTTTCTTTGGCACCCCTCAACTGCCATGCTATTGTCAGTCACAGGTCTGCCATATGACTGGCCAGGTGATAAATGCTATTGGCCACATTACATGCTTCTGCATCCTCTCAGCTTATTTTTCTATATTTTGAATGATTTCTTTACTGTAGCAGTAAATTATACATTCCAAAAAGATTAAGTTCTGGCATGAGAAAAAAAGCACACAAAAAAAGAAGTTGCTCTCAATACTCAGAAAGTAAAAAAAAAAAAGTCATTATAGATTTCCTCAAAATTATTAATTCTAGCTTTATCATTTGTGCTACAGAAAGATTGGAAAGCATTTTCAAGTAGGACAGGTAAACACTTCAAGCCACTCTGTATTTTCAGCTCTGCTCCTGATTAAAAGCAGAATGAAATTCCTAATTTATAATTTCAACTGTTGCAGCACCTACTCTCACCCCAGCCTCGCATCTCGTAGAAAACGACTGTTCTGTAACAAAACCAGAGAATTCCATGCTTGCTAACCTGCACAAGGCATCCTGAAATCTGAATTGAGAAAGAAAGGAAACCGATTTGCCTGTGGCATTTATGCTGCACTTGCAACACTTGGCAGCATTTAGTGCACATGCTGAACGTCCAGGAGTCATGCTCACAGGTTTTTCAAGGTACATGGTTATTTCTTTCTCTTTACATAAAACTTTCTCTTGTTTGGGAACCATCCAGCATATCCCGTTAATGTGCATTTCTCAAGGATTTAAATGTATTCTAAGGTAGAGTCTGCATCGTCTCACTTGAAAAGTCAAGCACTTTATCTTCTAGTCACAGGTTAAAATCCTTTGAATCTGGGAAAATGTTCAAGGCCCAGTCCTCAACTGTGTAAGTACCACTTTAGCTTTAATCACTGCGCTAGGATCTACAAACATTCTGGAATTCAGAAGGACAGAAGCCAGTGCAAAGAACTTTCTCACAATGGTCTGTTCTCAAAGAACATCCCTTCATTCCTACTGATTTTTCCACCCTTGATTTTCCCAAGATCAAGAAATTATATCTAAAATTTTGTATTTTATACTTCCATAATTTATTTACCAACATGGTTAGCAGTAATCAACTGCCCCTCCACCTTTATTTTAACATTGAAGTATTTTGTAGTTACTCAGGACTGGATTACCCAACAAACTAAAACAAAACATATCCATGTGACAACGTCCATGTTCTTTGAAAACTTCAGCATTTTTTCCTTCTAGACTAATGGACTCCAAATACTGAAGCTTCAAGCTGCCCCCATGTCTGAGTATTCCAGTTCCTGCCAAACCATATGGCACATCTTTATTTGAGTGTTAATAATTTTCATGTTCAGCGTGAACTCTTTGAAGTAATGCTGCATTTGTCTTTGATGTAAAGTAGCCTGATATAAAATAGCTTAATTAAAATAGTTTGATATGAAATAGCTTAATTAAAAGTTAACTCAATAAGTTTTCAGTGTGCTGTAACTATAATCATTCAGCACCAAACTTTCCAATCAGGACATATTTTTAATTGATAGAAGTGTTACAGTGGTTTTAGGAAATCTTTTTCAATTAATTTGGAAGCGCAGTTCCAGTTAATAGAATCAATGCCTGTTGCTATTTATCTTCAGGGGAATGTTTTGTTTCTAAGCAAATTAAATCCCAAAGGACAGAAAGCTGTATTTTAGTAGGCTCTCAATATGTTTTCTGTTTGAAATAATTGCAAATGTGCTGGCTGCTTTTAAAGCATATGATATGACTTCAACTTCTGTGCAAAAAGCTGTGAAAGACATTTTGGATCTACCATTTCCCAGGGGAAGCAAATCCGTTGTTGGAATAGAAACCACATCAAGATTTCCACGCGAAAGCTGATACACAGTGCAGTCCCAATGTTAGTCTGACAGAGCCTTCCTGTTCCTGTCACGGATTTTGTTTATCCTCATCAAAGCTGGACCTGTCTGAGTAGGTGACAGTGTTCTAAACACTGCCAGCAGGTGGGCATGTCGGGAAGAGTTTTAACAAACCTGCCTAGGCACAAGGAACAGCAGCTAGCACTGCATCCCAGGGAGGATCACACACCTGCAGTCAATCAGCACTTCTGGCAGTGCAGCAGAAGGGTTGGTGCTTCTGGCAGCAGCGTTCTCCACAGAACATGCAATCCTCCCTGGAACTGAGCCTAGAGCACCCCCTTAACAGGTGACCTGAAGGCAGGACTGCTCCAAGTGACGGCTTGGTTCTGGTCAAGAAGCGGACTTGTCTTGCAAATCAACAAACAAGACTGAAATTCCATCCCACTGGATCCAAATCTCATTTGGTTTCTTGACTTACAAGAAAATGCTTTGCATCTTTCTGGTATTTTGGAAGATGTTTATGAATTGACTTTCCGCTGAAGAGCATTTACCCTGTTCAGCCAGAGCAACCTGTATTTTTGCAGTGTAATCCAACAGCTTACTTATCCCTGGTCAAAAAGTATTTTATAAATAACAAGAGAACCCACGCCCACACCTCCCACAACCCCCCATATACTCTGAGGCTATTTCTTCCCTATAGCACTGTTCCTTTTTCCTTTGGGAGTCAAGCCATTCCTTCGTCTGCCCCAAATTCCATTTCATTCCTGCTGGTGTAAGCAAGCTGGCTATGCCTTTTCAACTCCCAAACAGGAAAAGTCAAGATAAGATCAGGTTCACATACAAAAAAAGCACAGCATTTACAAGTTTATGTTCAGTGTTCAGTGACACCCAACACCAGAAATTCACAACTCACCTGTCTAATCCTTTCTCAGACTTTGCCTGTGCAATTTCCCCTCCCTAGCCTTTTCCTAATGTCACAAGTTTCCTTCTCATACTCTTCTAGGCCTTCACTTACCTAACAGACCCTGATGCTCTGATCACTGCAAACCACAGAGCACTCCCTAAGATTTTCCTCCCTGGAGGCTGAACTGTTAGTCCCTGGGTGAAATACGTGTGACACTGTGATGGATTCACAAGAGACCCTTATATTTAAGCAAATTTTAACCTTACAGATGTGAAGATTGCATTAAAACTAGAAAACACTCATGCTTCACTTTGCTTAGTTAAATTTAAAGTGATAGCACAAGCTAACAGAACTAATAGTAGAAATACAAGAAAATCTATCACTTAAAGAATACTTATTAAGAAAATGATCTCCTTTCTCTCACACATCGTGTTGAGATGGCACAGCTCCTGTAAGGTGCTCAAGCAAACGCTGTCAAGTGTAAAGCATTTACTGTGCAATGGTTGTTCACAATGGTATGTCAGCACCTCCTTCAAGGAAAGGTGAAATGATCTGGTGGAACACAAAACACTATGCAATGATTCATGAAGAAAAGTCAAGAGATTGGTCACTGATCAGGTAATATAAATTCCTTAGAGCCAAAGAAAGGATGACCATAATAATTCATGAATAATTTATCTAAAGATAAACCATTTGAAGCAATAATCAACCAGAAATGAGAAGCTATTCTGAGCTAATTAATGCCCCCATTTAAGTACTGATTGACAGCCTTGCACTACTGGGCACTGTGTAAGAGAGAATCCACAGAGAGCAGTTAAGCAGAGTTATGTTTCCTCCCATTTGAAAGCTGTGTGGCTCTTCTCATTTGGAGATCTTGATATTCCTGCAGCAGATGGATTGTCTGACAGTACCTTATGGACAGCTGGAGTGCTTCTACTCACAGCACAGCCAATAAAACACAAAGTTATTGTAAAAGCTTTTTCAGAACTATGCTACAGGGTCAAGGTTTGTAACACAACGCACACAGCCACCATCATACTTGTCTTTTAAGGAAGAAGTGACACTTTTCCACTCTAGCTTTTCAAGCTTGACATAATTCAGTAAAGTCTATATCCTCTTAATGTTTCTTCCTCATAAAAATTAATGTAATTTAATTCCTTGGAAAAAATATTATCTATATTTAAACTACTACGTCCCAAACCAGGAAAGGACACCCTGAATTCAAATATACATAAGGTGCAATCTCTGTCAGCTGCTCTCGTGGTGAATTTCATTATTCAGAACAAACTGCGTTAGAATATAATGAGCAATAATGGGAAATATAAGAACTGCATTTTGTTAGTTGCATGTTAGCAATATTTACTAAGTGTCATTATTACTTTTGTTGCTGTTCTGCTGAGAAATCATTGCATCATTCATATTTATCACTCAGTTATCTGCCTCTCCCTACTCTGTTTTTCTTCCTCTCCTTCACATCAGAGAAGATTCAGTGCAGCAGCATAGAGGCACAGCAACTTGGTAATGTGCTACTCATTACAAATTACAACTCACATTTCTCTGCTTTGCTAAATGCACATAGCAAGGACTTGAGGAAGTCATTAACAAGAACTTATTCTGAATTTTGGATGGTAATTGAGCATATAGAAACAGCTAAGTCATTACTCATTTTTCTAGGAATTAAATAATTTACCATTTGAATTAAGCCATTTGAAATCCCTTCACTAGTTAGTTCATGGAATGCTGTGTTTAATCACTATCCATTCAGATGGGATAGGCAGCTTTCCTTAAAAGAGAAGGGAACACATCCTACTTCAGATCATGCTACAGGACTCGGTTCCTGCATCAGGCTTGAGGACTGAAGCTAAGTTTGGGGCTGCTGTGTGTCAGCTGTGTCAGGGCAGAGGCCAAATCCCTGCCTTCCATATGTAGTTCAGAACAAGTCTGGGCTGCAACACGAGAAATGAACCAAAGAGTTCCTCTGACTGTCTGTATGAGCGGCACAGAGACAGCAGAAATACCTGTCTAGTGCTGAGGCTCAGAAGTGTTTAGGGAAGCCTTTTTTTGTTTGCCTACCAAGGCCTCCTGTGAGCCATACAGGTATTTCTTAATGTTGCACAGCACACACGCATGGCTTTGGATTTTGGCCCCGATGTGACCAGTATGGAGGGTCCCAGCTCTGACTGGATGGAAAGCCATGGCCCCAGTGTGCCACTGTAGGAGTTGGTTTTGCTGTGTGTACTCACTGAATAGAGGAGGATCCTGTTGTCTCAGAGTCCACAGTATTTCTCAGAATGTGACCACTCAAGTTTTGAAACAATTCCTGTGTAGTTAGACCCCTAAGGTTTTTTCCATGAATAAAGGTTTTAGAACCATGAGCTAATAGCAGTTAGAAATGGAAAAGGCTTGGATAATCATGTTTATACAGAGATAACAAAATAAAATCTTACAAAGTCCACTCTCTGAATTATATGTTGAATTCGCTAACAGTTCTCTTCATAGTAAGACGGCAGTTTTGACAAGCACCATGCAAGGTACGATTGTATTTGTTTCGTGGTAAGAACACCAAAAACGAAGTTGCAGTAAGTAGTATGCAAAACCAGCAGTGTGGTGCATAATCAGTGTCACTGCCACAGAGTTAACAACTTCCTGCCTGCAATCTGTACTTACTATAAATGTGAAGAGATGGAAAGTCAGTGTTTCTTAATGGACGTGTTGACTCATTTATGGCCTGGTTGGGTTTACAAACTGTCTGTGGGTTTTATTTTCTTCTGTTTATGTTTGGGAGGCTGACTCAATCAGTGCAGTGAGCAAAGTATTGATCACCTGGGGAGATTGCTTTCCAGTGGGCTGAATAACTTCAGAAGAAAAACACCCTAACACCAAGTCCTAATGGTTTCCTTAGAGTGTCTCAAACCTGGTAATTCTGCAAATGTGGGGACATTTCCATCTACACTGCACTGCTAGGTGATGCTTAATGATATTTTTAAAATTCCAATTTACTAATTTGAGTGGATTATTGTTTGCTTTGGGTGTTTGTTTTTTTTTTTAAATCTACCAAGTGTCTTCTTAGGCTGAAGGTATTTGTCAGGCATTAAAAGCAAGGGGAGGGGGGATGCCAGATACTGTTTGTAACTGTCTATTTTGTAATTTTTTTTCTCTCACCTATGGTGAGGAGAAATGTGGAAGCAGTTGATCATTAAAGATTAATACTAGGGGAGATTACACTATCAGATAGAACTGCATTATTTATAGAAAAATGCATTAATTTTCAACCCTTGTTCTAACAACTACTCTACTTATGGATTTGAAAATTAAATTGCACTTGAATTAAGGATTTGGCTCCTACCCTGTCATTTACTGTCAGAGCTACAATCCAGAAGATACATAGCAACATAAAGAATCAGATGAGCACAGAATTGAAACATGCAGCAGTGAAAGATATCAATTAAAACAGGCTACAGGGCCCCCCACCTGCGATGTTTTTCTCAGTTGCACAGTGGCTCTGGCTGTGGCAAATGCTGCTTAATGCAGATGGCAGCAATCAGAACGTGAATCAACTGTATTTCACATTACTAATCTTCCTTTTGCAGAAAGGCCCATCTTGCACAACCTCAGACTTTTTTATCATGTAGCCAGCTCACAGATACCATTTTTTAAAAAAGAAGCTAAAAATAGATGTGATAATTTCTGGCAGTAGACACAGAATCTAACTTTTCAAAGACAAAATATTACAGATTTCTAGCATCCCATTACTCAGAAACTTAGCTCTCAGGCAGGTGCCAAAATGGCCTTTTATAAATTAAAATTCTTCCCTATATTCTTATAATTTAATGGTAAAGAACACATTCCTGGCAAACTACAGGGTGGCAGCCAACATTCTTCTTTTCTCTGACTCTAAGGAGTCATTCAGCTTAACAGAAAAATCCCTCAACTCCACATTAGGATCCTACAGAGATTTCAGTAATAGGCTGTCAACATTTTCAGTTTCAGCAATTACCCAAGAGATGAATTCTTAATGAATTAAGCAGGCTGCTAATTTACTGGAATTGTCTCATTGTCCATACGTTTAGTGCTTTCTGTAAATGCAGAAATCTTTCTTTTTATTTTTTCCCTTACCCTGACAACTGTTAATCAAATTGCATTCAAATCTAATTTTACTTACATTTACTTGTACTTGAGGAGATTTGTTTTACTGAAATAATTTTTCAACATGAAATTAACAATTTTGGAACATATTTGTTATTTTTTTTGTGAAAACTCCAAGACATATTTTTAAAAAAACCAACAAAAAAACCACCATACAACCCCTTTGATTCCATTTATAATAGAGCAAAATTAAGTCTTCACTCAGCTCAGTTATATTTCCATAAATATGTAATCACAGTATGAGGCAGTGTCTTTATTCAGGAGCTTTAACTGATCTTTAAACAGACTCTGTTGGCTCTAACCTCTTGTATCCAGAGCAGCAGGTTCCTGCAGGAAGAGATGGGTTCAGTCCCTTTGACACAGCTCCTGTTTTAGGAGAGCAAAGCTACTCCTTCTGCCACCACCTGAGATCACAGGCTGGCATCACCTGAGTGACCAATGGCATCCAGAAAATCAGCATGGAAAGGAGGAGCCCATTCTGACTGTGATTTTTATTGGGAAGCACTCTCCCAGCACACTTTAAAGCACTGAGCAGAGTTCAAAAACTTGGTAATTAAGTAGTGAAAAAGATGTGCTCAGATATTCTAGAATATTTGAGAAATATTTTGTTCTGGCTTGTTTGATACAATTGCATCCTGAGCAGTAATGGCAAACTATAGGTGACAAGGTTCTTAAAATTAATATAAAGACTGATTTCTGCATAGCCCAGCTACAAACATAAAATAGGTGCCAAGGCAGTGAGAGAGATACATCTTCCTAATTGCTTTTCTCTCTTTTTTTTTTTTAAACAATGTAATAATTTAGAGATATATTTGTAAGTAATATTCCTTCTGTGTCCTGCCAGAGTTCCCAAAATTCTCTATGGATTTCAGAAGCATCAGCTCTGCTCACTGTCACTTACTGGGGCATGTGCAGAGCTCACAGCTTTACAACAGCAGTTCTGACACTCTGAACTGCATTGTCATAGAGAAGTAAAAAGGAACAAAGGTTCATGTCTTCAACTGCATTTTGTTGTGCTTTCCAAAAGTCAATACCAGAAGCGAAACATATCTAGAATATACTTACAAGCCATGTCTACCAAACCTTATAAAACATCCAAAGGCCCAAGGATCAATGTCAAAGTAATAAACTACAGTGATTTTTTGCTCTAGCTCCAGATGGAGTAGAACCAAAATTAAACATTTTTCTGCCACTGGGATGAAAAGGGCAATCCTTTGACCTCTATAATATCTGCAATTATAAAGTCATTAAAGGTGCCTGAGAAATCAAGGAACTAAGCATATTGATAAATTTACTGAGTGCTTTATGGAGGAAATATCTACTGCTTGTATCCACCTATCGCAAGAAATTCTTAAGAAAACAATATAAAAAATGATTTACTACAACTCTGTCAGTGACTATACAGATATGTCATGCTACAACAGTCCAGGCAAAAAGGCTTGTCTTATCCTTTCTAGAATAGTTGGAAGAAACATTTCCTTACTTGTTTCTAAACTTAAAAGACATTTGAAGAAAGCATCTTTGATTTTTTGTTAGAGTATAACAGCCAACAGGGGACCACTCTGCAGCTGTACTGCACAAAGACAACCTCTGTCCAAAGCAGCCCACAACAAATAAACAAACAAAAAAAAAATTCCCCAAAAACCAAACAAAACCCAAACAAACAAAAACCCATGAACAAAAAACCCCAAACAACAACAGCAAAAAAACCAAACCAAAAAACAAACAAAAAAACCCCCACAGACAGCACATTGTACCCTTTTTACAGATGAGGGCCTGGGGCCCAAACACAGCAAGACCCTTAGAAATAGAACTTTCATCAAAGACCTCCACTGAATACAAACCTCTTTAGGTCATTAACCACATTGCCACTGCTCAGTCTCACTTTTGTCTTACAGCCAACTGTGGGGCTTTTATTTATTTATTTATTTACTTTGAAAGCAAAACAAACAGAAAAAGGCTATAAAGCCCATTGCTACTCCACAAGTAAAAAAAAACCCCAAACCCAGCCTTGTTAATAATATTGACTTAGGAAGAAACTATTCAGTACACAATACCTTGTTGCAATTCATAATTGCCAGTACAAATCTGGTTTCTATATCTTCACTGCAATAAAACATTCACTGCCATTAAGAACATAATTTCCATATTACATACAAAATCATCAGTACTAATAATTTTCTAGCTGCCTAGGAAACAGAGGCTGTTAATATTCATATTGAATTATAGGCTTTTTATATAGCCTAAACAATTATTGTAATGAATGTTTCAATAGGTGTGTGATATTGGTTTTCAGTGGTATTAAATTATTCAGATTGATTGTAGTCAATATGACCTTAATTTATTACATTGCATTATCACAACGTAATTGCTTTCCCCATATTTGGTGCACACCTTGATTGCTTGTGGGAATCCAAAGTGCAAAGAATATTTCTCTGCCTGTTTTGAAGGGTTCTACCCCCCTGGACAACGCTGTCTTTGACCTTTGTCCATGGAGAAAATTGCCTGCCCTCTGGGAAGAAGCAGAATCTACACTGGTGTGAACTGGGTGATAGAACATTATATAAGATTGTCACAGGGTGAATATTTAGAGGTGTTGGGTTTGTTAATATAGTAAATAGATAAAAAGCAAAAACTTCAACATGGAGGATTGTTGTTGTTCTCCAGACCTTCTTCTTCCTATACTCCATATTCTGCAGTAGAAGTAGTTTGGGGTGATTGGATAAAGAATTCTGCAGTTCCTGTCTACGTGATGAAGTGGTTTATTGAACATTGGTGGAAAAGTAAAAATATCTTTCATTTTAAGTTTTCATTGGGTGATTTACCTTTAAAAGACTGTGTAATCTTGATAATTTGGCTTTCTCTTGCATTCTCTGCTCTGTGCCGTGTCATGTCAGTGACTCTGTTTCTCTGATAAGACTTAATAAACAACTATCTGAAAGCAGAGAATGCTGAAGGTCCCGTTCATCTCCAGGATTTCTGGCAAGGACTCTAAAAAAATCTCCCCCATCCGGGGAGGCATAATTAAGGCACAGGAAAGTGTCAATTGCTGATGAAGTGCTGTGAGTTCCCACAGCGCATGGCATCCAGCTCAGGCAGCGGGCGCAGGTGTTACTGCAGCGTTCCAGAAGTGCAGCTCTCAGGGAGTGGGGGACGGAGGGAAAAGACCAAGTAACACCTTATTTCTGTGGCTTAGGACAGCAGAGGGGTGCTTCTCTCCCTCCCGCCTCGTCCCTTTTTCACAGCAGGACCTGAGATTAGGCTCAGGCACAACTTTTCTTCACTTGGGATTATGGCAACATCCTGGACAATATTTCACATCCCGTGAACCAGAAGGACCACAGCTGACCTTCAGGTGTCAGGTACTTGATAAAAACCTCCCATCCTGCCATTTGTTAGAAGTCTGATAGCATGACTTACTCTGAACTGAATCTAAATGAAATTATTTAGGGCTTAGATAATCAGACTCATCCCCGGCGGTGTGTTTGAACTTTATCTTACAGCAGTGTCACGTCACACAATTATGGCAAAAACTCTCCTCCTTCCAGTGCTATCTCCTCTGGAATAGACTTATACCAGCTTGCACCAGGTCATTCATTAGACCATTATTCTGCAAACAAATGCTATTCTGATCCTCCTAAGTTTGCTTTAATAAACAGAATCGTTGATGGTTATGTAAACAAAATATTAGCCATTTTCTACATTACACATTTTCTGAAACATCCCTAAACATCAAACTTACACCCTTGTGGCCATATTTTGGAGCTACAAAAATCAAGTCAGACAGTAAGCTCTCATTTCTCATTGAAGCAACAGAGCTGTTCTCTTTCATTTGTCCTGAGAACTTGATCATGAAGATTATCTTGTCACGGTCATATAAATGCATTTTCCTATATGCCTTGTCTGCTGTCAGTTTACTTTTACTTAACAAGTTTGCCACCAGCTACTGCTTGCAATGTAAACCCTGGTAATCACAAAACCAGGGAATATATTCTGAAGAATAAACACATGAACCTCACCACTCTCCCTGCCAAAAACCTCAACCAAACAAAAACCCAAAAAACCAAAACACCACATACCCAAAACCCACTCAGGTAATAAATATATTGGTATTTAACCTTCATTTATCCCTTGCCACACTGTATAACTTAAAGCTGAGGCCATTCTTTCCTAGACCCCACAATTGTGTTTATCTCTGCTGACCCTGTGTAAGGACATTATCCCATGCATACAGCTTGTACCTGCAAGCCACAGACCTCAATAATCTCCACCTTGGTTCTATGCAGGACAACATTAATTGTTATTTGTTACAAAAATACTCCTTTCTTGATCTTTAATTGTGATTTTATTATCTAAAGTTTAAAACCACATGTGTGGAAATCAGAAGTTGGAAGAAACGGGCCTGTTTCAACCCCAGACTCCAGACTTTGCTTCCCCCAAGATGGGCTTGCTTTGTCATTTATGAGTTCCAATAGTGTCAGTCCCTTTAACTGAAAGCCTGCTGGTTTTTCCAGAGCACCTCCAATTCCTGTAATAATTTTATAAATGTCTTTTATTAGTTCTTAAATTCCATTTCCACTGTGGGTCTGCTTTAGGGACTTTGTTAATTACCTAATTTACCTCAAATTCTGACCCCTGGGTTATTGACAGGAAACTGATTGCCCTTTACCTCTTTTTCTATTAATTGCATACTTAGAACTGAAAGAATAAAAAGTCATGGTGAAATGAAATTCCACAAAGGTCAACTGTGGGGGTGGCTTTTTTCTTCCCATGGCATCTGTTCCAAGTTAACTTTGATCAAACCAGAAGGTGGATCTGAAGGCACTGGTGGTCCTTGCCAGTGTCTACAGGCACAGATGATTGTCCATATTCTTGATACTGTGGACTTCAGCAATGTTGAGAGCAACAATAGCTATCCAAAACACTGTGGGGTTCTTTTGTTGTTATTTTCAATTATTCGTTTAAGGAAATGATTTTATGACAAGTTATCAGAGATTAACCATTTTTCTAGTATTGAAAAACACCTGAGTAAACCACTCCTAAAGCAAAATCAATATCCCATGATCCCAGCAATGAACATGATTAGTTATTTGTTAAAGCAAACAGTTTACAAATAAGGGAGAAAATATATTTGTAAAAATTAATCTTCAGAGAGAGGTGAGTACTTCTGAGCAAACTGAAAAGATTTGCAAATAGAAAATGCTATAAAGCACCTGACAATTTCTAAATTAACGCATTTACAGTCTCAGTGAACGGAGATATTCAAAATAAGTGTTAGCCTATCTAAAAAAAAAAAGAAAAAAGGAAAAGGTACTGATGTTTACTTGTTTTTCCACATGGAAGGCAGCATTTGAAAGCTCACTGAAAGCCTTTACAATACACTGAAACAATCCCCTCTGAGTTCAGTGGACCTCATATGAGCCCTCTGGGGAAGAAATGGAAGGTAGATGAGGTTTACGAAGGATAGTTTTGATTAAAAATTAATCTTCTGGAGGAAATTAAAAGACAAAGAATTGAGTGCATTTACATCTATTTTGGCACAGGTTCATATGAAATGCAGTAAACTACACTGCCAGAAATTAAATGAATAATGGTAAGAGAGTTCAAAATAGAGTTGTTTAAAAGAACCTGGTTAAGAAATATCATTGAGGCAGCTCCTGTGACAAACACCTGCCAGAGACTCTGACAGGGCACTTCTGAACACTTGAGTTTGGAAACATTGCCTTTGTGCTGACTAACAAACCTTGGTCTGGGGGAGCACGTGTGAAATTGGTACCATTTGAGACTTCTGGCTGGGTTTTGTTGAACAAATAACAAAAACTTCGAGAGAATTCAAGGGAATTCAGTTTACAAAGCTCCAATCTTACCAGAGATGCTGCAAGAAAGGATAGAGGAAGGCCACATAAATGTGGAGCTGAGTTTTATTTTGCCATTTTCTTTTTGCTTCATACCAAAAGGTGAGGCTCACAGGACAGACGTAGCTGTGCCAGAACCATTGGCTGGGAGTACTGCCCTTTGATTCCCTTGAGCACATGGACCTATTTAGGACTGAGCAAAAACTGCATCTTTATATTGCAAGGCTTTTAATGTCTTCAGAGTATAATTAATGGGCAGGCTGAGTTTAAAGGCACCATGCTGCAGGAAGCCAGCACTGCTGGGGAAGAGGAGACAGAGTACAAACATGCATCAGCAAAAGCCCGTGTCCTTTTGCAACCAAAAGTCAAATGCAAGCTTATCTCAATGGCAAGTACTCAAGACAGTTTTCTTCTAATAGTGGCTTTTCTCTTTTTAGAATTCCAAGGGTTTGAGGGGAAAAGACTGGGTGCATTTATTTTATAGGGAAGGCACTAGAACACATGACTGAGTAGGATATAAATGTTTTCCCTTCCTACATTACAATGTCTGTTTTCTGAGTAGATGTGAATACAGAAAACTTGAACTAGACAGATATTGCTTGAGTTCTCAGTACCATCCATAAAATCAACACTAACAGCTTTTAATTGCCTCTTGTCTCACATGAAGCCACTTCACAAATTGAGCAGATGTGGAACAAGGGGATTAGGATTGAATTTCTGCCCTGAGCCACATGGCTCTTTCATGATCCTGAGTTGGTCACTTAAATTAATCCATTCAAAATTACCCAAGGGATTGCAAAGTAAATAAAAAGCTGCAGTTACCTATCTGTAGAAAGTTTCTTCCACTTCTCTGAAGCTTTCTGTATAGAACTGCAAAATGTTGGTTCCCTGTACAAACACCTCTCCAGGAGCATCAGAGGCAGCTCCATGAAGGAGGATGAGCAGGAGCTGAAAGTGAGCAGCACGGGCTGTGCCCTGGCCAGCTGGCACTACCCCACAGAGCCTGAGCAGGGAGAACAGGCCAGGGGATGGGTACAGGGACAGCCTGGCACACCTATGGCACAGAGCAGGGCGGCAGGCTAAGCTCAAATGGAAAGGAACGGGAGGTGGGAGGCATGGCAGGCTGCTCAGGGCATTTAAAGCCTGCAGCTGCCCTTGGGGCCATGACAATACCCAGGTGCATGTGTTTCAGAAGTGAAATGAATGAAGTAATTGCAATCTAGTCCAATTTTCTCTTTATCAACACAAAAGAAAGCTGGCCCGAGTGCCAGGCTGCCCGGGGGACAGCCAGTAACGAGATAACAGGAGCTTGGCTGGAGTGGAGAGAGCTGTGCTGCTGGCAGAGCTGTGGGGAAA
Source organism: Lycocorax pyrrhopterus obiensis (assembly GCA_014706295.1). Classification (NCBI taxonomy): domain Eukaryota; kingdom Metazoa; phylum Chordata; class Aves; order Passeriformes; family Paradisaeidae; genus Lycocorax; species Lycocorax pyrrhopterus. Next base: position 23,375,391 of record JACSVZ010000013.1, read on the forward strand.
GGCTCGTGGAGCACCTGCTCCCAGCATGGCTGGCTCCAGCTGCCACGGCCGCGCTCAGCACTTTCACATGCAGCAGTTTTTCTTCTGAAGGAATGAAACAAACGCATACAATATTTCCAAGGCATGATGCTTCTTTTAAATATTGAAATGCAGCAGAAGGAACCCATCAGAAAATCAAGACAATGAAACACAGCTACCAAGATACAACTGTGACTTTATACACCACTGAAGAGGCAAATTTGCTGTGTGGATATGATCAAAAAGTTTGCTGGGTTTTAAGAAATAACTTCCTTCTGACCGCATACAAGAGCATTTTGATAAGACTGTGCTGTCGGAGGATTTGTTATGTCGAAAATATTTAGGTCTGGTAGGTTTGGTGCATGTGAATAAGGATAAAGACAGGTCAATGCATACATGTAACCTTTATTGCAAATCCAGCAAGATGTTGGGTAGATCGTGCTTTTACCTGCATTACCAATTATTTTCTGTGAATACACCGCAGAGAAAAAAATACAGGGAGAACACTTTATGTCTCTCCAATTCTATCTCTGTCTACCAGTCTCTACTACAGATCTTGTGCAGTCAAAGTATTACGGTTTATGGAAAAATTAAATTATTTTTCAATGTGAAAGGCAGAAGCAAATGGAATTTTAAAACCCTTTTTGCTGTGATAATAGCTCTAATTATTTGTCCCCATTAAAATTTATCACTGACAAACTTAAGACCAGTTTTTATAAGCTATTCATATTATATTATTTGTCCTTTCCAATACTCACAATGAATTGTCACAAGCTCAACTTCTGGGTACATGACAGAGCCAGAGTAATATTACCATTAATTACTGTAATTAATGCAGATTATGCAAAACCAGTAAAACTCAATTACCAAAGAAATAATAACCTTTAAACTGAAAATACAACAGCAAATGCAGAAGTTCAGCTCATAATGGCTTAATTGTGGCACAAGGAATGCTGAGCAGTGTTTAGATTTTGGATCTACATGCTAAAGCAGCTAGTAATAAACTGCATAAATTTATAGAATGCTAATATATGAACATAATATAGGAGGTGGTATTATGTGAAGCTGCTCATATATAGAAATTTTCCTTGAACCATTTGTTTCATAGGATTTGATACTGTTATTTAAACCAGCTATTTTTAAAAGCAGTGCACAGTGTATTTCTCTCAGAGGAAAACAGGCTGGCTTAATCCCTGTTTGAATGGAAAAACTCCATTCTCCCCTGTTTTAAATCAATAGAGTAGGCTGTTCTTACAAAACTACTAGAGTTTCATAAAGCCCTACTTTCACACACAGCATGCCCAACATGCCAGTATTTTGAGGTTTTTTGGTGGGGAAACTTGCTTACAATTCTAACCTAAATTCATTACAACCTCTAGCCTCAGTTAAAGGGTCAGGAGTTTGGGTTTTTTAGTACTTGTATAATTTGTTATACAAATACTACAATAAAGATATAAGAATTGAAATGATCTACAAAAGTATGAACCAGATCACAGAGTCCGTGAAAATCATCTGCTCCTACTGAAGTAAAAGAATTCGGGACTTTGTGTCAAAGAATCAAAATTTCACCAGCTGTTGTATTCAGATTCAGGACGAAGATTTTTAGCCTCACAGCTTTCAGTTTCAAGGCTGTCCCTCCATCTTAGTCCATATGAACTTATTGTTTGGGTGAGTAATAGGGAGTGCTGTACTGCGTTATTATATCAGTTAACCAATTACTTGAGGACATTTGAAAAGTCAGCTCTTGAAGACAAACCATATTTTTACTTTATCCGCTGTGAAATAACCAGCTTAGCAGAAAGATATTCTGAATTTCAAACAGTTCATGGTCTTGAGTGTACAGGTTTATGCAAATGTTATATATCTAATGGAACTGTGGAAGTTCTCATGCATTTCTTTTACGAATCCTCCAGAGCTCTTCAATTCAATTACGTTGTTCAGCAATCTGTTCAAATAGGAATTGTGCAGTATTAAAATAGGAAGCAATTCACATGTTTTGCTTTACTTTGCTCTGCTAAGACAGCTTTCTTCGGAATAAATAGCAGGAATGCTTCACACTGAACTTTGGAGATTTCCATTTGGAAGTGAAGGCTTGCCCCAGTGTCAGAAATCTTACATGATTATATTGTGTCAAACGGGCGAGGTAGAAGGCATTTCTTTGGAGAGGGCACCATTTAAACTCCCTTTGCAATCTATTTTCCTGTGTAACGTGCCATGAGCAACCTGGTCCAGTGGAAGGTGTCCCTGCCCATGGCAGGGGGGCTGGAATCAGATGGTCTTTGAGATTCCTTCCAAACCAAACCATCCCATGATCCTGTAATAATACAGGTGCTTTTCCCTGCAATTCAGGAGATAATGGCTCATATCAGTTGAAAATTCAATTTTCTGTTTAACTGAGAGCAAACACTGTTGTCTTCAAGGACGTGTTAAACGGTGATCACACACTGTAAAATACCAGATAGCCTGAAAAACCTGACAGCTGTGAATATTACAAAATTCTCTGGAGAGTCAAGCAGAGGCCAGATAGGATAATGCTGCTGGTAAAATGCCGCTACTCTCTAATGAGTACAAATATTTAGGTAATGTATATTTTAAAATAAAATATGCTACACATAGGTATATGCATAAATAAGAATTACAGGTGAAAAAAATATTCCCTATTAGATATGTGCTACCACCAGACCTAAGTAATATAGGGATGATATTGACTGTAGACCAGACTTGGAGCTATGGTTTGTCAGTAGCTGCCTGGAAGAAAAATCCATCAACTTTATAATTTATTTTTATATGTTAACAAAAAACATGGGAAAAATTAAAGGCTTCATTCTGTGCCTTCTCTCAAGGTTGGATTGCCCCTTCTTGACCATTTTCCCCTTATATTGACTTCAAAACACCTTATATCAAGCTCTGGAGGTACAGTTTCATGACACTTGGAAATCAATTGGAGCATTCATTTTCCTAAATCCAAGAATGCCTGTAAAGCATTCACAAGATCATTGCCCAAGCCTTCTACTGAATATTTAATGTCATATTGTTTTATTCTAACTGACTCTAAGTGTGATCACAATGCTGAATTTCTTTTGTTGAACAGGGGCTCAAGAATGTTCACTTTGTAATATGAACATTTTTTGTAAACAGCCTGTTCAGAAGATTTTTTTAAGGATATTCCTTGGTTATTTTATTTGGTTGGTTGAGATTTTTTTTTTCCCTTGATAAGAGAAGTTTAAAAGGCATGAAAAGAAGCCTTGCAATTGGCTCATTTGAGAAAATGAAGCAAAAAGGCAGCCTTAGCACACTGAGCCCTGACATGGCCAGTAGTAAGTGAAAGTGAAACCAGAGTAAATGCCAAATGAACAGGTGGAGTAAAGCTGAAATGAAATGTTTGCTGGTCTGTAATGACAGGTATTACTCCTTGCACCTAACCTGCAAAATTGCTTCCATTTATCCTTACTCTTCGCAGGATTCAATTTCCTTCTTTTATGGTACTGCATGTTTGAGTTTTGCCTCGCTAGACCTGTAAACAGGTTCTTGTAACTTGAGCTGTAATCACAGAAGAAAAATGGGGAGAGCAGTCACACTCATGCCAACATTCCTTTAGCCAGCAGGAAAGGCAACTCCATCCATCCCATACAACCTTTAGGCAAAACCCAGCACCCCAAGGCACCAGCCTGAAGCTGGACTGCTAACACCTTCTCTACTGCTTTTCACCAAGCTGCCCACCTGCACTTTAATATACCTGTAAAAAAGATACTGCACTCCCGTTCCTAACTGAGCTCCCTGGCTGATGGAAACACCCATATCTCGGCTCACCCACCCTGGTGTGTTCCCACGTGACAATAATAATGACTTAAACTCCCCAAATCATGAGGTTGTCTTACAAATCACTAATACATGCATACTTCCTGAAATGATGTGATCCTAAGAACATAAAATGTTGTAGAGTGGCTTTAAAAATGCATTGTTGAGAGCATTTGTGTGCTAATACCACTCCTCTTTTATTCACTCCATGCCAGCGCAGCGTTAGCAGCCCTTGGACGCTGCATGAGCGTTATGGCAGGAACAGGCTTTTGGGGCAGAAAAGCCAGGCAGGACAAATGTCCCAATAAAGAGAGCTCTGGCCCTGTCCCGCTGTGCTTATGTCCTCTCCCGGGGGCAGTGCCCACACACAGCTTTGTCTGGTTTGCACAGCCTCACCCACAGCCGGGCCTGGAGCTGCTGCGCAGGGTGTGAGGAGCAATGACAGCCAGGGCAGCGCTTACACAATAACCCTCTTACAATATCTGCCGGTGTAACTCCTACTGCAGCTTTTCTTACCCTGCTGAGAGCTCTAAACTCCACTTGACATAGTCTAACACTCTTAGGGCCCTGTCACAAATCCAGACCAATAAATAACAAATAAAGAACTGACAGTAAAGGCCACCCAACAGCAGCTTCCACCCGATGCAGAGCTCCATCCCGAGATAATGTCCATATCACACAAAAACACTGCTTTCCTCGCAATGGAAAATGGGAATTTTAGCAGCATAACATGACTGCATAAGCTCAAAGACTGCACTGCCTCCCAGTCAAAGAATGGACTTGCACGCTCAGAACCCCCACCCAGCAAAACAACATTCAGCTGGTTTAGATTAACAAGCATTTCAGTGGTTTCAAAATGACTGAGTTACTCTGCAATAAAGATTGATCATAAAACAAGTGGGCAGAAATTAGCTGTGTTCATATCTGGAGGAAAATATGTATTTTATTTTCAGTTTCAGCAATTCCTGTTTTATCATTTTAGACAATTAAATAAAGTCATTTTCATCACAACCACAGAATTTCAGTCTCATCTGTTCTATGCTTTAAATGAAAATTTAAAACTCAATTCTTTGTACCTGTTTTTATTCTGTTAATAAAGTTCTATTTTGGTTTTTTCTCTCTGATTCTGATGAAAATATGATCTTAACAAAAATCCAAATTAAAAAAAACCCAGCAAAACACTCCCCCCCCAACACTCAAATCCACAAACAAAACAAAATTTTCCCCCAGTTATATTCAGCATTTTGAGGTTTGATAATCCATTACTCCTCACTGCTCTTGGAAAATTATTTATTCCTTCTTTCTTGTCCCTGGGAAAAAAATAAAGCTTTTCAAGTATAATGAAATTTTCCATTATGCCTCTTGAGAAAACATAGGAAAGAAACGAATATTTATGCTGGCTCTTTTAGGAGGCAAAAAAAATGATAATGGACTCTTTTTTTTGTGAAGGCTGTAGAAAAGTCAAAGGCGAAGTTGTACTTTAGCTGAAAGCACTGGAAACTACTACTCACTTCAGAAGCCAAGATTCACCTAAAATGTTTCCAAAATCCACCTTTGCCTACCATGATGGATAGTCTACAAACTGCTTTCCCTGTGCCCTGTTCATGAAATTTAAACTTTTGGCATTATCTTTGACGTGGGGAGAGCCAGACAACAAAGTCCTCAGAGACCTTACTGCGGAGTGACCTGCTTATTAAGATAGAAACAGAAATGTTACTCTCCAAAAGAGTTACAATCTCCAAAAGAGCTATTCCCAGTTCTGCAATTCCAAGTTGATCCCTGAACAATCTTATGCACGCCCATTTTCGTTACTAGATCCTGCACTATTTCTTGTGTTTCTTCTTTCCTCTTCTCTCTTTTCCCCAGTTTCATCATCATTGCTTTAGGCTGTGACAAACTTTACTGTATGAGTTGTTTAGAATGTTAGAAGTCCCAGGAAAATTTCTTTTTACATGCCTAAGCTTGTTTAGAAGATTCAGTTTGACAAAAATTGTTTCTCTTGTTTGTGATAAGAGTACTTGAATTGATCTAAACTCTTTGGAACACTGAGAAAAATTAGAGGAATGATATCCTTTGGGATTTTTTTTTCCCCTTCCAACTTTGACTTTATCCAAGAACATAAAAAAATGTAGCAACATGCTAGTCATATTTGAAAGTCCTATGGAAAATGTTTTATTAATATTATTTTTGTCAACCAAATTTGTTTCCCAAGTAATAAAGGTGTGTTTTACTCTGTCAACTCTGTGGTTCACCAAATGGTGAATTATACCATAACCTGAAAATACTCAGCTGCCTTGATTCACCCTGGGCAGGTCCCAAGCCTGAAGATGTTCATGTCTGCAGAGCTCCCTGTGCAGATTTTGAAGCTTACAGGTTTTGCAGGACAACTGAGTAACCTTTCTTTCATCATTCCATAGTAACATTTTGGTTAACATTTTTACTGTAGCCTTCCACATGTTTTCCCTGAAGCTGCTCTGAGTTATCAGCAATCACAATAGTTTATTTTGCTGTGGTATGTTTCCAAAGACAGCACTATTTAATGCAAATCAAGTTATTTTCCTTAACATCTGAGTTTCTGTTTCTAGAAGAGATCGCTGCCAGGATTTCTTTAATAAAAGATCAACAGTTTGGGAAGGAAGAAATTCTCCTACTTAAGCAATATCTGATTAATTAATTCCAGAGGCAAACTCTCCCCTGAAAACAGGGAATTTTGTACTGGCCTGTACAGTGCTCTGAGACCTTTGTTTTACCGACAGTAAGTGAAACCAACACACAAATATGCTGAGGCTGTACCCAAGGGAACCAAGCTGCTCTGCCCCTCTTAGAGAAGAGCATCTCTCCAACCCTGGAAGCTGCTCCCAGTCAGCAATGAACGCTCCGTCTGGAGGAATGTTACTGCTCTGGTTCCTTCAGCCCTGGAGAGCTTCTTGATGTGTCTGTGAAGTTAGAGAAGGTAGGACTGGGCTGGAGAGTGAAAATGAAAGCTTTGTGTAGAAATTTGGGCCTCTGATTCCATAAATTTCTGATTAATCTGAAGTATTGTTAGATTGTAGAGATCCACAGTCTGAATGATTTAATTCCAGTTTCTTGCTATTACACAGATTTTATGGAGATTCTTTGTCAGACACATTTATTCCTATTTCTAGGAGGGAAACATACCTATTTGGCCATTCTTTGCCAAGTCATCTTTACTTAAGTGGATGAGCTTGTTTCTATTTTAATTTTCTCTTCAATTGTCATTCTTTGGCAGTGCAGACAGAGCCTTGAACGAGCTAGCCATTAAAAACATGGAGATGTTGCTTGGGACTAGGCCAGAGATTTAATATTTAATTTATGCCACTGTCCATATTTATTGTCTTAACAAAATGTTATTTCCTTGTCTCTGATTCCATTCCTCAGGGTGAATTACAGAATGCATTTGGAGCACTCCAAATTTACCATTGTTAAAACTACCTTTTCTCAGTGGAGTGAGAGATTGAAAACGGAGACCCAGACCCTTACTAATACAAATATTTATTTGCAGACTTCACCAATTTAACTGCAGGCAGAATTTGATCAATGCAGGACAACAAAAACATTGTTGAGCAGCTGCACTCAAGGAAATGAACAGACCCAATAACACCAATGCAACCTCTGATGTAGCCTCCATGCCAGATTATAACCCTACAGCCTTCATGGGACATTCCTAACAGCAAAATTGGGTACATTTTAATTACCCAGGGTATGCACAAGTGCCATGACTACCTGTTTAGAGCTAAGCCTTTAATCTACCTTCTAAAATCAAATGCTCTTCATCACAACCCAATCTGCTGAAATGGTGACAGAAATCCCCAGTAGTTTCCAATCATTTCATTTTCATTTTACGGGAATGAGGTGCAGTTTGTAACGATCTGGTGTGAGTACAGACTGATCAAGCCAATCTAGCAAAAACACAGCTCAGTTTGGAGAGGCAAGGAAAACAAAAGCTAAATATCAATACTCTTCTGTTCCTGGGAAAGGAGCTTGGTTTTTAAGGTTAGCACAATTACGGAAAATTTTCTACTTTGCAGGTTTTATGTCCTGGGAACACTCAGCTGTAAATGTAATAAAGTTTTCTCATTTTTCACCTACTGTGGATCCAATTCCCTCTGCATGTGTCATGGAAGAGTATATCGTATTACTACTAGGCCTCAAAAATGCACCAATAAATGGAGCTGTACCTTTTAGACAAATATTTGGTAATGGGAAGAAGTGCATAAGTACTAATATCTGGGACACTGATTTTCTGTTAGTTAAAACCAGTTGAAGATACTACTTCTATGCATGAAGTACCTGAGCTGAGTCTCATCAATTTTGTATCTTCCTTGCTGTTGATAACAGAAATAGGCAAGGTGCTACAAAGCAACGTATTTAAAACCAAAGACTAAAACAATGAGCTGAGAGCTCACCTGGCAGAAATCACCGACATCCTCCCTTCTTAAAACAAAAATATTTAATAAAGTCACTGTCGGCTTCAGGGAATCTCCAGCCTACGACTACACCACACTCAGGTTGTCATAGAAACAAGAAAAGGTTCAGGATCATTTGACATTTTATGAAGACAATTTAAAGCTATTTTATACATAGAAAAAATGTGAACTCGAAGCTACTTTTCCAATTTTCCAATTAAAGGAGTCAATACCAGAAACTCAAGCAGCTCTTGCTCCTTTGTCTCTGAGAGCACAGTGATAACCAAAGGATGAGCGGGATCATTAGCACGTGATGCTGTTCTTGACTGGGATTTAGATCCACCTCTATGATACACATAACACAATAGAAGGAGTGCCTGGTTAGATACAAAACTAATTAGAGGTGTTCTCTCAATCTGCACTAAAACCGGGTGTTAAGAAATATGAAAAGAACTAAAATAGCTGGTAGAGGGCACGTAAAATGTTTTTAGGTATAAGAATAAAACACTGTACATGTTTTTGTGTGAGAGATTTATACGTTACCTTGATTGTATTATGAAAGACTTGGTAAACTCTAAAAAGATGTATCCATTAAACTACTGTATGAGTAGATTATTTTGTTAAATTGGAAGACTGCATGCAAAGCATCTCATTAACTCAGGAAAAAATCAGAAATTAAAATGAAAAAATATCCAAGTGCACTCAAATCCCTGCTGTTAAAAATAGAACAATCATAGATGTAATGATATAACATTAATGATTTAACACAGAGTAGTGGATGGCTATTTCTTGGATGATTCCAAATCCCAAGCACAACTTCAAAACAATATGTTATCTAACTCCTTGGGAGAAAATAAAAGGTGCACGCCACATTCAGGTGACTGTGTGGTGAAGAACAGAAACAAAATGAAATAAGAAATGTTCATATCACCTCGTATCTCCAAGTGCACCTCAGCAAAGTATTAAAAAAGACACTTTATTGTAAAGGAGCCCATATCTATGCATGGAAGGGTCTGCAGAAATGTGAGACCCAAAAGGGAGCAGGAGCCACTCCCGGATCACTTCATTCTTAGTAGGGAACCAGAGCCGCAATATTTATAAACTGACACTGGAATAACACTGCTTGTTGAATTTTTCTGGTACAAATAAACAGAAAAATTATTCATGAAGATAAAAAGACTGATATAGATTTCGAACCTTAGAGAGAGGTTGAATCCTACATAGATTTTAAACCTGATCTTTGAACAAAAAAATTTAGTCATATTAAAAAGAATCTTTCTCATCTTGTCATGAATAAAATTACCTACACTATAAAAAGTCGTAATACTGCAGCAAGGCATTTTTTGTAATCCATCTGAATGGATGCTCATGAGAGCAGAAGAAATGAAATACCACAGAAAGAGGCAATCTCAGACCCAAATGAAGGCTTTTATTTTTCCTAGTAAGAAGAAAAGCTCTTTTCTATTATTGCATAAGTAGCTGCAGAATCAGTGACAACCTAAAATATTAGCAAATAAATAGCAGAAGTGTAAATCTGGAAAAAACCCAAGAGATATTCAAGCTAGAAAGTTGATTAAAGGCTGAAGAAATGGCTTTATGTTGCTTTAAATATTAAAAATTTCAAAAGCAGGCAGATTAATAGTGCTGAAAAAGGCATTTTTTCTTTTTCCTTTTCATAGCACCTACGCAGTTATAGTGGATCAGAATAATGCCATGCAATATTTACAGCATTGCTTTACAATGTATTTTTTCTTAAACGACACACTATCTACCCTGTTGTTTACAAAATGAAAAATGCCTCCATTACATTCTGCCAACTATTCTTTGTGTGTGCAGTATAAAGGACAGAAATTGTCCCCAGAGCAGTTTTAGATTCTCAGCAAATCATTTAACCTCTGTTTATTGCATTAAGGGCTATATCTGCAACATCATCTCTTATTAATTTTAAAATTAAGATGTTTAGTAAATTCATATTTATTGCAGAAAAATAATGTCATCTGTGTGGAAGAATGAGCTGATTCTCAAATTTTCCTAGAGTTGCTATCTCTGCTGGAATTTGAAGAGGCAAGATAATTTCAGGATTGCGACTAGAATGTATCAATTTTTGTTATACAGCTCCTGAAACTTCTACTGCTTTGTCCCTTTGATAGCTCTCTCTGTGCTGCTGTAAATACACAGTTACATCCTGGTAATTTTCTGGGTGGAATTGCACCATGTTATTTATTTTATTGAATAAACTAAATCTCTGAAAAGCCAAACCAGACTTTTCTATCAACCTTTTCTGCAGCTTTCCGTACATCTGACTACAACTCCCTCGAGTCTTCTCCTTTTCTTTATTTTGTTACATCCATATTTGTCAGATGTAAACCTTTACTGGAGCTTTCCAATCACTTCTAATTGCACGGGTCCTACGTGCACCGCTCTGCCCTGGAGGATGGAATCTGCATGGGATTTCTCTTGGTGTCTTTAATGTGATCTCATTCACTAATGCATTGCAGTGTGATTACAACCTCCCTCTGCAGATGCAAAATGAAATCAGATGAAATTTAAATGTTTGATTCCTCTTTGCCTCACATTTATTTTAAAAGGTTTCTTTTCTCCTGTAAAATTTGCTTCAATATTCCAAGGATTCACTAGTGCACTCTGAATTCCCTGGATGTGTGCTTGACATCAAAACCAGAATGAATCCTTAAGATTTATGGAACGGGTTTACTGTAGATGTTGAGAATGATAACACTGGGTCTTCCCTGTAACTCTGTGCTCCGAGAGCTTTGTTGAGCTGAGGTGGAAACTGTGGAGTTTGGTTGTTGGGGGCTGTGCTGTCAAATGATGTGTCCAGGTCAATCTTACCTGGCAGTCCCAGCTAAGAAATTTCACGGGATTTTTTTCTCATTTGACTCTTTTTTTGTCTTTTTTCACACTTGGCTTTCTGTGGCACTGTCTCCTGCAGCTGTGTGCACTGAGGAGCTTTCTAGAAGCGAACTGGCTGCCATAAGCAAGACTTGTGTTACCAAGTGAGGCATCTTCTTATACAAACAATAAAAGACTACCCCAAAGATTATATTTAGGAATAAAGCTTGCGCTTTTGTGCCCATCTCCTTTCCCAATCCTTATGTCAAAGGTCAACTCCAAATAACCTGTTTGTAATGATCCCTTTGGTTTTTATTTTTCCATTAGACTGATTTTACTTCTTACAGAAATACAAGAATATGGAATTGTTTGACTATTCTGAGTTCACATGTCAAATGACATCCTTAACACATGCACAGAGAAATTGTAGAATGCACTCCAGAGCCACTTCTGTTGATACTAATTTGACCACAAATTAAAGGTTTTCAAGAGTATCAAGGGAATACCAATATAGTTAAACAAGCCTTTTCTATTACAGTTTTTATTTCTTGGTTTTGACTGACATGCCTGCAGCTAGAGCTTGCCAGGTAATTTGTGGAGATATTTATTTTGCAAGTATGAATGACACTAAATGCTGAGATGGGAGTGGAAAATCCCTGTTTTTACCTTTAATATTCAGAATATGTGAAGCATTTCCAGATCTAGGAGAACTTCAAAAGCTACACAAACCTCTGTAGATGACAATCCAAGCAAAGGACAGCTTATTGTATTATATAATATTCTATTTAAGAGAGGGAGGATAATCTTCAGTCTTTCGAGCGCCTGGTAGGAAAGCTTTATGAAGATAATATAAGGTGTGGGGGGAGAAACAAAAGAAGCAGGAATAAAAGAATAGGCCAGAAAGACAGATTCTTCATAAACTTTACACTTTGCATAACACACAGACCTAAACCTCTGAAATTCCAGCTGTCCTACAGGACAGGTTATTAAAGTATCAGCAGTTGTTTTCCTTTTTATTGTACCTCATTATATCTCACCAAAGAGTTACAGCTGAGAACAGGCATCAAGAGAAATCTTTGTACTCCCTGTTACCATATTGCTTGCCAGCTCTTCAAAGCACCTGAGGAAACAGGAGTTTCATTGTTACCCTAATAAATACGCTCACCTCCCTCTGGTTTCAAGGTACTCATTGAAATGAATCATGCACCTAAGAGAATACTTTTTATTCCAAGAACAGCTAATGATCTCAAGATGTTTTTCCCCTTAAATGACCCATCACATGTTTAAAAGTTATAGATATATTAAAAAATAAATAAATTAGTATCTCAAGGTGCTCAATTATAAACAAAGCTCTTTTTTTTCATTATTTGTGTTCATACTATACAGTTCAATTAAATTTTATTTTGCCTCTATCATGCTCGAAGATCTTTGGGATAAATGGCATTCAGTTAAAATTGGGGGGTGGTGTATGAGAGGAATAAAACGTCTTCTTAGGAGGGCATGGGAGAGTGTAACAAAAGTCTCTAGGGTGTCATTCTGATTTAAGCCTTTTACAGACAGCTACACTTGGTAACAGAATAAACTCATAGTCAAGAACAGAGTGCTGCTTGGTGCTTTTATCATTGTTCTGTCACGACACCACTTACGCAATTAGGAGTGTAATTGTGCAAGGTTTAAGAAAAGCCAGTAAAATGCCATTATACTATCCATATTATGGTTCAGTATTTCATACAGCATGCATTAAGTAAAAGCTGAAGAACTCAGAAAGAAATGTTTCTAAATTAGGCCAGAAACTAATTTAGAATCACATCACTCTCAAAGATGAGGCCTAGGCAAAACAAAACAAGAATGTGACATCCTGAAAAAAATGAGGAAGTAAATCACGAAGCTCTATGAATACTCAAAGTAATTCACCCAGGAATTATGAGAGCAGTACATGCAGAAACACTTGGCCAGATGTATTAAAGTTCTGGCTGGAAAGACTAAAAAATTCCTGCCAACATCAGAAAGATTAAAAAAAAAAAATTCTTCATACTGATCTTGGATCAGATTGTATATATGGCAATCATACCTTTCAAAGTGGCTGCTGCATCATAGACTGGCATCAAACAACCAAACACTGAAAATTTAATATATATTTAACTCAAGGAGGAGTGGAGTACTCCAGAAAAATCCTACAAGATATTGACAATAAAACATGCTGTAATTGAAACATACATTTAAAACCATTAAGAACACTGACAAATTTTAAAACTTGCTGTAAATGGTTTTCCTTTTCTAAAGAGCTCTTCACTCCTGCTTACAAGATCTGATTACCTTTGGAATTACCCCAGGGCCTGCTCCATGTCACACGTGCACAGAATAATTTCTTAGCTCACATTTCTCAATCAGGAGCCATGCTCATCCTCACAGTTTGTTGGTGTCAGTTCTCTACAAGGTGGCTCTTAATCTGCTTACACCACTGGCTGCTTTTCTCAGCCTTCTCTTGTCCTTTCTTCCAGTCTCTGGGCTCTTCTGAAGAGTCTGTGAAGTGATGGAAGCCCTGCAGCATCTAAACTGCCCTATTCTTTCTTGTGAACTCCCTCACAGATTTTCTGCCTCCAGAGGAGCTCAGGAAGTTAAGTCTCAGTCACTGCTTTTCAAAGAAAGCTATTTTTCCTGTGACAGATTTCTAAAGGGTCTCAGTCTACCTGCTTGCCAAGTGAACAGGATCTGATCTGGATCTTGGCCCTTAAACTGTGTGATTTTATTCAAATCTATGATGCAAAGCCATTCACAGAGGAACAGAGAAGGAAAGTATTCCATCTGAGAGTCTGGAAGGAGAGACAGTTATGTTAATGCACATACTGACGCATAAAGGCAGAACTGGTACTGTAACATCCAGATATGCTCAAAAGTCAGAACTGGACCTGCTCATTTTCCTTCCAGCCTGGCTGAGGTATTGCTTTCAGCTGCTGTTCCACCTTTACAGCCAGAACTGGAATGGATCTCTGCTGCTGTGTTCAGTGACATTTGTTATTAGCTGCTGTCCTACACGAAGCAGTTTGTAGGAACAAACAGCCCCTGATGAGTTGTCTCTGCATCTACTGCAGATTGAGATGATAAAGGGGTTCTTTGGCTGCAGCAATTTCTAATACAAATGCCAATGCCTTAATCCTAATTATTAACCATAATCTTCCACGAGAGAATAGAGACTCTATCTTCCATCAATACGTCTAGACATGAAGATATTTGGGTGTCTAACTCTAATTGTGATGGATAAGAGGGCTAAGTAACTTCATGAGTTTGAAATCTCAGTCTAGGCATTTCCCAAATCAGTCTGCAGTGAGCTTCAACTTAGCATTTGCAACACCTTTTGGAAGAGAAAAGGAAAAACTACACTTGAAATAAGGTTTGATTTCTTAGAGTTCTGAATGCTGTCATTTTCATGATGTTTAAGAGGAAAACAGCACGGGAGGCAGTGAAGAATGTTATATGCAACACTGGAGTACAGGGGAATTTGGCTTGACTGACTGTTATTAGAACTTGTGTCTGGGCAGCATATTGGGGTTAGTGATCCTATTTACAAAAGGTACCACGGGATCACAGCTGATGCAGACCTCTGGAATTGATATAGACTAGCTGATCCAAAAGGCAGCACAAACAGAGGCTCAGAGCTCCCTGAAGTCATGCTGAGACAGTAGATGAATACCTCAGGGGGCAATCATTTGCAATTCCTACGACGTTTATCATCCCAGTATTGATGCATCCCAAACGCGATTAGTCTGGGTGCATTTCCTCTCCCGACGGGATGCTGGAGTGTTGTTCAGGATGCTGGGGGATGATAGCTCAGCACTATCAAAGCTGCACAAATGCAGCTAGATGAATACAGATATACATGTCAGAGATGGCAGCTGCAGCAGACACAGGTGTTCTGCTGTGCTAAGCAGCCCTTCTAAGACGTTAAATATGTTTTATTAGCTATGACTTGCTTCCCCACAAGGATAAAGCAATAGAAATGCAGGCCCTCGATTTTTCTTGATCTATCTTATGCCTGTAACTTCCAACAATGGTAACATCCTGCTTGCACACACAAACAGTGACCAGCATTTCATTCTTTACTTTGCAATGCTGTTCATCATGTAGTGAAAATCCTTATTGGGACAGTAGGCAGACTTTTAAGGAAGCCAGTTCCTGTAGAAAATGCTCACCACTGGACTCAACCCCTTTTAATTCTCCTGCCTGAATAATCAGGTGCCATCTGTGTTGTCCAGGGTTAAAACAGTTAACACATCCTGACTAAAGTGCCAGACCTAGAACCTGCAGTTCTAGGGAAAAGAGTTTGCCTGAGCAGCTGTGGAGAATGATATTTTCCACTGAAAACACTTCATTGTGCTTAATTTGTCTTCTATATGCAGGATCAAAACTCAGGCATGTAAATGCCAGTCCAATGCCTCCCATGAATGATTATATCCAGGACATGTAAATAAAAGTTGTGCTTCTACATCAATCATGAATGAGGTTTTCTAACATAAAATAGGCAACTTTTGAATTTTGAGAGTAGTTCTCTATGTTGGATTCTTACGAAATGATTCATTCCAAAACACCAATTTACTGATCCATAAGGACAAAAGAGATGAAGTTTCCTACTTTTCACTCATTTCTTCATTTCAAAACAAATGACAAATTCTATAAGGAATAATGTGTCAATACAGATTAGTGTAGGGGTAGGATTCATTTTAAAAGTGTCACAAGCAAATTCGACTTCTTAAGAAGTCGTTTTCAATTAATTCAATCTTTCACAAAATTCTAAGGTTGTTGTTGTATAAGAATAACAAACCTGAGTATTTATTCCCCAACTTGCTGCCAGTATCAATTCACTTTCACTTCATAACACAACTTGCTGTTCATTCTCTGGTTTTGGCAAGCTGTACATGTTTTCTGATATCTGTTACAAACTGAAGAAACAATAAATGCCATGTCCCATAAGGTATATAAAATATATGTGAATATAGATAAGAAAAATCACTGACTTATAAAAAGCCAGCACACATCGAAGAACAATTGATTTGGAAGTAAGAGGAAAAAAGGAAAAAGAAAGGAAAAAATAAGGAAATCTTAAAATGTCTAGTAACAGGGAAAGAAAAATTCAAACTGATCTTAAAACAACACAGTTAGTACTTTCTATTCTACTAAACTCCCCCAGATTCTAGCATGCTCCACAGAACCAAAAATTACTGTACGACCCTTTTAGGGGAAACTTTTACCTCTGCATTCAATGATGGAAATACTTACTTGATCTCCCTTTCAGTGTGCACTTGTTTCTTTTATAAAGCCTGCAACAGTTTTGATTTAAAATTTAAATTAAACAAGCCTGGTGGAGGGATTTTTTGTTCTAAAAAGTGTTTATTTCTCATTATCATAGAAGCGATAATGAATAATTTTTCATGCCACATCACTGATTTCTCCAGAATTCAGTCAGAATGCTGCCATATGAATTTCCATACCAACAGCTGTATTGATTCCCTACTCAGCCAGCACTTGCTGACTAACAACTCTTTTTGTTGCCACACCTCCTGCTGCACTTTTGACTCTGCCACAAACTCCTCAAATGAAATGAAAACTCCTGAAATTTCAATCTGCTGCCTTTTCATCATGTTTCTCTGCTTTAAATAGGTGAAGGAACAACCCCACTTCTTTAATAAAGGAAATAATGCTTTTTTTCTCCAAAAGATATGGAGTGTGCTCCCCCTTGTCCTTAGGGAAAGGAAAAAAAGGGATTGATTTTCACAAATTTATATATGAGTGGTAAGGAAACTTTCTCCTTTCATAGAATTATTAATTTTTTTGGGGTTTTTTCTCATATATTTTACCTTTATGGATTATGCAAGGGATTTTTCCCCTTTTACAACTATTAAAGAGCCTTCCCAATTAACGACGAATAGTTTATTTATTCTTTTTGAATCTTTTCATTAAAAAGAAACCTGTCTGCTAAACTCTAAGTGATGAGAAAAATAAGTTTTTCGACCTATGCATCTTTTGTGGTTTGCAGAAAAAATGGCAAACCCCTCTTTTCCCAGAGAGCTTAGATGGCCTTTTGAAATATTGTTCCTGTAGATAATAATATATGACTACATTTCACATTTTGCCATTCTTAGCCCCAGGTGTTTGATAGCTGGTTCAAGGAGAGTAAAAGCTGTTTCAAATTCCCAAGCCACAAGAGCAGCTGTTAGAAAATAATTTTTTCCCAGCTAAACCTACATTGAAGTAGAAATAATTCTATCCAAATTCTGTGCACTACATAACACATTTGCACATTTAATTTATAAGGAAGGTTAATTACATTGCTCTGCTGGCACCACCCGCTTCCATGCTGCAGCCAGAAAGCATTAATGATTTTAAAGAATTCATCAAGGGAGTGGATTTTTTCCTCTAGGGTTGCTTCTGAATGTTCTGTGCTCAGCCGAGCAATAAGAGATGCACATGTATCTGCTGTGATTATATTCAGAATCCCAAGAAGTTTGAACCTCAAGGAATGTCAAACAAAGCTCAATAATAAATGAATTTTTGACTCCAGAATCAAAACAACACAGGCAACATCATTTCCCTATAAGCCTTAAGTTAAACATATTTCAGGAAAATGTAACTATGCCTGCTGTATCTTTGAGCATTTACAGATAATAAGTTCATGCATTATCCAGGCAAATTATTTCCTAATGATTACAGTTTGAAAGAGTAGGATAGATAATTTTTTAACACGTAATGGTGATGGAGAAAAAGTGATACAAGGAGATTCACTGTTTGTAAAATGCAGCACATTCACAAAGCATATCTGCCTTAACTGGATTGTTACTGCTTGCATATTATGATCATTGCTGTGTCCTGTAATCATGATTTTTATGAGAGACAGAATAACAATTGCAGCTGGCATTAGTGGCACTGCTGAATCATCAGGAAGGATGGGTTCAGACCTCTTAAACAGAGGGCAAGAGGCAACCAGGGGATTTTATCCTTCCTTTAATATGAAGCCAGTATTGTCCCCAGCGTTCTTATCAGCTGTCCGCATGGATTCCAGAAATAACGAGGTTACACACAACAAGCTGGAGCTGTGGGGTGAGCAGTGCTTAGGGACACTGCTGATACCTTCCCAGCACACCTACATCACACCTCTGAGAGAGCCTCGTGCTCAAAGGACTTCTCCTGAATCGGGTGATTGAGTACAAAAGAGCAATTTTAATACATAAGGGCTTCAACAGTGACTTTCTACTAAATTACTGTGAGAAGGAAAAGATTCACCCTGTTCCAAAGCGTTCTGTCTTATCTGCAGTTACACAGAAAGGGGATCCAAACTCCCTGGTGTCCCTCATGCCCTGTGCATAAGAGCAGGGAGCATAAGGAGGAATTCAGAAGGTTTCACCAAGGGCCTCGAGATCTGCCAAATAACCCACATTTCGTGGGAAAACCTGTTAAATACCTTGTTCAGATTTGGGAGACACAAGTAGCCTGTCTGACTGGGGTCTTTTCAAGACTCAGACTTTAATGAGATTCCAGAATTATGAGGACTAACCCCAAAGATTATGGATAATACACCTGACATTTACAGTGCTTTTGATACAGCCACCTAAACACCTACCTTCTGTAAATAAGCAAGCTTGCTCAAGAAAGTTTCCATTTATGAAACAGTAAATTGGGTTTTTTTAAATATATGCATGAAAAAACCTTAAGTGATTCAGTCCTTTCCAACTGAGGCCATTATTTACTGAGATGGAGCTATTTATTAATGAACGATCAACAGTATGGCTGATTAATGCCAACGGCACACTGTGCTTTAGATGTGGGGCAGCAGGGGAGAGAACCCCAGTGCCTGATCAAACTGGATGAGCTTTACACTGCATTCTGTCATGCAATTATTTATTGGAAATTGAGAATGGCGTCTGATACAGAAAAAATAAACATTTCAAGTAAATGTTTTAAATAGCTTCCAAACAGTGTAAGTCCACATAAACCAACACAGAAAAGAAGCGTTGTTATCATGCTTTTCATCCATGCATATGATTAAATTTATTCAAAGTAAGGTAAAATGGACCCATAGGAATAGATGAGTTGATCTTTTAAAATGACACTGACCAGGAAAAAAAAAAAGGCATGATTCTTTCCTATATATGTACATATATATTCATATATACCTATATATCCATATACTTTCCTATATACCTATATATTCATTGGTTCACTGTGATTTTTATTTAAATGCATTTTTTTTCATTAGGAGGCACACACTGCTCACCGGGAAACAAAACTGAAAATTGTGTAGCATGTTCAAAATCACTTTCGTTAAGGAAAAATGCCAAGTGACTCAAGTTATAAGAATATAACAGTTTAAAGAGAAATGCATTATGTGAAACAACCCCTTCCAGACATTCCACAGCCTCTCTCTTAAACCCACTCCCCTCAAAGCCCAGCAGAATATCCTACATGTATTAGAAACGGGTTCTTAAATATTCCTTGAGAAAGTACTCATGGCACGCTTTGCTAACTTCCTTCTGAAACATGTATGAACAAGCACAAGCAATAGAAAAGCGAGGTGAACATTTAACACTCCTCATCATGACAAAAAAGAGGCATTTTATCAAAGATTTTCCTGGCACTGATACCTCACCGGTTATTGAAAGGTTATTTCTAATACCTGACTGCCACAATGCTGACATCACTTTCTGTTCCTCGGGCCTTCCCTGCCCTGCCACAGGGCTATAATGAAGGCTAACCACAATAATAGTTATTACTTTATTTATGGGCTACTATACAAATTAAAATGCTCCCTTATTTGGATTTTTAGATTCAAGTCAAAACAGCAAAGCAATCATAATGCCAACGCTAGGCCCTAGTTTACTGCAAATTTATTAGTCAAAAATCCCCAAACCCAATACAAATCCATGAATTATTATTTTCTCATACCTTATTCTCCTTCAAAATTAGTCTATTTTGTGCATAATTCTAATTTAAAAGAAAAAAACAACCACGTATGTACAGGAGGATTGTCAGGCATGTGAAAAGAAAATTGATCTAGATCAGTGCTGGGGAGTGTGAGAACATGATACACATTTCTAATCTTAAAACCTATTAACCGTAACTACTCCTGTAAGGTAGACTTGTAACTTTTTTTTTTTTAAGAGCCAAGTATTCACTCCTATGGCCCTGTGCATTTTAGCATAAGTTATCTGCACTGTACACAGAAAGATTTCTTCATTTTATATTTATATGATCTGTCTTTATTAGCACTAAAACATAGCATTTTCAGAAACATAAAGAATTCTTCAGGGTGCCTGCAAATAAAAGTTTCAATCAAAACAATATTGGTTTCAATGTGTGCAAGTAGGATTCCAAGGTAATTTTCAAAATTGATTTTTACTGTAGGCTCTAAATTATTTTAAATCCTGATGTCTGGGGAAATTAAGATTACATTGACACATAGATTTCTGTGCCACCAGAAGTCTGAATATTTATACTGCTATTAGTTTGGAAATACGCTGGGTCCCCTTCCTAATTAAATGGTCATTCTGACCATTTCGCAGCCATTCAGAGAGGGTTCACAGCACCTGCAAACAGCTTGGCCAGCACAAGAAGCCTCTTACACTGTTAGAGGTTTGATTCTGAAAGAAGAGTTAAGAAACATAAACGAATAATTTCTGACAACTCAACCTGCAGAAACTTTTGATGTAAATATACGAAAAACCCCTTTGGAATAAAATGAATTGTACTGAAATGTGTGAAAAGCCAGTCTGAAAATGACACTGGCAATGAGCTCTTGCTAAAATACACTGAATCAACCTAATGAATAGAATTTTCCCTGCCACTACACTCTTGCATACTTTTAACACCTAAAATATAAAGATATGCTTCATAGCAACAACTTATCTCCAGTTCTCTGGACAGGCAGCAAAGAGTCAAATGAAAAAGATGTGAAAGATTCTATAAGTTCGGAATTTTTAAATTTGCAATCTGTGTTTAACCAGTTCGTTTAATGTCATGTTAGTGTTAAACAAATGTAAAGTACTATTTACAAGAAGTTGCTCCACAGATTTTCATGTAAGAAGCAGGACAGGGGAGAATCAAGACCAAAGAATGCCACTGGATACAGTGGGGGGGTATCATGCTTTGAAATCAACACCTCGTGCCTGTTTTTTCCAGCTAAAAAGCCCCACAGTGAAGTATGTGCTGCTTTCTTAGCCTTGCTATGCTTTGCTTTTCTTTCCCTACATTTGTATTGGTTTTGAAGAGATATTGCTATTGAAGGTATGCAAAAAATTAAAATGCTCCTTGAGCAGACAGTTTTACCATTTCTATTAATGGAAACCAGATAACATCCACAAAATTCAACTAATGCTGTACTTTTTTCCCTAATTAAATTTCTCTAATTGCATTGCAAAGTTTGAGCTATGCGTTACTGGAGATGTAAGCACCAGGAAATGTTGGACTTCTCACTAATCAAAACATACATGAGTGATTATGAACCAGAATTCCCTCATTAATTTCAGCAGAAACTCACATTTACTCTTTGGCAAATACCTTGCATGTTAAAACGTATAAATAACTTTCCTTATCTTGCTGAGCATAAGTGGAGCTGCAGATGAGTGCATTTGCAGCACTCTGAGTTACATCTTTGGAGTGCCATGCACGGTTTGTTTGGTTAATTGATTTTATGCATTCTTACTGATTTGTGTTTATTTATCAATTCCACAGAATGAAACGCTGACCAGCACTTCCACACGCAGTCTGGACTTCGCACAGGTTTTCTGATTTGAAGACAAAGTTGAGGATTGTCGAATACACTTCAGAAAATGGATTTCCAGTCACACATGTTAATCCTTGACCATGCAATGTTCAAAAAGCAAACTCGAATCACCTGCCAGTGACCTGGAAATTCATCATTTGGTTGCTTAAAATAGTTATGCATCCAAAACCTCTGAAATGTTACCACATAAAACTGGGCATAAAAAGTAACAAAACCAGCTCTGAAAACAGAACACTGGCTTTTATTTTAGTCATCTTTTATTCTCCTGTTAGAAGAGCAACAGTGACACTTCCTATTGCCTTACTAATTCCTTCACACGCAGAGATGGAAAACCTTGAATAATGTTTGTTGGTGGATTAGGCTGTCCCACTTTACATTGGGGTAGATGGAGAGTCCTCCTATTTTTTTTCTACTAATTCAGCTGTCAGATCAGCAATTTTGAGCAGAGAAACAATATCAAGGGGCTGGAGGACATCAGGATCTTGATATTGTACAGTAATTGGTAAGAGTAGTTTGCCTTTCCCTAACCCACTGTGAGCCCACGCTTCTGGCACTCCCCTCTCAGCACACACATTTTTGAAGGCAGCGGTTTATGTGCCAGAGATGTTCTAGATCCAGCAGAGGAAAAAATGCATTCCACCCTACACACACATCAACCTCCTGATAAGGATGCAGAATGAATAGAAATTTAATTTATTGCTGAAAGAACAGGAATAATGAGTATACAGTAACAGATACCCTGCAAGCAGGAAACACAGCAGGAACTCTGGTGTTCTCTGTGTGTATTCTCTGCCACAGTATACACAGAGATTCCACTAGGAGATTTCTGCAAATATTTTTTTCAAAATAACAATCCTCTTTCATTATTAAACAGGAAGAATTTTTCTGTCTTTCTATTATGCTAAATCTTGTATTTATTAAGAAATATTTTATTTCTCCTGTGAGGCTAAACAAAAGCGTCTCCAGCTAGGAAAAGCATATTCACCATCTGTTTTGTGGAAAATCCATGACATTGACTACATATCAGGCATCTGATTTTAATTACATTTCTAGATGAGAGATGCTCTTCTGAGGTCACTTTTTTTCTATTTTACTTTCTATGTTATTTCCAAAAGGCTCCTAGCAAAAGGTGCTTTGCTTGAGCTTCAGATCTATGCAGTTAAGGTTTGCCAAGAGGGATTTCTGCACACCCCATCCGAAGTGCAAGAGGTGGGACAATAAAAGAAAGGTTATCGTTTATTAATTGTAAGAACAATCTGCAAAAACTTTCCTAGTCTTACACAGAAATTCTGTTCCCATTTCCCAGTTTACAAGTCCTCAGGCTGGAGCTGCAAAAAGCAATCATCATTACTGCCCAAGTAAAAAATATTTCAGAACAGGTTATTTTTTTATTCACCTGCAGCTGCAGGGTTGTGATCTACAAGCCAGCCTCAGCAGGAAGTCGGGTAAGATCCCCTTACACCCAGGAAGGCTGCTGTTCTAATATGGACGGCCCATTCATAAATTTTCAGGCGAATTCCTCATGGCCACTTTGGATACAACAGGGATTAAGTAAAATAGATCTATTTTCCTTTTGTTCTGGACGGAAGAAGAAAAGGCTTTTGGGATTTGAGAGGAAGGAAGATGAGGAAACCAGGAATCACATGCATTTGGTCTCTTTGTAATTTCATTTCTTGAAGTGGAAGACTGAAAAATAAGAGGATATCACTCTATCAATGGCTAAACTCACAAAAGCCAAATTGCACATGATTTATATAGAGGAAATACATTCAGAATGAGATCTCCCTGCATGCTCCCACGTTGCAAGGATTTCCCCATTTCTGGGGGCAGCAGACAGGAGCCTGTGGCTCTTTAGTGCAGCAGAGGCCCTGTGCTGCCATATCCAAATGCAGCAGAGTTTTCACACAGTCTGAAGTAAAAGTATGCTGTGCAAAGCAACGTGGCATTAAGCATCTCCCACAAAGTGCTATACACTTAATATTCCTCAGATTTTGACGTGGGAAATGGGACAGTACAGAGTGACAAAACAATCCAATCCTGGTGGCAGTCTTGCTTCAAATGCTGATGAGAGCAGGGCATATTCTTCTGTCTGATTCTTATCATCTTGAGCTGGCACTGCCATGGAGACAAGCAGGAAAGTTTTTAATTTGTGTATTTTGGCAGCACTGATGGATGGAATAATACCATTAGGCTCCTGTTTTGCAGGAAGGTAAGAAACCCAAGGTCCTTCTAAGGTCTGTAGGAATAAAATATTCCTATAGTAAAAATTTGAAATCGAATATGGACAGATAAACATCTTATTATTTTAAATTTTTGGGTAAATATTACCCATCAATAGGACAAATTCTTACCACTGCACTTTATTAGCCGGTTTAATGATGAGAAGTTAGTCTACATAAAACAGGAAAAATGAAAAAAAAAGACCTCAAAATTTTGGACTCGCAAACTGAGTGTGAAAAATCCTTTTTAGCATTTTTTGACCCTAGAAAATGACATGTCTTCCTGGGAAATAATCCTGCTCTGGGCAGAGCTCTTTTCCAGAAAGGGTTTGTACTTGGTGGAAAGGAAAGCAGACAGGGCTGAGATGCTCTCAGTGCTTTTTAGTAGAAATATGAGCTACTCTGGAAGGCAAAGCGTAATTAAACCCACAAGCACACCTCCAAATAAAATAAGGCAGGTAAAGAAGTCCAGGGTCTGGGCCTCTTGTCAGTGGCCCTGCTGAACTGCTGGCAGAGCCCATCTGAGCATATTCCAGTTGGAGCAAAGGGAAATATCCAGGAGAAGAAGCTGGCTGAGGGCCAGATGGATGCGGGGGTGTCCCTGATCCTAAAGCCGGTGACCGCTTCCCAGCCCATTTTATTGGCCAGCACAGGCACAACTTCTTTTACAGGAGAGCTGCTAAAATGCAAAACCACAATAAATACAGCAGAAGGAGAGTTTGGGGAGCGCCAGTAAGTTTTGTTGCAGCCAGGAAATGATCTTATCAGCTTCAGGAGCAGTCAGGGTTCCAGGGCATTTACTTTGCTCTTGTCCTTTGTAACAGTTTGGTCATTTTTTACCCAACACTTCATTCACTACTTCGCTTGCCCTTTGCATCCCTCAACTCTCAAAAAAGGGCTGTAAATACTCAAGATCTTGGTGGCTTCCTTCAGTTTGAAGAGTTCATTCTCAGGCAAGTACAATAAACCCATGCCAAGTAAAACGTTTTGACAATGTTAAACGTTGTCAAAAATAATGTTACAATAAATGTTATAATAAACTCTCAGGTTATCAGTCACCGTTCCGTGCCTTCCTCTTCCTCAAAACCTTGTTCTCAAAGTCTTTCCTCAGAAATCCTGTTTTCAATGACAGTTCCCGTTCTTCTCCCTGGACTAATTCCAAATGTTCAGTATAAAACGTGGTACTCAAAATTCGCAATAACGTTAAAGAGCCCTTACTAAGCAGAAACAAAAAGAGCAAAGCCTCAGTTTTATCAGAATGCAGGAAAGTATTACTGATAAGCCCTCAAACTTCCTGGGAAAAATCAAAATCTGTTTGAGCTCAACTGTAAACCGCAGTGCTTAGTAAAGGAGGTCATTGTAGCTGTATTAAAAAACCCAAGGTAAGCATCTCTGTTCCTAAAGAGGGGCACTGCTCACAGTAATTGTTTATGAACAAGAGAGTGAAAACAATCCTTTCATCACAGGTATCCAACAAATGAAAAACAAATTACTGGACTCTTCCTTCTGCTGCGGACAATCTTTTCCTTTAAAATGTATTCACTGATAAATCTCTGAAAGAAAGATTTTTGCAAATTATAATTTTGCTGGATTTGCCCCTCACAGTTAAAATTACAGAAAAGTAGTTACAGCTGAGGATCTGGGATAGGCCTTGGGCTGGTGGTTCGGTTTTCATTTTTCATTTGTGTGGATTTGTTTTTTCTCTTTAGCTGGCTACCTTTAGACCATTATTTTTTAAAGTATTTGGGCATTCACGTTAAATATGAGGTTTTGAGAGCCTTACCATAACTTGTTGCAGGAGAAAAACTGCTTGTTTTGATGGGGAGCTGTCAAAAGTTAGCACCAATTTTTCAGAGTGTCAGCACCAAGTGCCATCAAGCCTGCAGAAATACAGTGCACATGTGCTAAGGATGCTGCACAGCGAGACACTGCAACAAAATGGCTTATAATTGTATTTATTCTTTATGTTGCATAATTACCTGGTAAAAGGAAAGTCTTGAAACCTCTCAGAGTAAAAGCACTACTCTTGTCATGTCTTGATAGATATAAATTGCCCTGCACTTTTACTTTTGCCTTTATCTCTCCATCTCATTTTAGCGGAGGACCAGGCTGCAGGGATGTCCTCCGTGATGTAACTGGGGCTGTCCAGAGGAGCCCCCATGTGCCAGCTCAGAGCAGAAAGCCTCCCCAGGGTGAGGGATGTCGTTCCTGTTGGCACGGCTCCTTCTGTCTGCACCCCTCCCAGGGCTGCTCTAGGCACGGGCTGATCCTACCCAAGCATTCCTATCCTCAGATCCCTGCTTCCCAATGTCATGATCTTTGAAATGTGATTTTCAGAAGAGTCATCTTCCTGGGCTTGTATCAGACATATATTATTCACTTAGAAAATATTATTTTATGCCACCATGACAACAAATACCTTGTATTATGAATTAATAATATTTATTTGAACCCCGTCACATTTCGAATTTCAAGAGAGTACTCAGAGTGACAAACTAATGAGAACTGTCACAGGTCACTGTAATCAGAAACATTTTTCAAAATGCTGTGTAAGGCAATAGCAGCTATAATATCATTCATAATTCATTAAAACTTAAAACATTCAAGTGACTACAAAAATGCTATATGTGCAAGTTTGCCTGAAAGGCTGCATGCAAGCAGAGATATGACAGTGTTCTAGTTGTATGATAATTTCCCTTTTATTCAAATGACCTAAATTTTTGTCTTTCTTTCTTATGATGTGATTACTTTCATAGCACCAGTTTCAAAGCTGTGATCAATCTGAATGAAAAATGATTATGACTGGATGTTTCAATTCAATGTTTCTACAAGATAATAAAATGAAGGTAAAAGGAGTTTAACACATCCTATCAGCAGTAGGATTCTGAATAGCAGAAAGTATGTGGGTTTTGAGAAAAAAATATGATGCCTGCAATTCAGTTAATGGGAGAGCTTTACTAATTTAAAAAAACCTCATTTCTAAAAGCTCCAAGTGCATGCTGAAAGACAGCTGATCAAGCACTGTTTTAAATAATAACATTTCACATCAAAACAGTTTTGTGATTACCTGGTATCGGTAGTTTTTCTCATTTGTTTTCCTTAATTTGCGTAGTGCTTTGTGTTCTTTATTCAAGTAATTTAAAATCACTTGTTTTAAAAATGGCTGAAAGAAAGGAAAATATGCAATGCAAGAACTAAGCTGTAACTGCTAATGCAGCACAAACTGCAACACTGTTTTGATTCCCAGTGAATGGATCCATCAGCAAGTAGAAAGAGAAATACAGATGCAGAGCTTTTGCTATGATCTGTCTTACCAACACCATGCAATTGGGAATTTCTTTACCTGTAACTGTTTGCACCTAATCCTGCTACTCTTTTGCACTTAATCACAGATTTTCTATATTATGCACTCGGTTATGATTGAAGTGATGCTGGAATTTATCCTTAGGAATTTTTTTTTAATTAACCTTTTAATCTCCTTCTTTAAAACAGGCAAAAATTGAGGACACACGACCATATCCATGTAGTAACTGGACAGTGGGATACTTAACGCTCCCCAGATAAACAGAGTAACATTTTCTTCCAGTTTTAATAAATTGGGACTGCATGTACTATGGAGTCTCACAGCAGTTCATTTTGAAGACCATCATTACTGGCTGATTCAAGCCACGTTTCACTAAATAAAGCTTGGAGTCTACTACAAACACAGTTTACAGGAAAACAGTCACAAGTGAAAGACCTCATCGACTTTATATTTAGGACATGTCCAGGATGCTTGGCTGCTTAGTTAACATCTCAATTAGACTGAAGCACAAGTGACCAGGCAGCTGGACCCTTTAGTGAAAAGCTTAGTTTCTCGTAAAAAATCTCCTGAAGAAATTCCTGTGATATTAAGATTTTCTTCTCCCTTCTTAGACATCCTGCACTGAGTTGTAAATAAGAGTTTCACTTCTACTGGTGAGCTGTGCTAAGCGTTCACAGCAAGGAAAGTCACAGGGTGCACTCAGAGGTTTGTGAGATGGGAGAGCCAAAAGTGACAGTCAAGTTTCCCTCAAGCTTTCCAAAACTGCAAATGCATTTATCATGAGATTACTTTTAAGATAGCACTGGTAAGATTTCTTTGTCATTTATCTTTAGGCCTAAAATTATAGTACCAAAATATCTTTGCAAGCACGAGAGGTTAAACTATACAATTAAGTGTTTCTGTGAGAAGCTCTTAGTTAGTAAATACAACCTGCTAAGGCTGCACATCAAATTTTCTCCCCACCTGGCTGGAGTTGGCTTGTACCCTAAAGATCACACAATTACCAGGTCTGACTTTCCAAGGAACCTACCCCAATCCAAACAAGCTGAGCTGCAGGATCAGGTTGCTGTTCCAGGTACCAGAATTTGACAACCTCCACTTCTTGTGCGAACGATTTGCAGCCATAGTGGAGGCTCCATGGACTGATGAAAGCTTAGTTTCTTTCCTCTTTACCTTAAACAGGCATTGTTATTTTTAAGGGCTGAAATATTTTTTTGTAACTGAAGATTTTGGGGCTATTAAGAAGATCTGTGGTGATTTCAATGGTGAGAAGAATGGAAAGGGTTACATGGAATAGTACACCAAAGAAAATCACGATGAAAACAGTCCTATTTTCCATGCTCTGTGTGGTCTCTTGCTGAGAGGCTGTCCTGACAAACCTTGTTTACCCAGACTGACATCCTGGGCACCAAAGCTGAAATCTTGGAACACGAAAACATTAAACTACAAGAAAAGGATTCATTATTTGATTTGGAAGGTGAATTATATTTCAACTGTTTCTGTTCCTGAGTTACAAATAGACAATAAAGAAGGGGCTTGAGCTTGAAAAAGCAATCTGTTCCCCATGCTGGATGACAGAAATAAATATCTTCACAAATAAAAAAATTTAAGTGCTCATCACACTTTGTTTTCTCTTGAGACATCAGTATTTTGAAGTGGAGGAATATTTCCTCTTTTATTTACCTAATCTCACTAAAGCCAAGAGCAGTTACCTTTGGAGAGAGATGTTTCTCCTGGGCAGGAGATTATCTCTCATTTTGTCAGATAGCCAGTGGGCCATACAAATCATAGCTGGCCTGCAGACATTTACCTGATGACTGCTCCTACAGCAGTGCCAGACGTTCTGCTTCGACAAGGCACTGCCCCTCTGGCAGAAAGCAGGAACAATCCTGTGCTTTCAGCCTGCTGCACTGAAACTCCACAAAATTTCCATGTGCCTTATTGCAGCTTTTTCTGTATTGGATTATTTAAGCACTTCTTGGCTGTACCACATTGAACGACTCCTGGGTTAAGTGAGGAAGTCACCAGATAAAAGTGAAGTTGGACAAATGGGTTTTTAATGATTTTTGTCCAGATTTGAAAGTTTTCCCAGTTTTTCATGCTGTGTAATTATTATGTTTATCATTAGAAATAGGCTTTGGTGCTGAGTAGTAAGAGACATCCATTCTCTTATGGAACTTGCATAAGTTTTAGGAAAGCAAAGCCCCGGCTTCTTCCATCATCTCAGACTCTGTGCTTTCAAGGTACCATTCTTGCCAAACATGAACAGGCAAAACCTGTCTAGCAGACATAAAAGTTTTGGGTTTCACTTCAGCATAGCACTATGCTTTAGTGTGTCATTAAATGCAGAAATGCTTTAAGGCATTTTCTGGAATCAGACTTTACAGCTATTGGCACCATGTATCAATTTCATAGCAAAGCAAGGAACAAAATACAGAAGTCATAACTTGCAGGCTTCACAATTAACTTTTCAGACCATGTAGGAATGAATAGTTCTACTGCATATTTTATCATTCTCATTTGTCTAAAGTATCTTATAATTCTTGTTTAATATACAGGAAATTTAATTCATTCCCACTGTTCCAAAGTGCCAGATACCTTGGCAGTAATGTTGAGAATAACACACCTTTGCTAATAAATATGATCACAAAAATAATTGTAATTCACCTTCACATATACAAGTGATTACTGGAATTATTAGTGATAGAGGTGCTTGTTAGATGCTGGCTGTGAAACACTCTGCAGGCTTTTCCACCTCAAGACCTCAGTTTGCCATTGAGGAAGTAAAGTGGGTTAATCTAAAGCAATTCTGGTTCTCTCCTGTGGAGGTGCATTATTTTCTGCAGGTAAAAGACCACCCTCCAGGTTCAGAACCAACTCAAGATGTCAAGAGTTACCTTTCAGTTGCCCGTTACAAGGTCTGTTCCCAAGCCAGAAATAAGAATTATTTAAAATATTGCAAAATTATTTTTTAAAAGTCTGACTTCTCACTGCACATTGATGAGAATTCACTATGTTATAGAACTGTCTGTTACAGGAATTCCACGGTACTTGATACTGAAGTAGACTTCAAATTTTCTTCCATCTATTTGCATGTTTTTCCATTTATTTTCTGCTGCCAGAATTTTATAGACCAGCATTTTGTAATTTAGTACTTTAAAATCCGTAGAAATTATTGCTTCACTTCTAATGCTGTGCTTCATTAGCCTAAGAGTGTAGTAACTGTGTATTTGTGCTAATGAACACAGCCAAACTCATCACTAGTTACTGTCACTAACTAAAGCATTTGAAAAAGAGGGCATGCTTTTGAAAAACTTGACCAGAACAGAATCATGTGCATTCTCGACAGGAAATTTATCCCATTGATTTGACTGAATTTAGCTCAATGATCAAACACCACGCAGTAAAACTTGACAGCTTTATCTGCCTGCAACGCTTTAGCAGGATGCTGATAAACACGTGGTGTTGGTATGACGAGTATGGGGTTTTTCCGTGTTTTACTGTAATCCTTAATTGCTTCCCTGTGACTAACTTGTGACAAATTCCCAATGGTTATTTTTTTTAAGGATAATTTTACAAGGGAAGTCAGAAATGAGGACCAGTAGTAGTCAGCAACTTCAAGGGGTTTTTAACATTTCTTTAACAGTGCTGGAAAACAGAAGGGCACTATCAAACCTCAGTCTCATTGGGGTGAAACTCAGGACTGCAGCCCCATCTGTGCATTCTTCCCTTCAGACTGCAGAGCCCTGACAGAGCAGCTGAATTACCGCAGTAAAAATAAGCATAAAAAGCATTTTATGGACAAGAATTCTTGTCTAATCAGAAGCCATCTACTTCAGTTTTCATAAATCTTAATGACCATAGATTAGCACATAATGCCTTTAAACACTATTTTCTATTATATTACATTTGCAGTAAGTAAATGCATTTGGGTTCTTCTGAATTGGAGACGAGACATTCTGTAATGTAAGTGAAATTGCTTAATAGCTGTCTTCAAATCATACATTCCAGATTACTTTTTCCACAGGAAAAAAAAAAAGGGCAAACCAAATTACTTAATTTAATATCAGTTCCTAGCCTGATAATAATTTTTCAATTTGCAGTGCAACACTTTCTCTTCCAGAATTTTCATCTCAAACAAATGAAGCTATAAAACACTTGGTTTCTCCCTTTAGGAATGTCATTGTTCATGTAATTTGTAACTCCTATTGACAGCAAAGTTTTTCCAAACAGGCTCAGAGCAGCAGTGAATGTTTTTGTTTTAGCAAAGCTTTCTCATTTGCTTTATGTTGTCTGAGGACTCCAGACCCCTGCCCTCCCTTCTTGCTGACTCTCACAGGAGGCACTTGCACTTCACCACTTGGGAATAAACATCACAAATGCTCAATTTTGTCCTACAATGCAGAAAAGTCCCATATTTTGACTGAGCAGCTGTACACAGGAACAAAGATGGTTTTGCTTGTGCACTGTAGGTTATGAAACAAAGAGCATTTTCACCCCTCTACTGCTCAGAGATATTATTCATGCACATTTTCTTGACTGGCAGGAACAGTCACAGGTATTTGCAACTTTTGTGAATACTTACTCAAGAGCACAATTAGATATTGCCACAAAATACGGGGCTGCAGCTTTTATCAAATGCTTCGAAAGCCTGACAACATTGCATTTAACTACTTGACAATGCTGCAACTGGGTGAGCAAGCAAATTGTACCCACTGGATAGAACATGGACCACTACTAACCAAAGCTCCACCCTAAACCACACTGTTCCACCGTAAAGATTTGAACTGCCTGTTGCAGAAACAGTACTATTGATCTTCCCGGTGTCATTTAAATTTATAGACACACAAAATACAGGGGTTTTTTAAGAGTGCCAGACCGCAAATGTTGCCCATGATGCAATTATGGCCAGAGCAGTGTCCTCGTGGTTCCTGCTGCACCATTGGAGACTCTGGGAAGGAGCTCAGAGTGCCCCGTGTGTGCTGGATGGTTGGATAACCCCAGCCTGGGTGTCCTCTCAGTGACAGCACTGAACAGGAACTTGTTCCACTTCAGCTCCCAGACCAATAAACATCCATTTCAATCACCTTTTGTCTTGTCTTCTTTCACATGAATCATCCATTTAGAGATGGGAATGGGGAGTTTCTGTCTGTCTAGTGGTATTGGTAGCAGTCTATATATAGTCACACTTGAATGAGACTAGATTTTAGAACTAAAGCCCCATGTTCCATAATAAATCATGTAATAACAGGCATTATATCTGATATTATTATTCTTATTAATGCTAACAAAACCTATGTTACTACAACACAGTATATAGGGTAAATATTACACTTGGAAGAAATCCCTCTGCACTACACAGGCAAATCTTCATTGTACAGGGGCCCATGAGCAGCCACCACTTTTGCTGTACAGATATAAGAAATTTACTGAACATTTTCTTCCAAGGCAGTGATAAAATTCTTTCTATTATAAAAATTCAATATGTCAGGAAAAAATAAACATGTTGATTCATTTAAGGCTGGAAAGATGGAGTAAATACAATTTAAACTCATCAAATAGTAGAAAACTATTGTCAGAGTAATTTCATTTTCAAAATTAATATGACAATACACATGATCCTACAAAATTAATTTCTAATGATTCTGGTTTCCTCCAGTTAACTTAAGCTTGACATTAATTTTGAGTGTTATGCAGCAAAGGAAAGTTAAATTTTGATTTTTTTAGACATTAAAAAAAATCAAAATTTGTGAAAAGTCTTAGTCACACATTTACTTAATTTTAATTTGGGGAAAATACATCAAATACACCATCTATTAAATTCATTATTACAACAGACTGTTAATTTCCCTGAAATTCAATTACAAAGAACCAATTTGAGCAATTTAATATTTGACAAGCCACAAATAATTTCAGTTGACGAGGCGGTTTTACAAAGTAGCCCTGTGCCACATTTTGCTTTTGTGAGATGACATTCACTCAAAGCATTTTTATTTAGCTGATTATTACTGTGGTATCCAGCACCTATTTTAGACAGCTTTTCTTATAGGCAGTGTAATTTTACTCAATTGCTCAGAATGATAAGGATATGGACTTTTAAAATAGGAGTGATTATAATTTGCTTCCAAACTAGCAGAGCACAGCAGCTCAGGAACTAATCTAAACCCAATTCTCAACATTCACTTCAGGGAACTCCAAGTTTGCGCCAATTACAAAGTTGTGGATTGCTGAACTTTAACCAGAGCTGGCTGGATCCAGCCTCAAGAATCACTGCATTTGGAACAACTGCAGATGCATTTTGGTTTTGTTTTGGAAGATACAAAGGGGCATTACAGAGGCGGGGCACTCGAGATTCTCAGAATTTCAGAGCTGACCTAATTGTTCCCATTAAAATCAGTACAAAGTCTACTATTGACTTGTAAGAACATAGAGCTAAACTAGTGGTAAGTAATTTTGATTTGCCTTTTCTGGAAAAAATATGAATTTATGTTTTGACTCCTTCAAGAGAAGGGCAGATAGTGTTTGGCCAAATTTTAACATCCTTATCTAAACTTAGTTTTTATGTATTTAATGGAAACTGTACCTGAATATAATTGATGAATTGATTAAGGATCTGAGATTTTCACCCCCTGATTGAAGCAAAGGAATTGCTTTGTTGTTTAGAAGCCTTCAGTGTCAGGAATATAACTTCCAGTACACCTAGGACTACAGAGGGAAATCTTAGCTTGTTTCACTAAGTGTCCAAAGAAATGCCAGACAATTAAAAAAATACTTATATTTGCATTTAAGATTTGAACACAATAGTGTCTAAAATACCTATTAGGCACATCCTCCCTCCTCAAGGATAAAATACCCTATGGAAAGCAGAATTATTATAACTGAAAAATAACTATTAAAACGTAGAGATGGGAATTTCTCAGGACACAGAGAGCTTTTCACAGGTCCAAATGCTGGAATCCCCAAAATTAGGTGTAAAAATAGATGCCCTTTCAGTGCCATTACCAGATTAACTCTTTTTCCTTTGAGCTGCCAGACATACATATGGAAAAGTGCAAATGTCCGGGAAACTGTAATTAAACAGGACATTTAAAGTCAAAACCATTAGGCCCTGGCAACCTTTGTTTCTTTCTTGACAGAAATTCCTGAGCACAAAAGGAGTCTGAACAAGGCAATGGCGAGGTTAAAATGTGGATGGAGAAAACAGAATCACCAAAATACAGTGCACACCAAAAGTCAAGCATATTGTAGCTATTAAGGCCCTATATATGTTAAAAGAAAATACACCCTAGATTATAATTAGCTGGGTTTGTGTTTAATGTATTTATAGTTTCAGCTGGTTGGGGATGAGCACAGCGTAAGCTCTTCTGCACATGGAAGGGAGTGAACATACTGATTTCAATAGCTGAGCTATTACGCACAATTTTGTGATTTTACTAACTTGCTGATTCTAATTTTATGGCTGTGAAATACTTAAAGTGCTGTGTTTCTGCACAGGGATTTTTTGTAGTTGGGGTTTTTCCGGTTGTGGTTTCCTTGGGGGGCTGTGTGTGGAAAAGCTGCTGTATGTGAAGGTACCATAAATGAGCACTAGGAAATACTTAAAATTGCATACACCTTGAATATAAAAGGCAGTTGAGTGCCCTCTTTGTTCTCACAGGCAGCATAAAGCACCAGACAGTGATGACAAGTGTAAAACAAAATAGTTCTCAACATTTGGATGAGCTACCTGCTACAAGATATTTTCCTATTTTGTTTTGGGGGTGGGGAGGAGGTGTTTGTTTTGGTTTTGGGGTTTTTTTCATCACCTCAGTTGTTCAGACAGACTGATGCTGTTTTGAGCAGAATTCCTTTTCCAGAGCTGCAGACAAATTTGCACTACAGTATATGTCTCTTATGGGCAGTGGTTTCAGGGACTGCCTATTGATTTCAGAGCTGTACATATAGATCTCAACCTTCTGTTTTAATCTGAGATTTCCTGGTTAGAAGCTGTTCAGATGAGGTTTTCTTTTTAGGGACAGCAATCCATGCATGATACCTGCAGACAGGTGCTCTTCAGAAATTTCTCTGCTCATTTATCATCACACTACATTTTATGGTCAATGGTAAAGCACAAAGAACTCTCAAATACAAAATGACTGATGGCATAGATCAGGGAAGAAAAGGACCCCAAAGGCTCTCCTGGCACCTCTGTGGAGGTATACACTTCATTGCAGGCCATGTTCTGCTATTTTTCATTCCTGTTTAGGAGAGGAAGAGTAGCAACACCCACCCTCAAATGAAGGAGCAATACCAAGCTGCCTGTCAGCAGAACTGAAAGGTCAGCACTAGCTGGATAACTGTTGGTTTCAGCTGCTGAAAGCACACACATCCTGCCTGTCAAGGGCGCTGATTTGGCTCATTCTGTAGCAACTTGCTCTTGCTATGCAGAGAAGTGGGCTAGCAGCCCTCAGTCAGTGACCCGTGACATTTCCATGCCCTGCATGGGAAACAGCTCACTCGACAGAAGCCTGTGGAGCACAATGTGGAACAGTCCCTGCCTGCACCGAGCAGAACACCAAGGTTTCCACCTGCCATGTGTTTAGGAGTACGTGATTCCCTGAGGAAACCTGAGGGAAAGCAACGCATGGTGCTAAGAGGCTGAATCCTACAGGACTACAGTAACAATGTTCTGCCTCAGCTGGCAACCTCAAGAGATCACCGTTCTTTTAGACCAGACTTGTACTAGGCAGATAGGTGGTGGTAGGGT
This sequence comes from Lycocorax pyrrhopterus obiensis, assembly GCA_014706295.1. NCBI lineage: Eukaryota > Metazoa > Chordata > Aves > Passeriformes > Paradisaeidae > Lycocorax > Lycocorax pyrrhopterus. The sequence goes on from JACSVZ010000013.1 coordinate 23,411,524, forward strand.
CCCAATGCACCCTGGAATTTATATATTGAGGCAGTCCCCAGCTACACTGTCTTATTAAGCATCAGACCATGAAAGGACCCAATTATATCTTTAATTAGGTGAGACTGACCTGCAGCTGAGAACTTGCTGGATTTGCACTCATCAGTAGGTCACTGTTTTATCAGTAAAGCGCCATCCTACTTTGAGCAACTTTTAGTTGTATGGCAAGGCAGCTACAAAATGTAACTGTATGAGAATCTTTTTATTCCTTAAATTAAATAGGAAAAAAGGAAAGCGTTCATCCACTCAATAGACTCAAAGTGCAGGGGGAGTAATACCACAGGGTGGAAGAGGTGATCAGGGAAAATTACAAAAAATCCTTAATTTTAGAATGTTTTAAGCTATGGGAGCTTCATCTTTAACATATTATTTTATGTGAAGCACTACTACATTTAATACTAAGTGTGCCATGTAATTCAGAATAATATTAATAAAATAAAATGCACACACGTGTGTATGTGTCCCCCTCAACCAGCTGTGTCTGACAGCACACGATTTAAATCTTGGCTGTCCATGGAGCATTCTAAGCAGAAAGCAGGAAAAATGTAAATGAGATAATTAGTCTGGAGATGAGACAATTGTTGCAGATGTACATCTATGCATGAAGATTCTGGGGATAAGGAAAAGGCCAAGTACTTTTCCTTAAGCCTCTGAGAGCTGTGCTACAGATTTACTAAGAAAGAAGATTTCAAAACAACTGCTTCATCGCAAGCCAATTAAAATTTGAATTATACTGTCTTAAGTTTTGAAAAGCTGTCAAATCTACAGATAATTCCTCAGACCTTAATGCTGCAACGCATGCAGTCTATTTTTATGTCTGCATGAAATAACACCCGCCGCAACGTGCTGTGGGATAAAAACACAGGACACGCATACTGAAATACATTTAACACAGCCAAATTTTATCTCTAAAATCTCGTTCAGGCTAATGTGCTTAGACATGGTCTGTTCTTTACGTGTGCTTATATGTGGACTGTTAACTGGATTGATTCGTCCTGTAACAATAATAAACTGAATGCACAAAAACAATGAGAGATTAGAGCTCCTCGTGGTAGAACAGGACTATGATTACTGCAAACATGGGGCCTGGACTTCTCTTAAGTGCTTCGTATCAACTTAATTATGTTACCACTGATTTTGGTTAGGGTGCAGTCTGTGGCAGTCCCTTAAGCTTGTGCTAGAGATATTGTAGGGCCCATACATCCCTCCTGCTGTAGGTCTGCAGAGATAGCACAAATGGTTGGGATTCTATAAAGTTAGAATTTATTTTTGCTCCACAAACTATTCTTTGCCTCTAACCCACACTTTAGGGCAGTTTTTGCCGTAAAGTAAGGAAACTTTCCTTTCTCCAACACTTTTACCAGTATTCAGAGCACTTGATGAAAGACTGTGTCCCACTGTGCCTCAAGACCAGTGAGAGATTAGCACTTTTTGAATTTAAGGGCTTCTGGTTTTCACTGTTGTTGGTCCTTGCAAGAGAGATTTAAGAATTTCTTTGAGTGATGCTCACTGCAATATATGCACATCTTCACAGGCCAGCCACAATCTGCTCCCTTATCGTGATACACCTATTTTGTACATTTTAAATATTAGTCCAAAAGTTTAGCTGGCATCAGTAAATATAAAATACACAATAATTGACAGAGGGAACTATGTACTTGTGCAGTTAATGTTTTTGTTGGCTTACTGTAAATACAGGGATTACAGAAAACAGAAGAAAAGCATGAAGATCATAAATGGTGCCACAGATCTTTCAAGGAGTAAAAAGGAATATGCAGGAGACAAGATTGTGAAGCCAGAGCCTGACCACTCCAAGTGTTAGAGAGGCCACTATAAACTCACACAGTGCCCCAGAGTAAATGCTGCAGGGCTCCAGGTAAGAGAGGGGTGCAGGACACAGGTCAGGAAGCAGCGGATCAGGGTTTCATTGGCAGTGCCCCGTTACCCAGGGCCGCTTCATTTCCCACAGCAATGTAGTGCAATCTCAGGAATGCATCACTGCCTTCTGCAGGTGCCTCTGGAAAAGCAGGGAAGAACTGCTTTGCAAGAAACATGGACAATTAATTTCAATTATTTTACACCACATGGTGTCAGTTCATGTTCCTCTATAAAACAATTTAAAACTACTGCACTTGTAGGCAATCTTTACAGGTACATCACCTTTTTGTCATAATGTGGAAATTTGAAATACAGTCACAAAAGAAGAATAAGGGCTAAGAATAAAATATAAACCAGAAAAATTAGAAATAGTGAGTCAGAAACTTCCAGAGTTTTCAGACTTGCCTGATCACAGCGAGCTGAAGATTGTGTAGGTCACCACTGTTCCCAGTTATGAATAATGACAGGAATTTGAACAGTCAGTTCTACTGCAGCAAAGCTCAGCTCAAACAAGGAAGCTTCACTGAGGACCGTGCTCCATTTAATTAAACAAAAGGTTGTTTTTCAAGTTCTTGGAAACCATCAGTGCCTACTGTTCTTATTCTTGGGAGAAAAGATTTAGTCAGCAATATTAGCAGCACCAACTATGGCCCTAAATGCTCCTTATCTTAGTTCAGTCTCTCTAATCAAGGGAGATGTATTTCTGCAATATCCTTTGGTTCAGAAAACATCACGAAGCCAAGATTTGGGGAATTATTTCTTCTCATTTTCCTCTTATTTTTCACTAGGTCTCATCAAGAGCTTCTCCCCATCAGTGGCAATTTCCATTTGCTTATGTTTTCCTATTCCCTTTCTCTGTTTCTTTCTCAAGGAATACTGGTCCTTCTATTCAACTGGAGACTGCTCACTCTAAAAGTGGAGTCTGAGATGGAAGAAGAATATAAACCAGAATGGTTCTTGCGAATTTTGGCTTTGCTCAAAATAAATACATATGGAGAACTCTGACAGTAGGTAAAGTTACAGAAAATTAGTACTGGGTTCAAAACCATTTTCTAACTTTTCATAGGTACTGCACACTTGCATTTAAGGCATTGGTAAAATCGCATACAGTTACCACCACCTAAGTACCTGGCCAGTCATAACCTCTGTGTTCCTTGTAATTAATGCAAATGAATAAGGAATATGAATTTGGTGAACATCTGGGTGTCTGTGATTTTAAGGTATTTTAACCTGGCATGGAAATCTGAGAGATGATGAAACCTCCTTGCTTCCTCCAGGCCCAGATTTCGTCATGATACTATATTTTTCTGTGTGAAAAACAGATTAGTTGTGCAATGATACTGTTCTTTCCTGCTTTGTGTGTGGCTCATGTTCCCTTTGCACAGAGGCTAATAACTACGCTGAATAAAACGGGGCACATAATGAGGAACTGCCTCATTTGAATTTATGTTATAGTGCAACTCTGTGTTCCAAAGCCTGACTTCAACTGCAGTTCCCGTGCTCTGAGGGTGTAGTTTTCACCTGGGCTGTTCTCAGAAAACAAGGTATTGATAACTTTAACATTCCTACCAGAACAATGCAACAATTACTAATAAATCTTCATCTAGTTTTCAAAAAATATATTCTGCACATGCAGCAGTGAAGAGTGCTAAGAGACCATCTTGGGCAGTGCTCAAACACAAAAAGTGACAAATATTTTCTTAACAGTTATCCAGCCATCCTGCCTAAAAACCCATCTCATCCCAACTCCAAACACTCCTCACACTTCCACAGACCATGTTAGAGAAGAGATTGTGTGCCTGAGAAATCTTAGTGACTTGATCACTTCATTGGCCAAACTTTTCAATAATTGGACCTTTAAGTTTGGAGGCTTAAATCACGTATTTTATCCCACACTTTTACAAGACAGCCACCTCAAATGGTGTGTAATGTATATGTCAGCAAAGGAAAGGCTTAGTTCCAGGACTTGTAAGAACAGTCCACAGTAATATTCCCATTCCAATTGCCAAGTTTGAGCTTCTGAATTCTGCAGGTAAGGATCAAACCTCTCCAGTCCATGCTAATCTAAACACTGAGCTGTAACTGCTCAGCTTGGAACACATTACAGTTATATTGCAAGTGCTCTGCAGGCCTTTTTCCACTGCACATCTACAATTATAATGAGGTCTCATGTCTGATTAAGGAGTGCATTTCACTCAATACTAAGAGCCTAGGGGTGAACAGCATAGAAAATCTATTGTGAATGCAAAGAAATGACCATATTACTTTTTCATTTAGCTACAGGCATGAGTTCCTTCAATGTTGCTGAAAAGTTTTAATGATACTACAATATACGTCAGAGAATTTTGAAAAATATAATGATATATATGGTAAGAACCCAGTATTTGTCTGGTAAAATAACAGACAAACATGTTTAAATAATTTATGAGACTGAATATACTGAATAGACTGTCTGAAAGCCCTTTTATCATTTCACACTGCCAAAAAAGGAACACTATCTTTACACAGCGCAGAGAAAATATTAATGTTGTTAACTTCTTGTGGGAGGTAGAGAGGACTCTGGAAATCCTAATGACAGTGAAACCCTACAAAATCTTCAGAGATATGAAAATCAACAGAGCAAGCTGACCAGCAGACACACACCTGAGCAAAAAAGAGCAGCAGCTGTTTGGAAAGAAACAAGAGGTGTTTCCAGCTGTAATTTCCATAAGTAGCTCAGGCATAGATCTTAAGCTTCAACAGATAGGAGCCTGCACATGCAGTGTCACCAGGAAGCATCCAGAGGAAAGGATCACACCCACATCAGCCCAGCTGGTACCATGTCCAAGAAGCAGGGAATGCACAGAAACTACCCAGTGGGATGGTCACTGGATGGACTTCACGCTCTTTGAGTCAAGTGTGGTTAAAACACGTGTCAAAAGTTATGTTCCAGATAACAGCCATAATGAAATTGCTGAGCAACCACAGCTGGGATCACATGCCCGGAAACATTTTCAGAAATAAAATAACAAATTAATTAACTGTAGAAATATAATTTAGCACTGAAAAGCACGGACTGAACAGATGGGTATAAGTCCGATCTTGAGGAGTTCACCAATCCAACAGGCATGTGGGTGATGCTGAAACTTCTTATGTTTGCTCCTAAATTCCTCTTAGCCCTAGGACACACTTTCCAATTAGAGAACTGGTTAAAAAGCTTTATAATCAATAAGTCATCATACGCAAAGACAAACTCACAACAGGCAATTTTAAGACCATCTTATGAATTTATGTACCCTGTGAGATACTAAATGACAACAATTTTTAGTGATTTTTTAAATACAAAAAGATATGAAATACCTTCTACAGTTGATCTCTGTACTTCACGCACACATAATATAAATACACTATCTCCCAATTTCTCACTTAAGATCAAACAAACAAAAATATATGTACCATGTAATTCTAGGGGTAGATGACTCCCACAGACTTAAGAAAATAAGTAAAAATAAGAAATTTTTTCCATTTTTTGAAGTACTCCTGAGACTATCAACACCAAATGGGTGGGAAGAAAACCTCAGGATTTCTTTTTTGTGGATCAAGACCAACACGACCTGAATTGTGTTGTATAACCTAAATATCCATATAAATATATGTGCATGCTGAGTGCATTCATATCAATCAGAAAAAGAGCAATCAGCAAAGACACTGTTTCTCCTCCTATGGCTCTGCTCCCCTGAAGAGAAACAGCTGCACGGCATCTCAGCAGCAGGAAGGAAGCTCAGAGCCCATTTCAATGCAGTTTAATTCCCATTTCCTCAGTTTAGATGCAAAAGCTCCCATCCCATCCCACCTCATTGTGAAAATGCATCTCTCAAGCACATGCACAGAGCGTTTCTGCTCAGCAGCAACGAAAGAGATGAGAGACCACTTGCTGAGAGAGGCAGAGTCTGTCAGAGCTCCATAATGGACACGGCACCTTCCGACACTGCCTAAACTCCACTGCACTTCCACTTAGGTTTAACTTTAGGAATGACTGTGAATTGCTTTCTCACAGATGTGGAAGATGCAAAAGGTCATCACAAAATCTCCGTCATGATCTTCCTGTGGAGGACTCTGCCATCTCACTTTATCTTTTACTCTTCCTCCTATTTAGCAACATTATTTACATTCACGGAATCCAGCATAGTTTGAATTACACAGACTTTCTGCAGACTAAGTCATACAGGCTATTTTTTTCCTAAAAGGTTTTTTTCCAGTTTTCTCTTTAATCACAGCAAGCACACTGTACCATTGGGGCTTTTTTCAAATGGCATTAATCTCTATTTTTTTTTTTTAACAAAAACTTTTCCCTGTCTTTTTCCCACTGTCTCCTTGCCTGCTTCCTTCTAAAACTTACAGTGGAGGAACTGCTGCCTGTTACAGGAGGTGAGTTTCTTTCCATGCCTATTTGTTCAGTGGCCAGCCCCCAGTGCTGGGCAGACTTCCAGCAGGAGAATCTGGACTTCAGAGCCTGACCTTTAAGTACTCTGCAGTCAGCGTGAAAGTTTCCATTGATTTCAATGGCATTTGCAGCAGGGCCTTGCCCCTTAGTGTGACCTTATTTTCTGCCCAAAATGTAAATTGTTGACAACATTGGCAAAGGCAATAAATTTTATTCCAGCTGTAAATTTGATTTTATTGGCTAGTGTAGCCCTACAGATCTGTGTGAAGAATATTCTAAGCCCTACAGCATTATAAACCTGGCCTTACAAACTTAAAATTAATGCAGCAAAATCTTCAAAACCACACCCACCCACTATATTCCCATCAATATTTTAAAGATTGTTTGTAGAGTTATGTACAGCTACAGATTTGAAGATCAGTACACTCCTCCAAACAATGCTGTCTGGTAAGTCAATGGGTTTCTTCCATGAAATGGAGTTCTCATAGGTGAGGACCTAGCCATTGCGCTGGTTATTGTGTAAGAAGAGGTTTCTTGGCATGCAGTAATAGATATGCATGTGTAATCCCTACTCTTATTCTTAGCTGACTGACATTAATTCCTGCCTGAGCAGCACCAGAACAATGTGCTAACACACCAGGTTATCAGGGACCAAGGTCCAGTACCAGCTCTACCACCGGCAGTCGCGCTCAAATAGCTCAGGCTCGGGAGCTGCATCACTATGCAGTGTAAAAGCTTTCACTCTGTGATGTGAAAGGCTGACCTTTGTGCCCCGTACAGCTGGTGGTTCAGCGCCAGAGATAGCATTTATTCAACTTGAGCTGTCAGATAGAAAGGGCAAGTGTAGTGGCAGGTAAGTGAATTAAGCACTGCTCAGTAGTTAGTAATATCTAATTATTCATGACACGTGTCACATGCTGTTAGAGGACATTAAAAATGCTAATGCCTGGCCATTCTACTCAGTAACACATCTGCTGAGAAACACAGAGGGTGTGTGTTTTGGGTACTGCTGATTGCATTCCCGCTTTCTTCTCCTCACAGAAAATATATTACACAATTTTATTTACTTTCAAGTGGGCTGCAGCTTCCGTACAACAAAAGCAAAATAAGCAGAGCTTGACAAAACCCTGGTTGCTGCAAAGGGCAGTGTAACAATATGCTGTAATGCCTGCTGTTCATAATCCAGTCAGAACCCTACAGCACTGCTCTGTGTCTTTGTAGTGCAGCACAGAGCAGGTGTTTTCCTTTGGTGTTATTGCTGGCTATTTAACTTGCATTTTGGATGCTATAGCAGGGCTTTGCTAGTTTCCTATAAAGCAAACAGTTGTGAACTCCATTACTGTAAATGAGACAAATGTCTGACCCAGCTCTCCCTCAAGTTAAGCAGTAAGAGAATGAAGATATACAGACAAAGATTTGCAGAACTCAGTACTGGAATGTCTTGCTTTGGAACTTATCCTAATAAGAGCTTAAAATATCTCCAATATAATCAAGTATTTAATTTCTAGAAATGGACAAGTTTAAATAACTTCTGCTGATCCTCACGCTTCAGTGGGAACAAAAGCATCTTCAAAGTGAGGCTGTCTTGCTCTGAAATAAAAATGCAAATATTTCTATTGAGTCTGCTTCTGGCACCCTTAATGAAAGGACTAAAATTTCTGAAGATAGCTGAACTAATGCCAGTCTATATAGCTACTCCTTCACAGCTACAGATGGAGTTTGTGTTCATCACTCTCCTCATTTTTACTGTTATTGGCACTAATGTAAATATATTTTATAAACATCTTCTGCATAAGGATTGTTTTGCTAGTTCTAACAGTATTGACATTTGCTTGTCAAGTATAATATGCCCTCATCAGGCACAGAAAATCACCTCTTCCTCCTGGCAGCTTAAGTGCCAAACCCAATCAATTCAACCACTTGGCGCTTTGCTAAATTGCACGTAGCTCGTGACTGAAAAGCCCATGCTCATGCTAATTGACCTGAACTTCAGGGGGAAGAGAGAGGTCTAATTCCTCTCATTTCAGCATAGCCACATCCCTGGCCATTAGCTGAGAGGAGCCAGCTAAGTGGCCAGTGGCTCACACTGCCCACATCTCTTGTAGCGCTGTGGGAGATAAGGACTGATTATCCACTCTCCAACATCTTCCTGGGTGCAGCTCCAAGGGCGCTGCTCATCCAAGGAGTCTGGAGCAGTCAGAGCATCTGTTTATCAAACTGCAGTTCCTGTCATGGTGACAGCTCCGTGCACGCTGTCACAGCACCCATCCTCGGAAATGTCCTAAATGTGTCTGGATAAAGTCCCAGGAATACGAGTCTGAGCCCAAAGATGACCCTGCTTCAAGCAAGGGCTTGGACAAGAGACCTCCAAATGTCCTCTCTGACCTGAATTATCTGCTGACTTTTCAGTATTGGAGAGTAATAAGAAGACACTAAAAATCTAATTCCTGAAAAAACAGAAAAAATATGGATAATCTGATTCTTCCATTTAATGTAAATTTAGAGAATATCTCAAGAAAGGAAATTAATAGGGATCCTGCAAATACGACTTTTTTTATTCAACCTCTTCTTGTAACTTTCCTTTTCTAAATAATGTCCAATTGACATCCAACAATATTTGCTAAACTCAAGCCATCTACAAATCTGAACAATCCTAATATTAAATCCTTTGCAAGAAGAATGACTCTGAATACAGCAATTATGTACTATGTGATACAGGAATCCTCCACTCCTGCACACACAATTCAATATTAACAAAAATTACATGCCTAGATTAAGAGAGAGAGCGCTTTAATCTCAGCATTGTATTAAATTATTTTCTCTATAGAGAAATGAGTATGAATGTCCATAATTTCCCTCAAGGGATTACTCCAATTAAACAGAGTTCAAAATGCACTATGAAGTTATCACTCTACAAGTTCTGAAATGTTATTCTGTGGCAGGCCTGTATTCTTCTGAGGTTATTTACCTGGACTTCTTCAAAAATGGAGAATAAGATTTCCTTTGAAATGTTGTGATTCAATTTTAGAAATGTTTGTCCTGAGTTAGTGTATCCTGAAATGGCCTCCGTAAACTTGATTTTTTTCTCTATGCAAAATACAGGGAGAAAAAATGTGTGACAAATCACTTACTATGACAACAGACAATCCCATAGAACTAAAAGCTGAAGGTGCTGAGGTAGGGAGTATGGAAAAAAAAACCTCAACAGCAACAATCCACAAACCAAAGCAAACACAGAATCTCCATATTTGGGGAGTAAGAGGCAGTGGGGAAAAACCCCAAAGGAACCAAACACTGATGGGATGCATGTTCGTTAAGAACACCTATTTAAAGGAAAGTCATTCAGGCCCACAAGCCATTTGGAGACCGCTCGGCTGTGTTTGTAAGATCTAATGCACTGCACTGCGTTGGGAGTCATTTCTATTCATCATCAGCCATCCTTTAGCTGCCACAGGGCAAAGGCTACCTCTGCCCTTGTGCTGTCCATCACGCTGAAGGCTTTGGCCAGACCCCCAGCGAGCTGGCAAGAATCACTTGGCAAGTTCATGACACTGTCATTTCACACCCTCTCCTCGTGCCCTGACCACCGGCACTGAACCTGACAGTGAGAGTTCTTCCCAAGAGCTCAGACTCTGTTCTTTGACCGAGCTGTCTGTTGTCAAAATACTGATAGACTGAGATGATTTTCAAAACCACCATTTGGCAAAAAGCTGTTAAAAATACCCTGAGCTTTTCAGTGATTTCCATGCACGGACAGATGCAGCCACAGTGTGAATAACAGGAATGGAGGCAGAGGAGGAGTTTGTGCAGAGCTGTGGAGCTACACTGGGTGATGGGGAACAGATGTGCCCACCTGGGAGAAAGGGAGAGGGGGTTGGCCCCGGCCTCTATGAAACCCTCCCTGAGGAGATCCACCTCTTAATATACAGGAAAGTATAACTTGTACTGAGACCTACCCCCTGTGCTGCAAAGGTAATTTCAGGTAAGTTCACTTCAGTGTGGTTGTGATGAACTAAACCAGGTGAGAGTGTCCCACCTGCAATGTTCTAAAAGTGATTACTGGGCTTTTTCCTTTCACTGCTGAGTTGTGCAAGTCATAAGCAATTCCAAAATACAAGAAGAAAAATCACAAGTAAAATCCAAAAGAATAAGATTAAAAACCAATGAAAATAAAATAAACCCTCACATTTTAAATTGTACCTTGGAAATATTCATACATCATTGATTATCGTTCACAGTGTGAGGCCTACTTTCTCATTTTCAGAAGTTTCTCAGCTCTACTAGATTCACTCAAGACTTTTTCCCAAGCAAATTTACAATTTACAAAGCCCTAAGTGGGCTGATTAAAATTCCCTCACCCCTTGCCTGTTTGGACAGAGCATTAATTTCTTTTATATACTCTATTAGTAGGTTCTTTTTGTGAGGCCACAGTACTGTACACCGCATGGGCAAACAGTAAGAACCAACGTTTGCTGCCATACTATTTAATTAAATAGTCCAAGTATAAGAAACACCAAAATATTTGTTGTATGTCTAATAGAAATGGCTCCATAATAAAGCAGTGGTAGAGAAGTCAGTCAAGTATTGATAACTTGATTGTCAGCTGAGCAATTCATTCCTATAGGACACCAAAATCCCATTGATCTCAGTATGAATCATTATTCCTCATTCCTTTTAGTCTCTGTGGTAACTCCAACCAGCAATGCCATGAACTTCCCCAGGTCAGAGTGAAAAAGCGGGACAACAAACCTTTCCTTGTAAGAAACAACTTGTCTGACACAGTTGCTCATTACACTTGTTGCTCTCAGCTCAGCTTCCTCTTTGCTTTTCTCAGAATTTAAAATTCTTGAGAATTTTCTGCTCTGTATGAGAGGACAAAGGGAAGAAACCACCTCTTCTCCTCCAGGCAAAGGGCTGAGCTTTAACAAGGGCAGCTTTTTGCGACTCCAGCCAAAAAGGCTCTGGTACCTCCGTACACGCAGTGTTCACACAGCTGCAATAGCCCCCAGCATTGTGTTAAGGGAACAGCAGAAGCCTTAGGACTTCTCAGTACATTTCAAAACTAAAAACTAAATGTTTCCTTTGTTGTGACATACAAAGGATTGGTTTTGTATGAAACAAAAAGAAAGGGGAAAAAAAAGAAAAAAGAAAAAAATATTACCAAATGAAAACAAACAAACAGAACAAAACTGACTGCAGTTTTCTGATAATGTATTGTTTGTGAGATTGTCTGGTTAATGGTTTGGGAAAAAAAGTTCCAGTGCTCCATTTGATGCTTCATGAAATGAAGCAACTTTGTCATACTTCACTTCATTTAGACCTAACAACGTGTCAAATTTTTCTGAAATAAATTGTGGGTCATTGACTGAGACAGTTTCCTCTGGCAAACCATATGCAGTGAAAAATTCCCTTATGATTTTATTTATTTATTTCATAGCAGTGTAGTCTATAGTGCCACTACTCCAAATGCTGTGAAGCTGCTGATCTTTGAAAGGGAAAAGCAAGGTACAAATAGCAGTCCTAAAAACCACTGAAAACAACCTTTAACCTTTTCCTTTATCATCTGGAGTGCCCACTGAACCCTGCTCATGCATGTCCCTCTTGGGGGCTGAATTCCTGAACTGCTGAATCAGTGCAGTTCCTTCACTGGAAGTGGTGATAATATTTCATAGGAAATCACAACATTTCACTTTCTCCTCCTTTACAGCTAATAGCATTGCCTGTTGAACCCCTGGGTGTGTGCCTGCCTTCTATTTCATTCCTTATAGGCTTTCTTAGCATGACATCAAGAAAAACGTTTCTAAATAAATACCTAGGCACTCACAATTTATTGTATGTTTTATGGGATTTAGTACTGATAGCACAGATTCAATGTCCTCCAGCAGTGATTTGTAATTGTGAATAAATGTTGAGCAAATCTAAGTTCAGGACACATACAGTTTAGTTTAAAATGGTTTAAATATATGTCAGTTCTCAAGACTTCTAAGTTACCGTCTTTGAATCTTTTCTGATCTCATGCTTAGACAATAAATTTACTTTAAGGTAAATTATCATGCAGGTAGAGTACTCCGCAAATATAAGGTAACTTACACATGTAAGTACCATTTTCAGGCCACCTCATCTCCTGAGGTCCTAATTTTCTTTTCAGGTAAGCAGGATTTGGGCATTTATGTTCTCCAGCTAGAAACCTGAGACATCAACTTCTAAATCCTTAAGTTTAGATTCACTGAGAGATGTGTGCTTGTCACTTGGTGTGCGAGTCAAAGCTTGCATCCTCTGCAGCCCTGCACTTTTCATCTTCCCCCTTTGGATGCTATAGGAATATACTCGTCTGAAAACACACACACACACTCTCACACAAAATAACCCCAAATTAAAGGTATTAAATTTACTCCTGGAGATTCTGTTCCACTTTGCATCAATATTCACCGGCAACAGAATGAAAATCCAGTTTCCCCTTGCTCAGGGAAGCGATTGAGCCACTGTAGTTTGAAGTCAGCTTGGTTTTTACCTTGGCAAAAAGATTTCTCCCAATCCATAGAATTTCCTATAGCTCGATAATTGAAGCAGTTTAACTACATACAGCTCAGCCAGATCAGCCCCAACCACCTCAATGTAGAGAACTGACCAATACTTGTTTTACTTCATGTTCCAGTTGTAACCCCTATAAGGTCTTATTATAATTATTCACGTGTCTAAGACTCTCTGAACTTCATTTAAGTCATCTGAAAAGTATTTTGGAGGAAATGTGGACGTATAAATTAATTTTTCTAGTGGCAGAAGTTTAAAAGTGGTTGCATTTTCCTACTATTAGGCTGCAAGACCTACAGGAATTAGAAGAACGATAAGAGGAAATGTTTAAACCAGGTTGTTTTTCTACATAAAAAGTATTCTGTGATAAATGAAGAAATGATGTTTCAAATGAATAAATCACAGACTTGAAACTTATCTTTCTCTAGTCTTTAAGCTTTCTTTGCTTTGTGTCCTTTCTGTGAAGCTTTTGGTGTTTGCTCTTTGTGTGGATACCAAAAAGCAAATATCAAACACTTCCCATTATTTAAGAATGCCATTAAGGAACATGGAGATTCTCAGAACTCCCACCAATAGGATTAGTAGAAAACTGAGATCTAAGCAGCTGCCACATGCATTCTTGCAAATGACTTTTCCTTCTCCTGGGAAGTATTTGGTGATATTTCACTGATATTTCAAGAAAAGCCTGGCTGATTCAAGGACTGGAGAGGGAAAAAGCAAAGGTTCTTCATTTGGTACATCAGTGACTAGAAGATCCAAAGGGACCAGAATTAAAACTTGCTCAGCAGCCTCCATCAGGAGATGCTGAATGTGTTGCTGCTTATCAATGTATCAAATAAAAATTCCACCATTTAGTGCTGTGCTTGGTGAATTAAAAAGAAATCAGTAACATGCCAAGAGTAAAGTTTAGGAAGACAAGAGCAGCAAACTAAGCAGAGCAGTGGTGCTGCTTTTTCACTTCACAGCTGCTGGGTAATGGGTTTTTTACAGCTGCCCCTGTCAGAGCCCCTACAACTGGCTTGTTTGGAGGGATATCCAGGAAATGTTCTGGACCTGCCTGAGGATCAGTACACATTTCCCTCCCTTCTGTCGAGATATTTATCTTGCAGACCCAAACAGAGTCTCAGTCCAGCTCTAGTCTGCCTCACATCCACTGAGCTACTGCATGGGCAACTACTGCAATGCAGGACCAGGACTCAGGTTCATTTTACTTTCTCAAGTAGCTCTTACAGCAGCTTTGCTGTCTAATCCAGCAGAGAGCTGCACATGAGTTCCTTGTAGCTGTGGTGCTGTCTAGAGGTGTACTCTGTATAGAAGTTCTAGGTTCCATTCTGCAAATCATTATTTTAGTTGCTCAGGTATGCTACAATGACCTTTAGTGCATTACTAATCTTCAGCTTTACTGATCTCTTTTTTCTATTTGTTATATTTTCATGTCAAGCCTGCAATATGCTTGGCTCCCTTAGGAACAAACCAAACAAATTCTTTTTTAGGCATACGGACATTTAACTTCTGTTTTGAACGTGGATAACTGCTCCTTTCCTTTATGTCTTAGCAGAACCAGCTGGGAAGCTGATCTCAGTAGATGCAGCAGTACCTGCTTTTGCTCTACTTAACAATTCCGTGCTTTCATGAATACAAAGGAGGTCTTTAACACACACTTAGCAGGCTGCAACTGCTGAAGCATATGTGTGCACCTTATCTTTCAAATCTTACTGGTAGAATCCTTCCTGCTGTGCAGTAACCAAGAACCGGAATTGCCTTCATCAGTTCCAAAATATAATTCCTTTCCACAGTTAAGCAGTTTAGCTGGATGTAACAGAACCAAACTCTGAACTGAACAAATTGCACAGTCACAGGTTCCCATTTTCTCCATGTGCCATGGGAACTTTGCCTGGCTGATTACTACAGTCAGCTTCTTAGAAAAATGTAGCCCTATTTCCAGTACAAGCTGTCATTCCTCTGTGTGAACTGCAGCTTCCCCACTGAAGTTAGCAGAAATTCAAGGCAAAGAGGACTCTAGCACTGCTGGCAGCATCAAGCTCTGTACACGGACTTGCTTTTCAAACCCTGATTTTATGTTTCATCATAAACGGTATTCTTCATGTTGATATACTCCTGTCTGACTTCATCTTGGGAGTATAAGGGGACCCTAACTATTGCTAGATTCTATGAATTATTTTTAAAAAGTTGAACAAAATTTTCATTGACACAGCCTGTCAAAGGCTGCTTGCTGAATTTTTGTAAGGTGCCACCTTCCTGAAGCAGCGAGGCTGCTGTTTCAGCTCCTTTGTATCAGGGTTGTTTGATGCGTTGAATAATTGTTTAGCTGCAGTCCCAACATCTCATCACATTTGCACCAACAAGTGTTCTGGGCACTGGCCAAACTCAATTCCATCTATCCAGTATTTATACCATATTTCCCAAAGTAAAATTTCATTCCTTTAGGAGAACATAAACTTTCTGCTATTTCCACATCAAAAGTTTTATCTGCTAAATTAGATGAAATGAAGCAGATTCCAAAAGCTGTTCCCTGGAAATGCTGCATTAGCTGCCAGCATATCTGCCCAAAATATTTTATACAGGTGGTTGAAAGACTCAGTTGAACTGTTCAGACCTACTCTATTAAATTGTACCTTCATACCCTTCTCTCAGGGCACTTTGTGTCAGTTTTTACTCATTTTTAAATTAAAATCTCAGCTACATGCTTAGAGTTTTGTAGGTTTTGGTGTAGCTGTATCTTAAAATGTTCAGCCTCATTGCCTATTACCTATGATAAAG
The DNA here is from genome assembly GCA_014706295.1 of Lycocorax pyrrhopterus obiensis. NCBI lineage: Eukaryota > Metazoa > Chordata > Aves > Passeriformes > Paradisaeidae > Lycocorax > Lycocorax pyrrhopterus. The sequence goes on from JACSVZ010000013.1 coordinate 23,427,176, forward strand.
TTATTATTACTACAAAGATCCATGTTCTTAATTTGGCAGCAGTTTAGAAGTCTGAAGAGACTGTTGCTTATCTCAGTCAAAACATGACTGGATGGGACAGGTTAGAATACCTGCACTACGAAAGAGTAACTCATGTCATAATCTTTTAAGGGATTTGGGGTTAATTAGTTAATTAGTTCATTAGAAACCTGCTTGCAAACCTCAGGGTGGATGTGTTTGCTCTGAGCTCTACCCCGCTGGGGTGTCCTCTGCTGGTCTCCAGGCTCCCCCGTGCTGCCGAGGAACGCGGCTCCCGCTGCGCTGCCCTCCCTGCCATCCCCGCTCCATCCCCCAGCTGCCTCTCCCACAGCACCATTTAGGGCAGTCCCTCACTTCTCCAAAACTGGCCTCGTCTACACAAATGATCTGCAGGCGAAAGGAAACCTTTATCAGACGACAACAGTAATTACTATAAATCATTGTTTTCATCCAGCATGAGAACGTTAATTAAGCCCAGTTAAACACAAAAGAACGTAAGACATAAGAAATCTTGTCTAGAGCTGAACACAGGGCATTTTCTGAAGCTGCTGTTTCACCCGTTTGTAACCTTGCAATACGTGAACTCCAAGCCTGCGTATTCCAGTTCTGCCTCTGAAATCAGCAGATAAGTAAACAGCTGAAAATTACCTGGCTGAAGATATTTAGAATGTGGTTTTCAACACTAAAGCCGCTCTGCTACCAACACAGTGTAAGCAAACCTGCGTAATGAGGCGTTTGTTACTTCCCTGAGCACAGGGCTCAACTGCTCCCTGGAGTAGTTCCAGGGAAGTCAATGGAATTGCCCAAGGGATAAACTTAGTGCTGTTCAGATGACCGCAACTGATCAAATTACTGCACTTTATGATATTATGCTCTCACCAGAGATGTTCTAACAGATTGTGTGTGTTTCTAACTCAATTGCAAGAAACCAACTAACTTAATTAAAAGGTGCAAGTTTAAATTTCCAGCCTGCAGCCACACTCCCATTTCTGCTACCAGCAGGCACGCTCACCGACTCCTCCCTCTCCCATTCCCTATCCCTCTGCCATTCCCTAGCCGATGACCTCAGTGACTCCTCCTGTCTGCTGGGCAGCAGTGACCCTTAGCAGTTGTCGTTTACAGGCACTGCCTTCTTAACCAGCCAGCTTGTGCACTTACAGCTGGGTGGAGGCACGTCAGGCAGAATAATTGCTTTATACTTCACCGCCTGGCACAATTCCACTTAGGAGAATAATCCCACAAAATATTTTTTAGCTTTTTTTGTTTTGTTTTATATTCCAGGAACACAGTTCTGCAGCTAAGAACATTTCACATTTTCTTGTTCAATTATTCATTACAGACTGAGTTGGGGGGTTTTTGTCATACAGATGCATATACTGCAACAAATGCCAGCTTTCTACCTTTGTGCTGCTTTACTGTTGGGTTTAGGAGGTATTTCCCAGGAGGATATTAGGAAGATGAAACCTAAATTCCCTTCATTTCAATGTCCATTTTTTTCCAATGGGATGACTGAACAGAGCAAACCAGCTAATGGTTTGTATATTATTTACTGTTGCTAGTCCATGAAACTTTAGAATTTCAACTACAGCCACCCATCACTTTCATAAAGTTTCTTCTGTGTTTTAGGAACTGAGGATATATTTCAGGGGTCTTTAAAAGACACAGGAAAGGTTGCAAAGTTTTCTATTTGAATTCTCATTCTGGGATCAGAGATTTCTGCCAGTGGCCTTTCCTAGGTTTTTGCACTTTTTTTGGCAAAAATTCAGTATTTATGTGGAACAGCATTTTAAGTAGGAGCACAGAGTCGGGGGAAGAATGCAAATCTATCTTCCTACTTGCAATGGAACAACTAATGGCATAAAACCAATTTGTATATTTGGGAATATGGTCAGATTGATTACTGGAGGGGACAACCTGAGTCACTTTACTCAATTACGTAGATTAAATAATACAATTTATGAAACCAGACATTATAACTTGAAAGAATTATTTCCTTAGCTTCCACATGCAAAACTTCTATGATTTTTTTACTGTTGAGATTTACCCAGTTCTCTGCAGACAGCTATGTCTATTAAAGACCATTCAGCTAATTTATTGTTCTTTCAATACACTCCTCTCTAATGTATTTTCTCCTGTGGATTAATAAAATAAGGGTCAGGCTTCAGAGAGTGACAAAGCATGAGTCAGTGAGGATGATTTATAGTTCAGCTGAGAGTGCCAACAACACCTTTTGATAAATACTCCAATCAGTTTAAAGTTGTCTCCTAACGATGACAGTGAATGTTAGTGATAACTTCTCAAGCAAGAGCTGCCAGCATGCAGGAGTTAATAATGGCAGGAAAACAGGTAAAGGCCTAACTCCTGAGGAGCCCCTGGAGATTTTGTACACTTGCATCTAAAAGAACACGGCTAGAAAACAGAAAGAAAAATGTACAATCTTGTATCACCTGGTTTTTCAATTCAGAAAAGCAGTCATCAGAATATTTTTTAATATTCTTGGTTGTCCTGTATTGTAGCATGGAACCCTTTTCAAACAGAAATACAAAGAAAAATGTATTTCTTAAAAATGTATGAATGGTGTTAGAATGAAAAAGGCCTTTAGAAACCTTGAGGGAATTCAGCTATAAACAGAAAACTACAGTCAAGATTTAAGACACTGAGCAAAGTGACTCATAACAGATTATTGCAGTATTAACAAACCCTTTCTAAGGAGCCACACTGAGCAGAAAATGGTGTTGATGGTATTGTCTTCTGGGTGCTGCAGGCTCTGGGCAGCAGAGGTTTATCTGCAGAGAGGCGTGAGGCTCCAGGAGAAAGCCTTGGACAAGGAGAAATGGGGGAATTCTGCTGAGGAGAGCACTGCAGCTGCCCTGGGAGGAAAGCTGGCCCTGCTGGTGCTCCCAGCCCCATTTCGGGCTGCCACGTTCAGTGGCTCCAGGGAGAAAGGGGTGTCCCAGAACAAAGCCATTTATAACACTAAAATGCACTGTTTGGGACAATTGCTAAGACAATCAGAACATTTTTATATTGATCTTCAGACTCTGTTTCACACCCCTGAAGTAATTACAGGTCCAGGGAGTGCCTCTAGTGCTCTCTGTGGTGGGGATTAAGTGGATCTCGTGGACAGAATTACCATTTAAATTTTCAAACTCGAACAAAGTTTTACCACAAAGTCTGTTTGGAGTTCTAAAACCAGCCCCCACATTACTTTAAGAATATAGATTTATATGCAAATCCCATCAGCTTCAAAGATATTCAAATGAGACCCGTAAGAGTTATTGTACCACAACTGATTTTACAAATGATACTAACTTTTAAGGACTTTATTATAGAGTTTTCAGTTCATCTAGCCTTGAAGTTCATCTTATTACCTGATTAAAAACCAGCACTGCATCAAGGATTTCAGAGCCTAAACAGTTTCTCTCGCAAGCTATGAAGCCTGGCATTTAAACTTCTAAGAGAAAATTAAATCAGGTTTTATATATTTGCTCTGATGGGATGTCACTAGCCTGTTAGCCTTGGAAGCATGATGGTACCATTTCAAATTTCTATGTCAAAACACACCCTTTTAAAAACTGATAAATAAATCAAACAAGTGCAAGTGCATCAAGGACTGATATGGTAAAGAAAGTGTGACTGGTAACAGGCAGCAGCATTTGAACTGCCCCACCACTGAATGCCCAACCACTCTGGTCCCTCGTGCTCCTACACAGAGACAGGAATGAGCTCCTGCGGTCCTGACAAAAAAAATATACAGAATTTGAGTTGGGGACAGCACTTCTCCAGAGATCCATGGCACAAAATATCTGTCTATCCCAACCTGTAGTTGATGGACCTTCAAAACTTTCACACTGCCTGGAAGCCCTGGAAACTTTACTTAAGGATTTAGAGCTGAAAAGTATGGAGGGAATTCCTACCACTCAGCAGCCCTGCTGTGCAGGTGTGAACTCATTAGCTCCCACAGTCTTATCTATTCCAAGGATTCACAGGGTTTTTTCTTGGCTTTACAGAAATTGCATCTCAGAATCTTCCCAAGCTATTAATCTTTCTGTCCAGCCATGACTATAAAATCTTGCTGGCTTTATCAGTCTGCAAGATCTGAGGCTGTTCTTTATGGCTGAGCCAGGAACCCTACAATTTGGGCTCCTAAATTCAGTTACTTTCAAGAGTTCAAAACCCTTAAAATTTATTTCCTTCAAAAGTGAAATCCTGGAGAAAAGAGAATTGGTTGTTCTGGAAAGAAAACACTTCAAAATGTCAGCTTTTCAGGGAACAGATGTAGCAACCAGTTTTTGTTTGTCTTAGGCTGCAGAAAGCCTAAAATTAGGTACTGAATGCATTTTTTATTCTAGTGACCATTCACTAGTGCATCCTGGCAGGCTTATCAGAGATATTTCAAGCCTAACTTTTTTTTTTTCCTTTTAAAATACTACTTTAAGGGCAGAGAAGGAAATGATTGATCAAGCTGAGATTTGCCCCCAAGGGGAAGAGAAGGCAGAGTAAGGAATCTCGAGTTATTGGCTCCCAGGCACTGGGGAGAGCAGAGTGTGTTCCCCAGGCACGTGCTCCTTCTTGGGCATAACCTGGATGTCTGCAATAACTGGCATCTCTGCAAGATGCCCAGTTTTGGCTCTGAGGCAGAAAAGAGCTCGCTTGTCTTGCTTCACTTATCCCCAGATATAGGATAAAACATTCCAATGTCTAATGTAAATCCTGATTATACCTATTAACTAAACCTGTGGCATAATTATATAAAACATCTTCTCAATCTGGCTGTATGGGGTTCCTTAAGGTTTTCCTGCTAACAAATGGTATTAGAGCAGCTAGCAATAACGTCAGCTTTAATTAAATTTCATCTTTTGACTATATCCACTTATTTTAAAGCCCAAGTCATTTAAGTCCTTACTAATATGCCTCCTTTTGTTAACCAGATTGCTCTGTTTCACACAAAGCTCTGCATTTAAATATAGGAGCAGCAACAGCAAACACTATAGTTGAGATTACAGAACTATTTTTATTTTGTCTTCCCTCAGCTTTTCAATAAAAGGCATGATGTTTTCTGTGATCAGTATGAGCCTGAAAGTGAATACTTTATTGGTTCGACCAAAAATAAACACGCATTAGCGCTGGGAAAAATGTATGTCTTTATAATAATATTCTACTGCTGGGGGTTTTTTGGGTTGGGTTTTTTGTTTGTTGGGTTTTTTAAACAGTGCTACAACTGAAACGGCTCAAAATTTAAAGCTAAGGTTTAGCATTGCAGTAGTTGTCACTTGTAAATAGTTTTGGGGGTTTTTTCCTGACGGATATTGCTTTTAATTAGACTGTGTTACAGGTGTAAGTCTTTGCCACTCAGGTGCTACCTCCAAAACTCCTACAATGGGCAGTCCCACCTTCAGCTGACCTTCCAGTAATATCTGCAGTGATTTATTGTGCACGTGCTTGGGTCTCAGGTGCATAGCAATTAGCAAGAAAAGACAAAAATTGCTCAGGCTGCCTGAATCATAAGGACTTGAGCAAGAGAAAATTTTAAGATGAAAAGGGTCTGCAATATGACCTTTGTAACTTTGCTCTTGTGTGCTCTCTGACCAAGCTGCATACCACAGAGAAATTATTCCTTGGCAGGGATATCACAGGGATATCTTTGGAACACAACAATTATTTTTCCAGAACAAAACAACACACTGTGATTTGCCTCCAATGGTAACACTTCAGTGGAAAAGAACCTGTGCCAACAAATGGTTTTTATCTTAAAATCCAAGGGTGAATATCCCAGTTTAAACCAAACAAAAACCAAACTCATTTGTGAATGACTTCAGCCTTGCAGGCTTTTTGACACCAACTTATGCATAGAACCCAGTAAGTGTATGACAATCCTAAAATCAACTAAACATTTTTTTAAAAAAGAACAAGGATTTGCATTTATCATTTTAAGCATGTCTCTCTCTAAAGTTCATTAAATCCTCCTTCTAGTCTGGCAATACAGATCACTGGTACATAACAAAAGTAATTACCGCCTCTGCAGCATTACTTTTTATTTATATATATATTTTTATCCTCTGCATTTTTTCTCCAAGTAAGCACTTTCAATCTTTTAAATCCCCTTCCTATGGAACACTTTCCTCATCTCTAATCATTTAATCATCTGAATATGAATCTCCTCTATTCATGTTTAGGAAGGGTATTACTGTGAATCCTTGGACTTTGTGATGCCATAAGCTATGCTGGCTGCCTCTTAAGGAGACTTCAAGCCTGAATTTTTTCACACTTCATATTTTAGTGTTTTGTGAAGGAAGGGGAATGTTTAGGGCCTTACAATTTCTAGAGGCCATGTTCCAGAGGCAAAGAAGTCAATTAGAAGAAGAAAGGAGCTAGGCAGTGTTCTCTTTACAAAACAGGATGTTCACAGATTTTAAAGGCCTATTGAATGGATTAGCAAGACATTTTATCAGGGTGTACATAAACTAATCAGGGACAATTATAAAAATTGTTCCTAGAGATAAAGCCGAGCTGGCTATTGGAGATTACTCCTAGCAGCATTTGTCCAGGTTAAGACCAAGCTGTGTTTGCTACACTAAAGAGAGTGCACACAATACCTGTACATTTCATGATGCCCATGAGGTCAGGTTAAAGGCCAGCACTGCTTTATTGCAGATGCTATCACAGCACCTTGCAAAAATGAATTTTATTGCAGATACTCTGACCTGATTTTAACCAAAAATCCTCCTTCTAGAAACAGTAAAATAAATTAGCACAACAATCTTGTTACACGGGGTTAAATTCCATTTACATTGTAAATAGCAGGTTAATGAAAGCATTACTGATGTATCTTCTGAAATGTTTCCATTTAATATTTGTAACTGTATATTAAAGATTTGGTTTATAATCTTTTCAGTCTGAGGCATAGTCAGTGCTCAGTCAATTCCAACCTATTAAATTTGACTGTACTAAAATTCCCTGAAGATAACTCATTATACAACAGGAAGAATACATTTTCTGAAATCAACTCATTGCCAATACACATTTTTTTAGCCAATTTAGTGTTATATGATCCAGGAACATTGCTTTTACTTCTTTGCCCTTGCAGTATCTGTTTTTGTGGATCTGAACCCCAGCTGCAGGTTCAAGTTGGAAATGAATTTCACACATTTGAATTGGTACACGAATTACAGTCATGGCTGGTGGCATCACAGCGCTCTTGGAACCAAGGCTCAGAAGCAGGGAAGGTCACTTTCTACAAAGAGATTGTTAATGACAAGGATGAATAATTGGAACTTAATGAGCATGGAAGAACTTCTCGTAAGTACTTTACTAATCTTCCAAACTGCTTCACAAGACAGCAGGTTGCATCAGTTTTGTAAAAAAGCTGAATCAAAACAATGAGACATTTCAAACCTAGCTAAAACAAACTCAGGAGGCACTAAGCTTTCAACAAGATACGTACTTCATACAGTGCCCACATATAGATAAATCTAAAGCTCTGTCTCAGAAAATCTGACTTTAGGGTTGCGCTGAAGCAAGAAACAGAACAACATGTTCTACCACTGCATCCCTGACCCAAGCTCAGGTGCAGAGCTGAGGCCTCCTGCCCCTTTGCACAGTGCAGATAATCAATGGTTGGGTTTCGGAGCAGAAACCTATTTGTAATATCCCAGCTCTGAGTGAGGATGATTTACCATCCTGCCACAGCTGGACTATTTCTCATTAGAAACTCATTTAACACTAGCTTAGATTTTTCTCCGGTACATTACAGTGCAAACACTCTCAGATGTTCTATCAGAGAGCTTCATTTTGGGAGATGATCTGCCCTGGCACATCCTTGTATCTACACAGCTTAGATGGCAAAATCAGGACTTACTCTTGTGTCTTTGCAAGCTCCATTTCTGTCTATTATGTTCAAATAAACAGCAGGAATGAGAGGGGAATGTAACAAGGTCACTGTATCTTATCCTGCAGTGTAATAAAACCATCCCTGATGGAAAGTTAGTGCAAACCCTTGGAGTGGTTTCCTGCCACTGCTTTTTACACCATCCTCCTTCTATCAGAGCACCTGGCAGCAGAGGGCCTTCTGTTGTGATTTTCTCTTAACTTTTTGGAGTGTTACTCTAAAATGTGCTTGATCATTTGTTCAGGATATTCCTCAATGCTGGAGAACAATACATAATGTGCATTTATTGAAAATAATGCCTTACTATTCTGCCACTTTGTAAAACCAGGCTGCGAAGAAGAAGCAGAAACTGCTCTGTTTTTTCTGCAGCACATGGGATTCATGTCACCGCAGAGTCTGGGTCTTTATTTTCCAGAAGAATTCTGTTGTGTCACGGTAGCTCAACACAAAATGCCACATTGTTGGTTTTACAGGAAAGCTGAAGTTTGCTGTGTACAAATACAGGGCTATCAAAACTCCGGACTCCTCTAATCATTGCAGTCAATCTCTTGTATTACTATACTTGTATAGTAACACCTTGTATTATACTTGCATATTTTGACTGAAGCATCAGCAACACAGAAATTAGTTTTCTTAAGAGGCATCTAAAATGGCAAGAAATAATTTTTTCTCAACTGTTTACCACATTTCTTAGTAAAACTTACAAAATCAATCAGACAAGCTGCACAACACACTGTTGCAGACATGAACAGTTGTATACTCCTGAATGGTAAAAGGTGCAGCCACAAGAATTTGCTCAGGCAAAGCTGGGCCTACAAGTTCAAAAAGATTTAACATCCTTTCACAAATTGGCATACAAATTAAAAACTGGAAGCTAAGATTTTAAAAAAGGAAAACTGCAAGACAAAATGACTCAATCTTGAAAAGATTTTGTTTAATTATTCAGAGACCATGCCTTGTGTTTGGAAATGATATCACATTATATCTTTTCTAAGTGGAACAGAGATTGTTGAACAGAATGTCTCTTAAATAATGCTTATGCAACCACTCGTATGTTGTGGTTTCTGCTGCTGCTGTTTGACCAATTATTTCTCATAAATCTAAAAGTTTGGCTTGCTTTCATCTTAAAAATAAAATACACATCAAACCTTAGGTTGATGCCAATACTTGGACCCTTCAGTAATAATTTGCTGAATATCTGTGCATCTTTGCAACAAATGTCTGTTGCAGGGCTTAGTTTACATTCCTGATGTCAAATTTTGTTCCATTCCTAATAAATTATAGATGATAGTTTTACCAACACTGTTATTGAAGCAGATAGTGTTTGATTCAATGCATTAAAATCCAATTATATTCCTACATCATAAGTGGATAATAATTGCCTTATTATTAAAACATGGCTTTCATTCTGACAGTGTTTAATGCCTTTTCTGAAATCTGTGCAGCACAATAATACTGACAGAAAAGCTAAAGGTTATATGGACAGCAAAATGTCATGTGTTATCATTACACAACACAGAAAAGGTTTCCATTTATAGATTTCATTATCTACTGCATTTTATGTTCAAAATATTTAATCTGTCTTTTTTATCTCAGAATCCTGTGTTGACCTTCATCTTTAGGAGGATTTAAACTGTGTACAATGCTGCTGTTCAATCATCATTATTTTAGTTTTCCTGAAAATAGTCTATTAAAAAACGAAATCATAATGTCACATTTGTTATTCATTTTCTTCCCTTTCTATCAAGGTGCCTTTTTTTTTAAAAGATCATGAGCCTGGCTGGTTGAGATACCCAGAACTGACATTGCCTCTGCACACAGACTGGGCTGTACACCTGTAATCATCCAGAAAGTGGGGACTTCAGTCTTTCTATGTGTTCCTAACATATTCATGATAAACTGGGTAAACTTTCCCTGCACGTTCAGTGTGATCAAGGTGATGGATTCTCCTACCAACTTGAGCTTTACAAAAAAAAGCATTTTCAGGATCACTTTCAGAGTGCAACCACAGTCCATTATTACATCTGTGGTGTAATAATTTTTTTTCTACTTGGTGACTGTTGGCTTTCTCCTGCTTCCTTCTTGGCTGGTGAGTAGGAAAATGTAAAAGAATTTGCAAGGTTTGCATGTATATGCTTCCATAAACTCGTGTCTCCAGAAGGCAGTTCTTTAGAGACTGAATCAGGATTTTGTTGGAAACAAAGATGATAAAAGTAGCTCGATTACTTCTAGCGGGTTTTTTGAGAAATGCGATAAACATATAAAATATAAATACCTTCAGCTGAAAAACCCCAATAACAACAAAGTAAATGGAAAGATAAGAGGATTAAGGGGACAATCAACAGGAAGAGTTCACTAATCTTGCCTTGCCCTGCCTTCCTCCCAGTGGAAGTTGGCAGAGCCACTGACTCTCATGGAGGTGCATCAATCAGACAGGTAAGGACTGGACTTACTGCACGTACATTTTAACTTTGTTTAAATTGGCCCTACAATATCTCCAAAATAAAACTTAGAATACAAAATCAAAAATCACTCGTGTGGTATTAGGAAGCTCTAATGACACAAACACATAGACTACAACACAGCTTAGAGATACCAAGGCAAGCTATTTCCAAAACAGTGTGTAGAAAATGGGTTAACAAATAACATTACCAAGTGTTTGTGCAAACCACAACATTAAACCCACTTTAAAAACTGCACATGTGCTTAACCTTAATTCCACTGACTGCCAGTGTGCCTAAGGGCCCTGAGTACCAAAAAGGGTTGCAGTACTTAAGAGTTCTATACAAAACAGAGGAAAGTTTGTGGAATGCTGACTTCTGAAGGTCTCTTGTTATGTCCCTGTGCTCAGGACAATGGAGAGGAAATCAGATCCCTGTAGTAAACTGGGTTTGCAAAAAAATATATGGAGCATGGAGCATAGTGTCCTGCCATTATGATGTGCTGGAAAGGGCACAGCTCTTGTTATTCTCTCCACCAGCAGGTAATAGCCCGCTCTGAAATCATGGAAAGATTCATAAGAGATTGTATAACACTGGAAGAGACCATGCCTCGATGCCTGTGACTGCAACACTCTCTGTGTTTTTAAAAAGTTTCAAGACATCTGATATCTAGAGAGCCAGTGACCGAAGCACATTTCAGTGGAAGACCTGAAAGACCTGGTGAACCTGAAATACACAGGATCCCAAACCTTGGGCCACCAGGCTGCCTTTCATTATGCTCTTTCTGAATAGGCTGAGCCAGTGCCCAGCTCTGGAGAGCACTGGGAGATGTGAATGCTGATTGCTGCAGGTGCTGCAGTGACTCGTAGAGCTCATTCCCAAAGGTGCTCTACCTCACAGTTAGGATCAGACACAAAATACACTGAAGGCTGAATGAGTTGTCTCAGAAGCTATCAAAAGTCTTGCAGCCATGATCTTTCCTGAAGACATCTTTCCCCATCCCATTTTTGACCAGTATATATCTATGATTTGACAGGCAAGGCACTCATGAAAAATGACTGTAGGTCAGGTGAAGCCAGACTAAATCTGGATTATGGGTGAAGGTGACTGAGCTCACCATAGGGACTGAAGGTATTTGCTCCTTCAGTTCAAGACTTCAAATTCCTGTTAATGTTCTGGATATGTTATTTACAGAGACTGAGATGGTCAGATCAGTCCATGGGTGTGATTTAAACCCACCAGCAGTAATGTCCTGTTCTGAATTCAGCATTAAGAACAGGACAAGTATTTCAATTCTGTTTTGATGGTTTTGATATTGTCAGCTCTAGGACAGCTTGTCTTCCTTTTCTGCTGACTTAAACAGTCTGTTTAGAAATACAGTGACCAGCTGGCATGCACATTATAAGAGGAAAAATAAATTCATTTAATGCAAGTGTTTCTTATCACTTTGACTTTTCTCCAATTCGAAAAGATCAGAAAAATAGAATACATATTCAAAGCCATAGAGAAGACAACATAAAGGACTTTCTAAACAAAGCTGATCAATCAAAATACATTTTCCAATAATCAGAAGGAAACTACATTGCAAAAATGTGATGGAAACCACATTACAACAAAGCCCTCTCAGAACTGCTGTTGATAAGTATTCAGGCTTTTTCTTTGATAAGAAAATTCATAAACAACTTCCAATGCATGGTGGGCATCTCTGTTTTGCTCTTCTTGGTGCATGATCTAGAGCGAGTCAGAAATTCAGAACAGAGACCTCACAATGAGGGATGCATCCACTGAAGCAAACACATCCTGTTCACTCTCTTTCTCTACAAGCATTTCTTCATAGTTTACAATATAGACAGATTAAAACAAAGTGCTGTAGTTTTAGTATATGTGTATTTACGGGGTTGCTTCCTGGTGAAAATGCAATCTGGTCTTATTACAAATGTCCTGCAGAATTGCTTTGAAGTTAATGCAAATTTTGGGCCTTCTTGTACACATCTATCACCCTGATAAAACCTAAAACTTGTAGTAAGAAAATAAAATTAATCTTAGGATTAATGTACAATGTTAATTATAATTTATTAATATTATTAAGAATATTCATCAGTTTATATGAAATTGATTTCAAGATGTCTGAACATGCCCCCTTGGACAGCAGTCTGCATTATACTTTCAATGGCCCAAACATCACTGTTTTCAGAAAGGAACAAGAACAGGCTGACTTTGAGGACAGGAGTGAGAACAGTGAGATTTTGGCTTCAACGTGACCCTGAACAACACCTTAAACACTCCTTCAGTCATCTGCTGTCCACACAATTTAAAAGACAAGCGGCGAAAGGATGCTCACACACACCCGCAGCGCGGGCTGTGTCCGTCAGAGGGCGGCGGCGGCCGCGCCGCGGGACCGACAGCTGGAGCCAGCGGGAAGGGTCGGGAGCACCCGCGGCACGGCGGGTTCCAGGGACTGCAGGGAGCTGGAGCCAGCGGGAAGGGTCGGGAGCACCCGCGGCACGGCGGGTTCCAGGGACTGCAGGGAGCTGGAGCCAGCGGGAAGGGTCGGGAACAGCCGCGGCACGGCGGGTTCCAGGGACTGCAGGGAGCTGGAGCCAGCGGGAAGGGTCGGGAGCACCCGCGGCACGGCGGGTTCCAGGGACTGCAGGGAGCTGGAGCCAGCGGGAAGGGTCGGGAAGGGTCGGGAGCAGCCGCGGCACGGCGGGTTCCAGGGATTGCAGGGAGCTGGAGCCAGCGGGAAGGGTCGGGAGCACCCGCGGCACGGCGGGTTCCAGGGATTGCAGGGAGCTGGAGCCAGCGGGAAGGGTCGGGAACAGCCGCGGCACGGCGGGTTCCAGGGATTGCAGGGAGCTGGAGCCAGCGGGAAGGGTCGGGAGCACCCGCGGCACGGCAGGTTCCAGGGATTGCAGGGAGCCTGGAACCCTGGAAGCGGGGAAGGTTGGGGAAGGAGGTAGGGCACGGCGGGTTTGGGAGCAGCAGGAAAGAGGCACTGGGAAGGAGCACGCCGGAGATGCTGCAGGTGTCGGGGGTTTTGCCAGTGCCGCTGTTTGCAGAGCTGAGACTCGGCCATGCCAGCGGAGGAAGGAGCTGCCCGTGCTTTCCAAGCACTCAGAGACCAGTTCTGGTCGCAGCTTGTCCTGCATTGCGTTTTTATGATGCTCTGCATTTATTTGTCCTTATAATCAGCATGAGGTTTTGATTTCTACTTAAGAAAGTTGCTGAAAGCCTGCTCAGCTGCTGAGTTTGCCATCTCCTAATTCTTGCACTAACAGATAGAGCTCTATAAAATCCTTACGGTGCATTTCTCAGAGATAGATTACCTTAGCTGATCACTTAGAAAGCAGGGATCTTTTCAAAATCTTTCTTACCAATAATTAAATCACTTCAGGGACAGCTAACCTCCCAGAAATGCCAATGTCAGGATAACTAGTTCAAAGGACACTAAGCCTAAATATTTATGGTAAACTCCCAGTAAAGTCCATGAAAATACTGTCTCTGTTTTCAGTGTAAATTGCAAATATTCCAAGAGCCTCCACCCCAACTCAGTGGAATACGGAGTAAAAGATACACCCATACTTAATGTACTGATATAAATGTAATTCTGTAGATTGGTTTTGTCACACACTACGAAAACATTAAACGGCAGGTACAGATTTCCCAAGATATCTGAAATAAAATATTCAAACCATTTTCATTGTTGGATATTAGCCAAAATTTTAAAGTTTTCTGACAAAAATATTACCTTCCTTTTCCTGATCATTGGGATAAATGCTTTTCAAGCTGTAATTATGGCCTGATTTTTCACTGAAGATGCAAAGTTATAAACTTGGACAAAATGAACTTTTGTTCAAAGACGTCTTTTTGTTAAAATGCAAGTTGATACAACTTAATGGATAATTTACAATATTTAGCCCAGCTGTACACTGATATATTGATTTCTTGATCTTGCATCATTGATGAATGTGATTCCCTTGAAAAGAGATGAAAAATGCCTACAGCTAGACAGGCCTTGCACAGAAAAGAAAGGAGACTGAAAAAATGTATTTTCTGGAGTAGATCAAAGCAGCTCACTGGAGTGAATTTACACTGTGATATTTAATTGATCTTGCTGCACCTGAAGAGAACAAGGCTCACGGGACCTCACCGTTAGGAGCTCTTATTAAACCCACATGAATTGTGCTTCGGTTTTGTCCAGGATTCCGTGGCTGCTGTACTGAGAAGCTGATTAGAAGCCCCTGGCGGGGAAGAACTAAAATGAATAAACATCCTGCAAGTGTCAGGCACCACAGAACCATTCTGTTAACTGGTGATAGAAAACAATATCTACTACACCATGTCTCTAAATTTGTTTCCCAGTTTATTCCTTTGGTTTCTTTAAAAGTTGTTATTTATGATAGATTTTCACATGCAGTCCCTTCATTAGACTGAACTTAAGGCCACGGCAGTGGAAGACCTTTGCCTTGAAAAGGTGAGTGATTATAGAAAGAAAATGAGAAAACTAAGTTTTAACAAGCCAGAATATTTCACTGGATTCTAGACAGCAGAGTGTGCACTAGAGAAAAGGAATCTTTAAAGGATGTAACTTGATACAGTTTTTGAGAAAAACCAGGAAATACTGGAAAGCATGTTTTCAGAATATTTGAAGAAAGACAACTAAAGAACAATTACTTGATTACCTTCTAACAGCCAGCTTTTTTTTTCCACTTCAATTTATTTCATCTGTTCCTTTCTTTTCCTCTTTTTTGGGTTTGCAAATTGCTTGCAAACACCTATAAAGTTTCACTGATCAACTGGAGCTCAAAGGAGAAGAGTCCATTCATTACAGCACAGTGACAAGACTGGGGAGAGGGAACAGGGCTGACTGTGAATCATCAAAACTCTTCCATCCCAAATTCAGGATCAATGCACAAAGAAGCTTCAAGAAGCTACCAGGTAAACGAGAGGGATCAGGTTTTAAAAGCCTGACATGTATTACAACAGGATCTTCTTTTAAAAAGAAACAAATGGGACTTAGTCACCTATTGGAGAAAACAGTGAGTCACTAATTAATTAATATGTTAGCCAGAATCTAGGTTCAATTCTAAATTGTGCCATTAACTTCCTGTATTTTCCTGAATGTGTGAATCAAATCACTTGTTCTAGATAAAAATACACATAGATGAATTTCTACTGTCAGTCCTTTTAAAAGTGCCATATTAAGTCCCATTTTCACAGAAACATTAATTTACACTTCTAAAAGTGACTGCTGTCATAAAATCAGGGCTGTATTTTGTTCCCATTGAATATCTCAAGAATAATCTTTAAATCGCTATGTTCAAAGAGACTCTATTAATAACAAAAGAAATTAAATACGTAATATTACATAAGCAAAGTGCCTCTGATAATTCTTTTCTGCTGACAAAAATACAGATTTTCAAGTCAATTAAAGTCTGTTCATTCATCTGAGAGAAAATATTTTGTTGAATATTTCACATATTCATGATAAGTCTATCTAGAGTAATTGACTGGATTTTATTTGAAAACATACTGCAGAGCATTAATGAACACACCGATGCAATGAGCTGCAGCTGCTTCTTGACAGCAGAAAATTACGAATTTGTTACGTGTCTGAATAGCAAAGTCCTGTTTCACACCTTTGGTTACTAAGAAAGGTTATGTTTGCCAGAGAGACTTTTTTTTCAGTCTACCACCTACAAACTTCAGTGACTGGCAAAGAAAACACCTTGACTATTCAGCTCAATTTAAGACCAGCTTTAGTTGAGCCAAATTCTCCTTCCACTATGCAAAAAATTAAAGGATAACTCAGAAGAACTGATAAGGTCCAATAGAGAACTAGACTGAGAGAAGTCAGATGATGATTTTAAAGAGCCAACATCATTGTGTGGTCGTCATTTGACACTTTGCCATTGATCCAGAAGTGTGGGTTCATCCACAGAATCACAAAGGGTGGAAAAGTCCTTCAGGATCAAGTTCAGCCTCCAACCCAACACCCACCTTGTCACCTAAAGCACAGCACTGAGGGCCACCTCCATTCATTACCTGAGCACCTCCAGAGATGGCGGCTCCAGCACCGCCCTGGGCAGCCCGTTCCAATGTTTAACTGCTCCGTGTCACTCTTTAACCTAACGCCAGTGGCAATCTAGGACTGACTTCAAAATATTCTTGGCACCAGTTATCTCTCTGAAGACAAGTGCTGTCCTAACAATTAATGCAGGAAAATCATTGTCTGCCACACCAAATCTTATCTTTCAAAATGGACACCTCTATTCCATTGGTTCCCTTATAGGAAAAAAACCCCAAAACCCCACAGAACACCCACAACCAGAAAAACCACACACAACTTGGAAATCACCCAAACGCCTGCCATAAACTTTTCTGGGATGAAATTCTCTCCTCACCCTTTGTCATTGAGTTTTGTCATTAACATGCATGTGTCCCCTCATGTTCCAAAAGAAAACAATGTTTTCCTTATCACAAGAAAATAGCATCCAGTGCCTTAGACTTGCACCGCTATTTATGCACCTAAGGCAATTGTTAGCAAACAGTTTGGATTTTCAGTAGTACCTGTGCATGTGACGTTCTTGGCTCCCACTGGAAAAAGTAATGAGTTAAGCAATAAAAATACAGTTTGGCATAAATTACACCAGTCTGCCACATGCTGCTTTCAAATTACAGCTGTAAAATACACTATATTTGTCCAACAGTTATTGCTTTGAATTGCTGCACATCTCCCTGATTTGGGGCCAGAAGCCTGAGTCTTACCAAGGTCAGTGCTTAACATTTCATAATTCTTTAATCAATTTTCTCTTTCTACAAAGAGCCCACCATTTTTATTGTCATATGATTTTTGCTGAAAATTCTTACAAACCAGTAGTATTACTTCCAGAGCTGATAGGTCATGAAGCCCCTGAAGCTGTTATTAAAATTCAAAAACATTCTCTCATGAACTATTTTACTCTATATATACATTGCTGCAGGGTGGCTCAAAATATGACAGGTGCAAGCCCAAAAATATACCTGACCTGCATTTTAATTTTCTCATAATCATATTTCAAAAGAGTTTCCTTTCTACAAAGTCATTTCTAATAACAACATTACAAACACTTTCAGATCCATAAATAATTGCTACTCCTTTTCCAGCTCCTAATGGACTTACTTTCTTTTGAAAGATACCTGTCTGTAATGGGTTTTTTCCATTTTAAAATTGCATTTTCTTCTTAATACCATGTGCTTAATGCTTTTTGGAGAAAGAGGGCTTAGGTTTTTATTCAAAGCATATTCCTGAAATCCTTGTCTACACATAATGTGCACTCTTTAAATTGGAAAGGAGGCTGGCTCTAAAGCTCACTGGAGATGGAAAGAACCTGCCTTTGATTATGATGGTCCTTCCTTCTCAGTATCTCCTTCCTTTTTAATACTAACAAAGTCCTACCTTTGATTGTCCTTGACTTTGTTTTTTAACTTTTCTTTACTCCGAAGGTAAACACCTAGAGACTGGTTTTTGTGCCTCAGGATTGTGCTTTACTCCAGTATTACAGCTAAAATCCCAGAAAACACTAGAAGCATGTTAATAGAGAATTCCAACTTATTTTAATAAGGCCAAAACCACATCCTACACATTTTTGTTTTTCTTTCTGTTTAATGCACTGACACCCTTAATTCAAACAATTACATAAACAGGCATAAACTTCCCAATTTAAATATTATACAGCCAAAAATCTGCCCTTTCAGCCTTGAGCTCCCTGGCACAGATTTGGATTCTTGGTAAAGAAAATACCATCTGGGAAAATGAGCAGTCAGCAGTAACTCTTTAGGACTATGGAGTTACCCTGGTGCACATCTATCCAGCCATCCCAGCGTGAAAGGTCAGGAATTAAACATCCACATGTGACCTGGTTCAAAATGCTGCTCTCAGACTCAAAAGATGATGTAGGTCATGGTCTCTCTAACAATATTTTGCAGGCAGCTCGTAGGATCAGGTAGGGTGGGTAAATCTACCTGAAACTAGAGAGTCCCACTCACACTGATCTCTCTCTATTCCCATAAATACTTGCCCAGAGACACGTGGCCTTGGAGATACTCAGGGATAAGCAGAGCCCTGCTAACCTGATCCAGTTTTGAAGTTTGACAAGATGAATGTCACAGAGACTTTCCAATCTTAATTATCCTCTGTGGAAAATCTCCATGAAGGGTTAATCCATAACTCCATTCAGCAATATTCACTTTACCTGTTTTGTTTAGAATTCTGATTTTAGGGATCCTAATTTTAATACAATCATGGGCATTTTATAATTGAGGGAAAAAATTAAACTCTGAACCTCTTAGTTCCTTCAGGAAAATCAAAAACAATAATTAGCTATGCTGTAATTTCATCGCTAGACCCATAATTTTCCAGACATAAGAAAGTCTTACTTAACAGTTCAGTCAGGGTTGTTAGGTTTTGCAATTTTAGTGCCATTCTGGTAATATCTGAAGTTTGATTTGGTACTCTCAGATGCAGCTTCTAATACCTGCCTTTCAGTAAAAAGAATCTCTCATTGGTGAAATATGCTGTGCATGGGTTAGCAGCAGAAAAAGAAAGACTCTTTCAAAACCACTCTGCTTTATATTAAGGATATATTCATATATGTTCATCTGATTTGAAATGGGCTGTTAGTGCCATAGCACAGTAAATCCATGTGGCCATCGGTCACTTGATGTTTTCCTGAGGCACCATTTATCAAACTACCAGACATTTTTCTTTCAGAGACCATGTCTTCACCAAGTTATCACCTGCATAATATTTGAAGTGTGTAACCTGGCTGAAGAGACAATCACTTCTTTTCCTGTTTTAAATCCATTCCAAATTAAGAGCTGGTACCTCAAATTATTACTTTGCAAATTCTTACATGGAAATATGATAGAGATCAATTGATCCAGAAATAATACGACGAAAGAGGAATTGTTCCAAGTTATCTGCTGTAGCCAGCACCATACAAACCTGTTTGAATTTTAGTATGAAATGCAGATTCATGCTGTCAAAAACTGGCAAAAGACTGTCATGCCACAAAACACAAGATAGTACAACGTCTATTTGAGAATTAGGTTTTTTGAACCTTAATTTGGGAAACTGGGTTATTTCTGAAGAAGTTATTTCAAGTAACTGTAAATTAGAGGTGAAATAAAAATTCATTTCTTATTGCTATATAGTGGAAACCTGCAAGAACATAAAGCTAAGAATATACTTCATGTTTTTCTTGGAAACCTGTCTGCATTTTGGAAAAATGATAAAGAAAGCAGCAGAAATGCAGGCTCACAGGAAACACAGAAGGGTCTCATTTCAAATCACAGGTACCAGCACCTGTCATTGAACCCTGCCCGGGCTGAGGAGAAGCAGAATGAACTCTGACATGCTGAACCCCACACTGGCTCTGACAGCTTTCCTCTGACTGATCAGCTCTGTGGCCAATCCTGCTTCTATTACCTACTCTGCAGAGAGAAATTATGCTTAGTTATGATTATGCTTGCCCAATTATAAATACAGCACATAGAATAATCAAGCAGTACGAGGACTGCATAACTTAAGGACATTTTGAATTTCAAAATTATTGAAAATTACTCATGAAGAAAGAAAACGCATTGCCATTCAGAAGTGTCTGTGATTACAGGCATTTAAATTATTTAAGTGACTTTCAGAGTTGCCAGCATAAGTTGAATGCACAGATTTGGGGAATCTTAATGGGATTTCCTTGTCTAGATAACTGCCTAAAAAGAACAGAGACTCTAAATGCTTATAACAAGCAAAGCAAAATGAGGAATTATTCACTGCTGCAATTAGCTATGATGATCTTCCTCCTAGCCAGGTTGAAAGCTGCAGTTCATCACGCATTTACTACTAAAACAAAGTCAAATCGTCAGAGCATCCAGGACAAAAACAGGGCCAAACTGTGCTAAATGCTGAAGAGATGAAGGAAATTGGTGATCCTTGATCAGAAGATTTAAGTTCTTCTTACACCTCTCATGTCCAACACAGGCTGCAGATTGCAGTGACAACTTCTGACTGTTCCCCATCTTGAAACTTCAGATTAGCCAAACTACACGGAAAGGGAGAGCTCATTCTGTCACAGCACTGCATCAGAATGGTCAAATATCCAAAACACTGTTTTTGCCTTTGCTGAACATCTTGCTGTAAGCAGCTCTTTGTGCATGTAAAAGGAAATAATATATGACAATTCTTTTTTTTTTTTTTAAATGCTCACACTACAGTAAACTGATTGGAACGGAGTAAAAGCCTGTACACAACAGGGAACAGAAGAAACCGCAGTGCAGAAAGAGTTTCACCCAGTAGCAGCTTGCCACTGAAATGATGGTAGGCAATTATATAAAATGGACACTCCATGCAGAACTTTGTTGCCAGTCTGCCAGCTCCAAAGGGTTGGCAACTGGCTTTGGCAACGTTTATGGATACGTGGTACTGCCTGTATAAAGTTCCTGGATTGGGAAATATACCTGGGGAAAAGATGGCTGCACACTGCAGTTTGAAATCATCCATATTCATTTCGCTGTGCCTCCATGCAGATGTAGGATGCTTCAGATGCACATGTTGGCAAGCCTGAGAGTTTTTAAAAGGCTTTAGAGAAGAGAAGTGGCATTTTCAAACAGTGGAAAATATTCCAGAGTTTGCTAGGGGCCCGACTCCTAATAACAGGCAAAAATACCTGAAACCAGAACCATATTCTCCTGCTGTTCAATGTGTTTCCCAGCGGGAGACACATGAGAAAATAGGCTTCAAACTCTGCTTCTGGCTTAAACTATGGGAAGGTGATAAAACAGATCCACTCAATAGCAAAATACTTTGGGATGAAACCTGAAGAGAAGCCAGCCTCACTCTAAAATTACACTTTAACTGTGAAACATAGGAGAGTTTTACCCATGAAACTTCACGTAATTTTAAGACCTATCCATCCCCAGATGAAGAACACAGGCTTCCGAAGAACCAAATGGGAGAAGAATTAAGTATCAAACCCTGCACTAGCGCACATAATTTCCCCACCCTTTATTTAATTATTTACATGTTGATAGAACTGAAATCACCGTTTCCAGGATGTTTATGGGAAATACTAATAAAAATTACTTCATTGAGTATCTTTAATACCCCCAGTAAGGCAACAGATACAGACAATTCAGAGAAAATTCTTGGCCAATGACTTAAGCAAAAAGCAACCTGGATGACTGGTGTACATGGAATAAAATATCAAACAGCCTTTCACCTTTAGCCTTGACAATAATGCTGGTTTTTTGTTGGTTTTGGTTTTTTGAGGTTTTTTTTTTGCTCTGTAATATTCTGTGTGATATGATTGCTGATACCTCTTTGAAAAGCCAGTCTCTTTAGGACAGGGAAGACAAAAAGGGCCAAGGTGAAAGAGTTTTCATTTACAAATTTCTACAGGGATTAACAGAATCAGCAATATAACTGTTTGATTTGTTCTTAAGGCTTAGAGCAAAACTATTGTAATATTTCACTTCTCAAAAGTCAGCTCTCAGCATCATAATGATTGTGTGGAGTCATGATTGAACAATATGAGTAATATTTCAAGGACTTGCTGTTAGCATGCAAAACCCCATGATGTTACTGACAGTAAGTGATAGCTCTCTGATAGTAAATAGTTTTCAACAGACACCCCTAAATTTCTAGCAATACCTCCTTCATTTTCATGTCAATTTGACAGATCTCTGTGCACAAAATAAGAAACATCTTCAAATACAATTTAAAACACATTTTAAAGATAGCCAGCCTGAACAGCCTAATGGAGGAGTAAATAGAGATCAAGGTAGCAATAGTGACTACTAAATCTGACAGCTAACTGTCCTCGTTATCACCAGCATCTAACCCAGTATTTTTATCATACACAAGTCAGAGCTTTCCTCAAATGAGTTTACTAAAGCAGAAGCAAACAGACAGGAGGATTTACTAACAGGTCAAGCCAAACCAAGAATACCTCCTTGGTCCTTGTGAGTTTTGCTCCTGTTTCCTCAGCTGTGCTTCTTTTCATAGATGAGTTTGTCTATAGCATTAAACAAACCTGATGTACAGTCACCACAAAACATGCCACGCTATTTTTTAGGTGGACTCTAGTGCTGGTTTTGGCTGAGGGAGTTCATTTCTTTCACAGTGGTATGGTGCTGTGTTTTGGATAATTTGGGGGTGGTTTAGTTATTGCTGAGCAGTGCTCACACAAAGCCAAGGCCTTTCTGCTCTCACATGGCCCCAAGAGCGAGAAGCTGGGGGTGCACAACGAATTGGGAGGGGACACAGTTGACCCCAACTGACCCAAGGGATATTCCACAACACATGGCATCATGTTCAGTGCACAGAGCTGGAGGAAGGAGGGGAACATTCAGAGCAATGGCACTTGTCTTCCCAAGTCACCAGTACGTGTGATGGAGCCCTGCTTCCCTGGGGATGGCTGAACACCTGCAAGCGATGAATGGATACCTCAATCTGCTTCACTTCTGGGTGCAGCTTTTGCTTCACTGACTAAGCTGTCTTTATCTCAACCCACAAGTTCTCCCTTCTGCTCCTCTGACCCTCTCCACCACACCACCGGGATGGAGGGAGGGAGAGGCTCTGTGGGGCCAAGTTTCCAGCTGGGGTTAAACCAGGACGGCTCCAAGGCAGGGCAGTGCCTGAAGCTTGCACTGAGTTTGAATGTGCATGTCAGAAATTGCTTTTAATTCACACATAATCCAGGCAGTTCACTACGTGATGTTTCATTTTGTTCCACCAATTTCAGTCCATCATATGGTTCTCCAGGGTCCTTTGGCACTTAAGCACCACCTGTCTTCAGAAGGTCCTTCCATGAAACTAAGCTCTGGTTTAAGTCCTCTTGGGTAACCTTGGCAGGGATTGAATTTGTCAGAGAAAACTGCCACTCCCTTCTTATTGTTGAGAGAGAAATAGGAATTGGCTTGACATTAATCCCATGATCAATATATAATATTTCAAGTACAGGAGATAGATGGTGCTCTGGAAACTGAGCCAGCAATGCACAATGCTCTGGACACACACATGCAGATAACAAATTCTGATCGTTCACTGCCAAGCCTTGTTCAAAGACAGATCTCCTGTTTAAAGCTCTGCACCTCAGAGGTTGACTGCAAAGCCAACCCCACAGATTAATATCACAGGTCCCAGCAAAGTAAACTTCTGTGGAAACCCTAGAATTTGAATGACATTTTCCAAAGACCTCCTTCTTACATAAGGTCAGAAAGATGTATGTAATAAGAGAAATTAAAAAAAAGTTTTAAAACTATTTGTGCTGCTGAAAAAGCAACATTAACCTGAACACTGTATAGGCTATAAAACTGTTTTATAAGCACTTACAGAAATCACATATTGTCCATTAAAAATTTATCAGCAACCCTAAAATTTTATTTCTTCTAAAGCAAAAAGCACAATTGAAAGGAATAAACAAAGAAGAGTTAGTTTAATAGTGCACAGCTGTAGAACAAACTTCAGCCTAAAGAACTGGGGAAAGCAAGATAATGAATATATTTTAAATCATGCTGCACAATGGGAATTTACTCAAAAAGTGATGCTGGAGAAGTGTTGCAAAGGCAATGATAAAACTTAAACCAAATTTTCATTTTCCAAGTGTTTTTACAGACACATCTGCTTTTTACTGCATGTGCTGTATATTGTCTGGATTGAGTTTGACTCACTTCACTTTTTCTTGCTTAGAAAATGGGGGGGGAAATCAATTCTGCTGAATTATTTATTATTTTAAACACATCAAGGAACTTTAATCCTAAGCTTAAGCATTTTGTGAAGGTGTTGAACAAGAAATACATTATATAAGGCTACACAATTAATTTTATTTCAAAGACTGAATGAGTTTGAAGCCGAGTTTAAGGGCAGAAACTGCCTTCAAATCCACACACCAGTTGTCTACTAGGCCTGTGTATACAGCGTTGAAATTATGAGGAAGGAGAACTGATATTTGCAGATACAATGTCATCTGGGAAATAAATCGTCTGGATGCTTAAGATTGTACTTGTGCAAGATATTTCACAAAAGATATTCTGTGGATTAACAGAACATCCCGTTGCAGTGGGCAGAACAAAAGATTTACAGAACCTTTTTTAGGATAATTAACAAGTCATTCAAATTCATACGATTCCCACTTTTTGTGCCATGCCACATATTTATATACAACACTGTGTAAAAGTCACCTCCTTCTCCTTTCTAAAACAAACCATGGCTGTGGAGAAGAGGGAAAACACTGATGTGAAGTGAATTATTCAACTTCGAGGAGAGTTCACTTGAATAAAGTGAATAAATTCACTTTATTCAAATTAAAATAAGTATTCAAGGACAGAGACCAGACTTGCAAACCAGGAGTTTTCTGGTTATACTGAGTGTACTGAAATCTAACGACTCTTCCAAAAACTAGCTGTGGGGAAAATGGGATTGTTCCCATTGACTTCAAAGCACTTTGGACCAAACCCTAAGGAAGGTGGGAAAGCCTCAAGGATGACAGAAGACTTGGATGAAAAAAATTACCATACTGGTACTTTTAAGGGGAGCTAACAACAAGAGAAATTTGAAAACAAACACACAAAAACAGCACAACTGTTGAGCGGCACAAGGGAGATTTTAGCAGTTTAAAAAATGTCCTTGTGGAAAAATAGTTACAGATAAAGGACAAGGTACAGAGAAACACAAAACTATCTCTAGTAAGAGGAAACAGAATTTGGTAATTCATAGTAGTCCTGATTAGAATTTTAGTATGACTTTTATCCTGAACGAGAAAGAAAAGGAATGTGAAGTATGAATTATCCACATGATCTGAATCAAATTTTCATGTTGAATTCCCTAGCATTTGCTGGCTTGTCCTACTTATTTCAGAGTAATTTAAATGTGTTCCACTAAATTAATTTTATTTAAAATAATCTAAGCTGGTTTTTGTACTTTTTCTTTGCAGTATCACACAAACTAAGTCTCACTGTCACATCTCCCATGGTACAATGCAACCCTTTTGTACAAAAAGGCCAAACCAAAGCATACAGAGGGCTAAATGCCTATTACCTGAAACAGCCTGTGTTTCCAACAGATCCTATTTCAAGGTAAATAAAGGCCCATTTAGCAGGACTGGCTTTTAGTTAGCTATACAATTTACCTTGCTGCAGGTCAAAGCTTTCAGGTTGTCACAGAATGATAGCTTGCATGGGCTGTTTACTTCTTAATACAGTGTATTACCCTGAACAAAGACAAAGCTACTTCTTCCTCACAGTGTCTAGCAACTGCAAAAATATCATTAACACAGGATACAACACGGCTTCCAAGGCAGAACAGTCCTGTGGGTGCATCCCAGAGCTCTGCTGCCGTGCAGGCTGACAAAAGAACTGGCTATCAAAAACTCTTTATGTAACAGCTTCACAACAGAACTGGAAGATATATAGCACTGCAGGGAAGGTCTGGATGGAGTAGCCATTGATTGAGGCTGCGATCAGAAATGGGAGAGTGCGGAATTTATTTCTTCCTTTTGCTACTGGTTGGTTTTGAAATGTCATGGAAATCCCTTTTGCAACCCCCAGGCCGGGAGAGTGACTCCTCCAGTGCTTGTGCAGTATCTGACAGGAGGGCTGAGAACAATGAGTAATTTACTCTTTGAGTAGCAGGAGTTGTATCCCAGTGGAGCAAACTCATGGGATGCATACAGCTGCAAAGAGCTGGATTCCTTCCTCAGCCACTGGATGCCAGTACTTACAGTTCTGTAAGAGATTTTGGGCATGCAGCAGTTCAACCATCATGTCTGTCACCAGCAGCACCTGGTGGGGCACAGCCACCTCTACTAAACATCACTGAGAGACAAAGTGGGAGCTCTTGGTAGAAGGGCAAAGCACAAGGGTGCTGCTCACCACCTCAGCCGCTCCTCAGCTGGTGCCAGTGAAAATGCCAACACACAGCTGGGCGCTGGGCTGGCAGCACAACCTCACTGGCAGAAGGAATATGCATCTTGTGCCAGTCTCAGGGAGCTGGGGAAGCACTGCAGTTCTCAAAGTCTCCCACACGCAGGAGATAAAAGATTCCCCGAATGCCTCCACGTGATATGCTCAGCTTTCATGGCTCTTTGGGTGCATGCAGTTGGAATCCTTCTGAAGGGACTAAACCAGCAGCTTTCCTTTAAAGCACCCCAGCATACGGCTGACTAGCACAAAGTCAGCATCGTGTGCCTGATGCCTTTTCCCTTCAGAAACCTTCAAGCCATATGTTCCTGTGGTGACAGTGGGACAGCGGTGACAGCAATCAGAATAAACACTTGTATCACATATAAGAAAGACATGCATAGTCCCAGCAATAACTGCCTCCACGTACTTATAATACTGCAATGAAATGCTTAATGTAAACAAAGCCCCAGTTTCACTAATTTCAAACTTTGCTACATGGCAAATTCTGGGTCTCTGTGGCCATTTCAAAATTTGCCATCATTGGAGTAACAACAAAAGATTTAAAAGTAATTTATAGGAGCGCTTTTTTTCTAAATTGCTCTGATTGTTTAGGAGGAGTACTAGGTAACAAATGCAAAAAAAAAAAGTATTAGTCAGAGATGAGTGTAAAATTCCCATTTGAGTGAAGTACTGGGATCTTGCTTAGGTGGAACACATTTTATTTAAGATAGTGACATTTTCTACTCAGGAGAACCAGTTTCAGACTGAAGTATCACTACTAACTTCTGGGTTTAAATCAAGTTATGAGTGACAGCCATCCCTTATGTGTCTTTCTCTTCTGAATATTTTTTCAATGGCTAATCTCTAAAGATTTCACAAAGAAAGATTTCCTCTTTTATCGTCTCTTTTGCTCTGCATTGTTCTTCGTAAAACTTCCTTTTGCCCAGAGACATTGTTTGCTCTATAAGTTCCAGACTGCTGTAATTTGCCTTGCTGGGACATTCTAATTTTCTATTCCTTCCTCAGACATCCAGGGCCTGACTCCCATTTAATTCCCACCAAGTGATACTGTGGTTAACCACTTCCAAGGAACTCTGTCATAGTCTGTAGAGTGGAATTCTGCACCACTACATCTGTGAACTCACTGTAATTGCTCCCAAGCTGTTGGCTGGTTTTATGGGACTGCAGTTACAGGGGTATCCTAATGACAGCAGGAACAGGCAGTGCCCAGGACATGCTGAATCACTGCTCAGCCAACGCATGAATATCACTGACAAAAACAAAGGCTTCAAATTGAAAGGGCAGGAAAAAATAAAAAAAATAACAGAGGCCTGCAGATGGAGATTACAGAGAGATTCCTATGACTCAATTTTTATGAAAGTTGTGAAATACTCCTAAAGTGAACTCTTGAAACTAACATGAAATTTCTACTCCTTTGGAACATGAGTCCCTTTGCCATCACCTCCCCTTTCTGATAATTTAGCCTCAGATTTCCTGTTATTTCAGGCAGCCATCGCTGTAAGAATGGAAAGCAACTTTTATTGCATAAATAGGACCTTACCTATGGGTCTGTATTATAAATAAGGAATATATGAGCTTGCATACTGCTTTCTTCATCTCTATACTTTGAATGACTGAGAAGTAAATTTCCAGGGGAATTTATCTATACCCTAAGTCATTCCTTGGACAAGCAGTGAACAATCTGAAGGTAAAAAACCCATGACTGCATGAAAAATTTATTGAATAGCAAACAGAGCCTCCAAAGAAGCAGCTTGTTCACAGGCTATTCTTAGTCAAGACAAAGGACAGGTTCACAACTAGGACAAAGACAAGTGGGCACCACAGCTTCTTCAAGCAGCTGTGCAACAAAGGGCCTGTGTGGAGACTGTTTAAGTAAAATATTCCCTGTACCGACACAAGAACCCCACAGGGTCAATGTCCCAGGTCCTTTTGCAGTGGCCCGCACTTGCTTTATCATGAAACAAAATGCAATTTGAACATAATAAGCCCAGAACTGGCATAATGTAAGGAAATGAGAATTACATTCTTTGCAGTTAAGACCACATCAGTACTATGTCCAGTTTGATTTTCCAAAGTCATTGCAAATTCCACTGCTTGAAGATGCACAATCAGGGTATACTTCCAATAAAATTTTCCTGAATTAAGAGAATGTGTATTTATACATTTTAGATATCTTAGTCCATAACACAAAATAAATTAAATGGTGAAAGAGTATAAGGTTGATAGAATACATCATTTCCTTTATCACTTTTCTATTGTCTACATCAATGCAAGTCCCCAGATGGCTACTTTTCAATTGAACAAGACTACAGAGACATTTCCCTCAGGAATAAAAGTCTTTACGAAGAATCACCAAGCTTAGTGGCAATAACAAGACAGAATGACTGCCTGTGAACTTGCGCGTATGCGTTTAGTGAATACCGAGTTTTTGAAGGGTATTGGCAGAGGACCACACATTTGTGTCCATTCAAGTTTCATTCAAGGAATAGGAGAAGACACTCCTGCCTGCTTTCCAGCACACCAATGGACCACGGAGGAACCCATCCATTTGTCGTTCAGAACGCAAACTATGACAGAAAGGAACTTCCATCAGCTTTCCAATAAGAAAGAGTGTTCCCCAAACCCCAACTAAATATGCCAACTAAATTGTGTGAAAGGAAAATCCTAGCAATTCCCAATGTTGATGTAGTAGCACTGAAATGCTAATCTGGACATTAATTAATGCTAAATTAGTTACAGTGGAATGAAATTACATCAACATAAATATCAAAAGAGCTAAGTGTAATTTGCCACATAAGAGAAATATTTCTACTTTACATGGGAATTGTAACAAATGATTTTTATGTCAAGTTAATTGATGCCAAATAACAGTGAAATTCCCTTGGAAGTGAATATTACATTCACATTATTTTCAATAAAAACCCTAATTGCATTGTGTGCTGTTAACATAAGAATAAGATTCCCACAGCCTGTACATGGAAACTCAAAATATCATACCACATATTCAGGGTGAAGCCATATACCACCACTGTCCAGAAAAAGGCTGACACAGGAATTTTAAAAGCTCTATCTACATTTTGTTTTATTTGTGAAAGTACCTATCATCCTAAGTGGAGTCTTTCATCACGGTGAACAATGGATATTGGCTTAAAGCACCTAGAAATAGTCTTGGCACTTCGTACTTGTTTTAATTTGAAGAACCTACTCAAATGGGTATTGGGGTAAAACAATCTCTCACTGCTACAATATTTAAACTTCTACAAGTGATGATTATTATATTAAAAACACATACTAGCCAATATTAAAATGAAGAACTGTAATCAAGGGAGATAAGCATTTTGAAATAGTCTATATCCTTAACAGCACACATGTAACCTTATAGGCAATATCTAGACCTTATACACTACTTACTGGTATCACATAAAGAATCCACAACCAGAAATTCTACAGCTATGCACATCCTTTCCTGAGTACAAGCTGTGTTTCTCCAAAAGAACTTCCCTTGTTAGGATTTCTGCAGCAATTATTCATGAAATTCATAATGGATTTGATGCAACTCTAGACTCGAATAGGTATCCAAGAGACACTGGATGAAAACATCCCTTTCAGTTTTCAATTGGCTGTAATGGGAGCCCAGTCAGAATTCGATGAGTCACATTCCACTTTCACTTTAGATCTTCCCAGTAATAGTGAGATGTCCAAGACTATTCCAAGCCCAGTTCTATTAGGGTACATAATTCCTCAAGTCCTCTTTCAAAAATCTGACTTACAGTCCCATTGACTTCAGTGAGCATGAATGATTAATGAGCCTTAAGGTTCAGGTGGAAAAACAGAATTACCTGGCAGTGGGGCAATCCATCCATCATCACAATGGATTTGGACTGCTCCAAAGAGTTTAACGTTGGTTGAGAGGAACTGCACACACTTGAAAACACAACACACTGCCTGCAAAAACATCCTCATCCACTTCCAATTCAAGAGGTCTCATTTATTTTACCATTTTGCCTGCAAGAATGGAGAACTGATCTTCCCAAATGCCTCAAGAATAAGTTATGATTTAATGATTAATGTTTCTGCTATTTTTAATGGAAATACGAATTACTGAATCCGTGATACAAAAAGTATCACAATTCCTCATACAATATTCTGAATAAGACACTGACCTTCAGTTCTGACTTGGTTTTCGCCCTTTGGTTTTATTTCACTTAGTAAATTATTCCTTTCTAGAACCTCGTCTTACCTGGCAATGTGAAAAATAAGAGCTAAGCAGAGATTTAATTAGAGGGATTTCAGAAGTTGCATTCTATTGAAAATTCTGTCATAATGAACTGAAAAAGCATTCTTGACTCAGATAAAATTTTTTATCGACCTAGCATATAACTAAAATACATTGGAATGGTATCAATTTTTAAAATAAACCTCCCTGGAGGATGTTTTTAAGTCAGTGTAGACACTTATCCTACATCCCATTCTTATCAATTAAATACGCTTTTGAAAAGTGAAACCAATATTTTAGACATGCAAATACATCCTTTTCTCCAGTCAACAGGCTTCCTTTACTCAAACATTTAGACTAGAAAGTATTACCAGATGTACACAATAGGCACAGTTTTCAAAGGTTTATGGCACCAAAATGGACCTTTGCATCTGTCTATAAAAGGAGAGTGGATTAGGCACCTGCTGAATATTTTCAAAGGAAGGTGCAAGCAGGGTTTGCTGTATAATTTTACTATGCAAGCATCAAGATTGCCACATAAATCACAGATTATCTTTCAATTTCTTCATAATTGTGCTTTGAAAATCTATAAACCTCCTTTTACAAACAAAACGAAGGGCCAGATCTTTTTCCCTTATTCCCACGACTTCACGTCACTCTAGACCTGCAGAAGAGCTATAAACTGGGATTAACAGGTTGGTTAGACAGGTTTATAGCCCCTTTATATCCTTGCAATAGTAGACATCAAGCAAAACATAGTCATATTTGAGCCTGAGGCTCTGAACATTATTCCAGATACAGAGCTAACCTTTTAAATGTGGCATGTATAGCATGTCTGCCTAAGGCTGCAGACAGCTTGAAACAGTCATGTGGCAAGGTATGTATTACTTCTTTCATCTCAATGCCGTATTAACTCAAAAATCTCATCTGGCTGGATATTAGCACAGTTAACGATTTAAGTGCTGATGGTTTTCTTTTCCGGTTTATTTATCTACCAAAAAAATAAAACTAATGAGGAAAAGCTTTGTATTTTCTAACTAATTTGAACAGTTAAGCAGATGAGCAGGTGTGTAAAGTCCTACAATTCAAGCTAAGGTGACAATAAAACAAGACTATCCAATGAAGATTTCAGAGTCAGAATAATTTGTCAAACCGCAATTGCACCAGTCTTTAGAACACTAGAAATGCCACACAAGAACAACACCCTCTGCACCCACAGTGATGTGTGCTCTAGTATCTACTTGGAGTAGACAACAGAAAACCCCTGAAATTTATATAAGTTCAGTTTGAATTAATTCCTTCCTGGTGAGGCTGAGTTCAGGCCTATTTGGTGAACCAAGTTCTAAGAGACCTTCCTGTCAGAATAACAGCTCTACACACACAGCATTTCCAGCTAACCAGTTGTATACAACAGGATGTTTCTGATTTGCATCAGTATATTTGCTCTGAGAAACCATCATCCAGTGGGAAATACTGGGAGAAAAATCAGCAAAGATCTTGGCGTGTATGTTCAGGTTTACAATCCACAGATGAGTAAATCACTTATTCCTTCACACCCTACAGTTATTTGCCAAACACGAGTGCAGAGCTAATGGATAGAGAGATGAGGCTTGCTGGACCCTACCTTTGAAAAACCACATCCATAAACAGGGGTGGAAACTGCCATCCTTGGCTGGTCTGTTTGCTATCCAACAACAGTTGGCATATTTAAAAGACTGAGAACTAAAAGTGGAAAGGACAAGAAGCATATTCTCCCTCTTCACCTACCCAAACAACATTCACCAATGTCTCTTTCACCTCCTTTCCTAACCTGAAGTAAAACTGAATTAAAAGTAGTACTAGTAATATTTTTAATAAATATTTATTTTCATTAAATATCTTGTAGATTGCTCATTTAGTATTCTTTGGGGCCAAGCTAAGAGATATTAGTGTCAACAGATTCAAAAATATTCTTTGCCACTTAGAATGTTTGATATTGCCATAAAATTCCTGCTTCAATCAAACATTGAGATATTTACTCTGATTTAAAGTCACTGGACACAATGGGAGAGTTTACAATATCTCCACGCACTTTTGCTTAGGTCTTAAATGCACAAATCAAAACAAAGCCCCAGGTAGCACACTTAAAACATAAATAAGTTTCACCTAATACATCCATCCTGCACATACTCCCTGAAAGTTTCAAGCAGTAATAAACAGAAATGAACTATTAGCCTGTCATGATAATTTTTAAAAACTCAAGATGTGTAAACAAGACTAGTAACATTTTTTTGGCTGCTTACTTTTATTTCTGACACAGAGCAAGTATTCATTAAATTTACCAACAGAAGGTAAAGCAAACCATCACTCCTCCTATTTAAGTTCATGTTTTCTGAATAAAAGGTACTTTCAGTCATTTTGTGAGAAACAGAGGTAGGAATTTATTACTATGAGAGCATACAAAAATGTAAAGACAAATTTTATTTGCTCTTAATGCTCTTCCAAGACAGAGAATTAATAACTGCCTGTGAATATGTCATGCAGGCTACTTTTATATGCACAAGAACCTTTTGAAAATACGTATCTTCAAGCAAAACAGCTTGGGAGGATATATCACATTTGTCTCAACATTTCCATCTTTTATAAATGAAGCCTTTAATTTCTGCATGTTCTATTCCTTTGCTATTGCTCAAGCTAGAAAGTCATGAAACACTTCAGGCATCCTGGCAAATTAGCACACACACTCCTGTGTTCTGCTTGAAAACACTCATGGCTCCTCTGTTCCAATTCCAAACCCTTATTTTCACAGGTGGCCTAAATATGTGGATGACATAAACTGTTCCTATTGTCAAGTCAAAACTTCTAATCTGAAAAAATCCATGCCTGAATTCTTGCGAGTGCCATTCAAGTCTCTGGCTTTCCTTCTGCACAGAAAAACACTTGGGAGGATCTTTTCTGCCATCACAGCTGACCCAAAGACTACAATATCCACTGTGACTTTTTAATCTGCCAGTTCAAAAGCAAAATAAATAATTTACAGTAACTGATCCTACAAATAAGACTGCTAAGTACAGATGGATCACTTCAACCTACCTTATTTTAGCACCATCTTTCTCAGTTATTTACAGGTCAGAGTTGAAGTCCGTCAAAATGGGTTTGGAAAACCTGTGGACTAGCCCTTTAAAAATCCCATCCAACATAAGGCTGAGACAGTATTGGTTTGAAAATCAGATTTGTTTGAAATCTTTGAGTCCATTCTGATCGCTTTCTTCTAATTCAAAGGTTTTTCCAATTACATACCTCAAATTTTAAGTTGTCTTTTCATCCATCAGATACAACTGAAGTGTAACAAAGTAAAAGAAATTAATAAAATGTTAAGAGAAGGTCTTGGAAACTTGACCTTAAACTGCGGTAAGTTGACAGCTGTGGACTTACCATAATGCACTGAGAGGTCTTAAAAGGTGCAAGAGAGAGAAAGTTACAGAACAGGTGATATGAAAGTTGTGTTCTTCTAATACCAAACACAACTCACCTGGGAAGGAATCCGGATCTACTGTTTGAATTTCAGAGTGTCCAAACCAACACTGTTAAAAGCTCCACACTTTCAGTGCCTTTGTCAGATTAAATGAGAGGATTCTCACACCATTCTGAGACTGATCTGTACTTTGCAGAAAAGGGCTCTAAATGGTATCTGATTCCACACTCATCCCCACTGAGCAAGGGATTTGGGCACTGCAGAAAGCCAGCCACGATTAAATCTGGGTTATGCATCACTGATTTAAACAAGGCTTTTATGCACATTTACACAATGCAAAGCTTTTGATATCATTCCAAAATAAAAATCGCTAAAACTTTGCAGCTGTAGAATTCATTTAATAAACTATAGCTCCAAGAATGGTTGCCAGATTTCCAGCTACACTTTCAGGGCAGAATTTGATTGGGTGTTTAAAGAATAAAAATGGTCATGCGGCATCTGTGAGAAAGCATTAGTGCCTCTGAAAATAATCATGGTTGTGCTTTAGCAAAGTGCTGAGGATGAGACCCAAAACATGGATCTTTAGATAGCCTAACATATGTTTTAAGAAGATTTTAGATGTCCTAAATCTAAAAGTAAGCCACAAAACCTAAGGACTAACTTCTGTACACACCTAAATTTTGGCAGAAATCCAACTCATGGATCCAAAGTCCTGTTCTCCCTTACAAAAAATTCTCTTTGGTGATTAAAATAAACTTCTAGGCACACCTTAAAAACAGAGAAAGTGAACTCCTGCCACTTTGTCACCAGTAAAATGTTGCCTACCCTAGTCATACCCAAAATACGTGCATGCTGATTTTTTTACAGTCTTTAAACTTTTAATATCCCTCCAGGCCTGAAAACTTAATTTTGGAAATGCACAGAGAAACTTAATTCTGGCAAGTTTCATGCAGGATTTCAGTGCCCAGTTTCTGCCTTAAGCTGATAAAGGTTCATCTAGTACTCCTGTTCAGAGTCTAACTAAATCATGCCTACACACAATCAGACAAATGCAACTTTCTTTAAAAGGGAAAAAAGAAAACAAAACAAACCCAAACTTCTTGTGTAAGAGTCTAGTGTTTGCAGTAAATTTTGGAAAGAGTGATCAAAGTGCCTACCACCTACTTTTTGCCCCAGTGTGCTCAGATTTCTGTCTCCCCAGGGAGGACTTCGACCAAATATCTTGAGGCTAATTTAAGATGGGAGGCAAAGAAAGGCTTTCTCTGGCCCTCATGCCCAAACTCTGCTAGAAACGGTGTTGCAGGAGGTACAGAAATACATAAAAACTAAGAACAAGAGTGAAAATCAGAGGGGATGAAAGCACTAGGGCAATATTTTTGCCAGCTTATTCAGCTGTAGCTTAATTAAATTTTGAAAGTGACCTTACTTTAAATTCTCTGACTGAATATCACCAGAAGGATTGCCAAGCAGTGCAACGGGCTGCCCGTGGAAGGAGATGAGCCATTAAAAGCAGGTGTAGTACTTAGCAGCATGGTTTAAGGGCAGACTTGGCAGTGGTAGGGTAACAGTCGGACTCTGTCTTAAAGGTCTTTTCCGACCTAAACAATTCCATGATCCTGAGATAGAGGATAATCTAAGCTTCACAGAATTGCTGGTTTTAGGTCTGTGCTACATTGAGATATGATCATAACAGCTCTTTAAGGCCAGACTTAACAAGAGCTCAGCATTCGACTGATGAGGTGATGTTTAAATTCAGGACATAAAACATGCCACAATAAATAGTTTGGGATGCTTCTGGAACTCCCTGCAAATACCAAGTTATGTCTCCTTGTGTGTCCAGTATTTAATGCATGGTAGCAAAATGCTGAACACCCAGACAATGCTCTGAAGTTGTTCATATTTAACAGGAAAACAAAATCCTACCACAAAAAGCTAATATTAGTCATGGCGATAAATAACGTGAAAATCTCAGCAGCACTTATACCACTTACACGAAATGATCCCCAACTAGAGTTCCCAAAGCAATTACCTCCCTGGGCCATAATTTGGTGTGCTATGAGCACAGCCTGCTTCTCTCTCTGGAGTGCCCAGTATTGCCTAACCCAGTATTGCCAGGATGCCAGTCATGACCATCTCTTATTCTGCAGCATCATTCTTAGGAAATGGATATGGAATCCTCCAGACATGATTTGGGAGGTACCCAGAAATATATAGGCATGAAATAACCCATAATACAATTCAGTAAGTATGTGCAATGCATTT
This sequence comes from Lycocorax pyrrhopterus obiensis, assembly GCA_014706295.1. Taxonomy (NCBI): domain Eukaryota; kingdom Metazoa; phylum Chordata; class Aves; order Passeriformes; family Paradisaeidae; genus Lycocorax; species Lycocorax pyrrhopterus. The sequence continues at coordinate 23,463,412 of JACSVZ010000013.1, forward strand.
ACATGATGTAAACAAAACTAAACTAAAAAACAATGTAACAAGCACAGAAATCTCATTTGGTAAACAAGATCCTTCAAAAGGCAGCATTTGCTGTCCTCAGAAAGAGCACACCAATTTGAAGCAGATAAGTAAGGACCATTATCAAAGGGATAATAACCATCTCATACTTATGCATGCAGCATAATGAACAGAAAAGCACAATAAGGCAGATATGTTAGATTAGCATAATTTTATTCCACTATTCAAATGTGTAAGTTGGAAATGGGTTTTGTTTCAATTACTGCTTTTCTCCATGGGTTTTAAACATTTTATTCAAAACCCAGACTCTGTTTTATTTTGGTTTTAGCCCATTATCTGCAATTACCATCTACCTTGCCTCTGTCTTACCAATGAATACAGCTTTTCAACTATCCCAACAGCCTTAAGAATATAATAGATCATTAGTTACATTTTCTAGTAATATCTTCACGACATTTCAGATAGATTTTGTAAAATGTTTCTCCCCTTTCTTTATTTGGTTATATATTTAACTTCATCCTTTGACTAAACATTCCATCTGTCAGAAATATAGTATTTAGAACCGTGAAAATTTTTTTCAGAATATTTTACTCCTGTTAGACCTGTTTTCTTTACCAATTTACAACCATTGAAATAGGCAATTGCATTTAACTTAAAAGTATGAATCAAGAAGTAATTGCTGCACATGGAAGTCTAACTTACTGTACATGAAAAAACTACCATATTTAATCCATTTACTTGTATTCAGATTATCAAGTTGCTCCTAAAGGAAAGAAATCATCCAAAGACGACAGTTTAGATTTTAACTAAAAGAGAAGATAGCAATGCCCTTAGGGAATTGTTCCAAAGGCTGGTCACCATCACCAGTACAGAAAACAATAACACAGAAACCTTGTATGGCTTTTTGTTTCACTTCAAGTACTGACAGTTGTGACATTTTCTTGCAGACAGACTTACAGGGTATTTTTCCTACCTCTTTCTCTGCTGCTGCAAGAAAAGAAAAGATAGTGTCTGAAAGGCAAGTCTCACATAAGACACTCTATCTATCTTTAAAGTAATTCCAAAGGCAACTTCTTTGGACTGCTCAATTTTTTCTGTACCTTTTCTCAAGCACACCAGAACTACACACACTGCTTAGTTAAAAGGCTAACTGCTGTCATCTAGAGAAATAAAATTACCTCTGCAGACTCCTACACTCCTCTGCTTTCACAGTTAAGACTGGCACAATCCCTTTTGACCATGATACAATTCTGAGAATTTACTGGTTTAGAACAGCAGTGTTTAATTTTGCTGGATGTTCTTGCACCCCAACATTAGCACACAAAGCAGATTTTGATTTTTAGCTTGTTCTGACCCCAAACATAAGCACAATCTTCACAACTTTTCTAGTTAGTGGTGTTGGGCTCCAAGGAAGACGCTGAGGCACTGGAATGAGTTGAGAGAAGGGAATGGAGCTGGGGAATGATTTGGAGCATGAGTCTGATGAGGAGCGGCTGAGAGAGCTGGAGGTGTTTGGCCTGGAGAAAAGGAGGCTCAGGGGAGACCTTATAGATCTCTAAAGCTCCCTGAAAGCAGGCTGTGGAAAGATGAGGGTCAGTCTCTTCTCCCAAGTAAGGACAGGATGAAGGAAATGGCCTCAAGTTGCAGCAGGGGCAGTTCAGATGGGATATGAGGAGTAAATTCTTCCTTGAAAGGGTTGTCAAGTACTGGAACAGCTTGCCCAGGGAAGCGGTTGAGTCACCATTCCTGGAGGTGTTGAAAAGCCCTGTAGATGTGCTTGGGAACACGATTTAGATTTAGTGGTGGAGTTGGCAGTGCTGGGTTATGAGTTGGACTCATTGGTCTTGGAGATCTTTTCCAACCTAAACTATATTATGATTCTAATTACTGATCATTCAACAAGTGCAATTACAAAACCTTGAAAAAACCCACCTGCTTTTGCTTTAAAGAGAAAAGGAAAGTGCAGCTATCTAGAAGCAATTTGACTGATTAAAGGTCTTCTATATCAGAACAACAAAATTGTACTGACTGTATTTAACAGATAGGTGATCCACTGTGACACGTACTTTATTAGAGTTCAAACAGAACCTTTTTATTACAGAGCTGCAATTAGGAGGCCAGGGAAACAGGAGAGCAGGATTATTGTAAACATTATCTGATAAGATAGGGTTCTCTGGGAAACTAACAGTAAATAAGAAGAGACAAGAGCCCTCACTGTACCCTTAGGATAGGAATTGGTGCAACTACTGTGTGTGTATCCTTCCAGGACAGACTGAAAGCTACCACAGTATATGGAGAATACAGATAAACAGAGGCACAAAAAAGGGAAAAGTTACTGAAATACATTAAATAATTGCCTGTTTCCTTTCAGCTGAAAGGCTATCTGAATAAGATGTTCCAAGCTGCTAACATAATACCTTATTGAAATCACTCCCAATAACACAAAATAGCTCATCAGCCAGGGAGTAATAAAACAATTAAACTAATAAAATGAAAAGCAAATAAAAGTACAGTTATTCTGATCATACACTAGCGTATTTCCCCATATTACTATGTTGACTTGCATCTAAAGTAATGCCCTCAAAACATCTTCCTCATAGACAGCAAGAGAAAATCATGTCTGCACTAGTTTGCAAGGCAGTTGAGAAAGTAATGGTACTAAGAAATAGTCATTTAATTACGATGCTAAACAACACTGCCTGAGCTACAGTTTTTGGTTTCACAACGTGCGGTGGCACAGCTTTGTATCAGGTGACGGTTAGTGACTGCCGATGTTGGGTTTGGCACAGCTCGCAGTGGTTGAGACTTCCGTGAAAGCAAAGTCCTTCTCCATTGTCTATATTTGCTTTTGCTCCATTTCACAACTTGATTTGCTGTTGGATGGCATTTTTTACACAGCATAAATGAATTTATTTGCTTTAGCACAAAACCAGTTCTTCCCTAGAAGGTCTGATGCAGTGACATAAGAACACTGAAATACAGAAAGGATATACCACTACTCAGTGTGGTATTAACCTGTTAATATATTGTGACTTGTTTAATGAAGCTTTTATTTTATTAAACCAAGGAAGTAAGACTGCTCAAGATTAATCACTTGAAACCCAAAATACCAAACAGCCTCCTGTCTATTTGTGTGTTTATATGTGTATAAAATTTTTGGTTCAATACTGTGATTTCTAGGAATTAAATGCAATTAAATAATCCACAAAAATATGGAATACAGTCTAGTGCTACCTAATCAAAACATTTAAGGATCTTACAAGGTTAAACAAATCCAAGGAATCAACTATGTCTTTTTACTTGTCATTATGTTACAGAGCTCTTTCTATTTGAAGGTGGCTTGCAATGCAGCTCTGCAGCAAAAAGCTAAAGCCACAAGGGAACACCATTTTTCCCCACCCCTTTTCATCAGTGTTTGGTTGTATCCAATGGATTCCTGGACCCTGTCATAACCATTAGTAATTCTGCAATTAATTTACCAGCATAGAATTTCATTAATTGCACATGCTCCTCCCAAGAATCAATACTTTTAGTTTCTTGGCAAACCTCAAAGTCAGAGGAATCCAGAAACTAAACCTGTCACCTCCTTCTAGCAACAAAAATCACAAATATTAATACTCATGCTGAAGTCAGTTGACTTCCCCATGAATTCAAAAACACTGGCTTTCATGTGGACAAGATGTTGACAAAAATCTGTTTAGGTTAAGTAAAACAGAAGTCTACATCAATAGGATTTTTTCCCGGGAGTATTTGCTTCAGTTGGTTGGAGCTGGGTTCAATAATTCACCCTTCCAAAAGTGAATGTTGAAAACTTTTTCCTACTCTGGCAATCACCCTATGGGAATGCATGGCAGTACTTTGTCTCAGCAAGTAAGAAAACTTCCAAGTCTGGATCTAAGGCCTGATATTACTGAGGACTTTGGAAAAAACCTCTGGCCTGTCTTTCCACTCTGAAACAACTCCAGTCAGTACCTCAACAGTGTCATAATCATTTAGCAAAAATACCCCAGTGCTGGAAGTCAGGATCTAACCAGATATGCTATGGCTACAGGCATTAGAATTGAGTGTAAGAGAGAAACAATCCCCTGTCTAATGCCACATACTGATTCTATTATCTAGCACACACTCAGACTTGCAAAAGCATTTCTAAATTACCGTGGACAGAAAATATACTCTTCCAAAGCTATGTTTACTCATATGGCTCTACATTAATAATCAGCAAGGAGAACAAGAGCACAAGACTAAAATGCTTTTGAAGTTATTAAATACACACCAGCATATTGGATACTGGTGCTCAGGAAGATGAGAAAAGTGTGCACCTTGTACATGGTGTGTGAAAATAGATCACTCACAGCTTGCATAAAAAAACCACTTGTCATTTGGCATAGCATGGATATCTAGCTGTTTAACTGGAAGGGAATCCCAGAAATATTTTTGTAAGTATTGCCATAGCTCCATTAAGCTCAGTGGTTCCAAATTAATTGAGTTGGACTGAGATAATGACACAGGGTATTTTATTATATTTATGAAGTTCAGAGAAGTAAAATAGAACCTTAAAATCTTACTTGAAAAGTAGTTACATTTTTTTAGTGCTTTGATAATAATTTGCCCGATCTCTCTAATCTCAGGTCTAAATATTTCCTTTTCTGTCCAATTGTCATATGGTCCTGTGACATAAAATGCTTTAAATCCAGTGATACCTCACATACCCTAAACTGCCCCTCTCAGAAATGTACAAGAGACACTTGGTTGTCGCTCGTGCCCTTCACATGATCTTTGGATGGCCATGGCATACCTGGCTTAATTATCATCACCTTTTCACAGCAGAAGTTAAAGATTAATTCCAAATCTCTTACAAGTATAATATTCACTGTAAATTCCTTGAGCTTGGAAATCTTAAATATGCTTATAAAATGTTTACAGAGTCTCTGCTTCTGCTGCTTTCATGATGCAAACATGTTCACATGAAAATGTTCATTTCATATTAAAAGGATGACATTTTTGTTGACCAGAATATGCTGAAACTAACAGAGAGATCTTTAAACTTTTCAATTCATCACAGTAATTCCTATAAAATAGGAACCTATTGACAGGTTTTTTAGTAGTTAAATTAACTTATTTTATTCTTCTGCTTTCACAAATATCTGAGTTTGCAGTCATCAAAACATTCTTGAAAGTTTTTTGTTGCTTTATTTTCCCTTTGGGACTACTTAACCACTTCTTTGCAAATCTGGACAATTCTTTATATTTAGATTAACTAAAGTTTAGCTGCCACATACAAGACTCATGTGAAAGTCCACTGATAAATTGTTGAGATTCATAGTGCCTGTATTCTAGTTTCCAATATATTTTTATTTTAAACTAGGAGCATTCATCCTTGTTTCAGCAGATCCTGGGACAGTTCATACAAGGCCATGTTTAACTATGCATGACATCCTTGATTTCAAAGTCTTGACAACAAAAATTGTTTGTGTTGATGTATTGCAAGATGTATCACAAGTTAACAGTGAGAGCACCTTAGCAGTGCTTTCTCAACATTCAGGAAGTTTGTTATTGTTCCTCCTGAGAATTTAGTTGTTTCTCCTGTGCACTGCCCAGAGTCAATAAAAAAACTTTCCCCTAAACATGCCAAGTGAACCAAGACATAAAAACACGAGACATGGATAATAACCTTATGCAAACCCCACATCAGAAAGGTATATAATTCACTCAAATAAAAAAAAATAATAAAAAAATTTAGTTTAGGAGCTTAGCAAAGAATTCCATTTATTCACCAGATTAAAAAAAACCCAAACAAACCAACCCCCAACAAAATGCCCAGTAATTTCTGTGTTTCAAATAAAGATTACTCATAGATAGATTAGTTCTATTTCAGGTGAAAATCAAGCCCTGAAAAATATACATAACAGATTCAATGAACACTATGTAGACAACTCTTGAAACAAAGGCCAATATAAAGTGATCTGGATTACTAACTAGAAGTAACTTTTTCCTTTGAACAGCAACAATTCTTTAGGCAGTATGGTCCTAATTTAGTACTTTGTTTAGGTATTTTAAGATAGATGATGATGGTCATAGGCAAAAAAAAAATGCATGTTAGTGTACTCACATACATTCATTTTCACAGTACTATCTTCTGCTGTGCTTATCAGTACCATGAAAGTACCTAATCATTACCAGAGGCGGTTGCAGTGTAAGTATAAAAATGGATCTTGCCACAGAACTGATTATTAGAGATTTAAAGGAGCTAGAGGAAATAGAAATGCCTGTACAAAGTCAGTGAAAAGTCAATATTTCTTTCTGTAATACAGAGATCTTACAAATGCTTCCTAAAAGAGAAATATTTCTGTAGAATGGTGCTTCCCTTCTGAGACAGAAATTCTTTCAGCCTTAGAATGTTCATTTTCTTATCTACTTCTGACTAATTAACATTGAGAGCTTTGGCTTTGTAGTATATTTGCCCTGCATGTTGTTAAATTGGTCAAGTAATAAGATATGACAATGCAAGTCAGGTAGTTACGAGACAATCATTTTGCCTCTCCAAGAAAACGGATGAGAAGGAGATAAAGCCAAGTGTCCTTCACGGTAATGGGTGTAATTACTTACTAGCACCTGTTCCCTGGGGAATTTCACACTCCTTTAACAAAGCCTGACCTGCACAGGACCTGCCAAGGTGCACATATGGACAGTCTATGTGTGCACTACACAAACACATTTTTCACTGCCCATACGTTTGCACCTGATCATGTTATTGATCTTTACAAGCGACCCGACTACTGAACAGCGTTGGTGGTGTCAGGTGAAGCACAGAAATGAAAGTCTCACTACAAAGACAACATTCTGAAAAAATGAACATCTCAAAAAATTGTTGAACAGAATCAATCAAAAATCCTCAAACTTGTTTTCCTCATTTCCTAATTCATGTTAAAAGCTCAAACTGATACTGATATACAGATCTACAGAACATGTGTGAACTTCTGACTTCTCCAGTAAATAACTAAATGCAAAGGAAAAAAACCCTGAAAACATCATGAAACTTAAGTGTCTTTAATTCTAGGAGTCAATTATTAAAATACTAAGGTTTCAGATTTAAATGAGAAAATTCTCATTGATGAAAAAAACCAAACATTGTTAATTATTTGTTTACAAATGGATCTCAGAAACCACAGGGTTTAAAAAGAAATGTTAGAAGTAATTTATGCAGGTTTTGTTCAGAGTACTCCCTGAAGCCTTCTGAGTAGCCCTTTGCAAAAGTTTTTTCACAAAATTGGTGGAAAGTTCAAGCTAAAAGTAAAGGGGGTTAGGGCTAGGCACAAAAATCTCTGCAAACAGTTAAGAGCTCTGTGACACCCCCTACAGAGTTCTTAACTCTGGAACAAAAAATGCCACCCTCTAAGTTTCACCCAGGGAGTTGTCCTAATAGCTCGAGTTTTCTCTTTTGAAACGATCAGGCTGACTGGTTTTTTGGACATCATTAGTTTGACCAAAAATATGTTCTCAGACTATATTGTGATTTACTTGCTCCTGCGATTAAATAACTTGTCCTTCTATCCTTCTACTGAAATTCCCTTCCCTATAAGATTCAATTCTGCCATTCTCATTGTTAGTTATTATGGAATACTTTTATTTTCAGAAATTAACTTTAATGAACCTCTGATTTTCTGGGCAATGACCTCTCTTCAAATCATCATTTGCAAAACTGAACCCAAATTCTGCTCAGTTTTTAGGTGGGGATTAGAAGAAGGAATTTATGACCAAATATTTATCATAAATACCATACTCAACATTTGAACTGAAGCAACAAAGTATAAACAATCCCCTGCTTCATATTCAGCATAAGAACCTGTTTCTTTCATCTTGTTCAAGTTCTGCTCGAAATTAATCATCCATTAGGATCACATACTCCTTCATTGATAATACCCAATTTTTTTAATTTAGAGGAAGAAGTTTCCAAAGGCATGAACAGCTGCAGCTCAAAAACTTTACTTGATTTGCATGTGCAGAACAAGAATCATGGCTCATGCTGAACTCCTGTTCTAAATCAGTTTCTCTGGGGCCTTAAAAGCCTTGGAGAGCTCTTTGCTCTCTCTTGGTCCAGGCATCTAAAACAAAACAGTATAAACAGAACGGAGCTATGATTTCAATGTTTCCATTTCCTCCAGACTTGAAACAGTTTCTGTTTTGCAGTTGTTTGCTTTTTTTCTTCAACAAGTTTGTATCCAGAGGAAGATAAATACTGAGAGTAAGAGAAATGAGGAAGACAGTGCAAGTGTACAACATAAGTTGTTTTAAAACAATGTAGAGTGAGATCTGATTATAAAACAGGCATATCATTTTTCATATCTATTTCTAATATCTTTAGGATTCGGTTTACTTTTTATATTAATAATATTTAGTTTAGTAATAGCTGAGTGCTTATTTTTAATAATGTAGGTTTGTAGGCACATGGATCACCAGTATGTTTAAAAATTAGTCTGCAGCAGACAAATCTGTTTATATTTCCTTGGTTATAATACTGTGCTCAAACAGAGTCTGTAACTTGAATAATGAAAACGAGGAAATTATGCAGAATATATGAATTTTACTGTCATAAAATATTTCTTAGCATTTATCTACATTTAGTCACTGCAGCTCTCTTTTAAAAGGATAATTCAATGTAACTAAAATAGCAGCGATCATATCACATTATAGCTCTGACAGTCTAACCTATCAATTACACAAAAGGCAATATAAGACTTCAGAAACAGACTTCCAACACCAGAAAGTTCTAAACTTTATCTCCCTCATCTCCTTTTCCTAAACATATTTTATTTTGCAGCAACACAATTGTCTTGGGCAGTCGAGTATAGAAATGCAGCAGATTACTACTGGCTCTGCAGTCTAACATTTCAACCCCATGCATTTCACCCTGAGGCTGGCAACTACCATGTATAAGCCTAAACTACTAATTCCTCTACTGCTGTGTCCTGGGAATCCCATCTTTATGAATGGTACATCTACTGGGGATGTGTAAAGCACCCCACTCTGACTCACATATTCGCAATTTTCAGAATGTTAACCCATATATTCCTTTAAATTACCTGAACTTGTAAGGGGATTTGTATTTAGATGTTTTCAGGAGTAGGGTTGTGTTCTTGTTTTGTTCTTTTTTTAATATGTTAAGGGTTTCTACATTGCGAACTTTACAACCACTTCTATTTAATACTCTAACTCTTTAATTATTAACTTTAATTATCTAACATGCTGTTAGATACATTACTCTATAAACACATCTGTACTGTACCCAGTAAGCCTACATCAGGGATTTACATTAAACCAGTATTTACGTTCTGGAACCGGGTACCAGGAGCCCTTTTTCCTTGCACCGCATCCACTGCCAGGAGAAAAGCTGTACAGTTGCTGCTGCATAGTTAAAAAAATTTTCACTGCAGAGCAGTTCCCTGAATTTTGGCATAAGTTTAGTGTCTCACACATATAATCACAAAGTAGCAATAGACTGAGAAAGCAGCCTACATATTCCTTAACAGCTACAGTTCTACCTAGTCAAATATTCAGGGAAAAAATTTAGCAGGAATAAAACTGCAATAAGACACAGAGAGTTTAGTAATTAGTTGCAAGCCCAGATATGACTGGACTTCGACTTGGACAAAGCATGCAGCTACCTGCAGAAGAAAAGTACAGAAACAGGAGAGGACTTATCCCTACCACCTTCCATAGCCCACTCACAATCCACTGAGTGCCATCACAACATTCATTTTTTCCCCTCTCAGTCCAGGTGTCTGAACCATCTCTGCTTTCCTTGCCTTTAGATTATTAAGTACAGCCCGTCAGAATGAGTCAAATCTCACTGTCCCACCAGGTACGAGTCCTCCACATAGAGCGCCTCCCCACTTTGAGGCTCACAGGAGGTTAAATTCTTTCACTGGCATACAATTAACTGCAAATAATTGGCTCTCTTTGCCTTGCATAAGAAGAGCTATATGGAAAAACCACAAGTTCAATAAGTTAGCAAGAGCCTCAATTTGCTTTTGATTTATTTTCAGTGTTTACGCTGTGCTTAATAGATTGTTGTTGGAGAGAGAGACAGTAAAAATTCCTTCTGGTAAACTATTTAGTTTAAGAATTAAAATTAGAGATAAATAATGATCCAATTTTATTGAGACTGAATGCAACTGAGAAGAATGCAAATTGAAGCATCTTGATGGCAAATTAAGTTGTTTCATTATCTTTTATAAATTGCTTTGGGAGGATTCACTCTTGGCTAATGAGTATAAAACTGAAGACCAAATTACATTTTTTTCTTCCCTGGGAGTTTCAGTCTTTGAGGTCAAAGGAAGTCTCTCAAAGTGACTCTAACAGAGCCTGGGCCCATGACAGTTACTAGAAGCAGCCATCGCTCTCGTGCTAGCGGCACTAAAAAGTATGTCAAAACCCAGCGAAAATCAATCCACTTCTAATCCATTTCATGGTCATTTCAATTAGCGTCCTTTCTCTCAGAGGTCTTCACAAAGCGTGAGGTCTATTGCTTGCAAAACAATATACGCTCACCATACCACTGAAAGTTCAAATGAACATATAGTCAAAGAAAAACTGTACGAAAAAAAATCAGAATCAGTCACGTTGAAAGAGACTTTTGAAGGTCATCTGGCCCATTATCCTGCTCTTATCATCACTTTTCACAGGAAAAATGCAAACAGCGTGTGGTTATGCTGAAAATGTATCTTAAGGAATACATACAAGAAACTCCAGAGTGAAATCAAGTACTTGTGTAACAATTAGTGCTGTACTGACACCATTACTGTATTATCATGGTCATTATTAACCATGATAATGTGGGAGCAGCCAGCGATTTCCATCACACACACACAATAGCCATACCAATGACAGCTCCTGCCCCTTCAGCCCAGTTTAAACCAGCATACCATTGACCCACAGTACTGGGAGCCAGCCACTCCTGACCCATCCTGAATCCCTGGGTCTTGGCTGGTGGCCCAGGGCTGCCCATGGCATTTCCGTCACCAACTCAGGCATCTGCCGTGTCCGCATTTGGATGTTCTGGCTTAGGTGGGTGGCACATGCCCATGGCCTTGTCAGTCACATCAGCCCCTGAGTGGTTCCATATTTTCTGTCTTTCTACATCCAGTCAGCAGCCTGATAAACAGTGGCTTTTTAAATTCCTGTCCCTGGGTTACAAAGGATGCCAAGTTTTTATAAATTTATCTGTGCTTCGTTGCCACATTAACCTAAAACTTTACAGCAGGATTGCTGTAGGCCACAGCTTTCACATAAGCCTCCACTGTAACAACGACCTGTGCTTTGCTTGTTTTCCCAGCTCAGTACATAGCAGGAGAGGTGCAGACTCTCCTTGCCCAGAGCAGGGCAGGCGACACCCCATGACCGCACTCTAAAAGACGGTCTCCTCTCCTCCTGCCTTTGGAAATACAGTTTTACAAAATGAAGGTCTACCTGTGAGTTTGCTCTGGTTGTTACGGACCCGGAGATCCCCTCCGGTGTACGGACTAGGGGGAAGCAGTAGCGTATTTTCTGTGAGTGCCTGCCATATTTGTACACAATTGTGTAGCCCGTGAAGGTGACAGCAGCTTCCCTCCAGCTGCTGGGAGGCAGCCTGTAAGCAGCACCCATCTGAACAAGGCTGGATGGACTGACAGCCACCATGTAATGCTCAGTTGGAAGAGCCAAAACTGGCTCCTCCAGCACTTTGGACCAAACTGGTTTCGGCCCACAGAAAAGCCTACATGAACTCCAGATTGCACCACAGAGATGAGATGCTCATTTTGCTCCTTGCTTCCCTTGTCATGGAGTTCTGGCCTCTCTCTCAGCTGGCCTCTCTCCCTCAGATATTAAGTACTGTCAGAGACTGATGCCACCAGAGTCGCCATGCAGCATCAGACTCCTGGCATCTTATTTCTTTGGGACTGCTCAGAAGCTCAAGAGTACTTTATAACTTCATGTAAAGTAACAAAAAAAAAATTCAGGTGTGGCATCTCCATGTGCTTTGGCCCTGTGCTTCCATATGTAAAATAAATTTTTCAGATTCAAAGAAGCTGTTTTTAAATAAGACACGGAATATTGAAGTATTTCCAGAGTATGTTTTTCCAAACCATTCCATGGATACTGGGGAGTCACAGTAGCTTATTTCTGATCTCACAGTTTGCCAATTTCCATAATTACAATCTCACAGGCTTTGGTTTTCATCTTAGCAGTTCCACTCAAGTGGCTCTCATTACAATTTGTATCCTAACCCCAGGATGCTGCCAAGATTTCGTGTGTTTGGAACAGTGACACAACCTGTTCTGGAATTCACGCTGCTTTCATTTTGCTGTGCCGAATTCCATACTGGATTCCATTTTGTAGTGTTCTGCAGAGGCACACTTTGGAAAGAGTGTAACACTGGGCTTACAAGGCTGTATAAAATAATATATGAACTACTTATCTCAGAACCCCATCTCTCTCAGATTTTCTGTTTTTCTACTTTGGTTAAAGAGGCAGTAATTCCTAAGATTCAACAAGCTGGTGCACTTCAAACAGCCACCAGTGGATAGCAACCTAAGTGACTCAATGTATAAATTTGATGTGGAAAATAAAATTTGAGCAACTGTATTGCTATTCTAACTGCTTGCTTTTAAATACATGTGTTAGTTTATTATTTTTAGATTCAGCCCTCAAAAAAAAAAAAAATCACACAGAGAAGTTGCTGCTGGAAGTTGTGTTATGCAAAGAAAACAAAACAATTATCCATATTGCTTATAAAAAGTTCTGATAACGCAAGATATCATGTTCTTTAAATCCCCACATGGTAGAAAAGACAAATGGAACCTGCCACAGCCTTAACAATGGAAGAGTTAAAAAATCCATACAATAAACACCCTTAACACTTGATACATTCAGTGATGTCTCAAAACACGGTACACATGATCCCCAACGTGTACTTTGGCCACCACATTCCAGACAGAAGCCTGGCTAAATAGACTGGTTTGCAGAATGAGGACAACAGATTAAGAAAGTAAAAGACCATTTTATAAGCACTTGTGTGGGGACCACTAAGTTTTATGCCTTGTCTTCAAGCACAGCCAGCAGACCTCACGATGACGAATGGCTCCATGACTGACCTGCACAATCTCCTCTGTGAATGCCAGGAATAATTCCTTCTGCAATTCATGGAGTGCCCATCCTGAAACTCACAACAAGCACTCTGCAGAGGCTACCACAGCAACCACCTCACCCTGAGACTGGGTTAGAAACAGCCTGGGCTTGGTCACCTCCACACTCACCTGCTGCAGCAGCAGATCCTTCCAGCCCACCCCACACTGCGCAAGGGGTGAGGTCTGTTTCTTACTTGCACTAAAGCAGATTAAACAACAACAAAATCTCTGTCCCCATACTGAGCATTTCCGTGACTAATTCTGCTTCTCAGGGACTATACTGACTCCAGTAGGAAAAGCACAGTTGCATCCAAGAGATATCATAGAGCTCAAGCTCATATATGTTTCAATCTTTAGAAGCAGCAGGAAATTTTACCATCTAAGCTAAGCTGAGTTGAATTGTTACACCTTAAACCCCTAATTTTTGAATTCAAATCAAGACTTACAAAATAGCATGTTCCTATCATTGCTGATTCCTGAATCTTCACTGTTGACTGCTTTAAAATAGTGATAGGAAGTATGAGTTTCATGCAAATAATATATTTACCAGAGATCAACCATTCCGCATGGATTTTTGTTGATTACATTATTTAATATTTAAATATAATTCAATAATATTTGACTGGCATTTTTCAATTCTGAAGAGCTCGAGGAGGAAGACAGTCTATTTATAAGAAGTACATAGCACAACTACATAGTAATTAATCAAAAGCTCTTTCAAATTATTTTCACTCATCCTTCACATCAAGAATAGAAATCAATAACAGGAAATACTTACATTAAAGTAGTTTTCAAGTCAAGATAATCACAGAAATTTCTGACATCTTCAGAAAATAAGCAAGAGCAGAGTTTGCCAGATTAAATCTCTAATGTGAGGTTCATTATCAATAAACTGAACAGTTTTGTCCCCAAACATTCAAAAAAATCCTTCTAAATAATCATTGAGTCTTAAAGTTGACAGGTGTCATAGAGCTTTATAAAGTGTAGGGATTTTTTACACTAGGCTGCAGATAAAAACATCTTCCTTAATTTTTTTCTTCAAGCATTCTTCATTCGATTTTTAGCTGTGCTGACTTTTAACTGAATGGAGCATCACAAGTTTAAAATTGCTCCACTATAACATGAAAGGGGATGTAGTTCTGAACTACAGTATTAAAATTCAGATCTGCATTACTTCTCATTCTCCTCAGTTTAGATTTTTCCCAAAATACTGCCTCTTTGCAAATGCCAGAGGAAAACAATCAATCTTTAATACAGAAAGATACAAACTTTCTATTGATTTGTTGAAGTCTAATCTGATATCTAAATGTAAATTATGCACTTCAGTGGCTTTGTCTTTAAGCCATTAATTAAAAGTGTGACATATAATAAGCTATTAGTTTTGTTTCTTACTGTTTTCCTCTTTTCCTGTATCTGATGTGCTGTAAAGAGCTGCTCAAACCCTATAGTCTTAGGAGCCCATTGTTGCTAATTTTCTGTATTGATCAAAAAAACCCTAAAAGCTTCTAATAGACGATAAAAAGATAAGGATATGGTTCTAAAAAGATGATCAAGACCCCACATCAACAAGATTCTGCCATCAAGTAGTTGTGGGGGAGGGAGATGAGTGAATGGGACTTTTGGTGGGAGGAAGTTCACACCAGTGAAAGGAAAAGCAAGCATCTGCAGAGGGTCTGTGTGCTTCATCTTCCAGGATCAACGGCCTGCTCGTGTTCCTGGGCCCAAAGGGACACAAGCAATTGGGCAACGCTGATGGCAACGCTTAGCAGTGTGCAGGGGGAGGATGTGATGCAAATAAAACCTCTTATTCTCAAGTCGTTTATCCAGACAGGCTAAAGATCACTGGAATGCACAGCTACCTAAAAGTCAGCTTCAACAATAAATCTGTGCAGAGACAGCAGGTTATCCAGCACTGCTTTTGACAAGAAGCTCCTATGAATTTTGCATGTGATTGCTTCTCCCAGCACAAATGTGAAGTCCTGGTAGAGTCACTGAAAAGAGCCTTTTAAGGCTTCTCTGAAAGGTGCTTTTCTGTACATTTACAGACTGAGTGTGTCCAGCCCGGGACACATCTTGCACTGAACCTGAGCACTTCACTGAAGGAACAGCCCTCCCAGGTTTGGTTAGAACAATGCCATGGACTGAGTTAGGGCTGTCTCTAACACAGATCACAGCAATTTCTCCAAGAGCAAAAGTGGGACTTCCAGCTCTGGGAACCAATATTGCAAACTGTGTCACACCCAAGGGTTTGTGAACGTGTGTGACAGGAAGCCTAGGGGATTCAGTTTAGTGGAGGAAAATTTCAAAGGTACTGGTCTAGACAGATGACTTTCAGCAAGAACCCCTCATCTAGAGCCAAGCAGTAAATCCAGTTAAATACTTTCATAGTCTAAGCAGAAAAAAAACCACAGAGAACAGCAAGCTCTCACCATAAATCTGGGAGCAAAAAAGTGAACTCTAGCTCAGTCATCTGGTGAACAATGCCCAAATTCACAAAAAATTACAAAGCTTGTTAAATGGTACATTTTGTTATCTACCCAGAGCTTCCTCAGGCTAGCAAGGATGACATGAGATGACTTTTCATGTTTTGGGAAGTCCAAGATTCATATCAGCATTCTTAATATAATTTCTCATTCAAATAATGTCCCATAATGAACATCAAATATAATTTTAAAAATAATGACCTAGAAATGGTCTTGATTTTCTTAAAGAATCGCGGCAGTCAGGAAGGCCAAACTGGTGGTTCAAATTCAGTACTGAAGAACTGTTATTGACTTTTTGGAAAGCACTAACAACAGACAGGGGAAATAGAGTCATATTAGGTAGTTCTTGAATATGCCAGTTATTTTATATATAGATATAGGTACATGACATGTTTTAACTTGAGCTTCTTACTCAGTAGCTCAAGCCCAGATCTGTATTTTAGGAAACATACTATCCATAGAAACACTGTTAAAAAACCTCGTTTATGTTAAACAGCTTAATAATTGTGGTAATTACATGCATGCATCACACTTCCAAACTGTACCTGAAGATTTTTTTTTTTTTGTTAATACCTGTCCACAAAACAGATCAAAATGAAAATCTTCAATGTTGTTCATGGCACCATTTAGACTTATTTAGGGACAATGTCAAAAAACTCCTAAAGTTCAGCCAAAGTTTTTTTCTCTAAATCCCATTCGAAAAATTAAACCTTCAGGTTAAACAAAAAAAAAAAAAGCTAAATACATTAAGTACAAGCCACATTAAAGTAATTTTAAAGTTCAGCTGAAAGAAAACAGGTTGCATACCAACACCACCATTACAAACTCAGTGTCAGGTCTCTTGAAGGAAGCATGATACCTATGGCATAGATACATTCATAAAATATTAAATAAGAATTCTTGTTAAAAAAAAACTTTATTGCAATTTATATGTACATAACTTTGTAATTCTCTCCTCTCCTATGGCATTTTCATACACAAAAAAAGAAAAATTAAAATAATCTTTCAATAATAATTTTCTCCTGCTGGGTTCCAGTCTCAGCTGCTGGGAATCATTACATGGCAGGATCCATATTAGTTTATTATTCTGTCCTCTGGGAGAAAAATGTAGCTTTCTGCAGAGAAGCTGCACAAGGTCAGGGCTTGATTTCTATTCGTCTAAATGTTTTGGTTGAACTGTAACTCTGCAAGCACGACATTTACTCTGCCAACAGCGTGAGACTGACAATTTTAAAGACTGCACAGAAAACTTGCACGCAAGAACAAAGGCAAGCCAGAAAAACGTCAAAGGATGTGAAAAGGAACAAGTTGGGCAGCTTGGAAAGCTCTCATTATGAATTTGAGCTGTGCCTGGCTCAAACACATTTGGCACCAGCATCAGCACTCTGTTAGTCTTTATGCTTCTGAAATATTCACAAGTGCTACAAGGACCAAAGTAGTTTATTTCCAATTTGCCAGTTTTCCTAAGCTAATTAAATATCTATGAAAGCAATTTGTGCTTACTGGAATCCAGCTTTTAATTTTTATAAGGATAAAATGACTAGGATTCAAATGATAATTCATATTGCTTTTGTTCATCTATATACATCAAATAAACACCTCCTTTTCTCCATCCAAATAATCTGTTAAAACAAACAATTCAATTAGCTTGGTTATGAAATCTGTGCAGTGACATAGCAAGAGCTGAAGTACAGGGTCACTGATACACAACAGTCTCATGACAACTTTGTAAAAAAGATAAATATTTACATCTGTAGTGTCTCACCACAGAATAGGACGTAACCCAGTCATCCCATTTTAGATGGGAATAGAGATGCACACTTGAGGATTGCTCCCAGGTTCTGTCTAAGCAGAGCACACAGATTGTTTCAAACAGCAGCCAGTTTTCAGGTTGCTGCTCAAGGACTAGACTAGACTTGAGTATTAGTGGCACCAGGACTCAGGCTGATCTTCACATTTTTATTGTTTAGCTGCAGTGTTCAAGTTTCACCTTCATTATAATGAGCAATATCTTATTTCCAATGCAGAACCACTTAACTGGGAGCCAAGCTTTTGGAGTAGAGAAAGTATTCAAGTGCTGGTGAGGTGACAAACGTGTGATTTCAGAGCACAGCTGCACACAGCATCAGCTGTCTCCTTCCTTAGCTCGCTTATCACCAATGACATTATGAGGAGGTACAAACCTTAGTCCCATGAATATGCAGGAAGGCAGGTGCAGCACTCAGATCAGCCACTCTGCTGCTTTGTCAAAGAACAGTTTCAGCCTTTTTTCCACCTAAAAAGTCTCTGAAAACTGTAGTTTTCATCATACTTTTTTCTTTCCCCTCCAAACTCAGTCATGGGACTTTTAAAGGAAAAAACCAAACTGACTTGTGCTGCAGTTCAGAAGGTGTATTTTCAATAGCTAACGCAAAAGCTATAAGCTCTTTTAAACTCCCTAAACTTAGTCCTTCTCTGTAAAATCATAATCATCTCTTCCAGCTTACAGCCTCTTCATGTCTTATTAAATGGAATGGAAAAAGGGTGGTAGATCTTAAGACTTTGGAAGAAAAGTCTTCTCAATCAAATGAGAATTGAGTCTCAGTGATGAACATATAAAATTTTTGACCTGTTCTTCGTATTTGTCACAGCCACGTCTGATTGCCTGACCAGCCACATTCACCATTTCTTCTCAAGTTTCAACAAAACAAATACAGATCTCCACAAATACTAAACAAGGAAACCAACTGCTAAAGCAGCTGATCAGAACCAAGCATTTTGCAGTCCAGAGAGTCAGACAGATGAGAGAGCTTCCAGCTTCCCTAATGGAGACTTACTCCAGCTGACACCACAGAGGTGTGACAAGGGCTTGCCAGAAAAGTAGAAAAAATCTAAGCAGAAGATACAGTCCCTACAGAGAAGCAGGGTCCTGAGTGAGATGGATTTTGACACGAGTCAATTTGCAGTTCAGTATTCCAATGATACAAGGGGCAGAAAGAATTATACAGAGCCCTTGCCAAGGAATGGGAGCTGGTAAGCTGAGCAGTGCTCATCGTAATGGCCTGTTATCAGTCCAATAGAATTATTTAGTACTAGGACCTATGAACTCAGAGGCTTTTTATAGGAGTGTTCATTTGCCCTCCACAGACAGCACAAGGAATTGAAGTCTGTAGCTCAAATGTGCCAAGCATATAAATCAATAGCGGATAAATCAATTGTCAGGTAGGGAGATTTCCAGCTTTTTACTTGGGTCCATATCATTGGCATTTTAATGGGTGTGTTCTGTAGGAATGCTGGAAAGGTAAAGCCAAGGCATCACTACTTCCTTAGGTGATGCCACTAAGGAGCACACACCAAGGAGGAGCTTCCCTGGTCCTGCATGCTTCTCCTTGAAACCCTTGATAAGGGTTTTCTGCCTTGCCCCTCCATTCCAGTCTAAACAAAAATATCATTAACTTGAGTACTGAGAGCATCTCAGCAGCCTCTGAGCTCAGAAAAGCTTTCAGAGCACAGTGCTGCCTGTGGGACACAAAGCTCCTTTCGTATTGTCAAAGCAAAAGGTTATCTGCAATGAGCCAGAGATAACTCCTTGGAAAAGAGTGTTTTCCTTCCAATAACCCCTCCCCAGGAGAGCTATTTCTCTTCACTTCCTTTAACATTTTGCACAGTTTCACCTATTTGTTTCCCCTTATTACACTATCACAGTCATTGCTGAAACTGTGCTGGCCCCATATTGCAGCAGTGATGCAAAAGAGAATTTACAGAAGAGTTTTTGAAAATTAAAAAAAAAAAAAAAATTTTATCTGGAACAAAAAGTATGTTATAAATAAAGAAAAGAATAATCCAAGCTAAAGGTCTCAGCTCAAATAAAACTTTACTGAGGCTGTGCATCATGGAAGCTTGGACTTCACCACAACAGGACTTCCAGGAAACATGACTGAATTTTGTCATTCCCATCCCATTCCCAACATCCTAACTGCCAAGCTTTTGCAATAAATATGGGACTCTAGAAAAACCTCACTTTTCTCTCTGCCATTCCTTATCAGGTGGAGGGTAAAACCAATGCATTTGAGGCTTTGAAAAAATTAAACATGACTCACATTTAGTAGACTTCAGTCTCTGACTACTCTGAGAGGTTCCTGTTCTGCTGTTTGTGTCCAATTTTTTCATAAAATCCAAATTGCTTGAACCTGTGCCCAGTGCACACCTCGAGTGAGTTGCTGTTTCCTGGAGAGAGCATCTACCCGAGCTGTACTTCTCCATACCTGTTAAAATAAATGGAGTTCTTGTAAAAGGGGGAAACCAAGCAAACAAACACCACACCACAGAAACACCCACCACACAGCGAAACAACTGTTAATTTTGTTCTCAAAAAAACCCAAACCAATGAAAGTGTTCTGGGGTTTTTTGCTAATCAAGGAGAAATCTGCATGTACAGTCTATATCCCTTAAGCTGGGTAAGTGGATATTGCCTAAATGGGTGGCTTGATTGGATAAAAATTTGATCTTTAACTGATGTACATTTTAGTTTTTCCCAGGTTATAAAATGTATAAGCAACATAACAAAACACAAGAGAAGAGCAATAGATTTTAGTCCCCCAGGTCTCAAAATACTTTGAGATCCTTCAATGCTCTCAAACTCCTTTTTTTTTTTTTTTTGCTTCAGTTTCTTGTTACAAGCAACAATATCAGTGTTAAATAATAAATTGATATATTTTAACAACTGGGTTAAAGGATTTCTGTAGCCTGCATGCAGATTCGCAGTCAGACATTTGAGAAAGATTTTGCAGCTACTGGCACGTTAAAATTATTAAGAATATTCCCAGTATAATTAGACTAGAAATCTACCTTCTGTGTAGCACTGTTACAATCAAATCTATTTCTGTGTCCTGATTTCCATAGCAAAAAGTCACAAATGTCTAAACACTGTTTTTAACCCCAAGAAAGCAGGACCATCAGTTAAGCAAAACCAAAAAATGTGAAGAAAAAGCTTTGCAGAGTTTCTGCCACAAATGTAATTATTTTTTGCACTAAGTTGTAACACTTAGGCACAGATGCGGCAGCACAACGAAATTTGAATACTGCCTGGGAGTGTATGTTCATTACTCAGAACTTATTGCCTGCTAACAAAGATGTCCTTTTATCAGATCATAAATTGCAGGTGTTTTTAAGCCTCTAAACACCTTGAACTGGATGTTTTTAAAAATGCTGAGGTTAGAAAGAGCAAAAATATATCTGGAAATTTCTTTTTTATTATAGATATAAGGACTTTCAGTCAACACTAATATTCCACAATATTGATAATTAATGAATTTTAAGTATTAAAGGTACTTATTACTTTATAAAAAAGGAAAAACTTTGCCAAATCCTGATGGTTTTGGGGGACAGAGATGTTTGGTCGAGGTGAGAGTGGTACCACCACAAATGAATGAATTTACTCCTAAGTCATTTAATTCTCCTCTGAGGAGCTCCTGCCTCCTGGCGACTGCTGAGGTTTCCATTTACTTAATGTTTACTCTGCACTCCAGAAAATTGCCGATCCACCTCTGAGCCATCCCATCATAACCCTGGGCTTTTCACCTTATGCCCTTATGTTTTTCTTCAGTAGTTCAGGCTGGAGAATAAGTGTGGAGGACAGAAGAGAAATAAAAGCTGCTTTTACCTCATTCATATTATCAAGTAGATATAGGAACGTATGCAAGACTGTAAACATAAGATTTTAGTAGAAGGACAAAGCCCTCAAAGTAGGCCTGCTATTCCCCCCACACCTTTTTTTAATTAATCCACCAACAATAAAAATCCCTACACATAGTGAAGAAAAAAATCCTTTAAAATATCCCCTGCAGTCACATTAAAACCATTGTGTTAAAATACACAGTTTTTTAGTGAACACAATACAAACATAAATAATCATTCCAAAATATTCTGTATTAGAAATCTACTAAAATGTCAAATTTATACCTTGGATTTTAAACTTTCCTAAAAGACTTGAATCCCCCTTTGAAAATGCTCTCTACTTAAAATGTTGAAGTGGGCATTTAGAGACACACAAGGAAATTGCTTTATACTCCAAACACATAAATACACATTTTGCTCAAGATCTGATCAGCCAGAAGTCACACAGAGCACAGCAAGGACTAAGATACTATATGAATACACCAATAGCTGGAAAAAAACAGGGCATGGGCAGAAGCTACTGTTCAGTGAGTGGATCAAACCACCAATACTTGAAACTAAAGCAATGAAACTGTTTTCTTTTAGACCAGAGATATGTGTGAATATTTACTTTCATAAGATTAAACAATCAGTTAATGGCAAATGTTCCCTGTTTCTACCAAGAGAAATTACCCAAGTTTCTCTGAATTGCTGAATAAAAAGTTTGCAAGTTATTTTCCAGTCAGATATATGCAAAGTTCCTCATTAGGGAAGCCCTGTGAGGAACTACTGAGGGAGCTGGGGTTGTTTAGCTTGGAGGAAAGAAGACAGAGGTGACCTTATCACTCTCTACAACTCCCTGAAGGGTGGCTGTAGTCAGGTGGGGGTTGGTCTCTTTTTCCAGGCAACCACTGACAGAACAAGAGGACAGAGTCTCAAGCTGTGCCAAGGGAAACTTAAGTTGGATGTTAGGAAAAAGTTTTTTACTGAAAGAGTGATAAAGTTCTGGAATTGTCTGCCTGGGGAGGTGGTGGAGTCACCATCCCTGGATGTGTTTAAAAGAAGACTGGATGTGGCCCTCAGTGGCATGGTTTAGTTGAGGTGGTGTTAGGGCATGGGTTGGACTCGGTGATCTTGAAGGTCTCTTCCAACCTGGTGATTCTGTGACTATATATTTTATTTTGCAATTGGTGGATTTCAACTCTGATAGAGTATAACTTGTGTAAAATTCACCCACTGCTTAAGGCTTATTTTAATTTATTGTTTTGGTTTTTTTTAATTTCCAAGCCTCAGAACTTCTTAAAAAGCCAGCACATCTAAATGCAGGAAATCTGAGTGTATTCCCTTTCACTTTTTCAGCAGTTTCTCTCTGGGTATTCACAATTGTGTATTAAAACACTTATGCTGGGCTTATATCACAGAAAACATCACATTCAAGCACAATCCACATTGTGGATTTTGTGGGTGACAAAAAATCTGCTTAGCTTGGGAAGCCATTTATGTTGCTCAGCTCTTTTCTCAGCCGGTGGAAAAGAGGAATAAGAGGGAATAGGAGATGGAAAGACAGATAAAGCAGAGATAAGGCGTGTGGCTGCTGAGCCGCAGTTGCTTTCCTGATCGCTTCTGCAGAGTTTATGAAGTTTTCCATGTCAGCTACACTGCAGCAATAGGTAGTTTCAGTGCACCCAGCCTCATCAGAAAGTCAAATAAGAAAGGATGAATTCCAGGAGCTGAAAGAACAAATTTAATTCAGAACACTTCTTTCCTCATTCTGAAACATTTGTATATGTTTAATACGGTTATAGAACCCAACAAATACTGGCAATCAGCATAAGAAGTAGATGATTAATAGCTCAAATGCAGGAAAACGTAGTTTTCAATGGCACAAACATTCCCACCACCCAGTGAATAGCAGCAATGACTCTCAGGCCACTATCAACTACCACTCTAGCAGACATCCACCCCATACTTCCCCAGCAATTCATGCATTTTGAAAGGTTTAACAAATCCCTTAGAGCTACAAGGGTAGCTTTCATAACAGAAAGGTGCACCTAAATAGGAAAGAGGATTATATTCACATCGGGCCAACAAAATTATTCTATTTTTCCTATATCATAGCTAGGGAAGCTCCAGCTAGTTTGATGTCAGTGTTCTCAAGCCTTTTCTTCCTGGAAGAAAACACAGGCCAACACTGGGAACAAGCAAGTCCAGCCTTCCCCAGGCTCTTCCTGCAAACACTGCTCCTGGTAACGAGGCTGTTTCATGTGCCAACATCTGGAATGACAACACCACAGTTTGGGTGCACACAGGCAACAGATGTTTTCTTAGGTGTATAGTAACCCAAGCACAGAAGTATTTAATTTGCTTTTGGATCTGATTGTACTGAAAGGCTTTATGAGCTTCTGGACATCTGCTAGGCTGTTTGCTCCTAATATTTATTTTTCTGATTCATACACGAACCAAGCAAGGTTTGTTGCTCACCATCCTGCAGCAAACAGGCACCTTGGATCTATTCTGAATTAGGTGATTTGTTTCCTTCTTTCCTGTCTTCAAATAATTTAAGAACAAAATAAATACTAGAAATAAATTTTATTGGTTGCACTTGCACTCTATCTAAAAGATATGCAGACGAGTGATGCGCTGCTAAGAATGATGTTCAACAAATGACTCCTTATCTTGCCAAATCACATTCATTGTCTTCACTGTAAAACCATGTTCCCCTGCAAATTAATGCACCAAAGAAGCAGGCTGAGAGAAGCCCAAGCATGGGTCAACGTAATTACTAGAAATTTAGCATAACACACGGGCTCCTCTTGGAGTTTTCTGGTCCAGGAACAAATGGTTGCCCTGCCATTAACTCCATGAACAACACTAGATCATAACCTGTCACTCTCGTGTACTTCTGCATCTGGAACAGCATTCTTGAACAGTAACTTCACTTCAGAGCACTGAGACTTTACATAAGAGTCTTTTCAAATACCATCTTTATTGCCTAGAGATTATGACTTAAAGTACGTTGACCCTGGCTCACACAGCACACTTGTTTTCTTGCTCAGTTCCCTAAGAATATTCACAACATTATTTGATAATAAACTGCATCAAAAAGGGGATCTAAAAACAAAACTAATCCAGAGCTGTGCACCTGCTGGTTTTCAACCAAATGTGCTACACCACCTTATTTTTCATGTGAAACAACTCCAAAGAGACTGAGCTGACAGCACTGACCACAACACCACATGGAATCACAGCATCAGTCTGTGAAATTGTGCTGAATTTTTGGCCAGTAATCCCTCAATACCCAGACAAGACATGGCCCTATTCCTCTAAAACACAGAGCAGTGTGTTCACTTCTGGCTTCTCTTGTTCTCGAGCTCCTACTTCACACGGCATTTAGTTTTGGTAGCATGGGTGCAGAGAATTGCAACTTTCATTGTAACCATTAGCATCAACTTCCTGTTACTACTTTTCCACTGAATGAGTAGTGCCTTATGTCGTACTTTTCCTTTTGCACAGAGGGGAATACACATGCCAAGTCTGACACTATTAGGCTAATTTGGAAGAATACATGTAGTGAACTCCCTTGTTCCAGTCTGCAGCTGAGAGCCCAAGCCTGTCTTCTGATTGTTGCCAAAGCGCTGAAGATCCTGAATTTATTAACTTCAGCAGGTGTGTCAAGAAGCTGCCACTAAACAGTTCCCTGATTGAAAAAGCTGAGATCAATATCTTTGATACAAATCAACTTCTCCTACATGTACCAACTCCTCCACTTCAGTTTCTCTTTGTGTCAGCTTGACAGGGAAGCACAGCGGAGCAGCCAGGCCAGTACTGGTACGAGATCTCTCCACTGGCACAGTTTGTGTGCCTCAGAACCAGCTGCTTTCACTGGCAAGGAAACCTCTGCTTCCCCCAAAAGGGGAAAGGTGCCTGAACTTATGGATTCTTTCCTTGCCTTCAGCTCAGCTGTCACAGACACGTGCTGTAATTCTGCTATTGGCTGTTTACATGCAGCTGAAAATCTGCCCCACACTCAGGATGCTTAATATGCTGCTTCATAATACGTAAAGGGATCCACTGTGGATTTCTATTCCATGAATGTAAGGAGGAAGCTCCCCCCACCCTTTGTTTTGATAAATATACAGAGGGGGTTATTTCATACCCTTTTACAGTATCTTCTGATGGGCAGATCTTGAATCAGGATGGTTTTACACAAACTAACAGCTAGTGCAGCACAGGCCTCAGCATGTTAGATCAGCCTAACACGCTCTCTGAAAAAAAAGCCACTGCCATACTTCAGTGTCAGGAAACAGCAAATAGTTTAAGAAGAAATAAACTCAGCAAAACGCTCTTAACAAAACTGATCTGGACAGCACTTAGAGTCACACTACCATAATAGTTATAGCTCATTCCTCTGTTAACCAGATAAATTAATTTGCAGGTATAATTACAGTTAAAATACATGAAACTTGAAAATGTATTTTTTCTCCTTTATCAAAAACTCCCATCTTCTTTGGAACTGTTTGCTAGTAAGCCCATGAAGAGACTGTGGTTAGCTGAAAACAAATTTAAATTTATTTAGTGGGAGAAAACCCCATAAAATTAATAATCCTTAAGATAATTTAAAAATGATGGATTATAATTTTTGAAAATTATTACCTTCCACTGGACATAACATTCAGATGCCTTTAGCACAGCTCTGTGCAGGAGATACAGATATCTGAATTTTATTCTATTCTTGTCTTAATATTTGCTTCAGAGGTATTTACTGTAATGCTTCTGCTTCTTCTGGCCTATACACCTTAGCACAAGGCCTCCTGCAGACATCAGGCATTAGTTCAAAACTAGACATACCATACGTGAAAGCCATCAGAAAACCAGAAAACACCCCATCCACACAAACTATTTCTGCCCTTCCCAAATTCCTCCAAACAAAAAACGCCCCATCCACACAAAGTGTTCTTGTCCTTCCCAGATTCCCCTGGTACCACAGCCCTGCTCAGTTTAGCAGAGGTGTCTCTCAGGTAGGTATCATCGAGTCTGACAGCAAACCCACCACTGCCCAGTCCACCACTAAACCATATCCCTGAGTGCCACATCTACACATCTCTTAAAAATCTCCAGGGATGGCAACGCAAACACTTCCAGGGACAGCCTGTTCCAGTGCTTGACAACCCTCTTAGAGAAGAGGTTTTCCCTAAAATCCAGTCTAAACCTCCCCTGAAGCAATTTAAGGGCATTTCCTCTCAACCAGTCATTTGTTACCTGGGAGAAGAGACTGACCCCCACTTGCTGCACCCTTCTTTCAGGTGGCTGTAGCGAGTGATAAAGTCTCCCCTGAGCCTCCTTTTCTCCTGGCTGATCCCCCCCAGCTCCCTCAGCCGCTCCTCAGACTTGTGTTCCAGACCTTTCCCTAGCTCTGTTGCCTTCTCTGGACTCGCTCCAGCACATGAGGGTTCTTCTTGTGAGTGAGGAGTGTGGAGCAATTCTTCACTACAGGCACATTTAGCATCCTCTGATTCTTAATTTCGTGTTAAGAAACACAGCTCCATTAACCTGATTCTATTCTAGAGAGAAATTATTTCCTTGAAATAATAAATATGGGAGAGCAGCAAGTTTTCTCTGTTTCCTCTGGGAATTTGCAGTTTTGTAGCCTGACCTTGTTTACAATTTGACTCTGTTCACATTGATTCATGCTTTGCATTTAAATCTCTTCCTGCATTAGCTGTAACTCACATAATGTATCTATATGTTGTGTTTCTATTCTCACATTGGAAATATAAACTCCTTTGGACAGGGATTAAATCCTCAGCAGGTGTTTTTATGCTACCTGGCACGCAGGAGTTCCAGTACCATTCCTTAGCAGAACAAATGAACACCTCCCTTAGTGAAAATGCATGTCCTAACCTTTCACAGCTATTTATAGCTGACCTCTTGCACTGTGCTGCCTCTGCTCATAATAGCTCTCTTCTCTTGTTCTCTCCAAAATTTCCTACGCATCCCAAATGCCTGATGGATCCAGGCTGCTGAGAGCTGCACATTCCTGCAGTAACCTTTGCGAGAGGGAGCTGCTGTGCCCCACAACAGCTGAGGACCTCACCTGCAAACTGCAGGTCCCTCAGAGCTATCCAGCTGTATTTAGTTATGGAATCCTTCAACTTCCAGGCTACTCATTTGCACAGCATTTATACAAACTCAACCCTTAGACCTTGAGCTCTCTGAAATTAATGAAGACCTTCTTTTTTTTTTTTTGATTGATGCAGATGGACAGAATTTATGTATTAAAAAAAGCTCAAAGGATTATTCTACTTGAGCTAATGTTGAAAAAAAAGTTACACTTTATGCAAAACACATGGATATTGTCCAAAACACATAGGTGCATACAGAAATACTGATTATTGGCTATACTCACTGAATATATTAATTTTCGTTTTTGACTATGCTCAATGCTATTTAAAAAAGTATCTCCAAGCTTTCAATCTAGTGAAAGGCTGTAACATATTACTTAAGTAAGCAACTACATACTGCAAAATAATTACTAGCATGTGAGCAAATCAAAGAGCTCGTGTGCAAATGAATAGGTTAAAACCTATTTATTGAAAGCTTTACCAAATATATAAGGGTATAAAAATATTCTCAAAAATGGAAGTCAATTCACAGGTTCATGAGCAGAAAACTTGTGTGAATAATAATAATAATGAATTCTGGCTCAAGTTTTTAAGTCTAGGAAATCCATTTCCATAGTCATAATATTCCAATCACAACACACTGTGTGCATCTCACATAACAGTGTTGCTTTTTTCTTTTACAAAAGGCTCCCACTTTTAATTTTCAACGAGAGCCACAACACAATTTACACTTCAGTGACGTTTCAAAACCCTCAGTCACCCTCCCTCTGACATTTCCCATTCCCCCATCCTCCCTGTGGTATATTCCCTCTTAACCTCAAAGGAACAGCACTTTACACTCCATCTTTTTGAATTCACTTTGCTTGATCTTGAGCAACCAGAGACAGACACAGTATCTCAAGACAAATTCTCACCAACGCTTTGTGCAGTTGTGCTTCTTTCCTGCTGAAATCCCCTGCTGAATAGGTAATAAATTTCTCTCTCTCAATCACCCTATGATCCACTAACACACTTTCTTGTTCCTCTCTCATTTCCTATGAAAACATTCCCACTGCCAGTAGGAACCTTGTTGTTAATTTCAAGAACACAAACTTTTATCTGGAGATGAAATGCAACAATACTGCGACTGTGACCCAGCTGAAGGACATCCAATCTAAAGCAAGCAAACAAACGCTGAGCCCCCTCCTCTCTCACAGTGCCGCTCAATTCGCAGTAATGAAGAGAAAACGCACTGAGGACCCAGCACTTCAGACTGTTTTCTTATTATTCAAGTTAAACTGTAACATGGAATGGGAAAACAAAGCTAAAGGAAGAGCTGAAGCCTGCTTACAACAGGGAAAGGTCATGCCATGTTTCCCAGTATCAACACCAATTACAAAAACCAGCATCACTTGAGAAATAGAAATGTTTTTAATACAATCACTAGCAATCCAAATTCCATACGCCACCATAAATAATGTTACCCAGCAGCTTCCTACAACTCTTTCTGGTGAAGGCATTATTGCAGCATCGCTCTGCCAGAGCTGGTAGAGGCAATGTGGGCTGACACATCTGTGACAGGAGGCTGCAGCACCCAGACGTGAGTGACAACCCGCAGACTCACCAGGACTGAAATGGAATGGTGCTGGGCACAAATTGCTTCAGATCATACCCCTTGTCTCCCTCCAAGGGTGTGCAGCTCTTCCCAGGGCACCTAAAACACTTTCTTTATTCATCTTTCTACCAAAATTATTCAGACACAACTGTACTCTCCCAGTAAAGGTCACATATTTAAAGAAGTTAAAAACTTAGACCATTTTTTTGATACCTTGAACCATCTTTCAGAAAACCTTGAATCAAAATTGCGTAACAGAAACACCACCACAAATGTGGAACAGCAAAGATGAAATTAAGAAGCAATTTGAATGAGCAAAATTATTGTGGCTGATAAAAGCAAGCCCTAGCTTTTCATCTCTCAAGAGAAAAATCAGGATTTTGGTTCTGTGGGCAGATTTAAAATTCAGAATACATAAATTTGAATTGAAATAGCAACATCTGCTTATTGTCCAAGTAACTGATGTGGTCCCTGCCTCAAGTCTAAACAGTTACTCTTGTAAAAAGTCTTTTTATGCCTCTCATTCATTTGGATTAGACATTTCCTATTTATTCAGTAAAAAATTATTCAAGCATTAAACCATCTTGCTGTTTTTTCATGGCAGTTGTTGGGTTGTATTTAACTTTACTTCACTTGTCCTTAAGCCATTATGACACCAAATCCACCTTTTTTAAAAATAACTGTCACTGAAATGAGTAAAGGAGATATGTAAAAGACACATCCTTTACATTACTAAAACCAGCCATGCTTTCATCCTTTCTAGTTCATATTGCACTACAGGGGATGAACTCAATGCAAGACAAGAACATGTTAAAGTTTTGTGGCTGTTTTGTCGACTTTCCCTTGAGATAATGTTCTGCGGAGGCAATTACGTATTGCTTCTTTCCTTTCAGATCAGATGCACCTGGAACACACTTATGAATTCTAAATATTAGTAGTTAAATATTAACATTAGGTAATAAAATGCTGTGCAGTCATAGCAGACTAAAGAAAACGCTGATATTCAGATTTCAAATAAGGATACTCCTTTTACAAATTCCAGAACACTGGAAGTAAAGAAGAAGCCATCTTTCACAACAGAACATTTCAGCCCCAAATTATTTACTTGCAGATGAATACAGTTACAAGTTCGAATTTGGCAACTGCTCTGCCAGAACCCTTTAAGTACCAATAGCTCATTCTAGCTGAGATGTGCACATTTATTTTTTGTTCTCAACTATTTACTAATAAATATCCCTCAAACTGCTCTTCTGGAAGGACAGTGTCCACACAAACATTGTTTATATAACACTATATTAATGGACTTCAGCATTCCTTGCTGGATCTGCACTCCATCAGTATGATTCCAACGAGCCTTTCAGGTGTAGTCCTGCTAACTGCATTTTTGGCAAAACATGGGTGCTTTTTATCTATTCAGAAAACACACACCAAAAAATTCTACCAATCCACTAGGACTTTGTTTCCATATATACGTTCTTTCCCTTGGACTGGCTTTTTCCCAGGCCCATTTCATGAAACAATCTGAAGTATTATTCATACCAGTCAAAAGAAATCAGACTCCTTTATTTTGCTTTTTTTTTTGGGTGGAATGTCCCTGGCATTATCAAAAAATATCTTTAAAAAGCCACTAGGGGACAGTTTGTCCTTGGATAGAGTGTGTAGAGTATGCAGCTGCAGAGCAAGAGAAAGAGAAAACAATCAGTGCTAGCTGATATCAATAGAAATCCCCATTAATGGCAGTTTCATGGCAAGATGTTCGTGACATGGTCACCGTTCACTTCCTTGGGGAACAGACTTCAGGATGATGAGGCTGGACAGGAATCCATCTGTCAGGAGTCAGGAACCAAAGGGAACCACAACAGCTCCACACAAACTTCCTTCCCAGCACAAGCAATTACAATGCAATCTGGTGAGGCAGAACGCTGGCTAGAGTGCGGCAGCTGAAACCACATAAAAACACTCTGTTGTCTTTAAAAGATGTGTAAGCCCCTTGCTTAACGCATTGACCTTGAGCTGTTCATATTTGAGAGGTTGTTTCACCTCTCCACAATCCTCAGATGACATTTCCTATGCACTGCAAACCTGTTCGTATTTCTGGACCTGCAATGTCCAGCACTGCTCTTGAATAATTTTTCATACACTCCATTAAAATCACAATAAATTCTGAAATTCCTTTTTACCTTTTCTAGAGTGATATTCCATTAGAATTCTGGGAGCCAAATGTTAACTCCCCTGCAAGATTTTAAATGTCTGTCTGGTTAGCAGTGATTTCCTTTCATGCCTGTTTTTGCCTAGGAGCACATGAGAGAATACCCCCAATTTCAGTGCAGGCCAGTGCTGCTGCACCGGCACAACGAGGGCTGTGCCAGGGCACCACTGGGGAAAGGGTCTGTAATTAACTGCAACTGCCACAGCTGAGATGGCATAAAGCCTTTGTGGGGATTTCTGGAACTCTCCAGCTAGCTCACAGTCAAAACCCACTTTTGCTTTCTTTTTATGCTAAATATGTACATTCAGAAAAACTTTCCACTCCACTTTCTGCCCCAGAAAACTGTATTAGTGCAAATAATGGGACAGAACATGAACTCAGGAGGCCATCACAGCTTCCACCATGGTCACAAAACAGTGTTAAGGTGGCTGTTACTGCTGAGATATCCAAGCTCGGAGTGAACTTTCTAACACTTAATGTCTATTCAAAAAACAACACAAATCTGTCTGTAAGCATGGCGGTGGAAGACACTGTCTCTCTGGGGCCAAACTACTGCTTTCATTTGATACTGAATTCTAGTGCATCCACAGTTGGTAGCAGAATTTATTCCCATGCTCTGTTGATTTGTTTTCAAATATACATGATTACATTCTTTTCTTGAAAGAGAGGACAATGAGCAAATAGAACTGAAAGAAGGAATCCAAATCTTTGTCCCTGCTGCGTGTTATAAATATCACACATGCGTGCATATAAATGCACACATGATGTATATTTTCTCCTGATTAGTCAAGTAACCCGCACAGAAATGTAGCATGGCCTTCACAAAAAAGCCTTCAGGGTTTTTGCTGTTACCTCATGCCAGTGCTGTACTAGCAAGTTACACCTCTTCGAGTTGTGATCAGGTTTCCAAAAGTTAAGTAAAGCCAAGGAGGGAAATTGCATGGAAATGTTTAGGATTATTCCCATCATTAACTTGACCCAAACACTCTATAAACCAAACCTGGTAGGAGGTTCCAGGTCACTCAGGCATGTTTGTAAATGTAAATGGGCCCAATCCTAAAGGCTTGTCAAGGCTGGTTTACAGAAGCTGAGATTTCCCTGCACCTCAGAGAACTACTAAAGCATAAATAGTCATGCTTTTCATTATATTTTTAAGTGCAGAAGTTTCCATTCAAATTTCCTGTATGGGAATCTATAGAAAGCCTGAACCAAAAAGTTTTTTATTGCCTGTAAAATTAATAATGAGAGGCAAATTGAAGCACAGATCAAGTGAATACTCATCTTTATAAGCAAATGACAGTGATTAATTTTGAAAATATAATTTTAAACCCAGAATTTAATGCTGTATATTTTTTTAAAAAGGTGAACTGACACAAGGAAAAAATCAAAATCTAGGTGTTAGATTTCTGTCATTTTTATGTCCACTATTAAATTCAAGCGGTTTCCTAAAACTCAAGAAAATTTCTTTCCTGCAGATAACATTTTAAAGTATTAGAGGATTTTGTACTGTTTACCCAAATCATTTGGTAGTGCTCTTTTCAGTACCTGTGGGCACCCATATAAATCTTATGTACCCATATTCTCTATTTTAATCCCTGTACTCAAGTTAAATATCAAGATTAAAGGCAAATCTTAAGCCCACACGTAATCTCTTTTACATCATGGGTATGGAGCCACTAATCTTAAATTTGTAATCAGACATATTCCTAAATCTTCTTAGAAATCAGGGTTTGAATACCTCAGCCCTAATCTTGAGCAAAGGCTGCAAACCAGAGTGTATGCTCATAACTGTTCATAGACTCCAAGTTAACCAAAACCTACATGACCCTATGAGCCCAGCATTAAATGTGAACTAAAATCACTGGTTTATTCAGTGGCCAACTCCTATTATTCAGGTTCTCACATGAAATTTAAAATAACAAAGGCTTCTGCAGCTTTTGCTGCATCCCCAGTACTACAAGCACATTCTGCAGAGGCCTGGGTGTTACTTTGGTCATTGAAAGGCCCTGCAGTTCCTGTTGGGCTTCACGGAAAGATTCTCTTTTTCTAGAGATATCTGAACTGGACAATCACCTGAAAGAACTTATCACCTTGTCATTTTACATAGAAAAAACTGCAAACTTCCTATTAGCTCCATCGCTACTGAACAGATCCCTGGAAGCTGCAAAACATCCTCCCAAAGAAAAGAGTCACTAAGGCTACAGCCAAGGTTAGAGTGAAATCAATTCCAAGTAATATGAAAAGGTGCTCTGATTCCTATGAAACATTAAAGACTCAAGCAACACTCAAAAATAAAATATTCAAAATAAATATAAAATAAATAAAGACACAAGAATTTTTTAAGTGTTTAAACAGGTAAATTTCTTAAAAGGTAAAAGCACTTCTGTTTATTTTCATAAAACCATAGAAAGGTGTCATTGAAAAGATGTCGCTGTTTCCCCCACGGACGAGTAGAGGAACGACACGAAGTCCAGGCTCAGGGATCAATGGAAGGGATTTAATGAATTCTCAGAAGACTTTTACATGTTAGTTTGCAAAGTGTATTAAGTGGCATAAGGTAATTGGTTTTTGCCATCCACCCCCTAAGGGGATTGGTCAAGTTCTAAGATACATAGTTCTGAGTGTTTTTCCAGTTAGAACCATAACAATTCTACCAAAACAATCCGCACCTGCAAGAAGTTTACAAAACGGTAACATTGTTTTGTCTTACTTGCATGGGAAAGAAAGAACTCTCACAAAATGTTGCAGAAAGCAGGAAAATCTCTCTGCTAAAGCTTTTCAGTGTCCACAAAAAAACTATAAATAAAACATTGCAGCAGAAGTCAAAGTCCCAGGTCACGTTTGGAGTGGAAACATGCTTAATGCAATTCAAACTGGAAACATAACTTCTCAAAAATAGTACTGAAAGATTCTCCTTACATTACCAAATAAATCACAAGGGTTTTCATAGCTAAAAAAACCAGTATTAGGATTTATTTCACTAGACTGGAAAACAAAAGTAAAGACCTAAAGCCTTTTGCCTTTTACTGGCAATTGTCGCTTGGGTAACTAAGCCCTGAATTCTGGAATAAACCAGGGCAATGTGCCCAGGCCAAGCCAACCCCCCTGAGCAGGTTTTCAAACCGAAGCATTTCAGTCTCACATGAAGGCACTGCTCTGCATTGGCAATAAAACTGCAGTTAATGCAATTAACGGCTTGTGTCACAGGACCTCTTCTCCACATCTTTTTCCACAGAGAAGCTCCTCTCTTGATGTTTGTCCAAAGACCTGTCACCCTTCAGATCTCTGACACAAACAACATCGTTCTTTAGCAGGCTGCAAGTTTATCTGAAGAGAGGGTTTTGTGTTTGTTTTTTTCCTCAAGACAGTTCATAAGTAATTTATTTATACATCCTACACCCCAATTATCAAGGCAATGTGCAACCTTGACAGCTCCCCATAAACAACTCTAATTACACCACAAGTAGAGCCCCTGCATTTACTGCCAAATCTTCACATGGGGGCTCCTGTCTATCCTTCATTAGCAAGATTTTCACTGTCCTGCCTGAAACTTCCCTTTCAGCTCCCCTTGATGAAACCCTTTCTTGTCCAGTCTCCCCTCCCACCTCCACCTCTCTTGGCCAAGGCTGCTGCTGTGCTGTGCTCATTTCCTCCAGACTGGTCTCTGCAACCCCCTCTTCTCTCTCCTGCAGTTCTCAGCCAAAAGGCAAAAATGAGTTTCCATGCCTTTTGAGGTTACCACAATGCATCTGATATCACTTTTTTTTTCTAAAAGATAACATTTTCTTGTAGCTGCCACAACAAACTCTTAAATTCTAACTGCAAACAATGTCATTAGACATAATATTCTGGCAAGTTTATTTACTTTCTGCAGTGCAACAGGCATGACAAGCTCCTTGACTCACATCGGAGGGAGAGCACACACATGACAGCAAGTGAACACAGTTGTTTTTCTTGCCCTTCAATTTCCAGTAACAGTTCCTAGCACACAGGACTTCCTGAGAACAGCTGTTGTTGTTCCGCTGCTGTGCCTCTTCAGGTTTAACGGAGTTCTCACAGAATCCTTGGAAGTAAGGCTTTGCTCAAAAAACCCCACAACTTTTCTCATTAAACAAGGGAACTTCTCATCAAAGTAAAAGTCATAACCTATGTTTATGGCAACAGTTTGGTACTAGGACTTCCTCCCTCATGAAAAGAAAGTAATTAACTACCAGAGCCAGCTGCCTGTTTTGTAGATGAATTCCAGCAAAACCAGGAATGGTTAAAATAGAAAACCTTGTAGCAAGCAGCAGTATTTCACGTATCTTTTGATAAGCAAATGTCTTGACTACAGACAGTAAATACAGTTTTCCTGCATGACTTATTTCTTTAAACAAAAGGAAAATGTGACCCAAATGAATTCCAAAACACCAGGAGTCCAAAACACCTTGGACTTGGAACAAAGGCCTGAAAGTCTGTGTCTCCAGTGAGCACTCTTTTTCCGAGTCTGGAGGCTGGGAGTATTTTCTCTGTGTTCTTGAAAGCTTTTCTCTTAAGCTGTGAGGAAAATCTTTCCTGTTTGCTTCACCAACTGCAGCTTGGGTGGCTGTATTATCAATGTATTTTTCTTTCTTACTTATAAGCTTTTATTAAGAAGTGTCTATTGAGCTCAGTAAAAATACTGTTTTATAAGCATACATAATAATGTGTGATAAAAATTTAAACAGAAGATATGGTAGACTGAATCATGCATGAAGTATGGAATGTAAGATAAAAGCATTTTACTGATTAGCACAAGTATTTCTTGCTTTTGCTCAAGTCTAAAAATTCCAATTATATTCAAATGCCTTGAGTTACACCAAAAATTTGCAGGAAACTACTTTCGATACAGTTCAAATGAAAATGGTTGGAGATTTCTGGTCTTTCTGCATCTCTGAATAGCTAAAACAAAATACAGAAGTCCTACAATGCTTTGTATCCAAGGTGAAAGGTTAAATCTAAACCAGTTGATTTCCCAGCTCTATTCAATACCTGGACTGCATCAGCATCCCTCCAGGAAATGCATAATAAAATCCTGCAGTTTTCTATTCACAAATTTAGTTTCAACTCCACTCTGAAGGTGCCCATTGTCAGGTAGATAATGCATATGCAAAGTGTTATTTAGATTTCTGTTATCTACCACAGCTAAACCTAATCTGTAACAAATTTATATGCAGTATCCTCCAAAATCCCCATAGTTTTCCTATTCATGTATATCACTGCTCAGGCTTCACAGGATATTCTTTCTAGTTCTTGCAAATTAATATTGCATGTGACTGTGTCTTGGGACCAGCAATTTCTATGAAATTGAACTGGATTTAGTAAATTTCTTTTTTTGGTTCACGAAGGGAGACAGCATTTCCTCAACCCCCAGCATCTCACAATCAGGCTGAGAGCTATTCAAGCTTGCTTCCTCACTCCTTTGTCTTTAGTGCTGATAATGGAAAATAAGTCTTCCTTTCATCTCCTGTTTGTTACATGTTTTGTTTCAGCATTAGTATTTCTTGTACTCTTCCCTCCCCCCCTTTTTTTTTAATTTCAGCTTGAACAGAACCGTTCATTTAAATTTTGTGCAAAGCAAGCACTGAGTTTGTTTTGGTAATGAAATTAAGAGAGCATCCTCTATTAAAAGCTCTGAGTAGCTCCAGGAACCACCAGTGAACAGGCAGAGCAGCACTGTGAGATGTACCCAGCCATGATATGAAATAAAATTTGTAACTCCTTAACAGAAATGATTAAGATTAATGTGCATATTTTGGCATATTTATGAATATAATTACAGAAAGAAGCTATAAAAATCAAGCTAGAAATTAGAATGGATCATTGAACTAAAATGCAGGGTTTTAACAAGTTGTCTGAAATGAAGATTTTGTTAGAATGAACCCATACATAGTAAAAACTAATCTATGATTAACATAAAGCTTCCATGGTTACAATACCACCCAACAGTACTCACAGCATAAGGAATACCTTTACATCACTCAAATGTCTCGAGCCACAAAAAACATCAGGAAAAAAACATCATTCCTGCTTTTTAGTCTGGAACTATGGAAGTTTTACAAAAATTATCTACATAATGAAACAAAGCTAGAAATTGATTGTAGCTTGCGAAACATAGGTTGCAGTGGAATTTATCATTTCTTGGAGAGGTTTTTCATAGTAGGTTAGAGTGAAATGGTTTCTTATTGTTTACATGCAAAGGGAAACGTAGTATGTGTAGTATGCGTGAAGGCAGAAGTCCAGAGTCTTGTGAATAAACAAGTCTGGTAACTGTGCTGCAAAATAAAGGTCTGAGGGATTAAAAGTTTCTGCTGTTGCTGGAGGAACAGCATATAAAGAAGAGAGCACTGTTGTCATACTCAAACCAAAGATGAATATTACATCACTGGAGCATTAAAAAATAGTTACAGGAAATACTTGCCATAGTTGATATTGGAATGACAGGACACAGTTCCAGAGCCATCTCCTTTTTAGAAAAAAGGCTTCCCTACCAGCACAGTGCTGTACAGAAATGGCCTCCTTCTGTAGGTGGGTGCTTTGTCTGCAACAGCCGCTTTCCAGATGCACTCAGTTCACACCTACATAGCCTCAGAAGGTGCTACTCACTTATTGCTTACAGGTATTTTGTGAAAAGTTACTCTGGTTTTCTTCTGAAGGAGACGGGAAAAGAATAAAGAGAAGCAACTGGTTTCGAAGCTGGGTAAGCAAGAGCCAACACCTTATGCAAAGAAGAACATGGCCACTGTGTGATGTGAAAGGAAAGTACCCCGAGCCAGGGCTGCTCCTCCTTCTGCAGGTTCAAAGGTGTATGAAGATAATCAAATCAGTGCATCTGGATATGGATAGGAGAGAAGAAGAAATACAGGATGGAAGGAACCAGAATAGTTAGGCACTGTCTGCCAGAAGTAGCTACTGCAAAGGGAGAAGTGGTAATTAGGGACAGCCATAACCATCTCCTCTACCTGGAGAAGCCATCAGGCACCCTGGTTACAGCGTAGGCACTAATTACAGTAATGAGGCTGCAGCACATCTCCATCACCACTCAGTGGCAGGATGTGTCTGCTTTGCTCACCCTCGGCCCCTCCAGCAGCGGGCTCAGCCTTGCTCTCAGTATCGCTGAGCTCTGAGTCACCACAGCCTGAGCCAGTGCGAGGCAAGGCACAACCTGAGACTGCAACTCGAGAGCTTTTAAAGAAACTCTGCTCATGACGTTGCTGTAACAGAATGGACAACTGTTTCACTCAATCAGCTCTTGGGGCAACCTCATGTAAAATTTGAGCTGATCAGACCTGTCAAATATTCAAGCTGATCCACTCAGCTTGAAATGACTAGCAAGTTCTGCTCATTCATTTTGTGTGAGTCTAGATGGAAGCCAAAGTGTCAAACTGATGTGTGATACATTAGGATATAGGGGAATGACAGAATCTACTCTTAATCAGTGAACGATGCTGGTTTCCCTGAAGCAGAGTCCTCTTTTAAGAAACTAATAACTGGTTCAGCCCTCAGCAACTACTGCTGCCACTCATCTGCAAACATCCTTCATCTTCAAGAGTGGACAGCTTTATTAAGCTGTTGTTCTAGCACAACAGATGCTACTCATTAACTTTACGCAACTATTAATCACATAACACTAGAATGCTTTTCAGATACTCATATATCCCTCCTCAAAAAAAACAAGTAAAGACAGCTTTATTACTGACCAGCACAAGATTCAAAACCTTTTCTCCAAAGTTTTGAGGAAAAAACAAAATTGTTTTCATATGAGATAAAGACCATTAGAGGCATCACCGCCTGACATTTTAGGGACTGTTTGTCACTTCAGGAACTGCAGTGTAGACCTCCATTTCTTTCAGAACACATTGGAAAACTCTGGCTGATGCAGAATGCCTGCAGCAAAATTAATCACCCACAGATAAAAGCTGCTGCTGTGCTGCCCCTTCTTTAGACTCCATACTGACGTCTCAAAGTTTCATTTAAAAATGTTTATTCTTGTACAGAACATTCTCCAGGGCTATGACCTCATTTATCTGAGGAAATATGGGTCCCTTATACTCTCCAACCACACGTTCTCTATAGCTTAGTCTGTTAGTCATGCAAAATAGAAATAGAAGTCAGCAGATATCACAATCTTGGTAAATTCTGCCTTATGGGAGCTGCTGACTTAGACATCCAGCAGCCTGTTCAATACCTAAGAGAAAATAAAATGGTTTGGGGGATTTTCTTCAAGCTGTTAAATGCATCCAAAAACATTCTTCTGTTCTGCCTGAGTTGCTCTTCCTTGCATTGAACTTGTTACACATCATCAAAAACTTTTTGGCGAGACTTATTGTACTTTGATATGTACATTTACTTTTGAGAAAAGACTGAAGAATAATTTGAAGTAGTCAATATCACTCCACTCCACACTTTGAGTGGACTCAAAAGAAGGCTACCACCAAAAGGCAGAAAAGGCAAGGGCAGATGCTCACAAGCTCATTGTAACGATGACAGGATACAGAACAAGAAACTGTTAGCAATGATGGATGTATTTGAAAGTTATAGACTTCCTGATTCAGCATTGGGTCTTTGGACCTTAACACCATAATAATTATCTTGAAATCAGCAAAAGAAGGGAAACTTCCATTGGTTGCATCTTCGCAACTGAAAACATTAGAGGTAACAGCACACACACACCAGCACATCCAATTGCAGTGTAATACTGACCAATTTCCCTTTCAATGCTTTTAAAGGAAAAAAAAATTCTCTGTTACTTTCCCTATTGTTCTTTGTTCTGTGGTACAGCCTTGCTTTAACTGCTTCCTCCTTTTCTCTGGGTTTTTTTTTCAGTCTCCTCACAGCTCTTTTCCAAGACCCAGCAGTTACATCTCCAGGAGAAACTGCTTTTAAACACGCTGAAGTGAACCAACATACAGAAGTACGGTTCTTTTTTCTTCCATTAGTTAATTGAGCTGTTTTTCTAAATACAAGGCTCTGTTATAGCTACAATAGCCACAAAGTACTGACCAAAACCAACAGTTACTTCAAAGGACCAGTTTTACTAAGTTACCTCAGAACAGCCAGTGCTAATCTCCCACAAACTCACATTACAGCTCCCGCCACATATCTGCAGTTATAAATAAGTAGTACTGCAAATATTTGGATCAACAACTATTCAATCAATGTGGGAAATTTGGGATTAAAAAGATCTCTATGAAATTGATAATTTGCATATAAAAGGACTGCATAACTTCAATGTATAAAATTAATATAGAGGCATTGCAAAGATTTTAAAGCTTGCAGAATATAGCAAAGACAAAAAGTCAGGTGCAGCACAAGACAAAAAAGGCTAAACTGCACTAGCTAAAAGCCAGAGTCACGCAACCAGAGTGAAAATATGGATACCATGCAACTTTGGGATCTCAGTAACTTTTCCTTCAAGTCTCAGATAAAGTCTACCCCATCCTCAAACCTGGGGCTGGCAACTCTGATCATCTATTCAGTCTTCTGGCCTGAAGACCCTTCCTGAACTGAGGTGATGTGAAGGCATCATCCCGTCAGTTCTGAATCTTTGACTTTCAACCACACCATACCAGAATTTGATTTTTAACTAGAACTAACCAGCAAGCACCTGTAATAGAACATCACACATTTGATGCCCCATTACGTGCCAATTATGGGTTTTAACAACTCTGACTTAGAGTCCTCTTGAACTTTTAAAACATATAGGCAATAATTAACATCATAATAAGAATCCAAGAATAATAACAGTCCAAAAATCTCTTCAATTGGAAAACACCTTTAAAGAGTTACTGAATTTTATTCAAGCATAAAGGACAATAAACTGTCTTACAAGCCAAGGCTGTTTCCAGAAAGTTCAGATAAGTTAAAAAAAGTCAGGTAAAACATGATAAGTATCCCACAGGATACTAGCTTCTCTGCAGTTTCTGAATACCAAATATTGCACATGATCATATCTATGAAAGTGAAAAGAACAGTTTTCTGTCCATTTCCATACCCTTAATCTCATTTGTAAACAGTCTGAGAAACACAAAATCTTGCAGGTTTTCCAGAATCTTGACTTAGTGCACTTCAGATAAGAGATTTGACTACTGACAGGAACTAAGTCTTACATAGGAGAGGCTCCATGTGCTCCAATACTGTCCATCTTCCAAGGATCCAAACCCCCAGTCTGAGATTTTGTCTGAGCCATCCACAGAAAC
Source organism: Lycocorax pyrrhopterus obiensis (assembly GCA_014706295.1). Classification (NCBI taxonomy): domain Eukaryota; kingdom Metazoa; phylum Chordata; class Aves; order Passeriformes; family Paradisaeidae; genus Lycocorax; species Lycocorax pyrrhopterus. The sequence goes on from JACSVZ010000013.1 coordinate 23,504,852, forward strand.
CCTTGTGCTGTCAGAAAGCTGTGGGGCAGCCTGAGGGGCAGAGCCACACAAGACAAAGAACAAACCCACTTCACAGGCAGCACGGCTGGAATGGACATTGGTACCTGCTCTGGGGCTCAACAGGGGAAAAACCCACACCAGCATGGCTAAGGTACAAACTAACAAACTAAGAGACAAGGGTAGAAGGCGGCAAGGCAACAGCATCACAAATCTATTTCAGAAAGCAGGAGAGCCAACTCTTCCTCTCCTGAGTGATGGCTGCCAGCAAAACCTCTTTGGGCATCTTATCCAAAGTACGGAGCGTACTAATGCTCAGCTTAGGAGATCATTAAATCCCAGCTATTTACTGGCCAGCACATCCAAAAGGCATGTTTTATATCCAAATTGGGCATTTCCTGCTCACAGATTCTCTTTTTCCAGATACATTCAGCTGTGCCAAAAATTATCCAAAAAGGGAGGGTAACAAGACCAAATTTCCTAAAGAATTAAGGAGATTAAGGCATTCAAATTTTTAAAATAGATTTAAATCCTCATTTAACTAGCAACTATTAGGAAATTACTTTTTTAGTATCCACCAGGTCCCTACTATAATTCTTACACATCTAACATGGAAAATTTGTCCATAAAGCCACTGCTTTTCAGAAACCAACAGTAAGGCCACTACAGGATTGTAAAAGAAATATATGACCAGCTCTAGCCACGAATAAGGTCACAATATTGCTGAATCCCACAGACACTGAGGATTTGCCTTTTATCCCTGGTTTCAGAGGGAGTAAAAGAAACACACAAATTAAGTACAGGGACATTAGGAAGTGCAGGGTCTAAAATCACTATGAATTTGTATTACAGCATTGCTTTGACAATTAACGAGTACAGTAGAGTAGAGGAAGAGATTTCTTGCTTCTCTTTCTCCTTCCCGAGGGAAGGAAAGTTATTTTGTGAGAGCTGAGTTTGAGGAATCTGGCTCTATCTGAATGAGAACTATATTGCAAGGAGTAGAAAATTTTCTAGGAAGCTTTTACATTTCACTATCAAATTACAACCAACTGTTGCCATCTCGCAAGACTACGCACAGTGCTCATCTGAAAGTTTTACATGAGGGCTGAGAGCAAGTTTGGAAAACATTAAGGTGATTTTTTACTTCTTTAGTCTAAAATACTGCATTATGCATTCATTTAGGACTGGAAATCTATCAGTTTGTTAAGGGTCTTTTGAAAGTTTTTTATTCTTTAGATCTGCAAGAGGTTGTAGACAGAATCATCTGTTATGGCCCAATATTTGGAAAAGACCCTGCCTTGAAGAGAAATTGGATTAAACATAATGAAACTTTTGCAGGAATTCCAACCCTTAAGTTCTCCTAAGGACCTCACTCACACTCACATTTATGTTCACTGGGAAAGGCAGTGCTTTCTCAAGTCATAAATAGGTAAGGCCAGTTCTCCCCAGGTTCTTTTACAGCTAACCAGCTCACTGCAGGTTTATGTGTTACCATGCTGTTCCAAAGTAAGAGTTTGCTCTGCACACTTTTTTACCCTGCACAATTATTTCTTCTTCATGCTTTTTTTATCCCCAGTTGATGATGTATAGGATTTCTTCACTGATAAGCTGAAACAAATCAACTGCTGTAATACTGCTGCCATACAGCAAATCAATGTGCAGCAAGGCTTTCTGTGTATTATCTGCTTTGTGGCTTACACAAGGGTGCAAGTGGTCATCAAGTGGTCTGAGGACTAGAGCAGGGGTCAGGGGAGGTATGTGAAGCAGGTTAATTCCACACTAGAAGCAAGAACCCAGTAAATAAAGATAGAGAAATACCACTGAAGTACCTTGCAGTGAAGTTACAATGAGAACTGTGAGATTACCAATCTGTCACTAAAACCAAATCTCACAGCTGCATCAATTTTATAACACACAGAATTCCTGATCCTACTGCACTGTGTACCAATTACCCACTCCTTTCACTGGGCCAGGAGAAAGCAGCCCATCAGCAGGCGTGGCAGAAACCGCAGGGCCCTGCAGGTGAGTTCAGCACTGTAGGATGTACATGGAAAAATGAGACAAGGTTCTCTGCTTCGCCTGCACTCTACACCTCATTTTACTATTCTATTCAGGCTGGATAATTTCTGGCTTTTACTGAGACAAGATTTAACATACTGTCATCAGTCTGGAGCTCTTCTTGAGGATCTTGAAGCACCAGCACGAGTTTAGTGCAAAAGGTTTAGAAGTACAGGCATTATTTAGTTCAGTTCCTTAATATATTTAAAAGCACACCATTAGAACAGCTGAATAGCAGAGATTCTGCTTTTAAGAAAAATTGTTCTTGCTTTTTGGAAGTTATTTCCATATTACACTCCTTTTCCACTTTTTCATTTTAATTTAGTTTAGTTTTCATTATATATTTTCATTTCTTAAGAACATTTAACTGTACTATCAGCCATTTTATAAACCTTGCTTGAATAACACCAAAAGAACAAAATATTGTTCCACCCTTGGCAGGAGGACGAGGGAAGGTTGAACTTCAGAGAGTTCTGTTCCTCATATATGAAGCACTCAGTCCGGGTCAACATGCTACGCCTGAAGTCTGAGTTATACACATCCTTTTTCATTTTAAAATTTATTTTCTCATTTACATTTAAAAATATGAAAAGGCAAAAACCATTGTAATGGCAAAGGAAGTGAAGTTAGGAGCCATTTCACTGCCAAGCAAGCAGCAACAACCATTGATGCTCAAAGAAGTATCACAGGATATTGTGTGAAGGACAGAAGTACCTCCTAGAATCCTAAAACAATACATTCTTTTCCATTTAAGAAGAGAAAAAGCACTTCAGTGCAAATCCAAACCACTTTTCTTTCCTTGCAGTAGCAATCCAGTTACAGCAGTACCTTTTATGTGCCAACTACAGACATTTTACTTCATTGTTTCATTTTAGATGTTACTCTAACAGAAAAGATGGTTACCCAGCTTTGGGTTGTGATGTGTACTTATTTTGAGTAATTTTTGTGCTGGTATTTTCACAGCTCAGAGTGGAGAATGTGAGCCTAGCCAACAGATAAGTAGAAACACTTTCTACATTTGTATCAGTAGAAAAACACTGACAAACTTTCTGTGGGTGTATGGTCCTTCCTGAACAGTTTATTGAGAAAAAGGAACTTGAAAATTCAGTCTTGTCATATTTGGGCAAACTTTCTTAAATACAGTGTGCGGTTTCCATTAGCATCTAGCACTGTTTCTAGTGAAGTGTTTCCCCAATATTTCCCTGGCTGTTTTACTGCTGCTAAGTGAGCTAAGATTCTCAAAATTATTTCCTCAGTTTAGCATCTAAATTAGAGCCTGTTGTTGCAGGCTGTCTTACTGTGACATTATGAATTTCAAATTTAATGTTTCATATTATTTCCCTAGCTCCCACCGTTAAGAAGTCTCATGCAGCTGTAGATAGCATCGGCTTTGACTAACCAGGAAGGGAGGCAGCAAACTGGATTATCAATATATTCATTCTTTCCTGCTTCACTGAGCACCAACAGTAAAAGCACATGGCCCTGAAGAGCCTGAGGTACCTCAGCTTCCAAGCAAAAACTGCTTAGCACTTTGTTCGCTCGATCTATTAATTCATTTTCAGGAATCTTCTCTCATCAAATACTGGGGAGCCGACACATTCTAACTTTGGAAAATGCTGATTATTCCTTGTAGCTCCCCATGTGTGAAACAGAAATGGCGGTCCCACAAAGGTACCTAGAAAGCAGCAACACACTTGTGCTTACACTAGGCCAGTTGTCATCTCTGTTTCAAATAACATACTGGATATTTAGTAAGGATTAAATATTAACAATAATATCTTACTCCTTGACTGGATAAATCTGTTTCAGTCAGAGGAGGAAAGTTCAAGAAGGGAGACAACAGCGAGTGCATCAGAGTCAGAGCACAAATTCCTGTGGTCAGGCACACGGTTTTTGGAGTTCCTCTGGATGTATCCAGTTTGTCTTCCCCAAAAGTTTCACACATAACTCCATTTGCTTGAATTTTAACACAGAATCTACAAATCATTTACATGCTGTTGAAATTTATCAGTGGTATAAATCTGAAAATGAAACTTTGCCTGGTTTATACTACTCTGTGCACTTTTATTGTCTATGTCTGACTGAATAAGCATTCACAGCACTCTCCAAATTATATCCTATGCATGAAGCTGTTCTAACAAAAATAAAGACAGTAAAGCAAACAGCAAGCTAAAATCAGATGAAATTGATTAATCATTTTTCTAAATTGTACCACTGCCTGAATTTGAGGGGAAAAAGAACCCCCAAAACAATCTGCTACAAAATCCCCCAGCTGACCAGTAAATTGGACATATTTGTTGTGGACTAGAGAAAGATCTGAGTGTTGTGTAGTTAGAGTAACATTTCAGTGGGATAAGCCACTCTGGTAGGGATGTTGGAACAACACCCCAGCCCCTCACAGTTATGTAAAGCTAATTTGATAGGAGGGAAAGCTGTAAATCATCTTGGACATTATGCACCTGATAAAAAGGGGAAGGTACGGCAGGGCTTGGCCCCTAAATCTGAAAGCTATAAATTCTAGTCCCTCTGATTTCAAAAACATTGGACAAGAAAACAAAAAGAAAGGTTTTCCACCTACTCTGCAGGACATTGAAAGATCTGTTTAGCACTGAACTCTGGTAAGACTTCCTGTGAAATTTTGAGCTTTTCACTTAAAAATTTGAGGATTATGACTGAACATAAATACCAGAAATTCCTGAGCAGGTTACCTAAAATGCTATGTATGTCCTCCGCTCTGTATTATCTCATTTAACACAAAAGGTCTGTTTAAAATCTGGTGCATAGTATAGCACCTCGTGAGATTTCAAAAAGATATGGAGGAGAAGTCTAAATGTATGTTTAAGATATTTACAGATTAATATATTTTTTACTCGTACTACTACTATTATACATACTAGTTCTCACTCTAAATTTCTTAAGAAGAAAATTTAAATTATTGTAAAAATAATTATTTGTTTCAAATAATGGCTACAGAGTAACATTAAATTTTCTTAAATTTACATTCCCCCTTCAACATCTAAAATACTGCCTGGGATAAAGCTTACAGGTCTTTTGGTTAATGAGTTTAATAAACTGTGTCCCTAAAGGCCACAAGCACTATGGTGGTAACAAAAGTTATGCACTGGCTGTGCTTGTCTGCCCACAGACACCTGGCCAGGGCATTTCTTGTCCCTGATCACGGCAGGGGAGTTGGAACAAGAGGATATTTAGAGGTCTCTTCCCAACCAAACCCTTCTGTGATTCTGTGAAAGTGACTGGAAAATGAAAAGACCACCAAACCATATGAGTTTTGCTTGCAGTAATCAGAAATATGCAGAAATTGAAAAGCAATGCAAAGTCCATCAAAAGGACACCATAAATGATGACAAACATGGTTTCCATGATCTCTAACTAAGAATAACATTGATGGCAAAAGATGATGTAAGCAAAATGACATCTTAAATATTTTCCATTTCAGAAAGTTGCTGACTGGGCAAATAAAGTTCGTCTAAGAAATAAAGTCATTAAGGATACAGGAACTGATTTCGGAAATGAAAATACAACACTGATTTAGTCCACAAGAGATGGTTGGTATCTAGAAGATCTGGTACTTGCCTAATACAAATAGAGACTAAACAAGACAGCTGCATAAAACTTCAGCCATCCCATTAAGAATCAATAAAAACTTACACAGATGCTTTTTAGTAAGAAAGAATGGAAGAGAGCACTGTAATATTGCTGTGGAATTTCTCCAGCTGTTTCTTTAATTTATACATTTGACAAGTTAGTAAAAGGGAGTAATCTATGATGCAAGATTAGTGTGTTACAGGAAATTATACAAAAACGCAAAGTAATTTCTTCTCCTTCTCCCCTCAAATAAATATTTTGCACCCTGTATGCATTATTTAGTCTCCTAAGCCTTCAAGCCACTGCTTATTGCATCAAGCTCATAAATCATCTCTTCCACATCACCCAGCTCCCCTTAGAAAAGCATAAAAAATAGCCATTCTTATACAGTATCTCTCCGTGATCATAATTATTTTACCATATAAATATATTTCATCTGCAGACTAACAGGAGTTGGATTTTGTATAGTAGTAGACTAGATCATCAGCAAATAAATGTTTGTGTCTGAACCTGGTAGAGCTATTTCATGATGAAAATTTATTCATGAGACAGGCCAAACAAAACCAGACTGTCCCAAAGCATGTGGTACCACTTTGGGAAAGTCATGGCTTTTATTTTCTAGTCTCCTATAAATAAATAGATTAAAAAAGGGTCAGGACCAGCCTCGGGTTCAGCCTGTCACAGACAATTACAACACACCCTGCATAATCTCAAGAAAACACTTCCCATCCTTCTTTATTTCACCTGTTGTTATCATTGATAAAAGATGACAACATTTGTTATGGTTAACTCTCCAGTCTGAAGCAATTACATTTTCTTTTATCTGCAATGTATTCTAGGAAACAGTAATCATTTTCATTCACATCAGGCTTTCTGCAGGAGGGCTGATCCTTCTGATGACAGAGCACCACAAACCATAGCAGTTTGTGACTGAAAGTGCCAATGGAAAAATAATTACACAGTGTTGAAGAGTTCAGTAAACAATCTACCTCCCAATAGCCCTCAGCTCTATGTTTAAACAGGACACTGAAGATTACACAGCAAATTGTACTTCATCACAGAAACACAGAACGGTTTGGGCTGATGGGCATCATCTAATCATTATTATTTATACAAGTGTCCAAATCCAGCAATCAGAAGGGGTGGCACAAGTAGCATGTTATTGATGAAAACGACTCTGTTCACCTCGAAAGCCAAAAGGCTTTGTTCTCACTCAACCGCTCTTCGAAGAATATAGAAACTGTTACTGTGTGTGTCATTAATTATCATCTGCTGGGCATTTTTCATTTAAAACTGCATGCAGCTGGACACGTGGTGTAAATCTATATGAGCACTAACATGTTTTAGTACTTATGCATTAACTGTTCACTGTGACACCTATCGGCACAAATGAAATGTGTGAGGAAAACCAGACATGGGGACAGAGGCCGAAGAACAGCCTGACTCCAGGCAGCGCCACTAACGTTGGAGAGAAAAGGCAACTGGTGCGATAGACCTCTGCTCACAGAAATGTCAGACACCAGAATGAACTCCAATCCACAGTGAAAAAGAACATTGGGAAAGACAAAAGCCTGCTAAAGGAATGTAGAAATCAGCATACATTGTTTTAAGGCAGGGCACAAATGTTAAGAAAAAGATTATTAAATCTACAGGATGCTTAGAGAAAGTTATTTGTCATTTTATGGCAGGCAAAAGAAACAAGACTGTATTATTCAAAACTCTTACTGGACTCCTCAGCTCCTAAACATTGTTGGTACAAATGTAAAACGAGAAGGGAAAAGTAGTTAATGCACAAGGCTCATTTTGCTTTTCAGTAAACAGGGAATTACCATCTTCATCAACTATTTAGAGACTATCACAGAACCGGAGCACTGCTACAGTACTAAAGACGAAAGGAAAATAAACTTAATGCCTTTACCACTGCATTTATATTCATGATATTTTTTTTTAAATTTTAAAATAAGGCTTTTGACATGGATATCAAATATTGTTATCCACTGTGGCACATGACAGAGCTTTTCATTTAGGCTGAGTTGTTTGAGTTTGGTGTGTTTTTTTAAAACTTTCCTTGTCTAATTTTATCTGAGTCAAATAAATATAGATGAACTTTAATACAAAGGCAAAGGACATATCTTATCTGGTGTGACAAGCCGAACCACCTCCAGGGTGTCCATCTACTGAGGAAGTCATATTCTATCTTTTCCAATCCCATTTTGAGAAGTGACAACACTCCCCAGAAGACATTCATGCACTTGAGCAGACTGTTGGTCTTGCCATGGCAAAATCTGGTCAAATGACTCTTTTTCCTGGCTTACATGAGCTAGGACTATGGAAGCAGATCCTGAAACTCCACTTTCACAGGGTGAGAGTCTGCCTGCTGTGCTAAGAGATTACTTGACCTTTTACTATCTTTATATGCATCTTAATGTCTCCATATAGAAGAAAACACACTCACACAAGAGTGTGATCATCCAACACAGTGAACCCAGCTATTACGGTTTTACAATGAATATTTATGTGATTTCTCTCATCCTTCAAGATCAGTCATCAGATGTTAATGTCAGATTTCTTTTTTCTGAGTAGCAGCAGTATGCAAAAAACCCAAGTTTCCTGTGCTCATGACTTCTGGAAAAAGAGATGCCAAAATCATGGTCATTTTAAAGCCTTTTTGGCACTAAATAGATTCAAAAATGCCCAACAAATAAAATCTAAACAAACAACTAGAAATAAAACCAACAGTGAAAAAAAAAACAGCCAACAAATGCTTAGGACCACTTGTGTGTTTCATTTTGTGATATGTCCGTGGACACAGAGCCATACGATGCCTGGATCCATTCCCACGGACAGCAATATGCCTGGAGGCAGCAGTGGGACAAGCTCTCCGCCTCTGACAGCAGAGCCTGCAGGAAGGCACTGCCCACTAGGCTGCAAAGCCGGCCAGTGTGCTCCCCTGGTGATCAGGACAGGGCATGTTCAGTGAACTGCCTTCTGTCTTCCCATGACACCTATAGAATCTGTTGGTTTTGATAAAGTTCAGAAAAGGTGGGCATCCTACAGGGCATCTTCCGGCACAAACCTCTGCTGCTGCCTATTTTGCTGCATGCACGGTAACTGCACATACATTAAATGTGGTATTCCAGTTTTTACAGTGCTCCTCTTAATAGAGCCTGAGACAAAAGAGAACATTTCCTACATGTTTTAGCTTCATTCTCAATGTATTCCATCATTCTCAGCTCCACATTCCTTCGCCATGAGTAGAACTGTCAGATGCTGCTAGAGAACTTAGCACAGATGCGTTGTCTCATGTGAGCCTGTAAAAGCTTCCTTCCTTTCAGAAAGGGGCTTCCTGTAGATGGTATAGAACAAACTTATGCTGAACACTGTAGTGGCACTAAAACATGTTATTACAAAAATACAAACTGGAATTCAAGCATGACTTCTATTTGAAGATCAAGTATTCTTTCAGCAGAAAAAAACAGAATTATTTATACACTCTATAGTATTTTTTAATCTTCTTCCTTGATTAAATATTGTTTTATCTAGGCTTTAACTTTTGGAAACAAAAGCAACATATCCTCCTTTGCTAGACTGGAGACTTTGTTGTTAAACAGCATAACCACATTAACAGAAGGCCTGCTGGTACGTGATTCAGACCATCCATTTCAAAATCACCAGCCTTGCCTTCATTTATTATCCTGACAGCTTTGCTGCTAACAAAAGACGAGCATGCAAGCTTAAAACCAGACTGCTGCCCTGCACTAACACAGCCAAGTAACAGCTCTGACTGGTAGACTGCCTACACAAGCAGTCATGCAGTGTCACACAGCACACAGAGTAATTAAAGCAGTGACTTTTTCCCTTTTTGCAAAGGGGGGGGGACAATGATGTAAGTAGAATGAGCTTTATTCTAAAAATGACCTCACAGTGGTATTTCTCCTAACAGACCATTATTTGCATTATTGATTTTTCTAAAAGTTACCAATTGGTGGTCACCTTGACTAAATGTCAGACTCTTTAAAATGTCATTTACAAAGAGGCTTGGCTTTCAATTATGTGTGCAGATGAACAAAAGGTTCATGGAATCATCTGAAGTAAATCATGACCCTGCCTTAACTCTGACTGGTGTGATTATATCAATCCAGTGGGTCTTAGTATCGGGACAATACACAAGAATTCACATTTGCCGTATGTATCTAAACATTCCTCATTGGTGAAGCAGAGATGTAGAGCTCAGAGAGAACTGGAACTCAGCAGAGAAGCAGCAAGGCTCAGGTTTCTGTCCCAGTTCTAGCACAAGCCACCACCAAGCAGCCCCTCAGCATCCAGGAGGAGTCAGTCCCTGTCCTTCCCACCTGACTCAGCTGGACTCTCATCACCCCTTCAGCCAAATAAATTTCTGCTTCCCCCTGAAACTTGTGCCTGAGAGCCCTTCTGCTCTGTGGAACCACGCAGCACTGCTGGAGGATGGTCAGATTAGCATTTCTGTGATGTCTCCAAAACCCGAGAAACCCAAAAAAAATAGTATTTGTGTTGCTTCATTACTTGATCAGCATTAGTAAGTCCAATCTCTCTCACAAGTTTGCATAACTGCTAGAAAATTCAGCTGTCTGCAACCTAATTTTCTGGGAGAGTGAAAACGCTATAAATAGCTACTCTTTTCAGTAAAATAAAGAACAAATCATTATTTATCCTAAAGCACTGCACATTGACAATTTTCTTGGCTACTCTTGGCTTAGCACATCACAGACAACTTGCAAGACTCAAGTTGGGAAGATCTGGGGCCAGAGTTTGATCCCTTCAGATGTGTAAAGGGGTCTGAAATCATCCTGCAAGACAGGCTGGAGTCCTCCAGTCAGACGCTGTGGGAGCAGACAGCATCCAACGCAGGGGTGATTCACCAGGAGAATGCCAGCTCGGAGAAAGCCGTGAGCCGGGACAGCACAGCCACCTCCACCCTGCACGACTTGGAACACTCTTAGGACTGCTCGAAATAACGATGGAACACCAATATTTTGGGTGAAAGAGCCTAGAGCTTAGAGCCTAAAACAGGCTTACAGTCTAAAATGTTCGCTTTCACTGCGCTTCTTGGTAACTGGACTGTTAACAGATCATTCCTATCAGATACATTTTAATTCCTCTAAGTTGTGTCCAAACATTTGACTTTTATGAACCCTTTCCAAAGCTAGTAATTTACAAAAATTCGTATGAAACCCAAAAATTTACATGCTACACTTTTGCTACAATGCTGCACAATCACTTTCTGATCTAAGTCTATGCTGGAGTGCCTTTTCTGGTGCATGAAGAAGTGTATTCAGTACCAATTTACTCTTGCCTGATTGACCTTGGTCAATCTGGAATTTATCTGGATTTATCTGGAATTATCTTTTGGAATTCCTAGTGTTACATTAAAAACAGCTTGGCTATTTTATCTAGAGTACTTTTTTAATGCTGTAGCTGGTCCTCATTACATTTTCTCAGTATTTTTAGTTACCATGGAGCCTACAGTTCATGTACAGCTTGTTTACTATTTAATTTATTACCATTTAAATTTAGAATAGTTCAGTGACCAAAAACTGAAGTTTCCAAAATTTGAGACTTGAATTCAGGACTTTTGACTCAAATCCACTATTAGTAAACAATAATGCCCCCTTCAATTAAAGAGTTTGCTGTCCTTCTTGATGTAAGCACGAACTTTTTGAGCAATACAAAACAATGTAACAGAAATGTGTGAAGCAGGGTTCTGCCACAGTAATAGTACGATTTTTGTGGCATTACTGCATTTTTAAAATTCTAATTAAAGTGCAGTACTACACATACATAGAAGATTTCTTTGCATTAACTATTCTTTACATTAATTACAGCATCCAGAATCTGGTACAGTAAAAACCTGAGATTTCATGTCACATAATCATGTATTTCTTAGTGATAAAAATAGAACTCTGTGCATAAAGATTGGTGCTAATTTGCAATTATGAACCTTGAATGTCTAAAAGCTGTGCCCCTTCAAATAGCCTGTCTCAAGTGGAAGAGGAGAAGAATCATGAGGCACATTTATGGCCTAAAAATGGCACACAGTATAAAAGAAATAGGGAAGGTTCTCTTGTAACACACCAGCAAAAACTGTTACCAGCCAAATGTTTCCTCAGCTTTCTCCAAGAAACTCTCTCCAGTGACAACAAGCCACCAAAGATGAGCATTCTGACGCATCCTGATCCTAATTTGTTGTCAGGGCATCTACTTTTACCAAGTGACACTCGCATTCAACACCTCCCTCCAGGGTCTGCTCACCTACCCTGCTCTAACACTGAAGGCTAATCACAGTTTCAAATTCCAAACACAATGAAATTAATGCTTAGGATCACTTTAAAATCCGTGATGAGTGGTGTGGCACCCAGGACAACAATCTCAAGATGCAATAAACACGGATCCCTTACTTATTCTCACCTCAAGCCCCTCTCTTCCCCAGGCATCTGCAGGGGGAATAGTCTGTTTCAAAAACGCATTTCCTCCAGAATTCCGTATGTATCCAAGTGTTTGTGCAAACATTGCTGCTTGTTAGATTCAAATAAAACTGTCTACTGCTGAAAACAATGGAGCAGAGGTCAACTGCAGAAGGTCTGATCTTGCATTTCATCCCCCAGAATCTACTGCTAAACTAATTTCTCCCCCTAACAGTGCAAGACAGACTGTAAAATTAAATTTCACAGCTGCCTTAAATTAACCTTTTGACTGAAATCTCCAGCACCTCTTAGGGCATGCATCACAAGGTTCAGATCACAGGCTTAAACCACTTTGCTTTCTCATCTTTGCCAGCCCGTTAGTGCAGGAAAAGGAGCTATTTGAGCCAGATTTCCCTATCCCTTACAACTGGTAAAGCAGGTCAGTGAAAGTCCAAACTGTTCCTCTGTGTTATCAGGGCTGATACGGTGGGGAGGTGCTGGCACGTGGCTTCATTACCCTCAGGGGAACAGCAGCACCCTCCCGAGGGCCACCTGCATTCTTCTCTCATTGCAGGATTTTGGCCTCCTGGCATTAAAAGAAGAGCTTATTCAAGGTGCAATACAAACACCTAAAACTTTTTAAAAGCCTCACTAACTTTCCCCAAGTGAAACTCCCCCTAACAAGAAGAATAAATTAATCCATTATCTTCCAGGACCCATAATAAGTCAGTCATTCAAACTATGGTGAAAAGTACACCTTCTAAAGAACATTAAAATTGTTCTATTTAATGACAATATGTCTGTTAGCTCCTAGTACCAGAAATCCTGATCACAAACAGACTCTATTGTGCATGCTATTTTTTATTTTATGGAACAGATAAAAAAGAAATTAAAAAATGTATTATCATCAGGAATTTAAATTTAAGAGGACACACGTCCCCCATCACCATATCCATGTACCAAAGCTGAAAACAGTAAAACAAGGCTCTAAAGAACTCAGTTATTAGTATCCCACCAGCTTTGTAAGTTTTTTTACAAATGCAAGTTTCAATTAATATATTCCACTTTTGGGTACAGACACATGTGCAGTTTTTATAGGTTCATTTCCCCTGGTAAAGCTGCAAGGAGGAAAAGCAAAGGATGGTTTCTTGTTACATAGTTTTACACTTCACCTCCAATTTTCTAGGAAAATCCCAGTGAAAACAGAGTGAAAGCATAGGCAGTGCTTCGTACTGGATTTTTTTTTTTTGTCCATTGGCACATTACTTTATTTGAACTATAATTTATCAACTGACTGGAGGCAAAAAGCCTACTACATGCTTCTCTGTGTCCAGATAAATTGACTCTGAAAGCCACAGGATTCAGAAAAGAGGGTTCAGCTTTGAAAACCAAGGCATCAAAGGAACCACCAGCACAAGATGAGAAACCATGGACTATATGGCAGCTACATATGCCAAGAACAGTAAACACAAAAAACCTACAAAAGAGGTACAACATGGAGAAGCAAGTTAGAGAGTGAATAGGCTTGAATAAAGGAGGTAATGCATCAGGGGGAAAATATTCCTGAAGTAATATTAAAAAACCAAACAAAACAATGGAGGACATCCAGTATGAATGAGGCAACAGAAAGAGAAGCAGGAGGATACACTTTCGTAGAGTATCCCTTTAATCTCTTTAATATAAGGTTTTTAAAGGGGGGAAAAAAACTCTTGCTTGAAGCACATACACCAGCACTTCCCTGCCTCGAACTTTTACTGAAGCCTGCAACACTATCCAATATAAAGAGCAAACACCTAAACCATTGCAAAGCCCCTGTTCCAAAACAGGGGGAAAAAAGCTGTGAAGTCTTACCACAGAACTAGGAAGAACCATCTTGTTCTCAGAGGATTAATCCCATGTACTTTGTCTTCCATTTACCTGAACATAGTGCTCCAGTAATTACTATGTACCTGTGGCAGCACAAGAAATATCTTTCTCCATTCCCAGCAAAATTTTAGCTAATGTGCAGTACTAACAAAAAATCAAATATTCCTGTGTCTTCCAGCAGCTGTTAAAGCTACAATGTATGGACTTAAACCCAGCAGAGCAGCACATCCTTGAGTGTTTCTCTTGAGCAAAGGCAGCTCTGCTGAAACACTCTCCAGTATCTCCATGAGTGAGAGAAAGCACAAACTCATTTGGTGTCAGAAGGAATCTGAACTTCGCAGGTTTCTTCAGCTGACACAGATTTCTAATAAAGGTGGTGTCCACTCAGCTCCTGCCTTGCCCCTTGGGGAAGCACCTCCCTTTCAGCATTTTCTTTTTTTAATATTCTGACTTTGTTTGATGTAAATAAAACCTTATTTCCCTTTACTTTGAGGGTGGCTTAGATAACCATCCATAGTTACAAATTTACCAATGCAGGGCTTTTTGTCTGGGGCTTTTTTTGTAGTTTGAGAGTTTCTGCAGCTGTGTCACATTCAAAACTCAGTTGTTTGTTCTGCCACAATGAAAAACAATTTAAAATAGATGACTCTCAAATTTGGATTCATTTAAATTCTATAGAGAATGGAGTTTGACAAGATTGCAGTTCTTTTTTGGCACACTTTTCAAAGCTATTCTAGTAACAGAGTTTACTCAATAAGAAGCAATAACTTTACACAATTATTAGGGAAAACAAATATCAGATAAAACTTGCTTTTGAAAGTTGTCTCCATATAATCAGGAAATAATTTTCAAATTCTTTCAATGTGTACAAATAATTTTGAATTGCAACATCATGTAGTTAGAAGAACCACTTTCAAACAGGAAATAAAAACCCCACTAGGAGACATTCTTGAAAGAAAAATTATATTTTAGTTCTTAAAAGTTTAAAAAATATATATTTCAGAAAAGAATGATGTAAAGATCCAAGTACAGAAAGGTCAGCTCTCCATGAATACATTATTTTACCAGTTCTAAAGCTTTGTTAGTCCAACACAATCCTAAGAATAAAGCTTATTAGTTGATTAGAGATGTTTTCTGAAAATAGCTCAGGTCCAAACAGCTTTTATCCACCATCAAAATCAATACTAAATCTAACTTAAGTAAGCTCAAGGCAAGAGTTTCTTACTTGATTTGTACAGCTATATTGGAAATTATTAGAAGCCACAACTTTTGATATATGAAGATACGCCTGAAACAGTTCACTTTACTCAGGCCCTTGCCCTTAAAGCACTCCTCTCACAAAAAATAAAATGCAAACCAAAACCCAAATATGATAATTTGAAAAAAAAAAATCCCCCCTGCTTTTTGTTTTTAATAGGCAGGAACCATGGTTCAGCTTGCTCTTGCTACAGGGCTCTTTGCTGAAGACCTTCTGACAATAGATCAGAACTCAGGACCTGTGGTGCCACTCTCTGGAGAGCCTGTGTTTAACATCACACCTACCGTGCCTAGGAGGATATAACTGTCCGTGCAATTGTGTTGCCACAATGCGATTGGGGTTTGTGTTTCAGAAAGGATTTTGGACTTCCAGGAGAACACAGAGTGGACACAACTAACCTGCTTGCTATCTGGAGACTGCCAAGGGGGTACCTGGCTAGGAAACCCTGGTGAGAAACATTTCTAGGAAGCTGACCTGCTGTGTCTCGTCAGTTTGAGGCTTATACTGGAGAGAACCATTATAAAGCTTCCTTTCTTCCCTAGTTCCTTACGGATACTTTTACGCTTAATTACAGATTCAGAAGCACACAATTCATGCTCCAACACCAGTTTGTCAATTGGAAAATAACCACAAGCTACAGGGTGTCAATGTATGGCTGAAAAAGTCATAGAAAACTGATCATAAATGAGTTCATGAACTGTAAACATCCCAGGGGCTCCAAGACACCCTGAACCTGAAACTTTCTAAACAGATTAAAAAACTTTAAACCGTCTGCTCTCTTTTCCACATCCACACCCTTCACACAGTCTTGAAAACCAAATCATGTACTTGCCATTAGTGATAAAAAAATACCACAGAATATTTGATCAGATCCCAACTCAAAACTCACTGCAGTCACTGGAAATTTTCCTGCTGCCTTCCATAGGTACAAAATTAAGAGACAATGCCAAATGCTGAGTTTCAGCATGACAGGAACTTACAGGCAGCAATACATACAGAAAAACCACACTCTGAAAGGCTAAACCCATCCAGGAAATTACTTCTTGGGTAATTATCTTTACTTTTATGCAGAAGGGGGCTGTCAGCATCTGATCACTGTAGTCGGTTCAAGCTCATTTACAGGTGCTAATCAGAGCAGATTCAATCTCACCTTTTATAGCTTATTAAATCTTTGAAGGCTTCTTTATAAAAAGCGCTTCCTTGCAAAGAACTCAGTACACTCAATTCCAGTTCATTCAGTAGAAACTGAATGGGTTTAGCAACCTTCAGGAGTCAGTAATTTCTTAGATTTTAAAGCCAGAATAGACCCTTGTGACCACTTAGTCAGACCTTCTGCATGCAATTTCACTGCAGTCCTGAGAGAAGCACCTAAAATGCAGGCAATTACTGACAGAATGAGAAGCAGCTGCCCAAGGCAGGCAGCTGGGTGGGATTTTGTTTCTTTTTTTTTTCCAAAGTTTGCTGCCTAGAAAATATTGTCAGTAATGCTGCAGGGGGGGAGGGTGTGCATGTATGTGTGTGTGTGTCTGTTTGTGAGGGTTTTTTGTCTGTTTTTTTTTTTAACACTAATTGCTCATGTCAGAAGTACAAATAAAATGCAGTAACACTTAGCTGATTTATGGACAACGACTGCTTAACGGAATGCTTATGACAAAGATCTGAAATTTACCTTGCATTCCATGGGGGTCACTAATGAAGTTAGAGTTAGGGGGTTTTTTAGCTATGATGTAAATCCACTTAGGAGCAGCCACACGCTATAATGGGAGAGAAAGATCAGCAAACTGGTTCAACTGAATTTAAACTGCTGCTGGATTACTCCTAAAATTTTTGAATGTGTTAATCAATATTAAGTACCTTGTCTGGAGGAAAGCTACTCAATTCAAAACCTACCAATCAATTCACTATCAAAGCAGTTTGATTTATTAGCAACACAATCAGCAGCGCAGGCAGGAAATGTGCATAATCAATACCAGCAGTAACACCCATAAACCTCAACTTCACAAGGTGTTAACACACACCTACTAATTTTCTAAGCACCCTTCAAGAACTAATCCCCAAAAGCTGCAATCCCCTCAAGTTATAATTAGTTATGGGCATTCCCCCACTCTCTCAGAGGTGTGGGTTCCCTATTCCCGCACATTCCTTGGAGCTGTGGTTGCTGCAGCTTTCCTCCTGCTGCTGCTCCCCACAATCCCCAATCCACAGGCTGGTGAGAAAGCCAAAACAGGAAAGATTAAAGACTCCCAGTAAGAATCTCTTAGCAAGTCCTTACACACACACCAAGGACAGCAATCTCCCACTGATTTTGCATTCCAGCAAATACACCAAGGTAAGAAAGTCATAGGAATAGTTTGAGATTACTATTATTATTATTACTGGAACATCACTATAAGTATAAAACATTCAGATAATATAATAAGACAGTATTTCATTCACTAGTGGCATTTTCAAATTAAAATGGGTATTTTTGAAAATAGAAGAGCTGCTGTAAGGTACCAGGCTAAGTTAGATTCTGTCGATGTAGAGAGAGCACTGAAGAAACAGAAACTAAATAATAGATACTATAATAACATGAGCTCTGTACTTGTTGAAATGGCAGTGAATCAAACTAATCAGATTTTTCCAATGACCTTTCCAAATAGCTCTGTAAAAATTCTGAGACACAAAAACTAGTATTGTACACCACATCATCTTACAATATGATGTATGGCAGTACTGTAAGCTGCCAAGCACTAATAATAACTAAGTTTTTGGATCTTTTATCCTGTTCATATTCTCAATGGAACACCTATTATCTGACATGAACACACTCTCTTAAGTACCAGTACAAACAGAGGAAGAATTTTCTCAACATCTACAAATTTGGCAGAATTCCTTCATCATCATCTCCCTAAACTACTGAAACTCTCTTTGTGACTGTGAGATAAAGTGAAAACTATTGTCATTTTTAGGTAGTAGAGCATAGTTTTAATATTTAAACTTAAAAGAGCTGTGTAATTACTAATGCCAGTGAGTCATGATCTTTCACTGCAAGATATTTTCATTCTTTGTATAGAAGAAAATTTGCAGAGGCACCACAACTGAATTTTATGCAATTTCTGACAATAAAATGTGTTTGGGTTATTGCTGTATGAATAAACCATTTCCCAGAGAAAGCAATATAGTTTCTAAAACATATTGCACAAACTCACCAGCTAACACCCCAGAGGAAAACCATCATTAAAAAAGCAATTTGATAAGGCTGATTCCAAGAATTCTACCAGAAGTGCATCATCTAAACAGAATTACTGAAGTCAGTTCTATGATGCAAAGATTGAAATAAAAGAAAAAATCAATACCAAAATAAGCACAGGAAAAAAAGAAAAGAGGTGCTGAAGAAATGAATCTGCTAACACTAATACTTCATAGAGAGCATCCTGTATTTCTATTTACATGTATTTTATGTTGTATACATTAAAACAGAGATGTTTTCATTAGTCTGAAAAAGCAGCTGAGTGTTTCATTGCCGCCACTGCTTTCAGAACAACGTGCACAAGTAGAGAGAACAGATCTGCATAAGGCAGAACTCTGGTGGCCAGCAGCCCTAGTGGGCACTGACAGCCCAGCCAGCCCTGAAACAGGGAATCTGTGCTTCCTTTCATGCATGGACAGCTACCCGCAAAGTTCCACTGCTTTTTCACATGATATTTTTCCCAAAGTGACTGGGAGAACCTCTCTTTGTGGTCACAAATTTTCCACCTTACAGTAAATCACAACAGTTTCATTTCAAGATCCATGGAATTTTCCAGACATTCTATAGAGGTCTGGTTCCTGTGCAGATGAGATTAGCTTTCTTACAACACAAAATACATTAAAAGTCAGTTTATAAATCCTTTCTACCTTCTAATCATGTGTGCATATAACGTTATTAATATAATTTAAAATATGGACTTTGGGAATGATAGAAAACTCGTGATGATTAAGGTCACAATTAGAGACAAGCATATCCAATAATTAACTTTTCAGTAAGTACATAATAAATATGTCTTTTAAGGCTTCACAGGAGGAGCTCTAGTTGAGACAACATTTTTCATTACAGAATTTAATTAAAGATTTAAAACTCATTCTATTTTGTAAGAAAGACTGATGTGAAGACGATAGAAATATATCTGGAGGTGTTCTGAATGCCTTTAAGGAGTTTTATGCTCAAGAGTCCAAAAGAAAATAAGCCACAGGTGTTCCTTTCAGAGTCTTATAGCATCACAAAAGCAATTTGAGTCAAACCAAATATCCATACAAGTCTAGTAACCCATCTCCCACAGTGGCTAAAAGAACCATTTAAGCAGTTCCTGCTCTCTTCTATACTCAGATTTTCCACAAATACATGGTGCCTGAAATTCACATTTTCAAACTAACTTTTGTAGTACTGCAAGGCTAAAAACACGTTTAAAGTTAGTGCTACTCTTCGTATCCTCCCTTGGCAGGCAATCCCATGGCTCCAGAGTGCAAAGGCACAAGAATCTTTTCATATTCCTCATCTTCAAAGCTGTGCAGCCAGACACCTGAGCACCATGCCTGAAATCTTTATTTGTTAATAATACTTGAAAGGAGAATTTCTGATTAATTCTGTAAGTATTATTCTTTTACTTCCTTGATATAATCACAAATTAATTCTAGGAATAGAACTGAATTAGAAATTAAACCTAGACTGGCTATTATTTCTCTTGACTGGCTCAACTACATCTTATTTTATTCCTGAACACCCTGTGTTGTGGATAAGACATCCAAGTGCTTCCTTTAACCTTCTTTTTTCAGAAAAGCAAGTTAAGTATCAAGGCACAAACCAAATACATAACATACATGGATAACTTCCAGAGACTACAAGTCTACTCAAAAGTACTTTCCACAGGAATTTGAATTTATTACAGATTTTCATGCAGAGAAAGAAGAATTAGCCATCTGAGAGCTGGAGATCCTTTTGATCATTTTGTTTCTGCTCTACACTCCTATGCTCAAGAGGCATTTTGTACTCATTCATACAGAGAATGAAAGGAACTTCAAAAGCACAGATATAACCTCCCTCAATTGAGGATGTTTTACCTGCATTTTGTTTAAAAGTCCAAGAAATATCAATAGCTTTATCTGTACAATCTAATAAGTTCAAGTTTCAGGGTTGTCTTATTCCTTTAGAACTGTTGAAAGCCTCAATTTCTCATAAAACAGTGTTTAAAACAGACCGAAAAACCATATTGTGCCTTTCAGGTCTTTTTGCCACAAAAAGGAATCAACTCAGAAGTCCAAATCCCTAATGAGAATTCAAAAAAAGAATTTCAAAGAGAATTCTACATTTAAATTTGAAATCTACCCCCAACAGCAATGGTGAACTGCATGAAAGCGAGGGCGGGGGAAGAAACGAAGAATCCCTAAGATGGCCCTAACACAGGAGTTACTGCTAAGCCTTGGGATACTCTAAGTTCCACCTCGAGGTTTCCTACGCTGCTCTGCCTTTAAAAGAGCAAAATACTCCACGCAAATCAAGACTGATTAGTCCTTAGACAAGATCTTGAACATGGGTCAAGTCTGTGGGTGACATATTTTTCCTTCCCCTCATTTATGAGGTTTGAACTCTGAAGTGTATTTAGCTTCAATCATTAATTCCAAAGTTCAGATAAATCAGAAATGAGAAGTGGTGAAATTATGATTTTTAGAGAACTGCTAACTGAACCGTGGGCATTACATCACAGTAATCTCACAGACAATATATTATGTGAGTATGTGAGTTCAGCAGGGATATTGAACTGCTGTTTCTTCCCTTCAGAAATATTAGATACATTCCATTTTCTGTGTTAGCTAACATGTATATGATTGAAGAGACATAATTATTTTTCTAACAAAAAAATTAATTATTGGTTATGAAACTTATCTACTGAAAGAAAATACAGGGGGGAAAGAGTAGATACATACCAAATACCCCCCAAAACATAGAGAAACAAAAAACAAATTTCAATGAGATCATACGAATTTTTGTACTTTTTTTCCCAAAAGAACATCATATAAATACTCAGCTTGGCCATCTCTTGTTATTTTCTGTATCAGGCTGTTCCCAGATATCAAATCAGCCTCTCAGAAGCTGTTGGTTCAAGTTGCAGGTTATTCATTAACTAGAGGGTACATTAGCACAAATATATCCACTTTGATAGGCTAGTTTTAAATAAAAGCACATTAGAGTCAGAAGGCAACTTAGAATCTAGTGGCACTTCACAGTTTTTTTTACTTTTCCTTGAAATTACAGGGCTAGAACAAAGGCAAGCCCACTCCTTTACAAGAAGCAAGGTCACCAGTTTATCTCACAGGATGCTGATGGGATCATTGCCTTTATCAGTCTAAAAGTAGTACTGAAGCTCAGGATTTTTGCTGGCACCTTAAAAGCTGAAAATATAACATCTGAAGCATTTAACTCCCTGGTTTCAGGTTCTGCCCAGCTTTCAGTCTCCCTCTATTCCATTTCTTTAAACAGAAATTATGCCTTAGAAATAGTTTAATGGCTCTATTCTCTCAAGTAAGATCTAATAATAGTCAAGAGAAAAGATGAGGCAATTTACACTCCGTTTACAGACTCTAAATGAGTGTGCTTGCTAAAGCAAATACAAGAGGATGTAAAACCACCAACTCACGTAAGAATAGAAAAAGCAGTCAGTGGAAAATGACTTGATAAGTGAAGCTCGTGAAACAAGTCAAAACCACGTCAAACCTATAACACTTTGACTAAAGTTGGGTAATGAGTGCTTAATTACTTTTGAAGTTAACTGAAGTGTCTTAACAGCATTATCAACTTTCAGACGAGGTATGGCTGAAATCTTGACACTACTCTTATGCTGCTTGAATAAAGTTCAGAATTGATTAGTTTAGCTGGTTTTACTTAAGCAAGCTTTTCTTGCATGCAGTGAGGGCATCCAGTTTCTCTATTCATTAAAAACATCATTGGATGTTTTTAAGAAGATTTTGGGAATCCTGCATCAGTAGCAGTTTGTTTCTATCGTAATAATGAAAATTATGCATGTACACATATGCCAAAAATCAGTTATGACAGAGTCATAACAAGATCTGACAAACACTGAATCTCAGAAAAATTCCATTTTCTTCCTGAAAGGCTATCAAAATTGCCCAAATTTTTCTTAGCAGTTGCAAACCTCACTGAAGTAGTGCTATCTCGTCAAAAAAAAAAGTAATTTCTGTTCTGGTCATCATGCCCTGATTGCTGGGGATGTGCTACACACAGGGTACTTTCAAACTGGTACTGGGCTTTTCTGCTGGGAAGTTTTTCACCAAATACTGAAAAGAATACTTTAAAGAATCAAGTAAGCTTAAATTAGGTCTGCAAGTTCACTTACAGAGGGCACAAAGAAAACTCGGTCCCTTAAGTTCGAAATAACAGGAATCTTGTGAAGGATTGTTCTGAATGTTTATGCAGATGAGCATTCCCAAGGAGATGGGTAAGTCCCATATTAGGGCACACATTTCAAAACTTGAATTTGGGAAACCCCTTCCTTGGAATGCTTCTTTTGTGGCAAGCAAATACACACAGGAAGAGAACACTCTTTTCCTTGGAATGTAAAGATGTCTATACTGGACCTTCTCTGAGCCAAAGACAGTTTTGGCAGTAATATTTGAATAAAGAAAATATTCAAGATACTAATCAGCTCTAAATTATTAAAATCTGCCAATTAGAAGTATAATGAATATTGTATGAAACCAACGTAAAAGGCATTTCTTGGAATTTTATCTGAAGGACTAATCAAGGTTAGTGGTGACAATATGGAAGTGCTCATTATTTTTTTCTCTCCTGCAAAAGATAATAATTAGTGCTTCCCAAAGAGCTCTAATTGGAACAGTGAATTTTTTTCTTCTCTTTGAAAAAGGAATTCTGAAATTGTCCATGTTTCACCAAAAGCAAGCGATCAGAATAAAGACAATTTTCATTTACTTGACAAATTAGGCTTTTAACTCAACTCCCTCCTTTTTCACAATAATGAATGACTTTCCTGCTCAATTCATCTGGAATACATCACATTAGGATAGACAGATTACAGTGAAATACAGTGAAAAGGAAGTGAGCTGGGAAATTTGTACCAGTATCCCCTTCCTGTGTGTGCTGCCATTAACAATAGTAGCCAGGCAATATCCACGAGTTACTGTCCCAATAAATCCAAAGGCTGAAGACCAGGCAGGGCTTTTTTTTCAGTTCTGTTTAGTTGTGGGCTATTTTTTCTTGCTGCTTGCAGAACATCCGCTGCATGAAAACACGTCAATCCCAGTTTACACTGACTGTGTTCACAGTGAAGCTGGGTGGTTGTGACCAGGGACTGCACAACTGCAGCCTCCCCGGCTCGTGGAAAAGGCAGGATTCCCTCTTAGCTCCAAAGGCACAAGAAAATCTGTTAGTGACAACATCTATATGAATGCCAAGTTCAATCAGTCGTGCATACTCCTTGCCTCAGCTGCTGGAGCAAACATGCAAGATGAGTTCATGCCCTACCTTTTTGCTCATCACAAGGAGTTTATCCATCACTTAGTCCTGATAGCTTCTTGCCAAGTAGCCTCACTTCGAAACAGTTTTAGTAGAGGTTTAAAGGAGGGTTTTACTTCTTTGCTGTAGATTATTTCCAGTTCAGCTTTACTGAACACTAAGTAACTCCCAGTCACCACACAGTGCAAATTTAAGATTCTATTTCAAGAAAACAAGATTTTTTTTCTATCATCTTTCATTTCTTGAAATATACAATTTTCTTTTTTTCTCTGAAAGGGATGAATAAAACATCAGTTGTATCTCAAATAGTTACTCACTTATGGGTAACTGAAGACCACATCAGTATTATGTATCATTATGTATACCATATGGCTCTCCTACAGAAACGAGCTTTAGGAGCGTAATTATCAACAATGCTTAGTGGCAATATGTTCCATGTAGTTAACAAAAGAATATGATCAGTGATGTGAGAGAAGGATTAAGACTATTTTAGAATATTGTGCAGTATAAGCAAGGCCAGAAAAACCATATATACACACACACACAAACACACTTGGGCGAAGCACTGAAGGCACTTCAAGCACAGTATTTTCTTGTTAAATAAAATAAAACATGACTTCCAGTCCAGGATATCAGCAGGAAGCTAGGAAGACACTATAGCCAAAGAACTGATAAATGAATAGCACGTACATCCCAGGCAGACACTTGGTAAAATCAGCCTCCCTCCTATCCCAGGACAAACGCCGCGTATGGAAAATTAAGTAAAACTCCCTCATCCAGTCTGTTCTGTTCAAGGACTTGAAGACCACACATCTCCCTGACTGAATACAAATATTCACTTCCATTCTAGAATTACTTTTTACAAAAAATACCAGTAAAAAAATTCACAGCATACATAGACATTAAGTGATTTTGAGATACTGTTCTCTAATTCCACTTGCCAGATTGCAGCATAAAATAATGAACTACTAAAAAAGGACAGCCAAAGCTTTTGGCTTATTATTAACAGTTTCTGTAAACAGCAAGCAGCATTTTGCATAATAGAGCCTGAACTGCCCAAAACTGCTCTTCTGCATAAAAAATGATAGAGAGTCACTGAAAATGCAAAAGGTTCCACAAATCAAATAGCAAATGAAAAAATTAGAAGGGCAAAATTTAAAAGCTGCGTTTTAAACAAAGCTTGTCCTGTCATTTAAAAACATCAAATGCAGTCCAAGGAGCTACATCAAAAACAACTTCACAGCAATTTCATTCAAGTTTCCACAAATGTCCATGTTGTGCTTCCCTCACCCTCTATCACCCCCTAAAAGGCAGAGTACAAAGAAGTATTTCAGGAAGCTG
Organism: Lycocorax pyrrhopterus obiensis; assembly: GCA_014706295.1. Taxonomy (NCBI): domain Eukaryota; kingdom Metazoa; phylum Chordata; class Aves; order Passeriformes; family Paradisaeidae; genus Lycocorax; species Lycocorax pyrrhopterus. Next base: position 23,529,924 of record JACSVZ010000013.1, read on the forward strand.
GAAACTGCAGTGTGACAAGGATCCCTTATCACAGCTCAGCCCGTGGTACAGTGTGTTACAGTGATGGATGAGAATTCACTCTCTGCATTTCCTCTGCTCGCACTCACAACATTTCCTATCAGAGCCGAAACAGGCGCAGCTGTGCTTGCTTTGATGGAAACAGGACTGCATTGAGGACAATCCCATGGTAATGGCACACTTTGGTCTCACTACATACATATGCATTATTACACTTTCTAAGCGTCTTCCGAGTATTCAGATAATAGATGAGTTAACTATGCAATACTGACAATTTTTCCCTACTGCACATACTTTTAATCTCTTTTTTAAATGCAATCTAGTTTTCCTTCCTGAAACCCGAGGAAACAGTAGTCTAACAACCACAGTGACTGGGTTTTCTCCTGTCTCCTCACAGCAGCAGCCAGATACTTGAAGACTGTTAAGTTAGTTGATTTTACATTTACTCTAGACAACTTACGGATCTAGTTCAGAGGTCTTATCACTGATGAGTCAACTATTTGCAAAATCAACCTTGTTTTTGCAAAAAAAGTACCCAGTTAGCTGTTCCTTCATGTGCACAAGCACTTCTTTCGATTGAACAACTTCCAACCTCACTTCTTTCCCCATTGATACTCACCTTATTAACAAGGTAATTTTGAATTCTCGGTATATCCCCCAACATTTTCAACTCTGAAAGTTTCTTTCAGCTTGGCTTGACTGAAGACTATATATACCATCACCCAATGCATTGATGAAAAGGAACAGTATGGACTGAAACACGAGGGGATCTCCATACACTTCCCATGAAAATATTAGAGTTCCTCCTTACAGTTTTCTGACCAGTTCTGCAGCATTTCATATTATTTCCTTTAGTTGATTTTTTCCCTACACATATTAATGCCAGGCTTCTCCATCCTTTTTTAGCAAGAGGACCTTGTGTGCACTCCCTGTAAAGTTTGACACCCACATGCCATGCCTGGTATCCACACACTTGTCATGACAGGATTTCACATAATTTCTGAATTAGCAGTGAGCTGCTGTAAACAAGTCCACAGAAACCCCAAGAACTCTCGCCAAGTTCAATTCTCCAAGTCTGGTCCCTGCCTGCTGCAGAGCACCCAAAGCGGTTCAAGGCAAGGGATCCAGTGTGGCAACAAGACCCCCTCCATGGCTGCAGGTTGCTTTTCAGCCCTTCAACACAAACCTTCAGCTTTACCAACCGACTTCACGTAGTTCCTGCTTTTCCCTCCGTATTGGGAAATGCATTTTTACCTCTAATATAATTAACTGGAGAGACTGCAGTTTTCTTTAGTACCTCTGAGAAGCCTCTCGGAGGATTTTACTGACCAGTTCTAGGAGTTTAAGAGAGTCTGTCATACTGACATGTATTGTTTTTATTTTGCTATTTTTCCTCCTTCCTGTCTCAGAGATCACCACTTGCAAAGCTGACAGCTGCTCTCACTTAGTATTCCTTCACCTTGACATTTTTAACACTTTTTTTTCCTTGCCAGTCACAATTAAATCTTCAAAAGTCTATGCCTAAAATGTTCTTTTCTTTGTAGGAAAAATCCTCTGAACACATTTAAGGAATTGTGTTCTGTTTCAACTCCTCATCAACAAATTTCTGGGCAGTTAAAAATTTCCTGCAGCCATCAAGTCCTGCAAATCAAATGGTGGCTCAGAAAAAAAAAAAACAAAAAGAGTCTCTTAGGACGAAAAGTGTTACATAATAGTTGCTAAGCTTACTTTGAATTCGTGGTGCTTTCCAGTGCATAACAAAACTCATTAATACAAAAAGTTCTTGCTACTTTACTGCCATCCCACAAACCCAAAATATATAGCTTTATTCACCTTGAATCAGACTTTTGGTGAACATGCTGCCTCTAAACCGACTGCAGGCTCACAGATTTTGCCAATTGCTATGGAAAACCTGGAAGAAGGGAGCAATGTAAATTAATGAATTTAATGACTGAATGAATGTCTCCAAAGGAATTATCAGGAAAATAAAGTAGGCAATTGTTTTAACATTGAAAACAAATTGAGTTTGTCTGCCTTGGAATTAGTGAAACCATGGATATCTACTGATTCTGTCATTACTTGGAAACCTGTAAGATAAAACTCCTAAAGCATAAAAAAAAACAAACAAAAAAACAACCAAAACAAGAAACCTCTAAGGTAATATATTATATTTTGATACCTTCCTTATTATGTGAAGGAAATCATGTAATAGCATCACTTCTAGCAACTCCAGAAAAATGTAGGCATTACAGAGTTTAATATTTCATTAGATTTCATTAGAGAAGGGCAGGAATCAGACCATTATCCTAATGGCCATTCACACAGGGCTGAATTAACTCACATAAATTTATATGTGTAGTCACTTAGACCTAATTGATTGGACAAACACACTCCCTTATGCAAGGTTTGGCTTCATACAATGCTAAAGACCTATGCGCAGACTTGTAAAAGGACTAAACTAGAACTGCATAAAAATAAACTATCAGTATTTTTTTGATTTTAAAGGTGCCTTACTGCATAACATTATCAGTTTTCTTGCAGAGACAGTATGTTAAGCAGACAGCTGTCCCATTGTGGCCCGGCTTGGGTTGTGTTCCAGTTTTCCTGGCTGGTCTATCAGAACACTGAGGTCTATTCACACTTCCAGCAAGAATGAGTTATTTATGAATATTCTCACAACACGGTCAGGCTCTTCAAGAAGAAGCCTTATCTGCTCCGAGGATCTTTTTATAGAAGAGGAAAGAGCCACAGAAATACAATCGAGGAATGGCAACGACAAACAGGGCTGGCTGTTTTCCCTGTTGAGTTTCCTTGTATGCTTTACCCACAAGCAAATGGGGAGAGGACAACAGAGTCACATCTTGCTTCTTGAATAGTACAAAGAGGCAGGAAAAACAACCATGGGGATACTTACTAGTGGTTGGATGGAATAAAAAACTACTTAGAAAATGCAACTCGTGCCTCAAGAAATGGGGTAAGACTCAGCTCATATATTAAAAAAAAAAAAAATAAGGATACAGCCCTCTGTACAGTAAATCAACAGGAGATTCCAGATTGTTTTTTTAAAAAATCTCATTTATAATTGCAAAATTAATTTTACATTCCAGTACTTCATTTTTTAAAGACACTTCACGTTATGACTTTGCTAAAATTTTAAACATTCTTGTGGCAGAAATTCTACTTACCCAGAAGCTTACTCAAAGACAACTTTCCCTCTTATTCCTTTTTTCTATCCCAAAAATTTTTTTTCATACCATTACTTAGTAATGTTCTGTGTAAATTTGTATCTAAGCTGTGTAAGCTGTATTTTAAGATGCTGGGTTTCCACAATAATCACAGCACCATTGCAGCATCTTTATTAGTTTAGGTTTATTAGTGTGACAGAATACATATTGGCTGGTGACACAAGAATGTGTTAGGAGGGATATGAGTATGTGACTCACACGGCTATGAGCACAGACAAATGTAACCATGATCTAGCAAGAAAACTAAAAATATTGCTGATTTGCTTATAGCAGGAGACTTAATTGTAGGAGCCAGAGTACAAAAGGAAAGCTGAAGGGGGTAACTGCAAATAATGATCTGTTCAGGTTTACAGGTGTCAGCACAGTTTTCAAATAGTTCCGTAATGGGACTTTCCAGTTTGAAAAGTATAATCTGTCTGACTTGAAAGTGTGGCACCAAATGAAAATTTGTTAGTGCCAGGAGGGAAAGTGTGGGAATTGAAAGTCATTCATCATTGTAACATTTCAGCACAAGCTAAACAGAGATAAAAAGTTCTGTATAGGCCACAGTTTCCAGTACACCAGCCTTTTTGTTCACTTGTCATACTAGAACGTACAAGGTGCTTACACAGAAATGATGACTTCCAGGGAATAATCTACAGCTTTTCCCAAGTTATTTTTACCGTTAAGATGCTCTATACCTATGCCTCCAAGAATATCAGTACCTAAAATCCTTTACTGGGCATAAAATGTTTTTAATACATAACTTGGTGCTTTTTGTAAAAAGCTTAACACGCTCACTGAAAAAACCTTATTGAATTAGTCTGCATAGAGAAAAAACTCCTTAACCAAAAGAATGTGTCAAAAGGCCTGAATTTCCTGACCATTGTTAACAAAATGCCCACCTTTCCATCATTTTTACCCTCTAGATGATTTGTGCCAAAAAGAAATAGAATTTGAAGGGAAACAAGTCGAGAAAGAGCTAATTCTGTGTTAAGCATCACTTCAGACAATCATGGTACCTTTTTACTGCTAAATGTGGAAACATTTGTCACTGCTGGATAACCATCAGGAATGGAGAACGGAACAGTATCAATCGTGTCTTTCTCGGAACTGGTATGAATCTGTCATATGCCACGCATAGAAATCTCTTAGGAAGTCCAGCGTTATACCACATGAATTAACATCCACTTACTGATTAGGCTTTATATCAGCTAATAACGGAGATGAATTTAAGGCAAAAGAATCATTTAATGAGCCTCACCAAAATACATTGAACAAAAAAAATTCAACAACTATTACTCCTGACACTAGGATTTCTTAAAAAAAGTTCTTATTTAAATTTTTGGGCTAAGAAAAAGTTTACAGATAACATGGCTGTAGGGGTTTTTTTAGGTTATAGTAACTTGATTGTCATTGAATCTTCTGGGTTCTCATCCTTTGCTGTTTCATAAGTACATAATAAAAATACTATGCATTTACTACAAAAGCTTTCTGAATTTCATCACATGGAAGATAGAGCATTTAAGAAACAACTTTGCTGGACAACTCAAGATATGATTGCTTATTCATTCTAGGCAAAGTCAGAAAATAGGACTAAATCATAGAGAAATATAATTATTTAGAATGAGCATCACACATAGCCTGTTATGTTCTTGGCAAGTTAATATAGTACAGGTATTTCATACAACTCATATAGAAGGGACAACTTGATGACATTCAGAAACAGTCCTCCTTTTAGAAATTAATCATAAAATGATTTTCTGTAATATTAATGGCTTCCTTATTATCCAGATTTGACACTGTGTCAGGCTAGGGGTAAAGATCAATGATTAATCTTAACAATTTAAAAACAGACACTCCATACCCTAAAATGTCTTTTACACACTGGCATGTTAGGAGCTTTAAGCACCTTGTTTCACCACACACATGAAAAATGTTGAGTTTTAAACCTGTATTTGTCTGTTCATGTTTAACTCTGTGCATAACCGTCTATAGCAAAACAGTTTTGCAATGAAGACTCAGGTGCCTCAACTCTCCCCATAGAATGAGGCATTCTTTGAACTAAAAAAAGCATAAGTTAATCTCTTCACTTCTCTGAAGTATTTCAGAATATAATTCAGCCTCCTTTTTGTGCTGCCATTCACCAAGTGCTTGTGTACATTATAATGTCAGCAGAAGCAAATTCAATGTTTAAATCCATTGAAGACTTTTATTTTTTGACATTTCATATCAACAATTCAAATATTCCTATCGCACATGTAGCGTAACAATTATAGCCCTTTAGGGAAATTTAGGAATCTACAACTTGCTCTACTTGAAGCAAATGTCATCATGTGGAGGACAACAGGTAATTAAAAGTTGCATTATTAAAAAAAAAAAAGAAAGGGAGTTTCCTGTATTGATCCAAGTTTTAGGTGGGAAAAAGTCGATGATTTCAAAGATAAAAAAGTCTGATACACTTGATTTTCTTATTTATTATTACAAAAATTATAGATGCTTTAAGAGCACTAACTTCTGTCAGAGCTGCTTACATTTCATTTGAAAACAGGATTTAAGGTCCTAATTCACCTAAAAAAGTAATCTGTTAACTGCCATGACTCAAGTTGGCTGCCATCAAATAACAGAAGCTGCACACTCTCAATTGTATTGATTTCCCCCAAAACAAATGGCCATAACCTTTAGGCTCTGATTCACCAAAGTCTGCATTTAGCACACACTTAAAACCTGCAACTCAAAGGAAATTCAGCAAGAATTCTGCTGCAGCTCCCCTCTTCCTCTGTAACTTCTTACCACATTCCTTACCCACATTTTGACCCAAAAAAAGGTGCCACCCACAGGTTGTACCACTGATTGATCACACCTGAAGTAACTAATAACTGTCTTAGGGCCTTAGCCTTTCTTTGCCCATTTCCAGTGGTTGTAAATCATCATGTACCAAGATCTAATTAAAAAATTACTTTTCTATTTGGCAAATATTTAGAGAGAACTGTGCACTACATATGATTATTTATATAAAATAAAAATGCTCATAAATCACACAATTAGAAATGTGTTTCCTGCCAAATAGATTTCAGCTACTCAATTTAGAATAATGTTGACTATATAAAGGTTATTTTTAGCCCTCCTATTAAAATATTAAGTTCAATTCCATTACAACTACTAGCTGTACTATACTTTTGGCTGCATATGAAATCATACAGCTCTAAAACCTGAGGATCTTGCTTTTGCCCCAGTCAACAGCTAACACAGAAAGAGATAATTCATCGGTCAATTTCTCACCTTGTACTGATGGATAAAGAATGACTGAAATTAAGAACAGCATCTTGTCCCCTCCCAAGTTCTCAGTGTGTTAATGGATTTAGCTGGTGCAAGGATAACTTGAGTTTTGGATGTATTCTGTACTACAGAGTATTCAGATTTTGTTTTACACTCTACCAACTTAGGAGACCTTCTGTCACAGAGAGAAAACAGCCGATATTTTGATCAAGAAATAAAATAAAATAAACACCTGCTACATCTAGAAATACAGCAATAAACATATATATTAGAAAATAACAGTTAAACATAAGAGCTACAAAAATGGCATCACTTGTATGTCTGATATTTACCTAGCACCTTTCATTCCAGAGAATCCTAGTGGCTTTATGAGCTGAACACGGGGATCAATTTATCCTGCACCGAATGAAAACACTCCTGCTAACAATGTATTGTATAAAGCTTGGATATTGCCAGGAAAAGGGCAACACAGTCTTACCCAGACTGACATGAGGCAAACATGGATAGCATAAACCAAACAATTGTACCACGGAATAGAACTTCTCTCTTTCAAGGACAAATGACAGTAATTATGTTCTGAGGCATTCTACAGAGTTCTGAAAGAAAGCCTGAATTCCCAAAGCCACTCAAAACCACTCACTGCAGAGCACTGTTCACACCACTTCTGCAATACAAGCAACTGAATCACCCTCATCAGGTTCCTTTTGTACCTGGTCATTTCCTGGAGATGCGTCACCAGTCAATAAGAAATCCCAGCCTTGTTCAGCAGACAATAATTCTGCTGCTTCTCAATCTCTTTCCGTCTCCCCCCCATACCAACCCAAAACTTTTCACAAATATGGAATTTCTATCCCAAAATTGAGGTATTTTAAAACCTCACAGAGAAGGAGAAGAAAGAGAGAGACAATATGAGACGACTGGTACAAAAGTAAAAGCAACTGCATCTTTCATGGCTTTTCCTGACAGCCAGGACAAAAATCTCCCAGGAATGCTGTTTCAAATAAGCAGGCACAAATTTTGCTTTAATCAAAGTGGAAGTGTTTTATCTAGGGGTGGATACTAAACTAAATAGCTGGTTTCTAAGATAAAAAACTTTATCCATATCCAAAAGCGAAGTGCAGTATTTGGGTTCATTTCAAATGGCAACATGCTGTGATGACAAGGCTCCTGTTCCATTTTTCTACTTGCTAGCTGTTCTCCAGCTTTATATTCCCCTTCAGTTCTCCCAACATCTACATCACAGTTTGAATGATGCAAGCAGCAAGGTTCAGCCTGGAGCACTTAAACCCTACTACCTTTAAGAAGGCAAAGTGCACACAGTGGCTTACAAATACAAAGGAAATTATTTCACATCTCCTTGCAGCAAAAAGACAGCAAATTGTGCACTGGGGTGCATCACGAGAATGTTTTCCTTGGTCACAGTCTACACATGCAGCTTTGGGAATTAGTCTGACACCAACAACTCTCATCTTAATACACTGGATAAGAGAGATATGTCCCATAACCCAACAAGAAAGTCAAACAGATACTGCTGCTTAAAAACCATGCAACATTTATGGCCACTGGTATTGTGCACACTAAGAACAGACAGATTACTCAATAGCTTCAAAGATGTTTTTGTCACAGAACCATGACACTGTTTTCAAACAAGCAAAACCCCAAATTTTGTTATCTATGACTACACATTCTTTTAATCAGAGGAGCTCCCTTCCCTTTCTGCAGAGGTACATCAAACATTAGAAAAAAGGAAACTAAGAATCATCTGTATCACCTACTCATATTTGTACTCCTAATTAACTACTCTTTATTTTTTTTTTTAAGGACCTCAGTGAGTAAAATAAACTGGTACAATGAGCTGGTTGGTTTTGCAGCAAGAGAGCAGCCCGAGAGCTGCAGGCAGTAGAACGTGCAAGTTACAAACAAGGAAGATGAGCAATGCTTGCAGAGCTAGAAATGGAGCAGAGCACAGATATCAGCTGCTCAGAGCCTTCCCCTGCCCTAAGAACAAACTGGTTCAACATCTCATTTACCAGGAGGAGTCATAAGGAATGCTGAGGTCTGAAAGTGTACAGTGGGACAGCCAAGATCTAAGGCACACCATGCATCACTGCACCTTCAAGTTCAGGTCACTCTGCTGCTGTGCCTCGAACATAACAGTTTTCAGAAGAGATTAAAATACCCACTTTTATTCCCCAATAGTCTTTGGAATGCATAACTCTGCTCCAAGACTGGAGAGCAAATTTCACTTAGCAATGTTCACACAGCACAGGAATTGGAGCAGCAGGGGAGAACTATGACCGCCTTTAGCTCCTCTCAGGACTACTTTACTCTCTTTACCAGAAACTGGGTGGAGCTCCCAGGCAGAATTTCACAACAAACCAAGAAGTTCAATTGAAGATAACACAGCTGTTCCAGGGAAATCTAAGCATCATCCAGCTTTGTCAGGGAGAACAAAGATAGACACTGAATCATCAGACACTGCTAATAACTGTAATGATAGCCACAGTTTAGAACAATTCATTATCTTTCCCTCTAACATTCCAATTTTGTTGATTTCTTGGCTATCTACCTGGACCTACTTACTGAAGTAGCAGCAATCTGTACCATTTATAAATACAAACACATAAATATATGTCTATTTTAACTTCCTCTGAAGTAATTTTTCATTGTAACTAGCTTTACAACAGCAATTCAATTTATTTAATAGTGCCTGTGAGTTAATCAAAAGCTCTTAAAAGTTCAGTGATTACGTAATTAGTAATTAAAACCACCTTGGAATAATCACATTTAAAATACATCTATGACAATAAGAAGTTAGAACAGGTCTGTGAATTTACACTTTGGCTGTTAAATAGAGAAAAATTCACACCTTTTGTTTTTTTTTTGCTATGGAAGGTTGCATCCATGCTGCAAAAATCCTGAGAAGTTGATCAGTTTTGGTACATGGTAATACCACATATTCTGTGCCATGGCTCATATTAGCTCTTCTTGCTTCATCTGCCCACCACTGTCCCAGCAGTTAAGCCAGCAAATTTTAGGAGATTGTTTTAAATGTCTTCTTAAAGGTAACACAGCATGACTAAGACAATTTGAGACATTGACAACTACAGGCAAGGACAAGTGTCTCTACTGACTGGGGAGCTGTGTCTAGAACCTCACCTTTATGCTTCTTTTCTCAGCACTTGGGGTGAGACATAGGCCACAGGAATAAGCAAAGCTGCTTCTTTCATGCATTAAAAAAAGTTATTGGTTGGAGATTTCCTGCATGCATTAAGGAATTGAATACATTCCATCCCAGCAAGTGTAACACTACTGGAACAAAGCAGTTGTTGGGTATCTTGCTCAAAATTTAAAATTCTGCATATAACTAAAGAAATTACACAGAGATTTTTAAGTGATCTTTCATTTCTTCAATATGAAAAAGGTATCAATACCATTTAGTAATTCGTAAACCAGGAAGAGGTCCTCACTAACATCACTGTATTTTTTCTCAACTACCACCAAGAATTGCATTAAAAGGAAAAATAATCTCAAAAAATAAACCCCCACAACTACAAAGTGTTTCCTTAGTATTTCCTTTTATTCAAACTATTACAACTCCAGAATGAGAGTGTCTTGATTAAAAGTTTCAGCTGGACAGTACATTTTTTCAAGAGCAACTAATCCAATACCCAGGTAATGTGATTAATATTTAAACCTAAGTTAGGCCTTTTTTCAGGAGTCCTCTCCTCTGTTCTAGTCTGTTGTAGTATAGATGGTTGTGCTGGAGCTAATAAATACCAACAGCTGGCAACAGTATCAATGGCAGTGATTAAGTCCTGTCAGAAGGGGAAGGTATTTAGTTTCCATAATCCAGGAATTAGTGAAGCTGAATAAAGTTTGGAAATTGTTCAGGTTTTCTAACGTTAGACTTCAGTTTTTAACTCTACACTGCTTTCCAGATATATTAAAAAATAAACACACACATACTTTTAAAATCCATCCAAGGCAAGAATCACTTAGCAGCAATCTAAACTGAAGTTCATAGTTTTTATTTTCCTTTGTGAAGGGATGAAAACTCTGACAGATTCACTTCTTTACCATTAGAGATTATGAACTTCCAAAAAATTAGCAGCCTATCAGCCAAATAAAGCTGGCTCTGAAAGTGTTTTGAGTGATTCCAATGGGATGCTCTGGACTTTATCAGACCACACATGAGACCTACACAAAGTTGTGGAGTTTGATGTTTGTTTTTTGTCTTTAAGGCCTACAATGCAATTTCCTCAGTTGCCTGATGAAAAGATAACTAGAGGGGGAAGTTTCACAAGACAGGGGTTTTGGCAGCTTTGCCAATGTAAGAAATTGTCTTTTCTTATCTGCAGTTACAGATTCTGCAGCACTCTGCCACCTCATCTTGTGCCAATAAAACTGTTTGTAAGGCTGAATTGGGAAACACATCAGGGTCTGGGCAAAATAAAAAGAAAAGAGGCTATTCTTTATCCACATAGGTACCCTGATTCAGTCCCTGCCAGATCTGCACAAAACACGTGTTTCAGTACACCTGTAAACCATTGTGCAGCAGAGGCAGCAACAAACAGGCAAGAACAGGAACTCTGTAAGCCAGAATTGCTCCGTGACAAAACAGCTTCCCTTGCCAGGGCCAGCCAGCGAGGAGCTGTCCAAGAAGCAATGAAAAGGGGTTTTGCTAAATGCTTCTTCTTTAATTAGAATAGAATGAAGGGAAACAAATGATCAGTGTTTGGAGGCTTCACAAGTTTGCAAAGAATTCCTGTCAATGGGTGCTCCCTACCAGGAATAAAATTCATCTTCAAAATGTAATACTTTCATGATCAGTTCTCACAGTACAAACTGTTTCCTTACCCAACAGAAAACCATAAACCTTATTTCCTAAACAGCTATTAAGAACAGCCAGACAGCAATTACTGTATCACAGCAAAGGTTTTGGGCTGACCTAGGACTGGAAATGGCAAGCACAGTACCAAGCATTATCAATGAAAGGATGATCAAAGGACATGCAGCTGCTAATTTCAAGCTGCTGGGCAGCCAGGGACACAATGACACATTTTATGTCACCTGTGGAAAAGAAAAAATAATTTGTTATAGCCAAATACTGTGTCCAGATTTTTCCCTTTTCACTATTCCCTATCATCAGCGATCAGAATTTTTTTTAAAACTATGTCAGAAGACAGTTGCAGAAGCAGTGAGGCAAGAGGGTGCACAGAAAGAGACAGTGGCTGATCCAGTCAAGAAAGCAAGCTGCATTTTTAAACAGAACTTTCTGCTGTTGATTTCTTTTCCTCTGCATCAAAACATATTTCTGAGAGAGCTTAAGAGCTTTGTCAGCTAGAGCATGTTGTTATTCAAAAGCAGAATTTTTTATTTTTACAAGTGGAGGGAGTTGAGCACATATAATGAATCCACTGCATTGAACCACTCTGAGGAAGTCTAGTGCCTCTTAACGAGTCCCTGCCTCTGACTTAATACGTGCAAGGCTGAGGGCAACCGAGCTGCATTAACTGTGGTGTGTGAAGGGATATTTCAGTCCAAAGCAAATCGCTGCTATGCTGGGCTGCTTTTCGGCTGTGCACAACAAGAAAAGTGGCAATAGCCACCAACTGTTCATGCAAAGCATGAAGGCAGATAAACCAAGTGAGCAGCACTGGGGACTTGCTGAGCAGCCTGAGGAGGAAAGTCAGAGAAGGTTAACTGGGCTTAGGAGGAGCGGGAGTGTTCAACCACAGTGGAGGAAAAGCAGCTCATCAAATCACAGGACATGGCAAAACCACGGAGAATACAAGATCATTCACCTGGTTTTCTCACTTGGTCACATCAGTAGGGGGGAATGGAGGAGGGCGTGCTCATCTCCTCAGAAGCATCTCAGACAGAGGGACATATCCAAAACCAGACAGGCAGATTAAGGGCAGAATGGGAAAGATCTAAGAATTAGCAAAGAAATGTCCCAAGACATATTACATGGAAAGGGGTCCAACTTCTCATGTCTCACTTTGGCTCCCAGACTTGCAAAATTCAGTGCGTTTTATCTCTTTTTCTGGGGGATAAAAAGCTGCAGACCAAGTTAAATATGAATTCATGTGTTCTCGCTCCCTTTTTTTCATAGGTCTACACATATCCCCTTGATAGCAGTCCACAGCAGCTATTCCATGACACTGAAATTATGTCAGTATTGGCAGAGTGAATAAAGGTTGAGGGAAATTCACAGAGGTAGATTGAAGATAGAGCCTTCAAGCACAAGATGCTACTAAAAAAAAATTAAAAAGTCATACTAATGGCTGCACAGAGCAATGGAATTGCACATGTCTGTCTGGAAGCAATCATACAGAGCTCAGCTAGTAGGAGAAAATGAAATGCTGCTCCCTCATGCATTGATTATAGCATTCATATCTGCAGAGACAAAAATCTGACATGAAAGAGAATCCCCAGCCCTACCGTGGCTCTACAGATAGAATAACAACAACCTTTCAGAAGGCTCCGTTTTCTGTGCAGATTTTGAAATAAACTCCCTCTGCCTTGGAACAAGCCTCTGTTGAATACCTGTTCTGATTCTGTAGTTTACTGTCAGAGTTTTCAGGCCTCCTGTAAGACAAGGCTGAATTTCACAGCTATAGCACCACTCCTGGCATTAACAAAACACTCAATAAAAAACCCCAAAAAACCAAAACAAAAACAAACAAAACCACAAACAATAAAAACCACAAACAAAACCCCCCAACTTTCTCTGGAATGTAAAAAGATTTAGCAGGGCAAAGAAAACTAAGGTTGGCATAAATGCATTACTTGCACTAAAAAACAAGCTCTTATAACGCTCTTTATGTGCCATCGGTTATTCCTATACCTCTATTTTCCTACACTTTTTGCTGGATAACATTTCTACACATACTACACATGATAAAATTAGGATGTTCTCCATAAAAGCACCACAAACACAGCTAGAGCAGCTCACACATCAACCAGGAAACAAGATGTGAAACCTTCTAAAATCTTGGAAGTCAAACTGCCAACATTTTCCCTGTAAATAACAAGTCTACATTCAACCCAAAACTAGGAAGTGAAACATTAGAACCCCTAGAACTGTTCTGCAATTTACTTCAGCATTTTTCCTCCTCTCTTTCTTAAAACCAAAAATAGGTCTCAATGTGCCTCAGTCACCAGACATGGGCAGCACCATCTTACAGGAACAGCTTTTTGTACTACACAAGCTGGAAGACTGCTGGGAAGGAAAGGAGATGCCAGAATCTGGAGAATCAGCCTGGAATCTCAAAATTGTTGCAAATAATCTCACATTATGTTTGCCTGACTCCTAATAATTTTTGTCTTTGGCCACAGCCCAGAGCTGATTTTTCTGACAGGCAATCATTTAGTTGCTATGTACTACTTGAACTAGATGATCTAATGGTAACAACTGGCCTTAAACATAAAAAGCAAGTCTTTGAAAGAGATCTGACTGTTTTTATTAATATTTTGGTAGAATGTTGAAACATGAAGCTTTAACTTAAAAATTACTTTTCCAGTTGTAAGACTGGTAAAGAAAGGATTATCTTCCTTTTTACAGAGTCCCTGAATTTATGTACAGGCAGAATATTAAAAGGGAGACTTTTAATAAGAAAAGAAAAAAGCAGCTGAAGATTTTATGGAAAAGCAGCTTTTTCAAGTAATATCTTGGACAAATGAAAATATTTTTCTTTAATTATGAAAGACACACAAAAGTACAAATGCAGTAGTGTAGAGGACAGACAAACTACCAGCAGTCAAACACCTACTTACAATTGCCCAAATAATCCCTCAAGGAGGTAATAAAAGAACTTTTTTAATTAAAATTAAACAGAAAGAATATATCTGCAAATATTCACAAAGTTTATTTTATTACTTAGGTTAAGGCCTATTAACTGTTGAGAAAACGTATTTTGGTTTTAATTGCCAGAAGAGGAGATGTGTTGTTACTACGTAATGCAAAGAGCAATAAACTCAAGATGCGTCACCTTTTGCTAAATTTTTGTACTGTTCCCCTCCTCCAAAATTCAATTTATCAAGCATTTAGCAATTAAAGGTCAATACTTTGTAGATTTTATCTAAAGGTCATATAAAAGTGGGCTTTTTCCTCTGGACACTAGCTAGAAATTGATTCCTCAAAATGGCTTTTCAGTTTTTCCTTCAAAATTTACAAACATTAGCATTTTTGTGAATGCATTCTGTTACTTAGAGCAGCATAAATTTACACATGCTGTGCTATTTGCTAAAATTTATATTAGAACTAAAAACTAAATTCCGTGTGCATCCATTCCCACGCATTCACAAAAAGCCCCAGCAGCACTCAGCAGCCTGGCCATGGCAGTGATTAAACACCAGAAATGGCACTGGATCTATAAATAGCCAGCTGTGCTTGTGGTGTAATTGGCCTCCTCAATCACCTCGGGTTAATTACAGTCGGGGGGGCAGCCCTGGGTACCTCGGCAGCACCGATCTCGTACCCGAGCGTGGACATCAGGAATAGGTATTAACTACAGCACTACATTAATTCTTTCTTGAGTCATAAGCATGTGCGTTCCCTCAGAGATTCACATCAAAAAGAATAAGCAACTAAAAAACTATGTAGCCAAGCAATGAATCCAACAAACGCTCTCATCACTGATGCTGTAAATTGGGTGATCATGAATGAAAGAATATTTGTTTCAGCGTATTATTAAAAATCAGATCGAATTCAGCGTGGTTAAAGGGAGCTTTTATGGGATTTGGTGCTAAATTAAACTTTGTGTGCAGGTGTATTTGCACAGCCAAGGCTCCCCATGTGAGACAGCAGGCAGACACTGGCAGGAAGCACTGCAGTAACACCTGTGGGCCTGGCAGCAGAGGTATCCACATTCCCCTGAAGAAAACATGGGAGTGAGTGTGCTGAAGGAAAAGGGCAACTCATCAACAGTTAGAGGAGCTTTGTAACCTTGGGGGGTGTGGGCAGGGAACCAACAAGAGCAAAACACACACTCTCGAGAGCACACGTTTGAATAATTCTTGGTTTGGCATAGCATAAGGCACAGCTCCAAACATACACAGATAAGTATTTGGGCAAACCTAAGTTCCTGTAGAATTTGGCTGACAGAAGCCCACATCACAGAAAAATTCAGATAAATGTCTTTGTGCATTTCCTTATAAAACTTCTTATACGGCAGTTTTGCAAGAGGGCTGTTTAGTTTGTTGACTATAGATGGGCAGGCCACCAACATCTAAATATTTCTGCCATAGTTCCCCAATTACTTGCTGTCTAAACACAGTACTTAGGAAACATCCAGTCAGGACAGGAGAAACTATGGAAATGGTCATTCAGAGACACACCGGAACAGAAACTGACAATTTCAACTACATAATGGGGTTTTTATCACCTCAAATTCCCATTTGAAACAAGAGATTTACACCAATATCTGCCATTACTATTTTGACCAGATTCCATGTTTTTATTTTGGGCTATGAGTGCTTTGCCAAATTCTGTCAACGATAGCTATTAACCCTGAGAGAGAAGTTAAGTCTTTACTGAGGATGCAGAAAGAGAATCAAGGATGTAAACAGTCTAATCATTTCTGTCCATGTATTTTGAAAATTTATCAGAGTTCTGTCAGAGGACCGAGAAACTTTAAATTTTCTAGCACCCTGGAGAGCTCTGATGAAGACCAAAGCCACCCAAAAATTGTCAGAAGCCCCTCACTGCTTTTCATCTTTTTTGTAAAAGCATTTTCCTTGGTGAAAAGATATCACTTCATCTTTCATGTAAAGTCTGTTTTTGGTTTTGCTTGTTTGTTTTGTATGTGTTTTTTCATTGTGTTTTGGTTTGATTTTTGAGTTTGGTGTCTGTTTTGGTTTGGGTTATTTGTTTGTTTTAACTACACACTACAGGCTTTGACTGCTCTCTAGATATTATTAAGCCAAGCTTGTTTTCTGTAACAGTTGTTGTTCCTCAGTCTCCATAGTAAACACAGTCGGGTACTTCAAAAAACGTAACCAGAAAAACAAGAAAGAAATCTAATTAAAATGTTTCATCAAGCATCATTGATATGTTAGATGGTGTTTGCCAGATACCATCAGTCGTTCATTTCATTTTAACCAAATAACAAATAAATCAAGGATTTATGGTGAAATCCCTCATTCAGGAAGACAGACTCTCTGAATTTTAGATCAACATATTTATCCTAAATACCCAGCAGTTTTGTATGTAGGAATCTATTTTTTTTTTTGCTTGAGTTTGAACAAACATCTCTTTTACTTATAGGAAAATTCTAGTCAAATTTTACAAAGAATATTACACAACATTCACAAAGCTACAGGCAACACAGCATCCAATATTAAGGACAAGAAGCCCTATTTTCTACTAGAATTTTTTTCCAATGATGTGGGTATTGATTTTTTTGACAATAATCTTTAGCCCTCTCCCTTTAAAGTAGATTTTACAAAAATAAGCAGAGCAAAACCTGAAATATAAATACCACACCCTAAATCTATGGCCTTTTTTCCCCAAGAGAAGATAACTAAATAACATTTAGTGCAACTTAAAGAGTCTAAAGTTGTAGAGACTGCCTTTTTTTTCTTAAAAAAGAAAATGGACATCTGCTACATTTTATTCCATAAGATAAAAAAACACAGGCTCCTTTGGGTAAGAATGCCTATGAATGGTAACGCAATAGAGATGATGTGATTAGGAAATGGATTAGGAAATGGAAAGTGAAAAGTAATTTATAGCATAGTTAATTAGCTCAAAGAAAACAAACAATACATAGACAAGAAGCAGAACTCTTTTTTAGGAACCAGTAATATTTATAGTATTTATCTGATTAGCTGAAAATTTACTCAAGCTGCCCTGCCTCATGAAACCTTCTGTTCTGGCTGTGTCAAAGGCTTAGAGCAGCCACTTGCTTTGCTCTGTCTGCTTTTTGCTCATGTTCACACTAAATGAACACAAACCCCCATTATGACCAGGCTGGACTTGTCCTTCACAGCTGTGGGTGAAGGTCAGTAGAAACTTAATTTCATGTCCTATTGTGGAGAAATCCAACAAATTCTGCTCACACTTCCAGAACTGCAGGAGATTTTCCTCTGTGCTACTTCGCATCAGCTGGTTTAAGTCTTTGGTTTTAATTGGTATTTTTTCTAATAAATCCTTTTGAATTAAAACTTCATGAGATGGATTTCTTCTTCAATGTTGTCACCTTATTTGTCTTTAGCTATCCTATATAGACCATGACAAAGTAAGTCCTACTTGCATTGGATTGACAAGAAGTCACTTCTTTAGTTACAGAAAGCAATAGAGAAGCTCAGTGAGAACCAGAATGTCTAGCAGTTTTGGCAAGAGATTCTCTACTTGCCTTTGTTTTGTCACAGTTCTTGGACATTGGGAACTCTACCTTGCAATGGAAATCTACCCACGCAGCAACTTCACATCTGCTCACAGAGCCCTGAAAGCACTCAACACCATGAATGACTCCATTAAATTAATTAAATCATCAATATGGTTAAAATTAAGTCCATGCTTCAAGGGTACTGATGAACTAGATCTTAATCCAAAGCCCATGAAACGCAACAAGAGTTTTCAATTTCACTTCAGAGTGCTTGGGCTTCAAAGTGCTTTGGATTTTAAGTGCTCTCATCAACGAATTTTGAATGTTTCCTGACAAAACAGATGGACATTGTACCTTTTTAATGTTTAGCAATTTAGCTTCTGTTTACCAAAAATTACAGGGTGGATAATCACAATCAACATTTGCAGCAGGAACTCCCCCTGGAAATGCAAAGTTAAATCCCTGACAGGTTTTGTTTTCTTTCTATAAAGAAAATAAACAAAACCCTCACTCCCCCTCCACAAAATACACTGTGCTTATTATCTGTGAACTGGCAAACTCTCAAGTGCACTGGTACCCAATCTACTGTTGGGCCTCTTTGTTTATTATAAATCCAACCCTTTTTACAGCAAACCCATCTCTCATATAACGAAGCAAACTGCCTGTTGACAGTTTAGGATTATAGTCTGTTGCATTACCTATTAATAGCAATATTAACCACTTTCTTTTTCACAGCTCTTCCAGAAGACTAATGATGCTTCCCTTAAAGCAAAATTTGAGATTTCGTTAACATTTCTCTCCTTATGTTGTCCTTAAGGCTGTCAATTTTGTCCAATAAAGATGAAAAGGGACAGAAAACCTCCCTGTGTTCATGACTGCTGCGAATAAAACCCCAAATCTTGAACCAAGCCATTTCTGAGATTCATTTTCCTGCAATTAAACATCATGAATCTGTGATACTGGCTTGTCTTGCAAATCAAATCTTACGTAAGTGAAAGCTCTTCGCCAGTCCAGGAGTACCCTTTATAATCTGATTCATTATTATATTGAAGATGCTGTTACACTTGTTACTACAATAAAGCTTTCTGATTATAACACCCTGTGCTTTTCACTATACATACAGCCTTTCCTTCTGATTAGAGATCCACCGCTACCCTACCCATAATTAACATCAAAAGAACCCAGGCTTTATTTTTTGTTATTAATACAAACTCATGTGCCACTAAACAAATCCATTTCCTAATTACATCATCTCTATTGCGTTACCATTCAGAATAGGCATTCTTACCCAAAGGAGACTGGTTTTTCAGAGAATGTAGGATTTAACATTATCCTATTGAAAGATCCCCATGGGGATGACAGTCTCAGATATATTAATGTAAGCAGTAGCAGCCACTATTCTGAAATTAAGACTATTTCCTGGCCATTTGTATTCTAATCTAATAGTACCTTTATGAGAAGTTTTGGTCTCAGTGCACGAGGGTGTGTTCCTCTCCAAATCACGGCTACTCTTATTTCTGCCAATGCCACGAGGCTTGATTAGGTTTTATTTCATTGTTTTTTCTTATTAAACCACAGTTTATGGCAAAAACATTTCACAGCCACATCTTCTATGCTATCCTGCAAATATTAAACCATTGCATATATCCATTCGATAGTGTTACTAACAAATACATCTTTTAAGAGGATTAAATAAAAAAAGAGATCACAGGCTGGTTTTGATGAGGTCTGGGACTACAACTTTTAAACAGAAGAGTTCCCATTTTTTCTTACAAGTTGTCCTGGGTTGCAGTGTATTCTATTACCACCCTCATGAGCTGCTGAAACCAGGTGGGGCAGTGTTTCCTGGCCTCCTCCCTCCGGACCATCTTCTGTTAATGGGCTCATCAATGCCTTGCCCATGGCTCATAGATAACTCCCTCCGGACTATCTTCTGTTAATGAGTCCATCAACACCTGGCCTCATGACTCATAATCCCACTGTGAGATGCTCCACCCAGAAGGAGGAACCAAGCATTCCATCCTGGATATAATCTGAGATTCTGAACACCAGAGACAACCTTTCCACTGGATTCCCAGAGGACAGGAGCTACATAGCCACCACTGGACCTTCTGAGGAAGAGCAGACCCTTCTACAGGATCACTGCTTCACCAGAACCACATCCGCCACTTCAGCCACCATTTTATCGGACTGCTGCCGCCACTCTAACAGGGTGTCAGGTTGTATCCTGACTCTGTCAGTTTAAACCAGTGTTTTCTGCCTTTTTTTTTTTTTAATTTCCCGATCAAATTGTTATTCTGACTTGGTGCCTCCCACTGGTTTGTTTTAAAACTAGTACACAAGTGAAATCCTACAATGACACACCACAGAGAAACAAAAATGGGGCCATGTGCTGTTGCAAGTCAACAAGTCTGAGAGACAAATCTCATTTTCAGAGTCTCATCTGAGCTCATATAGTCCCAATCAAGTACTTTGTATCCATATTAGGTCACATTTTGTAGAACGATAGTGCAGCACTCATATGCTAAGCAAGACATCAATTCCTTCTCCAGAGAGATATCCCCTTCAATAAAATCTACTCCTTTAGTAAAACCTGTAAAAAAATGGAAATAAATAAATAAACAAAAAAAACCTACAACAAAACAGTTTCTTCATCAAAACTTCGTTTTCCTCAGGAGGAACAGAACTGAAATCCTTTCTGTGTAAATTCCCCAGCTCTGTGGAATTTATCCATAAGATCAAAGATTTTTTTTGAAATTTAGAAGAACCTCCCATATGTGTTTACAATTTCTTTTTTGACTTACATCTGCTGAATGGAGCAAATCTTTTATTCTAACCTAAAAATGTCATTTCTAACTGTGTCACTATTGTTTCTACAGTTCAGTTCACCTGATGCCTTTCCTGAAAGGTCTGTTCCTGTTAATAGCAAAATCCTACATGACATCACTGGGACAAGGATCAGATTTGATACATAGTTCAAAACAGTGGAGGAAAGGATGGATTTAATAAGACTGCTTGGAAAATAAAAAAAAGGAAAAATCTAGTATGTCCATAATGTAAATGATTCTCATATAATAGAAATACCACTGCTTATTCCTATTTAAATGTTTCAAATTCCTTCTATTAAAAAATTATTTCAAAGTGTCAAACACTTCCAAATACACCAATTGTTTCCAAAACTCTGGGTTTCAGCACACAGGGGATGTAAAGGTTTTTGACAGTATGAAAAAAACTAGTTGCATGTGCCCATGCCATTAATATTACAAAGGCTCCAACTCAGATGTGTGTGAAACATTTCAATTCCAAAACATAAGCAGTCTGTTTTCCACACAATTACACTGCCCAGTGGCTTTCTTAATGAACATCTAATAATTCATAGACTCGGCAAACAGCAGTGATTTTTGTTTTGTTGGGATCTCTGTGGGAGAGTGTTAATTTCTGTCACCTTTAGTAACTCTTTTATGGTTATACAGAAGCATCCTGAGTGCTCAGGGTACAATACCAAAACTGAAAGTGCTCCCTCTTGTGCTGGTTGCAGTTTCATTTCCAAGTTTAAACAAGTTTTCCATAGCAGACACAACCAAAGCACCTTTAGTCTATGTTCTCTCATTATATTCTTCTGGAAACTACAGGTCAATGTCTCAGCCATCACCTAACTGCTAACATAAATAGTATCACTTTTAAACTCCGTCTAACACAAGTATTCTTCACAAGGAAGACCTAATGGTGTTTGCAAGGAATGAAAAAGGAATTGTTTGGGAGCTCTACATGCACATGGATTTCACTGTGCTGCATTTATTGAATGACACCTTGATCACTGTCAGTAGGTAGCCTTAATGGACTCATTGATTCAAATCAGTTAGGATTTCATACTTAAATTCCATTTCCTCTATCCCAAGGAGGGATTGAAATCTCCAGCCATTATGAGCATTGAGCCATGAAATCTGTACTCTCTTTCCCCCAATAAGAAAAGGTCTCAGTTGTTTAGATCAGTAATAAAATTCCCTAAGCCTCCAATTTCCAGATCAACAATGGGGGACAATTCCATCAACTTGCATCCTCCACACTTAGAGCAATGTCTAAGTTTGTGATTGACAGATAGCTGCAGGACCGTTTAGTGCAGGAAAAGTTATCAGCTCACAATTTCACCCTCCACAGAATCCTATCATCTAATTTTCAGCCTACAGGGAGATTTCTCTCAAAATACAGAAGTTACTTTCCTAGTTACTAACCCTCCCCCCTCCCCCCCCCATACAACAAGGTGGGGACTGTTAAGGACAAAAAGCTCCAAAACTAAAAAAAAAAAAAAAAAAAAAAAAAAAAAAAAAAAATTTAAAAAATGAAAATCAATAGAATGGTAAAATCTCATCTTGAATTATTGAAATCCACACTCAAAGAATGTCACAAGGAGATAATTTAATGTAATAACTTATGAATAACTTAAAACATAAATTTGAGTCCTACTTCTATTAGTCTTATTTGAAGCAATAAAAACTAAAGCTGCCCTTCAAATTACCCCAGCAGTGCTCACACTAGATAAGCAATGTATATATACACCATCATATTGCCTATGAAATTATTTAACCTAAAGGTCAGCTTGCATTCAGCTTTCATAGAGGGGTAAATGTGAAGCTAAACCATTCATTTCAGCAATATTTGTCTATGTTTATAGTTGCACAATTCATTAGATCTGAGCTCACTCTAGATCTGGGTCTGCTAAGGCTTTGTTTGATCATTTGAAGAAACTACACACTAAGAAATTAATAAAAACCTGTCCCACTGCTACAAATCACAAGACCTACACTCACAGCCCTTGTTTTGATGCCTTAGGTTTTAACTTTCATATTTTTCAAATCCTGTACTGCCTAGTGTGTAACTCTGAAGTTTCCTGTAGCCTGTTAATTTCTGCTCTCTCATGCCAGGTACACACAACAAAGCCTCTCCGGGCCTGCTCTCCAAGGACACTCAGACTGTCCTAGGCCCAAAAGTATAAACCAAAGCTTCTATAGGCGGGGCAAGCTGAGGGGAATTACATCATTAACTGAAGATTTAATTGGAGAATTAACCCTGATATGCAAATGAACCAAACCTATAAAAGTGTGAAGAGCTTGTGACTTGTGGTCCACCTTGGGGTCCATCTTGGCAATAGCCTCTGACTCCCCAGGGGTACCTTTGAAGGCCCTTCAAATAAATACCTATCTTTATTCCCTTACTCCTGTCTAGTCTCTGTTTGAAGGTGGCCACTTCAGGCATCAGTTTCACACCTGCAATTGTCTTTCCTAAAAGCTTTTGAATCAGCAAGACAGTGGTGCAACCCAGGCCAGCAAATCAGTGCAACTCCTCCTAAGTACTGCAATCTAAGACAAAATTGCCTATGAATTTGACTTTTTCAAAATTAGAGCAAACTAACAGAGAAAGACCCGTTTACCATCAACAATCTGCTTCCAGTCACCAAGAGAGGCACAAGAATGGTTTAGAACCAAAGGGGTGAAAGAGGCAACTTTACATTCCTGGCACTGATCTTACCACGTACTTTAACCAGCATATAAACAATACTCCTGCTTCCAGCAATGGGCAAGACTTTCAGTTCTCACCTCCAAGGGCTTCTGTGAGCACTGAAATTTCAACAACCAGATCAGGAATAAGGTTTAGAATCTTTAATGATTTGGCTTTACACGGGAGCACACACACATTTAGAATACCTACCCAATTTCCATCTGAGTAGCATTTTTAATTTGTACATTCTACATTCTTGACATGAAGTCTACAGCTCACTATTTTTTTCTCCCTGCTTTGCTCTTGACCAATAATCAATTTTTCCATCAAAATGCTGATATTCTTCAGTTGCCGCTTCACTTTGACAATATTCTGGAACACAACTGTAGCCGTGACTTATCTCAACAGGTTGATAGGCTGTCTTGCACCGTTATCACTAATGAATTAAGCTCATTTTCTGGAAGAGCAATAGTAAGAGGGCAAACACCTTAATTAAGCCATTCTGCTTCACCTGCAACATGATGTATCATTCTATAATAATTCAGAGTCAAGCATCCTACCAGTGAAACTGCAAGACACCAACATACAATTTCAGTATCATTACTCCTGTATGTACTAACATGAATTTAATGTACAATCCTGCCTAACTCCCCCATTCCTATGGTCTGCAGATGTCACAGAGCTGTGAGAGTAAAAATAACCATATCCTAATTAGGCTTACATTACCCTGTTTTACTTCTCCCACTAAGAAGCAGCTCCCATTATCAGTCCTGATTCAGTCATCATTCACGTGAAGTTTCATTTGCTCACAAGAGCAGACTCTGAGCTCAGGGCTTCTGCTCAGGAGTAATCCTGCCACAGATGATCCAGGGCACCTAAAGACAGGCAAGAACTACTCAGTAGAGCTCCTACCTGCACATGCAATAAAATAATTACATGATGCATTTATTATGGTATAGCAATTCAGAACTCTCACTAAGCTCATATCTACTACCTTTACAGACATTGTATGCAGCAGATACCATACATACACAAAAATTCCAAGCTTAGGGAGAGAAAACATCCATCTTAACCAAGAAATACAAATAAAATTGTTTTCAATACCTAACACGTTTGAAAGGCTGCCTATATGGACATACATAAAACATTGCCCTCAAAAAACAGCTATTATTTAATAGCACAACAACACTTTTTTATATTATTTGGCTGAAGTCTGTGGCTATAACACCCAGGTATCAAACTGTCTGCAAGATACTAATTGAGTACATACCAAAAAAAAATCCCTGCTACACACCAGATCCTTTTAGTGAGTAAGTGATGAACATTTGTCCTCATAAGGTTTTGCCTGTATCACTACAAACTTTCATTGTCACAGGCTCCCAAAGGTCTCTTTTACAGACACTAAATCCATCTGGTCCACTGTTCTGAGACTGCTATGAAACAGAGGGAGCAGCTGTCCAAATAGCCCATCCCAGAGTCTGAATGTCGTGGTGGCTCTTGCAGCAAAAGTAAGACAGAGAGGTCTGACCCCCCAACCTGCACCTAGGAGGAGCTGTCAGAGGCTTCTGCCAGTTTTTATAACCACCCATCATAGCAAGTTAAATTTCTAAACCTGACAATTTCTTGCTTAAGTGTTCGAGTGGGAAAAACACAAACAATGATGTGTGCACGAAATAATCACTAAGTGACAACTGACACTCCAGGACACTGCCCCGAGTACTCCAGCTGTGACTGCAATCACATGTAGTTATTCACTCTGGGCTGTAAACTAGGGATTAACACACATTCCATCTTTATAGTCAGCATTTAACATAGCCAGGCTCTGTACCATGCCTTGGCACTGGTCTTAGCAAGAGCAGATAGAGACTGTCCAGAAGCCCTTTCAAGTTTCTTAGAGATGACGTTCCCCTGGGGAGCATCCCTTAACCTGAGCCACGTTCCAGCTGCATGCACCACTCCAAATCTGAGATTCATTCACAGCAACAATTGCTCACACAAACTGAGTACACTACACTGCAGTTCAGTGGGCTGCTGCAATTTCTCAGCTCCTTAAAAATTTAAACTCTGATTCACTCAAGATGATGGTTAGAAGGCCTTTCTCTAATAATGGCAGAAGTATTAACAATCTGTTTCAAAAAGACAGGTAAGTTTCATTTTATTTCTCAACATTTTACAGCTAAGATCATGAATTTTCAACAGCAGGAGTGCAGTGTGTTCATTCTTCAATTGCACAAAAGTCACAGTCACGTTTGACTTTTCTAGCATTGCTACATACTTTTAAAATTATGTTTCTATAGTAAGAAAAAAAAGAAAATTTCAAAATTACTTTGAAAGATGACAAACTCAAATGGTAAGAGAATCAGAATCATTAAAAATTCTTACATAAAAACATAGAAATACAGATAACAAGGATAGAAATACTGTCTTCCTAATCCACTTATTCCAATTCTACAGGAAGAATCAATGTTTTCTCGTATAAACTAAGACTAACAACAGTTTTAGCTAAGAGCTCACTAGATCTGTTCAGGTGTCAGATTGAACTGATAAACCTTGATGGGCAGCATGTGAGCTTTCAGGCAAAGCTTTAACTCCTTCTTTACTACAACACTGAAATAAAACCTTTAACATAACAATAAAAACAGGTTTGGGGGTTTTTCTTCCTGTGTCAGTATAACACTAAATTCATGGGCCCAATTCTTGTAAACCACAGGGAGAAACATGACAGGAAACTATCAAGTGCTAATATGTAACATCAAATGTTATGACAGAAACCTTTAATCTTAAGCATACTTTACCTTGATGTTCCAACCCATATGGGCAAGCAGACTCCACTTTGTTTCCCAAGTATCCAACAAAGACAGTTTTAACTTCCTAAATTCTACCCAAATGCCTCCATACTGAAAAAAAAATACTAAAATAGGTTCTCAACATTTATTAGTGCTTATATAAACTGGTGCATCTTGCTTATTTCTTGCTTTTTTCTGGATGGTAGAATATGGAAAGGACACTGATATCAGCTGTGTTCATCTGTGTTCAAAGCCAGTTTATGTGCATTTATCATGTTTAAATCCTGCAACATGAACATCTGAAAGTTCCCTATGAACATACTGATGGCTGCACCACCACAGTAGCTGGATGAGTGTGTTCATGGGGGTTTGTTTTGGTTTGGGGGCTCTTTTGGAAGGGGTTTTTGTTTGATTGGTGTATTTCCAAGGAGTTGTTTTTGTACATCCTTCACTATGCACATCTTTAGTCTGACATTTTTTCCATAAATGCAGAGCAGCCATATTTTTAGCAGCACATAAAGTTGTTATTGCTTTATTTCAATTAAAGTGTGCATATGCTCACTTTGGCAAATTGAAGTTGATAAAAATGCATCCCATCTTTTGAAATTAAGCAGCAGAACATCAATGAAAAATCCATCAACTCTTAACTAGTAAGTACTCCCAGTTCTGCCAGAAACAGAAATTAAGCACAATAAAAATCCTGCAACTTGCTATAGATATACTAGGTTTTCTTTATAAACATTATTTCCGACATGCAGAGCTATGACCCAACTAATTGCACATAATTAAACAGAATCACAAATATGGTGTGGCTGCTGACTACAAATACTAAGAGCCCTCAGGGGATGAAAAAGTTTAAAAGGAGCCTTAATTTGTTCAGACAACGGGAACTTTATGCCGATGAAAATATCATTAGAAGTAGGTGTTCTAATCTCTAGGTTGAACGGTGACAATGCACACGGAAGGATTTCCTCTAGAGCTCCCCATGTGTAGGATGGGATTGCACACAGGGGTGTTTCCATCACTGCAGCACTTACACACAGTCAAGGCCTTTCCTGCTTCTCACGCTGCCCCACCAGTGAGAAGCTGGGGGTGCACAACAAAGTGGGAGGGAACACAGCAGGGACAGGTGACCCAACTGACCCAAGGGATATTCCACACCGCGTGGCATCATACCCAGCATGGAAAGCTGGGAAAGGAGCAGGGATGTTCAGAGTGATGCCATTTGTCTTCCCAAGTCACTGTTGTGAGTGGTGGAGCTCTGCTTCCCTTGGGATGGCTGAACACCCACCTGCCCATGGGAAAGGGGGAGTGAATTCCTACATTTTGCTTTGCTCACGTGCACAGCTTTTATTTTTTCTATTAAACGTTTGTTCTTTACCCACAACTTGTCTGGCTTTTCCAATTCTCTCCCCCATCCCATGGGGTTTAGTGTGTTGTGGGGGGTGGTGCAGGGGTGAGGGGCTCTGTGGGGCTCAGTTGCCAGCTGGGGTGGAACCACAGCAGCCCTAAAACATTTCACCATAACCCCTTAGACAGACAAACTGTGACAGGCAGAAAGCAGTTTAACCTAACTTCCCTCTGCCACACAGGAGCCTGAATTCCTACGAGCTGTTCTTAAAAACAGCACTCACAGATGTCTCAGCTGGCGACACAACAGACGAGATTCCTTGGAAAGGTTCACCTACAGAATTATCCTGGAATTCTGACTAGGCCTGCACATGGAAGCTGGATTTACAATCAGTTAAATGAGCATCAGTGAAAAACACAAGGCTTTAAAAAAGGCAATAAAGACAAATATCATTTTCCGTCTGCCAGTATGAGCTCAACACAAATATTAAGACTTCAGCTGAGCTGACTATAAAAAAATTCCTGTGTATTTAAGAATTTTTAACTCTCCTGCAGATCAGGAAAGAAAGCCCACATAAATGTAGTGTATTTCTCAATAGTGCACTTGTGCCATAAAAAGGAAATCACACATGGCAGTAACTTTAATCAGACATTCAATTTCCTGAAGTCTTCAGAAAATAAACAACCATTTTTGCTTAGAAATTAAGCACTAGGAAATAGAACAAAACTAATGAAAGCCTGACACTGCAGTCAATGTTTATGCAGACATAAGCAGGAACAGTCCAGATCATGAATACTCCAATATAGACACAATACTGAAAATCACAATTTATT
The DNA here is from genome assembly GCA_014706295.1 of Lycocorax pyrrhopterus obiensis. NCBI lineage: Eukaryota > Metazoa > Chordata > Aves > Passeriformes > Paradisaeidae > Lycocorax > Lycocorax pyrrhopterus. The sequence continues at coordinate 23,558,247 of JACSVZ010000013.1, forward strand.
CTCACCTGCCCAACAGGAAAAAAAAATGAAATTACAAGTGCCAGCAAAGCTGAATTATGATTTAGACTAATGTTGCAGGTAGGCATAAAAGTAACAGTTTCATTAATATCATTTTGTACACTAATGACTGGAACAAAAGAATAATAATGCAAGTGAGATTAAAGCCTGTATTTTTCCTGAGACAGGAAAACAAAATAACATCTGTCTCTGGTTGGTTTTGCTTCTTGGAAAATAAAAAATAAATCAAAGTTCTTGTATTTATCAGTGTTATTTGTTTTAAGTTAAGAAAGTTTAAGGAACTGCTCTGTGTTCTTTAAGAAAATACTGTGGTGCCGCTGAATGAACACACTGCAGCAGATGGACAAAACAATTATTCAGAGGGGAAAATCAAGCAACAAATAAGGCCTAAAGGAAAATTGGAGGTGAAAGAGAGATACATGTAGGCAGTCATCCTATTTCCTCATCTGTCTTGTGATTCTCTGAATGAAATGACATTAAAAGCTTTTTGCTTACCAACTCCAAGCACAAATATTTATCACAGTTTTTCAGCTACAGAAACACAAGGTTTAACACAAGGCAGGTACAGATAGTGAGAACGCTACTTTGGTTTGACAAAACAATCAGTGTAATTCGGAAAAGTCATTACTAATCTCTCAAGTGAGAATTAATCATTGATATAATTTATAGATTTGGCTATCATTTAGCCCTGGTACAATCAGTCTTAAATGCCTTAATTTCCACATGTGCATGTATCTTTGTGTACTGGAAAAGCACAGATAATTCCTGGTAAATAAGTACAACTCACAGTTTAAAGTATTTTAAATAATATGCACCAAAAAAAAACCAAAGCACAAAATCATTCAAGAAATTTACTTTCTGCTTTACTTGCATTAAGTGGGCAAGTGGAACCTTCACAGGAGCCAAATTCACGTCACAGTATCAATGATTCTTTTGCAATTGGCTCTTCAAAATCATTGTATTTATAAAACAGAAAGTGAAGATCAAATGCTTCTGATCAGAGGCATCCTTTAAGCTTCATTGTGAATCATTAAAAAAATGCTTTCTCATGACCTTGAGTTTCCCCACTTCCTGCAAGTTAAAGAAAGTTTTTAATGAACTAGGAAATTCTTTTTCCCCTCTGTCATATTTAAGAGGCAGCTATGCTTATATGTTTATATCTCAATATTGCATGTACCTGGGTGTGGTGGGGTGGAGGATTCCCCCCAAAAGGAAAATAATGACCTCTGGAAAAACGTTTGGAGTCACCAGTATACCAAATATGACAAATATCAGTTGTAGCAAATGTCGAAGCTCAAGTCTGGGAGACTCAGCTGAGCTGATGACCTTTCCTCTGTCTCAATCCATTTTACATATAAATGCAAATACACATCTTCTGAAAACTCGAGGCACGTTTGAAATTTCGGTGTTTAGCAAGGTGCAGAACACAAAGTAAGGCACATGAACACCACCACTTACGTCAACAGAAATTTGATACCCAGTTTTACAAAATTATAGACCTGAAATAAAGAATAGGAAATGCTGTTTTTTCTAAAATGTCCAGTAGCAACAAGACTGATTTACACAGCCGCACTATTTCTCTCAGCTTAGACAGCATCCAGGTGAAGGCGGCAAAGGCTGTGTAGGAGTCAATGGCTTTAACACTCTAATTCTGGCTGGAAACTCCAGCCTTAGGGTCCCAACATCTCCATGAGCCATTTTGTGGGGGGAAAGAACAACATTATTTTACTTTGTCTTTCAAAACAAGTAGCAACACAAATCCAATTCTCAACGTCAACTGGATAAGGAGAAGATTAAAAAACAAACAAACAACAAAAAAAACCAAGACACATTTGGCTTAAAGAAACTAAGTTACAACCACTCTTTTACCGACAAAGTCTGCTTTGCAGAACAGAAAGGAACAAATACACCAAAACATTCGCACTGTGAAAGAAACAAGTTTGAAAAGAGTCACCAGACAACACAAAGAAAATTCACACAGGAGCACATTGACAAAAAAAGCATCTATTTTCCCAAGAATAAACACAAGCAAGTTCCAAGAAGGACGCCCCTCGCCCCCCGGCCACCTACCTCATGGGGAGTTCCCACACCCTCGTTTTCCCACGCCAAGAAAATACTCATGAGGCGCCATCCATTCCCGGATTTCCACTTGCCTATCCTTATTTTGAAAGGGAGAAAATTAAACTCACTCTATTTCAAGAACTACGTGCAAAATTTGGGAATTCGGCTTTCTTTTTGAAACTGCGTCACAGGTGAGGGCAGCGTCAGACTCCCCTCACCTGCTGCGTGCCCGTGAGGGCTTGAACCCCTCCCGGTGCGCCACACTCGCAAAACTTACAAAACTTACAAAACTTACAAAAAAGCTCCAACATACCCAGAACCCGAGGGGAATTTACACCTTACTTACCCGCAGGAGCAGCGCCGGCGGCCAGCCGAGGCTCCGCGGGGTGCGCAGGTGACCCCGCCCGGGCCGGCGGATGCGGGAGGAGGAGGATGAGGAGGAGCCCGGGGGCTCGCGGGTCCCGCCGGGGCCGGACACGGGCAGGGCAGCCGAAGGGAGGGAGCAGAGCGCCGGGAGAGCACCTCTGCGCACCTTCACGGCTTCCAGCTCCCGAAGTCACAGCTCCACAGCCGTGCTGCCACAAGGGATGCTCCGCTGGGCCAGAGTTAATCCCTCCCGCGGGGCTTCCGCAGGGTGTGGGAGCCCCCGGCCCCTCACAGGTGTGTGCGGGGCTGAGCGGGCGCTGCTGAGCCTGAGCAGCCTCAGCTGTGCCCACACCCGCTCGGGGACGCTGCAGCAGTGCCCGGCCTTCCCCAAACCTGCCCGACCTCGGACTGCCCTGAAACAGAACCACGGACAGAAAGATACGACAGATGGCTGCATCCTCTAAACAACGTCTTAGATAAAGCTCTCACTATGGCAGCTGGAAAAGTTTCTGTTAAACAGCGTGTTACTAACTTCATGAAAATGAGGATGCACGCATGGAAAAACCTTATCCAACTTCAACAGCTCTGGAATTAGACTACAAAATAAAATTCTGTTTCGTTCTCAAAGGCAGAAGAAAGCTGCAAAGATAATTTGAGATGCTGCCATACTAGGAAGCCTCATAATGACTTTAAGCATCCTAGACAGATACTGGGAATTTTAATTATTATTTAGTAAGATCATAAAATAGTTATTACTATGCTATGGCAACAGTTTGGAAAAGTGTAACTGATACTCGCTAAGTAGTTGGGAGTTTTGCTTTCCTTTTCAAAGTCTTCATTACATTTAAGTGAATCTCATCAGCATGATTTTTTGGCACAAAGACAGGATGGATAATTATGAATTGCTGTCATAATATACCTGAAATCTACAAAAAGCATCTGTTGTGAAAGTGCCCCTAATTTAATAGGACACATATTTACTCAGGAAAAAATGGTTGTAATTAGTTTCCAATATTCCTAATTATGCAGTGAAATCTTTTATGAACCCAGAGCTTTGTGTTTGTCTTCAATGGAAAATGGATTTCACTGGTAGTATTGGAAATAATTGTGAACTCTGAGCAGTGACACCGTGGTTGGGCACCTAAAACAGCACCTACAAGCTGTATCTCTTCTTCAGAGCTGTTGTTTCATTTGGGCATGAGAAAGGCAATTAAAAAAATCTATTTGGCATCAAGAAGTAACAAAATACGATGTACCTTTCAAATAAACTGATGTAAAGGAGTTTTTTAAATTATACTCCTAATTTTGTGCAACCAGGGAATGTATCCAAAGCGTCACATGAACTTTCAGCACTGGGGCTTGGGCTGTTTCTGTGTAGATTTACTGTCACGAGGCAAGAGGGGACTTATCACCCTTGCCCCCAAAATGCTTGTCAGCTTTTCATTGCCATCAAATGAATTTTTTTCCAGAGGTTTACTGAGCCAGCAGTACTTGAGCTGCAGGCAACTCGAATTAGCCAATTTCCCATTAAAAGCAGGGAGCTTCACAGGTGAGCCTAACTGTTGAAACACCCAATATTTGCCCAGCACTAAGTACTGTTAAACACAGGCATCATGTGCTGTGTCAATTTGACCTGCACTTCAAAACCTTTTAAGATTTGCAAGTGTTCTCATCCTCACCTCGTGTCTTCCATTTCTATGTGAATAACATAAATGTTTCCCTTTTCAGTGTGTTTTAATGGCTTGCTAAAAACTTTCTATAAAAAGAAATAATTGATGCTCCATTCTTAAAATAAAATGCGATGGATGGAAATTAGATGAGCAATTATATCTGACATTAACAAATAAATCTGCATGATATCCACTGAGGGTTTATATGATTTTTACAATGTTCTATCAAATTATTCAGCAAAATTTCAGACTTAAGTGAGTTTTAATGGAAGTATAGCTATAAAACTCTTAAATCTAGCACATAGGGAATGGATTACACTCCAGCTTAAATTCTTATTCTTATATAAAACTGTGATACCTCAAAGAAATAGAAGTATCAGTGGTTTGGGTTTTTTTCCTTTTACCCTCCCTTAAATCATATAATGTAGTGTTTGTGAAAATCCTGGTTTGACAGTGCCCACAGCGGGATGCTCCCGATAAATGGCAAAACTATTCCAAGAAGAAAGCAGCAAAGTCACACCCCCAAAACAATGTGCTTTAATAGAGGCTTTAGATGAATCTGCTATTCCCCGAGTGAAGCAGATAAAAGGAAGAGTTAACAAAGCTGAGAGAAACTTGGAATTTTTATTCTGTGGACAATTCCAAGTTAGGACAAAGAAAAAAATCATTCCAAAGACAGAAAAATTATAGATGGTAACTAATAGAAGCTGCTTTTTTTCCTCCCAAAGGTGAAAACTTTATAATACTGATAAACCCATCTTTTTTCTCTTACAGGGATTGATATCTTTGGAATGATTTGTAAGAAAACAGCCACATAAACACATTCAAATCACCCTGTGTATCAAAAGAAGGAACTTCCAGATTAATCATTAAATTCAGTGCTGGAACCCAAAACCACACACTTTAAGGTAACATTAAAACACCATATCTTGTTTATCCTACCAACTGAGGAAATCTGTTTTGTTTCACAGAATGCAGATGAGAATTTTGACTTTTATTTTAAAGTCTTTATTTAAAAATAAGACTGTTTATAAGGTCTGATTTATCAGTAGGTCTTATAAACAAAAGGACAAACAATAGCAGATGGTATACAATACTTCAGAGGAAAACAAAGAGGATGCTAAGCCTCTAAAAATGGGGCAGAAATTTATTTCAGATACTTCTAAGGAAGCATTTTAATGCTTTTATAACTTGTGTGGGCTTTGTTCCAGATATTCCTTGTGCAACTCTCCTCTTCAAAATGTACTTCAAAGTCAGCTGGTGTCAGTACACTGAGAGGTTTTTTTTACAAGTGTTTTTTTCCCCTTGTGCTTTAGCTCATTTCCTGCCTTCCTTGTCATCTTCTGTCACACTACCTGCCCTCCTGAACACTTCAGCTGACAGTTTATCATTATCTTTGTTTATCTGTCCTAACTAACTGGCATTCCAACAGCTGTGAATAAAGGGATCTCTGGTATCAATTTCTGCACAGCTAATTGCTGTGTTCTTTGTGCACATCAAGTTGCACACACAAACATAACCTCCAAAATTCCAATTTTTAGCATGGACACCTTTCTTTATTGAGATGGGGACAGCAGTAAGTTTTACATATGGTTCAGATATGCTGTTAAACACTGTGGGAGGCTCTCAGTCCATTGCTGCTTTAATCACTTGTCACTGAAATTATAATAGCAGCAAGCAAGTAAAAAGCTCCTTCATCTTTCTGGAGAGCTAAAATAGCTTTTCAATGCTACTTTTGGATCACTCAGATGGAACTTTCCAGGTCTCTCCAGCCTTGCTGAGAGACAGATTTCCTGTACAACATAAGAACATGTTACTTTCCGTTGCTCCAAATGTATGCTCAGAAATGAACGTTCTCCTAGAATTCTGTCAGGAATTCTGAGACCTAATAGTTAAGGGATGATAAGATAGACGGAAAGAAAAATATTTAAGACACTTTTTTTTTGCCATGTAAAGATAAGGTATCATATATAAAATTGTGACTCTGCAAAAGGTCTTTTTGATATGGTTTCAGAGTCAATAATATTTCATGGTCTTTTTACAACATTTGAATAAAATTCATATAGGTCAGGAGAGTAAAAGAGGTATGACTTATATTACAGTAGCAAAACCAAAGTATTTTTGATAATCTATATTTGCATTAGACAAACTGAACTCGAGAGTAGGTCCAGAGGTAAACTAAAAATAGTACACTGAGCAAGCAGCAAAAGACCTTCAAGAGAAAATTAACAAGAAATTGCAAAGTTACATTTCCCAAATACTGTTTTGTAAGTGGTTCAGGTACTCAAAATTCCCAGGTTCTCTTTTATGTTTTGCATTTGAATGACAGGATTTTGCTCAAATGGAGAAGTGAATATCTCCAAAGTGAATGGAGAGAGCTGTTTCCCATGGCACATTTTCTGGTGCTTGCTCGTTAGGAAGGTTTCTTCAGCTAAAAGTAGTGAGACCTGATGGAACTTTTTCTGCAAAACCTCTCCTAATCCGCTGCTCACCACTGAAAGAAGGTGGGTAACAAGGCGTCTCCACAGAAAAGGGAAAAGTGTGACTGATCAGAATTACATTTACTTAGATTGCCAGATCTGGATCAAATAGACAAGAAATGAAGGCTCCACAAAAGAGAGAGGGAATAAAGATGCCAGAAGGAAGAAAAAAAAAAAAAAGAAAGAAAGAAAAAAGAGAAAAAAGGATTAGGAAAACATGAAGTTCTCAGTCATGCACACCTCACTTTCCAAATCTGTGGAACCACATTCCGAGGGTAGAAACATAAACACTAAGAGAAGGATTATGATGCTCAGAAAAATTCAGAAATTCTAATATAGGCAAGGAGGGGCAGGCACAGGCAGTCTCCACCTGACAAGTGTTCAGATGACGCAGAACCCAGAATAGCTCTGCTAAGCTGCAGTCAAAACAGATGTTATCTCTGGATAACTGAATGAAGTCTAGCGGGGAACAAAGGCAGGCGCATTCAAGTTTGAAGCATTCCTTTCCCACTTCCTTCAGAAACATCACAGGACTGTATTTTAGACTGAACCTCTTGTGCTTTACCAGTGTATGTATTTTTGCCTCACTGAAATGTCCTTCTTCCTGGATTAATATCTTTTCTGCTTATCATTCTCCACAATGACAACCTAAGTCACAGTCGTCCTGTAAATAATGTTTAATACTTGATGTCATTTAAAAATTCAAGTATACATCACCTGCATAAATTAACTTCTGAAGATATCTTTTGGAGCAGTCTGGATTTGGCTGCAGATTTGCAGTCCTCTCTTCTGTGTTCTTTATTCCAGTGTGCCATGATTATTAATCAGTGTGACATTGTCTTTGTGACTGAATTCTTGCCTTTTTCCTGTAACACACATTCTCCCATCCCAGTCATTTTTATTTCCTTTCGAGATCTCTCATTGACAACTTCTCATTGTGCTCATTTATTTACTTAATTGGCATTCACATAACTTTCAGTAACATGGTCTATTCATGTTATTGATTTTTGCTAGGCTGCATTGCTGTGTCTGTTGTAAGCATTGATTTGAATACCTGGACACAACCTTGAAAGTTTTCGATTTATAGACTAAACTACCAACTCCTTCCTGCATTTTCTTCCCACTAATTGAAAAATTTGCATTTTGCTTTAATAAAAAGACAACTGTCACAAACCACAGGCCTTTACTGTTTCAATCACACTTTTAGCATTCCAATACCCATAAATACAAGTCTTCTAATGCACATTCTGTTAAACTTCACTTTGTTACTTTCTTGCATGACTTTGTTTTATTTTTCAACTCCAATTAACACCAAATAAGACCTCACTCCTTGAAAAAAGACAGTGAATTTGCCATCTGTCTTTTATGAGTCCACAATCATCAAAATAACAGGAAAACTATAGGGTATGAGAAGTTTAGTGACTTTTTTTTCCTCTCCAGACCTGACTGAATGGAAATTGATATTTTTCCATCAACTCTGTCTCCATACAAAAATGATATATAGCTACTACAAGTTCATGAGAGATCAGGACACCCACAGAAGGTTATCAGCTAATATCTAGGGGTAATTCTAACTCTGAAAACTGATATAAGCAATAAGGTTATGCTCTTATGAAACACAACTATTTGTCTGCATCTGTCAAATTACATAAGCATGGCATTTTCCTTTTTTTTTATTCATTAATTATCTTAGATCAGGTTCGAATCATGCACTAAGATAAAATCACTGTTAAATGTGCAAACAACCTGAAGGGACCAGAGAATTAGTGCTGCCAACAGTGATGTAATTTGACCAAGTTCACCAGATCAGAAGAACCTTCTTTATCCTGAGAGCGCACATTAAGGAAAAGTTGCACATTACACTAAAACTCATAGCGCAGTAAAACTCACCAGAATTTTCTCTGCAAAACAATAAATACAAAATCTCCCAGTGATATTTTAGATGTGCCTCAGAAAAGAGAATGGCACCTGAAATGGAATGGCAAGGCTCTAAGGAAAAAGAATCCGTGTCTCTTACAAGCACTGAAAACCACTGTTGCTTACCACAACGTGACTGCTGAAACAACTCAGGTTGTACTAAAGTGCACAGCACAACCTAATGTAAAACCAGGGCATCCTTTTCCCCACTCTGATGTAACACAAGCAGAGCAGGCAACACTGAGAAAAAGAAGCTCACATAAATCTTTATTAGGGTATCCTTTGTATTCTGTCTCTTGTGTCCCCACAACATAACAGTTCACACAGTCTTCCATTCATTCAGCTGAGAAATCCTTTAGGAACTGTCTTGGTTTTCTGCTTTTTCTTTTTTTTTCAGGAGGGACAAAAACCCAGCACGAATGTGGGTGCACTTTGTAAGGATAAGAAAAAGACAGACTTCCCTATGCCTGCTAAACTGAAATAACAAAACTAGACAAAAAGAACCGGTGAGAATCTTGGGCTGTGTAAAGCAAACAGGAGGAAGTTCAGCTTTGTCTCTGAATAAAAGTGTGTGTTTTCAGCAGGGTAACAAATGCACAGAAAAGGCTTGGATGGGCTGTGATATCACTGTCTCATCAATCCTTGCAAACCTGAAAGGGCAATAGCACCGAGATGGATGAAAGAGTCTGTGCTGTTTGCAGTTCCTGTGTCTGCTCCACACAGCACAGAGTAATAAGTACGTTTTTGAAACAAAACATTTTAAGAAAGCTATTTCATTTCTTTCTGCAGCCCGCTCTCTGTATTGCCTCAGGGACGTGTTATCTGAAGATTATTTTCCAGTTGTCTTTGTTGTTGTTGCCAAAAGGCCTCAAAGAATGAAAAGGTGCTTTTCAATGATAGGAAAGATATTCTGTGAGGGCATCACAGGCTCACTGGCCATTTATTGTTATTCTTTCTCTCTTTGCTTTAGGTTTTACAGCCCATCTCAGGAAGTTGCATTTGAAAGCATTTTTAGAGACACTAAATGTCCTTATGAGAGTTTTACTTTATACAAGTGAAGCCAAGAAGAAAACAGAGTTTTGGGGGTTGCTTATTACAACAGTATGATTGTGACCTCACCTAAACCTGGAAATCCTTACATCAATTGCATTGGATTTTGAATTAAGCCCTAAGAAAACACAGATTTCATTAGTGACCTAAATATAGGCATACACTTCAAAAGATTTACTCGTTCCTTTTACACTGTTCAGATACTCAGATTCTCTACCTGTTTCTGTTGTTCTGTAGTAGCTTGATTTTGGTGTGGATTCCAAGGAGAGTCTCATAAGGTTATTAACTCATTCTCTCTCTAACTCAAATAATGTAAAAAGCAATTAATTATTAAAACAGTCCATTAGCTCAAAATATATTAAGTGAAATAGTGGCAATTTTGCAATGATTGAGGGAGGGTTAGAACCATTGTCTACTAATATTTCTCTATGATAATCTTCAAGCACTAGTAAATATCAGTGAAGTCTCTGGTAAAAATCACTGTAGTCACACACACAAAAAAAATTCTATTTTAAAGGCCGTGCTATAAAATACATTAAGGAGAACTCATGTTGTGACTGAGAGACCTACAGCACAAAACTGAAGAGAAAGACTCACCAACACCTGCTCACAAGTGGCTGTGCTCCGTTATCTCTGACCTAACCTGGTTAAACCCAGATCTGTTTGCTGTGTCACTGCTCCCTGATGGCCCCTCCCACCCTGGGACAGTTTCTAGTGCAGCAATTCCTATCACATTGCAGTAAAAATGAAAGTGTGTATCACCAACTCCAACTCTGTTACAGCTATGCTGGCCTCATTAATTCCCACTTTATTAAGTAAAAATAGGATCAGATCACTGATCTTATATAGAACAAAGAAAATTTTCTATATATTTGTTTCACTGGGATTAATTTAGATCTTTAAAACATGATATTTTTCAGTAGAGTGATTCATGGAAGACTTGGAAATAAAGTTAGGGGGAGGGTGAATGAAACCTTGGGATGCCAATTAAGTTCTCTGAACTCCACTGAGGTCATTGGGAATGCAGTGGAGGCTTAATCTTAACTTGGCCTGGCTCAACCATTATTTTTTATCTTTACCAATTCTCATCTTTTACATCTCTAGAAGAGGTTTGCCAGCTGCTCCCTATACAGCTGTGGTACTACATAAGCTGGTATAGGACAGAGGACAATTATTCATTTAAATAGGTCTATTAATCCTTATAGTTTGTCATTTGGTACATAAAATGGGCTTGTATTCATTTTTTTCTGTGTGAAGCAGGCATTTTAAAATCTTTCACTGTCAAACAAGCCTGTTACACAGCCAGTGCAATCTTTAATGCTGTTTATTTATCAAACTTAATGTAATAGGATTCCTTGACATGGTACACTGATGAAGGAGTGAGGTTCATTTTCAGAATGCTGAAATAAAGCAAACATTTGGTAGCTGATATTCTTCACACTTTCTGTAATGCACAAATATATGTACTGCCTCCACGTGCAATAATTTCTCAAGCAGCCCACAGATTTTGTGAAATGCAATGAAAAAGCTTGCTGTAAGACCTGTTAATCACTGAAAAGTGATCTTGCAAGCTACAGCTGTGGTCCAGTGATTCACAGATGTGGCTATAAACCACATGACAGATGAGCTCAGTTCTTGCCGTGTAAGAAGTATTAGCAACTCCTGGATTTAGGTAAAACGGTGCATTATATATCATAACTAAGAGACTGGTATGTGAAAACAATTCCCTCGTGCAATGATATGCAACTGCTCTCAGTTTCCAGAGAAAACGAGATCTTTTTCAGCTCATACTGCAATAAAAACCAAACCAACCATAATTCGCAAGCTGATGGTTTGGGGTTTTTTTTTAGGGAGAGAATAAAAAGTATTACAAATCACGGTTACCAGTACAGCAAAACTTTAAATGTTCTGTATGATAAATATTTACTGTAGGTTGTACATCTAAGACCTGAAACTGCACTTTTTCTATTTGCCGGGTGTGATTACTTGCTATGTACTAAAGCACACAAACAAAGGCACAAAACCCATTTACCCAGTGTTAAGTGCATTAACTTTTGACAATCAAAAATAAGATACCTGTCCAACCTCTTTCTTTCCTAAGCCGAGCATCCTCTATCTTGTAACCTGAGAGTGTTGTTAGAGAGATGCAAAGCCTTCAGGTGAAATTCCAGAGCACTGTTCAATCAACAGACATATTAAAATAAAAAAGAACATAATGTGACCACAGTGTACACCCTCACACAAGGAATCGGGATATTTCTCAAGTGCTGTTGTTAGAAAAGCAGAATTGCAGTGTTTTTGTGGGTATAGTGACTTTGGCAAGAACAGACACTGCCGCTGTTTTCCCCACGGACGAGTAGGGAAACGACACGAAGTGCAGGCTCAGGGATCAATGGATGAAAGAATTTAATGAATTTTCAGAAGGTTTTTACATGTTAGTTTGCAAAGTGTATTAAGTGGCATAAGGTAATTGGTTTTTGCCATCCACCCCCTAAGGGGATTGGTCAAGTTCTAAGACACCCATCTCTGAATGTTTTTCTAGTTAGAACCATAACAATTCTGCAAAACAACCTGCAGCTGCAAGAAGTTCACAAAACGGTAACATTGTTTTGTCTTGCTTGCATGGGAAAGACAGAACTCTCACAAAATGCTGCAGAAAGCTGGAAAATCTCTCTGCTAAAGCTTTTCAGTGTCCACAAGACACAGTGTTTTATAGTGTTCCCATCAATAGGCCTTTCCACTTGTAACACAGCTCATAAGGGAATGTGCAGGTTCATAAACCAGAATTTTACAAAAGGCGAGTGCAAAGCCACAAAGTACAGAAGTGGTTCTTCTATTCGTGCAGTATTTACAGTGAATCCCAGAAATGCAAAGCAAAAAAGGTCATGACAGGAGCAAGTTCTTTAAACATTGGACAAAGCATGAGCAGATCCATCCAGCCTTCCCCCTTTTTGCAAAGTATACGCGTGGGCAGGAAAACAACTCTGTAGGTACCAGTCCCTTTCCTGTAGTGATTTGGCCAAAAGATGAGTGGTGATCTAACCAACAGCCAACAAAAAAAAGCTCCAGATTTTTTTTTTTTTCTAGAAACATTCTCGTGGGAGAAAATATAACTTTATCTTTTCTACCTGAAAATGAGAGAGAGAAAAGCAGACTTTCTCCAGATCAGCCTGGTGATACAGCATTAGGCTGGGTCTTAAGCAGGCACAGGTGGAATCTGAATGTGCCCATCTCACCTGCCGGGAGAAAAATCAAACACTAACCACCAGTACAGACAGGCAAGCACTGGCTCTCTGAAATAACTCAGCAAATCTAACTCACCCCACATCACTCTCCTAGGCCTGGCCATTGAAACAGAGAAGGAGGTATTGGAGGAATTACTTTTTCTCCAAAGCCCAGGCTTTTTCCAGAAATGGAAGCATTTTTTTCCCCAGTCAGCCCTATTTGAGAACATCGACATATGGAGCATGTTAGACATAAGAGAGAGTGCAATATGTTTTGAGAAAATTCACAGTTTTCTAACCTGGATAATGTCAGCAGAAATTTCTTTATTTGCACTGTGTATTATCAAAGCCAAGAGAAAAAAGTTATTTAAAAAAAACAACAAAAAATGGATTTTTGTAGAACACAAAAGAATAAAAATTTGGGAAGAAAAATAAATATTTGGAGAAGAACCAAATTCCATTTCTAAATGTTTAAATTTTAGTTGAGTTTAAGATGTTGAAGTAAGCCTTTTCTTAAGATGTATGTCTCTAATGAATATCATTTAAGAAGGAGTCAGGGAGGAGGTTTAGTTTTTGTCAATCCTAACTCTAAAACATGCACACAGAAAAGCTCATATGTGCAGGATCTTTAGTAGAAAGTAAGGATAAATAAATAAAAAAAGGCTGTTCAGAATGCCTACAGTATATTTAATCCATCAAACTTATCTTAATTGTGTTTCTGTGAACCCGAAGGAGAAAAATATAAATAGAATCCCTTGTAGGTGTGAGCTATAATATCTGGGTCTTCTCTTACCTCCATCTTCTCTTCATTTCTCTCTCTGTTGCTGGGAACTGCACCATAGCCTTGTCCTGCTCATCCTGAAATCAACAGAAAATTTCATGTTAGACCTGCCAAAACATCCTGACTGGGATATATCATATGTCAGTGATGGGGGGTTCTTGGGGGTACATCATGAAAGAATCCAGAAGGAACAAGAATTTCAAATGTGTGGCATCCATCCCTTGAAGGTGCCTTTTGGTGGCAGTGCTGACCACAGAGCAGCAAGGTGCCATTCATCATCCCTCCTGCAAAAAAATACAGCCAACGAGCCTGACAAAGAACGGGGGCTGCAAAGCCTTGAGAAAAAATATAAACAAAGAGTTAATGAGAATATAATGTCCTGCAGGACTCTGGGAAAACAGAAATAGAGGCTTTTAAATCCTCTAGTTTAAGGTCTTTGCACTGTCCCTTTATTTCTCTCTCTATCTTTTCATACAAAATGAAACAATGCTGGGGGAGAAGTGCGTGGAGCCTTGTTTCACAGTCATGGTGTTCTGCTAAAAAAAAGCCCATCTAAACAAGGAAACAAAACAAGGAAACAAAACAAACAAACAAAAGGTTTATCACTAAACTGATATTTCATTTTGTTAATTACTACAACAAAATAATAAAAAGACTCTTTAAGTTCTGGATTCTTTAAAAACCCCCATATCTCAACATTAATGACTAGTACTAATAGACATGAAACATTTGTACTGAACTATGAATTAAAATGGAACTGTTAATTCATTGTCCTCTCTTTCATAGCAAAAATTATTTAGAATTATTTCTATCATAAGAGATTCCTTGCCTGCCACAATTCTAACTGAGAACAGAATCAAATAATGTTTTTAAGGTGTTTTTCAATTTCTCTCCCGGTTTTGGATAAAACAATGAGGAAAATAAGGACTTTTTTTTTTTAATAACCAGGAATTTCCAAATGAAATAAAAGAGTATGATGTGAACCCTGTGAAAGTTCATATTAGTCCCAATTAAAAACATTAGTTAGCCTATACAAAAAGAAAAATAAATCAGAACTTCACAGCAGATACAGAAACAAGGTGTTATCTTCTAGTTTCAATATCCATAAAACTAAACCATCAACACCTCAGGTCCCAGTAGTCGCTCATAATTACATTTTCTGAATTTGTTGTTTAGTCCTGCAGCAGTGCCATAGCAACCCAGCTGAACAAAAAGCAGAATTTATCAGGCAGGGCTTGTGAAGGAGGGCTGGTGGTGCAATGGCTGACATTGGTCATTTATTTGGCACACAGACTCTGTGAAGACAATCAGATTTCACTTGTTCAAATTGCCCAGAAGACGTTTGGTGCCTTGGCTTAGAAATATGTTCTTCCCCTGGAGCTGGTTTTAGCTCAGCAGGTTTCTGTCCTGGAACGAGCAGAGCAGAGCAGAGCAGAGCAGAGCAGAGCTCCTGTGATTGCTTTGAGCACTGATTGCTGCAGCTCTGCAGCCCTTTCAGGACAAGAGTATCTGGTTTAACAAAAACGGAGCTGCTTTGATTCGGGACATTCGTGGGTTTCCTTATTTCATCAGTTTTTAAAGTGTTTGTTCACTTAAATCTGAAGCATCTAGCATGTTTTCCCCCTAAGCTGGTGATTTCCCTTTCAATTGATTGGCTTATCTGAATTACTAACAGCCTCTATATTATTTCCCTTAAAATTGGGAATTCCCTTGCTACAACAGATATCAACAGCTATTAACAATATAGAGAATCTCCTCTGAAGTGTTGCTCAGTTATTGTTTTATAGGCCTGGATTTGGATTCACAGCACATTCCAAACAATAAATGAACTGCAAGTTACCGTCTGCAGCAGTCAGAGATCAGATTCTATTTAAACACAGTATAAAGTGAAATATAATATTATGAGCTCAAGAAAATAAATAAAATAAATATATGAAATTAATTAAAAGCAGCAATCACTATATATGAACACTTTCTAACAAACCATTATATAACAATATTATGTTATTGGGTTGCAGTCATGTTATGAAACAAAATGTATTTAATCCTAAAACCCAATCGAGTTGTCATACATAAACCCAAAAATGTTAAGGGGATCTCAATATTCTCTCCTTGACACTTTCTCTTAATTAGACTCCTTTTTCACTACAATTCCAGAAAAGCATTCAAAGGAAATCATCATGGTATTATGAGATGCCACACAAGAGACAGGGAGATTCTGCAAATTATTCCTTGGGAAGGAAAACAAAATGTGTTTCTGTCAAAATTACGTGTTTTCTCATGCAGTGCAGGCTTCCAAAGATGAGCTATACCCAGGAAGCGTTAATGTGGAATCTGAAATGCAGAAACTCCAGTAACTATGGACAACTCCCAGGTGGCCTCTTGCCAAAATTTCTTGATGAGTATACAGAGTGCATCCAATTTGGATTTGTACTTTAGCCCTTGGGAAAGTCATTATGTATATAAGGGAAAAACAATTCTCAAGCTTAACGAGCGGGAAGACACTAGCAAAAAACCCCTGCTAAATCTGACCGTGTGTTTGTGTTCTAAGTGACTAATAGAGGGGAATGAGCTAATTCAGGGAGAAAGGTTGTGTCTGCCAGCCTTATCTCTAACATCGGGTGGGAGCAATGACTGCAGCTCCTCTTTCCTCCTTTTCCAGGGTAACTCTTGAGAGAACTCTGATTCAGACCTTGATAAAGTCCACTGAAACCAGTCCTCATGGATTGCTTGTTTTCCTTAACATCACTGATTACAGTGTTTGCCTGCTCCTGAACACTTTTCTCATCACTGCAATCCTAAATCCACTCCTGACACACACTGTTCTCTGACCAGTTACTCTGTGCCAGCACATTTCTGCCCCTAGTTTTGGCAAAACTCCTCCTCACAGCTCATGATGTCTGTCATCACCCAGCTGAAAAAAGACACCTCAGCTTTGACATAAAAGCACTTACAAGTATGAGTTTAGCAGAAAAGGGTTTATGGATAATTTTAGTCCCCAATCCATTAGGAACTGTGTCTAGTGTCACTGCATGTGTGCCTTTCCTGCCTGGCTGTTCTGTTTCTTCATTATTTTACTGCAAAATCTTTGACTCAGAAAATGTATCATGAAAAACTAAAAACATTGCTCTCTATAAAACATTGCTGTGGTTTCAGCCTGAGCTGCCCTCCTAGGTCGGTGGTTAATTTCCCTTCTGCAAGCAAAGTACTTTTAATAGTGCATCTCTGGTAATTTTTTATTCCACTCTCTTACATGATCTGTCCACATTTTGAGTCTTTCTCCAATTTTTTTTTTGTAGCTGCTAATGGAATTATTCATTAGCAGGAACAACATTTTCCAAATAACTATCTAATAATGTGTGCCCAAATTCATATTTAAACACACATAGTTGACCTGATTTTTTCCCCAATACCTACACAGTGAGGGAAAATGCTTTATCCGAAAAAAGAGCATCCAGCTCATTTTAAAACTTTGCAAGTATTTTCACTGCATTCTCTTCAGTGTTCATGGAAGAGCAAATATTTGAAAAAGCAGAGTAGCCACAGTAAAAAGTACCATTTTGATAGGTGATGCATACTTTTCTACAATTTAGTCAGTAAAAACATGGCAGCACTTGAAATAGGTTAGCTCTTCTGAATTACAGGAGCAGATAATAAGATACATGGAATATCTGTGAACAAAATCTCAGTTGTTTCTAATCTGTTCTTTTTCACTAAGTAATTTATGTGGAAGCCCATGTTGAACAAATAAAATTGCCTATAACCTCCTGTTTTGGTGGGGATAAATAAATTAAAATTGTATTACAGAAGTGTTTATCTTCTTATTTGCAGCAGAGGTTTGATCCCATTGCAATGGGATACTAAAGCCAAGCAGGGGTGAGTGGAATGGATGGGCTTGCTCCAGGTACACACATGTTGGAAACTGTTGGTAAAGACTGACAGAAATGCATACATTAAAAAAAAAAGCCCTAAATGAACAAGTAACTGGAAAATCAATTTTGTTCTCTATTTTCCCTCTTCTTAGTAGCCATAAAAATATTTGCATCATTTTAGCTTACAGATACTTGGCTTGCTGTGGACTTTGAGGGAGAACAGTAGAAGTAACAGGTATTAAAACTTCTAGAAACAGCATGTAAAGAATTTAGTGAAAATTCTAAGGTTCTAAACCCCTTGATTTTCTGTTCTTTATTCCACATTTTATCTCCTTTATTCCAGATTTGAAGAAAGCATGTTGCTGAAGCACAAAGACAAGTGACGTCCCACCTTATGCGGGAGTTTTACAAAACAAACAGGGAAATCTGAGTGGATCATAAATATGTAAAAAACCCTACATAATTCATTTGCTTTTGAGACATGCCCTGTATCAGAAGCACATCTGACAGAATTGAAGACTTTGGGTTTAGGGTTCAGGGGAAGTGTGTGCTGGTAAAGGAAACCTTTGTTATTCCAGAATGACAGACTGGCAGTCAGGATGCCAATCATTAGAGGATAACAGATGTCTTCAACTGTCTGCTGGCTCTTTATTTGGAATTTAATGTATTCCAGAGATGGCCAGCAATACCAACAGATAACACCTCTTTATTGTGATGAACAGTGCAGGTTTGCCCTGGTGAGCAGTTAGAGAACAGGAGTGCCCCAAGAAACAAGATTAGCAGGACTGAAAATGACACTCACATTCTCAGCAGCACAACTCCAACAGCAGCAATCACTTTGCTTACAAGCCTGTTATCTGCACTGCCACGGGCAGCAACAATGTGGGCAAACACAATTCTTTGGGAGAGTTAAAAGCAAAAGTTAAAAGACTAAAGCAACTGAATCCCCCCATCCCCAAAAAAAACTAAACCAAAAACGAGCCAGGAACTTAACTGTACCTGTCTGAGACCATCTAATGAATATGGACTAAAATCAGAGCACTGAAAACTAGGCTTACATGGAGAAGCAACGACAGAATGTAATATTTTCCTTATCACACCGCTTCTCCTTAAAACCAGTAATTGGTGCAAGGAATTATGACATGAAACGCATGAGGATGCACTGAAACAAGAATATTGAAGCACTGCTTCTACTCTCTCTTTAGCTTCCAGATCACTGAAGGCATTTTGGATATGTCAATAGCCTAATCCTGGCCAGCGTCTGCCAGGATTTTATACGAAAATGTTTTGTGTGTTAATTCTGTATCGTAAAAGCTAATTTTTCATGATACGTAGAATTATCCAGTGGAGTAGGAATATTACCTATAAAATTCTTCCAACTATATGTGAATGTGATGGAGAAGAGAATCCTTATTAGGCAGTTAGCACAAAATCCTGTCCAATACCTGGGACGTTCTAGGAAAGTTAATGCTTCAAAAAGCATTTATCACTACCCATGCTTGTAATTCATGGAACAATGAACAAAATTCTATGCCTGGCTCCCAGCTGCCAGCTTGCAAATACCAGTCAACACCAGAGACAGAGATTTCCTCTGAGATGCATCATTTGCATGTTTTTAAACTTCTGTTGTCTTAATAGCAAGGTTGTAAATTAGTAATATTGATAACAGTAGTAGGCTTGCTCAACTAATTTCTGAAGCATAACAATACATTTTACATTTACACCCAGCTTTAAAATCAATCCCAAAATGCTGTTCAGGCCAATAAAAAGGGTGTAAGGAACAAAGTAAAACTAAACTTTCAAGAAATGTTCCACACTTCAGACACCATTATAAGAAAAATTATCCAAGTAAGAATTGAATCTCTGCTTGGCTTTAGTATCCCATTACAATGAGATCCCGCCTCTGTTGCAAATAAGATAAACACTTCTGAAATACAATTTTAATTTATTTGTCTCCACCAAAACAGGAGGTTATAGGCAATTTTATTTGTTCGACATGGGTTTCCACATAAATTAATTAGTGAAAAAGATTAGAAACAACTGAGATTTTGTTCGTAGATATTCTATATATCTTATTATCTGCTCCTGTAATTCAGAAGAGCTAACCTATTTCAAGTGCTGCCATGTTTTTACTGACTAAATTGTAGAAAAGTATGCATCACCTATCAAAATGGTACTTTTTATTGAGGCTACTCTGCTTTTTCAAATATTTGCTCTTCCATGAAATTCCTTATGACATATGAAAATACTTGCAAAGTTTTAAAATGAGCTGGATGCTCTTTTTTCAGATAAAGCATAATTCCTTGTACAAATTACTGGTTTTAAGGAGAAGTGGTGTGATAAGCAAAATATTACATTGTCATTGCTTTCTCGATCTAAGCCGAGTTTTCAGTGTTCTGATTTTAGTCCATATTCATTAGATTAAAAAACAACTTTAAAAAAAAATCAAAAGTACATCTTGATACTAATTTCATACAACACGTAGGCAGCAAAGATCTGGCATGTGAGTCAAAATAATCTTTTGAATCTGAAACAAATCTTCTGAGTCTGAATCTCTTGAACTGAAGACTTCCTAAGTGGAGAACAATACTAAGAAACTTGATCCTATGGGCCCATTGATTCCAGCAAACTTGTTAAAACAGCTGAGAACTCAGGTTTTGCAGCTCATCAGGCTTGCACCTTATCTGTGAGTGTAGCTCAGTCCAGCCCCGCAGTACAAACACTGCCCAGGCACTGGAATGGTTCTGGAAGTTTCAAATGTCCGAACACTCACAAGCCAAAGCGCCTTTGGCCACCTGAGGCTCTAGAGCAGTGAAGGAGCTGAAACTCACAATACACGTTGAAAATATTAAATCCCCACCTATCACACTGTTCTCTAACTCAAAATCTCTGCCTTCTAGCTGGATTAAAGCTGCCTTTTGTTTGATCTAGGAAGAAAACCCACTTGGATCCAAAATCTGCTTATCTGATGAAAATGGGAATAAAAATTCTGTTTCATTAGCAAACCAAACACATCTGAGTTGATGTTTAATGTCAATAAAACTTTACAACACAAATTATAGCACAAATTTCAGAACTTTTGAGGCTGGAGTTCTCCCTGATATAAACTCTAAGTCATTACAATGCTTGTGGGGGAAGGACAGGAACCAGCATTCTCTGCCATGCTGAGCTTACTCCATCAGCTGCAGCATATTGGAATAATTTCTTACATGTGATAAATCACACTAAGTAAGCTCCAGTGAGCTATTCTGTGTTCTGTGGAGAGCAGGTATCCTGCTCCTCATGTATTTGTCATTTCTCATGGCAGATTTTGCATCTTTGATAGCGACAGCTGTTTGAAAATTTTATTGACACGTTTTGGTTTATTGTTGTGATTATCCCTCAAGGAAAACAGTCACATTTTCAGCAGACTAAGCATTGTAGACAATAAAAGATACGTATTTGTGTAAATGTTTGCATCATCTGCTCTATTACTAGAGCAGTTGATGATGAAATTTTTTAATTTTCAGGTAATTAGAAAACATTTCTTCCTCTATCCATATTCTCGGGAAACACTATCAGTCACTGTTCCCAAAGACTGCTTTATACAGATTTTGGGAAAAAATTGCATCCAAGTAAAAGCTACAGGACATGACAACTAAAAACAATTCTTCAATCACAAATCCCAAAATCTACTCCAGCCAAAGTACAGGAGTAGGAATTCCATTTGTCTGACTTTTTATTTCCATCCCTACAGTCATTTGCAACAATTGCTACATGATCAAAATCAAAAGTCCTGTCATGCTGAAATCTTTGAGTCTTAAGTATATGTAATTATATTTGAATATATGAAATATTTATTTGCTGTCAAGTTGCTGAACAAAATCATATTAAAGAACTTTTGCAGAGTGCTGGAAAAAACAGTACTTAATTCACTGAAGCTTAATTATTTTTTTGTCAAAATGGTTTAACAGAATCAGGGATGACTAAAATCCCACAAGAATGACTAAATACTCTCTGTATCTTCATTAAAGGCAGAGGCTGCAATATTAAAGCACACAACTATTTTCAGCTGGATTTTCTTGCTGCTGTCACTGGTTTATACCAGTTAATGGAACTCCTGGGTTTAATGACATCACTAAGAAATGCTGTTATCACAAATTTGTTTCTGCTCGGGTATCGACTCAGGATCAGCAGAATAATTTAGAAGTTAGATCTGAATATAGATTAGAATAGGCCCAGCTGCGAGCCAGGGACATTTTTGCCTGGTTTGTACTATTGCTATAAAGAGGAAGATTTATTGGAAATAACTAGGAAAAAAGGTCAGGAAAGTTGACAAAATAAAAAAAAAGGGGTGACTGAGTGGTGAACAGGACCACAATTTATAAAATATTCATAGTAAATAAATTCAGGAAGCAGGTGAATTTAAGAAAGAAATATTCTGCTAGGAGGCCTAGGGCAACAAGCTTCCAATAACCAGAATTAACAGCAGGGCAAGTTGTGCTAACAAGTGTGTTAGACTATATAAATACATTTTTCCTTCCCTGCAAACCTACAATCTCCCTCAAAGAAAAGGACACCTATGCTTAAAATGGAGCTATAATGCAAAATATAAATGTGTTCCATAAAATATCCCAAATTCTAAATTTCCTTACTCACAATATCTCTGATAACGTATTTCACCAGACTGTAATACTGTGGTTCCTGCTAACACAGTTGATTTAAGCAAGCAGAAAAAGTCACCATGGCATTAATTACTGAAAATCTCTCTACTGAAGAGTATGCAAACCAATATATCTACTTAATTAAACAGATGGGGTTTTAAAGCACAAATGTAATATTTTCGATAAATTTACAGAAAAATATATCAGAATATTTTCCATCGCATCACAACTAGGAGTGACACAAGGGTGTGATTAATTTTTCTTTTCCTGAAGCCAAATTTGGCTGCTGTTTCCACCTGCTCCTTGTATTCCCTGGAGTTTCAGAGAATACAAACATATTCTCCACAGAAAAACCCAAACCAAATAGCCACAGCGGCTGTTCCTACATATGCCATCTAAGAGGAAATTCTGCCCCAATGTTCTTATAGTTAATTATTAAAACCTTAATTCCTTTTTATCTATTATTAGGATATTATTTTCATTATATTTTTAAATACCCAGTTTTACAGCAGCAAAGGATGTTTGCCCTTGAATTCAAAGCATGTATTTTTCCAAGAAAAGAGGATAAATGGAAAATTTTTATTTCACAAGAAAAGTTGGGCTTTTTAAAAATTTGTTTGTTTAAAGTTGCTGTGATTAAAAGGGGAGAGGGATTTTAGTTATATGGCAGGAGCATTCAGCAAATGAGAATACATTATGCACTAAAGTTTTCTTAGTCATTTCTTTCCTTGCACAACTAATTGCTTTTGCTGCTTGCAAGTCTGTTCTACCAAGACTTGCCAGTGAAATGCAGCCTGTGGATCCCTGTGCTGCAGCTGACAGACAACCACTCTTAGGCAGAGTTTTGCAGGATTTTCTCAGCTACATTATTAATATGCAAATTTACAGAGTCCAGTTCACCACCATAATCTTTTTGCTTTGATTGGCTCTTACGTTCAAAATTTTCAAGATCTGTCCAGCAACAAAGACATGTCTCAGCTTCTCATTTCTCGTTAAATGAGCAATGAACTTCAAGGTCAAACCCAGGGTGGTGTAATTACCTCATTCCCTGAAAGTACTGTCGAGTTATTATTTTAACAGTATTAAGGAGAAGAAAGGCTGTGACCCAGAACAGTGAGTGCCTCTGGTTCACATTTTGGCTTCAACTGAATAAACAACACAGACTGAAGGCTCTAAATGCTTCGTCTCAATCACAAGCCAAAAGTTTATTTCTTACAATAAATCTACTTTGTGGCTTGATCAGATTGCATTCAAGTCATCTAGAAAAGCTGATTGACTTGAATGATTGGGAAAAATTTCCTCAAATAATATTCACTGTAGAGACTTGGCACTCTCTTATATGGCACTTAAAGCTCACGATACAGCAGCACAGCTCACCATTGATATGTACTAATGACTGTTTTGTTCAGTGCATTTCATTTGAAGTTTTACTTTTAAAAAAAATTGGTAGCGCATCAATTTTTCATCCCTGTGTTATGATTCTGGTCCTTCAGCCACCACAGCCATTCGTGAGCTGATCCCTTCAGAGCACCTTGGCTCTCTGAGGGCCCAAAGCCTCACATGGTGCCACATGGAAAGTCTGGGGCTCTCCCAGCTTTCTGGTGCCCTGATAGTCAGGAGAACATTGCAAACATTTCAGCTGTTGTAATCATGATCAAAATAATACAAATCAGCCACTTCAGCACTCAGAGAACAAACCACGGCCCCCAGAGAGCCCTCCCCACGCTGCTCTGAGGGCCCTGCACTGCAGCACCCCCTTTCTGAGCTGCGCTGGGCGTTCCTCGGACACAGCTTGGCCGAGGGGCTGCGCAGAGCCTCGCTGGCCCTTCACACGGGTGCTGCAGTGTTTGGGCTCGAGGTGGAGCACCGAATGAAGGGCTTGCTACTCCAGCACCAGAAACAGGTCCTTCGATGCACAGTCTCAGGTTGCTCAGGTACCGCTACATGCTAATTTAACCAGACAAACATACTTTGATTCAACAGTGTTTAGTGCAGCGCAGAGCTGCTGTTAGTGCATGACTGTAGTGTTTCAGATGAGGTGACAGGGCATGTACTTTCCCCATTTAGTGTATTTATCACCTCCTTGTTCCACGAATTGCTGTGTATTATTTTGTTTCTGTATTCATGATAACCTCAGTTATCAACCCATCTACCATTCAAAAAATAGAGACGTCAAAAAAAAAATCTCTGCTTTCTAACTATTTGCATATTGCAAAACATGAGGTATTTATTACTGTGCTTGTCTCTTTTGATGACATATAGGAAGAGCCAATAACAACACTGTAACATCTGAAATCATTTGAGCCTGGCACTTAAATTTGATTTTAGCATCTACAAATCTTGAACAGTTAACATTAAAGACATATAAATCCCATAAAACCTCATTTAGATGAGAAGCTACTGAGTTCACAAAACCCATTATGAACCTTAATAGTGATGTACTGTTCAGTTACACCAGATTGACTAATCCAGGCTGGGCTGTGTTTTCATCACTGTGCCTTGCTGGATTTAAATAAACCATGTTAGAGATGTTATCATGTGCTCAGCTCTGCTCGTAAAACCCCAGGCTGCAATAGAAAATAGTTGATATAAAGATTGTAAAGAGCAATTTGTCAGCTCAGAGTACTGAACTATTAGTCTCTATTGCTGTCTGGGATTTATTTCATAATTAAGAAGAGCTTATACATCCTCTTTATTATGATCAGAGAGTAAAATACCAGAAGGTCTTCCAAACAGAAATGGAATTGACAATTACATCTAAGATCCAGAGAAAATCTCTGAAATGAAAAGGAAATATGTAACTAAGCAATTACCTATGGAAAATCACGGAAACAAATACTTCCTACTTCTATTTTATTACAACACATCTACAAAAGGAAGAAACGCCTCTACTCTTCTTTATGCCCAGCTTCAGATTGGGGTCAGGTTTTCCCCCACAATATTTGTAGGGACATTTCAGTGCCAAGAGGCAGAAACACAAGCTGACCATGATCTTCCTCAGCCTTCTCACAGTTCATTTTATCCCACTGCATTGAATTAGTTAATGCCTTCTCCAAATACAGGCAAGAAAATATGAAGCAATCAAAGAGAAGTCTCACAGGCAATGTTTTGCATACTTCTGGTGCTGCTCACATAAGTCCTTGTGAAAAAGTCACTGTGACACTGTCTGACCCTTTCCCTGTCCCAGGAAACCACGTTCCACTCCCTGTGCAGAGGAAAGGAATCACAGCTGCTGCACAAGAGAGCCAGTCTAAGCCTTGTGACTGCAAATAAGCACGAATTGCTCCTTATTGACTGCTTCATAAAATTCAGTGATTGCACTGGATATGTCAATTACTGTAAATTAATGGCATTCTACAGCGTGTTGCCGCTCTTCACTTCCCGTGCCTTTCATCTGGGGATTCTAAACAATCCCAAATAATAATTAAACATTTATCTGTGGAGTAGGAGTTTCTATGGGAGTCAGTCACAGTCCAGCCTCTGAAGAGAGAAAGGCAGTCACGAGACGTTACTCACTAGACAAGAGTCACGATTTGGCAAACATCACAGCAAACCAATATTTAGGATAGGACTATTTCCCCTCCTTGAGGCAGGACTGTGATGTCCCTAATAGACATGCACAAAATCCTGAGTGGAACCATGGAATACGAAGAAATTAAGCCAATTCAGATTTTTCAGATACATGGAATAAAGTAACCTGCAATTAATTTCACATTCCTTCAGTTTTGCATCGCTCTTTCAATGATCTACTAAAATGCTCTCTTTTCTCATTAACAGTCTGCCTTGTCAATACTTTTCAATACTTCAATGCCTTCTCACTCTTAACTTTCTATTTCAACATATTATCTTCCCATCTTTCTAAAATTCCATCCTAGGCTGCATTATTTTGTTGACCAAACAACATTAGAGATATTTCTTTTAATGCAAGCCTGAACAGTCAAATGTAGAAATAAGTTTTAATAATCAAAGGTTAAGCATGAGATGGTAAATTCACAAAACAGGATTTCCTACATTCATTCTGAGCTAGAAATTCTTACTTACATGGGCATTCTGGACATAAGCTGTACAGAGATACTTGCATATGATGAGAGTTGACAAATGGTCAGGAATCTTTATGTTGGCTGGTATTAAAATATCTAATTGTCCAAGTATGGTAGTTTGTGACCTTATAGATGCTAGAGGGTATGTTCATCATTGTCATCCATTAATAACTCAATTTGATTTTAGTTCATAAACTGCTGGACAAAGGCAATAGTACAGTGCTGTGCATTCATCCATTCATCCTGAAGCTCAGTGCAGTCCTCAACTCCTACCCTCACATTACAGATAGGTGGTTACTAATACAGGCTCAGGTGCTCCCTCATGGAAGCTTAGCCAGAAGCCAAGAGTGACCTCAGCACAGGCCATGCCCACTCCAGTGGCTTGGGCAGCACAAGTAGAGGCCAACGGTTCCATCACCAGATCTCCTTCCCACTCCTCAGCAGGCACTGGGGGTAGGCAACACCCCGGAGTAGTCCTGGACTAATGGCAGTGTCAAAGATCAAGTGTTACGAAGATGATCAAAGAGCAAAGAAAGGAAGAAGTCAGCACCAGCAAGATGATTTCGGCTGAGTAAGCAGGGTGATATTTTTATTTTTCTGCGAAATTTCTGTGTTTCGAAGTAACACTCAGCAAACTACCAACACTTTCCACGTCATTTATATAAAGTTGTGTTCTTACTCTAGCACAGCTCCCACTGATTCACTGCCAAATGAAAGATAAGCACTGACACCATAGCACAGAATATATGTTATATTCAACACCTGAAGCAGCGTATTGATTTAAAAGCATCAATTGATTTACAAACATTAATTGATTTGGGAAAAAAAAAAGAAAATCACAACTACAGTACCAGCTGGAAGTGAATTTCCTCTTTACAGCCCATCCAAAGGTTAATTTTTATTTTCCCATGGTAGCCAATGATCCAACAAACATTGAAGACAAAATTTATAACTACCATAGAACATCTGAGAAAACCTTCAGAACAACCTCCCATCCCAAAGTGTGTTAATGTGTAACACGGTAAAATACCTCTATTCAGCAAATAGAAACATTTGTCCTTGAAAATTAGGAATAATTATTTTAAAAGAAAAACATCTCAGCTGCTCTTGTTGTAAGGAACTTCTGAAATATTAGAAAAATCAAATGAAAATCCAGGAATAGAAACTGCAAAAAATGTATATATGTGTACTTTTAATATACGGAGTATTTTCATTACTGACTGTTCAGCACCCACAGGGATAGTTTCCTAAAATAACTGAAGGGACTGCAGTTTTCCTTCCTTGCATGGAACCCTGGTGGAGAAACCTTGTCACTGCTCATAACACCACAAATACACATTTTAACTGGGCTTTATCTTCCTCCCCGGCACAATTATGATCCTCAGCTGCTGTAGGCAGCAGCTGATTAGGGATCATCTATCAGAGGCTGACAGCCGAGTGCGCCCGATAACAGAAATCAGAGCTGCAGGAGGGTTCAACACCTAAAGCTTTACTCAGAGTGCCATAAACAGTTTTATTAGGAGAAAACACAGGCTTAGTAAGAACTAATTTTAACCATAGTTAGGCAATAAGGAACATCAACAAACCCAAGACACTCTGCTGTCCAATGAAACATCATTGAAATTGATGTTTGTCCTTCCTCGTACGGACGGAAATGTGGCGTACCTGGGTAGAGCTGTTTTAATTTATCCTTTTACCTGAAGTGATCTCAAACACAGGCTGATAAGAGAGTGTCAGGTGCCTCTTCATGGCCCTTTTTCACTTAGACCAAAGCAGGCCAAGAGCAAACCCCTTCCTTGCTCCAGGGAGCCAGCAGTCCGGAGCAGTGTGGGAATTGTCCCTGTTGGGAGGCAGCTCTGCTGCTGCCGAGCCTCACCTGCACCTCCTGGCCAACACTTCGTTCTCATTCAGTGGCTCCCAATCCAGCAGTTGTGACCTCAAGGGAGATCACAGCAGTTAATACAGGGTCATAAGCCAAATAATCCTGTGTTTCACAGTCACGAGTACAGAACTTCTGCTCCACCTCTCCTTTTTGTTGATCTACTGATGTTCAGGGACCGGGACATCACAGCACATCATCAGGCTCTTTAGCGACGGACTCTTTCAGATCCAGCATCAGTAAACTTACAAGAAATTCCTTCCCCAGTATGCCATTTGCTAAAACACACCCTCAAAGAGCCTCAGAGGGTTTGCTATGAAGATTTTTTAATTTGCAAGAGGAAGAACTGAAAAATTATTGGCAAAGTCAGTATTGTTGGATATATGTACCTTATGTTTTCAAAATGAAGCTATCCAAATAACCATTTTTGTTTACTTTCATGTCTCTAATGCTCACCAAAGATTTAATTAGGAGCAGGTCTTCCACACTTAGGATTATGAAGCTTAAGTTTTCTTCGACTTAGAAATGAAAATGTAGGGAGGAAAAATGATAATTTGAAATTGTGATGTCATTCAAGTTGGGATTTTTAATCAATTGCGCCAGTGAAGAAAGGCATCAGTTATTGGTATATCTCTTTTATTTACCTACATTAAGTCTTCTCCTCTCCTTTGTATCTCATTTCATCTAAGCCAGTCAATGTAAAACCTTGGTGAACTCTTTCAGCTAAAATCCTGCTCACTGTCTGTTAGAAAGTACATGACTGCAGCAGAAATATCCTGGGTCTGCACTTTGCTGCACATCTGCCTCCTCCCTTCCCTCTCTCTCCTCTCTTGTTGGTATCAGTCTGCACTACCAAGCCACCTGCTCCGCTTAAACTCGAAGTGTTTTCATTAATCTCACTGCATTAAATGTATATATGAAATTCATGCATCCAAATGTGTACACTTGGAAATATAATAAGGTGACTTCCTGAGGACTGAGGATGTGTACAGATCTGGGCCTATTTTTCCAGCAGTTATTACTCATTCCCCTTCAGGCAGAGATCCTTAACCCTTTCATAGCATAAAACAACTCCCATTGTTCATAAAATGACTCTCAGCTGCAGAGGGCATAGCATAGATTTTGTGACTGCAATTCTCTTCAGATTTTAATCCTATTCACAGTGGTGCCTCAGGAGTACCAGACATGCAGATAAGGAATTCCCAAATTGTGCCCATGGGGCCTCGTGCCTTTCCCCCTGAGGTTGTGACAAAAACACCACCAGCTTCAGAGATTCAGAATGAAGCTTTTCATTTAGAGCTCAATTAAGTTAAGCTCTCAAAAGGAAAGACATCAGAAAAATGTCAGCCTCTCAGTCACTGAAGGAAACCATCACAGCAATTACTCATTACTGCCTTAATGGATACATATTAAGCAATCAGATATGTTTAATCCTGGACTGCTGAGAACTGATGAGGAAAAGAGAGTCCCTGCAGCAACGTGCGTAGCCCAGGCTCGCAGACAGTGATGAAAAGCCGGCTGCAAAGCAACAGGGAGCGAACAGCTGAAGACACTTGCAACTCCTGTTTATAGCTATTTTGAAAACATTTTTCTTCCTGGTGCTGAAGAGGGAGAGTCTCAAGAGTCTTTTTTTCCCTTGATTATGAAAAGAATTTGTTCACAGCTATGAATATTTGCTCACAGAGAAATAAAGGGATGCCATGCTCAAAAAATAAGAACTAAAGATAGGCTTTTTAAATGTCAATTTATGCTGCTCAGTCTAACGCAGATATGACACAAGCCCAGTCATATGAAAGAAACAATTATTTCTGAGACCATCCACCTGGTGACCTGTTTTTGGAACCATGAACCCCAAGCTGAAGCCTGGTGTGTCTTTGAAAAGAGACTTTGCTCCTGTGTCTCCCAGACGCTGCTGCAGCTCTCTGTGGTCAGTAAGCATTGTTTCTGAACCTTGGTGCTCTCAAACTTTCAGAGTGACCATAAATAATTCTTGATCAATCCCAGGATCAATCTCAAACCTTCTCTTTTCCTTTTTGTTTTTTGGATTTTTCCCCACCAGAATGGTGCTAGCAGTTACTAGCTCATTCCAGTTTTCAAAGATATAAATACAAAGTGCACCGAGTGAGATAGAGCTCTTGAAATCTGAAAAGAGAAGGAAATTTCACCAGAGATTTCTCAGTTCTGAAGAACTGGCATTTTGACCTTAATAATCCAGCACAAGTCACCACTGTGCATGTAGACCTCATTATTGAGTAAGCTGAGCCTTGAACAGGGTTACATTTCTGTAGCTGAAAGAGCAAACAATCTGATGTGATTAAGAGTGATTTGGATGTGAGATATAATGGTGCAGCATTTTTTAAAAGTTATTCCAGTTCTATTAAGTAATGAGTTCCTTAATTCTGGCAAGAAGGAGCGGTGTAAAAGTACCAATTGAATGTGAAAAAGGTAGATTGTCAGAGCCTTCTTCAGGAAGAATATTCATTCACTGCTACAAAGGAAAATCTATCTTTGTTGTGGAAGTTAGCAGCAATAAGCTATGACAAGATTAATGAAAATATTCAAGTCCCTATTCCCAAACATGCCTGGCAGAAACATGTTCTGTCTTTCCCAGTGATGCTGCATCTATCAACTCTCACAACAATTTGTCTTCACGGATTTCATTTGCTATGCTCTTCAAGGACAGAGCCAGTCTGTTCCAAAAAAGTCCAAAATTTATTCCAGAAGGCTTTTATTTATTTTTATTCTGTTTCCTCTCTGCTGGTATGACTGATGTTCTTTATTCCAAAGATTTTCCATGAGACCAAGTTACTCAAATTATTATTCAAATGGCAACAAATGTCAGAAATAGGCCTGAATATTAATCATCGTTGGGTCTTACAGGCATCATTTAAAAACTGGAAAGATTAAAGAAATGAACAGAAAATTGCTATGTATTTTCTGAGGACTGCTTTGTTACTGGTGCTTGTTTTGCCCTTTCCTGATTTATCAGTGCAGTTCTCCTAAGAGAGAAATGCTCCATGGCCTGTTGCAGTTTGGCTTTAATGACCAAACTTTATAGGGCTCTATTCCAGTAACAAGAATCTCTGGAAGAATTACCAAGGGTAAAGTAAACTCCAAGAATTGCACATATGAAAAAATCAAAACAGCAGAAAGATACAGCACCTGAGGAAAGAAATATGCTTATTTTTGCCTGTTTTCTTGGCTTTGTAGGGTCCTGGAGATTTTTAAATCAATTTCCCCATCATTCTTCTCCTTTAGTCAATTTGTATTTGTCCTTCACACCATAGTTCCACTATCCCAAAGTTTTCCAGCTGACACTGAAACACAGTAAATCTCCTTTTGCCAGCACAACTCTCGGAATTCAAATATACATATTGCACAGATGACAAAAGGGGCATAAACGGATTGATGCTACCACGGAATCTATTGAACATCACAGGTTCCTCCTTATTTAGGTATTATACTTAAATATAATACATATATATATATGTATATATATAAAATATAATATAATCTATAGGAATTGACTGACGAAAATGGAAAGCAGAGGTTTCATTTACATACAATTTGTGATTCTTTCCAGGCTAGTACAAATTTAATCACATAAATTCTTGGAAAGTATTTTTCATGCTCAAATGTTATATGCTGAGAAATTATGGGATAGGAAAATCATACAGCACAAACTTTACAAGGCAAGTGGTTATCCTCCCAAATTAAACCCAAGACATTTGCTTAAGGGACAGATAGCGTTTCAGCTAAAGCCTTTATTTGAAATCTAAATTAAATAAATAAATTCACTGAACCTTTCCAGGTTAACACTGAAGAAAAAACTTAATCCTCAGCCACTTATAAAGCCACTATTTTTTCTTCATTTACATGCTGCCAGGGTTACAGAAAAAGTATAGAATTTTGTAAACTAACACAAGAGATTGTTTCTGCTTTTAAAAACAACAAACAACATTTTGGCTTCTAGTTTTAAATAAAACCCACATTTACAGAAATCTGCTGAGCAATTTATGCTATTTTTTTCTAGCTGTCTATCTCAAACCATACCTTTGTTCTATTCCAAAGGAATTCATGGCCATACCAAGTAGATGATCTGCCCAATGTGTAGCTAAGGTTTCATCCAACTAAACTCTTACTTGTCACCCATACTATCACCCTGAAACACATAAAATGTATTCAGGTGTTGTCTCTATTGCATAATATTCTTTAAAAAGCAAGAGCATCTTCTTCTCAGCAAAGTGTTCCTCTTGTATGGCATAATTCTGCTACCTGGCTGATCACAAAAATCAAAATGGAGGGAAAAAAGTAAAAGGGTTTTCTTTTTAAGTGTTTCTAATCCCTTGTTTAATTATTTCATATGGATTTTAATTTGAGAAATGTATCTCTTCCTGCAAAAATTACTGAACTTTCATTTTTACGTATCTAACATTAAAGCTATTTTGAAAACCTCCAGTGATTTTAGTTATATTATGTTTGCATTACGCCATTTACAGGATAAGACAATTTTATGAATTAGTTTGTAAGTAATGGTAAAACTGCTGTTCAAGCACCTGATAAAGGCGATTCTGATCACAACTCTCCTTTCTGAAGTAAATAGAAGTCAATGCACCTGCTTTTTAATTCCCTAGACCAGTGAAGTATTTCTTTTTAGCCAGAGAAAAAATGGTTCTTGAGATAACTAAGTGTAAAAATACATCAGCAGTGAGATGGTATTACTGACAAGAAGTTCTTCTATGGCGGCCAAGTTAAAAGTGCCTCGGAATTGTGTCCTTGAGACAATGAAGGTCACCTGCACACTGGGTTGCATTAATAAGGCTGCTGAACAAAGCAGTAGGCTGAGCAAAAAACTTCCTTTGGCTCTGCTGCACTCACAAAGCCTCATGTGTAGAAATAAGTCCACCCTAGGGCTCCCTGGAACAAGACAGACATTGAAATGCTGCAGGAAATCCATGGAAAGGCCACCAAGTAGGGGGCTGAGAGGAGTGGGGGCAGTCAGAACCTGGATTTCAGTTAGGCTGTGAAATGGCTCTGTTTGGAGATGCTTAAAGACTCACAGATGAGGGGCTGAGAAAGCTGCCGAGTTTGAAGTGTGCCCTGTGTTGAGCGGGGTTAGAAGAGATGATGAATAAATCATTTTGCAGTGATTCATCCTCTTTTAAAATAGTTACTTAGGAAGCTACCTAAATCACACTGACTTAGAAGCCAGGTAGAACTAGAGTTTCTAGCATTTAAAAGCCAGTTCCCTACCAGATACAGAAAACTGCATCACTTGACTGAAGGAGTAGCCTGGATTTTGCCCCTTTGTAGGCAGACCTTTCATTATCAACAAACTGTTTGCCTGC
This sequence comes from Lycocorax pyrrhopterus obiensis, assembly GCA_014706295.1. Classification (NCBI taxonomy): domain Eukaryota; kingdom Metazoa; phylum Chordata; class Aves; order Passeriformes; family Paradisaeidae; genus Lycocorax; species Lycocorax pyrrhopterus. Next base: position 23,591,596 of record JACSVZ010000013.1, read on the forward strand.
CTTTACCCAGCACAGAATCCTGCACCAGGCAATGTCCACGTGAATGTCAGGGTAATCACTGTGGGATGGAAGGATTTCAGCTAATCCTAATTCACCACTTCTCATTTCGGACTAGATCATCACTCTTAAGTAACATTTTAGGCCAAAATCCTAAATGCCAGTTGTCTGTCAGTAACACAGTGTCCCCCTGAAGCTGTAATTCATATGGATCTTTCTATAGCTTCTTTTTTACTAACACTAAGCTTGTCAAAACAGTATCTGCCACTACAGGAGCCTTACAGGAATTAGTTTATTTATTGTGAATGCAATCCTGTTCAAAACCCAGTCGTATCTGTTCATCAAGACCTAATCCAAGCCACTTGAATAAATTCTCCTGGGGGTGCAGCATCATAACCAAACTGATCACCTTGCTTTAATGAGAAAAGTTCAGCACACTCATGCTCTCCCCAGGGAGGGACTGCCATAACAAGATCCCATCCTTCAGTACAAAAGACTGAAAAGAAACTCTTCACTTCTTCCTTTGTTCACCCTGAGGAAAATTACTGTGAAAGACAGCCAGCTCTCAGAGATGCTGTTGGAAAGAAGCGTCTAAAAACTTTTACAGAGCTTGGGCTAAAGAACCACTGTGACAACTGACATCTTTATTGTGCCCTGCTGCTTCCAAATTTAACCTCCAAGCCTCAGGGGCACGTGGTGTCACACCAAACAATCCGTGCCATTTACGTAAGCTAAAGGAACATGCTTCTGAGTGAAGGTAAGAATCTATTATAAGTCTAATTAAAGTCTTCTTAGTTGAACTGATGACTGTTATTAGTCACACAACGTGTTTCTAATAAAGAGAGTTAAACCTGGCATTTACAAACTTTCTAATATATATCTTTTTCTCTGATATTTCTCTGCTCACTCTAGGTTTCTACAGTCCTCTTCTTTCTTTGCTTTTCTTTATGTACTCTCCTAAGTTCACATCTTATGGGGTTGGGCTACTTCAAGGGGAAAGAGGGACAACAATTTATCAGCATCCCACATCCTCTGTCAGGAGTATGATGTTCATCATCCATTCCACCTCGCTCCTGGGTGTGCATGGGGTCAGGTTTAGCATTATTTTTAATACAGCACCTACTGCCTCCCTTGTCGTGGGTTCACAATCCCATATTATGTGTGAATTTACTGTATATAGCTCTGTATTTTAATGGTCTCTCTGCGATCCCTAGAACTGATTTTAACATCTCTCAAGGTCACACTAATTTAATGACCATTGATGAGTTATTTATACCTCTGATACCTGCAGTATCATGCTGTGTTTGTACATTCAAGACCTGTGCTATCATTCTGTATTTGTGCATTTCAGTAACCTCTGCTGCAAGCTGTGGGTTTGTGATAAGTAAGGTTTTATTAGCACAGGCTAATCATACATATATCTTTGCTCAAGGGCAGTAATAGTTCAGTCTTCAAAGTATGATATATTTGAATACAGACACATGGAAACACAGTACTCTGGTAACAACTTGCTGCACCAGTAGCTGCCAGCTGCTGCAATATCTCCAGTATGATATTGAACTTGTCTGACAATAACATGCCCACCACTGACAAAGAGCACTAATGAAATTCTCTGCAAGGTGAGGATTTTCTAATTGTAATCCACATTTTTGTGCTCCTTTAATATGAATTCATTGAATCTGGGGACTGTCTTCATGAATGAATGCCAAAAACACCAACAAGCACTGCTCCAGAGGGATTCTTTTTAAAGCTCAATATATTGAGGGATTCAGATGTGAATAGTGTGCAGAAAAATGTTGATATACAAGCCATTTTAAACAAGAAAACATTCAAAGAAATATTTGAGTTTAGATGAAGTCTGTACTTCTTTCCAGATACATCCCCTGTGACACAGCCAAAGGCACAGATATATATGTATATATATATAAAATAGTGATAGTTAGAGGTGGTAGTGGGATGGCTATAAAATGCCCCTTTGAGATGACTGGTCTGGTTATGGCCAACACATTTGGCATTGTTGGCTGGAGGAGATGCTGCCAAAAAGGCCGTGGGACTGCTGGGCTCAGGATCCTGAGGAGGAAGGAAGGCAAAACAGGGAGATCACAACCCCAGATCTGCTGGTTACCTTCAAAGCTGGTAAGAGGAGAAGCTGCTGCTGGTGAGAATGCTCAGATTCATTACCACAGCCTTTCCCTGATGCTTTCAGAAAATTCGATCTATTTTGTCTTGGCACTGAGCAGGTAGCATGCATATGGGGTGGGTTAACATGCCTCAGCTGACAACCTGTAACTTGTCTGAGAACATATGAGCATACCAGAAGTTTCATCTCTGCACCAGAAAAGTTCCGTCAATCTCTGGCAGGAGCAAAGCTGCAAATTGAACAAATATTTGCCAGAGTTCAATCACAATGGACAGAAGTGACATTTGGCAAATTGAAGTTTGTTTGCTCTATAACTTCCAAAAAAAGGCTAGCAACAAATAATGTCAAGAAAACATTAAACATAAGGACAGGTTTACTTTAAATTTTGCCTCAGATTCCAAACAAAACTCAGAAGGCCTTTTTGGATCCCAAGCACTATGCTGACATCAGCAGCAACAACAACTCTGTGATTGAGTTCAGCAAGTGCATTACATGTGGAGACACCAAGAAGGAGCTGCAGGACCGTGCTGAGGGATAACAGTGGATGAAATTCTGGCATGAAGGAAAAAAACACGCAGAGTAACCTACAGAGAGACAGAAGAGACAGGAGAGACATGGTAGGATGACAAACCAGGAAGATGGATTTATGTTTATCCTTTGCAGAATATAAAACTGGATTATCGGAGATGTGGTTACAGGTTAAAAAGAAAGGAAACCATGACTTATGCTGAAATATTTAGCAGTACAGATAAAAACAAATGTTTCATTTTGAAAGGCTGTGTACCAAAGGGCAGGATCTGAGTGTAGAAAGTATCTTTACAACATAGATGTGTGAATACAGGCAGATTACAGGGAACAAAGAAGTGAGAAGTGAAGGAGTAGCAAAGTAACGTTTTGGAGGATGGGAGATGGCAGGAGAATGCAACAAGTAGTTCAAGTTTTATTGTATTCAAATCCTTCTGCCTTAGAAAATGTATGAGCAAACCACAAAGGGTTTACTGCTAGAGTCAAAAATGAGAAAACAAGGCTAGAAAAGGTATATAGGATCAAAACAGATCCTATAAAAGCAATCCATAAAGGATCAGAGGGCAAGAATAAAAATAGTAACATGAAAGGAAGAGCGTGACCTGAGTTGACATCATTCTATTCAGTAGTGCTGTAAACTTCCTTGAAGAATGGAGAGGCTGGGAGAGAACTGTGGATTGCTGAGAAACAATACAAGATTCAGTCACAGCAGAAAAGCAGCCAACCATAAGGGAACAGGGCAGAAAATATGTAGGAAACAATAATGCAAATGGAAATGAACAACTTTGGCAGTGGGTAGTTGGCAGTGATTTAAGAGGTGGCCTGACACAGAAATTACTTAAGAAATGCTCAACAATTCAATCAAAAAAAGAAAATTTGTTGGAAGAAATGTGCAAATGTGAACAATGAGATTCACTTTGAACTGCAAGGCACTGATGTAGAGCAGCAGTGAGTCTGTAAACACTGAGACACAGACATTATCCTTGTTTGGGGAAATGTAGCACTCAATAGAAATTCTCTGTGAGAGAATTCTCTAGGAGTTCAGCAGAAATAAACAGGCTCTGCCATTCTTAACTGTTAATTTGTATATATCTTGTAAAGTAACGATTCCAGGCTAAACATGAATTTTGCTACAAGATTTTTTTTGGTGACAATTCACCTTTCTGCAAAGGCAAGAAGTCAGAGAAAGCAAAATGGAGGAAAACATTATTCCACATGTTATCCAACAGCTCTGTTGGGTGCAGTTTTCCACATGGAGTTTGTAAGAGGAATTTGTCCCAGCTAAAATCCTTAAAGATTAACAATGAGAAGAGTTGTCAGTACCTTATCCTTTTCATATCACCCACCCAGTTTCTTCAAGGCTTTTTCAAAATGAGCTATTCCCTTCAAATATGAATTCAGACACATAAACTAAGCTTGTGCAGAATGCTGTATTAGGAAGGTCATACTCCCAGAACAATGATCTTGCACCAATTTGTTTTGCTTTGGGGTTTTCTGAGCAAATCTGTGTACTCCAAGTAGTGCCACACTCTTGTGTTTGAGCCGTAGTTCAATCACTCATCAAAGATCACTGATATTTGGGAGAAGCACCTATGCAGGAGGCCAGCAGGGTCCATGTTCAACACTTCCATCCCTACTGACCTTCACAGAGAGGGAGCAGAACAGTTCAGCTGGAAGGGACATCCAACAATCATCCAGTTCCAACTGCCTGGCCCTTCATGGCTTCAAATTCAGGGAGCAAATAATGTTTTGTATTCTTTTTGTTGGTGTGAACTTACCCAAGTGAATTAACTAAGGAATCTCGAACAAGAAGTGAGGATTGACTCCAGGTAAAATCTAACTCCTTCCCAACTGAGCCAAATTGAAGGAATGGAGAAAATGTGCTAATTCATCCTGAACCAGCCCAAATTTCTAACTTCCAGTTCCATTCTATTCTGTTTTGGAGCCCATTAATGTATTGCTGAATTTAATCATTCTTGTGACCACAAGGAAGAAGTACCAATAACAAAACTGATGCATTCACCTGTCTTCCCAAGGATTCCCTCTGGTGTTAACTAAACAGCTGTGGTGAGAACACTCTATTACAGAGGTAACGTTTTGCAGTTCTGTGTGTGCACATTTGCTCTTCCCTCTCTGACTCAGTTGTTCTTCAGCATCTCCCCTATGTAAGTACTACCTTTGCCATCTCATTCCTGAAAATTCTGTGAACAGAAAGCCAATATGCAAGGAAGATAAACTAGTTAGTCTTCAAATAGTATTCTCTAGACTCTAGGGACTTCTGCTAATTCTATATACTCGTTTCTGCTCTTGCAGAACATGATTAAAATTCACCAACAGGGGAAAAAAATAAAATAAATCTCTTTAGAGTTCCTCTGCAGTGAGTGCATGGTCAGTAAGCTGAGTGTGTGTGTGCTGTGCTTCTGTTCTGCTGCTACTCTGCAAACCCCACCTGTTAACAACGCAAGGATGTCAATTAGCAGGTTCTTAGATAAACCACAGGAAGTTTTATTTGTGCTGCCTTGGGATGATGGAAGGCTGAAACAACCCAGTCTGGATGTGACCCTCGTGTTCTTTCTGGACTTAAACCTAAAAAGCTGAATAGTAAATAAAAGCTTAGATTTTTGAAGTCGATTTAAATGCATGATACACTAATATTCACAGAACTCAGTCAACTAAATCCACAAATGGCAGCTGGAAAATATTAATATTAAACAAAGCCGAATGTTATATATGCAGAAGACTGTAAAACCAATTGCATTTATTTTTCTCTCACTTTTCATAAAGCTACACGGTCCTTCAGCTTCAGAGCTGCCATTCACATCTCCAGACCCATAACCAGTAGGGTCTGTGCTTTCAAAGGCTTCGTTCTAATGTTCGCCAACAATTACAGTATGCAAATATCTTTCTTAACTACACTTGCTTTGTACAGCTGTGAGGGAGGTTTGCCATGTTTGACTTCATTAAGTGTCACAGGATGTCTCCAGGCATTTAGCAAGGTCAGTTAATGAAATAACTGGCATATGCTAATAACAGCAAAGCAGACTCAACCTACCACAGCAGGACTGAATTAAATAGCTCAAGGCAACATATATCATTTTATCTGTCTGCCTGAGATTCTTCTTCTCACCCAAAATTAAACAAATACACCCTCAGTAGGCTTTAGACCTCTGTGCCTCTTGTTTACTACTTTATTTTACTAAATATCTCCTTCCAGCGTATGCAGAACCTGTGATTTTAAGAAAGGTCCATCACATTGAATAGGTGTTGTGTTTCATTTCCTTTCTTGTTTATAAACTTTATCAGGAAACTGATTATTTCCATGGCATTCAGCACTGTACAAAAGGTGCCAGCTTTTCATCTCTAATATCTCTTGCTCTGCCAATGACACCTGCATTTATTTTGCTTCTCCTTTCACAGCATTTTGAAGGATAATACAGCCAGCTCAATTTATGCCTTGCTTCTCAAGACACAGGGTAAGAATACAATAAACATAACTTTAAGAGTCTCAAGTGAAAACAAAGCAGGACAGAACAGATGTATCTCCTACATTTCATCATTCCTTATTCAACGCAGGTTTGTAAGCAGAAATCATCTGACTGAATAAAAGGACATATCTTTTTAAATCATGAGTATTGTGCACAAAAGGATCTCTCTAACCCTTTTAAAGTGCCTGATACCATCCTTGCCATGTTTGGATAATCAGTGTTACAAAGGCATCAGACCTCTGTAACAGATTACTGCAATTTTTTTTCCCATAAAATCATCCCATATCTAACCCACAGGAGCTGGGAAAGGATCTCTAGAGTTTCTTGAACTATATATGCTATATATCTCTATAGTGCCTTCGAACACTTCCATTTTCCTTCAGACCATCCAACAATGGACTCTTTTTTCGTCTAATTCTAATTCTGTTTACTTTCCTCTTCATGTTTTGAGCTGCCCCATCAGCCCCCTGTTCTCACACATTCCCTTATGGACAGCCTTGCACAACCCAACAAATACCTCTAAAACACCTTCAGCACAAGTTTCAAGTCTTTGTAGCACAGCACCAGCACAATTGTTAGAAAAGGATGGAGATCAAGCCATGGAATAGATCTTACTTTGAGCCGAATTAAAAATGAGCTGTGGGCTGGAATCAGCAAATTCTGATTTTCTGTGTTGAACTAACACCAAATGAGAAAGTCATGATTTTACCAGGCATATTTTTTCCTTAGAGCAAACAATAATTTGACTCTCATCCTCTGTTACACACAAAGGATTATTCCAAGCTGCAAAAAGCCTGAAGGCATTAAAGAACTCCTAAACAAACATCTAAAAATGTAAGGCAAAAAACAAAGCCGAAGTGGATACATCATTAAAAGATAAAGTTTTACAATTTTTATTTCTCAGCAAGTCTATCATGATTTTTTGATTGGTCAGACTGGGTAAATACAAATAGTGTCTTTAACAAATCCGAGCCCTTTTCTCTATTAAACATAAAATATCACATAACTGACTTCAGTAGAAACTTGAAACAAACACACATAAACTTGATTTTTCCTCAGGCTTCAAGCAACCCTTGTTCTTTCTTAAGCAGTTTGTGCTGATGAATTGCTGTTTCTACTGAGGCATAATTCACTGACAAAAATGGCAAACATATTAGAAGTAAAGCAACAGTGACATAACAGGAAAGGCCCCAATAACCTCACCTGGGAAGGAGGACAGCGTGTGTTCGGAGTGTCTGCTCTCGGGTTTTGAACAAAGAGCTGAGAAACAGATGGTGAAGCAACTCCAGAGCTGCCTCGCTGCTCTCTTCCCTGCTGTAGCAATGATCTTGTGCCCAGTGAGACAACAAACTTGTGAAGGAAAAAACACCTGCAGAAAAACAGATAAAAGGGAAAGAAACCTAACTTATTTTACCACTGCACTGAATTCACCCTCCTGCAATGCCTGTCCACTTCTGAATCACACTTCTTACAGCAAATCCTGTATTATTTTCTCTTCTGACCATAAGGAAAGGTACTAAAAACATGTTCATTTAGGACTTACATACCTATTTGAAAACTACCACTGTTACAGACAGACAGACAAAGCCCATCTTTTTTGGATGTGCACGTGTTCACTCTTAAACTGCCAACAAGTGCTGAGGACAGAATTTCCCATGCTCCAAAAGTTTGGCTTTTTTTCTAGTTTTAATCACTGTCCATGAATATTTTGTTTTATAAACAAATTATTTTAAGATTTATGTAATAGTTTCTCTCACAGCTGACCAACATATGGTTTTCCAGGGAAATAATTTTCTGATAAAACTGGGTGCAATACAGTCATAAACACAAACATGGAAGCAGCTGTATTTTCACCAACTCCATCTGCTAAAGCAGCAGGTCATAACTTTTTCAAAAAGTAAAGGGATGATAGAATGAACCACACTGATTCCAGATAACCAACACAATATTTTAAAGAGTGCTTTCCTTCTTTGCTTGCCTCTGGAGCTCCGCTAGCTGGTACTATACATGAGTTCTGCACAGAACACTGAGCACAGAGCTCAGTTTTCCATACATGAGATATTTTTTCTTGTATCTCAATGTTGTCCCAGCAAAAGTCAGTGTTGTGACAATTTGACAGTATCAAATTCCCTGGGAAGGTTTTGTGTTTATCTCCAACAAGCTAAAGGCACCCAAATTCAGTTAAATTTGCACCTGACACCTGAAGCCTGAATAATGACCATAAGTGTTACCTGCAGATCTGCGCCTGTAATCTTTATTTATTGCATCACCAAGCAAATTATTCTCCTTCTTGAGGCCGAACACATTGCTGTAACACAGACCAGGAGTGCCCCTTCCCACTAAATTTAATCCAGTATAATTGCAGGCTGTCCTTAATGGGCAGCTGTACCCCCTCCAGGTGCCCGCCGTGTCAGGGGTGATTTAATGACCCTGTGCCCACACGAGTCCCCGAGCAGATGGGCAGGGCAAGGAAGGGAAGGGAAGGGAAGGGAAGGGAAGGGAAGGGAAGGGAAGGGAAGGGAAGGGAAGGGAAGGGAAGGGAAGGGAAGGGAAGGGAAGGGAAGGGAAGGGAAGGGAAGGGAAGGGAAGGGAAGGGAAGGGAAGGGAAGGGAAGGGAAGGGAAGGGAAGGGAAGGGAAGGGAAGGGAAGGGAAGGGAAGGGAAGGGAAGGGAAGGGAAGGGAAGGGAAGGGAAGGGAAGGGAAGGGAAGGGAAGGGAAGGGAAGGGAAGGGAAGGGAAGGGAAGGGAAGGGAAGGGAAGGGAAGGGAAGGGAAGGGAAGGGGGATCTATGGTTGGAGATTAGGCTGTCACTGGCACAGCCATCGTTGGCAGGAACCACAACAAAGAACAACTCATTTCTGGTTTTGCAGTCAGTTCAAGGCAGCAGTTTTTTCTCTTGTGCATGCACTTAATGTTTAAATTGCCTAAAGCCCAAAGACATCTCACATCTCAATATTCTGACATGCAGAGACAAATTTCCGGTGCTGTCTTTGGAAATAACCAGCAAGGTTACTGCATGAATTTGACTGAGAAATACTCTGGTGATATTGAGAGTTTTTTCTTTTTCTTGACCCGTTTTCAGATCCACAAAATATACTTCTGTCCACTGCTGAATGCCTTTTTCACATGAACAAAAGGTTTTTGCTTTATACTGAAGAGTACTTCTAGCTTCTTCTCTGGTAAAGTCATCTTTCTAAATCACTTGGCTTCCTCTTTTATAAAAAAAAAGGATAACACGGGAAAATTAACTCTGCTTTCCTAAATACAGAGTAATGTCAAGTCTTTGACTTCATCTTGAGAGACTGCTAAACAAGCGGCTGCTTGCTGCCTTCTGCAGGAGCATTTCATGTACAGGTTAGCCCCTTGCAGCTCCCAGGCTGTACCGCGTCTTTTCCTGGGCAGGAGACCTCCCGAAAGCCGAAGCTGTGTGTGAACTGCTGGCACTGCGTTATTTCCCTGGAAAACCCTGTGTTGGTCAGCTGTGAGAGCAACTGTTACAGAAATCTTGAAAATATTTTGTTTGTAAAGTTGGTGGTGTGGAATCACTTCTATCCACGCTGTACAGGCTGGTGCTTCCCTCTGACACTGCAATATCTGCCAACCTGCTGCCCAGGCGCCCCAGGCAGACAGCCACGCCAGGTGCTCCGAGAGAGAGTCAGGAAACAAGGGAAGCTAAGAGGGAAAGCTGAACGTGTATTTTCTCCTGTTCCTGTTAAGAACCTGTCATGTCATCCCGGGCAGGAAATCAGGTGCTGTGAGAGCCTGGCAAGGCAGCTGAAGTGTGCCTGGGGTAAGCACTCACATTAATGAATAGTGGCTCGAAACCTGAGAGAAGAGACTTTCTCAAACCCTCTTTTGGGCAGTAGGGGTGGGTGTAGTGCTGCTGCTAAAGAGCACAAACCACTCCAGACCAGGCAGGGCAGCTGCAAATGCCAGCAGTTCACACACAGCTTCAGCTTTCGGGAGGTCTCCTGCCCAGGAAAAGACGCAGTACAGCCTGGGAGCTGCAAGGGGCTGACCTGTACATGAAATATTCCTGCAGAAGGCAGCAAGCAGCCGCTTGTTTAGCAGTCTCAAGATGAAGTCAAAGACTTGGCATTACTTTTGTATTTAGGAAAGCAGAGTTAATTTTCCCTTGTTATCCTTTTCCTATGTTATTCTTTTCCTATGTTATCCTTTTCCTATGTTATCCTTCTTTTTTTTCTTTTCTTGCCTTTAAACAAAACATTTATCAGTAATTGTCATTCACTGAGCACTTACACGTTATAAATTGTTTTATCAAGCTATCAAGTATGTATCAAGTAGGATACATAGACCGGTGCTCACTAGTGACCTCTAGAAACTGAACCCACTCTTGGCTGAAGGGTTCCCAAATAAACCTGTACTTGATGTGGAAAGAAAGTCCAGGACAACATTTTTGAAGCAATTTAATTATTCTAACAAAACCGGTTTGCATGAATAACACTATTTCACCTCAATTTCATTAAATATTTGGTATGACAAATCCCCATGAAAAAGGTTTGCCATACAAATGCTAATTATGCTGCACTTTGAACATTTACATTCTCCCTATAAAAAAGTGAAAAAAGTGATTTTTTTTTCTCAGGATACCAAAAGTGAATGTGTATTATAACACAAGATTAGAAGTCAGAAATTTACTGTAATTGAACAAAAGTCACACATGATGGAATTATATTTTTAGCAGGAGTTCTCTGGATCAAAGCGTCATGTGTTTGCTCACTCAGTCTCTGGGAGCTCACCCAGCCTATACAGATATCCTGATTTAAGCTGCCCCTGCTCATGAGAGAAATGTTCAATATGGGTGATAAACTGGCCTAAAAAGCCAGCTGTAACAGAGCAGTCTAACTGGCTGTAGACTTCACAGCAGTCAACACCCAGGAAATAATGCAGACAAACCAAATTTCTTGTAGTTCAGGTGTGAAACCAGCTCATGATAAACCCCCCTATTTTGTATTCTATTCCTACAATGAACCAGAAGAGTGCTTTGAGTTTAGAAGAGCTGGGGATTCCAGAATGATCTACTACTGACCTCTCGGTTCTGACTGATTGACGTTGAATGGAACGGACTCTGCTGTGGCCTGGGACCCTCAGAGTGACCCCAGTTTGACACAAGTGTTAGATTACAAAGGGAAAAAAAAGAAAATAACCAACAAACCCCAAACTCCCTGAAGCAAAAAGCCGATTTCCTCAGCAAAGTCAGAAAATCATCAACACAATTATTTCTTAGCTTATTATTCTTTCAAAATAAAGCAGAAGCTTCAACTTTCGAAGAAAAGTGTACAGTAGAAGTGTTTGTGTGCTGCTGTCCTGATAACTCTCCAATATCAGAGATTAGCATTCTGATACCACACCCTCCAATGTAGTTCCACTAAAATTACCACCAGGACTTCTCCAAGACGCTTGTGCTTGATCCTAGAGGCCAGCACTATTCCTGGTGCAGGAATACAATTAAAGGCCTTGTTTTGTGGATAAAAAAGAGAGCATCATGCAGAAGTGAGCCCTAGATGTTTTCCATCTTCTTTAAAATCTCTCTTGCCTTTTGGACACGGCACAGGCAGCTTTTCAATGTAGGTATCCCATTGCCAGAACACAGTAGCTCATCCTTGAAAGATCATGAATTAGAAGGGTGTCTTAGAGTGCATCGTTTGTTTATAAACAGTGCTAATCCATTTCCCCAAAATAATTCCAATACTTGACCTTTTACTCTCAGAGCACCCAATCTGGGGCAAGGTTTACACAAATTAACGACTGCTGAAGACCCAAAGCAGAGGTTTCAGGAGCACCTGCAAGATTATCCAATCAACAAAGACAGATGGGGCTGCTCCTTGAGGGACAGCACAGCCGAGCACGAATTCCTACTGACTCTAGATTTGTCCATGAATGATTTATCCTGAATTATTGTGCTTTCTGTATTATTCAATTTTGAATTTATTTTCCAAAGAGGCTTTCTGAATTAAGAAATACTTAATTCAGAGCCCAGAGCCCATTAAAAAACAATACAAACCAGTAACAGCTTTTTAGTAAACAACTTTTGCCTTGTCTTACAGACAGAGCTCTGTTACTAATTCTATTTCCTAGACACCTTTTAAGTATTGTATCAAATTTTCTCTCTAAGCTATATGCTTCCTTTCAATGAAAACATTCCTTGTACAGTCTTATAAAACTTGAATTATCACAAGTTTCAATAACCACTTTGCTCAGCAAAGATACAGGGAATAGACTCTTGTGCCACTGACTGGTGTAAGAGGTTAAATTTTAGCTGAATGTCAGTATTGGTTTAGAGACTGTTCGATGATGGAGATAGGGCTTTGTCTGATCACAAATTCAATTAACTAGCAGTGATTAATTCTCAGGGTAAGGAATCCAAAAGCTTAGTTTGTAATACCCTGATACACATTAGGAATAATTATTGCAACGTTTTATTATACTTCTCAGGCTGAGAAATACTAGGTTGTCCTTAATATTGCAGTTCTGTTCATTTTAATTAAAGAGCATGCACCTGCTGATAAACAGAAAATGCCTCGTCATTACTCAGAACAAGTAACCTAAATGATGCTTTATGTGAGCCTTGGCTGTAACACTGGGTTTTAAACCATGAAGGGGCACTGATTGATACTTTCACTGTAATGGCAATTTTAATCTGAAATACTCATTTGAAGTAGATAACATAAGTATCAGTTATGAAACTATTTGAAACATCTCTTATCTAAAAAGTGTGAGCTGCATTTCAATACCAACACATGCAGTTCTGTAATTGCATGCATCTGAGGGCAAGGGATTTGTATCCATAAAACACTCTTATTTCTCAAACAAAAATGATTAATTTTAATCCCAGGATCTAATTATTTTTGAATCACCTGAGTGGAGGATTGTGTATATACACACATTGGTGCCTGGTAAACAGATATGATGTACCAAGGATTTAAGAATTTGCTTTGACAAAGTAATTTCTCTCATTTTCCTCCAGAAACATGTTTTGATATGAACATTTTTAGGGTGCTAGACAGCCATGCTAGAGACTGTGAGATCCTACCATTTAAGATTTACTTTCTAATCAAGATAAGGGAGACTTTTCTATCTGCAAAATTCAGTGCTCCTCTGCAGGGCTGCTCTCGTGCTCGGGTCTGGGGTTGCCCCAGCCCAGGAGCAGCACCTTGCACTTGTGCCTGTTGAACCTCATTAGGTTCACCTGGGCCCATTCCTCAAGCTTTTGACTCAAAGTACCTCATTTCAGCCAATTATCTCACTGCAAATCCTGCAACAGCAGCAGCATCGTGTACTTTAATCAATCTTATCGATCAAGATGTTGTGTGTGTCAGTGTAAAGCCTGAGAGGAGCAAAGCACAGCCCAAACCCTTTTTATGCTACATGCTCAACTCGCTGTTGTTCTGTGGTGCCACAAGTGTAGGAATAAAAGTAAATTAAGATTTTTTCCTCTCGTTTGCTTGAGGTACAGGCACTGTCTTTTCATAGGTAAAACATCAAGAGAAATATACGGTTGCCATAACAACCCTATTAAATAATATTGAGGTAAAAAAGTCCTTCACAAATGTTTTCAAGCGATAAGCTAATTTAAAAATGTTCACAGAGAACATTTGAAAAATAAGATATACTGGGATATGAGCATAATACTACAGAAGTGTTTCTATAGTAACCCATGTTGTAAAGTGCCGTTCATGCCGTGTGTTCCTGAGCAGATAAATCACCCTCATTAACAATGAGGTGCATCTCTGCAATAAGCTGGGAGAGTAAATAATGTAACAGACTCTCTAGACATGCTTGTGTCATTGCTGTCTGGAACAACATTTTAAAATAAACAAAAAATAGCAAGATCCTGAATGTAACAAAAAACCCCAACACAAAGATTTGGATTAACTCTGTGATTAAGAAATAAAACCTCAGAAACTCAGGAACGCAGCTCTCAATATTTCTGATAGGTTAAACCGAATCTAGGTAGGACATCATGCTTTTTATGAAATTCATTTTCTTCCCAGAAATGATTTAATGCAATCATTAATTTCAACTATTTGTCAGTCCAAGGTTTGTATTTTGTCTTTGATTCTTTGACCAAACTGTATTTCAAGAGTTTCTTGTGTGGAATGGCAGCAGCAGAAACCAGGTGTTTTCACAGAATCAGAGAATCCTGGGCTGGAAGGGACCTTGAAGGTGGTCTAATTCCAACCCCCCTGCCATGGGCAGAGATGCCTCTCACTGGATCAGGCCCCATTCATCCATCCCTCTTTGGCTGTCTTCATTTTCCTTAGACAGGAACGACTTCATTTCTAATTGAAATATTTCTCCTCAAGAAAAAATCACAGAAAATGTCTTGAATATATGGGATGATATAGATTTCTGAATTATCCTCATAAATTAAATATGAAACTGGAGAATGCTCTGGATATTCTTGGAATGTAGCAGCTGCTGGAGATCAGGCTCACATTCCTTTCAGACAGACACATAAGCAGCTTTCAAAAGGCTCCTCAGCAGTTCATCCTCGAATGTTAGCAATGGCTCCTGGGTGCACAGCACTTTTGTAATGTCACATAAAATAAAAAGCTGCATGAATCACGACCTTCCTCTGTCTAATTAATGCTATAAATTTTAGATAAGTTAGACAAACAGAAAAACACGCTTGCTTTAAACCTGATTTAATGCGCTGAGATATTAAAATAAATAATACATATATGATTAGAAGACCACACATAAAACTGCCCTAAATTCTATCTATTCCAAACAGACTTTTAGCTAATCCTTAGAAACCACAGACATAAGCATACTCCTATAAGTAAGAGTTTGGACCATAAATTGAATCTACCTTGAGAAACTGAGGGCAGAGCTGTAGCGGTTTAGGACACCTGATCTGACTCCTGCAGCAGTCCCTGCCCATCTCTCTGGGACCGCATATCATGGCTTAACCTGGTTATCCCACACTTCCCAAAGCACAGCCCGAGTGCAAGCCCTCAGGCTACAGCAAATTCAAGTCAGTACCACTCAGATTATCTCCTGACTTTGCACAGTTAGATGTATTAACACTAAAGTGTGAGATCAAACTGTTTTCCATTAGAATAAAATAATGTACGGAACTATCAAATTCACAAAACGCATGGTTATGATGAGGGGGCTTGTGTCAAGTTTCTCCGTTCCCCAAAAATAAGACTGGGCTAGATCTCAGACACCTTAATACAAAATATGAAAGAGTAGTTGATTTACCTCATGCAGTACTCATCAATGCTGTATTTTATAAGCTAAATTTTTGTCCAAGGCCCATTTAAAAGAGCAATTAAATACATTTGAAAACTGAGCATTTATAAATACATAGTACTAATGGAAAAACAACCATTCCACATAAATGTGACTTTTGGATAAGCCCACAGTAGTAGCACAATTCCAGAATAACACTGAAACTGTAATTCAGGTGGACAGTAGGAACTGTCCAATCCAGCAGTAGCAGAAATATAGAAATTCCTATATTCAAACAATATCTAGAAATTTATTACACAGCTAGCTGACAGCTTCAAGTCTCAACAGCTGTTGCAGGTAATTTTCTCTGATACCTCAAAGAATATTTTTGCCTTGCCTTTAAAAACTTCATTATTGCCTAAATATCAGTTATAATAAGAAAACACAGCGAGGCATCATCAACTTGGAACAACATTCTCATCGAGCCCGATGCTGCTCTCACTCCAATCAGAGTCTGTGCATTTATCACAGTTAGCTGGATTTCTATTTATTGAGTGCACGTGGGACACTATATATAGGCATCTTGAGCTGGAGTGGGAACACCTGGATGGATGTCAGTGACTGCTATGTTGCTTTCCTTCAGCAATGCCCAAGCATATCCTTGGACCCAGAGGACTGAGTGAAAGATCAAAACTTGGTTTTATTAATTATAAAAAACCCCAAACATACTGGTTCTTCCAAACCCTGTTATTGTTCTACTTTAAAGAGCACTCAGTAAATTATGTCTTTAATAAAAATCTCTGTGTTTGCATAGGGCAGATAAGAAAATCAGAAAAACAGTTACAAACAAGGTTCTTGCTCTCTCCTTGTGCTCCTTCTGCGATGCCAACTTCACAGGCATTTAGAGAGCTGCACAACCGATGGTCCTGAGGTACAAACTGGCAAAACCCAGACAATGCCCTGCAGAATTCACACAAGGGCGTGACTCCGCACACAAGATGGAAAGTGCAAAGCGTTTGTTGGGCAGTGAATATTCCCTAAATACCAGCACCCAACAGGATATCACATCATAGAAACAGGAAAGATGTTCACCTCAGTGTCCCCCGATCACCTGGGATAGTGCACAGACACTGCCTATTATGGTAACAGGTAAACAATACCCTATAAGGTCACAAACTACAATTATCACATCTCATAGGTCCAGCACTGTCCACAAACCCACAATCCTCTCTCAGCCCATCCCCGGTGACCTGGATGCACTCCCAGGGTCACCTCTGGGTCCAGGAAAGAGGCTCTCTCTCCGGCCCTCAGGGCCTAGCTCTCTTCCAGCACATTGTGCACCCCAACAGTGCCCCACCAATCAGGACCCAGCAACATTAAAAGGTAACATAAAAAGGCAATTTTGGTAAGGTAAAAACCAAACACTTCAAATATGGAGAAGAAAGAAATAAGGGCAAAAGAAGAGGGGAAAAAAAATCTTTCTTGCTGACCAAACTCAAGTCCATCAAATTCCCCTTGTATTCAAATGATGGTGTACAACCCCATCGCCCAAACATCAACCAGAAACTCAAAAAGACTTACGTCTCCCTGGTAAACCAACTGCTTTTCATACATGAAGAACACATGGCCAACCTATACATTATGAGAGGGAATATCAAAAGCAAAAATATGGTACGGATAAAATTTGCAATATATTAGCTGTGTACTAAAGTAATGATTTAACCTTTAACAGTATTTTCTTTTCTGTCTAAGTCATTCATACCACTTTCAAAGATGGATAGAGCTTTCAGTTCAATTTTTAAATTCCTCTGTAAGAAGAAAAAAACCTAATTTATTTCCACAGAAAACGAAACATAAGGCACTACAAGAGAGGGCTTATGAAATGTACATGGTGCACTCACTCTTTTCTGATTTATCCTAACTCTTTTTAACACATGAAGCTTTTGAGAAGATACCTCTGTATTTTTAAGATTCAGGAAGCAATTTGATTAAACTTCAGAACAGGAAAGCTATCAGTTATTATAGCTTTCAATCTATGTTTTTTCCATCCCAGGTGTATGCTCAGTAATTTCATTTTGTAAATACACTGCTGAGATTTAACACGCCACGATTCATAACCAGGAGTAGTTAGGTAAGAAACCAATGAAGAGAAGTGCAAAACCCAATTTGAATGCCCCCTTAAAGCTCACCTTGTACTTTAACAAACTGTCATTTGCTGTTTCTACAACTCAGTGCCTGGAATTACTACAAGAGAGGAAGCAGGGGTAGAACTTCTGCACAAGTGACATTCATACAGCAACAGGTTAAAGAAAATCTTGCTATCATTACAAATAACTACTTAGGTGACTCAGAGAGAGCAATGGAACCTGACGTAATTTATTCTTTTCAACCGATCAGATTCAAAAAGTTGCTAATCCTTGAGGAGAGGTGAGTACAGATTGCATATCCAGGCTATTTCCACTGAGGGTAAAGAGATTCATACCACATGCAGACCTGCATTCAGCTTAGGTGGAGGGGTTTTATTACAATTTGAATTGCATTTTGGTCCCCCGAAGCCATGGGATATCACATTGCACCGACTGCCATGCGAGCATAAAGGGGGAAAAATTCCCCGCCTTAAGCTGTTTTCATAACAGATCAGGCTGTACAAATTTGAAAATATAAGTGATGGCTGAACAAGTGAATTTTCCCAAGGCACAAAAGGCCTTTTAAAAATTTGTCCCACAGAAAACCAGTATAATGCCAGCCTTTTGCATGGGAAAGTACTTTTACCTTAGTGCTTTTTTACATTAAAAAAATTAATTGGGAAACGGTGCTTCTAGTTCTGTGCTGCCCTTAGGTGAACCACAGGATGCTTTGATAATAAAGACAGTAACTCTCTAAAGAGTGAAGGAAATGACATGCAGCCCAGGGCCCTCCTTTCTTTCCCCAAACTTGAATTAGCAGGTGCTGCCTGGTTCTATTTAATGGTGTCCTTAGCGTTCTTAAGTGTTATTGCTTGATGCTGAAACATTATTTTGGCTTAAGTTTCCACTGTGAGCAGGAATGTTTCATGCCTACAGTTTTGTGCTACTTGCATCTAATAAATGTTTATAAACAATCTCTCTGCAGGAAAAGAGAATGAGAAATCTCATCAGTGAAATTGCCTCGAGATGTAACAAAGATTTGACTGAGAGTGGTTTTGTTTCAAAAATAGCTATATTTGGTGAAAGAAAGTGCTAATATAGCTACTGGTTGGGTGCAAATTCAGTCTTTCACTGAAGTTTTCCCAATGATTTCTTCATGGCTGGTTCATACCTGTGGTGTGGACCCAAATTATACGAAGTTAATTTGTAGAAATCTGAAGGAATTCCTTATAGATTTTCTGTACTTTTAGTTACTAAGAATTCAGAAGTTTAGCTGTAAAAAGATGCTTTAAGTAGAACTGTCAAACAAGCTACGGTGTTTTTTCTTACAATAATAAGAAAAATGTGCTCTTTGAAAGTCTATTATTTCCACTAGCTGAAAGGTCATTCCACCCACCCAAGAGATTTCAAATCAAATTTACCACTGATAATCCCTTTATAACATTCCCACATGCTTTATCATTTATTCCGAGGAAAACATGTGATAAATTACTCTTTATCATCCACAGAAATATTCTTTTCAAGAAAGAGCATGCAGTGAGTGAACAGTGATAAGTGTCTATTTGTCGCTGTAAATACCTTGTGATGTTTACAGCTTGCTACTAAAATAAAGTAACTCCATGTGGCCTGAAGGTATTTTGTCGGTATCTGTGTGGTTGTATCCTCAATAACCATAAGTCAGTACAGTCTATTTTTATGCTAATAAATGTTATACATGAGACTGAGCAGGATAAGCATCAGCTCCTGTGAAATCTTACCCTTTGTTTTGGAACCATAGAAACAGCTCAATTCTTCCTTGCAGTTTGCAGGTGACTTTGAGAATATCAATTATGTAATTGTCTTGTAACTCACTGTCACCGGTAAAAGGTGTTCCCACTGAATTCAGCTGCTGGGATACAACATTGCGCCCCTGTTAACTCTAATGACTCTTAATGGCTGCTTGAAAACATTTTCACTTAGAAGTTATTCTAAGTATCTTAAAAGAAAATTATACTTTCAACAGTGTAATTATTTTTTTCTGAGAGATTATTTGCTTTTTGAGAGAAATGTCACCATTTCACAAAAAATAATAATTTCCTAAATTATAATTAGAATTATAATACCACGTGTGAATTCTCTCTTTTCTAGCCAGAGGCCCTGGTGAGGTGAGATTTACATCCCAGGGCTTGTCACAGTGGCTGGAAATTCCTGCCTTGCCCTGCACTGAAAAGAAAGGATATGTGTGCTTCCAACAGAGGAGGCCTGGAAGCCACAAAGCCATGGGGACAGTACTGTGTCTAAGTTATAACCATGTTTTAGGTACAGTGGCATTTTCTTATATTGATGCCATGATGATTTTTTGCCTTTTCTTTTATACTCCTTTTATACCTTTTCATAACTTCTGTATCCTTAGTGGTTTTTGCCTACGTTCTTGGACTTGTTTGTCAAGCCAGGAGACTCAGCATTTTAGAAGCTTCGTAGTTAGGGATCAGAGTGCCCCAGACCCCAAGGTCCTCTCCAGAACACATTTTGTAAACTGAGATAGAACCATCCAGGGGAAGGTTCCTTGGGGAGGGGGGGCTCACTCAAGCCTCTCATTGGGGAATCTTTGATAGATATGCTAATTAGTAACACCTATAATGTTAGACCAGATCTATTGTGGGGTGCACTGTGGTGTGCTTGGAGGTGCATTCGACCTGGACGTGGTGTACCTAAGGATCCTTAAAATAAACACAGAGGTAAAATCCATTTTTCCCTTCGAACCGTGTTTGATTCTTGATTTTTAGACCAAGAAAAGGCATCAATATTAGTGCTGAATTTTGAGCAAAAACACTTTACAGCTTCACAGAAAATCAGTGTAAATGGAGGGGTGGAGAGGAACAGGATACTCTGACCAACTAAAGACTGTCAGCAGGTCTGCATTAGTGAAAGGTGATGTACAGATATGAGAGAGCTGGAGATGTGCATAATTAAAGCTGTTGTTACAAGAAAATACACAAACTGTAGGAAAGACTTTTAGCGACTATCCAGGACAAAGACTCTCCTTTGTAGCTTACACAGTACCTGTCACTCTGTCAGTGAAATGATAATTGATTATACACAACATACTTCAAGCTGATGTTGCATGTTCACTGAATTCCCACTTAAAGAGAAATAATTGGGATTCTTCAGCTACAAGTTTCTCAGAGGTTGCTCTCTCTCACTACCTATGAGACAACCGCTCCATGCTGAACTCTTCAAAAGATGAATACCTTAAATTGATCGGATCTCAAAACCTCTGATATTTACCCAGCAAATCTCAGTTTACAGAGCCTTTCATGGAAGACATGGCAAAGAAGTTTTCTTCCAAAACCTCATTTTGGAATCCATGGGTATTTTATGTCAGAAGTTTGATGAGTTTGCCTGACTTTGCTGCAGTTTGTTCCTTTTATTTGCAGTCACTGTAGAACATTAATCTGCAAGAATCTGCATTTAACAGATCTATAAATAAAAAAAAAAATCTCCTAAATAGAGTATTAGCATACAAAAAGTGACCCTACCAAAAAAACCCAAAAACATGTAGACAAGCCTTGCATAGAAAGAAACGTGTGATTCTGCCAAATCTCACATGGTTGCTCCTTCTTGCCTATTATCTTCCCAAATGAGAACTTTCAGTATTATTTAATGGTCCGAAATGATAGAGGAATAAAACAGAGTTTTAACAGCATCCTCAAAAAATGCATTTTTACAGTTCTGTGAATGTGATCAGTGATAAGTGAAAGTGATTTAAACCTTCCACCAGGACAACCATGACAGAATTGCTTTTATTCTATACCCTGGTGCTAAGAGAATACAATTCCTTATTTAATGGACTAAAACACAAAAATTTTTAGCAAAATACACTGTTTCTCTTCTGTGGCTTTACATATAAATGAGCAGAATCAGTATTTGAACATTTGGTCCCCAAAATCCCTTTTTCCATACTGGGGAAATTTTCTTCCCTCTACAAAGGGCTTCCCTCTGTCCCTATTCCCTCCAAACTGACTTAACTGCTTATTCTCCACCCATTGTGACCAGCTGGAGCAAATGTTTTTACTTCTCAGGCCTTTTTGTTGGAAAAGGAAAATAATCTTCTTTGCAGTTAAGGAGCTGAAGCGCATGATTCGCTTCCCCTGTTTTTCCCAGCAAACACAAATTGTAAAGCACAGAACCAAAATCTACTTATATTTTGCTTAAGAGTTTTGCCTGCAACCCACAAAAACTGGCTGCGAAGTCAAAGAGGATTTTGCAGGCTTGGAACGGGAGAAACAAATTATTTTTTGTCGAACACTTTGTGCATGTGTGTATCCTTATTTACTCTTCTTTTCCATTAGTCTTGCAAATGATTTCTGGTGGGCTATAAAATGGTTTTTTTGTGGCGTTTTTTTTGTGTAGAGATTAACTTACAGTGG
Organism: Lycocorax pyrrhopterus obiensis; assembly: GCA_014706295.1. Taxonomy (NCBI): domain Eukaryota; kingdom Metazoa; phylum Chordata; class Aves; order Passeriformes; family Paradisaeidae; genus Lycocorax; species Lycocorax pyrrhopterus. The sequence continues at coordinate 23,613,478 of JACSVZ010000013.1, forward strand.
AAGATGTCTAAAACTTATAAGTGAAGGATAAAATACACACATCAGTAAAATTATTTAAGGAAGGGATGTCAGAACAAGGACTAAGTGAATGTGAGAAGAGAGGGAAAGGGGCAATATCTGCACCACGACTACCACCCAAGACTGAGTGTTTCAGGTCACTGTTCCCACCCAGCTCAGGCTCTTCCCCAGTTAGCCCCACTGTGCATTCTGTGGATGCTAAAACACCAATTAACACCTCACCTATCACTCTTTACCCTTGACATTCTTCTGTGCACTGGGTTGGTACAACTTTCCACGTAGCTGTCCTTCAGCAGACAATTTACAAGGTGGTAGAACAGATGCTTCTCTTTCCTTTTCTATGACATGATAAGCAAATACTTTCCAATTAAAGATAGAATGCTGACCTGAATAGTTTTCTGCATTTAAAGAACAGAAGCAGTAAAGACATAATAAATAAAATCCTCGTTATAGCATAAACATTCTTTGAGTGATTTCTCCTCATTTGAAGAACAGCTAATTGACTATATCACTGTAACAGCTGTTTTGAACTGATGATTTGCAGAATGCAGACGGGTTATTTAGCAACTGGGAAAAAATTAAAATTGAAAAGGCAGCATTACCAACTCTGTAGAGCATCTAGAGGTATATTTTTTGATGCATAGCTACGCTAAGAGCAGGTGCCCTCAGTGAAACCCTTATTAACATGAGCAAAGACACAATGCAAAACAATGGCTCAGTTTAGGAGTGAATGAAAAATGGGGGTAAATGTGCAGCTTACAGGCAAAACACCTTCACTGCAAGTAACTAAGGTCTTACATGGCACTGATTATTGCTTCTAACAAACATCTTCTATGCCATTTGCTTTGAGTAAAGCAAATGTTAACAGTGTTAAGCAAATTATTTAACTACTTTGTATTACTGAAATCCCATTCCTGGCCAGGTATTTATTTTCTTTTAAATATATTACTGACAAAAAATGAAGGAAAGCACTGATCTACCCTGGGTAAAAGTGTGTCTCAGCCATACTCATTGAAGCCTGCTAGGGTAAATAGGTGTAACTTTATTGGGATAAATGGAGCTGAACCAATTTTAAGCTTCACTGAAGCTTCTGAAGCTGAGGAAAGAATATATCCCTTGTTTTGTAAAAGGATAGGAAAATTTAGTAAAGAGGAATAATGATAAATTTAACTGCATCAGGATCTCAAAGATGCAGTAGGATCATTTCTTTCCCAAGTATTCTGTGAAGAGCTGGCAGTGTCAAACTAAGTACAGAGTTATTTTTACTTACAAATGCTGCTTGATTGTTCCCTTCAGTTGATTTTGTTTTAGAAGAGTGAGGCTACAGATTTAAATTCTTTGCAGGAATTCTTTGGTATTTCTGCAGAAACTATCGATACTCCCAGCTGAAAGATCATCCTTGTGAAACATCAAGAGGTTCCCAAAGTATCTGATTGACTTTCAAAGAAAATTAATTGCCTTGTTGCCTTGCATTCTTATAGGGGGAATCATCAGCTCAACTCTTGTTTTTGTGACTGCTGTAAAACACCTTCTCTCATCATGGGCAGGACATATTGTTAGTGATAAAGGCAAAGGGAAAGTTACACACACAGTTAATTCAAATTATTCACCAAACAAACAATGAAACTTGCAGGTAACATCAGAGCTCTCATTCCTCTGCTAGAGTAGTAGATCAGTAAAAATCTTGTTTACCTTGGAATGGTTATGAAAATAAGACTGATGTGAAATTGGCTTCTTTTGCTCTGAATAACGAAAATTGTTTTGTATCTATTCAGAAGCCTTTGATCAAGATATACTCTCCAGCAGTGTATTCTGGGTTTCTTTCTTCCCTCTCATTGTCTTTTACTGTCCTACTTACTGCAATCAGAATTTTAAATGCACAGGGGAGGAAAAAAAATCCATTTGAAAACAATAACGCAGTCATCAGCAGCCAATGACACTGGGTGTGTCACGGACACAGCGATGGTGCACAAGTCAGCCCTCTACCGTTATTATGATTTGGAGGGGTGATGACAGAGTAAAAAACTGCTCCATTCTAGGAGGCACTAAATCTGTGCAGTAGAGGCTGCAGCAGAAACACAGAGGAAGTGAGAATAAGGGAAATGGAATACATGTGTTGTCCCATGCTGCCGTGCATATGGAAAGGCAGCAAAGGAAAAGCTCAGCTGTGGCTGGAAACTGCAGTGGATTTCTGTGACCAAGCCATGCAAGAAAAGTGGTACTGGTTTGGTGCAGTAATCACGCAAGGGCTTGGCTCCACACACAAGATGGAAAAGTGTAAAGCGTTTATTGCGCAGGAAAATATTCCCTAAATACCAGCACCCAGCAGGATATCACATCATAGAAACAGGAAAGATGTTCACCTCAGTGTCCCCCAATCACCTGGGGTAGTGCACAGACATTGCCTATTATGGTAACAGGTAAACAATACCCTATAAGGTCACAAACTACAATTATCACATCTCATAGGCCCAGCACTGTCCACAAACCCACAATCCTCTCTCAGCCCATCCCCGGTGACCTGGATGCACTCCCAGGGTCACCTCTGGGTCCAAGAAAGAGGCTCTCTCTCCGGCCCTCAGGGCCTATCTCTCTTCCAGCACATCGTGCACCCCAACAGTTTGGCCTAAACTGGACTCTTGGCCAGAGCCATGTTCAGACACTGCCAGCAGAGTTGTCCAGGAGAACCCTGGAAGCATGGAATGGCACTTACCACTCTTCACTAATTTGCAGCTTAGAAATTTTCACTGCTAAACACTGCGTCCTCATCCAGATACAAAATACCAGGAGCTATTTATGGCAGAATTGAATCTGAACCTGTGTCTCTAGAGTAGACTCAACTTTTGTATGTGACAGGGCTGTCTATTTAAAATTCAAAATCTGGATGTAAGAGCAAGAGCTGCAACTCATTTTGACCACTGTCAGCATACCTGAGCTGTGCTCCTACCATTAATCATATTTACAAAAGCAAAGTAGTATTTATTGATACATGAGCTGGTCTGGATTTCTTTGCCATGCTGTTACTTCCTCCATAAGCACACAAATTTTAAAAAGTCTTTAAGAGTCAGCCCTTTCTGTCTACTTTGCAAGTACTGACATATCTCAGCAGTCCCACTGAAATCAGTGTGACTGTGCATTGCCCTAAAGATGCACATATGGAAGTTGAACACTTTTATTGCCAAGTGTTCCGTTTCTTTAAGTCGTCTTCAGACGGGAAGAGGAAGTTTCAGGCGCTTGTCCTTTCTCAGCTCCTTTTAGGCCTAGAAGCATTAAAGGAGAGTGGATGAACATTTCCAGCAGCTCCCTAGAGAGCACATGCTAAAGATTAGTGGTATCTTCTTTTCCACTCAATTATAGAATTTAGCTAGAAGAGATTTTGAAGGAACTGTTTAAGCACTTAATACCAAAGTTTTAGGGGGCAATTCTGGGAAGTATAGATATAGCTGTAAGTCTGTGCTACTCCTACTTCACTTTAATTTAGAAATAGATAGCTAATAAAATAGTAAATTCCTTAACAAAGGAAATAAAATGGCTTTTTTAAATAGAATTTTCTCCACTTAAAATTCTTACACACATTACAAGAGCCCTATCAGAAAAATGCTGGTTTAGGATAATATACTTATTAAATCTAAAAAGGACAGATAATCCCCTCCCCTTATAAACACAAAATTTAAAGGGCAATGTTGTAGTTATTCAAGCTGTTTCAACTGAGGCATGTATGCTGATTACAAAGAGTGTAATAACTTCTTTTAACAAATTTGTAATTCTAATCCGCATTGGCTTTCTGTCAAGCTGTCAATGTCCATCCTATTATTCTCCTTGATAATGAAATTATTTAAACATCAATCAAGCAAGAATGTTCTATTTTTGCTTGGAGAACAGCACATTAACATGGAGAGTGTAGTTAAACACCTCGTAGTGCTTAATGAATGGATCTCATCAACCAAAATTATCTACCTAAATACCTGCACGCAGATGTTGGTGACTAACAGTTCAGAGAGATATGTATGGCCATCTTTAGGAAACCCCAAGGTTTCTGATTAGTCCTTAAGGTACAGAAGACCTGGAAACGGCAGGGAAATCCTTGAAGCAAATCCTCCAAGAACTCTGGCTGTACAGATGGCTTCGAGTGAGACCAAAACAGCCGCTAAAGGATCGTGAGTGAAGGACAAACCACCCGGAGTTCTTTGGGGTTGTGCTGTACATCTTGCTACTTGTTACAGGCTAACTGAGAGCAGAGGAAAGACATCACCATATTCCATCACTTGCCACATATAAAGTATCCTGAAAAAGCATATCTGACATGGCTTCTGCTCCCACTCTCAGGGGGGCACACACAGCTGTTTCCCACTCCTCTGGGACAGCAAGGACCTCCCCTGGGGCAGGAGGGGAAAAGTCCAAAACCTGCTGCTTTTCTGTCCTGCTCGGGCATCTGATGATGTGCTCACTGAAACACTACACAAACAGATGAAGGAGGTTTATCAAACTGTGTTACAGAGGCAGACTGTACGTATGTGCAAACACGCATTTGCAGTTGGGTAAATAGGACTCCTAATGGAAAACACAGAAAACAAGAGGAGAGGCAGGAAAATCCTGGCTTCCTCTGCTTAGGAACTGAGCTAACCTGAACTGTGGTGTGGAAATGCAGCCTGAAAAAATGTCATGCGCGTTCGGGGCTTGGATCCTTCGCTAATATCATTTTCAAGTACATTTGGCTCTGGATAAATGGGATACACAGAGCTCTAATTTAGTCTTTATGTGTGTACTGAATACACTACTTGAGTTACCACCCACGTTATTTTCAGCTAATTCAATACCTTACAAACAATCTTTCCTCTTTTAATATATTCTAAAGTACATTTAAGTATCTTAAAAATACAAATCAAATCTCTTCAGAGTGCAATAAAAGCACAATAAAGCAGGTCTAGCACATAATCAAACATAATAACCACATATTTAAAGGTGGAAAATGAACTCCTATAACACTTGGAAAACTCAGCCAGCACCCAGCATTTCAGAACAAGAAAAAAATCTGCAGACTGAATTCATCCAAGATATCCAGATTATACTTCCAACTTTCCAGTTCTCTTTTTGTAAAACGTACAAAGATTAAAAAGAATGAGACAGAAACCTTAGAATGGCAAGAAACTACTGATTCTTCTCAGCCTACTATAACCATGTATACTCATGAATTTATTCATCATCATTCAGAAATATGGACATTTATTCAGTAGGTGGGCTGTGCTTGTCTAAGAAGCATCTAATTCTTAAAACAGATAAAAGGGCAAGACAGGTCTGTAAACCACTGAAAAATTCATGAATAGATTTACTTAGATTTTTATCACACTCTTCTCATAAAAAATTACTTCAACAGAGAAGGAAAACACTATTTATCCAGAAATATAGCCTAGAATTTATGGGTTTGGATGTTAAAATACCATACTGTGCCTGTGGAAGCTCCTGTTGATAAACAGATGAAGGTACTTTCTCTTAGGTAACGTGTTCTAATGGCAGATGTAAGGTGAGGAATTCTGCTGCTGAGTGAATACACTCTGGCATTTTTCTGGTGGCTTTTCTGCATTGCATAAAAGCACATTCTACACCAGACATTCTCCTCTGGAATTCTGTAAATATTCACAGACAACTAGGATATACATGTAAAATTGGGGCATTTCAAAGAAAATCACTGCCTTCAGCGTGCAAATGACAGGAAGGATGGAAAATGACAGAATTTAAAGAATAAAAAGATAACTGCCGTTTCTAAATTTAACTGTAAGAGCTAAAAGTCAGCCACTATGCACCACTTAAATTCCTCATGCATTTGCATAAATTGCAGCAGAATTCCAAGGGGGCAACCTGCTGCAAGTACAAGTGCTTAGAGGGGCCAGCTGGGGATCCGAGGGGAGGTGAATATTGAAAAGGCCTTTGGGACCTAATCCAGACATACTTGAGCCCAAAATTCCCTTTTCCAGATCTTCTGTTTGGCTGACCTGAACAGCAAAACAAGACAATGCCACCAACACTTCCAATCACTTGAACAGAAAGTGCAATAACTGTTCTAAAATAGAAAAACACTTGCAGAGCTTTTAGAAACCTTTGCCGGAAATAGGTTCCCTGTGACAGATTCCTTTTTTTTCCCCTGCTGTTTCCATAAGGAGTTCTGATTTTCACTGCATCCATAAGAATTAAGAAAAATGGGTTTTAAATAGGTGTTACTAGTTATATAGCAAAACTTATTGGGAAATAAGTATTTCGTTTTTGAAGGAGTTGTGGAAATATTCCACCTGTAGAACAAAATGGACTTAACTTACCTACTGGAGCAGTTCTTAGGAAGCACATCTCATTCTCTTTATCTGTCCCCTCTTAGGGTAACTACAGGAGTGGCAGGAATGGGAGAATCATTCAAAGGCCATGACTTGACTCCAGAACTGGTGGTTGCTTGGACAAGCACTGCTCTGGGAAGCAGTAAGTTCATGGAAAACCCTTTAAGAAAATATGAAACGCAATAAAAAAATAAATATTTAGGCATAGGAAAAGTTGCTTTTTATTTTGCCTTAGTATGACTGTTTGCTGCAGACAGAAATTCCTACCTTTACCATGTATAAAGGCCGTGAACAGAAGAGGACCCTTTGATAAGACCAAAATATTTTTGCTCTCAACTGGTACAGTTATTCCTCCAAATCTCATTTATCCTCCATGTGACCATAAGTTCTAAACTTGCCTCTTGTCAATACACTGTTGGCAATCTCTAAACAAACTGACAAATGCCATTTACTCTTTTTTCTCCCGTTCTCCCAGGCTGATATTCAGGGTTAAGTATGCTCCTGACAGAAAGACTCCAACTTTCAGTCCATTTGCTAAGCAGGTGAGTGACTTGGCACGTCTCTAAACTGGAGGAAATGTTGTAACTGGAAGATTCCCAGCATTTTTCTGAGCAACACGTGGTTCCACAGACCCCAGCCTCATGCTGGGTAACAGGTCAGAACTTTTCCCTGATGCCAAAGGATTTCTTTAATATGTCACTGAGCAACACCAAGAAATGATCACATGTACCTGCCACACTGAGGTGATTAAGGCAGAGATCCAAAGTCCACTGCCACCAACCAAATATCCCAAAAAATGAATGATGGATTCCAGTTTAGGAATACAACAATGACTTCTCCATTTTTATGTGTATGGTGTTCTGAGAAACATCACAGTGCAGCAATTACCATTTCACTTGGACTTACTTCTGATGATGATGGAACCCCAGAAATGGAATTTCTGGTGTCAGGAAAGGTCACCCTGAGTACTGTAGCATGGATAGAGTAAAATGAGGGGAAAAGCTGCCCTTCTGGAGTGTGGCCACAACTCTGCCTAGCTCCCCACGGAGCAAAGGAAGGAAACAGGAAACACCCTCGTGTGCTCTTAGGACTGAGGACGCCAAAAACATTGTGAGGAGCTGCTCAGGAGAAAAAGCTGCCACTGCAGGGAACAGGCTTTAGATCATCTTTCACCTAAAGAGGCATCACCAAAACATGTGTTTCTGCTGGCTCCTGGGTGCTGGCTGAAAATACACAGCTCACAGATTTGTTTTAAACTTGTGGTTTAAGTTCATAGCGTTCCACTGCTTCAAAACACAGACAAAACAGGAATGAAAACAAAGTTCAGTTTTCTAAATTAAATGAGTCAATAAACAAAAATTGCTGTCCATCCACACACAGCGTATGGATTTTGGTTGCCTGGACTAAAATGGCAGGGCAATAAAATAATGCTGTTCTGTTGTATACTACTGAAGCCAATTGAATTAATATTGGAAAATCTTCCTTTGAAATCATGTTAATAACGGATTATTGTAGCATCAGTTTTGCGTAATATTTTATGTATGAGCTTATGGAGTCCAACAATAACATTCTTCATCAGATAAGACATTTCTGTTGTTTGAAGGAAAATACTGCCATAAAAACATATCCCAGTTGTTAAATCAGCAACCCCCCCCGAAACCAAAGCCATCCTCACCGTGTCAACTCGTCAATAGTTATAAGGCTGTTGGGAATAAAACATTTCCAGTACTGCTAATATCACCACTTCAATAGCTCATTTAGAGGCAAAAAGCCTTATTGTTTTATCACTGCTTGAATAAGCTCTTCACATCTGAGAATTTATTACTTTAATTACAAAAATGTTCCCTGGTATTTCAGGACTATCAAAAACCTGTTTCTCTACAAAGGTGCAGAGATGCTTTCATATTTATGGGTATATCACCAAAAAATTAAGAATTTTTGATGGTATAAGTTTGAAAAGCACAGACTATCAGACTCATTTTTCAGTTTCTTGCAATTCAACTTCTGTCACTGGCCTGATTTCAGAAAGTCCCTCAAACAAGGAGTCCAATTTAAAAGGTTGCCATCTGGGAAGTAAAAGAAGGTAATTACTCAAAAGAATGAGAGTGCTTACAGGGCCTCCTTTTTAGCTAGCAATGAGGCATGCTCTTTCCATATTGTCAGGTAAAAATACATGGGTGAAAGCAATACTTTTGCAAAGATGTATCTGACATAATGAAGAAGGTGTAGGAATAAACCCTGCACTTACCAGAACAAAACCCAAACTGCCACCCACAGTAAATACACAATTGAACACAAAAGAGAGGGGGAAAGCAAGAGAACTAGAGGGGTCAGGGAAAAAAAGGCTGCAAGAAAACACAATCACCACTCTATTTCAAAGGTCTAGGCATTGCCATATCACTGATTATCCATATTCCCATTAATCCATAAATTAATGAAAATACAGGACAAGCAGAGAGAATTTCAAGAGCAACGACAGATAGGATTCACTGAAATATTTGTTAAAAGCCACTAAAAAGAAGAGCAATGTAAGTAAAATATCAATACACTTTTTAAAGGGGAGAAAATAGAAATAAATCTGGAACCTTGGAAACTACCCAGGAAGTGCAAGAAGCTTGTCCCTTATTGCTCTCTGGAAAGAGAAGCACTTGAGCTGTAGGTGCTTCAGCCATACATCACAGCAGTATGGGGGTTTTCCTTTAACCCTTAGGAAGGATGTGAACAACTTTTAACTGTGTGCCTCTAAGTGCCATCTGAATTCCAAGCCATATCAGGGACTATTAAAAACATCTAATGGACTGAGTTTAAAAGAGAAAAATAAATAGCAGTCTGGAAATCCTGAGAGTGACATATCCTAAGGAAGTAATTAAACCTCAACATTATTTATCAAATCTTGAATCATTTCCTCCATTGTTGGGTTCCTTATGGAATAACTCAATCTAACAGTTCCTCCCAGTATTTCACAGGCTGGCATCTTCCCACACAGAGAACACTGTTCCAAATTGTTTTACTAGCGAAAGTTAAGAGATTTTGCATTCATTTGCATGTGTCTGGTACTTCTCGCATGACTGATGACACACTGAAGAGTTTTATTTTTGCAAAGCTACTCTCTGTAATATTGTGCAAATATCACTGCCAGTGATTTCTGCTCATTCTTGAGTATGACAGTGAACACTGATCCCCTGGGGTAACCAAAGATGAGCCTGGAGTCAATGGAAAGCAGATGAAAACAATTCAGTAACTGGATATTTCATTAAGTTCCTTGCCACTTGAAGATAAAGTATTCTGTCTCAGCAGATTCAAACAGCTGAACAACAAGTCACTTGTAAAATAATATGCAACCAGATTTCTTTTTCAAACAAAACCTGAATTTCAGAGTAGGTTTTGAAGCATAGCATTCTGCAAAATCAGCTCAACCAAGTGCTCCTGGACTGCTCATTCAAACAGTTATAATGAAGTTCAGCAGTTTACATGGTCTCACTGTAGTAAACTCAAGGATCTGACATAACTAGATAAAAGCTGATATGCAGCTGATGAACTTTTTTTCCTGAGGGCCTTAAGTTTCCAAAATCCATTAAGACTTTTCAAACCCCAGGATCTGTCCCAGCCTAATTATCTAAGGGAGTGAGTCATTTGACAAAACATCTCTCTGGTTCATAAGCTACTTGCATAATTTAAGAGCTGCTACTGCTTATCCAGCCCACACCACTACTGGTGAAACTAATATGTGTAATGGTTGTGTTGGCATACTCGAGAGCAATACATGAGAGGATTCTTTTCTCCTGTTTTTATATCAGAATTTATATAGATATGTGTAACTATAAAGAGAGAGAACTATCTCACTATATGGTGTTTTTAGCATAAGGTACCTTATCAGTACCTTATCAATTTAAAAATGAAGAAAAAATCCAAAACCCGTGACAATATTAGAATACTGCCATGCATGTAATCAGTCTTTTCCTTCTTGGACATCCCCAAAGGATTCATAACCAAGAGATGCTTATTTTGGTAAACTGTAGGATCTCAAAATTTCATTTCTATTTTCAAATTTAAAAATGCTTGTACTAAAGGGAGTGTTACCTTCTCCTACTTATTCCTTGTGAAAATTAACAGGAATAAGTTTCCTAATGGTTACTGATTGTCCTGACTGATGTTACAAGGCAATCTTAGATAGTATTAATTGGCTTACACTAAAAACTGTCAAAAATTTAAAAAAATTAGTTAAGAAAAGAGGAAGTTCTAAAATAAGGAGGAAAAAAAAATAAGAAAACCAGTGGCTAAACCCCCAGAATTTTAACACAGGGTTATAATACTCTAATACTAGATACATTTCTTGGCTGTATAACCAGATTACCACCTAAATTGTAAATGTTTACTCTGCTCTTACCACGAAGTATTTTTCCCTGCAGTTTGAGCTCAGCGGGATGATCACTGCCCTGAGCAGTATTTAGGCTTTCCAAGCTGTGGCAGTCTCAGCCTCCTGTGGCTCTCTCTGTCGCCGCAGTGGAACAGAACTCCTCGAAGGCAAGTTCCCTTAACCTCACATCCTCCAGAGGGCAATTCAGAGTATCCTCTGTCCCTTCTTTGCCTATCTGAGGTGGCCTGGGAGACCACAATCTCTTAGATACCAGCTGGATGTTTAAATATAGATACAGGAACTGTTTTCTTGCACCCCAAAAGTGCTTAAATTACCTCCTAGGAGAGAACACGGGCAAGAAGTGAGGAGGACTTCGTCTCTAGTACCTCCTTTAAATTAGCACTCCTAAGAACAAGATAAAATGGAACTGCAAGTGTCTAGTGAAAGGAAAGGGTGGGAAATCATTTTGGGTTAGCACAGTTCAGAAAGCAGCTTGTGCTTAGAATTATGATTTTGTTTCCGTAGGTAAATCCACTCCTGTGTTCTTTGTACTTATGCATCAAAGCCCATCAGGGCTCTATTTTTTTGCAGATAATAAATGTGTAACCATTTAAGAGCCCTAATATTCCCCATCACTGGAAAAGAATCTCTTTGTCATAGAGATAGGAGTATATTCTGTCTGTCTATAATCTTCTCCTTTGTTACACAACTTCTGTTTGCTTTACTCCTTCCTTTTGTACATTGTCAGTATAATAAAAATGTTGAAGTGAATCATGGACTTGGAAAAGCCATCAATGACTTAAAATTTCTCAGGAACTGCGTTACTTTACAACAGTCAGCACATTTTAATTTCAAGAGAATGAATCAGGCAAAAATACATCTTTCTAAGCAAAGTATACATCCTTTACTCCAAATTAGACCTCAAATGATGCAACACACACAGTGGTGATCTCTCATTTATCTATCACGTGATTTTATCCTTGTGACCCAAACACTTCCAATAGGTGTCTGTACTTCAGACACCTTTCTGTTCTAACTGCCTTTCTCAGCTCTTTTCTATCAACCAGCCCCACAGAAGAGTGAGCCCAGAGCTGCCTACGTGCAGCGTGCTGGTCTCCTGTGGGAGACCCCGTCGCACCAAACACAGCTCCAGCTGTATTTGCCCATAGAGCAGACAACGTTATTCCAAGTCAGGTGAGAGATTTGTGGGGAAAAAAGACCTTTCCTTGTCTTTTGTCATCCCTCAGCAGTTCACTCAGAGAGCTGATGATCTGTTTGGTCTCTGATGTGCCACCAGTTTATATCATAAAGGAAAATCTGTGGATGCTGAGCTGTTGGGTAAACACTCCTAGCTCAGCCAGAGCACACAGCCCTGCTGAACAAACACAGGTTTAGATACAGGAAGGTGTTTTAGTTTGGTCTGCGAGAGTATTTGGCCTTCTCAAGGGATGGCAGAGAAATGGAATAGTCTTTTCAAACAGATCAGAGCTGTTTATATCTCAAAGTGCATCTGAAGGTATTCCCCATTTTAAAAGTTGGCAAGTTTTAGCTGAAAATTACTTTAGTCTTCAGGTAGGGATTAAACTAATGGTAGATGGAGAAATATTGTCTTACAGCTACCACCCATCAGAGACCACCACCATGGCCCCAAGGACTTCTGCCTAGGGCTGTGCCCAAATTCACGGTCCATGCCTTCAACACAAAATGAATTTTGGAATCATGGTCCTTGAAGGAATGGATAAATGAAAGGAAGATAACTATGGCTCACCATTTCATACTTCTGTTTTGCATCGAAGAAGCTTTAATCACAGTCAAAGAATGAATAACATGGAAAAAATTTTCTTCTGTTCCTGAAATCCAGCTTAGGTAGGCTAAACCTGTATGTGTCGATAGCATGCAGTATCGTACTTAAGAGAACTTTTAAAATGGAAGTATTTATCCAAATTCTGACACTCTGAAAAGTGAAAAAAAAAATTAAAATAATTATTCTTGTTTGTTAAAATGTAAAATCATATGAGATATTAAACCCTGCATATAAGTAGAAGATCAGATGGAACATCAGGTTTGTATATTTGATTGATATAAACTTCAGAATTTTAAGTACCGTTGCTCCTTGCTTTATTCAAGACAACTGAGCTCCAATTTTTTCCCTCGTGCAAAATCAAGTCACATGGTACATGTGAAATATTTCAGATCACTTTATTCTTACTAATGTACAAAACAATTCCATAATGAAACTGCCATGGGCAATGTGTTTATTAAATTGTATAAATTAGCCTGGTAATATTAACGAAACCTCAGGAAAGTCTCAGAAGACATCTCCCACATACATTTCCCCATTAAAAAATGACAACTTTAAAAAAAGTTTTCCAGAAAAAAATACTTTTTATGTACATGTGCACATATATGTTATCAAGGTGAAGGTGTGAGGTTCTACATTTTCAGAGAATCAGAGAATGGTTTGGGTTGGAAGGCACCTTAAAGCTGGTCTAGCTCCAAACCCCTGCCATGGGCAGAGAACCGTCCACTATCCCAGGCTGCTCAGAGCCCCATCCAGCCTGGCCTTGGACACTTCCAGGGATGGGGCAGCCACAGCTTCTCTGGGCACCTGTGCCAGGGCCTGTCCACCCTCACAAGGAAGAATTTATTAATAATGTCTGCTCCAGACCTCCTTCTGTCAATGGGAAGCCTTCCCCCTTGTCCTTCCACTCCAAGCCCTTGTCAAAAGACCCTTTCCAGCTCTCATGCAGCTCCTTTTGGTCCTGGAGGGTGCTTCTTCTCCAGGCTGAACAGCCCCACCTCCCTCAGCCTCTTTTGGGGGGAGGTTTCCGTACAGTACAAACTGTTTTCCCAAGCTCTCTGTACAAAGCCTCATGGAGCAGAAAGGAAGAGTTTCCTTGCTCTTGCTGCAAGGGAGAAAGGTACCCGGGGCAAACATCAGAGTTAAAGCAGAACAGGGGAAAGAAACAGGGTCACAAATGGTCTCCCACGTTTACCACGGGGTAGGAGCCTTGACAGCTGTGAAAGGCACAAATCTTTGAAGCTGACCACTGTGCCTGCATGTGGATTGTGTTGGATTTGTTTAACAAAACGTAAAGGCAAAGCTTTTCTGAAATTATGCTTAGCATGTCAAGTGTTGCCTGATCTGAAACTTTCATACTATCTTCTTGAAAGGAATGCTTTGCATTTCAATTTCTACTTGAATGAGATTCATCCCATCTTGAAAAGGCAAATCGGTTTTTGCCAGGTGACGAGAACAGCAACAAGTTTAAAAATCAAAGAGAAAACTTTTATTTCCCACCTTTCTCTCTTTGGAAGCTATGAATATGCTGAGGAGCAGCACATGAAAGAGAAGCAAATTAAAAATATGCTAATATATTGTATTTCTTTTATGATACGGCAGGAAGTGTGCAGCTTGGATAAATCAAACTACACAACAGAATTAAAACCCAAATGTAACATTCAAATGATGACTAATAGAAAATGATAAAGAGTTAATAAATAGGAAGTATTAAACACAGTAATTAGTACATCAGAAACTGCAAGGGAGCTGAGTATCTTAAAAGCAAATGTCTGTTCCCCCTCTTCAGTGAGAAAACACTCAAACTAATCAACATAAGCTTATGTATGTTGAAAAATAGCTTCTGTTCCTTTAATTGCTAATGAAATAGCTACACTTAAAAGCTTGAGCCAATTATTAATAATCCACCATTGCCAAGTTACCAACTTTTGTCTTGGTTGGTGAGCTGCTGTCAGGGGCTACATTTAAGGTACCTCCTTTAGATCACTGCGGCATCCAGCCCCTCATACATCTTGAGTCGTGTTCAGCCTTGGTGATTTCAGGAGACTCTCCCCAAAGTCACAAAGCACTCTGGGTTTATTTGGGTCATTCTCATGAAGGGTTTCCAGATCAGTTCAGAGGTGAGGTTCTGGTTAGGGTTTTATGAGTAATAAAACGCTTCAGGGTAAAGGAGAGTATTCTCAAAGAAAATGAGATATTTGGTTAATATTCTTAGACTACTTACAAATTCTTCTTATATATATGTTGTTATTTGAAGGTGCAGAAACAAATTATTATCAAATTTATTCATTTAAGTATTTATTCTGCAACTATTTTGTAGAACTTGCAGAAAAAACAGAAGTGAAAGCAAGAATCTGGAAAGCACTAAAGCACTTTGATATACGTTAGAAGCCAAAACAAACAAAAAATTTTTCTGAAGGACAAAAAAGAACCTGAAATAATAATTAGAAACCCCATAATCTGAGCATATAGGAAACATCCCAGAAAGAAGCTGAACTGGAAACAAAAACAAACCCTATCTAAAGAGACGTGTAGTTTTCACCAATCAGAACCAAAAGCAGCTGAAGTTCTACAACCTCTGATCTTCCTACACTGTTATAAATGCAGACCCCCCCACATGTCACAAAATGTTCTCATGCACAATGCACACGGAGTTCTTACGGAATTGTCTCTGGAAAGCCAGCAGCTCTGCATTTCGGGCTGCAGCGCCACCAGGGCTGATATCCAGCCCTCAGACTGTGTGAGCGCCAGCGAGCTCTGCTCACCTGTGCCCCAGCAGCGTTTTCTTACCACAGCCAAGACATCCAAAACCCAAGCACTGAAAAGTCACCATACAGAAATATATGGTACAGGGGACTGGAGGAATCAGTACAGGACATACAAGAACATAAGGAGGGATCCCAAACTAATCCTGATCAGGTTTACTTAAAACCGACAATTTGAGGCCTTTAATCTGATGATGTTTCTAGTTTGTATATCCAGTGTTTCTTTTTCTGGGATAATCCTTGCAATTATTTGAAGAGCACACAGAAAGAGCCAAATGTCTTGTTGAACAATGAGTAGTAAAGCACAAGTATTGTCAGTATGCTAAGTACACTTCCTGATTTAAGTCTTTCTGACAATCCTTTTGGAGGCAGGATAAACATTTGCCTACATTCATTTAACTCTGCTGAAAACATTCTTCTATATTCTGCTGGGGTAAAACCTGTGAGGTGATCATAAATACATGGGGGTTTTTTAACTACTGGGTTTTTTTTCATGGATATATCAGCTTTATCTAAAAGGCAGGAGAGATAATGAAAAACCTGACAAAGTACACAGCTGAATTGGATTAACATCGTGGACAAGTGCAGTAAGAAATTCTGTAATCAAAAGAACAAATGTCTCCTTGATACTGTGTTAACACTGTTCCAAGACAAAGGGCTCGCACTCAAACTACAATTTTAAAAGCTGTCAAGGACACTGAGCTATGACATTTTTACCAAAAAGAAACTGTATAACTATGTTCATCATTAACACTAAAATCTCGACCTTTCTCAAGAATGTCAGAGAAGGTGCTCATTCTCCTGGTGACTAATGTGCTGACAGTTATCAACAGGGATTAAGTGTGTGGTCAATAAAAACTTTTTTACTTTTTTTACCTTTCTATGTCTCCAAAATTTAAATGCACCTTGGGGAGCTCAGGAAGGTCTCTCCTTGCCTTCCTTTTTGCCACCAAAAGAATGGCACAATTCAATTACTGAAAATAATCCCAAATAAAAACCATTCAAATAGTCAGTTTTGGGAATATAAACTGTGTTCTGACTGTAGAAACAGTTGTCCAGGTGTCAAACACCGAGCTATCTGCAATACCACACTGCTTATGGAATCTCAGTATTATCCTGGGTGGTTTCTGTTAAGGGTTTGCAGTATTCATGCGAGGGCATGACTCCGCACACAAGATGGAAAAAGTGCAAAGCGTTTATTGAGCACTCAGAATTCCTTAAATACCAGCACCTAACAGGATATCACATCATAGAAACAGGAAAGATGTTCACCTCAGTGTCCCCCAATCACCTGGGATAGTGCACAGACATTGCCTATTATGGTAACAGGTAAACAATCCCCTATAAGGTCACAAACTACAATTATCACATCTCACAGGCCCAGCGCTGTCCACAAACCCACAATCCTCTCTCAGCCCATCCCCGGTGACCTGGATGCACTCCCAGGGTCACCTCTGGGTCCAAGAAAGAGGCTCTCTCTCCGGCCCTCAGGGCCTGTGTCTCTTCCAGCACATAGTGCACCCCAACAATGGTTGTTTTGTGTATGGTGGGTTTTTGGTGGGATTTTATGTTTATGGGTTTTTTTCCTTTTTTTCCTTTACTCCATAACTCCATAACTGTTACTGCAGAGCCATGAAAGTGCAGGGTACTTAACAAAAACTCCACTGCTCTACCTGCCTGCTCCACAGAAATAAACATGAAGGTAAAACAGCTTTACAAAGGGACCACCTGATAGCTTTGGTCACAACAGCAGGAGTTAATCTGTCTTTAAATGTTTCCATTCAAACAGATTCCCTCTTGTTTGGCTCAGCAGCTTGCTTGGGCAGGTGTGCTTGCTCAAACCCTAGAAGACAAAGCTCTGTTTCCTAACCTCATCCTGTACAGAGCAGCTGGGCAGCCATAAGGTGCAGGAGCCTCAACTGGTACCAACTAATTGCCACATGTGTTCGAGTTAATACAGCACATTGGGCTACTGGTTCATCAGAAATTAAATTCCCCTTCAAATACCAGCTGCCAACAAAAGGAAACCTTCACAACCCTCCAAGGCCTCATTACTGTACATCAAAATGTTCTGGGTTGTAAGATTTAAACATGCAAATGGAAAGGCATTATTAAACAAAGTTCCTCTCAACACAAAAACTGAACAACTCCTTTATTGAGTAGTAACATGAAAGTTATTAGAACTTTTTTGGTTGGGATAAACCAGTAAGAACCAGGAATGTGAGAGCTGGCATTCACATGAGTTGCCTGCCAGTTTTCTGGTTTGAATTGCTCTACGAACACACTTGTCTGAGTACAAAGAAATGCTTCAGTCCTAAACTCAAGGAGTCCAAGCCATCTTCTTTAGATGCCTGAAAACAACAGCAAACATCCTGGAATGTTAAACATCCAGTGTCATCTTATTAACATTAATGTCTGAGTCTGCATCCAGAACGTGCACACAATTATAGCTTCCAGTCTGGGAAAAATAACGAGGGTCATCCCTGCTGAATCTGAGGGCATCTCATCTTCAGCAATCTAAACCCCCCATGAGTAACACATGGCAGGCAGGAAATTAAACTGACTCTCACACAGGTTACATCCTAGGCATTGGACCAAATTCACTATGAAAAAAAGTAATTATGAATGAAAATTAACGGCATTAAAATTCTCTTTGTAATCATCACTGAGGGAAGGGAAGGTGAGGGAACAAATACCTCACCCCACCAAAGGTTTTACTAAACACTAACTTACAGAGGATCACTTTAAAATAACACTGAGTACTCTGGGTGTGTGTCCCTCACGGAGCTCTCACAGAATCCTGCACGACACCTACTTATTTCTGTTCTTTAAAGATAATATAATTAAATCAAGTATCGACTGCCTGCCCGCCATGGTTGATTCATTTCTAATTAATACTGCTGCAACAATGAAGCACACACAGAGTAAAAAAATTTAAATAAAAAAGTCAACAATTTGGCTTTAAAGAGCAAGGTCAGGGCCTTAACATTGATAACGAGATTTCCTTCCATGTCTTAAGTTTAAAAAGTTGCTTTTGTGAAAGTGATAATCTGTTGCTTATGGACATTCACACAATTAGCCAAGGCACACTGTTAAGTTTGAAATGGTGCTATTTCTATTAAAAACCCAAAGAAAACCCTGACCATGAATTTTATCAGTTGAAATAACTTACTCCTGTAGTTTTCATGCGCAATTTCTTGTTTAGGTTCCTGAGAATCAGAACCACACTGAAAATCTTGGCAAAATAGTTTTCAGTGTTGTCTTTTCAGAGCATGGTGCTGACAACACCAAGGCCGCAGATTCGATCTCTGTATGGGCCATTCACTTAACAGCTGGACTGGATGGCCCTTGTGGGTCCCTTCCAGCTCAGAATATTCTGTGATTCTCTGAAAATGTCTAACATTGAAACAATCACACAAAAACTTGTCATTTGAGTTTACCAGAATTGTAAATTTCAATTCTGCTTATCCTTGCAATATGACAATCATAATCCCGTGAATTTTGGACAAGGGAAGCAAGTCCTCCATTCACAAACTACAAAGCACCTCAATCCTACCTGAGAGAACAGAAGATTAGGATATTTGGTTTTCTTCTAAAGCACTATTTTTATCTGTTCTCCCTGCTAGTGAAACATATAGTCACCTGAGAGGTAATGTTGAGAAGACAAAGATAAAAGGAATGATTAAGATGGCAGGTTACAAATCACAAAACCTATTTTTATGAAAAATTATGTGAGAAATTGTGAAAGTTCAAGAGGAAGTTAAGTCAGAAAAAAGTTTTCATTACCAAAATGTTTACTCCAAAATGTGTCTCAAAATGTGCAAGTCCACGATGTCCATTTAAGAGAAATAAAAATACTGAATCCTTAATTAGTTTTGAGATATTCTGCTGAGAATCAGAAAGTGTGGGATCCCCTAAAATCCAGTTCAAAAAGTCTTTAGATTCATACCAGACAAATCAGTGAAATTGGCTCAATTTTTAAAATGTGAAGAAAGTTACTTTTGATTGATGGTAGGAGAAAACACTTGTTTCAGAAAAATTACAAGTACTTTCAGACCAAATCAAAGTTTATTTAAAGAGTAATGCCACTTTCAATTCTTGTGACCATTGGTATCTGCTATTCTAACAAAAGCTCCCAAAATGATAACACCAGATCATTTCAATTCGCTAAAAACACAATCAGAATTCCAGTAAGGCCGTCAAAAAATGCCAAATGACAAGTTAAAATTCTCCCTTTCAGATCACACTAGACATTTCTTGGAGAATATCTGTTCTTTTTCTACAACTGACTGTCATCTCGAGTTGGTTTCCTTGTTTTGACACAGATAATTTGTTGCTGGAGAACAAATACCTGAATCACCCGGTGTTTACATTGCAGATATATATGCATTAAAGCCCACAGGAGTTGAATGTGAGCTTTCTGCCATCCTTCACTTCTGGCTGCACAAACATCCATCTGAAAGTATTGCAATTCCCTCCCAATCTGGTAGAGATTTTCAAGGCTTCTCCTCTTCCTATTTTGAGCCTTCCTGGAGAATGCAGCCTAACAGGCAATAGATTTTAATGGGCCTTTGGAGATCCCATGGCATTGCTAAAATAACACCACTCAACGGGCAGGGGAGGGCTGTGTGAGCTGCATAGCGTGGCTTCAGAGCAGAGGAAGATCCTTCTTCAAGGAATGAACTGTAAGTTAACAGAGGCAAGAAAAATGTGATTAGGAGACAGATTTCCTCATACAGGTACTTGGTTTCACAGCAGTTGGTCTCAGAGGTGCTGAGTAAAACTACACTTGAAATAATATAATCCCTAAAGATCCATACTGAACTGCAGGCAGAATGTCTTGAAAGAATGGAAATTGTAGCTCTGTTAAATTTGTTTCTCGTACACACCGAGAGCATTCTTAGAGCTTAAATCTTTATTATCTTGACGGGATGCGTGACAAAGGGAGGTTTTTGTTAAGCCAGTGACATTCTAAACCTGCAGCTCAGATTTATGCTTTTGACTAACCACCAGTTAGACAAAAGCAGGGCTGAAGCTGCCCTTTCTTCCCTTTGTTCTAAGACTTTCAGACTAGGTTTTACAACTCATTATAGAACTCTGTCTTGCAGAATTTCAGTCTAAGTGCAATATAATTTTGTTCAATAGTCTAATAACAACGCTTCCAAAAATTGGCTCCAAGGCCACTGCTGGATACAGGCATTGGTAGGAAAAGGAGATATTGTTTCAGTAAAACTGAAGTTACTCCAAAACACGGTTCTCAGTAGGCTGGTGAGTCAATGCCATTTTACAGAAATAATTTGATTTCATTAAAAACGTGGTGGTTTCCTCTGTTGTACAACCTCCTTGGAGCTCAGGGAGGCTGGAGATTGCTGCAATTTAAGACCAGATACAGACCTAGGGAAGCCGGACAAAGCCCCTTAGGAGGAGCTACACAGACTTTTGACTGTAAAACAGCACAAGCTCAGGCAGTGCAGAAAATGCAACCCTGTTTTTAGCTAATAGAATGGCAGGTTTGGAGAAAGTGTAAGAATGGAAATCAGAAGTTTCTGCTTCTACTCCTATCTCTGGCTGTCCAGTTAATTTGAGCTCTGAAGTTCTGATATTCCTCAGGGGAAAAAAAATACCCTCCTTTTAGGTATTTGTGGAAAGCGGTTTAAAATGAGCAGATTGAAAGCATTACTCTGAAATCTAGATATTTTGCATTTTGAAAAGATATTTATATGATGTTTGAAGACTTTCTGCAGGCAGAAGAACCTTTCAGTTGTGCTGCTGCATTTGTTTTCTCCAGCATACACACCTATGAAAAATGAAAAATTTTGATGCATCTTGAACTAGTTATTTGCTGTGTCAGCTCCATAGTCGTTGCAAATTCTCTGCAGAAATATAAACAAAAATAACCTAACTAACGTATTAGGTTTGTGTCTATTAACACAAAGCAGAAGCCACAAGGTTTAAGCCGTTCTGACCCATTCTGTGACCATCACTTGGTAACTGCATTAGTTTGTAAAACATGGAAATAAAGATGAGATCCGTAGGGGACTGAAGTTTCCTCTACAAATCAGTCAGTCCCAGCTGGTCTTTCAGAAATTGCATCAGTAACTATTACTGGGAGCACACAGTAACGCTGACAGGAGCCACTCTACAAATACACTCTGGTGTCCCCCACAGGGTTTCACAGGGGAGGAGGTGGCGTAAGAACAACTTTGCCAACTTAAGCCACTTCAGTGATGTCCTTTCCTGGCAGCTTTCCACTCTGTACTTTGTCCTTCAAGGGTATCACTCAGAAGCATCAACAGACTGGCATTCCTCTTACTCATATGCAGCCTCAAAAGCTTATTTTCATTTTACTTTCTTTTAACAGAATGATTACAATCAATACATATTCTGCCTTGCAAGTACATTTATATAGCAGTGGCAGAATCTCCACTGCCACCCACACTGCCTCACAGGATCCTGACTTAAAAGATCTCATACTCTCTGCAAGGTGTATGCGACATTTCTAAATTACATACACTGAGAATTTTTTTTTAGATTATCATTTGTTAGTTCCTCCTCACTCCCCCCCTTCCTCCACAGAGTGAGAAATCATCAAGGAGACAGATGACGAACCATACAGGAAGAGACTGCCAAAATGTTTCCGTGTGCATCTAAGTGACAGTTCAGAAAGTGGAAAATCCTTTCTACATTTCTCATGTAGGAAAACTAGTGCATGCAGATTAGAGTGCCCCAGTTTCTTTGCAGAGGAAGCTGTCTTCAACCACCTTTTCTTTTTACCAAATTAGATGCTGCTTTTCTCACTAACACAGAATCCAAAATTCAAACAAGATTTTAAAAGGATTTTGTTTAGCAGCCGAATATAAGATTACTATGCTCATCTGATACTACAAAATTCTGCACTCCTTTTTCACTCCAAACTCTGTGACTGCTTCCATAACATAGGGAGCATCAACCGTGGGCATGCAAATGCAATCTAACCCATGTCTGATCTGGTTTAATAATCTCTTGATCATCAATTACATTCCTCAATGCTGTTAAATTAGCAGTACCAAAAAATATTCGAGGGATAAACCATTAATAGACCTTTAAAATCTCAGTCTGCTTTTTCAGTCTGCTCAAAAGCTTTCCAGGCTGGCAGTGAAGAGACAGACACAGGGACAGCATCCGCCTTAAAGAAAAAGCAGGGGAAGTCAAATAATGCGAGAAGGCAATAAACAAAGATAACTGAAATTTAGAATCCTCTGCATCACATAAGCTAATAATTAAACAGAGAAAGAAAAATACACTTTGCAGTACGTGCATGAAGTTGTCTTCAGCAGGGTATTTTTGTTTGCTGGTTTTGCACCTCAGATACGATCTCCTACAAAAAGGAAGACAGTCCCAAGGAGCAGCAAAGGGAGGCTGTTTTGTAAGGGAAAGTGAGGCAGGAGCCAGAGTTGCAGCAAAGTAGGAGGGTTGTGCCCTCAGCAGCACAGGGGTGACCCTGCAGGACCCCAGCAGGGCAGACAGGGCAGGGCCAGTGATGGGCACCAGGGTCTGCAACTGCCCAGACTGTCAGGCACATCTGGGGTCGGCCTCTTCTCCCAGGCAAGCAGCAACAGGACGAGAGGACACGGCCTCAAGCTGCACCAGGGGACATTTAGGCTGGACATTAGGAAAAAGTTCTTTACAGAAAGAGTGGCTGGGCATTGGAATGGGCTGCCCAGGGAGGTGGTGGAGTCACCGTCCCTGACGGTGTTTATAAATGAAAGACTGGATGTGGCACTCAGTGCCATGGTTTAGTTGATAAGGTGGTGTTAGGTCATAGGTTGGACTTGATGATCTCCAAGGTCTTTTCCAGCCTAGTTCATCTGTGATTCTGTGATTTCATGGGTAAAGAGTGAGCTGGAGGCATGAGGGATAAAACAAATTATCATTTCTGTTATCAACCCGCAGTGTAGTTCTCCACCAAGTCTCTTTACTCTTTTGCTTCTTCTCCCTCTCCTTTCCTTTTAAATTCCTCACCCACCTCATGCTGGAACCCCTTCCCTACCTGTCTGCTGACTCCATTACAATGGGGTCTGGTACCAAAGGCAATAATACCATTCCTCTCTCCCTGCAGCTAAGAAGGGTTCATATTCGAAGTACAACTCATAAAAAAGCTGCAATTGCATCATATGTTCAGAAAAGTCCTTATGAATTTAATTTCTCCAAAATGAACTTCATGCATCTGAAATACTCTAATAGCCAGAGAACAATGATCATGACCAGCTTTAAATCAGGTTTCCTGATTATCAGAGTACAAAGACAAGATCAGGTCTGTCGTATCCAAAACTTTTCTCCTCAAGGACAGCGCAGTAAATAAAAAGAAACATATAAAACCAATTTCGCTTCTGCCCTGAAGATTTACAGAAGGAAATTCCATCTGCAAGGTAAATTTTCCAGAAAACACCAGGCACCAAACCCAGAAATTAAAATAAAACTTGTCTGTAACTACAACAGTGCTAACAAGATGCTCTAACAGAGATTAATATTAAATGTGGTAAAATTCCAAAGATTTGGTTCACACAAAAAGCAACCAAAAAGTGTTCTCAAAAAACCCACTCAAGTGTTTGAAGGAAGCAAAGAATGAGCAGTGCCTGTCTCTCTCCGAGTATTTAGCTTTTAGTACTTTTCCATGTATTCCAAAAGCCAGCAATCACTTGGGAGAACGACGTATTGATGAAATACACAACATCAGATACTTATGCATTTGACTGCCTGATGGAAGAGCAACATGATTAAGAAAAATCTCAAGAGGACAAGGTCACAGATGTGAAGGAATGATCCTGATAGTTTCAGAGAAGTAGCTTTGGCACTTAAAATATCCCTTTAGAACAAGCAGCACAGATTTTAAAACTAATTATGACAAAGATAAAACTTTTTGATGATCAAATAAGAATGTCATGTGGTTGATAGATCATAATTCAGTTCACATATAATTAGAGAAAAGTGAATAAAAAAGACTTTAATTTGAGTTTCTTCTAAAGTTGCTGTCTATCAGCTGTTTTGATGTAGATAACTAAAGACACCTATTCAATGAGAAACACATGAAGTACTCTTTCTGAATGGTTTTTTATCCAAAGTGTTCTTGTATCCTTTCAGTCTAACAAGACAGAAAGAGCTGGGCAAGACTGGCTTTGATTGTGGATTTCAAAGCCATCAGCATTTACTGAATTTGAAGCAAGTGCTGCTTTGGCAATGTCAGCTCTGCGCTGGGTGGGGGCCAGCCCCTTCACAGCTCCAAAAGTTTTAAGTTATCCTCAAATCTTCTTTACATCATTTAAAAATGTATAACTTATGAACACCGCTGGAAAAACAGCTGTCTGATTTTATCACAGATTGCCACAAATCCAAATTGTCACCTTTCCTAAGGGAACGCTCTCATTCTTGCTCCGTATGTGACATCAAGACACCACAGAAGACTTAGAGGAGTGTTGAGGCAGTGCTCAGGAAAGGAGTGGGGCAGATGACATCAGCTGGGCTCTCAGAACCATAGACTCATTGAGGGTGGAAAGGACCTTGAAGATCAGCCAGTCCAAGCATGAACCTAACACTGCTAAGTTCCCCTGCAGCTAATCAACACAGGGAGAATATCAGGCTGAGGGCCTGATACCAGCACAGGAGCTCTGCTGGAGCAGTGACCACAGCTGGGCGTTGCCATGCTGGCTGTGATGCACAGAGCAGTGCCACAGCACGACTCCAACAAAACTCCAATTTCTCTTCAGTGATTCACTTTCCATCAAGCAGAAGACACAAAGGCAGTTGTTCACCTCTTGATTAATTTTTGGAGCAGGAGACCACTGTCGTCAGATACTGAGGGACATGAAATGGGTTTAGTAGAACTAAGCTTGGGGTGCATGTGTGGAAAATCATAAGGTTCTTCTAAAATCTCACTGAGGATGCACTTTCCTTTAATCTTACTGTTCCACCAAGTGATGGTGCAGCCCTGAGTGGCTCTTGTAGCAGGTATTCTATGTGCAAACACTGGGTCTTCTGT
Source organism: Lycocorax pyrrhopterus obiensis (assembly GCA_014706295.1). NCBI lineage: Eukaryota > Metazoa > Chordata > Aves > Passeriformes > Paradisaeidae > Lycocorax > Lycocorax pyrrhopterus. The sequence continues at coordinate 23,638,757 of JACSVZ010000013.1, forward strand.
GCCTGTCTCATTCTCACCAAAACAGTATTCTCTCTAATTACAACGATGTAGATTAGGAATTCTGCATGTGAGAGTAGCAGCATTAGCCTAAAGGAGGATTTTAGATGGATTATTTTTCTTCTTAAGGCTAGTAATTGTCTGGCAATGCTTTGTTCTGTGTGCTTAGACAATGTAATCAAATGCTGTTTGCTCAACATGCAACAAAACATCACTGGCAAAACATTCCTATTTGGCCTGAAACTGAAGCAAAATCTTTCCACTAGAAAATTTCTTTCAATGTCTTTCTTTTCATTAATCTTTGTGAATGGATAAGCCTGTCAGTATTTCAAGACAGAGTCACAATTTCAGTCTCTCCAAAAAGCGCAAGGATTATCACCATAACTGCAGGGATTTTTGAAAGGTGTCCTGGGTTCAGTTTTGGGGCGGTGTGGTGGAGGGGTGAGGAGGATTTCTGGGGTCTCATAGGTGGCACCCACAATAACTATGCCCAGAGAGAGCCCTCAGCTACTCTGTAACACTCAGATTTCCAGCCACGAGTGGACAATCAGTCATGTGAAAAGCAGGAGTACATAAACCAGACAAATGACTTTGAGGACTCTGGGACTGACCCTGATTCTTTCTATAACTTGATAAAGTTTCATGGAATGTGATCCCATAATGTCCCGTTTCCAGAGTCAGGCAATAAAAGCTAGGCACTGCATGCCATAATCCAGGTTTTTCAGGTACTGAGCAGCTGCATTTTTATTAGCATCAATAACATTGGCTGTAAATGTTTCCAGCCTAATCCAAATTTTGACAACTCATGATAAAAATACCTATTTCAAATTTTGCTGCTAGAAAATCAACCACTGAAATGGTATAGTTAATGTTAAAGAATAATTTCCTGTGGAAAAAGGGAGGTTTTACTGAGAGGGCCAGACATGAATTTCTCAGGCATCTCTGAGGCTTTCCTACAGGATTCCACAGGAGTGAAGCAAGGCCAGCAATTGCTGGTGCTCAGCAGTGAGTCCCATGAGCAGCAGTTCTGTGAGCAGGATAGATAAGGGGGGTTTGGGTTTATAAACCAGGATTATACCAAAACTTTTGTTCCCTACTGCTGTCACCAGGAAAAGTCACAAGAACGACACAGACCATCCATAAACGTGACAGAAAAACAACCAAAAAATCCCATAAGCAACATGGGAGGTGGGGAGCCCATAGAGGTGGGCTCTATGTGCTGATGGAAGCAGGGGCTTCCACTGCTTCAGACTGCCCTTGGCAGCGTGAACACAGGAATTCTGCTGAGTTTCAAGTCCTTCTGACTAAGACATTCAGAGTCAGGCAGTGGCAGAACACAGAAATCTGCCTGGAAAGAAGACACAGATATTCTTAGACCTGTTCAGTGATTCCACAGATGATGTGTCAGCCCCTTAGGGGAGAGCCAACTGAAATGTTACCGCTTGAATTGCAGCCCTCCAAGAAGGTAGGAATAGGTGCTGTAACTGGGCTAAAATAGGAAAGATTTGCCTAAAAGAGTAATTTCTGGCATGGTTATCTTCAGGAAATAGATCTGCTAAATGTAAGGCTTGAAAAGGGCTGCTGTAACCTTCCCTAACAGCCCACTGCACTGCTGTGAGACCAGGAAAGGGAAATACTTCCAGAAGCGGAAAACACAGAGTCTAACCAGGTTAGCTTGAATCTGGTTAGAATATAACTCAGTATGAGTTGTATCCTTTAGAGAGGATGAGGATGGGGAGTTGTACTGTGGAAATACTTGGTGAGTACAAACTCAGCTGTGGAAGTTATCAATGTGGACATTGCCAGGGTGATCAAATGCAAAGCTCTGGCTGGCTGGAAAGGTGAGAGGCTGGGGAAGCTGCACACAACAACGGGAACATCTCTGCTGCAGAGGGAGATTAGGAGCTGTGCCTTAGAGCAGAGGTGCAGAGAGAGGGCAGACTGAGCTCCTGTGCATGATTCATATTCCATCTCAGCCACAGGGAGATGGGAAACCAAATTTTATGAACCTAAGAGAAAATAATGCCTCTTTTTAGTACAGTTCACAGAAAGAGATCATGATCGTTTTAGCAGCCTTTACAAAACTCAGTACAAGTCCTTTGCCTGCTCATGTTAAATTTTGTGTGTGTGCCTTATTTTGGAAAAGATAAGAATTCAGAGAGGAGAAAAATTATTTTTTTGGTGGTCTTGCAGAGAGCACTGGACCTTACGGAGAGCTACATCAATCACTGCCTTTGTTTATTTTGGCCAGGGTTTGGACACATTGTTGTGGTTAAGGCTGAAACTGTGCAGCATGAGGGACTGTTTGCAGTGCTGCCCGTTTTCCCTACACCTGGATGGGGTGTAAGTCTGCTTGATTTAGGCAGGAAGCGAAACAGTAATTCATATACTTGGTTAATGTAGTTTTATTAAAAAAAGCAAAACTGGTCTGCAGCTACTTGAAGGAATAATGTTGCTAGTGGAGATAATGTGTTAGAATCACAGAATGAACTTGCAGTCAAGCAAGAGAACTCAAACCATGTATTTCAAACTCTTAAAAGTGCCCAAACTTCTCCATCTGCAGTCTTGTTCTAAGGTGAACAGTAATGAAAACCTGATTTTATGAACCCTATGTTGACATCAGCATAGCTTTGGTAATTTCTGACTCATTTTTTCATATACACAACAAATTTTATTGTTATAAAAGCAAAAAACCCTCAGGTTACTTTTGCCTTATTACCCCACAGACTTTCACATTAACTGTGGGACTAATAGTAACGATCCTTTTCTTTAAAAACAACCAAATAAAAAAGCCAAACCCTGAACAACAAAAATAATTTCCCTAAATATGTTATGTAATTTTCCATTTCTATGTCCCTACTGCACACTTTCTTTTGTATTGTACTTTGATATTTCATCTGTGCTCTGAAACATTCTGATATACTGCATATTTACACATAATTTTTTTAATGGTGTGACAATGGGATATTTTCAAGTGGAAGGAACTACATTCATCTTTTATGAGAGAACAAATTTAATATCCAATGAAACAGACACAAGTAAATCAAAACCATGAAAAATACTCTGTAGGTGTCATTCAGGAGCACTTCCATCTACCGGTTTCCAATTACAATCTCTATTCCATCTGAATCTCCCTATTCAGACCTGGCTCCAGAAATCATTAACATGGAACTAGTAGAGCCATCTGTGAACTGTTCCAAATTCCAAACCAGAACAGGTTGCAGTACCTCAGGGAAGTGTTAACAGCCCAGAGAGTCATCCAGACATCAGGCCTGACTTCATTTCAGCTTCACAGCAGCAGAGAGCCACCCTGCCATCGAAAGCGTATTCTCGAATCCATGCAAAAGCCACCCTTATTATTATGCTTCCAGTTCTCCGGACATATATATGTATACATCACAAAATTACTCTCACAGATGGCACATTTATCATCCCTTTGGACAGAGGCCGCAGAGGTCCTGAATAAACATGATTTCCTATTAGTCACAGTTAAAGGACACTGATGAGTTATGCTGGAAATTCGGTTGTAGCAGAAAGTAACAACCACGTGGCTGAAAACACGGTATATGGATGTATTCTTCTTCCTTTAACACCAGTGTCCATCAGGGCATTTTTTAATAACTGGTGCTTTTCTAGATCAAGTTTTTAATCACCACTACGAAGAAAATCCTTTCCTCTTCTTGCAATGCCTTGTGTTGCTCATAGGAGCAGCTGTTGGAACACACACATCATGTCTGTCCCCTGGGCAAAATAAAGACTGATCTTCCAACAAGCAGAGACAGGCTGGAGGGGTCACATGTGCTGAAGAGAGTCACAATTGGCTTTTTGACTGCAAGACTTCATTCCTACCGTGACAACAAGCTTTTATAAACCTGAGCTCTGTGTCTTGCCCTCTCTACTTTCTCTGGTTCATACAGTCATTTGTCATAAGCTAACCTAAAAATCATGTGGTGTGTGGACTCGGACAGCAAAGAAACCAAATGGCGTAATCAGTGCAGGAGAAAGGGTTTAATATAGGGTTAAAAGATTTAAAGTTTGATTTTTCTTTGCCAAAAACATATGCTGAAGACACTCTTCAGTTGTACAGCTACAGATTCTGATAGAAGGTGGCCTTAGACAGCACAGGTAACACCAGCATGGAACTCCTTTAGTCCTTCTGCAGCTATCTCCCTTCACAAGTCATTGGCTCTGCTGGCTGCTGATGGAACTGAGGCACAACTGCATAGCTCGGTGTTGATCTCCATAAGACCTTGATGGAAGTTACACACTTTTCAGGTGGCTCAAAATCCCGTCTTTCCCCTCTGGCAATTAGTAAAACTGATTTTAACATCTACTGAAGACCTACTGAAATTAACCAAAAGACTTTGATCGGCTTTGGATCAGATGTGGCATATGAGAGAGAGAGATACATGAAAGCTCCCTCCCCTTTAAACATCAGAAAAACTCAAAACAGCAGATGACATGAAAACCTCATTTCTCTTTGAAGTCAGTCTGATTCATCAACTCTGGTGGGCAGACACTCATAAAATTTTAATTTCCTATGCCTTTAAACTTATTCCCTTGTTCTATGCAAACGTCCATTTGACCTACACAAAACAGAAGGTAATGAAATCAAGATTTCATCTCTCAAAAGTTTGAAGGGCTCAGCTAATTATTCATGTTTACTAAGTACAGAATTCTGTCACTACATAGAGAGAAGATTATGTACTTTTAAAAAATAGGGTACTAGAGAAATTTTATCAAAACCTTACTATCTTTTAAGAATACTCTAAAGCTATTAATTACTTCTTGAAGTGCCTTTCAAATACAAAAATTCATCTGTGAAGATGACTGATTAATGCAATAGTCAGAAGACACAACTTTCCCTTTTCCAGTCCGTCTGTTGGCCTTGTGTTCTTGTGCCTGACAAGGTCTCTGTGTACAGCTAGTCCATAAAGCTGAAACCTGGGACACACATGGAGATTATTTACCATAGAAAATATTCTCCAGGAGCATGTGTTGACCTGCTTATCTGAACCGCCCTTAGTTACAGGAGAGAAGTACAATTTTCCCCTGTATTCATAATAAACGCTTGCTTTTGGAATGCCATTTTCACCCAAGCTATTTTGTAAACAAACAAGACATCAGGGAATAAGTGGTGCTTAAAAGACTGCACAAAAGGTTCTGTTTGAAACTCGGTGTTGATTACTTTCATTCTTCTCTTCAACAGAACATTCAAGCACCTTTTAAAAATAAGGCTCGAATAGAAGGTAATGGTTGGCTCTGCCAAAAACTTCGCTTCTCATCTGCTGCTTCAAAATAAAAGACAATTAGAGAGCACTAAATTTAAGTCTTGAACCATATTGAGATGTCTGAAAATTTGTTTGATAGAGAAAACTAAACCCTGTTAGGCTGCGTTGCAGATAAACCTACAGAAACTGAGGGGCTGCCCTTAGGGGAAGGCAACACTTCCCCAGGTAGGACAAGCTGTTCCCTCGCCTTCCCACCACAGGCTCGCAGCTCCTGCTCTGAAAATTGTAGTGGCTCTCTGCTGAACTCCTCAACTCACTCCATTTCTCCTTGTCTTTGCTGTATTAGGGGAACAAAAACTCACTGGACACTAAAAAACCAGCCTGTGTCCATCTTCTCTGAACTCTCCCTCCAGGTATCCATTTGCGTTGATAAGATCGCTTCCCTCAGCTGACTGCTTCTTACTGCAGAATCAATCCGATTCTGATCAATCCGTTTAAATTACCAGCACCATACCATATCCTTTCCATTAGATTAAACAAATGCAACAGGTGCACAAAGAGCTGAGCAACCAGGTGAAATTTCATACTTTTACATTGAAGTATTTCTCTTTTTTTGCCAAATTTTTAAACATCAAGAAATTAAGAATTCTATCTTTTTTTTTTTTGTACTGAACATCTACTAAACAAAGTCAACTCTATTTTATTTATAGCAAAAGTATTTGACAATATCCAGTCAGGATGTTGCTAATATAACTGAAACAAACTGTTTAATGCTATAGCCAGTTGTTTACAATAACAAACATCATGTAAAGCTCAACTGGTTGATGCAAAATTAAAACCATAATGATTACTTGTTGCACAAAATAGAAAATTGCATTCATCAGCCAGAAAATGTAATAAAAAGTCAGAAAACAGAGATACAAAACTTGACCCTACTTTACAGAATAAAACTTCCAAAATATTTGACCTGGTTATGAATAATGCCTGTACTTATATTTGAAACAGATTTAACGTTGAATCTGCAAGAACTAACATTATAAAATCATCCCAGATGAGAAAAAAATCTGTTTGCAGAGTTTCAATATTAAAATGTAGAGATTTCCAAAGATACCTGAGGCCTGTTTAGCAAATGGCTCATTCTCAGAAATGCGTACATAATTGTTAGATGTTATTTCAACATCCACATATTCAAAGGCTTAACCTGAACAGGAGAAAATGTGAGGGTTTAATTAAGTATCTCTTATTCTTTAGCTCCATTTGGGACAATAATTAGAGCTTTCTCTGCACCATTTGATGCTGCCTTCTGGTCCTGCTTTAGGCAACTCCCACCCGCCCCATGATCTCAGATACAATAAGAGAAATCTATACTTTTTTTTCCAGCATTTCTCCTGGACTTCTAAAGAAAGGACAGCAAATCTAGGTGAGCGCAGTATAAAAACACCTTTGTTGGTAATCTCAAACAAGTATTGTGGACCAGTTCCTGGAGAAATTGCATTGCTTTAACAGGATATTGCTAAATATTCCATCTGTTGTTCCCCTGCAAACTATCCCCAATATCAATGGCTCAACAAACCTCACAACTGGACAGGGCTCCCTTTTGTAGTGCTCTCCGTGTTGCACGGGATCATCGCCTACCACCATCCTCAATTTTTACCGTCAGTGATATAAAGACAACAGCCAAGTCCTAAATCTGAATCCCTGCTGCAATGAGCAGGATGAAATTTCTCCAAAGCTCACTAGGATGAATATTGAAGCAAATCCCTTTTAAATGACAGTAATAGCAGTAAGCACTTTGACCTAGTTTTCAAAAGAAGTATAAAAGCTAGAAATGGAAGATAGAGTCCTGATCTCCTGGAATCCTTTGGAAATCTGAGCCTTTTCTCTATAAAGCAGCCGACAAATGAAGCAATTTTTATTCATCTCAAAGGCACAGCACTCAAACATTTAATTTCTCTTGAATGGCATCCCCCTTGAAATCATTTATTTGAGAGCACTCTTCCATACAGCTTGTACTGGGTTTTTATCTTTTTGATAAGGGGAGAAGTTTTTAATATAGGATGATTTATCATACACTGGGTCTTTCAACATGATATAAACTGGTGTGAATGTTTTTCCAAACCAAATTATTTCCTATATTTAATACAACACCGTAACCATAACTACAGGATCAAGTGGATGTTGCTAATGAAGACAGAGAGATGGAGATTTTAGATTAAACGTGTTCAGAGGAAGACCAGCTTCTACTGCTCATGCCACCAGTGCAGCTGCTACCAGCAGACAGATCCTGAATGCTGCAGGGAACTTCAGCAGGGCACGTCTGGTGTCACCTGAATTAGAAAGAGCACGAAGGATCAACACCAGCACGACAGAGAACTGGAATTTTCAGTGGCATTGGCATACTCAGCCCTGCTTGTAAGAGATTTCCCATGACACTCCTCTCACACACACTCTCACTATGCCCCTAGTACACGATAACCACATTAAATCTGCCTGTTTCAGCTTAATTTAGCTGCTGCTATCCAAAGTCCTGCAGCATGGATATCCATACAAGATAATCTCCCCCTCACTTTTGTGACTGCAATGAAAACTTTGTCTTTAAGCCACAACACCAGTAAGGATCTGTTTCATTTTCTTTACTTCCCAGAATTTGTCTTTTTTTCAGCTCATTAAAGCCAATACCAGAGAAAGCTAGCCCTTCCTGCGAAAAAAAGAGCAGGTGATCATGAAACTTAAAGTGAGGTTTTAAAAAAAGGAAACCAGGGTAAGAACTAAGCTTTAATGTACCATAATTATTACAGTTCTTCACTGCAATGACAAGTGGCAAAAAATGAAATCATATCTGGTTTGCGAAGAGTTTACCAGATTAAATTTTATCAACTTGTTCTTTTACAAACACCAAGTTCCTTCTTTATTTCACCCCTTCAGCAGCACTTCTACATATCTGATACAGTCTGAATCTTCATTTAGAAGAAATTGAGGAACCTTAAGACATCTATATGGTGCACTTTGCTCTGACCATCAGCCAGCTGGAGCCCTTCAAGTGTGGTATCGGGCCAATGTCATAGTTACAGTGACATAAAGATAAGCACAGAAGTAGCCAAACACCGAGGGTCCCTGCAGCTCAGCATGCCCTGAGGATCAGCTCATGCAGGTGCCTGCAGGAATGCTGTTTCATTTCTCAGGAGAAATATTATCATAATAGGAGGTTTATGGCAAAAAATATTTAACTAAATCAATCATGGCAACTGACCAAAACAGGCAATTACATTTTTCCTCACATGATGTGTCATTTCATCTTCATAAATGATATGTCCATTGCTTTAATCTTTATAAGTAACACCACAGAATACAAAGAAATATTTTACTGAGGTCTGTTTGGGATGGTCTGAACTCTTTCCACCTCACTCATGCTGCATATATTGGTCACCACCACCTTTTGTTTCAATTACTCTGTCTCCAGTACTTCACCAAACCAAGGTTTTGATCCAACCTCCCCTGGTTTCAGGGATCTCATCTGCATCACTTAGGATAATAATCACAACTATCTTACAGAACAACTGTAACTGGTGAATTGGATTCTTCTTTAAAAGTACAGTAAACCTCTAACAGTATTCTCCCCATCAATTGCATTTTAATACTTGCACTCATTGTATCAATGGAAAAACAGAGCACTATTATGAAAAAAACAAAGATCTCACTGGCTCTTCTTTTACTGTAGTGCTTCAGTTTGAAGATTATCATCTCTGTTCTCACACATTTTTCATTGATTATATAGATGAAGTATTTTAATTCAATTTTGCTGTATTATTTGTATGCATTAGGGAAAGTAATTAAAACAGAAAAGAGATGGCAATAAGTGACAGAAAAGGCCCATAATTTTCAGTGTGAACACAGATACTAACCAAAGATGTAATTTTATCAAAGCAATATCTCTGGAAATTAAAACTTTAATGAAAGCAATAACTGAAGTATAAGCAAAACAACATGAAAGCCCCAATATAATTTTTCATTATATTAAAGGCTTAAAACTGTTCTCCTTTCTTAATTCTGCAGTGCACTCAAAGGAAGTTATTAGTTTTTAATATTATTATTCAGTTGTACATACTCGGAGAACAATCTACACGTATAATGTCACTGGGGAGTAACACAAGCAACAAACTGTAAAAACTAAAAAATGATCAGTACAGAACGTGCAAGAGTATTTTAATAACTGGAACGAGGCTCTTTGTTATTAATGAGATGCATCAAAAGCAATGCTGCTGATTCCCACAATAAGAGCATTAAGATTCATTTCAGAACTGCTAGGAAGTCTCTTTGCAATTTTTCAAATTAAAAACTCTTCATTTTTATAATGAACAGTAGGGCTTATCAATGACTGCAGTTTTTCAAAGACTAATATCGAGAAGTTCAGGATTCACTTCTGACATAGATGTAGCCCTGTAATAAATTGGTTATAAAAGAAGAAACAGGAATGCACATTACAATTAACCTTTTTATTTCCCTTTGATACGAATTCATCATTTTAATTTGTAGAAACATTAGGCTGAATCCCAAAACATAATGAGTTAGAGCATTTTGCAAGGTAAATGGAAGTTTTCTTTAATTTGTAGCAAACCTACTCTTCTGAGATTCTCTGTCAAGCCAGAATGGTTGTTCAGAGATTTTCCAATCCCCCCTTAAAGAAAAATCCAAACCTGTTTTTTATTTGTATCAAATCAGCAGGAAATTAACAGGTTTGATATGTCAATTTACTTCCATATAAAATTCTCATTTAATTTTCATGCCTTGGAAAAACAAAATGTACTTGAGTTCTGTGCGTGAGGGAATCTTAATTTTCTGCAGAACATTCCATAAAACCTATTTTTTTTTAAATTTAAGCATTTGGGGAAATTAAAATGCATGCTTGAAACAGTAGAAAGAAATCAGTTCCATCATTTTAACAAATTGCAGGGTATGGAGAAAATAAAGCTAAACCAAATATCATAAACTCCTGTGAATTACAAATTATCAAGGTGTACCTTGTGTCCACAAATCAGCAGTAGAACGTGGCAGTCAGCAGAGAGCAGAGGATAATTCAGTGGAAATTACAGGTGACTGATAGTGAGATAAAAATCAATAATGAAGGTACAAAACTTTAAAAGAATCATTATAAACCGAAAATATGAAATGAGGGTTCAGCAAGAAGAAAAACAACGAAAAACAAACCCTTACATTTCTTACGGGGCCGAAATCTCTCCCCCATTTCTCTTTCCAACTCATCCCACTAATTTATGTAGCTTAAGGGACTTAGTTCAGTTCATGTGGATCAATGAGGGATGCATGGTTCTTAGCAGTCAATTAATTTCGATTCCCTCACCCAAACTGTGCATAGCCCGTTGTGCATGTGCACCCTGTGACACCGAGGGAAGATATTTTGCTTTGGAAAATGACTTTTCCTGCTTTGCTCTCTGTAGATGCTGCTAAGACAGGGCTGCTCCCACCCTGCTAAGGCTGTCATTGATCTGACAGGGTTTATATAATTGCTGGTTACGTTTGATTTCGGAGGAGGTTGTGAAAGGATTAATAGTATAAAAGCACTGTTTAACAGTACAAGGTGGTTATTATATGATCAGTACACCGGACTTCGATTACCTGGTGAGCTTTCTTCCACAGAGAGCACTCTGCTGTCACAATAGTCAAGACACACCCTCAGAAGCAGAGTTAACTCTGTAATCTTTACATAAACACCCTGTACCTCAAGTATCTGCTTCCCTCAGAAACATTTTATTACTAAAAAACTTACATGAAGAGCTGAGGATCTCCTATTGTTGAAGGTTTGTTAGCAATTAACACTCTGACACCTACTGTGTAAGTCTCTCCACAAGCCCTTGTCAGTCTATAAAAACTAACGGGACATTTGTTCAGCCAAATGAGTTTGATTTTTTGATTGTAAAAGGATATAAAGTGAAACCATTAAGGACTAATGGAAAATTATGCAAAATACATTCTAATCACCAGTGCTCATTATAAAGAACTGACCCTAGGCCATTCAGAATATATCATACTACTAATAAAATTGTTAAATTCAATCCATCTAAGAGTTTTTGTTGATAATATGCTCTACCACACAGGAAGTGCTGCTACTTGGTAAATTTAATGCAAAAAGCCTCAAATTCCATTCTCAAAATCACTCATTATGTAATATCACTTACTGAATATGTCCCAAAGGATTTCATTGTGTTTTAAGGGCAATTACATTATCTTATCTTTCCTCATCAATAATCCAGTTTCCTAGCTGTGCTAAGTGATAAGGGCAAAGGACAAGTAATTATTCATTTCAGCATCACATTATCATGCAGGAAAACGAAAAATTATTTACATTCTCATGTAAATTCAGTAGATGTGGTTTTGATTGACGAATGTTATGGTTTCTGCTATCCCTATTTCGGATCAAAAGAACTCAGGATATTTTCAAACTATTCAAAAGGAAATCCTGACTGCTTTTTCAAAAGGTGGTGGCTAATTTAGAGAGATGATAAATTAAATGATAGTATTAAATTAACCAAGTCAGTAGCAACAGTTTTACCTTGTGGCAGGTTTAAGAGAGTAGTGATTTATGAGGTTTTCAAGCAGAATCCATTTTATTTTTGTCTGGGACATGTAGTCAGATCTGCTGTCTGCCTACAGGAGGCCAAACCAACGCCCTGATTTTGCTGGGGGTGCTAATTTAGCCTGGATGGTGTTATCTCAATGTCATGCAAACTTCCATGCCTGGACAATGGGGTCTATAAACCAACTGCACGGGCTCAGCAAAGGTCTGTGCAGGTCCACAATACACATCTGCTTGCAGGAGGACATTGAGGTGCAGGAAATATTTCCAATAAATTTGAAGAGTTGATATTAAAAAGGTAATATTATTGTATTGCCTTCCTAAGAGTTGTTTTCCACTTTGAGTACAACTATATTGTTCATGTCTTTGAAGCAAACAGCCTCAATTTTTGTAATAAGATTCCAAATTTACTGTCTCCATCAGTACCATAGGAATCCATGTCTCATAACATTTCAAAACCCATTGGTCATTTCAGGCCTCTAGCCCCAAGCTTTGTGAGGTTTGGGGTTGGTTTTTAAGCCCTATTAGTAGCTTTTCTGCCATCAGTTAATATTCTAGGCTGCATTAAGCTTTGATTGAAAGCAGTCATCTCTGCACATTATTTGATTTTAACTTTACTAGCTTTTCTGTATTTTTTTCTTTTAAAATAATATATTCCTCTTGGCTACAACCAAGGAAACATCTCCATGCATGATTTCCTAATGCTTTTATACCTGCTTTGAGAACTACAGTCAGTATCAGCTTAACCTTGGTCCTGAGTCCAAATCAAATTTTCAATGGCTGCAAGTTTTTCAGGTATTCTCACATATCTTTACAGACCCTAAAAACATCAAGCTGTACTGCTGAGAAAATCAGTGAGACAGAGAAATGGCAAATAAATGCCAGCATTTCTCTGTTCTCACATGCACTGAATGTGCCCTAACTAGATGGGTGCCCTAACAAAGAAAACAACCCCAATTTTATGTTCCTTGAACAAAAATCTAAATATTAAGAGTCATACTCAATTGCTGCTTCTAAGCAATTACCCTCAATGTTTAAGTTCTGGAGTTTTGCAGAAGAGAATCTGCATACAGGGAGATCATCAGACTAAAAGAGAGGGACGCAGCTTGCTGGTCTGGAAATAGCTTTCGTAAACTGCTTGGATTTGTGCTGGTGTTGTGTTTTCTGGGAAAGTCTTTCATGTTTACTTGGTCAAGTCATATTTCTTCCTTCCCAGCTGACCCTTAGATTATTGTGGGTTTTAAACCCTGAGTTACAGGCGTTTAAACTCTATCTAATAGCAACTTTAAAAGCTGTTGAGGGACAGTTAAGTTTTAATCAACATCAACAAAAGAGAAAGGCAGGTTAAAAGGTTTGGATGTCCCCAAAGGAATCCTGGACCACCATCACTGGGAGCTTCAAAAACACACCAGGAAATGTGTGTGGTACTCTGTGACCTCATTTGGGTAATGCAAAGAGAGCAGTGGTGGTACCATTTCCTGGTCTAAATAGTCCTGGAAATGCAAATTGCAACTGCAACTTCTCAACAGCACAATCTCACTGCCCTTCCACTGCAAGATGTTTATGTTGCTGATTTGTGGAGTAGATTACCTTTTCTGTACAGATCTGGTGAAAAAATTTCTAAGTTAACACAAAAATAATGTAGGAAATACATGTCCCTTTCCTTTAAATAAAAAGCCGCAAAATTTGTATTCACAAAAAAGGCGGATCGGAGAAAGCAGTGGCTATTGGTTTTGTGAGAACTCACTTTTCTTTTGTTAGCCTCCATAAAAGCTAGAGAATTCTGCATTGCAAAATGCCTTGAAAATGTAGTGGGAGTAAATTTCATAGCTCAAAATATAATAATCACATATGAGGGCTTTATGCTTGGTACATCTACCATCATATGAACTAACTATGAAGAGGAAAATCTGAGTGAAAGTAACAGTTCCGAAATTCTCTGGGCAAAGCACTCACAGAACAGATATTTTACGCTAAACACCTATATTTACACTAAATATTATACTTCTGCTCCTGCCAAATCTTTCATTGTGATGTAAAGTTCATGAAAAATAAGCCAAACCTTTCTACTGTATCGCAACATCAATAACTTCTCCAAAGCCAGAGGGACTACTCAGAACCTCAGCTCTCGGTTAAGTCATCCCTGACTTTGCTGGGTAATTTCTACAGGAAGTACTGAGTTTTTCTTGCTTTCTGATTGTTAATACATATGTCTTTCAGCAACTTTTTTTTTTGTTGGAGGTCAAACTGTGAACAAATAATAAAAGCCTGCAGCAGTATAAGAAAGTATTGCATCTTGCCATGTGGTAACTTGGGAGGGGAATCAAGAGCCTACCTCAAGGGGATAATTGAAAAGAGCCCATTTACAGTTTCAGTCTCATCTGAAGGCATCAGCCTTTTAAAAAAGGTATCATGGCAATCAGTTGCCACCAAGAGGATAAATCCACTCTTGACCCAGCCCATTCATTTCATGCACCCTCCCACACTGCCTGCATTTCCCTAGAAGGGAGCAGAACCAGGAGAACAAACCCAATCTCTGCGCTCCCACGTTTTCTGCCCTTCAGTTCTCTTCATGCAGAGGCTATTTTCCTCTTTCAGCTCCTGCTAGCTCTGTACACACTGACTGAGGAATCACACACAGTTCATGAGCACTTTCATCCCCAGTACCTTTGGAAACCATCTTTTAAATGCATCTTTCAAGGTGGCGAGCAGATAGTGCTCATGCATATATGGAACAGCCTCCTGGTGCAGGAACTGCCTCTTTAGTGCTAGAAAAGCACCTGCCAGTGCTGATGTGGCTTCACACTAACCAGGAATGATTTACCTCATACACTCCTGTGGAAGTATACATTTCATGGAAAAGCACAGGTAATTAGGCAGATTGCCCATAATTAAGGTGCGAACCCAATAACTACAGTAGTTCCATGTCTGATAACTATTTTGTTTTTGTGTTCGATATTACTGCTGATTTGATGCATTTGAGCTTGGTTTACTTAGTAGATGTTTCTGTAAAAATTTTCCTCTTTATTTTCTTGCTGACACATTCTACGATTGCTTTCTGTGAACATACAATACATTTAATGATGAGGGAAAAAAATTACTTCAACAGACGAGACTTGCAGGAGAAAATATGTCACAGAAAATCAGAGTTTGTAAATAGATTGAAAACTCAGAGGCTGTAGTGTCTGACTATCCTAAGATACGATATACATAATTAAAATCATGATGGTATCTTTAAAAATAATCTGTCAGTCCTACTACTAAACATTCACACAGGAAGGAAATGATGGCTTTTCAAGAGACAGCAATGTTTTTGAAATTGCTGAGGATGACAAGGAAGGTGGAAGAGCTTGCTAGGAACAGTATAGCTGTGGTCCTTGATGTAATTCTGTTTCTCCGTAGCTCTCTCTATAACCTCTCTGAGATCAGCTGCCAATGTACCAGGAGTCCTAGGCCAGCTCTGCTTGTGCTCCTGACTAAAGTGCTCAATTGTGGAACACATCTATAACAACGCCCATCATTGCTGTAGCTCTGTCTTCGACTGACAGAACGTTATTGGATGATTGGCTCACAAGCTGTATGCACACACCTTGCCACAGCCAAGAGACTGATTCCTGCCTTGTGGGAATGGTGCAAACACCACCAGCAGATCAGAGAATTGCAGCCACCACAAAGAAAAAAAAAGAGAAAAAAATATGGATACATAATTTACTTTTTGTGTAAATACTAAAACCAGCACCAGCCAGCAGAGACCAAATCAGTGGCAAAGTGCATATAAGTGGGACACTGAGGCGGAAGATTTGTAGTGTAACTGCATAAGCATGTCCGTACAATGAAGAAAAATCATTAAAGAGCAAAATGCTGGGAAAAGAATAAAACTGACAGATCCTGGTCACTTTCAGAATAAAACAGTGTCCTGAAAGAAAGTGCTTGCTCCAAAGGAATGCCATCCCATAACCTGAACAGCATTTGCAGTTGAGGCTGTGCTGAAAACAGAATTATTTCTCAAACCAGCATCACAGCTTCTTTATTTCATGTTTTGCAGAATTCTAACAATTAAGGTTTTTGTATTAACCATCCTCATGTCTTCTTCAGCTGTGACTCAGGAACAGAACATTCTGTCTCATGAGTGCATTTGACTCATCCCATGAAGCTCAATATGTTTATTTAAGAATAGTTGTGCTTTAGAACAAGCTGTTTAACACAGGATGATGGCACTTAACCAGAAAAGACACCAAGAGACCTTCAAGCAGGTTGTATCAAGAAATTTGAGGAACGTAAGAGTTTGAAATAATCGTCTACATGAAGCCTGATTTTTTAAAAATCCTTTTAAAATTGTAATATTCTATAAAATATTTCCATCATGATTTCAACAGTTTAGCCTAGAAATTGCATGTTGGCTAATGGTGATAAACAGAGAGCTGGAAGGTTTAATTTTAGTTTCAAATTTGACGTGCTTTTCTCCAGACTAGTGCTTTGACTCACTTGAAACTCCAGAGATTAACTTGTTTTTTTTTTTTTCCAAAAACCTGGTTAGGATCATCTACTTTTTTCTCTTTTGATAAATTTTATATCAGCCAATGGAATGCAAAGAGGTTTCACCTTTTCTTAGACACGTTACTCTGCTTTACCAATAAACAAGCCCCGTCACACACAAGTGGGATGTGCTGCTGGTTTGAGCAACAGCATAATTTGGTTTTATTTCACTTACAGAAAAGTTCTTTCACCACAAAAACTTCATCAACATGTCTCCAGAGATGCCACTAGAGAAATTGTTTCTTAACAAGCAGCATTTACTGCTTGGCTGGTTTTCATTTACCCCCACCCTACCTCCTGCTTTCCTTGACAGGTATAGATAGTAATGGAATTATTAAGGCAAATAAGTAGCAATTCTTATTACTCTGGAAAATGGATGATAGAAATTTTTGGAATAAAAGGAATCACTTGAGATTTTAAACATAATGAAAACTTCAGCAGCCAATCCCGTCCCAGAAATTTCTGTCTCAAATTCCGCCTGGCATTGGACAATGAGCTGAATCCGCCATTCACAGTGGCTGTCACTGCAGCCAATCATTCAGACCAGCACTGTATTTTATATATTATTCTTTGCACAGGTCCCTGGTGTTTACAACAATCACCTCTATACTGTTTCCCCAGCCTCAGCCTGCGAGCCTGGCTACAGTCATCTCTACTCCCCTCTCATTTATACCCCTGGGGAGTTACAGAATTTTTAATTTTTTTATACTCAGATCCCAACTCTTGCATATTGCTGTAGAAGGTTCCTGTGTCTGCCCTCATCTGCCAAACTGTCTTAATTCCAAACTGTCAGACACCTCCAGTGACCGGTCCTCTCCCACAGCAGAGCAGTTGGCAAGGATCACCGCACTGTGCAGAAATGCAACTTCCTCAACAGATGTATGCATTTATTCTTAGCCCTTATTTCAAAATAACACTTTGGGAAGACACAGAGAGATATATCAAGTGTTCATTCTGTGATAGGTCATGCATACCATCCTGCTGAAAATGATAGTAGTTGTAAATTATGAAAAGCTGCAGTCTAGGATCTCATAACTGGGTGGCCTAGATATTAACAAGAATATACATACTAATGATGATGAAGCAGTTGTCCGTGGAAAAGCTGATTTAGAGAATATTCAGTTTTATCTTTCTGACAGCTCACATGGGAGCACAGACAGTATTCATTTCTTTTCAGTGCACTAGAGTCAAATTAGAATATTGTTTAAAGATAAGGGGCAGGATCGTCTCACTCGTGTGACCTACTTATTTTATTTAATGCTTTTCAATATTTAGTAAGAATTGTTCAGAGACAGGGTGAAATTCAACTCACAGCAATATAAAATTTCAGTAATTCCATTTGTACAAACAAGATTTATTCCAGTTTTATGCCAAAATAACTGAAATCAGATTGTGACCTATAGCAAATGTGTTTCTAGATTTCTTCCTTATCCAAAGATGAGAAGAATATAAAGGACAAAGCATTGAATTGGCTGCCCAAGTAGCATTATAGCTGAATAATATTTGTATACTGGGTTGTATTAAAGAATTAATACTAATTTATAGCAACATAACTTTACTGCAATTTGATCATTGATGCCTGAGACTGTTTTGGAGACAGAACCGAGAGTTACAACACACAACCCTTACAAAAGCATTATCATGACATACTGTGTTTTTGCCTTGAAATGTTCCAGACCACAATATCTTGTGCCCCACACCAGCAACCCAAATATTCCCTACTCTGCTATCTCAGAGACTTATTCTTTAAGTTGTATCAGAAATAACAGTTTTAATCAATTTTGCACAAGTGCTTTAATCGCTAAGCAGGAGTTCAAGACAGTAAAAACCAGAGGCATTTAATGGAATTCTCTCTCTGAATTTCTTCATCACCACCACTGACATATTTGGGCTGATTTCTAGTAAGATCAGGTCAAAAAACGTTACTGCACCATATGGCACTGAAAAGTCAGGAAGAATTTTTTTAAAAAGCAGATCTTAAGGCTCGCTGGCCTAAGAAGAGTTGCAATAAAGTTATTTGCCACTTGAAATGTGGTTTGAATTAGAAAAAGCTTGTAGCTTTTCTGCAACAGACGTACAGGGATTTAGGCCATCACAAGGTGCTGTGTGCGAGAGCACAAATAGCTGCTTAGATCTCTGTACTGAGCTGGATCTTCTCCTGGTGTGCATCTTACAGCATAAGGTTCACTCCTCTTAAGGAAATCACGATAATAAAACTAAGGCAGAAGGACCCGCGCTCTTATCTAGAACACACCGCATCAGTAGAAGCAGAGCAGCTTCCAGGGTGAGATGTCAAAGATATTTGTTTATTCTTAGAGTTTGTCACTTTCCCCATCATCATCTCAAGCCATGAACACAATGCATGGATGTAGAAAATGAACTGCTGGAAATACAGAATGCTGAGCCATCCTTCAGCTCCTCAGAAACGGATTCACAGCTTGACCAACGTGCTGCAAATGAATGCTAAGAACACGTCCATTTGTCATCCCCGTGATGTAGAGCTTGAACTTCAGTCAGCAATGAGAAATTGATTGCATTTTAAATACCAGAAGGAAGCTTTTTGTGCCCTCTTGCAAACACTCTGATATGTAAAAGCCTTTTATTTTCACTCGGATTTGCATAAATTCATTAAAACTACGGAGAAATAAATTAAACCTTCTCCAGATTACCTTTCAAAGACCTTGGTTCAAGCATGGACTAGTAATATTGCAGCAAGAATACAGCTACAGCAATACAAGTTAAGAAAATGCGTGTATCAGAAACAGGATACAGAATCAATTCACTTTTCTCATTAAAAGTATTTGCTTCTGAAAATTCTAACAAATCCAAGTGCTTGAGACACAGCTACTGCAGAGACTGACACCTTCCTCTGAGATCAGGATATTATTACCTGCAAGTCCTTTGCTAGACTAATGAACGAAGGCAAAGCACAGCAGAATGAATAAATGCAGAAGTATTGTGTGTGTCTATAATGAATGCCTGGTCAAATAAAAACACCTGGTTGCATATCCCATAGGTAGAAGTAATGGAGAGAGAATTCCCAGTCACCCCCAAGATTGTCATGTATTATCCTGTACAGTGTATTTAAAACAGCTTCATTTTCAGAAGGAGATGGTAAAAATATTGCATCGAGAAACCTTTTTTAATATTCCCTTATTAAAACCACAACATCAATAAGTACATTTGTTGACATGTTTCACTTTCAGTTACTGAGGACTGAGTTACCTGAGATTTGGGAGCAATTTATGAAAGATCGACCCAGAGAACTGTTAACAAGTCAGCCTGATTTCAGTCCCTGAAACCACATCTCTGGGCCCACAGCCAGCGTGATGGCTGGGGACTGGGATGGGCCTGTAAAGGGTAAGTCATGCTTGATCAATCTGGTTTCCTTTCATGATGAAATGACTGAATTTTTGTAGCTGGAGAGAGCAGTGAACATAATTTATCCCAAATTTAGGAAGGCTTTCAGTGCTATTGCCCCAGTACCCCTGTGTTTAAGTTAGGCTGTCTCGGTCCACCCGGCTGGGCAGCCAAATGGTAAAAAGCTGGCAGGGAGCTTGGGTTTAGAGGAGAGGGAGATTTAGTGGCTCCTGCCCCACCTGGATGGTGGTAACGAGAGCAGGAGCACAGGGCTCAGGTTGTTCCCCTCTTCTGTCTTTATCTCTTCCACTGTAAACTGGAGAAAGGCACGGCTACAAGATGGCACCCCCCGAAGCTTGCAGATGACACCCGTGGAACAAAATAATTGAGAGAACCTTCTTAAATGTTCTCAGCAAATCTGGGAAGCTCAGTTTGCCCTTTCATTCCTCTGTGTCCTGCCACAAATAAAACTGAGGCTGATGGAAGAATCAAAATTCCAATACGTGTCCTTTGATCACATTACTTGGCAAGTGTTTCCCTAAAATCAATCTTTTTTGTTTTTCCTGCTCTTCCCTGGTACATATTTCATTTTCTGAATTCCAGCTAGGAAATTAGGCAGTATTTCAATTAAGATTCTTTGCAGAAAAGACTCCAACTGGTGAATAAATTACTGAAAAAGACAAAAATAATTAAACTCCCTACCGAGTCTGAAATTCTGTTATTATGATTTCTTTCCATGGGTTAAAAAAAAAAAGAAAAACCCAAAAATTTGAACTGAAAGCTTAATTGAGTCAAAATACATTTTATGTGTTGGTCATAATCAACCCAAAATTACAAAGCAAAATTAAAATTAGACAATACCAGCACCACTTGTCTGTACGTTTTAAAAAATCGAAGAAAATTGCACTGAACAAGCCTATTGCTCTAGTCAGAGATAGGAGCCAAAAACAAGACAAGGGAATAAATCAACAACAGATTTTTATCCAGAGCTATTTTTCACATTAAAAATGTGAGTCTTTATAAAGACTTGGCACAAAACTTTCTGTGAGAGAAAATGCCATCTCCCCATACACAGTGAAAAAACCCCATAGGGGTAAACGTATGAGCAAAGTCTCATAACTGAGAGCCCACAATGAAAATGGAAATTGCATTTAACAGACTCAGTTGAAGAAAAGCCTTTATTGGACAGACTGAAGTGATTGATCCACGTGATTAAAAAAATGACAACCACAACATCAGGTTCCTCTGAATCCTATAGATACCACACATTATCAGCTCGCAGCTACATGGTATGAAAAAACCAGATGAGGTTTCACACCCTCGTGCTTTGGTTATACACGAAGGTAATAGCTCGCAAATAACAAGTGCAAAGTTACACATAATGTTTTAACACTTGGGTTCTTGCCTGATGAGCCAGAACCTCTCCAAGCCTCTCTGGCCGTATCATACCACGCTCCCAGGGCTGTCTGAGGCCTGCATCCTGCCAGAAATCACAGCCACAAAAGGAAATGAGCTGACTGTAGCAAAGTTCTGCTTATCACGCCTGGACCTCATCATTCTGCCAATTTCACGGGCAAAGTAGCAACACAGGGTTGCTTTGTCAGAGCTGGCAATTCTCCAAAGAGTGGCTTCCCTACATCCAGCTGCTTGCTGGAATCATTTGGTGTCGCTAAAAACTGGGATCCAAATTTCTCCTTCGAAGAACATAGAATCTGAGAGGTCATAGATAGGTGAGAAAGATATTATTGATAAAGGATGTTCAGAATACCAAGCTGGTCATTTCTTTCCCAGTACCTTTTCCTTAAAGCTAGGTAAGCTTCTACAGAAATTATCCTCTATGAAAAACATTAACAAGTATATGTGTATGCACATAAGGAAGTCTCCCTCATTCTCCCCTTTTATCGGGTGCTATCCAGAACCATCAGAAAAATACATCCCAGGAGGAGGTCCACTATATTGATACTGTCAGAGAAGTGTATCCGAAATAAGGAACTGGTTGTATTGGATACATACCTCTTAAAATGTAAGATGCGAGCACAAGAACCAAATTCATGCATATAAAATTTCTTCTTCCTTTCTATAATGTTGACTATGACAGTGGCAGCACAAAAATAACTTTAAATAACTGCTGCCAATTTGGATTTTTCTTAACTCCCAGTAAAATCAATTCTGTTAAAGCCCTTCAGTGGATTGAGTCAAGTTTCCCGTTTCAGTTTTTAAACAAGTTTGATTTAGACCATGAGCAGTGAGGTGGAGTCTGCCTACGGGAACAACCCATGTCTCAGATCTGGCCTGGGATCTGTGGTCCCTGCTCTGCCAAGGTGCCCATCTAAGGGCTGGGATGGATTATTGAGGGGTATAAGGGCGTACACACTGCAATCACAAAGCCACGGGCTGCCTGGTTTGCACAGAGGAGCCCAGTGGTCACTCCCTGGGATGGCTGCACCTGTGGCAGCCTGGAAGGATCTGATTCCCTCACATTATGGGATGCACAGCTATATATCAAATATACAGGCAGGCTTGCCTTATCACTTGCTGACATCACATGACAGGGCCTAGAGCTTGGGAGAGCACAACAAGCAGCTACACAAGCCTTGCCAGATAAAAGGCTGGGCACACCTGTCACTGAAGAAACTGCCGAATACAATAACGGGATTTTAAGTTCTGCTCAGCGTGCCACATTAAGTAAGGTCTCAAAGCAGCTCCTGATGAAGGAGAGCAAACACGCCACTATTTACATTGCTGTGAGAGACAGAGGAGACAGACATCGATTCAGTACTTCTGCTAAAACAACAGCTGTAGGTGGCTTGACCTAAGCAAAGCAAACTTCAAACAAGAAAACAATCATTATTTTGATGAATACTTTTGATGATACTTGAGCAAGAGTGGAAAAAAAATCACTATTACTGTTTCTGAACAAACAATTCCTTTTCTTTCTCTAGAAAACACCCAGAGTGGCTCCTCTTACTGCCGGTCCTTTGGAGGAGACTGTGTTGGGGAACAGTGCCGCAGGTTGTGCCCATAGCATCTCAAGAAACACCAGCTTTTCTAACATAAAAATTATGGCCAGTATTTAACAGTGAAATGTATCAAAAGCAAATCAGGATCAGATCAAAAGGAAAGGAACTCTGCTTACACACATATACAGGCAGCAGCAATCATTCTTACTGACATATCACTGAAAAAATCTGGTTTGACATCTTTAACATATTTATAGCAACTTGAATATAACTGACTAATAAATTACAAATTTCATTTTATTAAATGATTCAGTATTCCGCTACTTCACATAAAGACAACCATTACCCTTGTAAGTGCTGTGTTGGATCACATGGCTTGTGCTTCATTTGCCTTTCTATCAACTTATTTATGGAAGCTGTTGTCATACACTGTAAAATAATTTTACTGAATAAGATGTTGTGAGGTGCCAAAAGAATTTTTACTCTAAGATCTAGAAATTAGGAAAGGCTGTACATACCAACAAACTTTCAAAAAAAAAAAAGAAAAAGAAAAAAGAAAACACACATTAAAAATCAGAGAAAACTTACTAAAGAGGAAGACAGTCATGGAGCATTACCAAACCTTTGATCAGTTATATTCATCCTAAACAAATTCCTGATAACTGTATGTATACCCTCATGTTGCCACCCTAATACAACAGCATATGTTAAAGTATTTAGAGCTACATGTTCTATTAATAGATATAAATACTACAGTTGATCATTCTGTGGCTTCCTGTAGCACAGTAACATTTATCACTGAGCATCGTTTACATTTTCCCTTCAGCTAAAATTGGTTTGAAGTAATAAATACAAGCGTCAGGAATGTTGGGGGTTTGGGATATTTCTCTGAGTGCCTTTTTTACCTTTGTAGGCTGATGGATTAAAATTCTCTGGGGTTACATCTAATTTGCTTTACCACAAAACAGAACACTCAGAAATTAACTTTAGGCTGGTGTTGCACTGAAATAATGCTAAAGACATTGGATTATTATTCCAGAAGCAGAAGGGCTGATACTAAATCTCAGTGTCATGATTGCCTATTTTTTGGGGTTTTTCTTTTCTCTCTTTTCTTACTTCTGTCCCAGGGGTGGAGGGAACAGGAATAAGACAGAGAAATAACTTTCAAATACAGCCATGAATTTGTATTGAAACAGAAAATATACTGTGGATTGGGTTTTCCACATGTTTAAGGACACAGATTTTCCACATTTTTACTGGACTGGAGGGAGTCCACCAGTGCAGCTGTAATTCCAATGAAAAAATCCCCAAAATGTTGGAACGCCACTGCACTGTGTAATCACCCCAAAAAAACCAAGAGGTTTTGACATAAACTTTTAAAACAAGGACTAGTAAAACAGACTGCTGATCATTGCAAGCAGTTTTCTGCATTCTACTAAAAAGATATATGGTTAACTGTTCATTGAAGCTGCTGTAGGCAAAGTGTAATTCCTTAATTAAGAAGCAAACAAAAATTACAGTTACACCCCTTTACATCACCTCAAAATATCATCAGTGTCTCAGAAAAATGCTCAAGAGGTGCCCATCCTCAGTCTTTGAGTTCTCCACTTTTAGGACAGCATATTTTTCATAGTAAACATTTCCAGCTACAGAATGGGTTTTTTTTATTGGCATTCTCTTCCTGACCTCCCCAAAACAAATTCAGAGCTGCTTCCCTGCCTGCCTCTATTCATACTCCATCGGCTCTTGAGCTTTTCTGACCTGTTCATTCCCCGCCACATAAATGTGTCACAGTCACATTTTTCCATACGTTTAAGGAGGAACAAATTTAACACCTCCATGAACAGGCAGAAAATGAGGTCTTAGCAGCTGAGGGCAGAGGGAACAACTGTGTGTGGCCCAAGGACTGCTGTGCTGCTGACACACCAGGCATTTATACCCTTTAGTGTGCCACTGGTAAGGCTTTTCTGCTATCAAATTATCAGTGACAATGAAAGAGGGAAGGTAATGGAGTGCAGGACACAAGCATATACAAGATCACGTCTTAAATCAGAACTAGAATGAACACATAAAAAAAATTTGCTCAGATTTCGACCTGAACTAGACTTTAAATTCGTTCTACAGTAGGATTCTCCTGGTACTCAGGTTTTGTTACAGAATTCATTCACGTGTTACAAAAAAGGCTTTGATAGTGGAAAAGAAGCATTTCCTAATTCATCATATTTTGGACGTGGGGTAGGGGTGAGAATTAGAAAACTCCAAACTGCTTCAGGGTGGATTTGAGTATCTTCAGTAGACATATCTAAAATATTCATTTACAAGAAATAAAGATTTCCACACAGAACAGGAAACTTTTCTTGACTACAAGAATGAAATGTTATACAATTAGCACAATACCTCCATTTCAGATACTCAGGTAGACCAAAACATTTGCTTGTTTAGAATTGTAAGCATGAATTGGCAGTTACAAAGATCTTATTTAATAACTTCTGAATCACTGTCATCATAACAGTCCAACTGTTATTCACTGCACACACCTGTAACTTCTGTCTAGCCCTGGAAGATGAAGGCAAGAAGGAAATGTGACACAAAGCAGCTCTTTACCCTTCACTAACAGGAATAGGGTAGAAATACTTCATTAAAGACTCCACTGTAAGCAAAATTTATCCATGGCTCAACATAATAGAGGGGTGGTGGCTGGGAGCAGGGGTATACGTGAATTCCATTTATTTCTACTTTAAAAGTCTCCTAGGAGAGTAGATAACTGCTTCACAGGCAAATGTTCACAAAGGACACAAAAAATATAGAAGAAAAATGTCCAAAGATAGTCTTTGGAGTAAAAAACAAAAGGCATTCACCAGTGTTGTCCTGGAGACTAGGACAAGGTTCTTCAGGCTTGAAAAAATATCAGCTTCATTTTGGGATGATAATTATTTTTAAGTGTTTACAATCCAGAATTATGAAAACTGGAAGAATTTCTCCCCCATGTTAGTTCTGATTTCTATCATCTGGGCAAGGCTGAACAACTTCCATTCAGTGGAAAATTAGTTTGGGAGCCAGAGGGGAAAGAAAAAAATCCCCAAGAATTAAAAGAACAGGAGTTAATATTGAAGCCTAAGGCTGTGACATGAAATGTATCACAAAACTGTTTACCTGTAAAATTCTGATTTAGATTTACATTTTCATCTTACATTCACTGGATTCGTTCTTTGGATTACTGATTACTTTACCCACTCCTGCTTGTCTCTACCCTGCACCTCTGGTTTTTTCAGAAAATGAACAAAAAAAGAAACAGTTGGAAAAGGATGTAACAGTGTTAAACTCGAAATAAGATTAAGATGACAATTTATGGCAGTACTTTAGAACAACTGCCTTATTCATAACTACAGTTTCCCATGGTTTTTTTTTCCCTTGAGGGATAACTGGAGAAATAAAACTGTTGCTCGAGAGCACCGTGGCCCACTAAAGCACAATGAGCTTGCAGGCAGGAAAATCTCATTTCAGGTGTTCCTGTAACACGCTGTGTTCTAATTCTGGCCATGACCTTTACCTGCAGCAAATCAATGCGGCTGTTTTTCCCAGGTCGCTCTTGCAAGATTTTATTTTAAACCTGTACTGGGACAGCCTCACACTGTTTGTTCACAAAGGACCAAGCTCAACAAGTTTTGATCTCGTGTGGGATTGTCAAGGTGCTGCAGTACTAAAGAGCAGTGCAACAACCTTGATTTGTGTGGGTATAAATACACACAGCCACCAGCACTTCATGCTCATTTCATTTGGGTAACAGACTGGGGAAAGAAGCAAAAAATGCATCTCTGAGGGTGGAGCTGTTTCGCTTAAGAGAAATGTGGATGCTTGGAGAAAACCACAACTCAACTACACTATTTAAAAATAACTTTGATCAACTCCCTTATTTTTATAAAATCTCTGTAACGATCAGTGTTAATTCCCTTGTTCTCATATTAGCTATAGGAACATTTGTTATTACATATGATATGGAGAAAAACTCAGCTTCCAGAGGGGAAAACTTCTAAGCTCACTCATTCGTCTCTGCCCACATGACAAAAATAAAAGCAGCAGTCAATTGCTGTGCAAAATCCAGAAACCCATAACTGTATGTTCTTCACAAACTATTTACACAACTTCATTTTCTGTTATGCCCCCCTTTCAAATTTTTTAAAAATTAAAGAATTTTAAATGAAAATAATAAAATTAGTTTAATCTTCTATTTTGAGAATATTGCTAAGATTTGTCTTTATTGCTGTGTCTGAGTACAGAGGATCATAGAGTTATTTCAGCTGCCTAAAATTAATGCGCCAACATCAGAATTGAAGGAGACAGTAAAAAAAACTCTAATGTTCTGAATCAAGATTTTGAGATTTGCTTCTGAGAAGAAACATAACCACTGGGTTTGAACTCAGTTTTCTATCTCCAGTGGTAAATGATTACTTAGTGCAAATCTCTACCAAATTTAAACAGATACCTTCTTCTTAAGGGGGGATTTAGCTTAATAAGCAACCTTTAACACAAGCCATTCGAAACAAAAAAATAAACAAATAAAAAATTAAAAACCTTTAAATCTTCATCCTCTACTTGGAATTTCACACCTGAAGCTGCTAAGACTAAGTAGCAGTGTTCACCCTAGGCAGTGTGAGGGCATTCACCTTGCAGCCCCCTCCCATCCTGTGGCACCTCCCCAGCGCTGAAGGAATTGTCTTCCAAAGCTGCCCCAGTCAGCACTTTGCAGGGGCTGGTGCTCCTGGAGATGCTGCTGGAACAACACTGAATAATTTAGCACTCATTGTACCTCTCCAAGCACAGCGAGGAGCAGGCAGCAGCCTCGTGGCCTTTGGCTGAAGGCTACGCTGTCTTTTGCATACCAGATTTTGTCCCGCTTTTCCGAAGGCAGAACAGAAGAACACAAGGCGAACTCTTCCCTCTGTTGTTCCACACTGGCACGGCCTCAGTCTCAGCCCTCTGTTGTTGGCTTTTGGAATATTTTACATAGGGCTGCTGCTTCCCCATACACTCAGAGCATTGAATATAAGACAAAGAAAGTTAAAGAGTCACATAATGGAAGAACTGCGGCTGCTGCTCACTGCAAAACTACAAAGTACAATATCGAAGTGGAAAAGCAAAGTTATTGTAAAACAAGTTGTAAAAGACTAAGAACAAAAAAAATATGAATGCACCTTTTTAGATGAGATGTTTGATGTATGTTCCTGAACCTCGAATAAGATTTTAACTTCTTATAGTTTTGTAATCCTTGGAATGACTCAA
The DNA here is from genome assembly GCA_014706295.1 of Lycocorax pyrrhopterus obiensis. NCBI lineage: Eukaryota > Metazoa > Chordata > Aves > Passeriformes > Paradisaeidae > Lycocorax > Lycocorax pyrrhopterus. The sequence goes on from JACSVZ010000013.1 coordinate 23,666,710, forward strand.
GATAGTGAAAACACAACTTTTCTAAATCCAAAGCCATAAATTATAACACACAGCCTTTAGCAATAAAAAAAAAAAATCTGGAATACAATTCCTAACATCCCAATCTTTCAAATGAAGAAATACATTTTTACAATAACATGCAAATTTATAAATATTTAAGCTGCCATAATTATTAGCAGCTGACATCTGTCACTTTTCAATATACATTTTTCCTCCAGTGACAGCAGCATTCCTCCTGAGAGCCACAGTTCAGAATTTCGAGCAGTCATGTCCCTTACAGACGAAAATATACTGCACATGAAAAAGCAGAGTCCTATTACAAATTTTGCCTCTATTAATACTGCATGAAATTCTACTAACTTTGTCTATGTTGGGTCAGCAACTGTCCAAGTTACTTCCATACCTCTTTAATAGTTGCTTAAGTGAAAAACGCAAATAAAATAGTTCAGAAATGATTTTATGTTTCATATTAACTATTGTAACTTTAATATTGCTTATGTAATATCAATATTAGATATTAGGCTTCAATTTCAAAAACACTTCTTATATGCAGCATGTTAATATAACTATTTATTAGCTATATAATAACTAATAACCTACCTCCATTTTCAATCAGACAATCTCACAAGTTTGATATCAATTTCTTTTCACCTATAAAACTTTCTCTCACAGACACGATATGATTTCTGCATTCTAGCCACACTTAGCTGTATTTCTGTTAGCCAGATTCCCTGACTGAAATAACACATTGTTTATTTTGTGTCTCAACTCTTTCACTAGAGTGAAAACAGGATATATTTTCTATTGGACATAAATTCCATTAATACCTAGAAATGAAGACTACCTTGCAATTAAATTTAATTCAGAGTGGAGCTAATCCAGAAAGTATTTTATTTATGTTCTCTGAAGGTCCCTGTTTTCTACAGAAGTCACAGCAAACAGAAAAACTTCAGCACTACTTAGGACTGAATGTCATGTTTACTATGAAGGTAATAAACAGAGCCTTGCTGGCCAGGTTGCCAGCTTAAATCAACACAGCTGGCAATACATAGAATTTTTCCTTTACTCATGTTGATGGTCAATGGAACAAAGGGACCAAAGCAGTCTCAGGAATGCAAAAGCTTTAAAAAGCATGGCTAGTGCAAGACAGGAACTGTGAATGCTCCTGTTCTTGGTATTACTCCAGTAAAATGTCCAGCAGCATTTTTTCCCTGGGGCAATTAAATGGTTACAACTGTCCTTTTCATTCAACAGAGAGGAATCCCCAAGTTTTGGAGACAGAAGGGTATTTTTCCCCCTGTTGTTCATAGAGTTAGACAAGAAAACTAAAGGATGATGAAAGCAACCTAAGCAGTGGCGAAGAGTCAGGAATGGAAGGAGAGGTGGTGACTCAGCTTGGTGAATTAGTTATTTAAAGCACAGATGGTTCATGACCTACATGCCAAAAACTGCCTGCAAGGCACCTTTCCCTCACTCTCACAGAAGCTGCAGGTCCTGTTTTCACCTTAGCTGGAGAGTCTTGAGTCTCTTCTTCATGTGAGACCCAGAAGTCTTTTTGCCTGACAGGAAAGGTGGACCCTGCTGCCTTCTGCTGCCACGTCCAGCCCCTGTTTAGCACTCAGCCGTTGCTCCTCTGCTCGCTCTCGCTGAGGCTCGGATCCAGCTGGAACTAAACCTCAGTTTCTTGGGAGAAAGCAGGAAAGGCAGAGGGCAACCCACGCTGCCTTCACCAGCCCTGGGCAAGCCTCCAGTGCAGAGGCGGCCTCCTGATCCTGCTGGTGGAAACTGCAGCCACGGCAGCACAAGCCTTTGCCCAAATGCCTTGAAGAGTTAAGAAAGAAGGCACCTCCTTCCCCCACTTGTCCAGTAAAGTATTGGTTCTATGGTGCTATAAAACAACTAAGAGATAAAGAGATTAAGTAACATTTATTTGGCCTTTTGCAAAGTTAAATCGGGTTGTCAGAGGGGGTAGCACAGAATGTATAAAAAAATAGCCTTCCAAAAGGATAAGAAACTAATACGTGGTCAGCCAAATTTTTTTTTCCTCCAGTTAGTAACCTGCAAAGCACATTTGACAATATGAAGTCCTCAAAACTTGCTTCTTTTACAGACCTCCTGTCTAAACCACAGCACACACAAATAATTTCAGTGAGAAATACTGAGAAAGCAGCATGTGAAACAGCCAGCTACATGCAACTTTGATGTCTTCCCTTTCTCCACTCTTGAATATTGTAGTCTGCTGAAGTGAAAACCATTTCTCTTCTGGCAGAGCAGCAGGTTTTTCTGCTAGAAAACATAGAGCTGACAATCTTGCTTGGATTTTTCTCTTTTGGATTTTCTTTATGTCTGGGCTTTAAATCTGATGAAGGAGGAAACTCTGCAGGCTTCCCCTTTGTGGCAGACAGAATCCTGCAGTCATTTGATTAAGGTGACACCTATTCTGCTGCAGATGAGTAAGACTGCCAAACAAACCCGGCAGCTGTGGCACTGAGCACAATCCAGGAGCCCATATGACTACATTTTTCTGTTGACGACTTATTTAATACCAAAAATAGATTCCTCCTTAGCTGCCTACCCATTGCCTGGCTAGTTCATATCCCAGTGCAGAATTTGGAAACCAGCTCTGAAGGCTTACCCTGCAAAATGGGCCGTGTGAGAATGGCAGTAAAAAAATATTCATTGAAGCCATCAGAAGTCACAGTCAACATCCGTTTGAAAAAAATAAGATTACTCCTGGTTTTGATGCAATTTTCCTCAACTCCTATCCTCAGAATTAGGAATGGACAAAACTGGAGAGAATTGAAGTTTTTGAGGGAGGAGGAAGAGTTCAAGGTGAAAATCTTCCCAATTTATAGAAGTGTTTGGGGCTTTACAGAATAGTAACATTCTCCAGATACACAAGTCTGTATAGTGTAACTTCCAGTAGAAAGCTGAAATAATTTGCAGCTGGTTTGCTTCCTTTAATAAAGACTTTCAAAACTGAATGCCTGAATTTGTTTTGGGTTTCAAGTTCAATCACATTTTGGAGGCAGAGTTAAACTGACAGAACAACATCTTCTGGGATTAGAAGGAGTAGAATAAATAGCAGGAGGCTGTGGATAGATATGTGAAGCCCACAGGTCAGAACCAGCTGAAATTAGGGTGTGATAGATATTTTGTATAACCTCAGTGGCTGACTTCAGTTAACACCAAGCAGCTCAGTACAAATTCTACAAAAATAATATGCTTACCAGAAGTAGTGCTTCTGGTTTACTTTTTTTATATGTGTAAAGATAGACCTTTTAATAGAAACCCTAATTAATTAAAGACTTTTAAATCATTTTTATTAACATTTATAACAAAAAACCCAAGCAAAAACAAAACAAACAAATAAACAAGCAAAGCAACAACAACAAACCCAAACGAACCAAACTAGTGCTTTCTGGCTAAGAACTACTATTGCTGATGGAAAAGAGTACTGAAAAATTTGGCCCACAGTCAAACCAACCGAACACTGCGAGCATCTTTAAAGCCAGCTCTGTCCTTTTGATGCTGGGAGAAAGTCTTTACCCTTATTTTTGAAAGAAAAAGAGACCACCTATCATTTGAGCAATGGAAATTATTGACAATACAACAGTGGACAGAACCTCAGCCACAAAGAAAGATTTCAAATCTGAAAAACAAACAGATTACAATTACTACACAGTCTTGCCTTCATCAAGCACAGTTTCTAAGAGTAGTAGCACAGACTTCCTCAATCTGCAGGAAGGGCATTCATTGAACTCTATTTTTTCATAACGTTTACTTTTATTACCAGATAGTTGCTTTAACAACGTCTACTTGACATTATCCCCAGCAGAGCAAGAAAATGTGACTGCCTTCTCTTTTTCAACCCCGAATTTCCATTGCTACATTACTTGAGAAGTTTCAGGAGCTTTCTGAAAGACTGTACTGAAAATTGCAGCCACCTTATTAAGACAGAACCATATTTTGTTTTGATATTGAGAATTTACAAGTGTCCAGGCAGCTCTGGCACCAACATCTATCAGGCTCATAAGCGACATGTCCTGTAATTCCAGTCAAGTGTATGGGATAGAATGCTTTCCTTACATCAAAGAACATGTTTTTTATGTGCCTTGACTCACAGAGCGATGTCATCCTGCAGCACTTCAGCATGAAAGACGAGAAAAACAGCACAAAAGCACACTGAGGCACTGAGAGGGAAAACAATCAAATGCAAAAACACCACTTAAAGCGGGAGTGAACCCCCAGTAAGTGCTGATGAAAACTAGTGAGGTAATGGAACACAGCAGAAGGGAGAAAGAGGATGATCTTTAATTAAAGTACTTTTAAGGACAGCAGCTCTAAAGGTGTTCTGAGATGGGCAGGTTTGCTGGCAGTAAGCAGAGCAGGGGCAGAGCTGCACAACACACCTGGAGAGTGTCTGTGACTGGAGAAGTGGATATGAAGGGAAAGGAAGTACACATCTTCTCTAAATGATTTTTTTTTCCCTTGAAAATCTTTGAAGAATAAAGGATCTGGTCTGGGTAGTGAAAAACTAAAGGCGAATGATGTGTCAATGCACTGTCCACCATCACAGAGGAGAGCTGGACTGTGCACCACTCCCAGATCTGAGGGCCTGTGGATCCACAGAGTTGCTTTGTTCAATCTTTTTTTTTTCTTCTTTTTTTTTTTTTTTTTGCCACTGGGGAAGTGGTAGTTGATTTGGAGCGCCTGTCTTGTACCAGGTGAGATGAAGGATGGCTGTGTACACTCAGTTTTGGCCTGGAAATACTTTGTGTCATGCCTGGAAAGATAGTGCTGTAAACACTTGAATATTTTAGGATTAGAGGCTCATTGATGGAATATCTCATGTCAGAGGAGCACTCTGGGAATTCCTCCACTAGGCAGAAGCAGAAGCACTAGAAAATATTGGCCTGCTATGAAAAAGAAGTGCTTGGGCAGAGAGGGAGAGAAATGGTAGTAAAGAATGGGAAAAGAAGTGGAATAATCTGTGTACAGGAATAAAACAGGAGAGAAGGACAGAATGCAGTTGGTGAACAGAAAATAACAGACTTTGTAGATGGCAATTACTGTGTCCAGATGCTGCTAAAGTTTGGCAAAATTCTTCCCCAAATGTTTGCTGAAGATTTCTTTAGCACAATGAAAAGCAAGTCTTCCGTGAAAGCAGCTACTGCACTGGAAAAAATCAAAATATTATCTTATCTGACCCAATCATGACATGAATTCAGAACTCAGCCATAATCATTGAATTAATTTAGGTCAGAAAAGACCTTTTTGAGCACCGAGTCAAAGCATAAGCCTAACGCTGCCAAATCCATCACTAAACCATGTCCTTAAACACCGTATCTACATGTTTTTTAATGCCTCCAGGGATGGCAAGACACCTACTTCCCTGGGCAGCCTGTTCCAGGGCTCAGCAACCCCTTCAGTGAAGAATTTTTCCTAATATCCACAGTAAGCCTCCATGGCACAGCTTGAGGCTGTGATTTCCTTTCATCCTGAAGTTTTGTTCTTGGGATAAGATGCCAAACACCAGCTGGTTACAGCCTCCTTTCAGGGAGCTGTAGAGAGTGATAAGGTCTCCCCTGAGCCTCCTTTGCTCCAGGCTGAGCCCCCTCAACTCCCTCAGCCTTTCCTCATCAGGCTTCTGCTCCAGATATTTCTCCTGCTTCATTGTCCTTCTCTGGGCATGCTCCAGCACCTCAAGGACTTCCTTGGAGTGAGGGACCACACAGCACTGGAGGTTCAGCCTCACCAGTGCCCAGTACAGGGGGAACAATCCCTGCCCTGGTCCTGCTGCCACACTGTTCCTGATTCAGGCCAGGATGCCCTTGGCCTTCTTGCCCACCTGGGCGCAGCTGGCTCTTGTTCACCCACTCCTGACCTGCACCTCCAGGTCCTTTTCCACCGGGCAGCTTCCCAGCCACTCTGCCCCAGCCTGGAGCACTGCATGGGGTGCTTGGTTGTGACCAAAGTGCAGAATCAATAATGTTGCTTTCAGGAATGACTGTTCTGCCAAAACAAAAATGTTTTGTGTAGGCCTAGCTAAAGCCCAAGCAGAAGTCTTTGGAAACCTGCTTTGATTCCTCTAAGAAAAGTTCATGGGTTACTGTGCAGTGTGGGCTTCCAAACCTTGTGCCAAGGCATTGGCCCAGCAGCAGGACACTGTTCCCAGAGCTCAGTACCAGCCCTGTACAGAGCACGAGAGCCACACAAAGGCCTTTTCTACTGATTGCATTTCTCTCCTTCATGCTCAGTTCCTAATCATGGAACGGATCAGAGAAAAGGATTTTGACTGACAGCTGTACTCTTCCCAAACCGCTGCCTTTTCCTGTGATTTTCCAGATAACAGTGTGGGGAACTAAGAGGATATAACATGCTGTGCAATGGAAGTTAGATTTAGTTGCACTCCATAGCAAAGTGGCACCTCCATGAACAAGGACAAAATGTCAGCGGTTTCTGCTTTAACTTGGATCATTTTCTTTAAGAAGGTGCTCTTGATGTGCTGGGGTTCACCTTCTCAACCTCCCTTCCTTCCTTCCTTGCTGAAGGCAAGGCTGGGGCTGCTGCTGCAGCTCTTCACAGTTTAAACACCTACCAAAGGTAATTGTTCCGGGTGCAGCTGCGAGCAGCGCTGAAACAAAAGGATGCAAACCACAGGTGTCATTCTCCACAGGCATGGTAAGGAAATCTGAAAATGTTAGCAATGCTTCAAAAGTCTTGCTAAAAATCTGAGCAGGTAGAAGACTCTTGCTTCCAGAAAATGCTTTTAATTAGGTTTACTGGGGTTCTGTCCTGAGGTTTTATCTATGTCCCCAGCAATTCTGAAAGTCCCTTGGGCATCTTCCTTGGCTGCTGCTTTCTTGGTTTACATCAAGTGAAAAGAGCAATGACCATTTTGTCAATCACTCTATTATCGAAGAGGACATTCATAGTTACTTATCCAAGGATATCAATTATACATCTGTGGCTTTTGAAAGATGATTTTAGTTTACCAGAGAGAAATCTTAAAAGCATCACAGCTCTTTTCACAGAAGAGAACAAGAAGCAGCAAGGCTGCTTTGGAACAAACATTTCCTCCAGAGCTTATATAAACAAATATTCTTAAATGTTTTCATTTGTTGGGAAACAAGTATTTTCAAAACACTGTACTTTTCAAAAACCTTGACAGAATAAAATGCTGCAGGAGTTGTATACATATCAGAAAACAACAACAATATTGTTGCTTGGCACAGGAGACAATCATTCTGCTCTTCACATTTCAATGTTGTTTCATACTCCAGCAATCCCAAACGACAGTTTTTGATCTAGCCGAGTTTATGACTAAAAGGAAAAAGTCTATGTTCTTGAAGTACTGTCAATTACATTTTAAGACATCTGATAATATTAAATTTGTTTATTAAAAAAGAAAAGTCAAGAAGAGCAGAACAACTGGGTGTCACTGAAACAATTTCCTGAGCTGGATGCACCAAGTTTAAGAAAAAATTCTCCCACATTCTTCTGCAAGACACTAATTCTATCTATAACAACACACTCAGAGTCAAAACACACTGAACACTGAGCATGCAGAGATACAAATTTGTAAAAATCCAAATTATTCCCATGGAGGGAAAACCGAGCTTTATTTTTTCCTTCTGGTATTTTACAAGGTACTCCTGAAAAATTCACCTCACTCTCTGGTAAGCTGTAGATCCAATTTAAAAAAAGAACTCATTGGTTATGAAATACATTCATGACAATTTGCCATTTTGTGAAAAATTAGCTACTTGCACCTCTGAGAGATGCTAAAGGCTTCAATTATGCTGTTTGCACGAGAGCCCTGTTAAAGTCCCAGGCCTGCCCAACACCAGGAACCCATTTAAATAACATCAAACAACGTCTTGTACTCAGCACCTTTTATCTTGTAGACTGTTGCTGACCAAATATCATCAGTGTCAGTGGAAGTTTGCTTTAGCTTTAGGGCAAGCGTATCAGGAGTGCTTAACAAGCACTGCAAATCAACATTCAGCTACTCCTGTCCCTTCCTTCAAATACTGAGCTTTCCCTGCTTGTTCCTAGAGCCAAGATTTTTCTGTAGGACTACAGATAAGCATGTATCAGAAGAGAGACTGAAATCATTTATCATCCTGTACCCACCAGAATTTTCTATCAAAAGACTTTTGTCTTCAAAACCAGCTCACATTTGGTGGGTTTTTTTGTTCTTCTCTCTCCAACAACAGAACTGACTGCTTCCAAAGGCGTATTAGGTTGTGTTATTACAACCGCAGTAGTGTCATTTTCTAGGCAATTCATACAACATTTTCTGCTAAGGGTTTTCTTAAAGCATTTTAAAGCCACCTGAGACACTTGAGTTTTCATATCTAAGTATTTTTAAATTAGTGGATTTTAAGAGTGAAATGTTAGAATGAAACAGTTTGATAAACACTACAGTGAAGGTCTAAAAAGTCAGGTGTGTCATAAGTGGCTGAAAATGTGTTTATAAAACATCATAACCTCCATTTGAATCAGACATGCAGAAATAAATGCAATAGTCAAAATGTTCATGTTTAAACCTTACTTTTAGAAGGATTCTTCTCAAAAGTTACAATTTCCCACAAATTTATATCGTTTTACTTCATCACATATTACATGAAAAAATGCACATAGGGATATGAAAACCTTGTTTTAAACCCCGGTATTTCTGCCCTTAAGGAAATTCTAGCAGTTCAAAGTTGATTTCAGGAAGGTAGGAAGATGGCATCCTGAAGTTTATTGCAACAAAAAAATTTCTAGAAGTGATATAGATGATGTATATATAAAGTAAGAGCTTGGTTTGACACAAGACCTAATTTTAAAGGTGGACTTAAGTAATGCAATTTGTATGTGAATAGCTTTAAAGTAATCACAAATTGGGTAGGTTTCTCAAAGACACTATGACAAAACTATTCTTAAAGAAAACTCCTGAATTTTTTACCTGACCGAGTTGTACAAATAATGGGGCTTTTTAAAAGCCTGATTTTTTTTTTTTGAGCAGACAATTTTTAATTTTGCTTGAATATCTTGACCAGAAACTACTCACTATTAGACAGTACATGCTATCTACCTTATTTACAAAAAAAATATTGAACATTTAAATATTTAAATTCCATTTTGGATTATGTACAAGGTTCCTTTCCTCTTATAAGTGCTGGTAAATTCTACTACTACTTCTGTCCATACTCGGTACTACTCCAAAATAACTAAATACCAAAACTCAAGAGTTTGCTTCTTGTTTTTCAGAGCTGTAGCCAGCAAAGGTTGGTATTCTTTGCCATAACAGAGACAGAGAATCAGACAAGGAAATAACTAGTTCAAGACATAAAAATGCATGTAAATTAAGCAGAGTATTGTAAAATTATGGGTAAAGATGTTTTTTTTCCTGCCCTTCCCTTACAATCTCAGGTTTATATTCTCTTCCAGAGGGGTACAGATTTTACAAATTCAGCATTTTGAGCAGCATAAGGGGCTGTAATCTTATTTCCCATTCTACTTCTTATTTCAGGAACAATAGTTCCTCATTCACAGTAACACAGAAGTGAAGGCAAACTGGCAAATCAGAAAAGCTGGATGCACACCCTTGTTTAGCAGAGCAGGAGGTTGATGTACAGATCAAGGACATCAAGAGGTATTTTTTCATGTAAATCAGAAATCAGTAGTACAGTTGTGAAATATAAGAATATCTTTGCAGGGAGTAACTTCTACAGTATCCCTTTAGGTCAGCAGGAGATGCAAAACCTCACAGGAGCTGGACATAAATATTCTCACTGAACACCAGTGAAAATTTTATCTGCTAATTATTTTTAAAGGTACAATCATTTGCAATAGGTAAGTTACATCTCTTGCTGAAAGCGTTTCACTGATAAATGTGTGACGAGTTGACAGCAAGTATATCATTGTCACAAAAATAGCTCTTGTTAGTCTTGCTGCCTTATAAAGTCACGTATCAGGGGACACTCCAGTGCCCTGACTTCAACTATTTTAACAGACATTGCCACCAATTAAAACTTTTTAGAGGGTACCTGTGAAATTATTCAGTCTCTTTTTGACAAAGTAACATAAATGAAATCCACAGTGACAATCAGAACAGGTACCAGTAACACCCTTCCATTCTCAATCTCATGTAAAAATAACAGCTGAGGTTGGAAGTGGGACAGTTACACGCAGATTTAAGTCAGTGGGCACCTAAATTAATGGAACAATGGAAAGAGAATAACTGAAAGAAGCATATTTCTGATGCAATAAAAAGCAAAATCTACTACCCAAAAAAATCCTGACCTCACTAACAAGCAAGAACACCAATGAGAGATTGCAAAGCCACTTTGAATCCGTAAAGGAGATAGTACCCAGGCTGAAAAAACATACAACTATGTATTACATGACATTTTGAGGAACTGCCCCAGCAGCTGACTGCTGCTGCTATACAGCTATTGTAGAGCACAACTTAATTTTTTATTCATGTTCTTTGTTAACAGAGTGCAAACCCTTGCACAAAATCTAATGCTTAGGATCCTTAACGCAATCAGACTTTTTATTTACCTTCCTGCCTTTATAGATCTCTGAGCTATAAGGGAAAAATCATCAATAATTTCCTCTATAAACACAGGGAGAGGGGTTGTTGCATTAGCTTGAATAGTGCTCATGAAAATATTTCTGGCTAAAATTTATGATGGATGACTCATGCAAGTAAGAGAGATAAAGACATCTTCAAAAGAACAACAACATTAGAAGAAACTTTTAATGACCAGCAGAAAAGTCATGAGCAATTTCACCTTCTGACTTTAGACTGCATGACCTTTCTGATGACTGCTGAGATGAGATAAATATTGTAAGGCACAACAGAATATACAGGAGAAATTTAAAAGCTCTACCATGGGCTACATTCTGAAGTTTTCTTCTCTAACATATTTGTCTGCTAAATGAAAAGCAATTACAGGCTGAAGCATTAAAGATAAAACCAACACAGCTGAACTTCAGGCATTATTCTTTACAGTGGTTTCTTGGCTGGTACCTTTTAGTTTTAGATCCCTTTTCTGCTATCACTTATTTCAGAATCAAAACCATTTCCTATCCTCAGCCAGATGTGCTGTAATGGCTTCAGTATTCAATATTTGTGGGCAACAACCTCTCAGAACACTATTCCTTCAATAACTTTTACTGTAAAAACCCCATTATCTTCAACAGAATTGTTCCTAGTTCATACAACAAATTATTTATTAGACTACAGAATTAACTATCTTTAGAAACAAAACAAAACAAAAGCCAAGTGAGGTTCTCATAAAAGCAAGACCTGATCATAATTTGGGAGATCATTACACCCACACAGCACCCAGTCTTTGGGTTCCTGTAGTTGCAGAAGTATTTTGGTGCACAGTGAATTAGATTATCAGGACCTGAGCATGTAATTCCTTTCAATAGGAAAAAAAAAAACCCAAACAACCAATCTTTAAAAGAACTTTTGAACTTGACCTCGTGATAGTCATGAAACTCAGTATAACATTTTGGGGGAAGGTCTAACTTCCATTTTGGATAATTCTCCCCCTCCTTACTTGGACGGGTGAGGCTGGGGGGAAGGAAAGAAGAAAGTGTGGAAGCACATAAAGCACTTCTTTATGCCTCTTTTCTGAACAAAATGCCGAATTGACAAATTGGATACTTGCACTGAAGATGAAAACCAAATAGACAGTACCGATCTAGATGCAGTTTATGCTGAAAAGTCTCCAGTTTTCCCCAGGATGGCAACCTTGACAGTAATAATGCATGAAGAGCTGTTTGTTCTTTATTGTACAGCCAATGTTATTGACTCTGAGATCAGCTGTGCGGCATAATGGGGATTCTGTCTCCAGCACAGACAGTTCACTCCTGGCTTCTTCAGGAAATCACCCTCATATGGAAATATCTACAACTACAGTGGCTACTTAATTTTGTAAGAAGAGTTGGCTTGTAAAGAATGGCCTTTATCAGCTACTTGAGAAAAGCAGCCTACATATTAAAACATTTCCAACAAAATAAGCAATAGTCTTTGTGTTTGAATGCAAGTATCTTTTCATCCTCTTGACCAGGAAAGCGCTGGTGCCAGGGAGGAATTCTTTTAAAAGTGTTTGAAAGAAGATGAAGTAAATCAACAGAATTTTATAGAAATTATTGTTGAAAGCTAATTCATATAGAAAATATGTCTCAAAATATTTTTTAAAAAATTATCAAATTTCTTCCAAAGTAACCATGTTTCCACCTGACACAGGAAGAATCTAATAGACCTTCTACAGTGGAGACATAACTCCTGTTAATTTTTATGGCAACAGATGGTGGGGGAGTTCCTTGCAGGAACCAAGCCCCTCACAAAGCTGAGGCTTTTACATCAGGAATTAACTGGGAAAAGCATCTTTCTAGCAAAGGTTAGATTCTGACCTCTTTATAAATTAGTACCCTTTTCTGTGACTCAATAATACTGTTTTCAGTGGGACTATCACTAAGAATTTTCCTTGCCATAATGATAAAGAATGTCCTGATGTGGAGGTTTTACCAGGAATTTGATGTCAGCCAAGTCCATTGTACTAAGCCTGAACCACAGATGATAAAACAAAATAATACTGGGAAGATCCATGGGAAAAAAATTGTCTTAAGCTCTTTATTTTTTAGTGAGCTAATGTAAGTCTTAATTCAAGGGTGTAAGAATATGGAAGGCAATATTTTAACTATTTTTCTGATATTTACATAGGAGCTACATAAACAAGAAACATATGGCTTCCCTCTAAAAGAAAAAAATGCCTGGCATGGCAGTAAACAGAAATACGCAAGGCATGCTGAATATTCCTTAAGAATCAAGGAAAGAAAATAGTTCTTTCAAGCCATAGGGGAGGCTTCTAAAAGAGAAAAACTTGAAGAAAATTACTAAGAAGGTTTAGACCCAGGGGCAACACAGATCTTAAGACTCTTACTTTTCATAAATGCCTGTGCTTTTGATAAGCAAGTCATATTGTGTAAACATTTTATCTGTATTACAGAATCTGTCACTGTTTTTCAAGAAGAAAAGCTCCACAGAGTCTTGCTTTTTCATTTGGGAGAAAAGAAAAGCGGGCATGGATGAAAAATTTAGGCTGTTTTGCCTTCAACCACTACAATTGCTATTAAAATATGTTATATATTTAAATACTTTTTATCATAGAAATGTTTGGGTTGGCAAAAGACCTCTAAAAGATCATTGAGTCCAACCATTAAACTTGGCACAGCAAGGTCAGTACTGCACCATAGTCCCAGCAGTAGATTTTATACTGAAAGAAAGCAGACTCCAGAGCAAGGACAAAACTGCTCACATCACTGCACACCCACATGGTACAGGTGAAGGACAGTTATACTGAGCCAAACCTTAGGGATGAAAAACCCTTAGCCACACTGGCACATAAAATTCCACAATGAATTTAATTGAATTTTACCTCAAGTAGTGAAAAACTGCTTACTTAAAAGAAAACTCATTTGTATGGATTTGCTGGGTATTTTTTTCTAATGTTGTACTAGGGAAATTAACTGCCAAATTTGATCTGAACAGGATTGAGCTAATATTTCATAATTAGAACTGAATATCTATCTGCACAGCAAATGGTTATATACAGTTGAACTCTTTCCTAATTCATTTGAGGTTTCAGAGAGACTCAGGTTTTTTAGATTTATATGTAATTTCCTTCTAAAACACAAATCTTTAAAGTGGTACCATTAATCTATGAAATGCAAGAACAAGCAGGATTCCAACTCTACACGGATGAGCTGTGTCCTTTATACAGAAACCACTGCTCAACTGTGTTGTAGGAACATGTTTCCACCTGAGAGTTTTGTTGAAAAAGCAGTAGAAAGATGACAGGACTGACTGGATATAGATGTCATTGCTTTCTAAAGACATACCAAGTCAAGTTATGTCAGAAAAGGCAATAAACAGGAAAATAGGTGTTAAATGTCTGGGTTCTTTTGAAGATAAAACCTCAGTCCTCCTTCAAAACACAGAGGTGATCTCTACATCATTTGAAAAGACTTACTAGGTAGACTAAATTATGCATATTAGGTAACTAAAATAGCTTTTAAAAATATAAAAATTAAGCATAATGTTTATCTCTGTTCAGGATCCTTGTCACAGTTTCAATCATGATAAAAAGTAACCCATCAAATTGATAGAGGGACTTCATATGTGAGAGATTGGTACCTCCACTTCTTAAGGAAAACAAACACACCTCACCCCCCATCCCCCTGCCATGAGCCATACAAATCTGCTTCTCAGCAATTGCTCCAGCTTTTATTATTATATTGAGATGAACACACTGTGATTTTCAATGCACTGGGAGTGTCCCAGTCGTTCCAGTGCACAGCTAAAAATTTTTCTCTGTGTCCCACAGTCATAGAAATACTACCACGAAAGCTGTACTACATTCAGGCATTTACTTGTGAAAGGCATGCTTTTACTTTACCACAATATTCTACACTATGTTGTCTCACAAAGTTTGCAAGTAATATTTTTGACCCACCATATCTAAATTAATCAGAAACCTTACAAAGACAAAATTTCCAGAGCACCTATAAGAAACATGATGCTTTGAAAGGTCCATCCACTACTTTGACACACTGCAGAAAATCCATGATTTCTAGACAGAGTTCTGTTCTCTAAATTGTCAAGGTTTCCCCTGCAGGGCCTCCCTGACAGCAGTGAAGCACTAAAGAGTGGGATTCTATACAGTTGTGGCAACTGTTGTGGAACTAAATTAATTTACATTGGTTGGGCTAAGAAAATAAAAAAGGAATCTTAAAATGTATATATGGCAGCACGAAGAAACCGGATGCAAGTGAAACATATCTGTTTCAAATTATTTTACTGTAGAACCAAATTAGCTTTCCAAGCATGATGCACATTCCAGCACATTATTGAGCTCACTGCATAGGAAATACAGTCAGTCTACTAATTCAACCACTAAAGCTACTAATGGTGCACATTCTCTTTGGAGTAACATGTGTTGTGAGAAGTCTATCCCCAGGCACTATTTGAATTAGAGAGCTGGCTTTTTTTTGGACTAAACCACCTATTTTCACATCCCAAACCACATTATTGACCTTCTTCGGCTTTAAATAGACTTTGGCTTTAAATAGACTTGCAAGAAAGAGGACAAGCAAGCTTACATTGACTGCAAATTAAAAAAAACCCACAGGATTAGATTTAGAGACTAAAATCACTCTCTTAAAAAAAAAAAGGCAGCAAATCAGGCAGCAAATCTTGCCTGCAAATATTTCACTAGCAAAGAGGAAGTAACACACTTTTGTCCCTCACAATCTAAAATACCAGAAAGGGGTTCCCCAGGGATGCTTATGACCTGACTTTGTTCAGGAAATTCTTTCAGCTACTCAGCCCCTCAGACACAGAGGCCAGCATGCCCATAGAACAGTTCAAGATGTGGGGGAGCAGAAAAATATATTGCAGCTGAGCTTCCAGCAGAGTACAATACATCAGAAGCTCAAGATCTCTGTATGACCACTAGAATAACACTAAAATAATTAATTAAGGATCAAGACATGTTTCTGTTTCCCGAAAGAAAAAATTAGCAAAGAGTAAGCATGAGAATCATCAGTACAACAAATGTATTCAGTACGAAGGAAAAAGAAATCAGGGTATGCAAAACAGACCCAAGCTTGATAGACACAAAAAACCACAGGAGTGGAGGAAGGGTGCATGTGCAAAGGAAACCTGCAAAATGATAAAGGCATCAAATATACCCTTCCAAGGTCCTTGTGGATCATGGACTTCCACACTTCCCCTCCTCTGTTGAAGTGCTACAGATATTAGCTCAGCTGAGAGGTAAAATAACCACAGAGTCCAGTCCAACCCTGCACAACCATAGACAGCACCCCAGATCAAAGCTCTGCAAATGGCATTGCCCTCTTTGCTCTTTGGAATAAAAACAGGCAAAGAACCCCAATGGACCCTTCTCTCATTTAATTTCAGCTGCACTAGAATGGAGCATAACATTTTCAAGAGAGAAAATTGGCAATGCTGAGCATTATATAATTGAGAGTAAGCAAAGCTGGTCACTTTATACTCATAAAGCTGTTTCTCTAAACCTGGCTGTGGAGAGGGAGAAAGCCCTGGGTTCCACAGGGCAGGGTGAGCACCCTCTCCAGCTCTGGGGCTGGCTCCGGTGTCTCTCCCAGAGAATTAACCCTGCAGATAAGTTAAAGCAGCTTTTGACTCTGTCATGGATGTTTCAAAACAAGCAGCTTCAGGATTACAGAGCAAGCTGCAAAAACCTGCCCTGAGATTTTCCTGAGCATTCATTTTATTTAAATAATCATAACGAATAGCACAAGAATTCGGACTTAATGAATTAAAATATAAATTAGGTTGTTAAACACAACCAAGTAAATATTTTAACATTTCTTAACTTTTGTAAGGTCCAAATATTTACCACAAATTAAACCTACTTTAAACACTAGAGTAAAGCTACTTTAAACCCTTCTTAGCAGGCTACAAAGATCTTTTTGATGATCACAAATTTCAGCATTTTCTGAGGAATGCAAGCACCCAGCTTCCGTTGGAAGTCTGCTAAAGAGGAGAAAAGGACAGATGGGAGCAGCAGTAACAGAAAATGCTGAATTTTCCACACAATAACTCAGACACAAAAGTTAAACTTCTTATGGGAACGGGAAGTATCTTGCGCCTTTTGTGTTGTTTTCCATGGGAAGTTCTCAGAACATAACTAGCATTAAAAAAAAAAAAAAGAAAAAGGGTGGGGGGGGGGAGGGGGAAATTAAAAACCAGGCCTGTGGCGTTTGGGGCTGCACTTTAGGAAAGGTGAAGCCCTGCAGGAGCCATAGGCCCGGCCCGCACCCCTCACAGAGCTGTCCTCCATCGTCCCTCTGCACTGCACAGCACTCCGGGCCCGCAGCCTTACTTTCTGCTTCCCCTGCCTTTAACCAGAAATAGCACTGCTCTTAACCTTCTTAATGCCTTTTTTGAGCTGAGCTGCCCCCCGTTTGACCACACTCAATAACAATAAGAACGAAGTCCAGCACGCCCTTTTGTCGTCCTCTCCCCCCGGCTCAAGTAATGAAGGCCGATCTCCAAGGGAGCCATCGAAAGAGACAGGCAGCGGCAGCCACCTCCTGTTTGGGAAATGGTGCCATAAAACGACACAGCAGAGCCCACAAAAGCTTATTTAAACACTCAGAGGGGTCATTTCTCACCCTCGCAGAGAAAAGGGCAGCCAAAGAGCACACCACAAATGCCATCTCTTCTACAGGACACATGTCTTTCAAAGGAAGAAAACCTGAAGGACTTCTCTTCCTGAAATACTCATTGTGCTGTTCGTGGTTTCTCAGTTTCAAATGCACAAGACCTAGGGCATAGGCACTGTTGGCTCTGTGTTGGGGTGCACTATGTGCTGGAAGAGAGCTAGGCCCTGAGGGCCGGAGAGAGAGCCTCTTTCTTGGACCCAGAGGTGACCCTGGGAGTGCATCCAGGTCACCGGGGATGGGCTGAGAGAGGATTGTGGGTTTGTGGACAGTGCTGGGCCTATGAGATGTGATAATTGTAGTTTGTGACCTTATAGGGTATTGTTTACCTGTTACCATAATAGGCAATGTCTGTGCACTACCCCAGGTGATTGGGGGACACTGAGGTGAACATCTTTCCTGTTTCTATGATGTGATATCCTGTTGGGTGCTGGTACTTAGGGAATATTTTACTGCACAATAAACTCTTTGCACTTCTCCATCTTGGGTGTGGAGTCCATGCCCTTGCGTGATTACTGCAGCTGTACCTAAGAAAAATGTTTTAAGTTTTACAGCAATTTCAGAATCTTATTTTTAATTAGAAAGAATGCTCTTTCACATGGGAAAACATGGAAGCATGAGCAGTAGCTACTCAGCACAGCAGTGCTCAAGTTGGATGTCTAAACAGCAGCAAGGAATGATAATTGAAGTACAGGTATAATGGCAAAGAAATAAAACTGTAATGAAAATTTATAACACGCTACCGTAACTCTGAATATGAAAACAGATTAAAGTAATGTTGTTTTCATGGAGTTCTCTTCCTAATTAGCAGTAATTTTTGTTGATCTACCATAAAAGTCATTGCTGTTCAGCTCTGGAATTTCTTTCTACTACTTCATCTCTAACCTTTTGCTAAGTATATTGCTTAAGAAAATCCCTTCCCTCATTTCTCTAGTCCCAGATCACATAGTCTTGATTAGTTTGAAAATTCATTTTGCTCTTACCAAAACCAAGAAATAAATTGTTCTCTGCATAGGCTTAATTTTAGTGTGTTCTTTAATTTCTTCACTGTGTTCACTGGATCACCTTAACAGATTATAATAAAAGAATAAATATAAAAATCTCCCAAATCACTTAGAAATAGGCATTTTTTTAATATTGGCAATTAAAATACTTGAAATTAAGGGTTGTAAGCCTGACTTTTACTGAGAAGACAGTGGCAGCATCTGCATTTGAGCTTTGACAACATGCCAGTCTTCACAAAGAATAAATCAGCTTAGATATTTTTTTTTCTTTTCTCAAGTCAAAAGCAGGTCATTAGGAAACGTAAGTGAAGTAAGACCAACGAATTTGTGTTAACCAAAAGTAACATATTTTATTCGATCTGTTGCAGGAAATATATTCATCTTTGCCTAGGATCTGGCTTTGGAAAAGCAACAGGGTTTGGCTGACATAAGCCATGTAACTCTTTCAACTGTCTGCCTGAAATTGGAGTTCTTGTGGCATGAACATTTTTCTAATTTTGAGATATCGGTAAACTTCAAGGCAGAAACCCTTTTCTGATCCCTGAATGGAAAGGCAATAAATTTAGGTCAGTCTTACATGCAGAAAAGCCACATTGATCTTGGTCCTGGTTTCCAGTACATAGGAAAACTCTGCCTAACTGAACAGTTCTCTGCATATCTCACTGTATCTCTCTTGAAGTAACTGTTCTCTGGATGTTCTCATAACAGCTTTTACTTCAGGAGTGATGATTTCATACCAAGGACAATCCTGCTTTCATTAGTTCACCTGTAGGGTCTAGTAGTGATGCACGCACAACTTGATTCATTTAATATTTCTGTATTTCAAAAGTATCCAACACTTTTAAAAGCTTCCTTTTCCATTTATTTAAAACCCTTACAATTATGCTACAATATTTTAATAAATTGAGCTAAAGGCTACACCTCTGCATGATCAAACTCAAATACGAAAAGCGAACGTGGATTTGAAGTTAATAATATCATTAATTCATTATTAAAAAGCCTGACAACATAACCATTGCACGAGTAGGTTCCAGAACAGCAGGGCAGCTATTAAAATACTAAGCTGTAGTCACTGTGCACAAGTTTACTAACGGAAGGCAAAGTGTTTGAGACATCTTGACACAGAACTCTTAGATGGTAAATATGACAATCATGCAGACACTTTCTGGAAGTTTTTCCCGTGGCAAAGGGGACTGCAGGAGAGAAAGCATGAAAGAACCAGGGGAACTGATTAATGTAAATGAAACGTAAGAGAAAGATTGTTTCATTAGGTTGTGGAACTGTAAAGTGGAATCATA
Source organism: Lycocorax pyrrhopterus obiensis (assembly GCA_014706295.1). Classification (NCBI taxonomy): domain Eukaryota; kingdom Metazoa; phylum Chordata; class Aves; order Passeriformes; family Paradisaeidae; genus Lycocorax; species Lycocorax pyrrhopterus. Next base: position 23,686,292 of record JACSVZ010000013.1, read on the forward strand.
GGAATCTCAAATAACAGTGCTCATGATTCCCCTCCCAAATTACCACATGGCAAGATGCAATACTTTCTTACACTGCTGCAGGCTTTTATTATTTGTTCACAGTTTGACCTCCAACAAAAAAAAAAGTTGCTGAAAGAAATATGTATTAACAATCAGAAAGCAAGAAAAACTCAGTACTTCCTGTAGAAATTACCCAGCAAAGTCAGGGATGACTTAACTGAGAGCTGAGGTCACCACAAGAGTGAGTGTTCTTTTCTTAGGATAGCTAAGAACAAAGGTACAGTAAGAGCAAAGTAAAGAAATAATTGAAAACTTCTCTGAGGGCTATGCAGTATTGTATCAATTCAAAAATAAATCCAAATTTAGAGTCATTAGGTGGTCTTCAGGTATCTTTATTTGCATGCATCAGGTTAAATTATTTACAACAATATAGAGGTGCCTGCAAACCTGACCCTCCATGCAGTTCCATGAGCCAGGAGAAAGCTGAGAAATATTGGGTGCTCCTCTGTTACTTGATCAGTTCTGAAGCAGGATTAAACTGAGATTAACATGGAGTTAGAAAGCTTTTATTTTTCTTTACTCTTTTTTTTAATTTTAAATTATTTCACGTTACACCTGTGTGAGGTTTTACCTATATCAAACTCTAAACTGCTTGTGGAAAGTTCACTCCCTTGTCTGAGCACCCCTAGCACGGTGGTAAACTGTTCTTGGATGGATTGGAGGTGTCATCTTCTGTGTAATTGCTAACAACTATTCCACACAGGCTGGGAAACAAGTCCTACTTCAATTCTGGGCCACATCCTGCAGATTTCCTTGTCAGCGGGATGTTTATGAATATCATACATTAAATTTTAGCTGCAAATCCCAGATTTATTTGGGGATTTTAAACTAAGTTAGCAACATTGTTTCTGACTGTAATTAACAAATTAACTACGTGCAATTTAAAAAATAGTGTGCATCCCTGTTACACTTCATTTGTTATTCATGGAACAGCATAATCTTTCCTACTTAGCTTTTAAGTTTCTTAACTTAGAGCCTCTGTGCCAGTCGAAGTGTTAAACCTTGCATATGAGACAACGTAAAAGAGACACAGTAACAACTCAGCCTTCAAATCATCCCTAATAGACAAAAGCATGGAAAACGCATACTGTTGTCTCTGATTTCTCAAAACTTCATTTTTCCACCTCAAAGAATCAGGAGCATGCTTAGGTTCCGTTTGGCAGTCCTGAGAGGATGAACTCACTGACACGTGCAAGCAGCACAGGTGCATCAACACCTGAATAAAGAGAAGCCTTGAAACAGGAGTAGCTTCGATTTTGACTACTGGCATTAAACCAACCGGCTGTTTTTGTAACAACAACTGAGAAAATACCCCAAAATCCAGGAGTGCTTAAAAAAGTGCTTTATCTTCAGTTGCCTAAAATGAGGAAACTGTTATCCCATCCCACCTGAGAAGAGTGAGGCATAATTTGAGATGGATTAAAAAATGGATTCCAAATATTTTTTAAAAGTTATAATTGCTCTTTCATCAGAGCAGAATCAAGCTGGCCTCTAGAAAGTTTGGGTAAGGACAGGAAATGACAGTTCCCATGAAATGAAGAGACTCCCTAAAGTTCATTTCTGGTATCACTGTCATTTTTCTTCGTGACAGGAAAATTGTAGAATAATTCTGGAAAAGTTGAAGACATAGGCACCAAAAAATTCCTTTTTTACTTTTCAAAAAGTACTTTTTAACTTTTAGATCAAAAATTCTAAATTAATATTTCAAACAAATAGGTTTTTTAATTATTGTTGTTATGATGATGATGACGATTAGCAGTAGTAATAGTAGTAGTAGTAGTAGTAGTAGTAGTAGTAGTAGTAGTAGTAGTAGTAGTAAAACATATGGATACAGATGGCCTTAGAGAAATAATATCAAAGCTGGGGCACTGCAAAAAAGTAGCCAGCTGTTTCTTTCAAAGGTCAAAACTCTATCTTCTTCACTAGGAATTTAGCTTCTTAAATTAAAATTATTTTTCTTTTTAGAACTTCAGCTATAGCCTTGTCGATTCTTATTCCTAAAAAGAAAACCATTTACATTAAAAGAAAATTAGTCAGGTTCAGACTCTTGGCAGGAATAGTGGGAAGGAATAGCTGTTATGTCTTCTAATTTGAAGATCTGAGAGCTTAAATCAAGGGTATCTGTAAAACCTCAGCTCCCATCTTCACTTAGTTTCAACTTCACAACATGAAATTACCAGAGCTTACGAATAGTTTGGAAAGCTATTTTCCTGCACTGCATGAGATTTCCATCATGCCTTCCCTTGATTTTTATCCCCTGTAGATCTTCCCCAACAAAACACTCAGTGTTGATACATATCAGACTTTGAAGAAACTCCATACAAACAGGATTAAGAGAGCCAAAGCTGAATTTCTCTTGCAGCTATTTTCAGTTTTGCTGTGCCTTGCAGATGAGCTTGTTTAGGGATGTCAATTCCTGAATTGCAAGAGAAGTTGTCACAGGAAAGTAAGAGAACTTGAGAACATCTCGTGCTGCCAGGATGTTTCAAGGGAGGCTACTGCCTCCATTCAGCAAACAAACAAAAGGCTACAAATTGATTGCTGTTGGATTAGGAAAATTTAGAGCCTGATGATGGAATATTGGGGCAAAACATCATGCTGCTTCCTTACTTTTTGTACTTTTCCCTTGGCTGCAGCCAGATGTGGGATGTTTGGCTAGATGAAGCTGGCTTAGTATGGATGCCCTTTTGAGCTTTACATTCCTAAGAGCATCTCTTTTGCAATGAATGCACTTCTCTTTTTTGGTATTTCCTGATGTTCAGCAGCCTGCAGTGAGCAGTGGCTCAGCAGAAGTTCAGCAGAAGCTTATACAAGCAAACCAGATCCGGGGGCAGTGTGACTCCAGGTCCCACACACCTGCCCGGTGCACAGGCACACTTCTGGCCTGAATTAAGCAACCTCAGGTCACCACACCTTATGAAAGGCTCATTACCTGCTGACTATCTTCCTCTTCCCTCTTTACCATGCTGTGCATGGAATTATAATGACTTATATTAGCTATTTCTATTTACATGAAATACAACAAAACAACACAGTCAAACATATCAAACTCAATGGCCTTAAAAACAAAGAAAAGATCAGCTGTGAAAAAACAATATTAAGCTTACAAGATGAGTCTTAGTGAATAATATTTCTATATATCACTTCCTTCTACTCTAGCTAATGAAAGAAATAACTGCTCTTGCAGACTAATCAATACACTGCACAGCATCTAGAAAATAAACTTTTATTAGTGTTGGAGAAATATGAACTTCTAATAAACAGGCTGACAAAGCTCAGAAACATACTTTCTGTAAGTATGACCAAAAGAGAATAGAATAGAATAGAATCATTTAGGTTGGAAGAAACCTCTAAGATCACTGAGTCCAACTGTTTACCTGTCACTGCCAGGTCCACCACTTAAAACCACATCCCCCAGTGCCACAGCTACACATTTTTAAATACCTCCAAGAATGGTGACTCCACCACTTCCCTGGGCAGCCTGTTCCAATGGCTGACAACCTTTTAGGTCAAGATATTTTTCCTAATATCCAATACAAATCTCCCCTGATACAAACATTAGGCCATTTTTTCCTATTCCATAATTTGTTACCTGGGAGAAGAGGCTGACTCCCACCTGTCTACAGCCTGCCTTTCTCCAGGCTGAACACCCCCAGTTCCCCCATCTGTTCCTCATCAGTCTTGTGCTCCAGACCCTTCCCCAGCTCTGTTGCCCTTCTCTGGACATGCTCCAGTGCCTTAAAACCTTTCTTGTGGTGAGGAGCCCAGAACTGAACGCAGGATTTGAGGTGTGGCTTCACCAGTGTCTAAGACAGGGTGATGATCCCTTCCCTGGTCCTGCTACCACTCTACTGCTGACACAGGCCAGGATGCCCTTGGTCTTATGGCCACCTGGACACACTCTTGCCCCAGCCTGGAGCATTACATGGGGTTGTTGAGACTCAAGTGCAGGACCCAGCACTTGGCCTTGTTGAACCTCAAAATTGGCCTTGGCTCATGGATCCAACCTATCCAGATCCCTCTGCAGAGCCTTCCTGCCCTCCAGCAGGCCAGCACTCAACACCCTCATGCAGATCATCAATCGAGATACCAAACAGGGCTGGTACTGAGGCCTGGGGACCCCCACTTGTGACTGGCCACCAGTTGGGTTTAACTCCCTTCACCACCACTCTCTGGGCCTGGCCAGTTTTTTAGCCAGCAAACAGTGCACCTGTCCCAGCCATGTGCTCCCAGCTTCTCCAGGAGAATGCTGTGAGCAACAGTGTCAAAGGTTCTCTTAGAGTCCAGGTACACCACTCCACAGCCCTTTCCTTACCCACTAGGCAGGCCACCTTGCCGTGGGTGTGCAGGCAGAGCAGGCTTCTCAGATCTGGAGCAGCACCAGATCACTCAGAGTTTCAGCTGTCTGAGCACAAAACTCAGACTCATGTGATCCCTGACATCTGTACTTCCGTGTTTTTGTCATAATTCATCTTACCTTGTCTTCTTATTCCACCAAATCTTAATACCAAATTTTTGAAGCAAATTCTCTTACACTGATGCTGTTTTACACTGGAAACACAGACTCAAAGTAGATGTTAAGTTCTAGTAAAATTCTGAAGTGGTTTTGGTTTAATTTGACATCAGTCACATAGCCCAATGCATGAAGCTAAGCACATGCTCTGCCTAACAAAACTGAGATTTCTGGTTAAAGGGACAAGGGAAAAGAGATTGCACTGAAAGGTCAGCTGCTCAGCATGAAGAACTATTGTTGAACAGGTTATTCAGAGGGCATTGTGGACCTAATTTTGACAAATATTTACACTAATAATGCCCCAAAGACAAGGGTGCTAATAAAAATGGTTTTGAGAAAGTGTTTTCAATACAGAGGATTAGAAAATCAAGAGGAATTGAAAGACTTGATTTAGCATATAGAAAATGGAATAAAATAGCATTAATATGGAGTACACTATCATGCATCTCAGGACTGAAAAACTTCCTGTAAAAAAAAACCAGGGCTCATCTGCAGCAAATCACTGATATTTCTTTGTCTATGTGACTCTGAATCATCAGTCTAAGTCTGCTTTGGAAAAGGATATTGAGTTTATCAGACAAAATATTTCTAGAAGAGGTAAGAAAGATCAATACTCTTGTATAAGTCAGAGGTGAGATATCATTCAAACAGCACATCTGGATGCCAGAAATATTGCTTGGGTCTCCTGTGCTTAAAAATATGGCTTCAAGTTGGAATACATACTGAAAAAAGCAATTGCTATGAGCATAGGAGTGCATTATCTGCCTCACAAATTATATCAAAGTAGTGTGGTTTGCAGAACCTGGCAAAACCAAGACTGATGTTGTGACAATATAACATTTTCTATAAAAATACATGAGCAAGAAGGGTAAAAATAAGGAGGCAATAACAGTTAGAACAAGTAAATGCCAGTGTCCACATTACCACCAAAGGATAAGAAACCAGCCACTGAAACACTGACACTGAAAGTTAAAGAAGGTATGAAATTCTGGAGCACTTTCCTAATGTTAATAGTACTTTAAGTAAGAGCTGTTTAAATTTCTGAAAAGGTTTATATGAACAACTACCAGAAACACCATCAGCATCCTTCCTCAAAGACAAGCTTTTCAAATTATCAGAAAAACTGAGAATGACCTCTTTTTAAACTTTATTGTCTTTCTACTTGGATTGTTTTCAATGAAACCCAAACAATATGTGCTTGCACCTGCTTTCACATCACACTATGAGAGCAAACGTGGAGCAAGGTACAGTGTGGATGCTGAAGGCTTGGCTATGGAGAGATTTTCCAGCTTTCTGCCAGCGTAAGCGTGAAAGTCTTGTTTTCACACAGATGCTGGCCGAAAACAGTTAGAGGTTTTTGTAAACCAATCCCTTTAATCTTGCAGGCACAGATTGTTATGCAGTATTGTTATGATACTGACTGAAGAAATATTTTGAAGTAAGTGTTGTAGGGTTCAGCCAATCCCTCTGAGAGGTGGATGAAAAAGGAACCAATAACTTTATACCACTAAGATATATAAACAAGTTTGTAAATTAATAAATGGTTCCATTCCCTCCTGGATCGTTTCTGTGTTGCTTTCTCTCCGTCCTCTGCACAACAGCGACAGTACAGCACAACACATTTCCCTCACATTTCCCCTAGTCAGAATTTGCCAGTAATTTATCCATTATGCATTCCCTCTTATTGAATTTGTAAAGGCATAAGCTGTTAGCTTTACAAAGCCCATGAAATCTCAAATTACAAAGTTGGTTTGAACATAAGAGCTACTTGGTGTATTTCTCCTCATAGAGGCAAACACTTTAGAACTGCATTTCCAGTTGATCTAGTTGTATTTTCTAACGTAAACTGTTGTCCAACAGTCATAGCAAATAATTTTGGCCCTTCTTATCCTGTATTCAGGAGACTTTCCTGCTCTATACAGTTTTTGCGGCCTCTCTCATGGAACCCATCGCCCTTGTCTAGATGTGGATGGCTCCACTGTTTTTCTTTACATCTCCCCCCACCTTTCATGGTTTGAATTTGTGGTGGGGTTTTCTCCCTGCTTCTCTGATATTTCCCCAAACATTCCTTCCAATAAACTCAGATAGTGCACGCTTCAGGAAGAAAGCTTCATAAGTAGCTGCAAATGCAAATGATGACTTTGGTTTTAAAACAGGAACAAATAGTCTCCAACAATAAAAGGTTTGTGATATTCATCTCCACTATCACATCAGTCTGAGTTTCAGTCATGTAAATGCTTGGGAAGCAGACTCTTGCTAGGCAATCGGGCCAGAACACAGGGTAAACAAAACACCTACTGAGAACTCAGAAACAGATGTTCTGGTAAAAGAGAGATAAAATGCAGCTGAAATGTTTATCTAGAAACTCTGCCTAGAATCTGATGGATTAAAAAAAAAAATCAAAATTTATTTGCTGGAAATTTACCTGTGTTATACTGCATGAAAAAAACCCTATTTTTTCCTTACTCATTCTACAATAGAAGTATAAAAAAAGAAGTAAAATTAATGTCTGTGCCAGTTCATTAGTCTCTCCTAAACAATGATGAAATAACGTATTCTTTGCAACAGGAAAGGAAGAAGGCTGGCAGCTAACCTTGTGCTGACTCTGTTATGAATTTAAGTCTTCCTCAGGCAATGAGGGTTCCCAAGAAAATTCCGATAATTAATCAAAAAACTGTTATGGGTTGACTTTTATTCAGGAAAAAATATAATATGCTACTAAATATTTAGAATTGCAGTTCAGCATTTGTTAATCATTTCTAAAATTCTATCACAGAAGAGATTTTTAGAAATGTAGACCCTTTCAAAAATAGTATTTACTATCACTGGTCATTACTATAGTAGCACAGAGTACCTATTTTTAAATAGATTATGATTAATTATCAGAATATAAAAATGTGAGAACTCCTTTACTCACTTGGGCTTCTGCTTTAGGACTCAATGAATCAGGGTCTGGAGTCAGCTGAAGGAAACCCAGCAAAACAATTCTGATGGAGATATGCAGCGAAATTGGGGACAAAGTATTTGAAAACTGGGCACATACAGAACATTACCGTGCTGGTCACATCTTTAAAAATGAGAGAATCTTTCTACTCCTCTTTTAGAAGCATGAATGTGAGGAAAACACTGAAACTAGGGCCTACTTCATTGCACAAACCATGCACCTCTCCTTCATTTTCAATATACAAAAATGAAAATAAATTACTCCCAGCTGTCAATCTGCATGTAATGTCTGAGAGCTGTGGGAGGATCTTCAAACCCCTACTTTTTCTTGCAATGGAAAAATGAGAATGTAGCTAAATTACTAAAGAAAAAAATTCAATAGGAATCTTTTTGTAAATAATATTTTCTCTTTTATTGTATTCATTTGTATTTTTGACTTCTCCCTTGTGATTAATTGGGCTGAAGAAATAACAATCCAAACTATATGGAAACATGGAATTTGAAAAGAGAGTGTGTTTTAAATAAGTTCATGTACTCTCAGAAAACCTATAATGTTCATCATCAGAAATGAAGGAACTATTATGTTGATCTTTCCCATTAGCCTGACTAAACTCTCAGTGAATGTCTTAATCAGAGATCTTTATGAAATATAATCTCTCCTGTATTAGAAGTAAGGAGGCCTTTGGTTAGTAAGACAATTATGCTGAGCTTATTTTTCCCTGGCCTACAAAGAAGGTAATCCCTCTTATTAATGGTTCAAATATCAAATGCAGGAGACAAGTTTAATGGAATTATTTTTTAATCTTTTCACTGTCACTACAAGTGCCACCTGACATTAATCCCCTGGCACCAGTAATAAGATTAAATGAGAAATTTTACCTTTGGCATTGTGTGATAGACTAAAGCACAGGAAGAAACCTCATCAATGGTTTAGAAAAGATTTAGTGTCAGTTGTACGACAACGTACCACATATCCCCTATGGGAAGACAGCTACAAAGAGTAAGCAAAAAATCATTGCTTTTTCTGTCTAGTGATACAGAAAAATATAGAACAATATTCTTTCAACCATGTGATCTAGCAATGGATACTTTAAGGCCTGGAAACACTAAGCAAATAGGAAAGTGATACCCGAGTGAATAAACAGTATAAACAAAAATAATAAAAGCTTCAACAGAATATTTACCAACAACAAGAAATAAATAGTACTCTGTCTTAAGTCCAGAAATAGGGATGAACTGAAAGCTGCAAAAATCTAGATGAGTCACATCCTGTTAAAAAAAAAAAAAGAAAAAAAGAAATTGAAAACTGGGGAAGCTGCAGCTTGCTGCTGAGAAAAGAGGGTGGATTGGAAATGAAAGATAATCTAGGTTTGACCTGGAAGCAAATCCCATGGGTCTCTGTTTTCAGCAGAAGAGACTGGTTAAGTGTAAGACTGAAAAAAGCAGCCAAGGTTGACAAAGCAGAGGTAAAGTGGAAACTACAGTAAAACAATGTTGTGTACTTTGTCACACTCTGAGTGAGAATGGTCTCCAGCTTTAACAGAGCTGCAAAGTCAACACCAACATCATACTGGTGAAAAACAACCACAACACTTTAAGAATGGGATCTTTAGGTCCAACAGACTCTCAATAACAAGTAACAAAAATGCTTGAAGGGTAATTAGTCATAGAGCTGAATGAATAATGAAATCAATGGGAAATCATTTACCAATGATAGCAAATCAGTTTGGCAGGGCAGACTTATGCCCAGCCCAGGTGTAAAGACAAATGCAACCCAGTCTATATGATATTTTGGCTTTATAAACCAGCATAAATAATATACTGTAGAAGACCTCATTAAAGAATTGCCTAAAGGGGGCATGGCAATGGGATTAACTAGATGGACTTTCCCAATTTTACTCAATTTCTTAAATTTTTATTCAGACATTAAAGTAACAAAAAAATACGTGGAAGATTTCTTGGTGACTCAGATTTGGGAGGGGTTAATGAAGAGACGGATCACAAGACAGTGGCACACAATCCAGATGACTTCAAGGAAAGCAACACTAGAAATGGAACTAAATTAAAGTGGAAGGTCGTAGCCTTGAGGGCCAGAATGTTTGCAGTGAGCAATTTGAGAGGAATTGCTGAGGGAGAGTAAGACAAAAACATATTAGCCACAACACACAAAAGAGTCCCAAAAATAATGGAGCATAGAAAAAATAATTGTAATTCCTTTTTCAGCCTTTCCAGCAAACAACAAAGAGATGAATAAATAAAAATACTTTTTTTCACGACACAGGTGAGACTTCGTCTGAGCTATCACACATCTCAAAGATTATGAATTCAGACTGGACCCTGGACCAGGTCAGAGAAATAGATATGTCATAAGAAGAGCTGGAGGGCTTTGCTTATTTAGGCCAGCAAAGTAAACACTGAGGAAGAAAAGCTGCTCATCAGGTGGGTAAATGTTAGGTGAAATTGCTATATAAAACAAAGAACAACTCTGGATCACTAAAGACACACACTTATGAGATTTGGATCCTAAACTCAGCCTTAAAAGCATTGTCTGACATTTCCATCGAAAGTCAGAGTAAGTAGATATGCAGTGTCTGCCCCTGACTGTCAGGCATTTACAGTTCAGCACCAAACAAGACTTCCAGTTTATTGAATATGAGTTGGATAATTTGGGAAAGCTGGTTTCACATGTTGGTACAATTTGTTTGAAAATAGACCTAAATTAGACTAGGAATATTAGTTTATTTCACTTAATCCCCAGTTATTTTCAAAATTTTACCCTAGTGGTACTTGAGATTCAACAGGGTAAAATATGGGAAGGAAACCTGTTCATTTTAAAAGTGACCTTTTATCCTCTGCAAGTCACTTGTGTTCTGCTCAGTTAATAGATTCTTTCAAAAGCAGTGTTTCCTCTAATTTTGAAAACAGAGCAGGTGCTCCAGGTGATGCCATTTTTGTACAGCAGGCAGCAGGCAACCCAGAGGCTATGGAGGCTCATTTAATTACTTGGCACCTCAATCCAATTAAAGCATACCATAAAGGCAAGAGTGGCAGAGTGAAAATTTGGTGCAGCTTACCTAAACCCCTACTCACAGCTGACACACACCACAGAAACTTGTCCATGCATTTAAGAAGTTTTAGTTACATTCCCGATTACACGAGAATTTTGTTAATTATTTTAAGACTTTTCAAGGATTTCTTTTCAATAGATCCAATTCATGATTCACTATTAAGCTAAAGACATCCTGTAATATTGTTGCCTTCTCTACAGTGGGCAAAGTTGTGTCTAATAATTTCCCTGTGAATGTGGGGACAGCAACCATTTTGCTTAGACCACAGCAGAGGGGAAGCAAATGGATTTCTCCTGGAAAGGCTCAACTTTTGATTTTCCATGTTATTCTTTGACTGTTTTAAATCTGAATTAAAATCTAGTTGGGGTGAAAGGTCTGTTCTTCCTATATTTGTGTGTAGGACACAGTAACATCTTAACTTCCACAGCCTGAGTGTAGTGATCTGCATTTTCTTTACATGACTGGATCAATGAAAGAAAGGAGTGAAACTTTTAACGTTGTTTTGGATCTTTTTAGTATCCCAGGAAAGGAAAAGTTCTTCTAAAGCTTGGAGTGAAATAGGGAAGGAAAGTATCTCCAACTAATTTTTCAAGCCCTAAGTTCCTGTTTGCACATGAATTCTGCTTGTATCTGAAACAACTTCACAAATTGGTTTAAATCTCAACATTTATCCTTTCACTGAGTGCAGTGTGGGCCACCTCTATTTAGGTTCCATGGGTAATGTCCCAGCTGCCCACTGATTTAGGAATTATATACAATAGATTTTGATTTTTAGGAATTTTTTTGATTTTTAAGAATTATACACAATAGATTTTGAGCTCACAAATATTTTCTAAGAGTCTGGCACAGGGGAACATCAAGCACAAACATTGCCTTTGGACATTGCTACTATGTGCAGATATGGAAGTGTTAAATGATTAAAATATCTCTTTCAAAATGCTTTAAAATATACTGTTTCATGATCATATATTCCCAGCAGTAAGACCACAGCATGCAACCAGAGCTGGTTATAGGCTCTGTATCAGTCAGAAGGCTGCAACTTCCAAGTTCACCTTGAGGCTTGCAATTGTTATTCACCAATTAAATTACAATTGCTGTATTGGAATATTAATTACAAATATGCTATTGGCATCCATCAGATGAGTATTTATCCCACACACTATGCAGAAAATACTTTTATTCAACCCTTGTAATTTTCTTTTTCTCTTTTTTCTTCAAAATCTCCTCAAATCCCTCTTTTAGAATGATGAAACCCTGCCAGAATGGTTATTCTCCTGGTTTAAACAGTCTCTAAATTACGATCACACACACTTTGATTACATCGCAAGTCAGTGATTTCTTTTTTTTTGCTACCCAAAGCTGAATTCTAATGTATGAAAATGCCCAGTGAGTTATCTAATAAATAATATAAAAGATATATCCCAATCCCTTTATTATTACTTTGAACTAACCATCCCCTAAAACACGGATGAATCTAATATGAAAAAATTGTTCAAATGAGAAAGATACATAAGAATCCTCTGGAATTTTTGAAGCTGTATACCAAATTTGAAAGAAATTGAAGGATTTTTGGAAGAAAATTACTCTTACACGTATTGGTGATGAACTGATAACCATATATTTGGTTGACATGTAGAATATTACCAGCAGCTTGAATTTTGTAGAGGTAACCAGATAGAGATTTGCAACACTCAAAGGCAGAAGTGACAGGAAAATGATGTGCCAGAAATTTAAGAAAGAATTAAGACCAGAAACAGAAGGTTTGGCTTTACACAAAAAAAGTCAGTTCTTTTTTAATGCCATAAACAGAAAAGCTGCTGTACAGGATGAAAGAAAAGCATTTTGCCTGTGGCAGACTAAATCAGAATAATTAGACAAGTTTCAGCTCTCTAAACCAAGCTGCAAGCATATTTAGGTATGTTTAATTATTATCGTCATAGCTTTTTCTCTAGCAGCTCGACAGTGTAAAACCCTTGGGTCGTCTCCAGGAAAGATACCTTTACACTCATTCTAAGAAGGAAATCAGAAGGAGAATTCTCTCTGCCAGGAGCCAAACAAATACAAGGAAATCAGCCAAGGAAGGAAAAACAAAATATATAAGTCTGCCATATACTTCAAAAAATTATTTCAGTGCAACATGACAGAAATGAGAAAAGAATGACCAAGGGATGTAGCTAAAGTTACTACTCCCAGCTAAGCAAGGTCCAAAGCCTTGCTGTTGCTTTCAGAATTAAAAGTGACCTGTGTGCACACAAATGTTAGTGCTGTGGTTATCTTGATGATCTCGAGCTCCTGGTCACATTCTGTTCCATGCCAAAAAATTATTGAATGCCTGTTACTCTGGCTCTCCCAAATTCATACCCTAGATCTTACCAGAGATCCTAGTGGAAAAATGATTTCCTCACTTTATTAGAACCCAGATCAGAATACAGAGTATTCTGAGAGTTGACTTCTACCCCATATGTAAACTACCATTTCTTTGGAATGAAGCAACAAGGTTTCAGGGGGTAGAAATCACAAGGCACAATAAGCATTGAAGAAGCAATGATTTTGCAGTACTCCAAGCAAGAAGAACCCAACAGTTAATTGGTTTAGAGGCACATGTACAAAAATAAAATACTGTATTTCATAGACACTCTTCTCTCAATTTCAAAAACGCCCCTTTCATCCCATCGAAGATGCCTTAGGATGCTCACACAGCTTTCTTATCTGAAATCAAATCCTTTGTCCAGACCCTTACTCTGACTTTTGCTTTCTCAAAGAGATGGGCCTATTGTCATGTTCCTCATTCAGAAACCACCCTTTCGCCTTTAGGCATCCCTGAAAAGGCTTCTTGTTTTTCATAAATACAGGTAGGACAACAATTTCTTTAATTTCTCCTAAAACTACTGTCAGCTGTTGCCTGATCCTAAAAATACTGAAAGTTATGGAGTCACAACTGGACAGAGTTAAATCATAACCAGGCAATGAAGAAGAACCTTGCCTCTCATGAGACTCCTCCTGGAGTGCTGTGACCAGTTCTGGCCCCCTGTACTAGGGAGACACAGACCTGTTAGAGCAGGTGCAGAGCAGGGCCACAAAACTGGGTGGGAAGGAGCAGCTCTCCAGTGGAGAAAGGCAGGGAGAGCTGGGGTTGCAGCTTTTCAATGCATAAAGGGTGCTTCTAAGACAGACAACTTTTTAAATGTTATTTTTCCAGGGCCTCTAGGACCAGACTCAGGGTAATGGTTTTTTACTGAAAGAGAGTAAAAGAGATTGGATGTAAGGAAGAAATTCTTCCCTGTGAGGGTGGTGAGGCCCTGGCACGGGTTGCCCAGAGAAGCTGTGGCTGCCCCATCCCTGGCTGTGTTCAAGGCCAGGCTGGATGGGGCTCTGAGCACCCCGAGATAGTGGAAGTTGTCCCTGCCCATGGCAGGAGGATTAGAACAAGGTGATTTTTAACATCCTTTCCAACCCAAAGAACATTATCATTTTTGCTGTCAATCCAGTCTAGCAGTTGGGCAGCATTTATTTGTAAACAAATTGCTGTACCAACATGGAGAAAGAACTGAGTACCAGAATCAGCAGGTAAAGGTCAAACTCAGAGCATAATTCTCCATATTGGATTTGAAAATACAATTTGTTTGCAGAACTACCAGTTCCTAAAGGGATGTTCTTATTTACTACCAGCTTTTGACAAAAGAGTGTAGCTGAATAATTTCAAGAGTGGCACTGCCAATGACCTGAACTTTTTGGAACTGGAAAACATCCTTTCTAAAACTAATTTTCACAAAAATTTCATTTTAAGACAAGGAACCAACATCAAGGATACTTTCCAGCAGCATAAGGACCCTGAGAGAAATATAAAGTGATCGGTAAGAAAAATTATCATCAAGCAGGTATTCACATGCCATCTTTAGGAGCCTTGGTTTGTGTTCTGTGCCAGAACAATGGGGGTTCCTGGAGGCCACGAGAGACAATTGCTCATGGAGGTTCTCAGCCAAACAGGAGAGAAGGGCTGCAAGATGAGGGCGCAGACAGGGCTCCTCTTGCCCTGGGTGTAACACCCATAGCAGTACAAAGCATTTGGTTTCTCTGGCATATCTCTAGGTACAGAAGTCAAGAGCTGAAAAGTAATGCAGTAGGAGCAATAAAGGAAAATTACCAGCATGGATGGCATTGTCAAAAGCTGGTGCTGGCTGGCTGGGAGATGTGACAGATGCACTCACTTCTGCCCAAAGTTGGCAGGCCAGGGAAAAATACTGTATTTGCCATAGATTTACACATAAAGCCTCTAGAATTGAATTAGGTAAACAAATGACATCTGCTGTCTAAAATGGCCTATGAAATAGCTGCTAGAATTTAGAAACAAAACAAGATCTGTGGGAGAGGGAAAATATTTTTCGAAGCTTAGAAACAGGATTTAATGAATTACTTCTGATTCAAAAAACCTTAGATATTGAGCACAACAAAAATAGACACATAAAGATTAATTAATTAAAATACCAGAAAGTGTACATTAGGAAAACTAATAATTAAATGCATATATGTTCTCTTATATGCTCTGTTTGTGGTATCTCACCGTTTATGTGCAGGATGTGTTAAAAACATGCACTCTTTCAAATTAGAAAATACAGAGCAAAGTTGCTACAGATTTTTCGTTTTTAATCTTCATTTTGCAAGTAGTAGCACTTAATCAAATTATTTAGACTGTCATCTAATTCCATCTTTCTTGAGAAATATTACCAGATTTTTGTGGCTGGGCACTCACCGTGTTGATTTTCCAGGAAAGGAGATCATGTCGGTGTGACTGTTAGGAAAATGTACAAATTCTTTATACTCTGACACCCCTCAAAAATAGCACAACAGAGCTGATTTGCTTTGCAAAAGATTCAAATTTAGCTGAGAATTGAAAACAATTTGTTCCAACAGCATAGCCCTTTGAAAGCAGTAACTGCTGCATAAATGAACTCGGAAATCTATAGACTACACGACTCGTATTAAATCAAGTGTCCAGCAAACATGCCCAAATGTGCTTCTGAATGTCTGCTGAGAGGGTTTTCTCAAGGCAATATTCTCTAGCAAAAGGATTTAAACCAGTGCCCTACTTCACATCATCAGCTTTGATTTAGAATGGTAATTTCTGCACTGCAATTTCAAGGTGATTTCCTATTTTATCTGTTAGAAACTCTTAAAAGCCCAAATTTGTACAGCATAGAAAACTAATACGTACATTCTCTGCTGGTAATCAAAAGACAACGCTTTCAGTGTCATTTTATGACAAGATCCTAATTTGGGTGCATTTTTTATTAGGGAAGGACACACTGGCTTGATGTATCAGTGCTATTTCAGTGATCATCAACTGACCACACCAAATTTGGAGGGAGCTCGGTGCAAGATTGCCGTCATGGTGGATGAAACCTGAACACCTTTTCACTGAGGTCTGTGTTTATTTTTTTTCCCTGTAGCAGCTAGTTCCCTGAATTTAACAGGTTTTAAGTGTTCTGAAATTCTGTCACTGCCTCAACTACTTCAACAGCATTTATTCTCTAAATCTAAGTAAATCTTCACTTTCTGCCTCAAACCTTACCTAAGCTATATTCAACATTTCCTGCCTTTGTTTTACAACATTTCCCTACAAAATAACACATCAGTTATATTCCTCCCACAACTGTGTTCTGTTGCTCAGTTTATTCAATAGTGTTGTGAAATATGGAAAGTACTTGAGAAAACACTGAACAAAGAAAAATACAAATATTGTTGATCATCTCAATAGTCTGTACTTTTGTTGTTGTTGCTGTAAAACATAAAGCAGCAGCATGAAGCTACTGTGTGCTGAGAACTCTCTTCCTGACATCTTTTTAGTTTTCTTGGTAAAAGTTGATCATTCAATGCAAGAGAGATATTTCTTATTCTTGTCACCATTTCTATATGACAGCTTTTCTCCAGTACTTTCTGCTTCATCTGAGTAACCAGCCAAACTCACTTAAAACAGCCGCCAGCACTGAAATGTTCCATTTTAAACAAACCCTTTGTTTGAAGTCCTTCATTCAACATTTCAGTCCCTTTGGGAAATTTCAGATTCATGCCATTTTGGATTAGTTTCTTTCAATGATTACATGACAGGTCGTAGCTGGATCTATCACGAAACTTCCTGACAAATGTATTTTCACAACTTCCAAAGTTCTTTACAACTCTCTGCTGTACTAGAGCAAGCAGCAAATTCTTACAGCAATTGTGACTCAATCTTACTTAAATTCAAGCAAATTTTACAAGGACTTGGGTCTTTTTAATTTTTTTTTTAATAAATGCTCTGCTTCTAGAAATCTACACTGGATTTTAATGAACAATATAGCTCATTATTTTCTGTATGACGAGTGTGGCAAGCATATCATTTTCCCTTCAATAAATGCATGCACACAATGCATAAATGAATGTCTTCCTAGTGACAGGTTCACCATATACAATATTTCTGCATTTGCTTTTTCAGCACTTCATCATTTTCTTAACTTTTAATAAAAAACATTTCTTGCAAAAATTACTAAATATAAACACTTTTGCTATTAGTTATGAGGTAGAAATTGGTTTATCAGGTTTGGGGGGCTGCGTGTCCCATTCCTTCCCCCCAGATCACAGCGGGTGTTTTTCAGACACCGTGCTGTGGGGAATAGATCTCACTCCAGCCAGAGTCCCCAAATTTGTGCTTCAAGAGGCCTTGACACAAAGGTTAAAAATATGACCTTGGCCTTAATATGACCTTTGGCCTTAATATGACCTTTGGCCTTAGCTCTTTTGGGCTTAGGATGTTTTCCCTTCGGCCCCAACGTCCTGGAGTTGGAGCTCAAGCTAACAACAATATCTGTCAACTCACAGCAAAAGCAGGAAGATGAGTTACCTGAGGGAAAGAGTAAAACTGGTGCTTCAAATCCACCATAGGCAATAACTGATCATGCTATTCAAGAACCTCTCATGCCTAATTTTCAT
The DNA here is from genome assembly GCA_014706295.1 of Lycocorax pyrrhopterus obiensis. Taxonomy (NCBI): domain Eukaryota; kingdom Metazoa; phylum Chordata; class Aves; order Passeriformes; family Paradisaeidae; genus Lycocorax; species Lycocorax pyrrhopterus. The sequence continues at coordinate 23,703,839 of JACSVZ010000013.1, forward strand.
TATCCTCTTTCAATAAGGCATTGTGAAACAAGACAAACACGAGTAATATCACAGCTATCCATGGTCAATGTCCATGAAACACTACACTTCCAGGTGTAAAAGTATCCCTTCTCACCACAATTCACAAACCTAAAACTCACCAACTCCAAAAAGCTGACCTCAGTAGGGGGCAATTACCTTCAGACTCCTAAAACTGAGAACATGTTTGCATCTCTCACATACACACAATAATTCCCTATTTGCTACCAGTTGAATGCAAGTTTTACAAAAATTTTAAAAATACAACTTTTATATTGGTCTTCAATTTTTTAATTATTTATTTTTTAAACTATTTCAGTTTTCTGTCCAAATTAAAGGCTGCTATTGGTTCTCTTATCTGAAAATATTCACAATTACTGCTAGTAAGTTGCCTCTTGTGACTATGTAAAATTACATCTGCCAGTTGGAATATGACACCAGCATGCTGCATGGCTTGCAGTTACGAAAATAAATGTCTGTTAGTTCAACATGAAATATCAGAAGATAATACAAATTCCGCCACTGATCTTCTGTGTGTCCTTATAACAATTTCTAGTGGGAAATATATGGAATGTCCTTAATTTAGAAGTGGCTTTCTTCAACGTGTCATTAATTCAAGCACGTCATTGCTACAGGTTTAACCTTTAGCTCTATAATCAATAACCTCATGCTTCAGTCCAAACTGATATTTTTATTCCAAGTGCAATGTCTCCAGCAAATCTCCAGCCTGCATTTTCCCCCCTTCTCACACGAAAATGAAAAATCAGATCTGTAAAAGCACATTACAGCTGCAGTTATTACATTTCCAGTGTGGATGTTATGAACCTGTGTGCACTCCGTGCCAGGAGGGTGCGTACAGGGAATCAGACAGTCTGGGGCTTGCTGTTAGCAAACTGCAGGCCTCTCTCATATCTGATATATTCCTGCATATATCACTATCTCATTCACTGCAGTCGAATTTATGAAGTGCTCTCCAATTTTAAAGACTCTTGGTATCTGGATTTTAGAGAAGCATATTGCAATTGGTAAAACTTTGGGGTTTTTTTAAGAGATAAGTGTAGCTGTAATTGTGTTTCTGCCAAAGTGCCTGGACAGGAGGCAGCGATAACATGGTCCTGAACACGTGCACCTATCAGCTGTCTCGTGTTAAACAATCACTCTGCCTTCTGTGGACAGGCATGGATGAAAAGATTCAGAGTGCTATTACATCTGGCTTTGTGCATTGGTTGAGATTACTGATCAGTACTGCAGCTTACCCAATTTTACATGAGCTCATTACTTGCAAAAACTCTTCTCTGGGGGTGGCTATTTCCATGCCTGGTCTCCGCTCAAAGGTTAATTTGTTTGGAAAGCTGCTGTGAAATATTGTTTAGTTATTTTTCAGAAGTAAGGCTTTTGGTGGGCTTCAGGAAAGAAAGAATAAAAATAAAAGTTTGCTTGCAATTTGAACATCATGCCTGCATGCTAATGAGGTATCTGCTAAGATTTTAGGAGTTTTTAATGAGTCCCACCCTTTGCTTAGAACATTTCAATGATGTGTTCCAGCTTGTCTTGGAAAACCCATGGGACAAAATGCAAGTGGTTAAAAAAAATTCCCCAAACTACACATGCCTTATGAAAATAAATTTTAAAATTAAATTAGTCTTTCAAAAATGTAGATTAAAGTCTAAAGAGTGCACACTAACGCTCATTACTAAGGTTTGGCTAAAATGCTAAGTGGGTGTCTTCACTTGTAGGCAGCCCAGAATCTGGCCCGCAGTGCTTACAGCTGGGAGCAGCCACATTGATTTCTATTATTTCACAGAAATCAATTGGGCTGCTCCCAGCAGTAAGTGCTGCTCTTCACTGTAAGCACTTACAGGCTCAGTCCCTAAGAGTCTGTTAACCCTGTCCCAGCTGAAACCAGCACAGTGTGTTCTACAGCATTTTTTTGCCATTTTCTCACCTGCATCATCTTCTGCCTTGAAAGGTTCATCCAGGTAAACAGCAGAAGCAGCAGCAATGTATAAAGCTCACACTCATGCTGTACCATCCACCTGAAGGGATTGTCATTCCCCTGAAAGACTAATTATGTGATGTCAACTTCAAACCAATTCATAATCACAGAAATTATTTCGACTGAGCAACCATGACCACTATTATTCCAGCATACCAGACTACATTAGGAAAATGAGTGGTGCTTTAAAATTCATTTGTCTGTGCTGATCATAGCCTGGAACAAGTTACTTCACATCGTTTCTCATGCAAGTACTGTCAAGAAGTTAAGACAGGATTTTCAAAACCTGAAAAGCGTCTGCCTTATGGACATGGAAATGAAACTGTAGCACACAGAAGGAATAAATTTTAAGCTCTAACTGAAGGCTTCATGAGGGACAGATACTTTCAAGACTGCCTCGTTGCCAGGTGCTGTTAAAGCTAAAGGTACAACTCTTTGTGCCTGCAGTATCTACCATAAAGTCACCACAGGCATACCAGCTTGAGCTTACACTCACATGTTGATACACTTTAATTTTGAATAAACATATCCTGTGATCAAAAGGTCATAGGAAAGCAGGTCAAGGGAAATTATTCTCCTTCTTCCTGGTCCTGGAATGCACAAGACAATTCAACATGGCATGCTGGATAACAATTTTTTTCAATAATACGATTCAGACTGCATAAGTGCAGCCCATACACTGAGCCCTGAGAAAGCAGACCAAGAAAGCCACCTCTGTACAGAGGCACTCATGTAGAACACACATTCCATTACGGCTGTTGTCCTGTGGGCTCAAGCTGCTTCCAAGTCTATAGATCCTGAAGATGAAAATTCTCCATTGAGGTTTTCATTGCTCTTAGTGAAATTCACCACCTCCCAGGAGGGAGCCAAAGTCTATACACAGGTTAATGCCTTGGAGAATAGGAACATGCCTTCATGGCTTCATTTGGTGCTGCATTTAAGGTGCTTGACAGAGCTTCCCATGTTACCTGAAACACCAGTGTGGCACAGGGGAGTGTTCTCTGTGCTCTACCTGTAGTTACTAGGTCAGGTCTTGGGAGCAGACACCAGTCCTGGCTAGTTTGGAGCTCTCTGCACCATGCGTTATGGGGACAGACATTGTACTCTGGAGCTCTTATATTAGCTGTAGAAACCAGGAGAAAACTGAATCCTGATGGATTCTTCACACAAAATGGCAGGTGCAACCAGCAACGGGTTTCTAAAAATATTGTGTCTGGAGGAGCTGAAACATCCAGCTTCAAAATACTTTCTAGCTAAATCACACCAACCAGAACTATTCACCTGGTTTAGGTAACACTGCACAAGCTGGCGAAAAAACTGACTGTGGCTAGAGCAAACAAGACAAACTTCAGGTCAAAAACTATTTTCATTGATGTCCTGCCAATGCAGTAACAATTTCTTCTTTGTAATTTTAATAAAAGGAGAGAGGAAAAACTGCTCTGTGATTAGCTAAGCTGGCCCCATTTTAGGAAGCGTGCCTTAATTTCCCATCTTTTACCACTAGCTAAGTGCAATTATAAGCAAGTCATTTGATCTTATCCCAATCTTTAACAGCTTTGTTTCTGACCGTTCACACTCAAGATCTTCCCCTCACTCAGGATCTTACAGGTTGTTTTGCATAATGCAATTACTCAAGGTTTGCTAAAGCGTGAAATTGTAATATGCATTTGAGAGCTCTAGAATGAAGTAGTACACAGCTTATAGCTGGAGAATGGGAAAATGTATTCCTCTTTTCCCTTACTTAAACCTAAGGATCAGACACTTCATTTTGGGGAACTTAACATTCCCTGCTACACATAAATCAATGAATAGACACAGGGTCTAGCAGGTGAATCAAAATAAGATCCTTCCTCATGACTCAGTCAGAAAGACCTGTGATAAACTTGTCTAGTGTGGGTCATTTCTTGTAATTTTTACATCCACACACTGTCAGGATAGATTGAGGGCTCTGGTTTAGTCAAGGGAACAAGAAAAAGATAAATGAGAGAACTGTGCAGACAAAATGTAGTGGCACAGAACACAGGCAGAGATAGCATACACACGGAAAGATATATTCAAAGAAACTGCCAGAGTTATGCAGCTAAACAAGTTCCAATGGATATAAGCAAAATGTTTTACTGTGTGACTTTTATGTCGTACTTTTTCCATTTATAGTCAAAATAAGCTTACTGCTATTCCTAGCCTGCAGGCAAGAGTAAATCAAGCTGTCTCCCAGCTTTAAATCAGCAACTTGCACACCACGGTAGCATTTGCATCATTTCCACCATTCCAAGTTAAAGCAGCCATTCTGTGCTCTTTTACGATTTCTCATGCAAACCATACCTGGTTAAGCAAGAGCTATTTATAGCTTACATTTTCCCATAAATATTATTTTTAACAGGAAAAAATCCCCACATCTCATGGAATATCATAGACTTTAGATTAGCCCACCAAACATCTATCTAATCTAGTGGTTTTAATGCAAAATAACTCTTCTTCATTAATAAAAGTGAAAGGAAAAGCAGTAATAGCTGACTAAATTTATATACACATATATATATAAAATATATATATGGAATAATATATATTTGTACTATACTTGCATATATGTGTAGACACATATACTATTTGAGTATTTTTATACCAAAGACCAGAAAATGGTGACACAATAAAAAATGTATTGCAATAAATACAGCAGGGTGGAAGATAAAAGTGTCTCCTAGTTTCTGTATTGTCTAGTTTAAATATTCTATTTCTGTGGAAGAAAGGAATTTCATTCCATTCTTGCCATATGCAAAGTTTAAAAATAATTTTTTTCTAGCTAGCCACACTGATGGCTAGAAGGCTGCTGGCTAGTTAGTTGCTACAAAAGATGCATTAGTTTCCCTGAGAATATTAAATATGATTGTCTTAAGATTTCAGCTATTAAATCTGGCAGGAAGAACAGAGAACAATGAGCAAACAGGCTTTTGTGCAGAGAGTGGTGTCCAAGCAGTAACATTTCTGCACCCAGTTCCACGGTCATGATGGACAGACAGCACACTCCGCCTCTTCCCTACGTCCCTCTTACAAGGGTTTTCACACTTTTTTAAGCGACCCTAAGAACTGATATTATTCAATATCCAGGCTGACTTTCATTAATTCTCTTTCAAACATAGACCAGCCCATTCTAATTAAAAAATTATTTCTGATTGTGTCCAGTGGGGATAACCTCTATAATTTTCCAAATCGTAATTATATTTTCATGGAGCACAGCTATATAGAGACGTTGTGGAGATATATAAAAGCTGTCTAAGCACAATCTTGAATAATCCACTCCAGGGGATCCTGCTTGGAGCAGGGAGTTGGACTGCACTGCCTCCAGTGGTGCCCTCCAACCCTATCCGTTCTATGATACCATAAGCCACCTATATGATAAATACTTTCTTGTTGTGACGAAGTTTCATCATTTTCTTACTGTGGTTTTCAGTGCAATTAACATTCACAAAACAACCATAAAAGGAAAAATAAATGGTATTACCAAAGCAGAGTTGGACAAAAAGACAAAAATGTTACCACCTGCTCCACAGTGATTAAGACTTTGTATTATTTCTGGTGACGTATAAAATATTCACAGAACATATAAAAACACTGTCAAGAAAATTAGGAGCAGCTGACTTCAAATGGACATCAAACAGACATAAATCTAAATTGGCTCCATAAATCAGAGGTTCAAATAAATTCTAGTTAGTTGCAACATGTGGCTTGTTTTTCAAAATGAAAAGAAATATTGCTGCATGCTCCATGATACAGGCTAACCAGATGGTCACTTGATAAATGTCTTTATTAGAGGAACCACACTGTCCCCTTTCATATGATAAAAAGAGAATGTGTGCTTCTTTTGGATTCCAATCAATTTTAATTCATTTTTACTAGACAATACATGCTACTAATGATTACTCAATTAACCTCAGAGCTCCACAGTAACCAGTGAATCTCTGAGAAACTTAATGACATAAATGCATTCTGAACCAAATAACACAGATCAAACTGCATTAAAATAAAATGAAATTAATAGCAGCAAATTCCCAAAGCTTTGTCTCTTCCCAGCTTCTTTTAACAATAATTAGCAAAGAAATTGGAAGCACAAAGAGTGCAATTTCATGCTGGTGTCTCCCTAGCAACAAAGAATGCAACATTTTAAAGAACTGTAACTTTTTCCAGTGTGTAAGGATGCACATAGCGAAGATTTAAGATGCTTCTACCTATGTAAACTATGAAACTAAAGGAAGTAAAAACCAATTACATTAGCAAAATGTCTGCTGAGAAGATTGAGAGTAGGGGTAGAACACAGCAGACCACAGGAGAAGGCTGGAGTGACAGATACTCAGTGTCAGTAAGAAATTAGCCAAACAGCAGAGATAACCTGGGAGAACTGGGGACTCCCCACTGAGGGCACGTGGCTCTGTGAGCTGGTTAAGACAGAAAGCAGTAACAACAGAAACTTTCCATTTTTCCATTGCTTAGCAAAACGTGCTAAGGGAGAGTGGAAAAAATCATCAGGTAGCACTGAGCACATCATGAAGAAAATACATTTGAAGTCAATAAGCAGGTTTGTTCCTTCCATTAACATATGGTACCTTCTGAAAAGCTTACCCATGAGGCTGTCATGCACTATACCAGCCCTATAGCAAACCTTTAAATTGATTATTACACTGTGAAACAGTTGCTTAACCAAGATTACTTCCCCAATCCTTACTCTTCAAAACCTCCTCTAATGGTAAGAGTCACATGGGAAAGGATGCTAAATTTCAAATTATTTGCAGAGAATTTCACACTAGAGCAGCAACTGTAAAGCAGCCAAAGGTATGGCCAACACATTCACCTACCGGAGCACAAAACATGTTCTTGTTTGTGATTCCTGCGTTATGTGTGGCAGTACAAAATTTACACGTCTGTCTTGACAGTACAATTCAAATCATTATGGCTAAACCAGTAAAAATCAGCCATGGAAAATCCTCTTTGAGTGTTTTAAAGTAATTTACTGGGCATGATATAAAGGGTTTATTTCCATGTAGAATGCAGCTGAGAGAAGTTGAAAGCAAGTGAGAGCAGACACAGTCATAGGAAGTTAAAAAAGCAATCCAAGGAGTTCAGCTCAAGTGAGAGGACTGAGGAAGCCAAGGAATTTGCTTGTGGAGTTCAGGGCTTAGAAGAAAGCTCCATGGACTTGAAAGGAGAGCTGTGGTTTATTCATTATCTGGGCAAAGGACCACAGATTCTGTTGGGGTTAGAACCTGGAGATGTACAGTTTCACAAGCAGGCTGAAATCAGAGAGGGGAACCTGTTCTCAAAAGATGACAATATTTCCCGAAACGTCTTCAAATACAGTGGTTATGAGGAGATCATTAAAAGTGAGAAGACACATGTACCTCACAAAGTTTGTTCCCCTACTCATTCTTGTCACCATTAGGACTTCGGATCTTAACCAGATTCACAAAAACAACTTAGTTCTTTTTCCCAGACAACGAGAAATTAAATTTCACTCTTCATCAAATATTTCTTGATTCAAATATGAATTGTGACCACCACTCCTTTAAGACCATGCTCTTTTCCCTCATCCTCTTCCCCAGTTTCCATGTGACAGCTTTCCAGCACGTATGTCTCACCAGCTGCATAGCCCTACTTCAGTAACTGCATCTTTCAAATATATTTCATAAAAAGACAGCACACATTAAAATGTTCTTACGTCACAAGGAGTTTTCACAGTGACATTCTTCAGAGCAATATTGTCTAGAGGCTTAGGAAAATTAGAGTTCACAGAAAATTACTTACCTTTTGAAGCCTTTCAGACAGAGCAGACACCTCTGCGATATCTTCCTTCTGTCGCAGCAGTTATCAAATATCCAACTCCCTTGGAAAAAAAAAGATAGTATTCTTTTAAAAACCTAAATATCTAGTAATAAACTTAAAAGTCTTTTCAGTCTTTAAAAGAAGTTTCTGTCTGAGTTACAGAGCAGCATTCAATAAAAACAAGTATATCTTCCCATATTTGCAAACATTGGTAACTGGTAAAATTCTCTATTTAAGCTCCTCCAATATTACTGCAGGAATTGTATCTAGAGCTCAAAAAAAGCTATTAAATATTCACATTTTCCTCAGTTCTGGCAATCAATCTCCAGTCACCTGTTGGCTGTCCCATGCCATGTGACTGATCTGTACCACCCGAAATGAGAAAGAGCTGTACAACCATGGCTGGACAGATGACCCCTCTCCTCTTCTAGGAGGGGTGCAGCTTGTCCTTCCCACCCTCCTCCCTCAGCACTTTCCATTAGAGGACTGTGGCAGTGAAGTAGGAATATCATGGAATGACAGAATGGTTTGGGTTGGAAGGCACCTTGAAGCTCATCTCATTCCAGTGCCCCGCCATGGGCAGGGAACCTTCCACTATCCCGGGCTGCTCAGAGCCCCATCCAGTCTGGCCTTGAACACTTCCAGGGATGGGGCAGCCACAGCTTCTCTGGGCAACCTGTCCCAATGCCTCACAGCCCAGTAAATATCCCTCTGTAAGCAGCTTTTCAACATTCTAGACTGGCACTATCTCACTGGGACACAGCGTGGCAGATTCAGGGCTCAGAATACACCTCTATTTTTCTGCAGTACTTCATGAATTTTCTAATTTGTTAGCAATCATGAAGACAAAGGATATTTTTAAAGTGTCACTTGACTATAAGAAATTACAGCAGCAGCTGTGAGGAGTGATAAGTGGATGGAATTCAAGAGGACTTTTTTTTCCTTACTATTTTCTATATACTAAGCTCCTACCTACTACTCCACAGTGCTTGCATTTGAAGACTCCTTGTTAAAGAAGTTGAACCTTTTTTAAAACCATTGAATTTAACCTTTTTAGAGCAGAACAACCTACAGGTTTTGTGCGAACACATTTAAATTCTAATCTATCTTTAAAATTCTAGGTAAAAAGTGATAAAAACAGTTCTTACCCCTTCCATATGCAAAGCTATGAGACTCAGCAAGTCTCCCATTCTACTTCAAAGATGATTTTGAAGTTGTCACCATGCAAAATTATCACTCTATTCCTTAACCTTATGCCATACAAATACACATTTGAGACTAACTTTGAATTTCACACAAACTTGATTAAAAACCTTATTTCAGGATTAGAATCTCAGCTGTGGGTATCCATACTACACCTGTCAAGCAAGTGAGAAAGGGAGCCTATGCCATAATTCAATCCCCTCCAGCCTAGACAGCCAAACACCATAAAGGTACTTTCATAATTAAAAAAACTCCCTGAAGCCTGCTCTAAATTACAGCAGGAAGGCAGAGGAGCTGCTGTAAGATGTAAAGCTTGCCCCTGACATGCTTTGTCCAATTCTGCAGTGTTACACAGGCAGACAAAGGTATTAAACTGGACACAGAGGATGTGGCCATTCACACCAAGCTGTGCTCCAGCTCTGCAATAGCCATGCTTTTGGGACAGCGAGCAGTGCCCTAAACCTTCAACCTTGGGTTGCAGCTAGAAACTATTTGACTGAAATTATGCTGCACAGCATATCTGATGCAGTCCTCTTGCATCCCTTCCATCAGGTAGAGAAATCAGCTGGAAAAAAGCCTTTCTCTAAAGCCCATAAGATGAGCACCAACTCCACTGGAACACATGTGCATTGCTGAGGTGAAACCCACTGCTGTTTGTAGCCCCCCCCAGAGCCCGGCTCATCAAACCAAAAAAGCTGCCTTTTTGTAGGTCATGAATTAAACAGAGCAGCTCACCCATGTTACCGAGTGAGAGCAGAGAGGATTAATTTGCTTCTTTAGTCAGTGTTGAAAGCACTTACTGAAAACTATCATTTTTAGTCAGGTCATCCTAGTGTATTATTTCCCAGTGTTGTCTGAATATGTTTGACACAGCAGTTCCTTGTATGACCCAGAGGAATGTAATGAGACCTGACTTCACTGAAAATAGAAGGCAAAAGTCCTTATTCTTCTGTGAGATTCCCTAAAGAGAGAAGTGAAGAAACCTGCTTTGTACATTATTTGTTAATCTAGAGGGCATCACAGCTCAAAACTGATACTTTTCAATAAGATGCAAATAAGCTGTTGGTTTGCAGTTCAACACTGGGATAGAAATTGTGACACTACTGGGTGGTTTCAGCATAAATTTATCAGTGCAGCAATTTCTTGAAGAACAGCACTTTTCCAGAACTCTGTGGTTTTTGAAACACACAGGGAGATAAAAAACCAAAAAGATTGTGGGGGTAGGGAATTAATTTTTTATAGGAGCTGTTGCTGGCATTGGAATACCATTAGTGGTAATGAGAGTTGGATCTGTGCAGGTATATTCACAGTTCAATGCATGCAGGCTTAAACCTGTGGTGGGGAAAAAAATAAAGAAGTATCTTAGAATTTTAGTATGACAGCATTCCTTGTGACCTGCTGGTGCACACAAGTGCAAGTGGTTCTGCTAAAACACTGTCATCAATTCAGAGGAGGCAGGGAAGGGTTTGGATAAGTGGGCAACAAGGACAGCAAGCCAACCCAGAGAACAACAGTGCCGTCTTGAATGGACCTGAATCAACGTTCAAGTCAGTTAAAAAATCCTGGGCTGAAACAGTCTGACATTAAATGGTCCTTTATCAGCTTGACAACAAACAAAATTAATTTTGAAAACAACAAAACAATGTTTTAAAAAATTTTTACCAAATTTTGTTGAATCTGCCACTCTGAGCACGTCTTTTGGCAGGAATGGCCGTTCATTGACCTCCTGCAATTACAATGGACAGTTTTTGTGCTCCAAGGAAGCTGTCCTTGGCTAGCCAGATCCCCTGGATCCTGGCAATTCCTGCAGTCCTGCTCACACTGAGAGCCTGCTAAGATCCCCAAATAAGACTAAAAGTTTCCGTCCTGAAAGGCAGCTTTATAATTCAGCCGTGTGTCATGCACTGCCATCACCTGACTAACATCCTGTCACAGATCAGTTTCTTAAACGTGCATTTGTACTAAAGAGACTGGCTAATGGGAGCTGTTAGATTGCGCAGAGAAAGAAATACGGAAGAAAAAAACATATTCCTTTTTCATTTACTTTTTCCACTCTAAGAATCTCAGACATAATTCAATCTAAAAGTGTGATATATGGCTTTTACATCTCTCATATTTCTTCCCAGTACTACAAAGCCTTGCAAAGCAATAGAAAAGGCTTAGAAAAAAATGTCTTCAAAATCAATTCAAGTCCTGGACGCTACAGAAGAGTTAAATTTTCCCAATAAGTCTGTTAAAGAGAGCTGTCCGTCACTGAGTAAACAGCAATTCTGCTTTGTATTACTAATGAGATTGCTTGTTGAAGATCAGGTTTCTTATGGAAGTTTCTGGGTTTCATTTAACATCTTAATGTGAGGGTTTAATAATATTGGGCTTGATAGTATAACTATCACATGACTAATTAAAACCTCTCAATTACTAGTGCAGAAAAAAAGAGAAAATTTTTGAATAGATTTAGTTATCTATAGCTACAAAGAACATAATGTTCACTTCAGAGTAGCAGTGGCTCTAGTTTTAAGCTAAGACTCCATAAAATATACATTGACGTGTGCAGGGAAGGGAGATCAGACTGCATTACAAATGCCACCCAAGAGGAATTATAACTTAAAATTTGATTTCTAAGTTAAAGAAAAAGTCATCCTGGGTTTAGAGAAGGCTACAAGGCAAACAAAATCTTATTATGCAGTTACTCAGAAATGGGATGGTGATTGTAATTAAACCACTCAATGCCCCTGATTTTTTTCAACGTACAGAAACATACAACATTTGTCCACTTCATGTATACGTAAAAAAACCCCAACTCTGAACTTATGAAAATTTACTCTTTGTTTTTCAGACCTTTTGAGGAAAGATTAGGATTAAGATTAGATGTCATTGTGATTTACTCGTTCATGGATAAAACCAAAACCAAATCTTTCAAATCCGAAACTGTTTAATTGATCTAGAAGTGTAAACCTAAACTCACAATAGTAGAACAAAGAGTTGTAAGGTAAAACAGGGAGCCTGCAGGGCTCAGAGTCAGAGCAGCATGCTGGGTCACAGCTGGTTACCTTGTTTTTTGAAACAGAACAGCAGTCACTGCTGCTCCTGTCCCCTCAGAGCTGTGCTGCCTCTGCTTGGCTCAAGAGCTGCTCCTCCCTGTGTTTGGAATCGAGGCACTGGAGGCTGATACACCCCTGCCATCTCTGGGACCCCATGTGACCCACCCAGCGAGCCAGATTTTGATTTCAGGAGAAGTCTAATGGCACAAGTATTAACTACAGAGAGAGCACACCTTTAAATACGAACGTGCACATGCACATCCAAAGAAAATTGCATGAAAACTCTGTGGGGAGAGACAGGGGAAGGTTGGTCCCATTTTAACACTACAGAGATTCGGATTTTGTGCTAAAATACAAGTCAGGAATAAACAGTTTACACCATTTCCTGAATAGGATTCAACAAAGCACACATGGAATTTTTTTTTCCTGAAATACCCAAACTGCTGATTGCCACATTGCCATCCAGAAAATGCTGGGGATTCCTGAGGCTGTGGTAAGAGGCAGACACCAACTCATCTTTGCAATAGATTTGTTGTTGCTTAAATGTGATTCATTCTGAAAAGTTGGTAAATATTGTCCCAAGCATGAAGTGGTTACACACAGATGGAGTGAGAGATTAACTGTAGCAGTGTCAATTTAAACTTAGCTGTTAGAAAAATACAACTGCTTAGTATTAAAATAAATAAGTACCTTTTTATTCCCTCTCCTTAAAGGGCATTAAGCATTTTCAGCTCCAAAAGTACCAGACTTCAACAAAGAAATATTTCCCCCCTTCAGCCACTAAATTTCATTAACGTTACTTCACAATGCTTGTTTTAGATTAAGCTGATCAACCACGTCTTTAGTAATTATTCCAAATATATTTTAGCACACACGCAACCCTAAGAGGTAAATACGGAAGATTAATACTTGTGGGAGCAATCTTTTTTCTATTAAAACCCCCCAACCCTACAGTGCTTTTAATTGAAAGCATCCTAACACTGATTTTCTTGAGGAGCTGAGAGAATGTCACAAGCTTCCCCATACAAAGAAGCTCTCCTGTACATGAATGGAACTGTTGGGATCAGGAAGCATTTTACTGACCTTAGAAAAATCAAGGTATATTAGAAATAGAGTCCCTAGGATACCAAAACAGCAAAAGAAGGATTTTACACTTACTGACACCATGTTCGGATGATGGAGCAAAAGCTAGAAATGTCAGTGGATCATAAAAGCTAACTACAACATGAGCTGTTGGGCCTGAATTTTTCTGTTTGCAGTAGCATGTGCTGGTAAAGCAATGCTTTCAAAAGTCCTAGGATATTTTTCTTCTCACATCTGTGCTTGCACAATAAGTCTTCCCATAATTTTCCTTGAGAATAGTCTTTTAAAACAGCCATCCAAATTTAGCACAGGAAATAAGTAACCTCTTGCAGAGTTAGGCAGCCATGAGACTGACTATATTTAAGGCTCAAGCATTTTACAGACTGCTTTCTCATCTTCTGATCTCCAGAAATTTCCTTTTCTCATCCAGTAAGAGACGTGTGACACTATCTAAAAATAAGATACCTTAGACAAGACTACTTGGGGAACAAAGTAACAGCAACCTCATTTTCATAATGCTCATTTACTCAGTTCGTATTACCACAGTTATAATATCCACTTATTTTAACCTAACTAATCTAACTGGCTACCAATATTCTCTAATACAAAATAGTTTCTTTAATGATCTGAAGCCTAAGTTAGCTTGGCATAAATCAAGAACTAGGTGTTTTCCTACTACACATTAGCGAGTCACGTTTTTTCTGATGGGCACCTACTACCAAAGGGAGGATGGATGGAGAAAAATCCTTTATTTTCAGCAAACATGTAATTTTATATTCCTCACAAAAAAGATATTTAAATGAGTCTATTTCTAATCAGTCTCTTTCAGGCTCCGCAAGGCCATCATCCATCTTGTGGGTGGCTGAGTGAGAAACAAACATTTATGCCTCCCTGTTCCAATTAATTAATAGCATAAATGTTTAAAAAGAGAGTGTCCCATTTCACAGCAAACCGTAATTGAATGCTGGAACCAAACAAGTGCTGCCCCAGACATCTGGGGGTGATAGGCTAGCAGAGGCTGGCTTTGTGAGCTGCCATTGCAGGTGGAGGTTTAGGTTGGCTGCCAACCCCTGAGGGCACCCCTCCACTGCTCCTGAGGGCTCATCCCTTGCACCTTTCACCGCAACACCTCCTTGTTCCATCCTTAACCAAACAATCCATCCTTAAAAAATAACAGCCCTGTGGGGGCTCCAGCTATCGACCAGAAACGAGTTTCATGTTGTTACCTGGACAACAAATCATGTAAGACTCTGCCTTTCCTCTGATACGGACACTTTAGGAATACATAGCCTTGAAGACTTTCATTCCATTTTATCTGAAGAGAAGGAGGGAGGTTTCCTTAGGAGGTGAATAAAAGCTGTGCATTACTCAGTGGAACTCTGGGCCACAGGGCCGTGTCCATCAGGGCAGACGTCCCGAGGCTGCCCGGGGCAAGGGGAGCTCACTGGTGGGTGCAGCCCTCGGAGCCCCGGCCACAGCAGGATGGCCCCAGGAGCAGCAGCTCCGGCCAGAACCCACCAGGCACAGAAGAGCTCGGGGCCAAGGCTGCCCACACACCGGGAGCAGGGTGGGAACAGGCGGTGCTCGGCAAGAGGAGGAGCCCTCCCACCTGAGCTTCACCGGAGCTGCACTCTGGGGCAGCAGCTGGGGGGCCAGGGGGCCATCAGTGCCCTGGGGGCTGAGCTCTTCCTGCGGCCGAGAAGGAGCATCAAAGGGTCAGACAAGGGGGCTGCATCTCTCCCACTGCTGAATATCAATAAACTTACAAAAAACCTACTTGGGAATAAAATAAAGAATTAGTCCACGATGGAAGAACCACTGAATGACAGTTATCTGTTCTCCATCAAGAGAGGTGAAACTTGTTAATTTGTCTTACTTTAATCAGGATCAAGTACATCTGACAAACTGTTTCAAATCATTGCTACTCAGGGGGTTGATGACAGTCTCCAAGATACATCTGTTCTGCAGTTCATTAGTAAGCTTCCAAAAAAAAATTAAAATAGATCCTCCTTCCTTTTCTTAAAAGAATGAGTTCCCCTATCAAGATATAGAGAGACAAATATACAGATATATGCAAAAATGGCCCTATAATTTCTTTCTTTGATCCTCACTTTGTCCAAGGATAATATTCTGCATGGATAATCACCGTGCAAAGAGCAGATTATGCCTGGCCCTGTCCACGTTTTAAGATGCAGTATGTAAAATCAAAGATGTGTAAACAGCATTAGAAATATCTTCATGGTACCAAAATAAAAAATTCCAGATCCTTTCCAAACTGTGCAGACATAGATCTTGCAACTTCCTGTGAACCAGCCCGAGCAGCCTGATAGACATGACCTTCTGCTTTTATTGAAACATCTTCTCTTTCGTATTACCACTTCCCTTGGTCTTCATTTTTTCGGTCTGTTCTGAAGTCTCAGCTTAACTTGACTAAATTCACAACCATTTTCTTTTACCCTTTTGTCACTTCTCCTATTTTCTGGTATAATTCAACATATACCCAACTTCAATGCATGAAGATTTCTGCACATTTCCTCAGAGTCCTGGCTTCTGGAGAACAGGCTGGAATGAGAGGCAGGAGGCTTTGTGCCTCAGCTGCTGTTTGAGAAGCTGAGAGGAGCTGCTGTTATAACTCACATGGAATTAAAGAAACAAACCATGGAATATTTCCTGCAAAAGATTTTCTCATGTTTAATATATTTATGCTCAGGATTAGAACCCAGGAGACCTGGCCTTTCTTGGGTTATTAGACTACCTGTCTCAAAATAGGATTTCTTCTAGTACTGCCTCCAGTCTCTCGCTTTTCTGACACCACATTTTTTGCTCTGAATTTACAAAAGTGATTACTATGGGATGGATGCCAGAGAAGTTCTAAAATAAAGAATGGTTTTTTGAAATTACTGCAGGTCGTAAATTGAGCGATGAATTACCTCAGAGAAATAAGAATCTTCTGGTCAAAGCAAAGAGTTGGATCTCAGAAAGTCGCTCAATTTCTCTGTGCATTTAAGGGTTTTTCTGGGCATTTCAAAATAATCTTTCTGTCACTGTTCTTATTACAGAATGACTTCTTTTCTCCTGTCTTTAGTTGCTTTTTAGTTTCTTTTTTATTAGGTATGCTCTTCAAGGCAAGGACAGTTCATGCAATGTCTAGTACAAAAGGCTGCTGATTTCACTGCTGGCTTCTGAGGTACTTTGTAATACAAATAATGATGCTAATCATATTGGGTGAGTCTCTGGAAATGGGGCATTTTAGAAGTCTGATATAAATCAAATGAGGGGAAAAAACCCCAGCCTTATAAATATGTTCATCTTAAATAAAGATATATTCATTTTTATTCCTTTTTAGGTGCCCCCTTTAGCTGGTGCTGAGCGGCAAACGAATGGATCTCTTGTAAAGGAAGTCTTTGCATCACTCAACTCTTTGTAAATCTCTAGACAGATTAGAGGATTTTTGCCTTCTTTTTCCCTTTTCCTTAAAATGGTACAAATACTTCCTTTCCGTTTTGCTCTCCCACTGCTTTAGACATTGAGATGGTTATATCACAACCATAGATAAATTAAAGTGACTGGTGTGAGGTTATAGATACACACAAGAACAAAAGGACTGATGACTGAAAAGAGAACAGTTTTAAATTATTCAGAGAGATTCTTTTTCTTTCCTTGGGGTTTTGAGAGCGATTGAAAAACGCGATGAATGAATATGAACACTGCAAGAGCAATCTGACACTGTCAGACCCAGCACCAGTGCCATGTGCATTACCCTCTTTTGATCACTCGATTCAAAACTTGTTCAGTTCTTTTTGAATAGTTTACCTCTTTCTGTTTAAATGCAGAACTTAAAGATTGTCCTCTAATTCCTCTTCAGAAATTCTTGCAGCTCTACTTTGGAGTACCTATGCGGTACATACCCATGAGAATCCATTTTTTCAAAACTTTTTTTTAACCTTGATAGTATTATAAAGGAGAATCTAGGATCTTCAAAGTGCTGAAAAACCCAGGAGTAAACCCAGAGGTTTTCAATTCCTCCCTTCTACCTCTTGAATTAAAGACAGTGAAGCTATTTTTTCTTTAGATGTACTATCAAAGCAATACAGCAATCAAAAAGATACCAAAAAAAAGTTAATAATGCCCTTAAAGATGTCATATCAGCCAGAAGCCTCGGTATTTTGAACAAGTAAAAAGGGTTTATGCATAAAGATGTGCAGAGTGTGTGCACATGTGCTTACTCAGGTAGAGTTAGATCACACATTGTAGCAGTACAACTAATGATCTCTGATTCTTGCTATGTGCTCACTTACACAGGAACACTGCGCTTATTCCTCCTCCTCTTTTTTGCTGGAGGCAGAAAAACATCACCATATTTTTTCCCTTAAATTGTAGGACCTGCACAACTGGAAAATGCCTTTTTTGTACCTGACTGGAACTGTGCACAGCCCATGGATAACAAGAACAACAAGTGAACCTGGCAGAAATGAGCAAATTAGGAAACAAATGCACTTCAGAGGATGTTTTCCAGAGGTTAAATCTTGCTGAGGCACTTAATTCTCCATGGTTTTGTCAATCAGCTGCTCATAAGTTGTTCTAAATTATTTCAAACAGAATGGCAGAAAGACACCTGTTTTAAAAAGCAAGGTTATAAAATATCATTCCTGCCAGCCATACAAAAATGCCATTTTCTAAGTTACAAAAAAAACTCCAAAAACTGTTACCAGTAGATTACGGAGTGAGTAGAGGGCAAACAATGAAAAATGGAAGAAAAAAAGGTTATATACATGACTGTGTATAACTGAACATATGTAACACAAAAAAAAAAAAAAAAAAAAAAAAAAAAAGCAATAAAATTCTACTTATTTTTACTGATGTTGCCAAGGTCACACAGGCTTAGAAAAGATGGCTTGATTTATATTCCAGGTGGTTCTCCTTGGAGGCTGAAGGTTTCAGCTCTATTCCCAGTTTTGCTACAGCTCAATAATGGGGGACAGCAGGGAAGTTTTCTATGTCTTCCCATGATTTTTATAATATTGAGAGCTGAAAGGGTTCTGTTTTCTTTTTAAATCAGCACACAGGTTGACAAAGAATACGATGACATTTCTTTGACTATCCAATTGTTTCATAAGTTTGATTAATTAATTTGGTGAAATTGTTTCCTTTTTTTCAGAGTGTTCTATTGATACTGCTGGTTTTGACTTTCCCTTTATGCTCTTTAATTGGTTGACACGAAGGTTTGTAAGTCAGACAGCTCTTAATAACCATTTTCTACCTAGTTTGCACAAACAGATTTATCCACTTAAGTTGCAGATAGGTGCAAAGCCAGTCCTTCAGTGACTCCTGAGATTCCTCCAGAGTTATACATTGATCTGCTTTCCTCAGCTCCTTAAGAATTTTGACCTCTTCTCTGTTTCTGGTCTGCCTTGCAGTTTCCTCTCTGCTGTAACTCGAATTGTGCTGTGGAGCAGAGCAGTGCAGCAACCCTAGCCTAGAACAGCTCTGTCAGCACTGCAGAGTGGGTTAGAACCCCCAGGGGAACTTCCCTCCCTTGCCAGTGTGAACATCTAAAGTTTACGAGATGAGAGCATAATGCAAAGCATATCATGCGTGTATAATAGACAGCCTCAGGACTACGTGTGAGAGAGGATATTCTATGGAGAGAAACAGTGGCCATAAATAAATTGTTGGCCTCTGTCTTTTCCTTGTCACACGAGAACCATACCGTTGTCTGGTTTTCCCATTATCAGTCCCCAGTAGTCATCACTAGCAGGAACCTTCTATTCATCTTATTTAATGTGACTTTGGATCCAGTGCTCAGTGGAAACAAAGAAAAGAATTATCTATACTTCCATGGGTTTGGATAAGACTCTCTCAGCTGGAAAATAAGATATATCTCATAACATAGGAAGTACCAGAAGCTTATCCTGCAGCAATACTCTGCCTGTATTTGTTGAACTGGTTTCTTTTGGGCTCTGGTCTAACTCTGATGCTAATATTCTGTTCCTTCTGGCAAAAAATGAGAACCAAATCCCACTACAATGAATGAATGAAAACATTGCTGGCTAAAATATTTATCGTTTTATAACATTTCTCATTGATAAATCAGTGTAATTACCTTTATTTTCCAGGGCAAAAAGAAAGGCAAAGTGAAGAGATGTGATTTATCCAAAAGGCTGACAGCAAAGGTAAAGAATTCCAGAGTCTAAATCCAGGGCTTGACGGATTGTTTCCACGGTTGGGGATAATCTGTCAATCATGTGAGCCAGTATTCTGCTTTATGTTTTACATACTGTGTTTTCTAGCATAGATTTAATTCATGTTTATGCAGTAACCTATACCCTATTGCAGTATAAATTATCAGAGTACTCATGACTTTTTCCCTGATAGAAGTTCTCCTGAAAAATTCTGCCAGAAGATTGATTTTCAGCAAAGAATATCAAACACTACCTCATGAGGAAGCTGTGAAGACAAAGCTACTCTGGAGCCCAGGCTGGGAGTATTCAGTCCCGAAATGGCAGGGCACAAATGTTTCTATTTACACTTTTTTCCTCTTGCTGTCTTGGATTGTTTTTACTTCCCAATGTGTACTTTTGATCAGTAAAGGAGTTAAAAAGGGATAGTTGTTCATTTTCCTCCTGCATGGGATACACACATATGATTCCCTGGGCACATCACTGACAGCTAATGTCTAACTCAGGGGTTTGGATAGGCTCTATGTACACAGAAACATCTCACGGTGTGTACATTTCTCAAGATATAAAATATAATTAAAACAGAGGCTCTCCACACAACTATTTAATCATAAAGCGACTGAACTGAGTTGTGAAGTTTGCTCATGCAGCAGCCAGGGATTCCCATCACTGTCACTCACTTCACAAAAATGATTTGTCTGTTTCACAGAGCATGATTTCAATTCCATGGAAATCTAACTGTGATGACGCCAGTTTCTGTCCTTTCGGAGATTTGCTTTATTTTAGGTATTGCATTATTCTTTTCTATTTAATGTTTACTTTTAGTATGTATCATTATCCTTTTTGCAACAACTCAAAATCATGCTTGATTTACCTTTCTCCTGGCTTCTAAATGATTGCCTGGTGCATCCGTGTCAGGTTGAGGGCGTTGAGAAGGTCAAAGCAATGACAGCCTTCAGGGCTGTGTCAGTGAATGCTAAATTGCCTACTCAGCTCAGCACTACCACAGGCTCATCCACAAAATACAGCCAGAGTGTGATGGAAGCAGTGCTTGAATAAGCTTCAGACCTTCTTTTCATCACTCAGAGCTTTCAAAATTTTACAGTTAAGGTCTGATTTTCTCAGCAGTAAGCATCCTCTCCTCGCCTTGACTTCCAGAGTAATTGCCGTTTGAGAACACAGCTCCCGTAATTCCTGCTTCTCCCCCCATAGCAAGAAAGGCCTGTTACTGCAGACATGGCAGTCAGCAGCAAAGCTGGGGAAGCAGAATGTTCCTGGGGTGAGAGAAAGGAATTTATGGTAACCAGGCTCCAAAACAGATTCATTGTTTTAGTGGTACCCTGACATCATCAATTAGGGTCCCTTACCAGTATAGAAGAGGATTCTTATAACTGTTTTCGCTCGAGCTTAGGCTGGCAAAACAAAGTCTGCAGGTAGTAAATGTGAAGGGGTGTCATTCTTTTGATACTTTTGTTTCCTTTGTTATGAAAACAAGCAATGCGCCGCTTGTTCTCTAGCTGCCTTCATGGTATAAAGTAAACCATTCCATTAACAGCCTTTTACTTTCCAGCGTTGGAAGTGGCAAAGGAGGCATGCTACAGCAGCACAGATAAAGAACTTTAACAGGGCCTTTATGCTGTTTAGGTTTGTGCTTACACTCTTTAACTATAGTCTGTTGGAAATGAATCCATGGGAGATGACACACGTACTGTATGTCTTTGGTTTTGATCACTTCCATCCACTTTGGGCCACCTTCTAGCACTTTATTTGCATCGAGCAGTACCTCACCTCACTCAGGTAAGCAAGATGCTGCCCAGTCTGGGTGGCCGCTTCAGAATCTGGCTGTTTATAAACAATGTTTTCCTTCAGCTATGAGTACCACAAAAGTATCCAGACTGAAAACTGAGATGAGCCCTTACCATCTAATGCGTAATTACCAGCTTCAAAAGTGTTGTCATGCAACTTTCGTTCTCCAGTGCAGCAGAGAAATCCTGTTAGCTCCAGCTGCTGCTCCTGGTGACAGTGACCTGTGGCACTGAAAGGCTAATGGAATTGCACAGGTGGCACTACAGACATCATCTGTAACAAGTGAAGCTGTGCAAGTGTAGCTGAGACCATAATTCAGCCCACAGAGTACTTGTTTGGGGTGAGCTGCATATGATGGAAAAGAACCCAGTATGACTGAAAGGATCTAAGCTGAGTTTGAAGTCCTGATATTTGGGAAAAGAACAATTTTCAAGAGAACTTGCCAACATAAGGTGTGGAAATTCATGAGACTCAGTGATCCACATCTTTGTGTGTCAATATGTTATGCCCTTTCGTGCCTCTTTTCATGGTTGAACTGTTTTTCAAACAACTGAAAAGGAGATTTGAAATGTCAAACATGAAATTCCACCAAAACCATAAAAAGATTCCTTAAATTAGGAACTAATCAACACTTTTCCTAATCTGTTCATATTTCTAACACAGTGCTACTTCCACAATGGCATATTATCAATTTTCACCATTTTTGGATACTTGTTGAGACCTGTCTCTCCTTGAACATATATTTACTGAGACACAAGCATACAGTCAACTTCACTTTTAAAGAAGTTCTTGTTCTGGTCACTAATTCAGGTTCTGTTCTACCACCAGTTAATATCCTGGACTAAATAATTATTATATTATTATATAATTATATATAATTATTTTATTACTTATGAAGATTACAATGGTTGGATAAAAGCATTCAGTTTTTAAGTGTGAAACATATCAGTGTAAGACTGTAAAGAATTTAATTCCCTTATAAGAACCAAATGGTTGAGGTTTGTTCTTTTATGTCAATACTATGAAATCATGTTAGTGTTTAATGCTGAAGAAAACTGACATAGGACAAGGTCAGCTCCTAAGCCTCAAAAACTAGGAAAGGTTTGAAGGAAAGAATCATCCCAATCTTCTCTCACTGACATTGCTTTTAACAGACTCGAGCACTCCTTTCATTTCCAGCTCCATTAGGTAGCCAAGAGCAGTAAATAATGCAAACCTGAGAGGCCCCGAGCTGCAAACTCAAACCTCCGTGGTTTCCTCAGGCACAGAACCATTGACTGGATCCAGAGAGCAGCACAAACAGGGGCCACACATCCCTTCCCTTCGGTGCTGCAGGTCATCCTGCTGGAGTGCTGGGGTGATCCTGGCAGGCTCTGTGCAAACCTGCTGCTCTCTGCTCTTCTGCTTCCTTCCCTCCACCCAACGTTTAACTGTTGGCTCTGCACTGCAACACCCTGGTCACCAAACTAAAGTTCCTTTATGGACTATTTTCCTTTGCAGACAAATGATAATAAACGTTCTGCAATAGCACCCGCTGTATAATTGATATTACAGAAAACAGCAGGGATGTGACAAGTGAAAGAGAAGTCCCAGAAATTTTCCTCTGAAAGGAATAGGGCAACCCCTCCTCCCTCACAAACTAATGAAACAGTCATCAAAATAAGTGGGGTTTTAAGATCCTCATCTCTCTGTATCAATTAATTTGCACTAAATCTCATTAATATTTCACTTAGTGTTCAAAATTGTAATTTTTGGGTGGGTGGAGGACTGTCACTTCAATGAAGATTTTCTTTTCTAAACGAAGGTTCAAAGCTGCTGCATACACTGAACACTTTAATGCAGCCACTGCACTGTAGCAAGTTGAAAGGAAATCTCATTAGGAGAGGATTCCAGGACAAAAAAAGCACCATCACTGTTAGTGCTAATTAGCAGCTTTTTCTGCTGTTTCAAATGAAGTTCCAAAAATTGAATGAGTAGAGGGATTATTTCACCCTGGAGGTATTCCTTCAGGTGAAGGGTGAGGCACCTTGCGAGGGGGGCAGTGCTACTTCTTGTCCTGATCCAGCAGCTAAAAAGCCTGCCAATTTCCTAATCCAGCAAGAGTCAGAAATTCATATCTGTAATAACCATATCACAAACCTAAAGAAATGTAATTTCTGTCAGAACTGATGGAGCTCTTGCTTTCAAAATTTCCTGAACAGTAAT
This sequence comes from Lycocorax pyrrhopterus obiensis, assembly GCA_014706295.1. Classification (NCBI taxonomy): domain Eukaryota; kingdom Metazoa; phylum Chordata; class Aves; order Passeriformes; family Paradisaeidae; genus Lycocorax; species Lycocorax pyrrhopterus. The sequence goes on from JACSVZ010000013.1 coordinate 23,727,181, forward strand.
TCAAACGTGTGCAAAGCTGGCAGTACTTCTAAAACAGTCCGTGTGATATCCTAGGGCATCAGTCCATTTTAACCACACTACGAACAATTACCGTGGCAGGTACACGGGCAGAACATGCATCTTCTAGGCATGGAATAACCAGAAGGATATCCCTGCACACTGGATTCCAAAGACACGAGGAACGAAGGAGCCAGTGAGTCAGTGCAAAGGAAAATCTCATATGAGTTAGAAAAAAAAATTAATAAGATTTCTGCAGCAGGCTATAACTTTATAAAACATCATCAGCTCTTCCTCTGATTCAATTCAGCTTGAGTTGTAGAAAGGCACAGACAAGTAATCCAATTCACAGCATCCACAAAACCACCCACAAAAATCAGAAAGTACCTAATCCCTCCAACCTATCAGGGTGTGTCATCACCTGTACCCTGACAGTACATTAAGAATCTATTCACCACAACTGTTGACATAATTTATGTTTTCTTTAGCCATGCACAAGAAAGCCTAAAATAATCCACAGCTCCTGATTTCAAAATAATACACTAACAGAGTCTCAGAAGTTAGGATCTCCCTAGACTCAGCACATTTAAGAAGCACACCCCAGTGCATCCAGATAATCATTCTACACAGGATCTGCAGGCTTCCAAGTGAAAAACAGTCCTATTCTGCAAGAAAATGCCTGTAGTACCTTGAGAGGTAAAACCAGTGTGCCAATGGATCTTGGTACTTAGTCATGGGTTTGTTTAAAGGAAATTATGTACTTGGTACTCTTGTGGTTCTTGAGTCAAAAAAAAAAAGGGATACAGTAAACTGAAAATATTTGAAGTTCTAGTTAAATTTCTCTAGATGTCCTTCCTGCGAATTCAAGTCCTTTTCAGCTTGACCATAACTCTGCATTTCTTAGGTGGTATTGTTTTCTTCTATCAGGTTATCCAGCTGGAGAGCCCCTGAACGGAGCTCTTGCCTTAAAATTTCCTAATGGGAAATGAGAAGTTACAAGTGCTTTTTACAGTTGTATTTTGTTGCCAGAGCCTTAAAAAGCAGCTGTTGCTATATGGGGAAAAAAAATGAATGCCGTTCAAAACAGGCAGCCCATATTTTACTGAAAATCTTTGCTAGTGGTATCTAAATGCTCCAGTAACTTCTTGGTTATTTTTCACCTGGACTGTAATGCACTCAAGTTGTCAGAGGCCTTTCAAGGGAAGCCACTCTAAATTAATTTTACTGGAATTTATTTAATGTCAATGTTTATTTAAAAGAAAACAAAATCTAGAAATTAGAAGCAAAGGAGTATTCAAAGTTTCACTGAAGTTAATAGAAAACCTTTGACTGGGCTGAAGAAAGCAGAGTGGAGGACGAGAGCCCCATGGGGGCTGAAGGGTAGAAACATCTTTTGCTGCGACCAGTTCTCATTTTTTAAATGCTCTAAGCTGTTTTTTAATGGGATTCATCTCTACCAAGTTCTCTAAATTCTGTCTTTGTCATGCGTTTCACAAAATGCTTCACGTTTGCAGGCATATGTGGTTCTGAATAATGAATTCATTTAACTCTGCAGCTCATTACTGCCTTTGGCTGTCCCACGAACTGGCACAGCCACGCTCACTCCTGAGGGCTGGAGCAGGAGAAGGGATAGGTGTAAACACTTGAAAGACTCAAGAGATGAGTGCATGGGTTTTAACAGAGACATAATCAGTGGGGGCAATAGAATGCCAGTTTTGATTAGGATCTTGAAAGCCAAATAAAAGCCTGCTGAGGCAAGTTGGGTATTCCTACCACTCATGCTGCAGCACAGCCGTTGTGCTTGGTGAGAGGTGAGGAGGGAGGATTAGCATGACCTTTGCTTAATGAACGGGGCTATAAACCTTTAGAGACTGGATGGTAAACAAAGCAAAGGGCTGGAAAAAAACAGAAATGGCATAACTTTTATTAAAGCTTGTTTTGTTCAGCTTCAATTTTTAAATCTATAAGATATTTTCCTATCCCTGATGTTCGGTATCAATTGTGTATCCCAAAGCAAATTTATCATGGGACCTCATTCAAACTGCTCAGGCCGAACTTGTTTCATTTTTATCTACTGGAAAAGTAAAAGCAGAAAACTCAATGCACATTGTCAACACGGGATATGAAAATACCTTAGAAAGTAAAACCACTGGTTATGAAATCTGGCACAAAATTTTGGTGCTCCAGATACCTGAAGATCTGGAGAAGTTGATTCTACCTGTGTCATTTGACTCCCTACATTACCTTGATGGGTCTCGTGGTCTTTGTAACTACTAAAACTTGAATGAGAAAATCAAAGCGGTGTCTTGTGTCTTCTCGGTCAGACTTTGCTGCTTCCGTGTTTCCTCCTCCTCTGTTGTCACAGGCAGCACGGCATCAGAGCCACTGCACTGGAGCACGTAGCAAACAAAAATCTTTTGTGCTACCAAGGGAAAATTGGTTTCAGGGGTATTTAATAAGCATATCTTCCACGTCTCCAATTTTCTGCAGCCCTCCTTCCCGAGCCAAAAAGGAATTATGTTTCCTGTCTCTCTACTCCACATTTAACCCAGCCACTGATGACACTCAAGGGGAGTATTTGCCCTTCCCAGAATTGTGCTATTTGGGCAGAGAAGACCAATATTGCCAAAGTTATTGCAGAATGTGGGTGAAAATTTTTTGGTGGAGAGATCTTTATTGCAGTGCTTTTCAGCATAGTAGGAGTTTATTTGTCATTTTCACGACCAACTACAGAAACACTTTTAAAAGATGTTTCATTTCGACTTAATCATCCCATCTTTTATATATTTAATAAATATGCAATATAACAAGCAGTTCCATGAGTGTTGGAACAAATGGAGAAATATTTTTCAGAGCTTAAGAGGACTAACTTTATGTTTCATAAGAAGACTGTAACTAAGGAAAGCATTGTGAAGAAATCTCTCATTAACCAATATGGGATCCTAACATGAAAGAAAAATTAACAGATTTACTGGATGCTATGGGGGTGGGTTTAATATTGCAGAATCAATAGAGAGAATAAAATTTCAATTTAAAAATAGCAACCTAAATGAAGGTCTATCCAAGACTTGGGCATTCCTCAATTTTTCTTTAATGTGAATTCTGTGGTGCACAACATACAGTGAGTTTTAACTTCATACATTCCTTTAAAGAGGTTGTTTGCCAGGGTATTTTGCAAAATTTATGGGAATTTATTATTACTAATCCATTTCAAAATATAGTTTAAAGTCAACAGTAAGTTCAAAATTATTTACAGAGTGATGATTAACTTATTTCCTTAGGAAATCAGGCCAAAATCAAGTGATACTATTAAAATCACCACAGACCAATCAGTACTTCCTGTAACGTCACAACAGGACTAATGACTTTCAAGTTAAATGTCTTCCTTTAAAAAGCAATCCAATATTTATTTTTTAACTTGGTTTCAAATACGTTCAGAATTTTAACTGCTGTTTGTAATTTACCTTGGAATAAAAATTCAAAAATTTGGACAGGGAGACTATTCAGGTATTTTGGTATTATTTTTGAAAGATCTAGTTACTGAACTTGATAATGTTTTTTGCTTATTCCATCATTTTGTGTCTTAATGGTGTTGAGAATGCGCCTCTAAAATAAAAATTTATATATTGAAAACAACAAGTGCCTTTCTGCTTCAGCAGCCCCTATTATTTACAGAACAAAAAAAATGCATTCATTAGACAGTAAAAGAAATAACAAAGATAAGCTTGCTTTTCTAAATACCTCAGTCTAAGTCACAGATAAATGATTGTGTGTCCAGAAACAGGAAGAAAGCAGAGGATGAGAGAATTATTTATCTACACTTCGGACAACAAAGAAGCACAGAATTCAAATGCAGGTTTTATAATTCCTCAGCTCTTGCTTTAGCTACTAGACTAGAGAATCATAGGGAAGAAGCCCTGGTCTATGGATGCTGAAAAAACTCCATCAGACAATTTCTTCAGCTCTCTGCAGCATTTTTGTGGGAGTTCTGTCTTTCCCATGCAAGTAAGACAAAACAATGTTACCGTTTTGTAAACTTCTTGCAGCTGCAGGTTGTTTTGCAGAATTGTTATGGTTCTAACTAGAAAAACATTCAGAGATGTGTGTCTTAGAACTTGACCAATCCCCTTAGGGGGTGGATGGCAAAAACCAATTACCTTACGCCATTTAATACACTTTGTGAACTAACATATAAAAGCCTTCTGAGAATTCATTAAATCCCTTCCATTGATCCCTGAGCCTGGACTTCGTGTCGTTTCTCTACTCGTCCGTAGGGAGGACAGCGACACTGGTCCGCAGAGAAATTGTACATTTCCCTCACCACCTGAAATGAATGTCACACTTTTGGATCAGAGCATCCAGGTAAGCATTCATTGCATTGTAAATTAATGTTTTTCAGTGAAATAAAAAAAATCTCCAAAGAAAAAGCAAACAGGAGGTAGTGTTTGTTCCCACAATGGAGATGCCATTAAGTCATTTTTATGCCCAGAGGATGGTGCATGCACCTATTAGACTGATGTTGCTATCCTGTGCCTAACAGTGGATGGATGTCAAGCCAATGCTGCTGAAGAACTGCAGAGGACCCTGGAAAGGAAAGTTCCTTAGTGACAAAGTCACAGATAAAGTTCAGTGCAAGTAAGTGAAGATGATACAGCCAGGAGAAAAACTATCCCAACATTATTATGGAATTATAGTCTTTCAACTGACAGTCACATAGGAATGAGGTTCTCATATTACAACAAATATCTCTGTGAAAACATCAGCTCAGTGCTCAGTAATGGTTAGAAAGCAAACTTAAAGTTAGAAATTACTGAAAAGTAATGAAGACTAGGACAGGCAATGCTATAACACCAGTGCATGAAACAGAGCCTGCCTCCTCTCTCAAAGCACACTGTGGAGATGGAAAAGGCACAGGGAAAAGGTATAGGAGCATGAATCAGATGCATGGAACTGCTTTTGTAAAAGGAGCAACTGAGCAGATTAGTATTTCTCTGTTTGAGAAAGACACAACTGAAGGCTGAATAGAGGGAGTCCTGTAATATTGCGAGTGGAAAGGAGACAGTGAATAGACATTGATTGTTCACTGCTGCTTCCAATACAAAAGGGGAAGGAAGAGAGAATGGAAGAAATCATAAATTTGTGGGGCTGGGATCAGATCAAACATCTTTGCACAGTGTAGAGTGGTGAGATATTTCTTCATATAACATGTATTTAAGCTATATAGTAGTTAAGTTACAAATTTCTTTCCAAAGAAGTCAGCAGAAGCTAAAATACTATGTGGGTTGAAAAACAATGGACAAAATGACTAAAGAAATTCCACGAATCCCACTAAAAACAAAGATCTCTGCTTCAGGACATATCTAACACACTTTCTTTTAGCTTTAAAAATCCCTCAAAGGCAGAAGAATATGCAGAGGACACACTGCTGTGTGCTTGCTCAGGCCTCTGGTCTACCCATGTTCCTGCAGAGGTTGGTCACCACCATCACAATCACAAGGTGCTGGACCAGGCTGCCCTTGCTCTGACTCTGTCCTTGTTTCTAAACAGAAACTCTTCCAAGAGCCAGAGGCATTACTCAGCTAGGAGCCATCTCATTCTGTTTTTCTCACACCTCAGATTTCTGACAATTCTCTTAATCTTCTAGAGCAAATTAGGTGATAGAAAAATGTTCAGTAGAACAGCCTTCTTTATCATTGTTTGTGTTTATGGGAGAGAGAGTGAAATGGAGAGAAAGAAAGAAAGAGAGGGACACAAGTTGTTGACATTTTCAATATTTAAAAAAGGGACTGTGACCCCTTTACCAGGAAAAACTGCCAGTCAGATCATCAGTGGGTAAAGTGGAATAGTCCCATTGCAATCAATGGAACTGCACTATTTAGCCTAGCAGGGGATTTAACCTGAGTTTCTTAGAAATGAATGGCTCTTAGATTTGCAAAAGGAAGTTGCTGACACACAGAGCACTGCAAAATTCTTCAATTTTTTCAGCTGGTTATACATTTCATTGTAAGTCAGATCTCAGATCCATCTCCTCTCTCACCCATTAATTCTGCTCTAAACCTGACCTTGTTTGTCCCTTGACCCTGTTTTTCCACAGTTCATAGTAATTCTTTTATTTCTGCAGCTCCATCTATCTTACAGTCTCTGCCTCCTTTCTTACTTGGGTCCTGTGTACTATAAAATATCCACTAAATTTTCATGTGCTGCATAGTGTGCCAAATCGCCTCATGAAGGACACTCCATAAAATGCTGTTCTGACAACACTATCAAATATACTGCACAGTTTATATAAAACTAATTTTGTGCTTCAACATGTGAGCACCAATTCTTCCAAACAAGATTATTCTAATTAAAATTCCAGCTCAAGTAGAAAAAAAAAACCCGCAAAAAAACAACAACAACAACAACAAGGGATTGTCAGTGTTGGTGCTGTACAGAAGTCCCGGGAATAATCAAGTGAACATTGCATTAATGGTTTTGCAAACAAGCAGTTCACAGCAGAAGGCACTAAAGCAGTTTTCAGACACTGTGTCAGTTTACAGCTTAAACTCTCCTGTGTTTCCAATTTTCTTTATGTGCCAGCATGTTTTCTACATCTATTTATCATACTTGGTTTTGGGGGAAGATGGCAGTTGGAAAGTCTGGTTGATTTGAAATATTTACTTCTCATCATTCCAATGTAGAAAATACCACTACAGACAAACAGACTAAGATTTTCCACCTGCTATATGAAGTTCTATAAGGTGAGTAAAGCAAACCAAATTGCTGTCAATTCCACCTTAATGATCCTTGTTCTAATTACCCCTTTTATAAGGTACTTAAAATTAACTTAAAAAGTTAATTTATACTTGGTGTGTACATGTGTAAAAAATGTGTGAGTAGCGGTCCTAATGGGATTAACAAATTTAATTTTAGGTTCATCGGTGTTTCCACCTGCAGTAATCACACGAGGGCATGACTCTGCACACAAGTTGGAGAAGTGCAAAGCGTTTATTGCGCAGTAAAATATTCCCTAAATACCAGCACCCAACAGGATATCACATCATAGAAACAGGAAAGATGTTCACCTCAGTGTCCCCCAATCACCTGGGGTAGTGCACAGACATTGCCTATTATGGTAACAGGTAAACAATACCCTATAAGGTCACAAACTACAATTGTCACTTCTCATAGGCCCAGCACTGTCCACAAACCCACAATCCTCTCTCAGCCCATCCCTGGTGACCTGGATGCACTCCCAGGGTCACCTCTGGGTCCAAGAAAGAGGCTCTCTCTCCGGCCCTCAGGGCCTAGCTCTCTGCCAGCACATTGTGCACCCTGACACCACCTTCAGTGGATACCATTAGGTTTGGTGGTTCAATAGCTTTTGATAAAACACAGGATTCACTGTTCTAGTGGGCACTAACAGTGCGACACAGCCAGTGCATGAGTGAGGGAATAGGGTGGGAAAGAGAGGAGTGGGAGAGCAAACTGCATGTGTGCACAGCTCCAGAAAATGCAATCCCTGGTGTAAGACAGTCCTCAAGTCCAGGGACTGTCAGAGTCACCAGGACAACGGCACTGCTGTCTTTTCCAAGGTGCTGCAGTGCACCCCCACGTCAGGTCTCAAAACCCCCTCCTTCAGCTGTGAAATTTCAGTTATTCACTCTCTTGTGAATTCATTCCCTCCAAAGCGCAACCCTGCAACATGCCCAGCTGGGAGCACCCACACACCCAGGACAGCACCAGAAGTAGTTCAGATAACAGAAATAGCGTCCCTGCTTCAGCAGCGAGAAATGCCTGAGCTGATTAACCCTGTTGTTTCTCAGGAGGATAAATGAGCCTTTGCAGAGCTCTGGCAGCTTTCTTGCCCCTCATTCCATGATAGCTGGGGCACATAAAGCCTGCTCAGCAGGTCCTACAGAGACTAGGCCCCAGAAGAGATTCATTGTGATTTCATGTGTTTTGAGCCAGCTTTTCTGAAACATGAAGATTCATTTCTTTAAAGTGCAAAACCTGGTGTAAAATCACTGAAACGCATATAGCTTTTTATTCTTCTAAGGGCTCACCAGCCCACCTAAACACAGTGCTAAAGCATCCCATGCTGATTGTAGTTTTTGTCCATTCTGGGGGCTAGGTGAAGCATCCTACCTGACCCCTGTTATCTTAGAAGGTCAGGATTTGCTTTCCCATCCATGTTGCTGTTTTCCCCTTTTCTTTTATGTTCTGTAGCTATGTTTCACAAGCTCCCTTTCATTCAAAATGCACACTGCTTGTGTTACACGTGCCCTGGGAAGTGTTCTGTCAGCTGACAATTTGTTAAATTTCCAGATACCATGCAGGCACTCAATATCCTGGACAAATTGGCACTTGTCACTTCTTCCAAAATCTGGTTGGAAAGGGCAATCATGTTCACAGAAATCCAACCATATGGTAGCCACCTGGCACTGTTATCCTTTTTGTACTTGCTGGAAACACTTCCATTAGCAAAAAAGAACCCCAAACATTGGTCTCTCAGAGGCAGATTGTTACTAGCTGCTGAGGAAGAGCAGCAAACCAGTGAAGAACATCAAGCAGTTCTCAGTAGCTCACCATGTAGCCCTTGCATTCCAGAATCATTCTAAAGAATATCAAAGGTGCAAATGTAAACTTAAACTTTTGCTGCTGCCTGCCATTGTGAGTCTTTGGAAGACCACATTAGAGAACACTTCATGTGGCTTAGCACATTGCAAAACCGCTTCTGCAAATTGCAGCCATGTGGCAGCTGGGCTAACCCCCAGGTAGCTGTGCTAATGACCCCTGGTGTGTGTACCCTGTGTTATCATTCTACCTGAAATTAAATAACTGTTTTACAAGACTTTCTGCAGATTGACAGTCTTTAGCAGCTACTAACTGCAATGGATGCTTGGAACAAGGGAAATGGAATTAAATTTACATCTCAGAAGGAGTTGTATTTTATAAACCCTTGGTGATTATAGCTGAACAAAGTTTAACAAAGAGTAACAGCAGATTTCGGTTAATTGTAAACACAACCGTGTTGTTTGGATAGGATTTTGTTTACCTTTCACTATGTTATCTTGGGTTTATAGAGGAAAAACAAATTATACATTAGTGTGGCAATTTTAGTTAGATTTTCCAGTGCTAATCTGGCAGAGATTTGTTTCTGCACCAGGACTCCTTGACAGAGGAAGGGCTGGAAGGGCAGGAAAACCTCCCAAAATCTATCCCACTTGGGCTGGATTGCAAATTCAGCTCAAGACATGTGTTGTGGTTTTAGCAAATCCTGTGTGAAGCATCAATTTTATTACAGAATTGAATCATGAGATAAAATGGGATTTAACTTTGTTTTTTTTTTAATCCACTGAGGAAAATACCTGTAGCCAGGTAAATTTTAAAGCCAGTTCTGCCAGCAGTAAGAAGCTTCATACTCATTCAGATAGTGCCCCAGAGATTTGACTCACACCTGTATTGTTTCATGTAAGTTGTCAAGAAGAAAAAGGAAAAAAAAATATTGTGCTTGAGAGTTTAAACCCTGGGTCACATTATAGGAGAGAGGGAGAAAAAAATCTACTTCAACAGGTTAAGCAGTACAATAAATCTGTTGTGACAGATATTTGACAGCCATGTTCTTACTGCCCTCTTTCTGTTTGAGTAGATGGGAAGGAAAGCAATGCTTATTGAAGGTCATTTTGGAACAAATAAGCAATCAAAACAATCAGAAAATTGATATGGTTTTGTTGGAGAAGCTAAGGACCTGTCTCTGTGAGTTGAATAGAATAGGAATGTAGCTCACTATTTACCTTTTAAACCTGCAGATTACTTGCCCACCGTTATTACAAATCAAGACACTAAAATATATATTTTAAAGAAATCCTTTCTCTACTCATTAATATGAATATTAAAATACTTCTGGAAACACAGTGTCTGGAAGGAATTCTGTGATGCTTTTTCTATGTCAGGCAGCTGCCAACAGAAGTACATTTTAAGACAGAGTAACTCTAATTGAGTATCATTCATGAACATTTCAATAGGATGGAAACAACCACGGCATTCAGAGCAGAAGAGACTCTCCTCCTGCAAGTTGTACGTCCCATTAAGCAAACATAAACAGGATGTCCCTGTCAGGACTGTTGGTACATATCTGTTGAAGACTATGCAGCTGTAAGGATTTGCATCAGCAGATGTGAATCCAGATCCTGATCCAGATCCCCAAGAGTTTATTGTTATTTTAGGTTTTGCTAGCTGCATAATTTTAGGTGGAAAAAAACCCACGTTGCTACCAAAAAAAGAAATACTAAATCATTACAGAAGAGAGAAAATTTGAAAGTCATGGTGAATTCCTTCATTTAGTACTTCAGGTAACATTCTGGTCCTACAGTGTGTGTTATAAGGATGGTGGATTAAACAGCCAGGAAGAAATGTTCTTTTTAAAAATTACTTGTATTTGTAGATGCAAGAAGAACAAAACGGAGGAAGACAACCTTGCTGGGTCAAAACAAATGTTCAATTAACATCAAAAACCATCTCTTTACAGATACAAGAAAAATGCCCAGAAGCTAAAAGAATGGAAGAACTGTATTTGATACAGTGCTCCCCAAATTCCAACAATTTTCATCTCAAAGATTTAGTGATTTGAATATTGTGGAAGAGCTGGGCTGTCCAGCTCCTCTACAAACGTTACCAGTTTCCCAGTGTATCCACAGGAAGAAGAAAAGATGGTAAGTGTTCTAGGACTTTATAGCCAGCCAGCCTCACAAAACGATGCAGATTTAAAAATAAGGCAATCCTAACAGTTCTGCAACAGCGGCTTTTTTTTTAACAGCAAAAAATAAGAAAAATGTATCAAAGGTACTGTATGTGAAGTGATTTTAAAGTTTTACAGGAGTCTAGGAAAATTAGATGTCCACATGACTCTGGACTTCAGAGAGATTTAGGACACTTACTTGCTTTGAGTATTTTAATGGTATTTCTGACACTTCTGATATTTCTTCAGGACAAGAATATACACGTCAGACTCTGCTGATGATTTCCCAATCATTTTGCTAGTGTAAGGGAAGGTTGTGCAGACATGTCGAAAGTTAAGTGGATGTGGAGAAGTAGACAACCTGTTTTTCTTAGCAGTGGTCATTCCTGCTTCAGTTTGGAGCTCATCTGTGGGACAGTGTAGCCAAGTTTTCACTACAGTGACCATTTGAGGAATTTTGAGCAAAAATTCAGTTTCTGATGTTACCAAGCCATCATTTTTACACAGAAATCAACAACATTCAGGTTCTCAAGAGACCACAGAATCTACAGAACAGCACACAGAGCAATACAGCGAGAAGTATTCTCCAAGGTGAGAGTCTGTTGTCAGTCTTGTTCCTAAATTGCGATCACAGAATCGTTTAGGTTGGAAAAATAGAGTTCCAAGATCTTGGAGTCCAACTGTTAACCTAGCCCTGCCAAGCCCTCCACTAAACCATGGTTATATGTCTGTGTAATAAGAGCTGGGTTTGTCTCCTAATTAAATATGAACTGATATTACCATTTCTTTTCATCTTAACACTGCTCCTTTAATATTTATATCTGAAATTCCTTTACAGCCTATCACTTTCAAGTCAGGAAAACTGAAAGAAAGATTTAAGAATAGCAAATTATGTTGTAATTTGTATTGCTTGTTTGAAGGAGCAAAAAGAATTAGTTTATATAGAGTTAGAAAACTGATATCTAAAACTTATTCATCAGACTTGGATAAAGAGAAGACATTAATTCACATTTGAAAAATTCTGTATTTTGAATTGTTTTGTCAGTATCACACTGACGTGTAGGACACCAATCAGCCATTTAACAACAGAAACAATTCTTGATTTTTCAAAATTATGTTTTCAAACTCACTGCATATGTTTCCTCAAAGACTCATTAGGGGATTTGTGATGGATACAATTTCATTTTGCTGTACTCCAAAGGCTGAAAACTTGATACAAGTGCTCCTTAGGCCGTATTTCAAAGAAAGATGGAACACCTCAGGGGGCTATTCTGGATCAGACTGCAGTTATTGTATAACTGTAGCTTGTCAACTTTTTGTCATCACATCCAGTACTTAATTTTAAGCTTGCACATTTCCTTATGAGCATCTTACTGTAACCTTGATAACTCTATCCACTTTCTGTTGATGGCTCCTGAGCAGCTTACAGCATAACCAAATCCAGAGTGCACGATTAATATTTTATAAAGGTATCTACTGTCACCTATTTAACATTCATAATGTTCTGTGAATGCACCTTAAAATGCCTATTAACATTTTACAGATGTTGTGCCACTACTAACAGATATTTATATACATTTTTAATCCTTCCTCAGTCATAGAGCGTTGAACCAGTATTACACAAACACATGCAGGAAGTTGGTGCGTGTTCAGAAGATCACACCACAAAGCCGTTCGCCATCGGAACTTCCTATGCACACCACATTTGGGTTTATAACTAAGCCACAGCCTAAGGGAATGGTAAATTTGTACAATGAGACTGACTGGAAGGACAGATCCCATTTTATAATACCCTGGCTAACAGGTTCCATGGGGCTCTGTCAGGCTGGGAAACTGCAGCGAGCCTGTGAAAAACAAGACCTAAGCCAAATGACCAGCTGTGGATGATTTTCATTGTTCTTTTTCTCCCATTAAAGAAACTTTTTGTAAGGTTTGATTTAGTTCAGATTCAAAGCTTTGTTTTAAGCCAACCATTGTTAAATTTGTAATGTCCATAACTGGGAAAAAAATCCAATTATTAAATGATGTACAGGAATTTGGGAAATGATAAGTCAGCATAGAAAGATTTAACATTATTAAGAATAAAAGAGAGTAAAAAGCACATTTTTGGGAAGAGTGGGGAAAGTGACTATACCAAAGTATATTTTTACTATATGATCTTGCCTTTTTTTGTCCAAATAATCAGACAATTTTCACATCTAATATATGCAATTAGGACAAAATATGAAAAAGTTAATCCTTGAGAAGATTTTTATCAAAAACTTTTGACTACTATTCACCTCTCAACTCAAAGTCATGGGATCTAAAGTTGCATGAATAATTGATGCCTCAGTTCAGAGTTCTTACTTTCTCTATTTTTCTTGTCCAATGAATAATTCATTATTTTTTGCAAAGTGGAGCACTTTAAATAGGAAAGATTAAGAGAAAGCCATCCTCAAATACTCCATATCACTTAATTTGGAAAAGCAATATAGCTAAGTTCATGTCCCCTGGCTGAACGTGGCAGGCAGCAGAGCTGGAGCCTTCTCAGACGATGTGTGAGTAGGAGGAACACCAACACCTCTGCTCTAGTCCTCGTCATTGTGCCTGAGCCTCTTGGACTAACACCTGTCAAACACTTCATTTTGATTGTTTTCCAGCTCTATTATCTTCCTTTGCCTAATTTTTTTTCTTTGCCGCTGGGTCAAGATGGCAAAGAGTTTGTACTCCATTCAACTTTTTAATGCTGCAGTCCTGAGCAGTACTTCATAAATAGTGATTGTACACGTGTTAGTGTATCATCTGTCCACTTTCTATTATTTCTTATGAGACATTTTTGTCAGAACGACTAAATGTTTGCAGTCCTTAGACTTCAAGTATTCATTATTATTTGAAATGTCAATAAATCCATAAGATGCATTAATTTCTAGGGCATTCAGAAAGATAAGACAGAAGATATTGCCTCTTAGATCAGACCATACGTTGACTGAATCCTTCTCAAGCCCTTCAAACATAGTTTGTTTTAATTAGAAGTTTTAATTTTGATTCTATTTTTAAAATACTTACTTGGATCTTCCATGCCTCATACCTATGTCATCTTTTTGTATTTTCCTTTTGATAGTAAAGCTGAGATCCCAGACAACTGAAACTTGAGCCACTTAGCATAACTTATAATTATGTGCTCTATTTATACACAGAGAAACAGTTTGAACAGGAAAAATTGGAAAGATCCATCCCAGAATACTTAGAGGGCACAGTCTGTACATTATTTTTAAGGAACAAGCAGTAGCTCCAATTAAGTATCTATATAAATTTCATGCTGGTTTGAAATACCCATTGCATTTCTCAGCTGATAGGCGGTCAGCCTGAATTCCATAAAATTGTCAGCATATTCCTTCTTTATGGTGACAGAGCATCCTTATTATCTGCAGCTTTTCGTTCCAGTCACACTGAGGTTTAAGTGACTGTGTTGTCACAATACAACAGCTGATAATGGTTTTTATCACTGCTTTAAACCTTCCTCGATCTTATCTAAATGGGTAGCAAGGGAATTTTTGTCCTCTTCTTTTTTCGTATTTACTATACGGCAAAGATTTGCAAATCTCCAAATTTCTTTTAGTAAATGCACAACTAAAATATTCCATCTACTGGAGCAAATTTTTGATTTAGCTCCAAGTTTCACAGTCCACGATGAGCACTCGAGCACCAGCGATGGCTGCTGTATCCAGAGAGAGTCCAGGAAAAGAAAAGGAAGGCCAGTGGCCTCTCTGACACCAGACTTCGCTGCTCTGGTGTTCAAAATAATGAGCATTGCTCTTGAATTGGCTTGTCCAGTTAACACATGCTTTTAATTATTCACCCATGGAAAGTCATCCCAACAGCTCCTAAGACGAATCACTGCAATGTTGCTGTTGGGTTTAAGCTTGGCATTAATAATCCTCTCCTGGATGGCTGTTTACGAAGATTCCCAGCAGCCAACCTGCACAAGGAACTCCCCCTGAGCTCTCAAATACTATTTTATTGACAAAAGTTTACACACTTCATTCACACAGTGAAACTCTGAAGGGAAGGAAAACGAGCAGGAAAAGTTACAAGTTTCTGAAATGCGACTGCTTGTTAATTGAGTGCTAAATGAAAATCTGCTTGATGAAACCCTGGTTTTAAGTTCAACAGATTGATTATAAAATAGATAATGCTCTTTAGATCTACACATTCGTGCCTTTCCTGATGTGACTCTCTTTCATCCTCCTTTACTGCAGATTCCTATTAAACACAAGACATCTGTAACTTGAAAGAATGGAGACCACAAGAAGAAAATAAAAAGCATTATTTTTCTCCTTTCCTCTCTCTTCCTTCTTTGATGAACTCGGTGAATAGGAAAGTGAATTTAATTTTCTTTCCTTTCTTCCATAGCATTACACAGTGCTTTACCATTATGGTATGTACAGCTATGTTTCCATTAACAGGAAACACTTCCAGGGCATAAAAAAAATGGAACTACATTTATTTTAGGGTATCCCTAAGCTCACCTAAACTGCCTTAAACATGTTATGTGAGCGTG
Source organism: Lycocorax pyrrhopterus obiensis (assembly GCA_014706295.1). Taxonomy (NCBI): domain Eukaryota; kingdom Metazoa; phylum Chordata; class Aves; order Passeriformes; family Paradisaeidae; genus Lycocorax; species Lycocorax pyrrhopterus. The sequence goes on from JACSVZ010000013.1 coordinate 23,742,438, forward strand.
TTATTGGAGTGCCTCGGAATCTATAATACATTTATTTTCTTAGCACCCTGTGTTCTAAGGTTACTATTTTCTCCCTTTTACACAGAGGAACTGTTGTAAATTCAAGTTCCCGGAGCATAAGGAAATCTGGGACAGAACAGACTTCTGTTCTCAAACCTGCTTTATAAAGTTAGAGCAGACTCCAGCCACAGCAGACTTAGTAACTAACAACTATTTATCGTAAAGATTTTATTATGAAATCAGGGCTTCAGGCTTCTAACTTCATTATGTAGTTTACATATTATTGCCTGTTATTATCTAACACTTATTAAATACATCTACTAAACAGGACACCTGACAACCCATAAAAATCCCACACTTTTATTCTCATGTCCTCAGGAGGAAATGTGAACAATATAACAAATGCTACTCTTTTAAAAAGTAAACAAAGCAAAACAAAATACACCCCAATTCACCTGACCCAGGCTACGAAAGGTTCAGAGGAGGAGGACACATCCTTTGTTTTAAAATTAACCTAGTGGTGGTAGATGAGGATCCAAAATACACCTATGTGCAAGCTTCAGAATGGTTGTGTTTTCCATGTCTCCCTAGTTTTCTTTGTGGGTATTAAATAGGTATCTGAGCCCTTTTCTTTCTCTACAGAATCTTCTAAAGATCCTACCTACGAGTCTGTTGATTCCATCAATGAACCTGGGAGTCCCTCTTTGGGGAAATCCACTCTCCGCACCAATGCCTATTTTCTCTTACACATAATAATCCCTGGCAGGATCCTTTCTGCCCCCTCTGCATATCCCATTGCAGATTGGGCTTTTTCCATTCTATTGTAACCCAAATTTTTGGGAACGTGATGAATGTGATGAGTTTCACGGTGCTGCTCTGTCGGATTGTACATCTCCAAATTCTCCACGTTCATTTATAAAGGACTAAAATCCCGTTACTATAGAAACTGCAGTTTTACATGCCTCGACTGCTCTGTCTTTAAAAGCTTTGCCACAATGCTGTTGCAAGACTTTTTTCTCTTTCTTTTATGTTATAAACCATTAGATCCTCACCAAGCAGCCACATACAAACATTTTCAAACATTCCTCTCATAAAAAACCCTGCTTTTTATTCCTGTCTGTCCTGAAAGACCCAAAACAGTAAGGGAGTGAATTAAATAAGTGATTTTAAATTGCTTGATTTAAAATTACGTTAGGTCTGAGCTTTATAAAAATAAAGTGGAAAAAAATTGCTACTACAACTTGAAATTTTAATTTATAATGTAAAAAATTATAATTTTTTATATAGCACAATTTGTATCTTATTTAATTTTTTTTCAAACTGCCATGAGCAAGACCCATTGTATGAAAAAATAAGACCAAATCCTTCACAACCTTAAGCTAGAATAATTGTATACACGTATCTGAGGATAAGACTCTCCATAAATCTTAAGAACAAACTTCTTTTTACTAGTAAGTTTTTGAAGTCTACAATGGGTGCCACTTCAGAAAAATTCCTTGAGTGTTAAGATTGTTTAAATTGCTGACTTTTTTCCTTTTTGATTTATATATATTGTACTATGGGTGAGGAGCAGGACTCTGCTCTGTGCCAGGAGCTCAGTAATCATCATTAGATTTGCAAGGTCTGGGCACAGGTGACATTTGCCTAATTCTCCAGGAATCCCCTGCCTTCCTGATCCTGCTACGTAGGAGCATAGACAAATACTGTGCCATGGTCTCTGCTGCTGCTGCTCAGCAATGAACAAGCAGACAGGGCTTCACATATAGAAAGTGACAAAATTACTAAAATCAAAAGAACCACCCCAGAGAAGAACTCCAGGTTCTCAGTAATCTGATTTGCATCTCCTCAAAGGTTCCTTTGTCCACTGATCTGTCGTTTGGTTTACTGACTAGTCAATCTGTGTATCTGACACTGGACAAGCATTTCAAGCTCTGGATGCCCTCCTGCTATTTTTGCCTTTTCCATCAGCTGTTAGATTCTCGGTGCTGGTAAGACCCCATTTCCATTGCCTTTTCCAGCATTCCACAGAAGCCGGGCAGCAGCACAGGGCTGCATTGTCTGAACACAGAAATTCAAAACATGGCAACCTAAAATCAGAAGTGAGCCCCTCATCTCCATAACTCACTTCCGATTCATGAGAAAGTTTAGCAGGACTTAAAAGTCTCTGACATTTAAGGGGGAGCTGCAGAGGAAAAGGTTTTTTCCCGTTATCAACCAGTGTTCTCAAATTGCTCTGATTAATGCCTGTTCTCAGGTGCTTGTAATTCACTTGTAAATACAGTCCTCATTTCATTGCAGAGCACTCTGCCCCCAGATGTGAGGCATGCATTTACTTCATGATTTCTGCTGAGGTTACTGCCTGGCCTGCTTTAAAGAAATCTTCATTTCTCCCAAATCTCAGATTGCAGAAATTAATTTAGTGCCAACTTCACCACACGCTGTTAGTAGGGGGCTTGTCTGTTTGCCTGGAGCACTGAGTGGAACTCCTGGAGTGGCTCCTCAGATAAGCAGAAGTGACTAACTCATAGATCTTACTTTCTCTCTGGAAGGTGGAAGTTGTACATTTCTTCCTTTGGCTTGTGATTGTCCTCTCATCACAATGCAATGACCCCCAAAACCACAATGTGGCCAGTTAGATTTACTCAGCAGAGACATCTTCAAGATGCATCCTGCTAACTTAGGATGAGGCTGCACGGCCACCATGCCCCAGAACAGCTCAACTTGTCCCACACCGAAGAGCACAACCAGGCACAATTTCTCCTCTCAGCACGGTTGCCTTTGGTATCTCTCAGCGCCTCACTTGAAAAATGCCAAGTTTGTATCAGTTTTGTTTCCAGGCTGTCTCCTTAGGCATTGCTCTACTATCAGTCAAAACATCTCTAAGTCTGCAATACTTTGTGACTGATAATTTGTATGTTATTTCTTCACTCCTGTAATGTTGCTCTTTGGGTCTGTGTACTTGAATACACTCTCTGGGGTTTCTCTCTTGTGCAGGCACAATTCAGACAAACTGTTGACCACCACTTTAAGTTTCTGACCTTCTTCCATAACTGTAGCTTAGAATAAATATTATTTTGAGGCTCTTGGCATATGTCTGAAGTCCCTCAAAAAGCATCAAATAAAAGATACCTGTTCAATATTCCAGATGCTGTTCTTATCACCAGGATCTAATCACTGACCAACTGTGACAGATTTTTGATACTGCCAGGTGGTTTTGGATCAGAGATTACTTTTGTGCTGCCTGAAAATTCTTTTCCTGCCACAAAGCAGTTGATCTAGCTTGCAGGTGTTACAGAAGGTAAAATGAGGACATTTATTTCCAGAAATATTCTGTCTTTATTTGCTCTGGCATGTAGATAATTGTGTGGTTTTAGGATACTTTAAGAACCCTGTCCTATTTTATTATGGCCTATAGAAATCCACCTCCTCTTCAAACAACTTTATACCTTGTTAAAACTTTAGAAAAGCCCAGCAGGGATTCCTCTTCTCCCCTCTTGCTGAGATTATTCTGGAGCCATGGTGTGATCAAGTGCGTTGGTTTGTGCTGTCCAATCGCACAGAAATGGTTGATTCTTGTGTCTCTATCAACCACTGTAAATTCTCCGTGCAAATGCCTTGTAGTTTTCTGGGCTGTCTCTCCTCAGTTTCACAAAATAAATGAATTTACTGTGAAACAGATTTAGGCCAGATGGCACTTTTTGCATGGCACTGGATTTGCAAACACAGGGTCTAATTTTGAAGTTGTGCTCTAAAGCTGAACAGATGCTATGGCTGACGGGAGTTTTGCTTGCTCGCTTGCACTTCTTAGCAATGACAGGGGATAAATACACAATAGTCCATAAATTCTATCTGTGATATCATCATTGCTGTGGCAACTTTTCTTGGCTAGAAGGCTGTAATATCTTATTTCTGAGCCAGCCATCCCTGCCTCCCAGGCAGGCAGCATAGCCACCTCCAGCTTTGCCCTCAGGATATCTGTGGAAGAAAGAGCCATTTAGCGCTTCTGGTCTCTCAGAGAAGTTTCTGGGGACACAAATGGAACAAAGTTGAGTAGATGAAAGCCCTGGTACTGTCCCAAGTTTTTTGCCTAATAATTTAAACAAATGAAAAATGTGAAAAAATACAGGCACTCCTGAAGGCTGAAACTCTCTGTTCATTATCCGAGTTGTGAGAGATAGTGCTCTCTAACTTTATGAATTCTACCTTGATTTTCCACAGCAATTTTTTTACAGGAGAGTATTTTAGAGGTTAAGAGAAGAAAAGAGTCTTTCAGTCCAAAAAAAAAAAAAAGGTAGATTGCAGATGCTGGCACAGATAGGAGCAGAACAATTCACTCAACATACAGTCTGAATCCCCTATAAAGCTCGTATATCAATGTTTACTGCAAGTAAAATTGTCACAAAGTTGCAAGTGAAGAAAGACTTTTCTCTCACCATATTTAGAAACATGAACATGAAACTCGAGTGAAGAAAGAACAATGTGAATGAGTCACAAGCACCTCCCTTTCTCCTCTCATTTCCTCAGAAAAATCATAAATGTTGAAGCTCATTTTAGGAATGGAATTCTTATTTTTCTCCTCATAATCCTTCCCATATGTCATTTAAGGACAATTGCGTGCACACAGGACTATCAGCTTGGTAACTTTTCGTTTCAATGTAGGACAAAACTAACTAAGGGGAAAAAAGAAAGTTTGTTTAGGTTAATGATTCTTTCTAAGAGCCTTTCATCCAAATTTCTACTCAGAGTGTCCAATTAACTGGGGATGAGAAAACCACGTAAGATAAAAGAAGCTGCAGCAGTCTTCACTAATTTTTCACCATGAATTCAGACCAAATCACTTAAGAAGGTCAAAAATCTAGTTCCTTTTTTTATTACCTATGCTGTATTTCTACTTTTTGTTTTCAGACAATCACTTGAAAAGTTACTTCTTCTAGCAGTAATCATGGAAAGCAAGCATGAATAAATATGTATGTGTGAGTTGTCCAGGCGGAGAATCTCCACAACAACTTAGATCTTTATGTAATTCAGGTGTAGAAAAATGTGTATGTGAAATTCCTACATGTAAATTTCTTATCATTTTATATGTAAATGTATAATTAAATGCAAGATGACATTTGTTTTATAACCCAAAAGAAGTTAGCATTTATATTTAGAAAGACAAATCAAGGCCTGGAACTGAAGACAAAACAGGTAGGTTTGACTTGATAATAGGAAAGTTTGTGGAAAATATATTTTTATGTTTTCTTTAATGAAATGTCTTCCAGTTAGCATGTGGAAAACAAAGGTGTGTGAAAATTTATCTGATCCTCATGCATACTCCCCCAAATGCAATACTAGAAATTGATAAGGTTTTAGTGGATGGAAGTTTTAAACTTCTCAAGTTTTACCTGATCAGTGCATATGTCTGGCTGTCTATCAATTCAGAGTAGTGATTCCACAACATCAGCTCTCCCTAGAGCAGTTTAGGGCTTTCAGGATGTGTATTCTAGGACTCGCAGTATAATTTTCACCTCAGTTTGTCTGCTTTGCAGACTATTCTTCCAATACTTCATAAAAGGGCAGAAAGATCACTCTCCAATCCAAAGATTCTTTTTACCCACTTTAATCATTCTTTGAAAGCTCTGGAGACTTGCTCTTGAACCGAGCTAAACGGAAAACCTCCACTTCAACAGCTCATTCAGAGAGATGAAATTCTGCCTGCTACATGATTGAACACATTCCCGATCAAAAAGTAGCAATCACTGAATACATCAGTGAACAATGACATTGGGGAGGGCATTGTTCTTCATTCTGTCCAATAGACCATGGCAAAACACCTCTTTCACATCAGAGATTGCCACTGAATGAGTCAGCCTTAGAAAAGTATCTGGTCTTGTACTCTTTTTTTTTTCCCTACATTTAAAAAAATGATTGAAAAAAACAAACCAGCAAGGTTCTGCCTTAAAAGTAGCAAATTAACTTAAAATCTCATTTCATTTTACATGGCATTAATGTGCTTTAAATGCTTGAAATTATTATCCTGTAGCCATACCATTAGACCTCTCTTCAAGTGTGTCCACGGGGGAAGCTTGGCATGATACCCGAAAGCAATTTCTCTCACATATATTTAGAGTCACAGAATTTATAAATAGGTAAATGAATAATTGTAAGTTTGTGTTGACCTTTTATAGACATCCTCAGGACTGTTCTCTGCTAAAAAACATTGCCACAGTTATGTGTTTACAGATCTAGCGGGTTGAAAAAGGCAAATTGTGACACTTGGTAATTGCATGTGAAAGGGGATTGAACACAAAATTTGTACTTTGGTATGGTCCTACCTTTGCAATACGGCAAATGCTGAGGTGGTCAGGAGCTGGAATATGAAAGGCTGAGAGAACTGGGTTTGTTCAGCCTTAAAGACAGAAAACCTCAAGGGCACTCCTAAGGGTACAGGGAAGATGGTGCCAAACTCTTCTCAGATGTGCGCGGTGATGCTCCACAGAGTGGAAAGACAAGAGAAAACAAACACAAGTTGAGAGACAGGGGAAATTCTAACTCAACACAGGAATCTTTTTCAATTTATTTTTTAAACCTATAGGTGTTCAAAATTGGAACAGGTCACCCAGAGAAGTTTTTGTATCTATAACCTTGGAGATGCTCAAAATTTGACCAGACAAGGCCCTGAACAGCCCTGCTCTTTTTAGCCCTGCTCTGAGTGGGAGGCTGGAAGAGGTGACATTTGGAGGTCTCTTCCTAGCTAGTGATTCTGTGCCTAGCTTTCAGATCTGCTACCTTTCACTCACATTGGATGTCCCTTCAGTTTTATCACTGAGCACTGATCATGTCACAAATAAAGACTGATGCTATTAAGGTTACTGACAGAGAATAATTTATAGAAAAAGAATGAAAACGTTGCATTTGTCTGGATTTTCCGTATTTTAGGTAAATGATAGGCACTGCATCTCACTCTGGAATCTTGGCAAGCATATGGGGAAATGCTTGAAACTCAAACCCTTTCTGACCAGCTGTATTCAGTAACTTTCTGCTGTAGTGCATCCCCCTATGCAGGAGGCCAGAATAATAACGTGTCTTCTCCATTCCTCAGATAGCATTTCCTGCCACTAAGGGACCCTTAACAGAGTTCCACCGCTGTGTGTCTCTTGGCATTCAAGACAAAGACAATAAGCCTTAAATTGCAAAAAATATCTTGAATATCTCAGCTCTCTGCAACCACAAGTTAGTAACTCAAAGACAGGGAAACATGATGTATCAACATTACAGTATTAGACGCTCTCATATTTAGCAATGGCTCAAAATATAATGAAAATGTTAAATCTGGCCACTGAAATCTACTACTTTTATTGTCATTTTCCAGTCTACTAAATTGGAAATGGAGATAGTTTAGCTCCAATGCAGTAATATCAACTTCCAAAAAAATTTTTAAAAAAACTTTTTCACCTTCTCTTCTGCAGCCCTCTTTTCCTGTGGCTGAATAACTTGCTATGCATGGATTATGCAGCTCTCATTGGTATATGGAAAGAGGCAACAGCTACCAAATTATTTAATGCTTCTTGTGCTACGAGTAAAGTATCATTTTAAAGGTTTTTCTCTTCTTTCTTAAGAAGTGGAAGAAGAAGAAACAGCAAGAGAAAAAAATACCTAGCGTCTCAGCTTTGTCTAAAGCAAGATAATTTAATTTCCTTAGATATGGTTTTAAAAAAAAGAAACTTAAACAAATAAAACCAAAACTTTTCTTTCCTCCAAGTAGCAGAGGGGAAGTAAAGGCAGGGTAGATGAGAAACGAGAACTGTGTGAAAACAAAGATGCTTTGCAGCAGATTCCAGATCACATCTTCACCTATGGAAATAATTGTCAGTGCAGCAAAGGGAGCTACTCCAGTTGACTTCAGGAAAGGATACAGTTGTGTCTTTTCACTACACTCGTTACCCTCAGCTCAGCTCAGGTCAAAGAAGTGACAAGTGACATGGCTACAGAAACCTCAGCTATAGCAAAAGGGCAGTGTCTGACCCACTGGTGAATTAGCTTGTGTTTATTGCTTTGCCTGACATTCTAAAGCTGATTTTAATGAAAACATTAACTGACTTATTAAATTAATATACACACTGCTGATGCATATTTCCCAGGTTGTATATGACATCTATTAAATATATATGTGCAGATATTACCCCTGTGTTTTCTTAGGAGACGCAGTAATTGATCAAGTGGGAATACACTTAGTCATTTTCATGGCTTTGCTGGACGTCTTAATCCTCACAGGTATAAATTAGAGTGGCAGATATACTGGAGCTTTTCCAAGTTTGTCTTTGAAATCATGAGCTGCCCAGCAAAAACCATGCTGCTACTGCTTTTGAACAGAATATATAGTGTGGGGAAACACCAAAAAATTCCAGAAGCTTGAAAATAAGCATGTGTGAGTCCACCTTCTCTGCTACTGTCCTCTCACTCACTCATACACTTATACACATTACAGTCTTAATTTTAGTGCCTTTATTTTTGCTTACTTTCCACTAATCAAAGCTCAAAAAGTGTATTAAGAGCATAGTGAAACTGAGAATTAGTTTGCTATTCCACCTCCTATTTTTGTCCTGTAAATAGAACCTCCCATGAAAATTTAAAAAAAAAGCAGAAGAATTTGGCTTAGAGGAGTTCTTCTATAAGTGAAGGTCCTACTTACACTGAGCTTTCAAACTTCGTGTTAAATCTGTAAGTGCAACTTTAGCCTTAAGGGGAGAAAAGAGGCATAGGGAAAAAAAGGAGCAGCTAAATTGGGCAATGCCTCCACCACTCTCTCATAGCCCATTTGTGGAAAAAGAAAGCTCCAGCTGCAGTAATGAAACCCTAAGTACAGAAAAAGAACAATTGTTCTAAAGCCCTGAGCTGATGTGTTAAGCTGCACCTTGGCTCACACACCTATTTATATCCTACTTATATATGTGTCCAGTAACTTTGCCTGGTGCAGTGTTGTTGTTGCTTCCTTTCGAAACCATCAAAAATACAATCAAATGTTTAATGAAAGGATGAGAAGCAAACCTTACATGGCTCATTTTTTGAATTTCACTGAAATGCATCTGTGCTATGTACATCCAGCTTCTGCACTGGACACTAGCAGGCAGAAAGGTACTACTCAGAAATAATCATGAGGCAACCAACTTGCAATTCTCTATTCAGGTAGAGAAAATCTGGAATTTAACATCAGTCACTTGTGTACGCTTGTGCTGAAAGCATAATTCCCAAAGAGTTTAAAAAACTTCTGCAAGGGCATGGGATACAAACTAACATTTTTAAAGGATATCAAAGAGAAATACCACTGCTTAGAAGCAGATGGACATAATCCTTTCTTATTAAAAGAGCAAGAACACGATACAAAGCTTTAAAAATGCCAGCACATCTTGCCCATCACACAGATGAGAAACTGCTGATGAAACAACTTGCAAAATGTTTTTTTTATGGTTGCAACTGGCTTTAACTGACAGATTTTAAAACTGGTATTTAGGGAAGAGATGCTTAGAAAAGCTGAAACATAGAATTTTGTGGAAACCACAGAGCCAAAGAAAAGCCCAGTTAGTACTCATTCATGTGGTTAAATTTCAACTTCTCAGGTTCAGGAAGAACTGCCAGCCACATGAGGGAATCTTGGCATATGAAATGTTTAAAATACCATGCTTCTTTTCCTTTATACTCATGATTAAAACTGCAGAAAAGCTTTTCCGATGTAAACACTCCATGCTCCACACATCCACTCACAGGGCAGTATGGGCACTGTTGGTATTTAGCCTGGCTTGAGCTCCCAAGGATTACACACACCTAAAGGGAAGCTGTACCAGCACTGTAATGCAGCACAAGTGAGGCACGTTTGTGTATATAAATCGCAAATTCCCATCCAGCCCCACTCTCTGCTCCACAGAACTGAATCAGTCACAGAGAGCAGATGAAGTGCAGAGCAATGTCCTTTCACAGGGACAGCACAGCTCTGCCCAAAGGCCTGTGCACCACAGAGCAACAATTTCAACACACCAACACTCTTCCTCTTTGTAGGCTAAGCCAGGACAGAAGTCAGGCTAGTTTGACTTATAAAAAAATCATTACTTGTCCCAAATTTCCTGATGTTTCAGTAAATATCTGAGAGGTAATAAGTGTGCTTTGTTATTTAGGTTTGATTGTTAAAAACCCTTGCATAAGTGAGCAAAAAGCATCCTTCAGGATCAAGAGTGTGAAGTTTGGATGTTGAGCACATCACTGCGTCTCCTCTGGGCCCAGCCCACAGCAGACCCAGCACACGGAGCTGCCCTGGGGCTGAAAACTGCTGACAAAACAGCTGCCCACGGAGCTGCTGCTCCTGGAGCTGATCCTGGGGAGGGACTGCAGCTAAAACCTCCTCCCTGTGGCCAACACCACTGCAAGCCAGGAACCATGGCAAGAATTCATTTATCGTCTTTGTTTAGGTCCGATTCCTATACCCAAATTTCTCAATTAATTTCGTGTTAGAGGACATTTATTTGCAAAAGAAAAATGCTACAAAGGCCTCAAAAATAACAGTAAGCAGATCTACATTTTAACACGTGCTAGAAATGTTCTTCTGGTGAGAACTAACTGAAGAGTAATTAATTTATATTATAAGGGGATGTGGAGTGTAGCTGCCGATTTTGCAGCTCCTGTGTGTAACCCAATTTTGAAGAAATATCTAAAGCAGGGATTTCACCTGAATGACTGAGAGCTATTTGGCTTAGTTACTGTTAAAGTGTTACCGTCACAGCCAGACAAGGTTGCTGGTTTTCCTTTTACTAGTGAAGCTTTCCAAATCATCATATTAAATAGAGATTATAATGTCTCCAACTGTGTTAATTTAATGGTAAATTTAATCCTAAATATGCAGAGCAGTGAAGTTCCACAGGAAAAAAATAATCCCTAGAACCTTACCTGAGGTGTTTCTTTGAAAATATTATTATTTATCATGTTAAAGTTGCTAGAAAGTTAACCTAAATGGACCCACAGATAAACAAATAAAGACAGGAATGCAAGCCTGTGTCTACAGTGCCCCAAACCCATACATGTTACCTGTTTGGGTGAATGCAAATAGATTATTGTATTGAACAGTGCCAGTTTGCACAATATTATATACTTCGGGAGCTGGCTTTTTGACACACTGCTATTTTATATGCTGTTCCTACTGTCATATGAAAATCACTCTGAATACAAATAAAGAATAAAACATGCAATCTCATTAGACATCTCACCCATGAAATTGTACTGATAATTAGTCTTGTAAAGTTAAGTGAGTAAAATTTTTATTAATTCTGCATCCATTTTTGTGAACACAGGTATTCATATCTTTTTAACCACAGCAGGCCCATGAGCACAGGACCAAGATGTAAAATACCAGTATCTGTTTCTTCTTCATCTTGTGCTCCTTGGAGCCAAAAAATTCCCTCAGCTGGTTTGATCAAGGCTTATTAGAAGTTCCTGAGATTGTAAAGAAGGTACAGGGGAGGAGAGGTGGGGGAGATGCACCCCTACGATCTGGAGAAATCTGGACACATCAGGGTAGGAGAGCTTTCCACACACATATTTAATACTCCTACTTTTGAGAACGTAAAAATCTTAAAACTGTACAAACCATAAAATATTTAGATATATGTTGAGATCTTTTTAATTACCTTTCTTGCCAGGGAGTTCATTCAGGTAGCACAAGCTCAGGGGTTCTGCACTGTAGATTAAACCGTAGATTATCCAGCTGTTTATTTGTTTAGAACATGCTGCGTACAAATCCCACAGCAACAAATGCTTCTGAAAGACAGAAAAAAAAATTTGGTTGAAAATTTCTTCTTCAGAAAAACATTAAATCATAATAATAAAACTTTTATTTTTTAATAAGAAAACTAATTAAAATTGTTAAATTCAATATAAAATTCAAAACCACAGAATTTCACGGCCCCAGCAGTTTCTTCCAGGTTGAACACTGGGATTAAAATCCCAGTCTGCCCCAGAACTATGTACACACCACCAGTACCAGAGGTATTTATTATAGAGCTTGGATTTCCAGGAAAGCAAACATTGCCATGAAAACTGCATCATGCATTCCCAAAATAATTCTATCAGTTAGTGGGATGAAAGGTGCAGAGTAGTTTAGAATGATATATAGTCCAGAAGCCCTTGGTAAATCAAAGAATGTGTCAAACAGCCTCCCTTAAAAGAAATCATTCAAACTGATTTGTTCTTGAGCACAGACTGAAAACTGACTAAGGAACTATAAACAAAGAGAGAATGACAAACGACAGAGTATCAGTATTTAGGTACCTAGACACTTTTGGACTGGTTTTATTGCTGGACTTCTTTTATCTCCTTAAGCCAAGAGAGAAAACTGGATGAAAAATATTATTGTATAGAGAGGAGTCGGGTTTTTATCCTGCTTATGTGGAGAGCACCGTAACACAAAGCACAGCAAACAGTTCCTTTACAAAGCATAGAAAGTAATGAGACACATTTGTGAACAGAGTCAAAAAATAAGAGGCAGCGTTTCTGTAATGACATGACCTTCTTCGGGGAACTGAAGACGTAAACAGACATCATTCTGATTTTAATACAGTTTTCCACAGTGAATCAGCAGCACAGAGTAGTGGGAAATGAGAACATGTAAGCTGTTGATGCTTCATGTGGATAGATTGGACACAACTTGAGAGCCCATGAAAACATTTCACAGGGTGCTAGAGAGTAATGTTGTCATTTAGTCTGTCTTGTACCTGTTGTGTGCCCTTGGTCATTTATTTTCAATAAGGCTCCCTTTCACTGTGGGGAAATGGGGGGAAATACAGCGTTTCTACATGAATGGGGATCCAGGACTTTTCTGTCTGTCTCTAGCTGGGAGCAGACAACGTGAATAAGGGCCCCCCTCAGCAGTGCATTTTAATGAGGGGTGCAAGGGCGAGGGTAATTCAGGTAAAATGATGCACAGGTATGGCCACTAAGATTAAACTCGAAAAGTGCTGCACTTAAATTTGCTGGGAAAGGAGTGTTAATCATACAGAAGGGACACTGCTTGGCTACAAGCTAAACAAAGAGAAACACACGGGCCTATGGAATACATGATGCCCTTGGATCTTGAGACAAACTCAGCCAGGTATCACTGAGATTTTCCTCATGTGGTGTTTCCCTACCACCATGCTGACAAAATCTCAAGGCTGTCGTGGAAGGCCGTGTGTCCCAGTGTGTGACAAGTTACTCTGCCTTCACACTGCTTCAGCTCCACAGAACAGCCTGACAGGAGCCCTGGATTGGTTTGGAGGGGCTAAAGGCTGGGCTAAATCTGCCACATGCAATCACCTCAAGGGCTGTGGTGGTTTGGACTTCGAAGCAAAAAGCAAATATGCTGTAGTACAGTCCCTTTCACAAGATACACATTAGTACCTGTGGTAATAAAGACCTGCACCTTATTTTAAATTAAAAGGCCAGCTGCATAGATTCAGATAATTCACAGATCTACATCACTTCCAATTTTTCCAGTGTTGCCACCTTGAAAATTTCAATAAAACCTTCACAATTTTTTGGGTAAGTCTAATTCCTATATTGGCATCTGTACTCGCAATGCGGAGACACAATTTTTAGGGTATTTGTAATAGTGAGATACTGGGGTCCTCACCACTAGCTCTAACTTCAGTGAAAGCAAACAACTTTGCACCAGCTCAACATGTGATTCTCTATGTTAGAGTGCTGTGCAATAACAAAACTTCTAAAAAGTAATTTTTCTGACGCTTTTTTTTTCCAAATGAGCTATTGATAATTTTGGTTTCTTTGTTTCCCTTCATAGTCCTTAAATATTAATGTATTCAGTATGAAAATGTTGCATTTTAAATGTGAGGTCAAACACCACTGACCATTTTTGTTGTATTTTAGATTAATCTTTTCATTTCAATTTGCAATTAACAAAGTGAGTAGCAGTTTAAAAATGCAAAATAAACATCATAATAGTTCATAGGTTATGGGATACAAATATACTTAGTTTTAGTCCCATTTGAAACTAATGAAGTGCTGCTAAAGCTTTTCTTGAAACCTTTAGTTTTTAAGATGCATCAGAAGGAAAATCTTGTGTGCCCAGTCCCTGCAATGTTGCATTAAACTTCTTGAAAAAGCCACCATTTTGCCTCAGCTGAGTATAATCAGTGAAACACAAACTGATGCGTAAAAATTGCCTACAGTGCTTGATGTAAATTAAAATCACTCCTATAAACTCAATGTTCAGACCATCTGACAGCTACTGTTGTATTAATTTTTCTACTGAATACTTTAATTGACTGCAAATTCATTTTCTTACTCACATTACAATTATTTTGGATGCTGGTCAGGAAAAGCTACTAAATACACCAATAATCACATAATATTTAAAGCTTGTTTAAAAGTAGGAGATTTACCTAAAATCAATGATCCTTCTTGTGTTGGTGTATCTCTTGCAAATTTTAAAAAACCTTAATGACAAAACCCTCTGTAAAGTGAACAAGTTTTATTTCTTTCCTTGAAAACACCAACTTCCACCAGAAGAAGTTGTTGCTGTTCTTTACAAGAGAGCCAGAATCTTTCCAAACAGCAAGCTGGGGTAGTCTCATAGCGATATACCTGTACATGTGTGTTAAAACTGCTACATGATCACATTGTAGAGAGGCATTAAATGAGCTCCAGATCGCAGCAGAGGCCAGGAACAGAACTGAAATTTAAGTCTCTCAACTCCCACATGAGTACCCAGGCCCCTAGACCAACCAGTTTTTCAAGACAAGTGCAAGGTCTCCTGCAAATAAAATTTAAATTTCTTCACCCTTTCTCCCCTCTTTTACTCTGAAACTTTGAGGAGGTACCAGGAATGCACAGAATGTGTCTCACGCTTTTGATTTTGAGTGTTTACCCTGATTTAGCACTGGTTCAGTCATGCTGCTGAAAAGAGACATCCTTGAAACATTTATTACTTTATATGTGTGGAATCTCATTTGCAAAGGTGTTTCTGCAGCTAAAGCCTTTCTCTGTCTCTGACCATGTATGCAAGTGAGAAATGTGGGCTATGATACAGAAAGGAAGAGGAAATGAAGTTCTAGAGTTGGCTTAAATAAAACCTAATCCAGTCTGAAGGCTGGAAGTGGCAAAGCAATGATGATTGCTATTATACCTGTTTATATGCATGTAAACAGTCTCAGGAATAGTGAACGATCTTCTGAAAATATTTTGTCCTGATGTTTCCAAGAAAATTAGCAAAAGGCTAAAGTATGGAAAATTGGGAAAATTAAATTTATATTAAAAAGGTCTGTAATATATTTTCTTATTGACAGAAATGTTTTATTTATACAGTTTTGGTGAAAAGTTAATACATTGCTACTGCCAGTTCTTTCTCAAATGCCCTGTGGCTAAAAGAAAAATTATCTGTTATCTGGCCTCCAGCTTTTCTGTGAGTGCATGATAGATTTGCTAGAATCCTACCATTAAGCCTAATTTAACAGCCAGAAGGTGGGGTGGTGATGGGATGTCGGGTCAGACAAAGGCTGCAGCTGCAGAAACACCTTTGCAACTGAGATTCCATAGAAGGTTGAATCATTTCACAGAAACACCCAGTTTGCCAGTTTCAGTTGTGTTCAACAGGTACCAAACTGCAAATGACTTTTTATGTTTAATACGTCAGAGTAACCTTGGGATATAGGTCAGGCCTTCACTGCACTGATTTCTCCAAACATTAGCACCTTCCCTTATGCATCTGTCTTCAGCTAAATAAGAGAGAAAGCAGCTGCTGGAAGATTTCACATCTGCAGTCTTGCATCTCCTTCACAGCCTGGCAGAAAAAATCTTGCCTATAATTAAAGAATGCATCCAGTTCACAAAAGATTTTAACACAAATTCTTCAGTCTTGACTGATTTCAGAAGTTTTATTGAAGCTGCAAGAAAATTACAGTCAAGCCACATACTTAATTCACCACATTTTCCACCTTACTTCATTTTAATGCCCCAACTTGTTTACAGCAGTATGATCCTGTTTAAAGTGGAAAAAAATATTTCTATATTCACTGTAGGAAGTCAGTGATAAGCAGAAAAATAGGTATTAAATTCTCTTTTGCTCAGTTTTTATCACTGAATACCACCTTTCCTTTTGGAAAGTAAGTACCTTTCCAAACCTCAAGTCCTTTCCTCAGACTTTGGTAAATGTTTATAGAGGGAATTGATTACATTTTCCTCTACTCTCTTACCAATTTCTTATGTCACCTGAGTTCTTAAATGCCAGGGGATAAAAAAAAAAATCTCTTCCTGCCCTTCCACCAGCAAATCACTTTTATCCCTTGTTATTTCACAGTAACCAACTTCAAGGTATATTTGTTGTAACTTCCAGTATTGAGTTTTCCTCCCTTATTTGTCACTGTTATCGCGTACATCCCAAATAATTTAGAAGGTAAGAAGTGCCCAGGACAATCTGTTTCCTAATTGTTTGGAGGAAGAAACAACTTTGTTATTCAAGTGTATTCCCATAAACCTCGGCAGAATGGTTCTCAGCCTTTTAACTCCTGCTAAGGTTTCTAAGCCCTCTGTAGCCTGTGGCTGCAAACTTCTCCCTTGCCACAGGCCAGGCTCCTTGCTGGCACAATTCCCTTGATTTCTCTGGATTTAGCTTAGCAGCAAATTTGCCCTCTCTATGTCTTTGTCTGTTACTGAAGCTATATTAAAAGGCTAAAGTCAGGGTTTCATCGCTGGGCAGAATCCGGGGAAATGTGATGTTATATAATGAAAGAATCTGCACCTGAGGCAGCAGAAGCACTGCTGGCCTGGTGAAAGCTGGGGGTGTCAAATATTCCAAGTTTAATAATTCAAGGTTGTTTCCTTACTCGGGATGATGGAAATGGCAGTGTGACAGTTCAAACAAATATTGAGTTATTTTCCACAAAGAAGAGTTTACACTCCTGTCACATTTAAACTTGAGTACGAATGTCTATAATTTCAGTGGTATGCCTTGTGTCTTTAAAAAAAGTGTGCTACTCTTTTCTATTCCTAGGATTTAATTTTTCAGACTAATTTAACAACGCAAGAAAGCAAACCAAGCAATTAGTTAGTCATTAGTTACTGTAAATCAACATGGACCTTCTCAATACAGTGAAGTGACATCATGTAGGTAACACTGGTGATTTACCTCAATTTTTTTTTAAAACTTGATTTTTTTTTATGTATATATTACATAATGATACTGGACAATAAATTTATATATGTTTTATTTTCCCTTAATTGACACCAGCCTTCCATTCTAACAGTGAAATTTGGAAAAAGATAATATACGTTCTATTTTTTTGTTTGGTTTTGAGTGTTTTTGGTTTTTTTCCTTTTTGTCAATAACCCACAAGCCATATTTATCTTCCAAATATCAAGGTAGGTTTCAATGCTGTAATCTAAACTTAATTTTTTAGAGATGAATAAATTGGTAATTATCTTTCCTAACGAAATGTGCTGTAATTTCAGTTAGTTTTCAAATGGGCCATGACTCATATTTAAAAGGACCATTGCAGAAATGTCTATTAGTTGCAGTTTAATGAGTTAATGCCCAACTCATTTTTCCTGACTCTTTCTACATGACTCTGCCAAGCTTCCTCAGCACAAGAGGCAGCTCCCTTCCTTCAGATTAGGATGAACCTCTATAAAATGAGATTAGTGAGCACTGTAAACAACAGTGCATCCCTTGCTAGTCCCTGCCTGTAACTAAATGGCAAATAAAAAGAATAAACACGTGAAAGTGGCAGATCACATAGAATTTACCAGTTGATGCCCAAAAATGATGGCATTGTTCTCATGGCAGCGGTAAAGTGCCAGCGTTCACTGCTAATAACTCTCCCAGGGCCCCTCTCTTTGCAGGGAGCACTGCTTTGAGACATTACCGGGCAATGGGTTTGCAGTGGTGAGGACCCAGGACTGATCCTGTTCTGCCTCTCACCTCACCCTTTCTGCTAAAGAGGCAAAACTGCCCGTGTTTAATGACTCCCCTCTTCCAGCAGCTCAGGAAGAACTCTGCATCTCACTTGATTGCTGTGGGCCTTGATTTACTTGGTTTGCAAAGCATGAGGTCTCACTGAAGAAAATGAGGATTTGAGTTTATATCCAAAATGCTTTGCTAGTCAGAGCTGGACTCCAGCATATGTGTGTTTGCTGGGATTCTATCTCTAGCACTGCATCCCTGTAAGGCATACACTCCACAATGTAATTTTACCAAGTTCACGTCCCGATCTTCACCCCCATGAATCCCAAACACATCTTCTCTCACACACTGCGCAGGAAGGATGTCACCCGTGTTCACACATGCAGATATGGACAGTGACTCATCACCGGCCCTGGAGTCCTCTCCAGGAAAGCAAATTCTCTGCCAGCTGAGAGAGCTGCTAAGGAGGTGGGAGATAAAGCAGATCCCTGGTATAGATAAGGTATTTCCATTACAACAATGTTTCTGAGACTTGATACACGTTCTTCTAAACTTCTAATTTATTGCCGTTATTGTTTTTTATTCTTCACTGAATTTTAAAACTGTAACATGAGGAAATTGAAAAGTTCATGACAGAAAAATCAAGCCTTAAGTGTATTCATCACAAAAACAACTTCATCCCTTGGTATTTTATGCTCCAATTCAAACAACACATCTGTTCATAATTGCATGCATGACTCGGTAAGATTACTACAGGCTACAAATTTACGTCTGTGAGTAGTAGGAATATTGGAGAAAGACAAGAATAAAGCATTTGAAATGCGAAGACCTTTTAAATAGTATATATAAAATACTATTTCACACTCCAAGGTATATTTTAAAATTTTTTTTTCTAATTCAAAGCCAATGTATTTTCTGTATCTAAGTCTGATAATATTGATGGTCTACCATAAAATTACTCTAGAGAAAAGGAACACTTTTTAAAAAAACTTGGTATTTCAATCTCCAAGTAATCAGTACTTAGATAATCATCATAAATCCCAGTTTCTAGAACAGTATATGCCCAGCTTCCTCTGGAATAATTATGGTCCTGTATTGTTCCCCTCTAAAAAAAACCCTTAATACATACATCTTAGGTCTAGCACTTCAAAGTTTATTCCATCTCACCTTAAAGCTGAAAAATATGGGGGTTTTTTATTCCATGATACTGAAATATTGTTGAATTTATAGTTCTTCCATCAGTGCTGTATAAAATCCTTCTTCCCTATAAAACTACCTACTCCTCCCAACATCCAGTGGTATAAACATCTGAATGGCAGCTGTCTCACATGGTACATTTTCAGAAGAGATTGAGGAGTATGGAATAAAAGCAGTGGAAAGCAGCTTATATTCTGAGTAGTATGAATATCCTGGAGAAAGAGTGAGATGGGAACTCTCTCCAGGCGATCGAGCTTGAAGATTGTGCCTCTGACTAGAAAGCATAAATACCAATGGCTTCCAGCAAGGACTCTGCCTTGACCCAGGAACTCGATATTGTAAAGCTTCATTGCATTTATCATCCTCTTCTTTATTTCAAATCGACTGCTTGTATTAATGCACAAGGAGGAATTTACAGAGCTCATACACTCCCAAATGAAACACAGCAATTTGATGTTAGGGCAGTGCTATGAGTTAATAGCATTGAGCACATCTGCCACTGATTTACCACGATGGGAAATGTTTTCCCTTGTTATAAACACCTTGCAGCGCATATTGTTCCACGTTATGCCTCTAATACCTCTTTATCATGAAGAACTTCCTGGCTGTATTTCTAGCCAGGATGCTGCACTATACGAAGTTCTTTGAGCGGAACAAAGAATGAGACTTTCTGCCCTGGGCTTTTCATCTCTTTGCTTTCCAGCCGTTTACAGGAGTGTTTAGATGGAGTGAGATCCTCTCTCCCTGTGTGACTCCCATGCCCACAGCTTCACTCACTGCAATGACATTCTTGTAACAGATGGTAAAGACCTAAAAACGTGCATCCATTACGTTTCCTGATGACTATTGCAGTTGTAATCAATCTGACTTGCTGTTAACAATGAACCTACGAGTATCCAAACACCTCTTTCCAGTTTTACAGGACCAGTTGAATTTGCTGAACCAAAGAGAGATTCCTACCATGACCTAGCATTGCACTGACTGACAGTGCATATCTACATGAAGTAACACATAAGACGTCCTGACACTCCTGGGACAAGGATTATTTCCTTGGTTACTTTTCCCAGCAGGTGGGCAGGAAATCAAACCAACTGAAAATGGTCCTGCCAAATCTAAACTAAAAAAGAAAAATTATCCTGGAAAAAAGTGAGAAATGTTTTAGAAAAAGGAAAGCTCTATTAAATTTCCAGAGCATCTGTTAGTGAATAATGACACTTGTAAAAGGATTTTTCACTGCTTTCTGAACAATTCTGTTCAGCCTTGTAAGGGCAGCTCAAGGTATAAGGCTGAATCATTCAAAGCGGTATTAAAACCTCATTGCTTTTATTCTGTCCATACCTTATTCTGTTTCCTCAGAAAAGAATGGGACCACTGAAAATTAAAGCTAAAAATTAGCTAAAGAATCCTGCAGGGATAAGACATTTTTATTTTTTTTAAGGGAAGTTAAGGCTAAAATGGAAAAGTCTGCAGACAACTTGAGAAGTTTCGCAGCCTAATAAAAAGCTTCCATTCAGGACCAAAGTTTTTATGTCCTTGAAAATGCTTTTGTAATGAGGTAGATGGCTTTTCCATTTGGGTAACAGCACCTGCCTTTTCACTTAGCCTTGTCAAGGATTTTTTGCATTCCCAAACACTGACCAGATCAATAGTTATTCAATCATACACATGCTTAGCACAGTACGGACAACAGTGGTTTGTGCCTTTTAATGTGTTAGAGAGCAGACATAAAGAGAGATTTGTTAACCCCGTAGGCACTATTACATGAAGAGGGCTTTTTAAGCCTTCTGATCTATTCTGTAGGCTTTAATTTTTTTAAGCTCAAATATATAAACATGCTAATGACATTATTCTGATTTCTTAAAATACCAGCAGAGGTATATCACTGAGTTGCTGAAGATATCAACCAGCCATTAATAAATTTTTAAAATATGACCTCTGTGCAACATAAGAAATCATTGCTTTTAAGTAGATAAAAAGCATTTCAGAATTCTATGAGAATAATTTCCATAGCTAATAATAATAGTATTTCTCAGGAATTCAGCTGCCTATTCTGCAACTTGAAGAGAGCAGAATTCTTCATAAAATCCTGCCTTAGCTTTATAACTCTCTCAGATCAGCAGCGCTATGCCTTTTATAGCAAAATGCTTAAACATTTGCATTCCCAGACTTAAAGTCATCAATTTTCTAGATCTGATTTTGATCCATTACCTGCATTTTAACAAGTGCAAGCAGGAACAGATGAAAGCTAAACAGTGTTTATAAAGCTAGTCTGCGTCAGAGAAAGAAGCCGAATTCAAGATGTCTAATTCCAGGACTCCTTCTGTAAGTACTTCACTTCTAGTGATTAACAAGGAAATAAAATTATTCAAGATTTCTCCTCCTCTTAGACACTTTATGCATTGCTTTTCCTGGGTGCAGAGCCTATAAAAGACTGAAATACAAGGTATCCAAAGGGTTTATCTCAAATGAGTGCTAAATTAATGCTAAAGTCGTCACATAATCTTGTACACCTTCAGTCTAAAGGTTTAGGTTTCAATAACATCTAAGATGCCTGGAAATACAAATGGATACTATCTAGAAGTCAATGAAGCTGCTGAACTGAAAGGGCAACCTTCAGAACAGGATCAATGTTTCACGCTGTGTTATAAACATGACTGCTGTTGCCTTTCTGTCTGAGGTAGGGCTGTATTAATCAGAAACAGGAAAACAAACAAGCGAGTATTTAGCAACATGAGAAACAAAATCCACTTTTGTTTAAATGCCTGTTTTTAAGCAGCAGTAATAGGCTTACAAAACAACTCTTTCAAAGGGTTTTGTCTGTCCTTTAAGAAATTATAAGACATCCAGAGAGGGAGAGGCTGAGTTATGAAAATAAAGCACTGTTTGACAATACATTCTGCTCTTAATGTGACTATTTTACATCTCTAGGGTGTTGTGCATCCAAGGCCACATAGCATGAAGCTAAATTAATCCCTGTCAGAGTCAATGAGCCCATTTCTTCCACTGTGGATGAACTCTGGGTTAGGCCATGTTTTCAGTGCAGAGTGTGAGAATGGGTAAAACTACGAAAGCCAATTCAGACATCCAGTGTCTGTTCCCACTTTTATCAGGACTGTACTGTAGGGCCTTAGGCAACTCCTACCCTCACTATGCTTTAGTTTCCCCAACATGTACACATTGCTTTGACTGGGGAATGTAAGGCACAACAAAACCACAAATAAGCGCAGATGCTTGTGATAATTTCCCTTTGAACTGGGTTATTTACAAAAAACAATATAATACATAGTAGTCAAAGGATGAGCATCTCCAATTTTCAGTGCTGAATAAGTTCAAGCTTACAAATAAAATTATTGTTATCCATTAAGAATGTCTTGCAGACTCAAGTTATGAGTTTCTGTGACTAGCTTCCACTGCAATATCTCCTTCTCAGACTCAAAATAAATTTGGCTCTTGGTCATGCCATAAATAACCCACAAAACCACATTCATAACATTGGTAACACTGTAAATTAACTGAATGGAACACAACCAGTGGTAAGGACATAAGTAACGAAACAGGACTCTTCACATCAGAATTAATTTGCTGTCTTGAAATCCATACCCATATGTAAATATCTTTCATCTTGTTACACAGAATGCGAGCAGATAAGAAAGCAACATTTTACACATTCATATTTTAGTGGTGTTCTTAGTTACACTTACAAAAACCTCAACAGCAAAATGTTTTCGTCATTATATACCCTGTGAAAAACACCCAACTTCTGCTAATGAAGACAGGCAAATTTATCCTATGCAAGGAAGCTGGGGCACTGGCTATTGCAGCTACAGTCAGCTGATCTATGGTTACACCTCCTGCTTCCTGCTGTGACTCCCTCCCTTTCTCACTGTCTTTGCAAAATGCTCAGAAATGCAAAAAATTAAGAAAAAAAAAACCAGTCAATTACCAGAGTGGAAGTTTAAATGGATGCATTGACATGTGCAAATGGACAACTTTTAAATTGTGATTGATCTCTCCTATATGTCCTTGTGCCCTCCCAGAACCAGAACTAATGCACTATTAACAAGTGTTCCATCATGATTTTAAGTTCACTGAGAAACTGGATTAAAGATTTGGGCAAAAGTCCTGACTCTGTACACCTTTCTATGCAAAAAAATGGAACAAAATTGTTCAGGATTTAAACATTGTAGATGGTTAATTTCCTTAAATTATTGGTTTCATTATAAACTTACAAGTTTTTCTTATTGTTGCAGGGTGATTTTCTGACCTTCTCTTACTAGCCTTTAAAAGTAGAAAGACCTCTCCATCTTAGGAGAGGTTCCACTTGCATCCATAAAATGAATCAATAACAGTGAATCAATGAGAACTTTTGTATTATTATTACTATTATTATTATTATTCTACCATAAACAACAATTAAAAGCCCTGTGAATGACAAGAGCTGAAAATAGCAGTAAGGACTGAAACAAAACAGCAGGTGCTCACTAAGAGCTCTGTTGTGTTCAGCTGGTGTTCACAAGTGCACATAGGCAGCACCATTTGCAGGCTTTGACATTAAAGAGCTGAGGAGACAAACACACAACAGACGCCAGCAGAAATTTTACTGTCAAAGCAATACTTCACAAACAGTATTAGGATCTATGCTAAAGACGTTCAAATTTATAATTGCCACGATCAAAAGAACTCACTATTACCATCCAGTTAATCAATTATAGAAATCAGTTTCGTCAGTTTTAGTGTCAGTCCAGTCAAAAATATCTGTTAGCAGTGAAACACACCTCCTGCCACAGAACCATGCTTAACATGAGCAGGTTTCAGTAAAATGTACTAAGCAAGGCACATATAGAACATGAGCTCCAAACCTGGGGGTTGTATGTTGACACAAAGAGCTGAACGATTCCCAAAGCTTTAGCTTTGCAGGTGCTAAAAGGAAATGGATCTTGGATCATTTCTTGGGGTTACGATGCACAATCCCTCTGACTAAGGAGCTTTTGGCAGATTTCCTTTGGAAGAACATCACTGCTGTGTTTCTAATCTCTCTGTACACGTAAACCCAATTATGCACAGCCCTTTGTGAGCAAGCCTCTTCTGCTGCAAGAAAAGCTCCGCTGTGGCTGCCAATTTCCTCTTACCTTCCCTACCCACTCAGCACAGCACAAGATGGCAGCTCCAAGCAGCCAGATCCCTCTCTTTTGTTGTCTCCAAGAGAAAGCAGATCATCTCCTGCAGAAGCTTTACTGGCCTACAGCATTGCTCAGAGCCATCTAAGCAAATGGCTTCAGCCAGAGAAACAAAGAGCAACAAACATTTCACAGCGAGAGGAAACTGGCTGAGAACAACCATGCGAGCATTTGAGAGGGTGCCAGCTTATGCAGCAGAGGAAAAAAGACAAAGAATCATCCTAGGAAAAGATGTGAGAATAAAGGACAGAGTGCAGGAAAGGTGCTCTGCATGGGAGGAAATGGAGAGGCATAACTGGAATGCGAGAAAGCCACCTGGTAGGGGGTTGGTTATTCATGCCAATGTAAAGAGCACAGGAAACAAAAGAAACTGAGCCGAGAGGGTTCTCCTCAAAACACGATTTACTGGACTTACAGACTTTCTACTGCTTAGAAGCTGACAGCTAGCCTTGCAGGAATGGTTCATTCTGAGTAGAGCAACTGCTTTCCTAAATAAAAGTACTGGCCTCTACAAGGCTCTGCTCACTGATATTCTCTACTTTTAAACCTCTTTTGATGTGTACGTTTTCTGATGACAAATTCCGTCTACATGCAAGGTCCTGAACATCTATACTGTTCTAGAATCAGAAATACTATTTAGAAATTAATCCTTACAAGGTCATGGTAGAAATAAGAATACACCTCCACGAATTTCACAGATTCAATGCCACAGGCAAAAAAAAATCTACTCAGACGACAGACTAAAGCACCTGCTCTTTCTTGTCTCAGAATATATTTGTTCCATGTAGAGAAAAGCTCAGAAATTCTTCTAGAGTCTCCTCTGGCACTTGATATATTCTTGCAGTAATTAAATCTGCCTATGTATCAATGACTTCATCACATAGCCACATGGCCCCTGTGTGCTGATGATGCTTTCTTATTCATGCCTCCTTAATCTCACTTAATCTCTTCTAATCACAGCCTCTTTGATCATATAATTAACAGACTACTAGTGTTGATGCTGCTTTCAAGAATACTTGAACTGGCCAAAGAGGCATAATTTTGGTTCTTGGACAGTCAAGTTGCTCACTTTCATCACTGTTGATATCACAAAAAGTCACAATGGGTGGAGGGCTTGGAGACAGAACCAGCTCAGTGAAAGTCCCTTTACTGCCCTGATGATGCCAGCATTATGATATGTTGTTCTTGCAGCATCTAAATATTTTTAAAAAATATTAAAACCTTCAATCAAAGTTAGATGGCATTAGGTATACCTTAAAAATCAAAACTGACAGTTTCTGATAAGGAATAACTTACATTTCACACACACACCCACTCATGATAGCCAAACCAGAAAATCAGGACTCTAATCTTATTTATTTGCAAAAGAGCATTATACAGTCAAGAAAGCCTTTAGGTAGAATGAGTCCAAACTACTGTTCAGTTTCAAAGTATGTTGGCTTGGTTTATTGCCACCTATTCTGAGTGTTAGATGCACCCTGAATAACTAAAGTAGATTTTTGTGTATGTCAAAATGTATCAACATAAAATTTATAATGGTCTTGCTTTTCCTCTACCATATGTTTCTTATATGCACACATGAAAGTAAAATCACAGCAAAAAATTTAATTACATCACCATTTTTAAGTGTACAATTTTCTGTATTTTTCTTTGCTTACCTTTATCCCCAGTTTGCAATGTTTTGTGCAGCATTACTCCCGCACTGACACCATGGTGTGTCAGATCACACCGTGATCATGGGGCTGCACAGTTGTCTCCTCCCCTTGATCTAGGGCACAGATTTATTTGGTGCAGGCAGTAGCAGCCAGGTAGTTATGTTTGAGAAGTTCTACTTCATTATATTTTCTGTTTAGGAAATCTCTTCCTCTCTCTCATTTAGGAATTTCTAGCCAGACATATTTCTAGATCCAATATAATTAATAGACATCTCTGCAACGTACACAAGCTTATTTATTATATGAAGTGGTATCAAAATCTATGTTGCTTTTAGAAAGGTTGACCTATAGAAATCTAAGTTGTACTCAATGTTTTCAGTAAATGTAAGTTCCCCGAACAATCTTTTTTTGGTGCATGAATAAATATATGTCTGCCTTTCACTGTGAAGCCAGAGCAACTTAACTGAAAGCTGTGCAACAATGCTTTTAATCATTGCTAGAAGCAAACGGGAAGACTAGAAAATGCTTATTAGTTTGCATTGTTTCCCTTCCCTTTAGGCTTATTTTCTTCTCCCTGGCTCTAATACAGGGCAGCAAGGTGGCTGGCAAACTGAACATCTACAAACATCACACAGTTAAACACCTCTAGCAAATTTCCTGAGCCAGAAGCATTACAGAGAAAGCTGCAGGACTTTCTTACATCTGCTTAGCCGTGTGTACAGTCATACAGAGGGAAGAAAGACATAAATGTATTGTTTAAAAGGTAGCACAGAGGATGAACTTAGCAAATCAAAGGAGGGTCACTCAGACATCACAAGAAACCTGGAGTTCTCCCATTCCCAAGGACATCCACACCTGCTGCTCTTAGACACAAATTAACATGGACACTGAAATCAAAACCAAATGGATTAAAAGAAAAGAAAAAGAACCTTGCCAAATTTGCACAGCCAATATTAATGCAAAGGATTAGAGAGAGAAACTTAACTGTCATCTCAGTCTGTGCCTGGGAAAATCATTATTAATTATAAAGCATGTCTCGTGACATCCCTGACCAACACTGCTTTATTGCAGCACATCTGTACACTGGATGAATTCCTAAGCTGAACAGAAGCACTTGGGGCCGTATTTATCTGCCTCCCTTCCTTTCACAAAATACCCCAACTCACACTGCATAATGTCTTACTCAGAGTATAAAATTACCACTTCCAATGGGTCTGCTTCCCACTCCATGAGAGATACTAACAAGGCAGGAAGAGACACACAACAGTTAAAACTCACAGGAGAGATTTCCCCCCGATGTGAAATGTCACAGCTCCATTGACTTCAAATAGAGCTATGCCACTATATCCTGGCTGAGGTTGTGGTCTGCAGGCCTTGAGCTCTGCAGCAGGATAACTTATCATTCAGACAAAGCTTTAATGTCATCCCTTAGGTTTACTCTGGAGAGGATATGGAAATTTCAGCCTGCAAGCCAGCAGGAAATCCATGTTTTTACAAGCATGAATTCATAGCAGAACAGCTGAAATGAAGCGCTGAGCTCCGAACAGATCCCTCCATCAGAAAGGATACCACCTGGAACATGCCACAAAACCAGCTCCTCCAGGGCTCCTCCCAGGAGAGGCACAGACTGAAGTGTGAGAAACACAGAGCATTTTCAGAGACCTTATTTCTCAAGAAGAATAAGACATAAAAAGGAAAATGGACTACATGTCAAAACAGCACTGTAAACACAAAAGGGTAAGAGATACACCCCTATGGACAGGTAAGATGCTAGGAAATTTAGAAAAGTATATGCTGGCCCTACTTAAACAGCACTTTAAAAGCAGAGCTGTCAATCAGGAAAAAAAAACACATTAAAAAATAAAATGTTTCTATCTAATATTGTTCTTAAAGCCTGAAATCTAATTATCTAAGAGTAATTTCAGGTGAAGAACCATGGAAGAAAAAAAAAGTATCAGTTTTCTCAGTTTATTTCATGCACATTTTAGTACAGCTTCCTCAGCTGATCCCCTTGTGGGGTTAGTTTGGCACCAGTCTCATGCAACTTCAGCTTCAGGGTGCTTCAGCTAAAGGGAGGCTAAGACAGGATGAAGCCTACAAATGTATCAAGGTGCAGGCATCTTTAGACAGAATGTGCTATAACTAAGAGGCAATGCTGGGCCATGAAAATAATCACAGTACACTGGCCATTACATTTAGAGTTGAAATCATTGGTAGGTTTTTGATGATGTGAGGAAAAAAATCCCTGAACTGTCTTCTACTTGGAACATCAGAAGGAAAACCTTGCCTGCTTTAAAGATGGAATTATTTACATTTCTGAAAAGGAGTATATAATAAGGGGCCTGCAATAATAAAAGATTTGATACTGTTTGATAGTTCTGTGTTTCAAGGGAAGGAATTTGATGATCCAAAACTGATTTCTATTGTATAGGACTCAGAAGAGAGGCTAAGAGCTGAAAGTCAAGTAAAATAAGTCCTACAAGCTCTATTCCATAGGTTCAAGAAGTCTAGGCTGTCAGTGGGTCCATTTAATTCACTTCACTACTCGCATTTTCATGGTCAAATCCTTGCCTTTACAAACAGCATAATGATGGGAACCCTGAACATCCCGGGGGAGCTGGAGTTGATCAAAACCCCGTATTTCCCTCTTTGTGGTTCAACACACACTTTACTAGAAGATTTGTTGTGCCCTGGAAAGAAAGGGAAGGAACTTTAAAGTACACATCTGCAGAAAATGCATAACTGTGCCAATTCTTTAGCTCCTAAATCAACCCAAATGTGCAGCCCTTGATGACTGGGCACTTTCATTCCTGCATGATGAGGCTGGAAAAATGCACCGTAGCTGGCCCTTGCAGCCCAAATTGCAGTGCAGTTTCAGTACTGCAGCTCCAGAAAGCTCAGCAGCTTGCCAAGTCAGTCTGGTGGAAATCATTTAGGTTGGAAAAAACCTTTAAGATCATCAAGTCCAATCTTTAATCCAGCACTGCCAAGTTCACCACTAACCAATGTCCCCAAGCGCCACATCTCCACGTATTTTAAATATCTCCAGGGCTGGTGACTCAGCCATTTCCCTGGGCAGTCTGTTCTCTTAGAAAACAGACTGGTTTCCAATGGATGTTTGCCTGGCAATGCCATTCAGTCAGGACTATAGAAAATGGAAAAAATGTTGCAATTTCAGCTAAAAAGCAGTTTTTTGTAGAAGCACTGCTCATTCTTGAGTATCTGTGTCTTAGTTCAGCTGAACACTAAATTCCTCTAGAATAGTTTTGAATTCCACAGTAAGTACGACGCAAATACTAAACACAAAAAGACATTTAGTGGATTACAAAAAGGTGTCTGGAATAGAAACTAATACATGTAGCCCCAGCTCTAACTCCACTGATGCTTCACCCACAATCTCAACAACCATAGAACCCCTGGTTGGATATTTGTCTGTCTTGTAGCTTATACAGGTTTGCTGTGCACTCTTAAGTAAAACTATTACTAAATAAGATAATTGAATTTAATGTGAAATTTGGTACTTCTCTTTAAGTATATTTGGGCTTACTTGGAATAAATTAGTCAAATATTTAAAATTAATAAATTCAGAATAACATATATATGTCTACTTGATTACAAATACAATTATTGCTTCAATTAAAGTACAGGAATTTAGTCTAATAAAATACCTATAAATGCTGATCTTTAACCTATTCTGATCCTTCTGTCCAAAACTATCATAACTTGCTTTTGTCCTTAACCAGAGGTGTGTTTGGGTTTTGTCAATAACCAATATAACATCTCGAACGTAACACAGCAAAAGCAAACACTTCTGTGAAGATGCAAGGATTTAAAACAACTCTGGCGTCGTACTACAATTTAAGGCCCAAATTCTGAAGGAATGTTTAAAGGGAATTCCTCATTGATTTGGTAAATGAGATTGGAAAAGATAGTCAGAACCCTCTTTTGGGATAAAAGGCTTATGGCACAGAGTTATGCTCACACAGAGACACTTCCTGGCATCTGCTCCATTCAGGACCAAAGAGTTTTTCCTAACAGTGCCAGCTGTTGCCTGCCCATCATCCCAGATTTTCAACTGATGTTTCTTAAATCCATGAGAATGCTTAGTTTCAGAAAGATATCACCAAGTCACTTCTCTCAATCTGGAACGTAATGGAACACGATAGGATATTAATATAAGCAATTCTATGGCAAAATGAATTATTTACAAAATTAATTGCTGCGGTAGAATAGTTGCTTCATTTTCAAAACAGCAGAGAAGTGCTGAATCAAGTCAGGCACATCCTTGCCAGAATTTTTCTAAGGTTCTGACTGGTGGGAAAATGAGCTATCTGTTTGATACCTCAGGGGAGAGGATGAGCACAAGATAAAGGACATGGGATGGAAGTGCAAGGAGTCACGAAGGAGACCCTGAGACACACAGAATGAGATGGAGAAGACTGGGAAGTCACTGCCAGAAGGTCAGGACTCTGCAGTGAAGTCACTCACAGATACTGTGTGCTGGAGTTGTGTCAAAACTGACACATCACTCGCTTCTCATGGGCTCCTGAAGGCACCTGACCAAGCATCCACAACTGAGGCTTGAGCCTCACTCCAGACTTGCACTGAAGGTTGCCTCCAGACAACCACAGGAGCACAACATTAAACAAGGAAAATACATAAAGTCAGAAAATCTTAATCAAAATCTAGATGAAAATGCCAGAAGAGGACAAGAGAATTCCAGGCAAAAGTTGGTGGATATAATACATTGAAATGGGCAGCCTTGGTTGTTGGAGTTCTCCATAGATTAATCTGTTCCCAGTCGCCATACTTGCTCCCACCGGACACCTTTTAAAAATAAAACAAAAATTTACCCTGGAGGAAAATTCAATGTTCAACTTTTACAGCAGAGGGTTTTCCTCAATCACACTCCTGAGGTATTTTGATTGCAGAGGAGCCAGATCAATAACATCAACTACAACAGTTTTATTCACTACAAAGCAGCAGGATAAAGCTAAAGGGAAGAGGTAGAATTTGTGTTGCAATGTTAGCCAAGCAGGGAAGTTCTCTACAAACATTTAACCTAAGAGCAAAAATCGGGATTTGGACTTTTCATTCTCCTTTTTCTCAAGCTTGAAAAGAGTAAAAGAATCACTCTTGCATCTGCAAAGTGTTAGCAATGCTTGTCAATAGCAATTCTAAAGCTTGTGGAAAGCTCTTTACTAACGTGGTGTTTCCTAGTACGGTTATCCCTCGGTTCTGGCTGGAGACAGCACAGCCTATGAGCAGATACAGAGTGGAAAACATCCTCACTCATCAAGATGTATGAAAAATCACCCATCAGGTAAATAACCACCACCTTAGCCACAATTTTTAAGGGAAGTTAGGATGACCATGTCCAAGGCAAATGTGCTGAGCAAAAGGGAAGCCAAACTGGTGATTTTACTGATTTCTCTCAGCAATTAATGTCATTCCACAGATAGTATTAACCATCTTTTTCAAAGGTAAGCTCTTGGGAATAAATAAGATCTTTTGGGATTCTGTAGTACAATTATTCTATATACCACAGAGATAACAAGATCAGTATTTTCATTCATGGTAATTTAAAATAAATGCCCAGAAGAATAATGTTATTCTTGTGCTGACATGTCAAATAGTAAAGGTATATGCACACTGAAATTTGTCCTGGTCTTAAGCGTTCTTTTATGGCTATGGTGCTAGGGTGTAGACTCTTCATTATAAAGTTAGAGAACATTTGCAAGCAAGCTGCAGTTTAAGAACAAGGCTTGGATTTTAAATGGCAGCAGATTTTGGTAGTTTTCATCTGAAAATATTGTAAACTTTATATACCAACTTAAACATATGCCAAAAAAGAACATATCACAAATACTTCACTCCTACAGTATTTTAGTTTTGAATATTTGTCAAATATTAATCAGCCTTTTTTTTTCCCTCTTATTCTTTAGGCAAAGCAAGAGAATAATGGAATGACATATGGATACAAATGTACAGACTTCTATTCAATCCAAAGCAAGAACGAGGGGCTGAATGGGTCATAAATAATTTCACCTGTTTCATATTCCATGAAGTTAAATCTGAGCAGCTCAGAATGAGCTGGCTGCAGTGGACTCCTGTGAAACTTCAATGTATTTGGTAATTTAGGTCAAAATATCTTCAGGCAAAGATTAAATCCAAACACTGGGATATATATCATTTAAGTTTGTCTTTAATCTTCCATATTGCTTCCATGCTTCCATATTATTGCACGGAAAGAATTTGGAGCATGTCTATATAATACCTGTGAAAGACCTTGAGAAAGCCACAATAATAGGAATTTTTATGTCTCAATATTAACCATAAATCAATGCACAGAAGAGAGAGACGTTTTCTAGTATTAAGAAGTGGGCACAGAAGCATGACTTAAGCAGGAATCAAATGAAGAGGATGAAAGTTATAATGGTGCTCCATAATCAACACAGCTGTGCAATAATTTGATTTTCATTATAATGACGCTATTTAGACATGCCGTGCATATTGAAGATTGAGCACAGTACATAATTATTGATTAGTTATAACCCATTTGTATTTTATGTTTATTTCATCTGACAATAATTATCATACATTTGCACTAATTAATTCATCATCTTTTATTACTGGAGCTGAAAGGTAACTAGCAGAAAAAGCAGGAAGGGAACTAAGAAAAGCAGAAGGCCCTCTGCAGCAGTAATGTTATTTGCAATGTAATACTACAGTGATGTGGTTTGCTTTTTTATTTTTGTAACACAAATAGGGGCAAATTATTTTCTAGCTAAAATTTACTTGGAATTACTAGTAAATTGCTCTCTAAAGCACGCTGAAGTGCAATGCAGCAAATATGCTGATCAGATGAATATTGACCTATCATTAAGTGTTCATGTTAACAGTCTGCAAAATCACTGGCCATTTTGGAACAGGTTTTAGAAACTGTGCAGAAGATTGCCTGTCTTTGGAAGTACAAGTTCTTACACTACAGATCTCACACAACAGTGTATTGAAAACTTTATGAAATGCAGCCGTATGACATCTTGTGAACAGAAGTTTGTTCCCTAAGCAGAAATAAGAAAGCTTGTGCTTTTCCTGATGGATGGCTTCATCAGCCAATAACACAATTACTGCGCAGGACTGATAGGGAAAGCCTGTGCATGGTGCAGGCAGCCCTAAGCCAGAGCCAGATGAGGCAGAGGCCAGGGAAGCAGACACAGGTCAGCATGGAACAGCTACTGAGCCTCAGCAAGGGATGCGATGCACTGAACGGAAATACTCATATGCTGCTCTTTGCAAAATCTGAGCTTGTGACTCCCTGGCACTGCTGGTTTGTGCAGCAGAACCCACCAGCCTGCAGGTGTGCTGGAGAGCAATGGGATGCTCCATTGCTCCTTGGGAGTGCACCTAAAAGGGATCAAGTAAGGCAGTGACAAAAACATTGGAGGGCGTATATAAGTATTTGAGCCTTTCCTCTTTGAATACACACGACGTGCCCATTCCTTGGGAGGCATCCCCAGATGACACTGAACTGGACACTGCTCTCTCTGTTGCGCTCTGCGGGTGTGGGCAAGCAAGGGGAGGCAAAACAAGGCAAGGGAAGCCAGGTGTGATGCTGGAGGCGAGGTGAGTGTGCTCTGGTGCACCCAGAGCTCCTGCATGGGGTACTCATGGAGATGGGGGTAGCAGAGCCTTGCCCTTGCCATTATCAGTCCCAAGGCCCATACATATTTAGTCCACATCTTGCTTCTGTGGCAGTGATCAGATTGTCTTTGAAATGTGAAAGACTCTAAAAACTTCCAAAGTTCCTGTACATTGCATTCACGTTCCTGGCTGACAACTGAAACAAACTACAAAACTGTGTTTATTTTGCCAAATACATCTTTTGTATATTTTACTAATTAATGTAATATCTTTTGAGAGGCTACATTAAATTGTACCTGTCGTTATAGAAGATTCACGCTGAGCTGGAAGACCCTGCTTTACTGAAGTGAAAGGGAACTTCATAGCACTGAGTCTGGTGCCTTACGAGTGATCAATAAGAACTTAGGGCAGAAAGAAAAGTAGACATATAAGTTTAATTTTATCTATCTCCTATGGCCCTAGCAAATATTTTCCTACTTTTATGTCAGTTTCATTCTCAACATATCTGTTAGGCAGATTGTGGTGTACTTAAGCACAGGAAAAAAAACAAATTACAGGAATTTTGTATAAAACCTTAACCCTCCAGAAACAGTAAGCAATTCTTTTCATGCTTAAATTCGATCTTTAGGGAGCAATAGGATAAACTCTCACAGAACAGCCTGATAATAACAAACAAAACCCTTGAATAAATGGAATTTTGAAGATAAGACTCATAGAAAAGCTGGAAATCATACAACCAAATGCTACTGAATAAATATCAAAACACTTGATATAGCCTCAGAGAAATATAAATCACAAAAATACACACCTTTTTTTTTGCCTTGTTTATTTTGGCAGCTTCACCTGATACAAACATGTCTCTAAGTCCCCAAGTTTGGTTCAATAATTTTGTATTTAGGATATTCAAAGGCGTGTTTATGGTACCTCATTTATTGTGGCTGATGATACACTGGTATTTTCTTAAGCACACACAAACAGGGCAGTGATAAATAGATTGCTTAGGTAAAACAAGAAATGTGACTTAATCATGTGTTTCAGCCCTTGAGTAGTGAATGATGCTGCATATCTTTTACGTATATTCACATCCCTTTTTGCCATTTTTCTCCCTATCAAATTATGCCTGACAAAAAGATCCATCTAATACCTGACACTCACTCTTGTTGCACTGATTTCTCACTCTCCTCCCTTGGAAGCTCCCTCTTCACTCTCAGCTCCCCACTAATGATTCCTCCTGTAAATCTGCTGCTGTCCCTGGATTATATCTGGGCACCGGGGCATGGATCACCTCTGAAGAAAGCAGCTGTCCTACAGCAATTTCCCAGGTAAGCAAGGAAGGGACACCAAGTGCAGGATGCATTAAATGCCTTTTATACAGAGTGATTTAGGAGTTCACTGGTATCAAAGACAGTAGCTGGCTTATCACCTAGGCCTTATTTGGCACAGTCTTTATCTTCATGTGCAGTACAAGGTTTAGATAATGTGTTAATAACCCTGTAACTGAGGAACAGTCCCAAAATGGAAGGCAGCCTCTGCCAATAGAATTAGAAGCTCTGATTTAGAAAAAAAAAAAATTGCTTTTGAAGTCTGCTGAAGACATTGAAGAAATAAAG
Source organism: Lycocorax pyrrhopterus obiensis (assembly GCA_014706295.1). Classification (NCBI taxonomy): domain Eukaryota; kingdom Metazoa; phylum Chordata; class Aves; order Passeriformes; family Paradisaeidae; genus Lycocorax; species Lycocorax pyrrhopterus. Next base: position 23,777,638 of record JACSVZ010000013.1, read on the forward strand.
GTGCTGTTGTTTCCAGTGACTGTTTCTTTTCAATGGAATATGGCCACATTCATGGTTTCAGCCATTCATTTTTGATTTTCACACTGGGAACTACTGTGGAAGCATGAGAAATGTCATTAACTAAAAGAGAAAATAGAATCTCTGGGTACCTAAGCTCTTTGTTTTAAGTATGTAGATTTCTTTCTTGGTGATTTTTATATCCCGTGGAAAAGGCTTGCTGAAAATATTGACAATGGTTTATCAAACCTCGCTAGGTTTCAGAGTCAGTACCTGATTCCAGTTCCAGCCTCTTTCCACATACACAGCTGATGGGAAACGAGGCAATGCAGCACACACTGCATAAGGATGAGGGCAGCTCTAATGCTGCCTTTCATCTGCTTTCCTCACAGCAGTCAGCTTCTTTTGTTCCCCTTTTCCCCAGGTAACTACCTGCAGGATCCTTTGTGTGTGTGTCCTCAGAACTTGCCTGTACGTGGAGCAATTCAGAGGGATACTGGGGAAAACCATGTGTTCACCATCTCCTCACCCAGGGTCACGCAGTAATTACTCTGTCTGGGGATTAAACACAGATGTGCTTCCGAGCAAACTGGTCCCACCTTTGTCCTGAGACACAGGGAAGTGCTGTCCAGCGACATTCCAAGCTGCCCTTTTGCCTTCACTGAGATAACTATGGGTTTATTTTAATGCAGCTGCAACCAGTCAGGCCCCCAGGTCTGTGAGCAATTAAGAAACAATCATGTACTCAGCATAAAATTCTTCAAAAAGATGTAATGAGAATATTGGGTTTTTATTAGAGTTGCAAAGTCAAGCCTACTATAAATACCTCTATCAAATAAATTGTTATTGGAAAAATACTATGCTCCAAGAGGAATTGTATACCAGTTATCCTGCTTGTAAACCTGAATTTTTAAAATGCAATTAAATGAAGCCTCAAAACATTTTACAAAGCGAGGCTTTATGGAACTCAATTTGGCTTATACCTGACTTTGATCAGTCAGCAGATGTATGGTGATGGCCTCCATTGTCGTGCCGTGCTCCCATCTGACAGTCTGCTGGACTAAATACAGTCTAAAACACCCAGTCTCCAAAGCTAGCTTGCTATTACTGAATTAAATAGAATATTCACGTTTAACTGCACATAAATTTGATCATTCTATACTCCATGAGTGACTGTGAATAATCTTTTCTTTGACCTCAGGGGGGAAAAAAAGAAAACCCACAAACTTTGCAAATTGCCTTTGCCACACGGGAGGAATATTCTAACAAGGGTGGAGCACTCTCAGACCCACAGCACCTGCAGGATGTACACAGAGGGTTGCAGAATGTGGTTTCATAGACAAAAAAGAATTGCTACTAGCTTTGCAACTGCCCTTTCTGGTCCAGTTCTGTGGGGAAGGGTCCACAGATATATTTTAGCGGAAAATATAGCTTCACGTTAAGGTATGTGTATGTTGTACATAATCAACAATGAATACGAGAACCTGGGTTAACTTGGTTGAAATTACAAAAAGTAGTTTTCCAGTTTTCTAACTGCAGCAAAATGCTCTGGAAAATATTGAAGAAATGCCCAGATTAGCATACTCTGGGAATTAGAAACAGGAGGCTTCAGCTTCCTTAGAGATATCAGGGTTTAGCTATTTTAAATACATGGTTACAAAAAACGGAACTTTTTTAGTCTCGTACAAAGGTTCTTTTGTTCTTTGACAAGATCGTTTTATGAAAATACAAATGGTACTGTAATATCATCTGATCATGTCTTTCAACTTAATAGTTCAGTGAATTTACTTCATCTAGACATAAATAAAAAAGTGAGTCTTAAATATTTCTGTTGTGGAAGAATGAAGGAGGTTGTTATCCTTTTAGAAAAGTCTTATTCCAACAGCAATTAAATGTTCCTTTAAGTAAAGACTTCACCAAATTGAAGTTAAAACCAGCTTTTTAATTTAATACTACTTTTGTAGCCACTAGCAGGTTTTACGCTGAGATTTAGCTGGTCATTTACAATGGATGGGTAAAAGATCACTTTATGCAATTCTTACTAACCAAAAAACATCCTTAATTCACATAATGCACTACACACTATGTGAAAGCACCGTTATTGACTGTGCCATTGCACGTTTGTTGTGCTATTATGTTGTAATTGCTCCTGGGTCATTGCTTTTTTAAAATTAATGTAGGCCAACGGTGTAATTAACTGTGGGCAATTCAAAGAGGGCCAAGAGAATCCTTAGATCTCCAGGATTATGGGAATATGTTTGTCAACAAAGTGGACTTGAAAGTATAGAATTATGTAATCTGATAGTCTAGGAGCAAAAATATTTACATGCAGTCAGACGGCAGAGAAAGAGGATGGATTTTTCTACTAGGTAGGTCTTAGTTTAGATAAAATCAAGAGTGTAAAAAGACATCTTGAGGGCAAGATTATTTTAAAGGTATTACCACAGTAAAATGCTAAAAATGAATAAAACTCCATTTTACCATCAGTGTCCAGCTGCCTTTGCCACAGCCTCCTTTGGACCCAGTACTTTGAGAGCTGACAGTAGAGAAGGGAAGGCTCTCTTTCAGCAGTAATAGAACCTCAGCCAGTTTGTCAGAAGAGATAAAAAGGCAGCACTATTCCTGAGACTGCTGGAGAAGCTTAGTGGTCCTATGCATGTCTTCATGTACAGATTGCACTTGCTAGTCTCCTCTCAGTTTCAGGACTCCTCCAAATTACTTAGTGAAAAATTTTCAGCAAAAATGTATCTAGTCAGATACAGTACACAAATACATCGTGAAAAACAAGCATCATCAGAAAGAATCTTGTCTCCCTTACAAATATGCCAGTTACTCAAGAAATTGTGTTGTGTTTTCAACCTAATTTCTGACCACACAAGCAGGATGTAACACTAAAATTTTCTAAATAAGGAAAAAGTCTTGGCAAATTCAACTGAAGTCCACTTGCAAGTAGTAAAACATAAGGGCAGGCAGGCAAATGTTTTTTCCAGCAAAAATTCAGCTGCAGTCAAATGTCCTTTACAGGTCAGAGAGCTAAATTACGTGAAAAGTACATACTATCAGGATGTTACCTTACTCTCACTAATTTAGGTTCCCATCTTTTTTCCACCCACAACTCAGACCCAGCAGAACATTTTATTCCACAGACTAGCAGTGCAGACTTCCTTCCCTCTGCCCCTCGCTCCTCAAGTGTCCAGACTCAAGCATCTAGGAAGGTGAAGACTTTCCATCAGCTACCATTTAGATAACCTCCACAACCTCATTTTAGGATGCAGCACATACTTAAGACAATGGAATTACTGAAATGAATTCATACTCAGCAGTCTGAAGAAGTTATTCAGAGTCTGGACTAAATTTTAGGAGATCCACTTAAAAAAAGAGTTCCTTTCAAAATCAACACATTTGTGATGTTTATTGTTGCCTTAGTTTAAATATTTTTCTTTTAAGTATGACTTCTGTGGGTGTTTTTACAACAATGCAATAATTTTATATCTTCTTTCACCTTTCTAGGGCCAGGCTAAATGAGAATTCTAAAACAGTAACACAGGTCCCTTTTGCACATTCCTAGCACCAAGAATTAAATTAGCTGTAACATTGCTGACATTGGTTAAGTCTACTGCAGGAGGAACAGTTTAAATAACATTACACAAAAGAGATTTTCATTCAGAGTCTTTAACTGCTCCACTTATAGAGAGAGAGGCTGGCCCCAATGAATCCAATGAGTATGTACAGAGCTGTAATGAGTGCAAGTGTAGCATAACACCCCAGCACACCGCAGGACATCTTTGGAGTTTGTCCTTGCATTGTAGGAGCACATTCCTGACAGATTGCTTCTTGGAGACTCTGACAAAGGGCTCAACCAAGCCCACTTACTATTCTAAAACAAGTCCTTACAAATACACTTTCACTGGTAGGTTCAGTCTGGTTGATTCCCATGTTTGAATCAAATTAAATCGTTGCAAACATAAGAAGCCATTATCAGGATTGTGCCTCCTTTCTGCTCAGTCTAGCCCCATGTTACAGCAGACAGCCAGGCAGCGAGTGTTCAACCAAGGAATGCTTATCAAACTGCAGGTTTGTGCTGTTTCCAGGGAAAAGGTAAAAATAGAAACATACTCTAGCTGTCAATCAAGGCAATTATTTTAATGCTGCCACTCTTGGTTTAAAAAAAGTTAGGAGCAGCTGAGACTGAATTCATACGCTCATAGTGCACATTCACTATACTTCTGCACCTTATGAGCCCTCTGCATTACACCAAGTTCATTCTAAACTTCTGCACTGTGCCACTTAGCTACATTTTACATTGGCAAACACCTACAGTGACTTCGGTCATCTTGTCCATGTAATACTTCACCCTTCTGCTTATTCTTGTTAACAGAGAAAGGTTGGTGTGGTTTGGTTTTCCTTTCTTATGAGCATTTCTTAGCAGTAAATGAACTCAGAATGAGAATGTCACATGTCTTATGTAGTAGATCAAGAAAGAGGAGCTCTACACTTTGCTTTTTGACTTTTCATTACTAGAATTAACAAGCATGAGTCAATAGATTGGACTGGGGAAAAAGTAGGAGAAGCTCTGGCATAGACAGCCAGGAGAAAAGAGGAGACAAGCTAATTGATATGGAATAGCTTCTTTCCTTTTTTCTGCTTCCCCCATAAAAAAGAACAGGAAAACAATCCTAGCTGAGCCGTAACTTGCTCTGTGGTTTGCACCTGACTAAATGTAATTACCTGCTGTCACACCTCCCCACCAGGCAGATTGCAAGGCTGTAGATTAAACCCCAGGGTGAGATGACCTGCACTTCAGTGCATACAGACTCATTGTACCTGAATATTCCTGATGGCCAGCAATGTGGAAGAACAACCACCAAATCACAGAAGTTTGAAAAGGAAGGAAACAGAGACAGAAATTTCAATTTTTGAGATAATTAATTAGGGGGGAATTTATACCGTATGCCTAATACCAAGTGACATTTACCACTTGCAAAACTAATCTCCAAGGACAATAGTGAAGGTCTGTTATTTTTCATTTAAAAAAACAATTAATAGATGAATTCACTTAATAAATGAAATTTTGATGACAGTTTTACTGAAAATTGTTCCTTGGATCCAGAATGGAATGTCTGGTCAAACAAAGAGAAACGCAAAATGCAAAGCAGGAAGGAGATGGATTTTTAAGGGAATCTTAACAGATGGAGAAGGTGTAACACCAGGGCCATGTTCAGTCCTGTTTCTCCTCAGGACCTGAGCTCCAGTTTCTTTATAGCAAAGGAGTGGAGACGACTAGAGAGAGAAATTCTCTGTGCCACAATATCCAGCCAGCTAGGAGAGGGCTCTGGCAGGTTCAATGTTACCAACCTCCCAGAATGAGCAACCTCCTGCCCCCATCTTGGGGTGGGCAGAAGATTATTGGAAATTTGAAACACAGTCAGGTTCACCCTCATACAGATCAGCAAAAGATTTTAAAACTCAGATATGTGTAAAGAACAGGAAAATCATTCATCTCTCTCGCTAGTAAAAAAACGTATTTTATCACAAATGATTATATAAAGCAAATGCAAAGATAAATTCCAGTTTAAAGTCTGATTAACAGTTCTTTTTGTCTGAGATAAAAATATTTTAAATTATAATCTGGAATAGGGATTAGAGGTCAACCAAATACGCCAATAAAAAAATTTTTGAATTGATCAAAACTAGCCTAAATAAGCTGTAACATACTCTAGAGAAAATGATGTTGAACCAGACTGAAAAAAAAATAATAATATAATTCAATTGGTAAATTATATATATAATTAATTTGGTAATATAATATAAATAATATAATTAATTTGGTAAATTTCTTGTTTACTCTAATTGATATATCTAAAAATCACTCACAACATGACTTCAAAAACATCCATATATTCATCACATATCAGTGCCAAGAAGAAAACAGAAATACTGTAGGAGCAGTATCATAAACATCTCTTGGAATACTTTGTTTATTTTATCTGCACTTCAATATATCAAACACAAATGGTCAAGAGCCAGAAGACAGAGAAGTCACAACACCAGGCAGCATGAAGAGGGTATAGATCAGTTTCATTCCAGAAAACTAAGAAGAAACAACAGAAGGATACAACATCTTAATATTCATACATGCTCGTAAATCCATGTACTTGACTCAAATCCACAAGTGCTGAATTACTGCACAGTTCAAAATAAAGGATAAAAAAGTTTGAAATTATTTGTTGCTCCATTAAAGATAATAAAGTAGTCTATCATTCAACTACATTTTCTCTACATTTACTCCATCATGAAAAACAGAACACACAAGCAAAAACCACCAAAGAGCAAAAACTACGTATTCATAAACCCCACCTCCTTTTAAAAGAAGTGAGAATTGCTGGTGACCAAAGAACTGAGATGAGAGGCAAGTCCTAAAATAGATATCCTTTCTTCATCAGTAAAAGTATATTAGAGTGCAGATTAAAATGATCTGCAGTTCTTCACAAAACCAGAATTTTGCCAGTTACTTTCTCTTCTGTTGCTGGAAAATCTATTCCTCTGTTCTTGCCACTCTGCTCCTTGCTTGTAGAGACATCACTACATCCCATGTTCTCATAGCCACTAATTTCTAATCAGGTGTTCAGCATGTTCAGGTAGGGGCTGAAAAATGATCTGTCAGTTCACTGTGTTCCAGCCAACTAACTGAAAAAGAAAGAACCAAACTTTCTTCAGCAGCAGGATTTCTGAATCCTGATTTCCCATGGTTTTCCTCTTTGCAGATTCTGTCTAACCACGTGCTTGAGCTCTTGCTTCTACCTTTCCTTCCTGAGAAAATGAGGGTAAAACCCCAAAGCTCCCTAATGACAGAAACACACATTTGCAAGGGACCGTGAGATCATCCAGTGGGATACCTGCAGCTGGTACCCACCCTTTCAGGTGAACATGGAGGACACTGACTTTCCCTGGATCTGGCGCTGAAGGAAATCACAGAATCACAGAATCACCAGTTTAGAAGAGACCTTCAAGAACATAGAGTCCAACCCATGCCCCAACACCTCAACTGAACTAAACCATGGCACCGAGCGCCACATCCAATCTCTTTTTAAACACGTCCAGGGATGGTGATTCCACCACCTCCCCGGGTAGACCATTCCAATATTTTATCACTCTTTCTGTAAAAACTTTTTCCTAATATCCAACCTATATTTTCCTTGGTGCAGCTTAAGACTGTGTCCTCTTGTTCTGTCAGTTGTTGCCTGGAAAAAGATACCGACCTACATCTGACTACAGCCACCCTTCAGGGAGTTGTAGAGAGTGATAAGGTCACCTCTGAGTCTCCTTTTCTCCAGGCTAAACAACCCCAGCTCCCTCAGATGTTCCTCACAGGGCTTGTGCTCCAAGCCCCTCACCAGCCTTGTCGCCCTCCTTTGAACACGTTCAGGTGTCTCAACGTCCTTCCTGAACTGAAGAGCCCAGAACTGGACACAGCACTCGAGATGTGGCCTCACCAGTGCCGAGTATAGGGGAAGAATGACTTCCCTGGTCCTGCTGGCCACACTATTCCTAACACAGGCCAGGATGCCGTTGGCCTTTTTGGCCACCAAATTTCCCAGACATGGACAATATCTCCATATAGAACACAACCACTTTATTTTAGATATAGTACTCAGTCAGAGAAAAGAACTAAATTCTCTTCCAGCCCTCAGCAGTCCCTCGGCACTGATGTGGAGTGTCCCAACCATCACTACAGAGATACAGCCTGGAAGAAATTGAGCAAGGCATGTGTGAGGAGAGGTATTAAGAAGGATCCAGCAGTAAGTTAAACAGGAAAAAAAACCCCAAACCGTCAATATATCAGGGAATCTCAGTCTGTATAATTGCAATGGAATTAAACCATCCACTCTCTCCTTTATGAAGGATTTCTCTCCCATATCCTGTTTGTAAATCACAGTCATGCCAGGTCTACATTTAAAAACCATCAGCTATATAGAAGATAGAATTGGGATTTTTCCTTAGAATCATAAACTCTTGTTTAATCAGACGACCAAAAACCTTTTTTGTTATCCTTTTCATTAAAAAGCCGTTGTGTTTACCAAAAACCTTAAAACAAAGACTGTCTAGTAGAGTACGAGGATCAATATATTTCTTAAACATTGTTTTCTCATAAAAGCATTTTCATTTGCTGCTCGTTCTTTCCAGTACAGATAAGTTGTTTCTAAGCCATAGGAACTGAATAGGGATTTACACTTTTCACTCTATAATTTGAACCATCCAGGCTTGACTACATGCTGCTCAGAGTCAACACGCACTAAATAGGATTATTTAAAAATATATATATACAGGATAATTGCTAGAGTTTACACAAGGCAATCTTTTCATTATTGGAATTGTAAGCAGGGTAAAAAGTGCTGTACTTTCCGATGGCAGGATTTCAATCCATTTCCAGTTAGCTGCTACAAGGAGAATATGCTCTGAAGACTTTTGCCTAGAAATGTATCACTGCTACATTACATCCATCCATGTGTCCATCACAGGGGTTCAATAACTAAGCCAGTGGCTGCGGAATTTGATTCTAGGCCAAGCCAGCTTTTATCTAAAACCAATGCAAAGTTTTTACTGTTGTGATTGTGGGCTAAAAACCTGAATCTGTAGCTCAGATGACAACCCAATATAAGAGCAGATTAAAGGATAATAGTTCTGGTTTCTTTTATTTCATGATGCTTGAGTGCTTGGATTGGCCATGATGCACCCAGGAGGTTTAAGTTTCAAGAATGATGAAAGACCAGTGCTGAAATAACAGAACCTAAATTCAAAATATGTCTGGATCAACAAGATGAGATACTCTGGCAAGGACACATGCAAAATTACAAAATAGACACAAAAAATAAAGTACCAAAAACATGAGAGGCAATTTTATACTATAAAAGCAGAGCACACAATAAGAAATATAAAAGTACTATTTTTCTCTACATTTTCCAAGTGTGAACAAATGCACTCTGAACTTAATTATATTTTGCATATCTCGCTAGTGCAAAGGAATTGGTAAATCACAGAAGCCAGAGAACAGCAGCACAATTTATAGATACGCAACTCAGACTTAATTATAAAGGATATTTAAAAGCAGCAATATTCACACAGGTACAGCATGGCAGCACACTTACAAGGAGACCTGGGAAGTGAGATGGGAAGTAGATTGTTTACTCAGGTGTTAAAGCACCTGGAAAGAAGAGTAATGAGAAGTTAAGAGGAATAAAGGAGAATACAGTTGTGGTGGATATCATTAAATATTCCAACATGAATTCTCTTCAGCTTTGAAAAGTTCCCCACTACACTTAATCGATCATTTGAATCAAACATACTTTGGATAAATGCTATGAAAATGTACACTGGAAAACAACCTGTGCTAGTAAGATGTGCAAGACTGCTTCACCTCTACCTCCTGTAAGGACTGGATCTCCTATGGGTAAAAATTAGCTAGAAAGAAGGGAATGATGACGATGTGTGTGGTGAGGGCAGTAGGAACAGAGCCATACACACACTGGGGAGAAGAAAAAAGCAATCACCCTCCATACAACAGGGATGTCTGTTAGGGGAAACAGACCATCTATTCCAAATTCCAATGAATGAAAAACATTCTAAAGAAGAAAAAAAAAGAGTATCCCAGCTTCTGGATCCACCTGTGCTAAGGGGGACTTCTTGTATTAGCTATTTTTAACTCCTATGAGCAAGAATTACGTAATTAGGTATTATGAACAGCAATTAGGTATCATAGATCAAAATACTACAAAGATATTAATTATCTGCTCATAAAGAAAAACCAAAACCTCTGTTAATTCCTGTAAAGCCACCAGAATTCACATCAGCTAAGAATCAGAATCCAGTTTGGTGGTTTGGGGTTTTTTGCCTTTTTTCTTACTGTTATTGTGAGGTGAATTTTGCCATAATTTCTAGGGGAAAGGGAAAAAATTATAGATTTTGGAAACAGGAAAAAGCAAAAAAGCACCTCAGCTAAAACTGCAAGTAGTTAATTACTGGATGTACTTTATTTCAGGGTAAATCTGATATCACTGGTTACACAAACTGACTTCAAGCAGGCTTAAGAGTTAAAACTAAGCAGCTATGAAAATACTGAGGACAGCTACCTCCCTCATCTCTGAACAATCACTCAAGTTCAAAGGATGCTAACATTTTTACTTTTAATTAGTTGCCATTTTGATGTCAGCCTCTAGATAGCATGAAAGGGAACAGGGCATTGATGAGTGGATATGACAGAATCCAAGACATCACCTTTCCTCCCAGATTTTCTAATCATCTTTGTTACTTCCAGAAGAGTGGATGAGATCCAAGAAAGTAACAAGCTCAAAAAATCCGCAGCCTGCCTCCCTCAATCCGAGACATTTTCCCTCTTTCCAGCTGCAGCGAGGTTGTTCACTAAACAGTGATTCAGGCTCTAGGGAATAAGCACCACACTAAGGCTGCTTGGAAAGGAACACAAACTCCCTAAGGCATGCCCAGAGGCTCAGAGAAGAAACACAAGACTGCAAGCTGCCAGTGTTAATATTTGAGATTCTGTTGGGTTTTTTTTCCCAGGAAATGAGGTAAGCCAAGGAGAAATAACAACTGTCTGAAGTAAGAACATACACACATTTAAGTGCCTTTTGAGGGTGTAGAATGAAAGAAAGGGGTTCTTCCTTAAGCTCTCTGTGGGTTTGTTTAGTGTTCAGGATTTTAAAAGAGAGACTGATAATAATGGCAATCAATAGTGTCAGCTAAAGGTGACAAACAGGGCACAAGGTGGCTGCTGGAGGGACACACTGTGAAGACAGTGCCTAGGCAGTGATCAATTGCATTAGGAGATGAAGAAAGACAGAGGGAGCAAAAAGAGGAATCGATCCAGTCTACTACATCTGCAGATACAGGCACCTGGAGCGGGTAGCGTGTGACAGACAAGGCTTTAGCCTGTCAATAATTCATACTGTTTCACTGTATAACTTTTAGCAAGAGTCTTCTTGAAAGCAGCAGTATTGACATATGTTGTATGGCAGAGTTTTACCAAAAGCTGGCATCTCCAGTCAGGAACGATTCAAAGCACACTGCTCAGGATCCAGTCACCTTAGTCCTGTCTGCTGAATGACTTCCAGGCCAAACTAAAAAGGTATGTGAAATACTGCTCTTGACAGAAAAAAAATAATAGAGAAGCACTTTCAAAACTAGACAGAAAGGGGAAATCAAAGACAATCCTTTTTTATATGCCTCACACAATCCAGCCCTACACTGTTGAAAATGCCATCATTGTATTTGGCCAGCGCGCCTGACGTGGTATTCTAATGAATTCAGCCAATTAGAAAGGTCTGGAATCTGAGTGGAAGTAATGATCTAAGACATCTGAAGGCAGATGCTGCAATTGCAAGATGTTTCCAGGGCCGAGGGAAAAGAAGGATGCTATTCACAGCGTGGGTTGTAAGCAGCAGCTCAGAGAAGCATCCTCTATTACTGAAATGTCAGCAGTGGGTGGCTGCTTCATGGAGAGGACTCAGGCCAGTCTAAATTTTCCAAATTCTATACACTTGACTATACCAAGTGTAAAAGTAAACGCAAAATATAGAATTTTAATACTTATCCTCAGAACACAGAACTAAGTCACTTCTCCAAAATCTCCCATAGTTGAGTAATAATCAAGAGAAGAAAAAGTTGATTCTATTTGTAAAGAGGCAATTCAGCTAATTCTTTTAATAACTGTGTTACTGTATTTACTTAAAATCATGGGTTTATTTACTAACTTTAGTGTAGCCATTCTCAAGAGAAAGGATTGATCCTTCAAGCAAAATAATGTTACTATTTTCAACTAATATTCCATTAATTTATTTCAAATCTGCTAAGTAACATTTAAGTGATGTTTTATTAATTGTGATAGTCAACACTGTGCAAGTTGAAGCCTTTGATTAATTGTACCTTCACTGATTGAGATAAAAACAGGTGGTGGCTACTATAAAAAAATCCACATAGGTAACTGCAGTGTCTTTAATGTATTACGGAAAAAGTAAAAACAGCATTTACCAAAACTCAGGCACTTCTTAAATCACTTACAAAGGTTCCAAAATATCCCTTTACACAAATACTGACATATTTAAAGACAACAGGCTGGTTCAGGGAGGCACACACATTTTAGCCCTGATGACACACATTCCTGACTGTATTTTAAGTAATGTCAGTCATTTCTGCAAGAAGCTGTCATTGCTGTGTAAATTGTCTTTCAGGCCACGTGACCATCTTTTTCCTGGCTGCTGACAAAAGCTCTGGTAAATTTTGTGACCCTGAGCTGAGAAAACTACATGAAGTGCATCTAAATTCGGCTTCTCTAGGAAACTATTTCAAACTGTTGTACCGAAGAGTTTCTATATCATTCACCCACTGCTTTTTCTCCTCCCTAGGTCTGGAACTGCTGCACGGTTGTTAATTTATGACACGGTTATTAATTTAGAACATGTTTTGGTTCCCTGCATTTGCTTTGTCCATATCACACAGCTTCTCCCAGCTGAGCATGCTGTGCACAAGCCATTAATTTGGTGCAGAAGAGTCCATCCTTCGCTGAGGCACAGGTCCCTCCTGTTATAAACCAGGCCACTTGGCTGCTCTAGTGCAGTCTCCAGCAATCTTTCACAGCGAAAGCAGAAATGATTCAGCACTCAGCAGAGCCCTAAATGGTTCAGAAATCTGTTTTCCAAAGCAATTGCTGGTACCCTGACAGCTATACTTCGCCTTTGTACAATGCCTACAGATAGCTACATTTCCAACCTCATTACAGTGCTATCAACAGAAGCCAAGCATTTAAAATGTTTTATGCATTGGCTGAACCATATTTTAGTTCAGAAAGAGCAGGTAAGATTTGTTTCATCACAAACAGGCCAGACATTAAAGTAAACAAATTAACAACATTATTCTATGCTGTAAGATCAAAGCAAATATCGATTGCAACATTCCACTGCTGCCTACCAATACTTAGTGAAATTAGGGTTGATTTTCTCACTTTCATTTTTACTGATTATCCAGCATTTCATTAGTTCCAAATGTATAAAACTTGTTTAATCCATGATGTCTGTCAGGACAAGAGATGGGAATAACAAGTCCCTGCCCTCAGATGAGCACAGCAGGTTTTCAGCTCCTCAAAAATAAAGGCAGCTGCAATAAACACTTGTGATGGTTCATGCAGTATGGCACATAAATCTTAGAATGTTCCATGTCATAGCCAATCCAGAATGAATTATGCTGCTTCATTAAATTCAGATGCACAGTTACTCTGATAATTTTTGGGTGTTCATCTGCAGTTTCCCTAAGGTCAACATAATTTGCTAATTATTTCCCTTCTCTGAGTCAGACCTACCTAAACCGTCACCTTCTGACCACTGAGAAATTGAGTCTCTTGTCCAAAATCATTAGTCTTGGGAAGAAAAAGGGAAGAAAAAGGAAAGCAAGGGAAGGAGAGACAATCAGTACAGAGTCCTTCCACAGGACCAGAATGAGTGGGAACTCCACATCTTAAAGAAAATCTATTTTAAAAAATCCCCAAACTGCATAAATTTCTAAAGGGCTCATAAATGAAGAAGAATTAATTATTAAATTCTTGTAAACTGTAGTATTGTCTCCACTAATATGTTTCTGCACATCTATTTTTTTTTTTTTTTAGAAGAATATACTCTTTTGGACAGATTTTTAAAGAAAATGTCTCTTGCAAAAATCTTCTCTGAACAGAACAAGGTTTCTCCTAAAGTAATATAGAGTCCGTGTGTGCAAAAATGGAAAAAAATGGAGAGGAATCTTACAAGTTTAAATAATCACCCCTGAACACAAAAATTGTCCTGTCATGTACAGAATTAAATTGTTTAAAATCCATTTTTGCAAGTTGCACTCTGATAAGGGAGACAGGCTTTTAAAGGATGGAATTTGTTCTAATGATCCACCTGGAAAGTATTTTTTAATTCAAAATTAGAACTTTTATAGAGAAGTAATGGAGTATTTCTTTTTGATAAGCCACTTCACAGAACAGAGATCAGAATGCAAATTACAGTTATTTGCTCTAAGTGGTTTCCATTAGAATGGCATTAATATGAAACATTTTCTTTTTCCATTTCATAAAGACATTTCACAGTATTTCTTCTACCTTTAAGACATGATGTATTAATTTAACAAAATTATATATAATTTTGAGTGTATTATGTATGCTTCATTTACCTTTTGCAACGCCATTATCTTATTTTTCATGTTGGAACCTGTCAATTGATAACGCAGCTACATCTCCTTTCAGAAGATCATGTTTCAGATCAGAGAAGCAAAGTCTAATTATAAGAGTAATTTGTGAAAAATTGAGGGTTTTATTAAATAAAAGGATAACACAAGACCTTGTGTTTAATAGTCTAAAATCCTGTAGGTGAAAGTTTTCTTTCCCTCTCTCCCTGCTCTTGAGTAGTTTAAGCAGTAACACGATTAAGTGATAAATATTTGGGGTGTTTTACTCCAGTGTAAATGAAGGGGGCTGGCACAAGGGTGCTGCAGTATGAGTGACCTGCAGCACCAAGAACACAGGTAGAGACTATTCAAGATGTAAAAGAAAGCAAATTTTATCTGTGGCTTTTTCAGAATACCTGTTCAAAACCACTGGACTCCTGGTTGTGGACAGTGGGCCACCACTCCCCAAAAGGAGCCCAAAGAGGCAGGTGCAATTGTCAGAGTATGTACTGCATCTCCCTTTAGTCGTGTCTAAAAATTGCAGTTTTACCAGCTTTTGTTTCAGCTGCAGCACCTGTAAACATAATTTCAATCCCCATCCCACAAAGTATATTCTTCCCAGCTTCTTACTCGAACAAGCATTTGTGTGTTTGTGCAACGAAAACAGATATAGAGCAGACCTGGGATAACATTTTTCTCTGGCTTGTTTAATATTAACCCCAAATTTTCCCCAAAGCTGTTTTCAAATCCAGCTGCACAGACAACTATACTAGCACAGCTCAGAAGGCCAAAGCACGCATGCAGATATAAATTCACCTTAAGCTGACACACCTCCAAAAGTATATGCTCACTAAATGACACGGCCTGGAGAAATGGCTCCCATTAAGGACCCCCCTTACAGGTTTGGTGTTCCAGGCCACCAGAAAGGTCACTGGATAACCTGTGTTGCAAAAGCATTGAGTCACTTGCTTCACACCACAGCCTCCAGAAAGCACAAGTGTTCTCCTTACTCCTCTAATCTCTTCCAAGGATGTGAACCATGAGCACCCTATTGTTGAGGAATTTTTGCAGGGGAACGGACACCGGGAATGCACAACCCAGCTTTCCCAGCACTGAATCAAGCTGAGTAAAGGATACGCTATCTTTGATAACACCACGGAGGAAAGAAAAGAAAGAACCCAAGGATATGAAATAAGGATGTATTGACCATAGCACAAAAGAAATATAGTTTAGGAATTGCTGAAACGATAAGTTAGTTCAGCAATATGAAAGAACTATAGTTTAGGAACTGCTGAAACAATAATTTAGTTCAAACAAGATTGATAACATTATGCTGAACAAAAAGGATGTGAGAAGTTGAAATGCGGTGAATAGCTGTCACAGCAAGTGTCCAATCAGAAGTTTAGACGCAACATGCTAACAGTAGCAAGCATCCAATCATTATACTTCTTCTGACCGCATGATGTTCGAATCATCACGTATTCGGAACTAAAAATGCTATATAAGTGTATATTCTTCAAATAATAAATGGCTTCATGTGATCATATTGATCGCTGCGTGACGTCCCGTTCTTTCGCCTCCGCACCCTATTATGAAGAAAACCTCAAGAAACAAACCAAAACAATCAGGACACCCTCCAATGCCCACCTGGTGCCACCACAGAGGTGGCACAAGTTTTTGTCTTCTACAGTCAGCATGCACACAGCTTCCTACACAGGCACCAAGACCTGCGGGAAAGTCACAAACACAAAATACAGAATCAATTATCTGTTCTGCTATTTATGGAAATATAAAAAGTGGGGAAGTTTTTTGTCCTCCTTCACCCTGCCAGGTGCAATCACTTCCACGGTAATGTGCAGTAGCCTGCACTTGTAAACCCAGCACTGAACTCTTCTGGATTAAAATAGTACAAAGGACCTATCCATTTTGTTATCATTGTATTCCCTTGTGTCAATGCTCTGGCTTCACAGAGAAGGCCAAGGGCAGCCCAGTGGAAATTTCCAGCACACAAGCTGTGAATTACAGTCCTGGAGGTCTGTCATAGGATCCAGTGAAGTCCACAAATAAAGCTTTTTATAATGCAGAACTCTTTGAAATATATAATGCTGAAAAAGGAAGAGTTATCCACGACATCTCTGGTAATTAACTGCGAGAAAAATTGCAACAACAATCAGTGAACACAAAAAAAGTCAGCAATAGAAATTGTTCTACTGGAAGAGGTGGGCAAGAAAGAGCACCATTATATGGGGATAATGACAAACAAGGAGACTAAGAAAACTTGTGTTTTCTATTAAAAATGCAGAAAAATGAAGGTGGCAAGTGACACGAAGGAAAAACAGAAAGCAAAATATAGTCAGGATGATGAGCGAAGAGCATGCTATTAATAATTAAAGTGGAAATCCCTGCATTAGTGGCCACTATGGACAATTAACTACTGGTTTATTATTTATTTTAATTACCTGACCAGAAGGCAGATCACAATTTAGAAAACCATTATATATAGTAACATTAGGTTTTAAGAAGGGTTGCTCTTTTATAACCTGTGTTAACTAGTTTACAACAGCCATAATGTGTTTTTAACTATGTTGGTTCTGTGGCTGCTGAAAAATGGTTCTCTCTTCTTCAGCTGACTATTGATTTCCTATCAATCCAAAGGCTGCACGGTTTCACTGTTTCTCTTACATGTTTTCTGTTATGTTTTAAGATAACCTGACACACACAGTATCCAAAAATGGCCTTTGTTTTTTCCTGTGCTCTGTTTTGGGGTTTTTTTCCTCAAAAGTAGTGATTAATGTTTGAAAGGAAGCGGCCCAAATCATTCAGCCCTTGTTCCAACAAATTTCTTGGGGTCACATCCTCCAACTGCCTCATGTTTCTGACGTCTCTCATACCACTGTGATCCGTATGTCAAAGCATCACCAAATCAGCAAATGAAACAGACAGTGCCCAGGAAAAGAGCCCTGTCTGAGATTGCAGGTTCTGAGCTGAAACACTTTAGCTCACACCTGTCTGTATCTGCTTTAGTGAATGCAGTGGTCATGTTTTTCATAGCAGAATGGGACTCATAAATATTAAAACATAAACAAATTAGTAAAATACAAACAGTTCAGTCTCCAATTCAGCTCAGACAGCAGAGCAGGGATCAGTACAAATTGCTGTTGAGGGGGCAGGGGGTAACAGCTGAAAGAGCCCATCCCTCTACACTCCCTTTGCATTCACTGCTGTCCTGACCTCAGCATCTCCTCAAGGCTGCAATGTCTTGATAAACTATTTACAGTAATGGGCTGAGGGGACAGAGCCATTCACATCATCACCATCTAAATAGGTAGACTGAAAGGTTCTCCAGTTAGGAGAGTATTTTTACTTCAACAGCTTATTCCTCCTCAAATAATTTGGTTTAATGTCCTCTGTTGTTCTAAACCTTCAGTGGTGTGGTTCTGCTTCTGTGGCCACCCTTGGACAGCATTGAAAAGTATGGTATAAATGAAAGGAAAAATCAATTTTCTTATTCAACATCTAAGAAGATTTAGATAAAGCAATGTCAGCAAGCAGTCTCATATGAACAAGTGACATTCTAGATGAGATCGTAAATGATTCTCAAGGTATTTTGGAACAAAAGGCAAAAATGCAGATGCAGGAATATATTTGGAAAAGATACGTTGAAAAGAAGGAATATAACAGGAAAACATAGTTTTGCATTAACACAGAATGAGACGAAACTTCAGAAAGGTAGTGTTGTGAATTTGGAGTGAAAGAATGAGAGAAATTGATGCATTTTATGTACCACTCTTCTGGTATTTCACAGGTATTCAGAACACACTCATAGGCCAAAATCATTCAAGTACCTCAGAAAACAGTATTATCCTGCGCTGAACCGGCCCTGCCACTGGGAGGATAATAAGGAAGAGTACATCTGAAATACACACAATTATTTCTTTTATTGGAACAGAACTGAGATAATTTAAAAATATAATAAAAATGAAGTCTATCAATCAGCTTCTCTTACCAAACCTTTTTCAGAGTAATAATTGTTTATTTATATAAAATAGGGTCATGCTAAGAGGAGACACTGAGTGAAAGAGATCAGCAGATTTTTTTTTATATCTTACATTTGGCCCAATGATTTGCTGATGCAAATCCACCTTCCCAATCCTTCCAGGCCTGAATTGCCTCCTTTTCCTTTCCAATGTCTCTGGACTGATCTGGCTTCTCAGTGATCCCTTTCAGCTAATTTTTTTTCATGGCTTTTTCTTCTAGCTTAGGAACACCAAGCAGGCTCTCCAAGGAATCAGCGGAGCACCAGAGCTCACATAACAGATTAGGTTCACAGAAGCAGGAGAAAAGAAGTCCAGCTCTATGCTCAGTCATGGACTATCAACCACCTCTTGCAAGTACCCCTTAACTCTAGTGCCCTGAGGAAAAGGCAGTGCAGAGATTGACATTGAAGTCTCTATTCTAAATGAGTTACAGCCAGATCCTACTACAGATCTCTTCCATAGGGAATTAGTCTGCCTTTGTGTTATCATTCCTTCCTTCCGGAATTTGGGAAATGTCTCCAGTAAAGTCTTCATTGAAATAGTGCATTTATGCAGAAAGATCTTATTATACCAGAAAGTTTCACCTCTCAAACATAGTACATGTTCAAAAAGTTGTGGCCAGTTGTCTACAGGATTTTTTATTTCATACTGTGGAATAGCTTATGGGGAACACAGGACAGCAATTAGCTGGAGAATGTCATGCATTACAACTGAAATAGTATTTCTATAGAAAGACGCTATATTTGACATTATGGTTAAATTCTGAAGGCCTACTTGTACCTGGCAATTGCTCTTTACAGGGAGAGTGAATGTCTCACCACAGAGGGTGAAATTTCCCTATCTTCTACACATAAATATCCCATCACCATTACACTCTTTTGCTAACTTTGAAATAATTATGGCCCCTAGGAATGTTGTTTCAGTGCACCATCCTTCTTCTGTTTGTCAGTACTTCTCTCCAGGCTGCCTCTGGTAGCAACAACTGCACCATACACTCCTCTAACTCTACACTCCTCAAACAAATTCTCTCTTGCAATTATAGATGAGCAAAGAAGCTCCAATTATCCCTATTGTGACAGCCATGGGAAGATGCCCTTGTAAGCTGGGAGGCAGCCTAAATTCAGGACAGTGTCATTGTCTGGACTGATCTGCTCGCGAAAGGGAACACGTGGATTTTAACGGAGCCAAAAAGGACAACAACAAAGTGCTTTGTTGAAGGTTTCTAGAGAGTGACTACGGTCCCATCTAGGCATTAAAAATACATCCCTTTCTACGTCTTGTGACAGTATTCACCATGCTATAAAGGGAACCAGGGCTTAGGCTGGCTGAGGGCTTTTTCTTTCCTTGGGTTTAAAAAGAAAAAAAAGGAACATTTCTTTCCTAGTGTTTAAAATTATTTGATTTATAAGCTTCCTGTAAGGTTTCCAGAATAAACTACTCCATTTCAGTGCTGAGACAATTATCAACACCAACATATAATGTATATAAATACACACAAAGTATTAGTTACCCACCAATGTCCTCAAAATACCACTGTGAGAAGCTGACTGTTACTGGATTTGAACTGTTGGATGCAGACCTTAAGCTCAACAAAAGGAAAATTATGCATTTAGATTCCCTAGTTTGTGTGGGTGACCCAAGCATTCATCCAGCAGGAAGGAATGATAGCACAGACTAATTCACCCACAGATTTTTCTACCTACCTCATAATCAGACCTTACTTATAAACATGAGTCTCCAGTTCAAGTCTGAATTCAAAAACTATTGATAAAGAAGAAAAAGTGGACACATGAATAAAAGGTGTTGAAACAGCAGCTTCTTCACAATGGAAAACAATCCTTAGGGAAATTTTGCATACTGTTGTCAGAAATATATGAAAATGTATAATTAAAAAACTGGTGCCCAGGTTAATTGCCTAGTTCTGTGTGACAGAATTATAGAAAATAGTGACCACCTCCATAAAGAATCTACACTCAAGCTTTGTAACTGGTTTGATAGATCACATAATTTTATTTTTGGTGGGGTGTGGGGGGGAAGAGCTACAGCCATACTGTAAATATCTCATGTTGTCTGGAGGCCAAGAAAGTGAGATGAAGATGAATCAGTACTTTGCATACCAGTCTGTGCAACTTAATTTCTTTTATAATAGCATAGATTTTGTTATTATTGTCATGACACAGCAGCCAGGTGTTGGCAACAGCCAGGAGCTTCATCCCTGCTCCATGGTGCCACTGGCCTCCGGCCACAGCACCCCTTTGTGCACATTCCACATCTTTATGCAGTTCCACAGATCACTTTTTAGGGTTTTACATCCATTCACAGCACTTTCAGTAACAATGACAATGACAGAGTCTGCTCTCTCTTCTTCAAGAAAGATCAGGTGTACCTGTGATATCCCCAGCCTACTCTGTTCTTAAATACCTTCAAAGACAGAACAAACTGACCTTTCAAAATTCAAAATATTCCTGTTGTACTACACTTCCCTTTATGCAATTTGGCTCTATTCCTCCTTGTCACAGACTTTGATACTGGCATTTTACTTCAAATTTCTTTAAATTTATCAAGTAAGATTTTCCTCTTCAAACACTTCTAGACTGTCCTCCCAGATTTACTGGCAAAATTCTCTTCAGTAATGCAGTGTCTGGATCCATGATAATAAAAAACACATTTTAATCCAATATTTCTTTTCTTCTGTGACAAGATTCCCAATAGAAAACACAGTTAGTAAGTTGTTTGAACCATATGATATTCATCCAAGACACCTAAAGGAACTCAAAGATGAAATCTCTGAACAACTGACAATAAGCTTTCATTAAAACAACCTCTGAGTCACAGCAGATGTAATGTCAAATTTTGAGAACGGTCTCAGATGAGCCAGAAAGCCTGGCAGGCTTACTGGGGAAAAGGGTAGGAAATAAAAACCATAATATTTGGCCCATGGATATTTGGACACAGGTGCTACACTGAAAGGGAATAAGTTACAGGCAAAATCATGGCATTGGAGTCACTTGAAAGAGTCTATTGGTCTAAAAGGCAGGTCAAGGTGTCAGAGACAGCCTGGATTTCTGGAAGATGTTAACAGAAAGACTACTTCTGAGAGCTGCTCTTGCCAGATAAATAACTTGCTAAGAAAAAGCATACTGCTGAAAAGTTATGCTATGGGCCCTGTTCTAACAGGAAGCCCTACACCTGAACTGCCAAAGGCTTCCTAACAGATCCATTGGATCTCATAGAGCATTAAATTAAGTGGGTATCTTCTCCTCCTTATTTCAGAAGCCGATGAATTTTCATTCTTTAAACAAACTTAGTTCTACCAAAACCCTGAAGAAAACTGATTTTTCACAGATTCAGAGAAGACAGCAGCCCCTTTTTTCTTAAGCATGCTTGTTCTTTCGAGCTTGAACCACGAGTGGGAGAATTACCACCATGCACCCTGCTATGAATTAGTACACACAACAAATACCAGCCACACTAATTGCTAAGAAGCACAAGTTCCCAGTTTAAGAGAAATGCTTCAAGGATTAAAGGGACTCTTGCCTTCTGAATTGCTGATACAAACTCCCTGCATTTTAATTTTCCTCTGAGCATAATCTTGCATTTCATGTTGGGCATCAACAGTCTGAAAGTAACTCCTGTGTTTACTCAGTAGCCAAAATTTGAGCTCCCTGAAATAAAAGACAATAAGGAACTACTAATTTCATAACCTGCCTCATCTCACTGTAAACACTTTAAGCCACAATTATTTTTATGGATCGTGAAAATTAAGACCTCTTGGGACTTAGAAACAATTTAATTGAAGTGCAGTACAGACCCTGGAGCAATCAGGATCTGTGTCAGCTATTCCAAAGGGCACATGCCTGCGTACAGACAGACAGGCAACTTGCAGCTTGCTTGCAAAGGGCAAATTAACACCTTAAAGCACAACACAATTTTTTTAACACAGTATCATTATCATTTTTATTTTTCATCTTACTTTTATCCTATGTTTCTTAAAGCTGAAAGTCCTGTAGCAGCACTTCACCTATTATTAGCTATTTATATTAATAAAATCCCATATAATCTGTAACAGCACACTATAAATTCATATTAGAACAGGCAAACGGTATGAAAAGAGTACTGGGGAGGGAGGTCGTGTTTGGGGTTTTTTTAACTTGCCATTGGGCAAATTTACATATCTTTGTGAACAGCGTTTTATATACATTCTATCTGAAAAAGAAGATATTTTTAAACAGTAATTTACAGCAGCCAGAATTTTTTTCCCCAGTGTCAGCTCATTTGGATCCTTTTCCAAGTGATCAGCAAACTTGGGAGGTAACAGAACTGACTACACAGGAAAGAATGTCAGCTCTGATTCTTTCCTGATATTTTTAGGAAATAAAATAATTAATTTTTTTAAAAAGTTCATTTCCAAGACTGGTTGTTTCCTTCTTTTTTCCTTTCAGTTGTCAGAGAAATAGATTTTATATAAATTACTAATATAACAGTACTGATAATTCTGAAAAGGTTATATGGAAATTGTAATAACATCAAAAGTCATATTTGGCAAACTTTATGACAGCTTTTGCTATGTTGTTGGCTGATTCAAGTTTTCTTGCAGAATACCAACTGCATTCCTACATTTGCAGACTAAAACATTAATAAAATATGAATGTTTGACATTAATAAATATTAATTTACAAGTCTGTCTTGAGTTCTAGAACTCTGGCGAGTTCTAAGTAAAATGTTAGTAGGCTGACTTCACAAAGCTCCATTGACCTCTACTGATCATGATGGAATTTGCCTTTCACAACATCCCTTCCTGGGCAGTCCACAGCACTTCTTGAATAAGGTTACATTTAGCACGTGAACCACCTCTATGAGAGCTACATAAGACTGTTATATAAATTAACTTAGTAAGAAAAGAAAACATGAGTAGGGCTTAGTAATAAGTTTTTAAAACAACAATGAATTCACTTAGTGATGAAGAAATTATTTCAATACAATTTCAATGTATTTTGTTTAAAACTAAGTGTGAGCAAGACAAGATAATGAGCATTTTTCCTCAAGTTATGATTATACTCTGAAAATGGAAACTAATAGGCTGAAAATTATTTACCACATAATAGAGGTGCAGGCACTACATGAGCAGCAAGAATCAAACAGAAAAAGCTAGGGATGAGAAATGAATATTGATAGAATATCTGACACGGTGCAAGAAATGCAAAGAAAATATTAGGAAGACAGAATTACTATGTAGCTGTGTCTCGTGATTTCCAAAATAAATCAGTGAGCCAATACACACTTCTTTCTACATTATTGTTCCTATGCAATAACCAGAAAAGGAGTATCTCAGGTTATAAAGATGTAACATTATGGAAATATTCAAAATCTGCTAACATGTTTTAAATATAAATGTGCTAGAGGAAAACAATTTTCCTTCTAATTCTTTTCCCCATAAAAGTCACACACTTTAACAAAAAAAGTTTTATCTAGGAAAAGGTTTTAATGTAACATAGATGCTATTAAAAATGCAACATTTTTAACATTTTTAGTTTCTTACATTCGGTATTGGTGTTACCAAACAAATTACAAAATTTTCAGATTTTGTTCTGAATTAGAAAATGAATTAGGTTTAGAATGTTGCAATGTCCCATAAATGTGTATGCCCTTTTTTTCTGAAAATATTCCTAAAATCAGATAAAATCTTGGATTCTACTGAATTTGTTTCACTTAGTTCCGTAAGTCAGGATCTCAGCTGAGTGCCAGGAGTCTCAAGGGAACTGCAGTCCAATGAGCAAATGTCGAGTAACGTGGTTCAGAATTTTTCTAGTTCAAAACAAAAATGAAGACATAAGTGAAAGTTTTTGGGGTTTTTTTAATGTTAAACTCAAGTGGAGTACTAAATCAATATGTCCAATACAGAAACCAGCTCCTAATCTTTCATAGGAACAAAGACAGCTCTGGAAAAAAAATTGACCTTAAAAGTTAATTTTACTGAAATAAGCTAGCATTGGCTAGAGGCTAATTTCTTTTTTCCTCAGCCCTGCATGAAGGTCAGTCTTAGACTGACAAATTTCAAGATCCTGGTCTTAGGAGGTCAGCTGAGGAAAACATTAGTATGCTAACAAAATACATTTTACAATAGGAAGGGAACAAAAGTACCGAGGTGTCAGAAAAGGATCTTTAAGATCGTTAACTCTTTTTGACGAGAAACAGAAATTTCCACTGGAAAGTAAATATATATTCATGAAAGGTTCAAGCCACAAGATGAGTTTCTCTGATCATGGCAAAATTTCCCAGCCACATTATGATGAGGCTGTCACCCTGAATATGAGAAGGGAGGGGAAGAAATATGGATAGACGTTTACTCTCTCTCCAAGCCAAGGGAATATTTGTAAGCACCTTTCACACCTCTTGGTGTTTCTAAAGCAGCAGTAACTCACTTTCTGCCTATCAATAATGAAACAGAAGCCTCTTCCTTCTCTTTGCTATCAAACTTGTTTTTAACAAAGAACAAGGGATATGTTTATTCCCATTATGTAACTCTAAAAGGAATAAAATTGTTGTGTAGAATTACACAGACTCAGGAAAGTGTTACAAACTCAAGAGAATTTTTGCATTTACTTGTACTCCAATAATTTCAAAGTTTAAATACATACAGTTTCTGAAAGAAAATCCAATATGGGCATCCAATCTAAATTTCACTCAGAGCTCATATTTCTTCCCAGGGGAGAGTCTGAAATTCCCACCAGAACAAGACATGGAGTTTAGAGTAAACGAAGAGTAAAAATTAGCAGGAAAGCAAGGTATGAACGAAGAGAAAGTTCCATTTCACCTCTTTTTCTAATGTTTCTGCACAGAACTTGTAACAATTCTCTCTACCTCGTGATACATCCTTGTCTCATCTGCATTCAGACACAACACCAATTAGAAATACATTTAATTACATGAACAGATATCATCTGGGGTTTTTTGCTCCTATTCTTTGGACATACTTCAGTAATAAGGGGACCTCCAAATTTGTCTTTTAGACACAAAAACCTCAGAATTTCCTGGAGAAAAAAGAAAACCATTTTTTCCTCAAATCTCTAGACATATATAGCAAATCATTTTATCCTAAAATGTCCAGCTCCTTTTACAGCGGGTTGTGCCAGTTCACATCTCATTGACTGAGGTAACACAGTAAAACTGATGTAACCCAGCATGAATGATCACAAAACACACCAGTCAGAAAGCCAGGCAAGGAGCACTTACTGTCATGGGTAATAAATATATAAAATGTGTTATGGGACTCGCAGGGATGCAGCCAGTGGTGAGATGATACAAAGCCTTTTAGCAAAGAACTACCTTCATCATTTCCTTTTGCACAAGTTTCACTGGTCATTTCACAGTGAAAGCAATTTTACTCCAACATCCGGTATTTTCTGTGACTTCAAACCTATACAGTATTTTCTAATTCTTAGCATCAGTATTATTCATATATCTAAGGCACAGTAAAAGTAAATTCAGTCATGACCAACTTAATAGCATCACGCATGCGTCTCCTCTAAAAGGACAATCTGTACGTCTGCTTTACAAAGCACTCAGACACACGACAGTTTTCACTAATACTTGTCTATCATGATCTTGGGTTGATTTACACTATTAGTATAAACAGGCTGCTGGAAATTCTTGAATTTGAGTCACCTGTGCATAAGATTGCATCATTATCTAAGAAATTTTTTAAGACCTGATTACACTGTCTGAAAAGCCCACTTTTAGGTGAACTCATGAAATGCCCCCAAAATAAAAACAACACAGAAAAGAGTGCAGACTAACAAAAATGCTCCCACCAAAAAAGCTTTCACCATGATCCAGGTTCAGATGCTCATTTTTTTTCCTTTAGTTTGTTACTCATGCATAAAAGCCTCACTTAACCAACTTGAAAACAGCAGGGGAAAGAAAACCCATAACAAACACAAAAAACCAAAGCTAACTAACAAAACCTAAACAAATAAGCAAACAGAGTCACAACAACAAATCAACCCACACAAACAAAACCAGAAACAGCTCTTGGAGAGCAGTCCTAAAATTTGAAATCTCACTGTGTAGTTCTGTTATGACCAAACCCCTTAGACAATCAATTATAGAGATAGGCTAATAGGAATCAGCCTCCTCTGTGTGCTTTAAATCCTAGCCTGGATTAATGTATGGAACCAGGCAGTATCACAAAATACAGCACCTATAAACAAGCTGCAGCTGAGCCACGTAAATGCAGACTGCAGCAGCACTCCTCAGTAGCAGCCAGCAATCTGTTTTAATGGGCCATAAAGCAATCTTAAATGAAACAAAATGAAAGAGCAGTTGATTTTTTTTTTTTTGCAAAGCCTTAAGACAATGACAGTATTTACATCCCACACACAGAAACGCAGATGGGCAAAAATTAATCTGCCAAGATAACTTTCCCCAAAATTGTGATGGACTTGCCTGAGTGAAGGTTTTATTATGATATGATTAATAATGCTATTGAGAAGTACAGGGTCAAACACTTGCACAGTGGGAAAGATGAGAGTAAAATTGCCTCTTCAGTGTAAGGAAAGAGATCACTCATTTTTTACACAAATACGAAATCTATACATCATTGCATGTTGCTTTTCAGCATCTGTTCTTTTCACTGAAGCAGTGGACGTATGAAGTACACAAAAAATTGTCCTGAATAAAAGACTCTATATGGTACAAATGTCATTGAGTTTACCTGAACTGAAACAGATTCTGTGTTAATTTCCACAGTAAGATGAAGGGAAATTGGTTATATCCTTTTGCTGTATTTAGTAAAGTTTTTAATGCTTCAAAGGTCAGTTATTTCCAGCAACTAAAATTAATCGTCAAGTATAGTGATTTTCCCCTCCTCATCAACACATTCACATTTGCCATGCCATAATAGATATCTCAAACTTTCAGAAGAAAGTACAAATTCCTTTTGTCATTTGTTCCTGTTACGTGACTGACACTCAATCTTGCATCCAGGTACAATAATGTTCATGAAAAGGTTCTCCTAGCAGGGTCCACTTAAAGAGGAGCTTACAAAAGCTTGCTGCAAGCCATTTATGTGGGCTGCATATGAACAGCTTCCTCTTCTCAGATATCATATTGCCTTTCCTTACTCTCCTCTATAACTGCCCAGCAACCTGTTTTATAAACTCTTTCTCAAATGAGGCTACACTTATGAAAACACAAGGCAAAGTCCTCACCACGTGGACTTCAGGCCATTCTGCTCAGCCCCCCCACAAATCTATAATTAGCAGAGACAACCTGTTCAGCTGTATGACATTCAAGGTCTGAATTCCTGGGGGAAAAATAAAATGCAACAGCATTTTTACTACCCATCTCAAGGGATGCAGTAATTAATTTTTTTCTCAGTATATTAATGTTCGTCATGGATGATGTTATTGTTATGGTGATAAAGGATGGCTTTAATGTGAAAATGAAGACAGCATGACTAGAAACTTCAGAGGAAGATTTCTCTACCAGGGTCAGAGGGAGCAAGTGAAATACAGAATTAAGTAGAGGGTGTTGTTATAGCCCAGAGATCTTCTTTTCTTTCCCTTTCCCTCCTTCTTTCTTCTTACAAAAATAATAATGCCTTGAAATAAACTGCCAGAGTTCAAACAAAACTCTAGTGCCAGCTTCAACTGTTCAGTGATTTAGGATGCCAAAGTAACCTTGAAACACTTGCTACTACTTTGTTTCCATTTCCCTACTAGAATTTTTTTACTCAAGAAAGTGATTTGAGGCAGAAAAAATAGGAAAGGAGAGGAAGGAAGATTTAATGTCAAATTTTGATCAAGAGACTACCTCTGCAGTGCAAATGAAGCAACAATATAAGAAACAGAGCAAGGAACAAAATCACTGTGATCTTAATTCTAAATAATGTGTCCAATGTCTTCACTAAATTTGAATTTTAGAAGGAAAATACTTACACATCTAAAGCATGTACTTCAGTCCTTTACTGGGTCAGGGAATCTATTTGTAAATTAGACCTTGTCTGTAAGAAGATCTACTACTACAGTTTCGAACATTTCTTTTTCCACAGTCCGAAAAGAACAAGCTTTAGGGTGCCCAGTCGAACTGTGGGCTGTGCGGACAAAATGTCATGTGGTCTTATAAGCAACAAGTTGCTCACAGGTTGGGAAGCACCATCAATAGAATATCACAGACCTATATCCACCTCTAGTCATATCCTCTCCCTGGTACTTAAAAAATTGTGTCTTTCGTGTATTTTTTCTTGTTTAACAGAACTACACCTCTTAGCCCAGGCCACAAAGGCTTATACTTCCAGGTAACTCAGATCTGAGGTCAATAATCCAGTCAGACTCAAAGCTCAAACACATCTAACTACTATTTTGATAATAACCTCTACATATCAGTAACTATCAGTGTATGCAGATATATACATCAGTATATCAATGATTATCAGTACATATATCTATATATGACAGTCAATTATCAGTATTAACAAGACAGATTGTTATCATAAATGTATCTAATTCTCTCTCATGCTCTTTTTCTTACTTTTCCTGTTATATTCACTCAGGAATAGCTGCATTTCCAAATTAAGGTTTTTGATTTATACTTGGCACCGAATGTTTACAGTGAGATCAAAACTGGTTTCTTCTTAACCATGCAGATTACCATCCTCCTCCACATCTCTACTTTACAAAAAAAGAAAGCTCAGAAAAACAATCTTTCAGGCTTTCTGAATGTTGTTAGTATCATTGTATAATCATTCTGTCTCACATTTTTGTACAAAGAAGAGAGATCCCAATGGACAATCAAGCATCAAATGGAAATGCCTTGTGTTGACCGTGCTTAAAATATGACTTGCCTTAGGCTCTGTCAGCAAAATTTGCCTCTCTCGATGATTTTTTGACTTTTGGAGCTATGAGGATTTACACCCATTTTCACTGGGGGAAGCCAGTCTCTCCTTTGCTCTCAGAGACTCTGACTCTGGAGTCCCTGGGCAGAGCTTCTGCACAAACATAGAGGTCCCCTCATGATGAATTTAGGTGAGACTGAGCTGATACCAGTAAACAACAATTTCTAGTTTTTCTCATACCCTCTTTAAGATAATAGACACTGTCACATGAAAATAAAACAAATACAAAGCTACTCCAAAATGTGCCAGGCAACTTTGCAATGCTCTGAGTAGGTGTAACTACAGAGAGTACTCCCAGCAAAGCAGCCTCATAACCCAGAGACGAACAATGAGGCTGCAAACAGAATTCATTCCCCCAGGACACAAACAGGACATATAAATACAAGTATAAATACATGTCTTGGTTTAAATAGCTGGCAACAAACACAGTTTTCATCTATTCTAAAATTTCCCTGAGCTATCTTTCCCCTCATGTTTAAAACCCATTTTTAGAGCTCTAGCCCAATTTCAGGCATTCAGTGGTCATGTCACGAAGTCACAGTATTACAGATTACAGCACAGTTCAGAAGTAGAGTTTATACCATACAGGTACCTCTGTAAATAAAGACAGTTAATTATTAAAGCCCCACTTTTCATAATACTCAGACAATAACAGCCAGAGTAGTCCAACAACCTGAGCAAACAAGGTGCTGCCAGAGATGAGACCAGAATAATACAAGGAGTCTGTTCACAGATGTTTGTGCCAAGCCATAAACAGTGGGAATAGGAGTTGATTCTGCCTCCTGCAAAAAGCACAGTGCTTGAACAATCTCAGCTGATGACTTAAAATGACCTGGCTAAAAGGCTCAACTCCGTGGTCACACTGACTTAATCCTTTTCTCTTTTAAACAAAGACCTCTTTTTTCAAATGAAGGATTTTCGGAGGGGTGTTGCTTCTTCAAAACACAAAGAAAAATAATAAACTGAGGGTCTAAAGAATAATTTAGGAAGAACTAGACTAAAAGGATTGCACTGTGTCAAATTCCCCCCACGAACGTGGGTGTTCAGTTCCTAAGGGATGGTATAAATTGAGTATTGTATCACTTCTCTGCCTCACAGTGGGAGCAGATTATTACAGCACCTATCCCAGAGCCTGAATCCTGACTGGAACCAGAGCAGAAGCAGATGCTTAAGGAACATCTTTCACTGCTGTATTTTGCCAGTTTTCACCAGTCTCCTGCATTTGTTTCATCTTCCTTAGATCTTATATGGTGAGAAATAATAAGTAACTGTTCTCTATTCATTCTCTCCAGGCAGCTCATAACATTTCGTTATTTGCCCTCTGGTAATTTTTTTCCCCCAAGCTAGAAATCCTACAAATGTTTAATCTCTTTGAGCAGTGGAGCAATTCCACATGTTCTTCTGCTTTATTGTTCTTTCTGCACTTTACAGCTCTATGCTACATGTCAATTTTTTCAACATTCCAAGCTGGTGAATTAAGCAGACATTCACAGATGTATACAATAACATGACAACTATTTTCTATTTTCTTCTTCATTACTTCCAAGTAATTTCTAACACCGTATTAGCTTTGTTGCCTGTATTAGCAAATAACTTCAGAAAAAGATTGATTTTTATTAAATATGTCCTCCAATTTTCTATCAAATGCCACTGCTGGCAGAATGTATTACTCTCCTTGTATTGCATCCTGAACACCCCAGTATGCTGAGAGACTTGAATGATTGCATTCAAAAAAAAAAAAAGCCTATTTGTCTCCGCAAATTAGGCACTCTGATATCCTCAGGATAATTACGGTATTAAAAGTCAGAAATTAAATTAAATAAGTGAAGGAGTGGTTTGAGAGTTCACAGCACTCTGCAAAGCCAAGTAGCAGTTCAGGTCAGGAAATTAAAAACACTGCGGTCAGCTAAAATAGAGAAAGTGGCATGAATAAATGAAGTGGGCTCGTAAGTGACTCCTCTAAGGTGCAATCAGATGCTATTGACCAATTTCATCTAGTCAAAGCCTCATAATTCGAAAAGATATATGAAAATGGTATCTTTGGGAGCATAGGCTCTTCTGACATTAGAGTCGCTATGATTCCTGTTTTGTTTTAATGGCCTCAAAAAGAAAAACGTTGTCTGATTCCTTTCCATCACAGCCTGGACTTTCCTGCTTGTACAGTTTTCGTGCTTGCTACCCCTGCCATTTCTGAGATCTGGAGAAATCACAGCCTAAAGTAAGAAGGCAGCAGGTAACTCTGGCAGTATCAGCAAAGCTTTGCACAGCTCCGGGTTACTCTTGTTCTTAGTGTGTAACTACTTACCCACCATGGGCTGGTGAACATATTGACATTGCAGAAAATATTCATTAAAAAACCAAAACACAGGACGAACATTGAAGAATTTTCACTCTTGGGTGTATCCCAAATTGGAAACCAATGAATATAAACCCACTTCTTTACTCATTCAGAAGGCATTCCGCAGAAGACAGTGGACTGTGGAGGCAGCGTGTTCTGTGTAAAGAACCACGCTCTGACCCATTCTTCTTTCCAGCACCGTGTGCTACAACTGTCATGAGGAATGGGAACCAGCTCCTGCCATGAACTTCACCTACAAATCAATAAGAAACCAGCATGATTCCTGGAAATGCGGGCCTAAGTGGTATTTTCTGGAGGGAATACACTGGGCAGGGAGCTGCTTCAATCTCCAGGCACTGCAGTTTCTAAATGGCTCTCTGGGGTAGCCTCTGACAGTGTGAGCAGAGATCCAGGGCAGAGGAGACACAGGGGGAGAGCTAAGCCACAAGCAGCTGAGATCTTGCTGAAGACAGGAAAAGTGGAGGGGAAAATTGGCAGAAGTTACAAGTAAACACATGGACCAAATAGATATTTATTGTGGAGTTATGATACTCTATCATATAAACTTCTGAGGAAAAGAAATCAAATAGCTGTAAACAATTTTTGTAAAAAATCTATTAAATGAAAAGTACTTCTACTTTAAATAAAAATTCTTTATCTCTGTATTAGCTGCTCAAAAAGCAGCTTGAAAAGCACAACAGTAGTGTGCACATAGCAATAGCCTCCCTGAACTGAAACAGAAGCTCATAAATGGGAGGGAGTCTCTTGAATACATCAAGATCATATAGACTACAATCAGAAGGGACCACAACCAGAGGGACACTCAAGTCCAGACTATCCACTAAACTCCCTTTACAGCAAGATAGCAGCAGCATAAACATGCAATTCAGCAGCCCAGATTTTACTACTGGGGACATGATTGCTGGAAAATACCCCTGTGACCCTTCTGAACAAGGATGGCAATGAATACTTGATGAAAACTTGTGCAGTACTTTTGAATGTCTATGTATGACTATACATGCAACATATAAATTAGCTCTTTTCTGGTTTTTTTTTGTCCTCCAGTTTACTCAAAGAGATAAATTAAGACACTTTTTAGAAGAAAATTATAACTTAAAGTATTATGGACACATAGCTTCTTTTTATAATCAAAAAAAAAGTATATCTCAAAAATACTGGTTGCCTGGAATTATCTCCTTTCTGAAACTCAGTTACCACCTGCTACTCCATGCAGAGCTTTTTCTCTGAGACAACAGAAGTAAACACGCATTTGGTTTGTAAAAGTTATTAAATGGAGGTAATTAAACAAGCCTCATAAACACCTTGGAATACTAATGCCTTCCTGCTTTAACACAGAAAAAAAAAAGAGGATTTCAGTAGCCCTAGGAACCATCCTCTTTTTTAAGAGCTTAGCAATGGTGTAAGACTTTTCTGCCACGCACAAGCTTCACGCACACATGAAGAATCAACTTAGTCTAAAATAAGTACGCCTATAACCTAAATACAATTTGAAATACTTAACTATATAATGTTTGAGCATGGTCTTGAACAAAAAGAGCAACTCATGTTTACCAGGCTTTAGTTTTGAACGGTCATTTCCAATAGCAAGTACAATATCAGTTTTAGAACTTAATCCAGGACATGTATAAGATCTGGCTTGTCAATCACAAGCACACAGGTGCATTTAAAAGTGACAATCTACTGGGCAATGTGGAGTTTTTAACAATCATTTTTCATTCACATTGTAATGATTTTCTTTTTAGCTGGAGGATACTTTGCAGCTGCCCAGTGTTGCTCTTGCACATTTAAAAAGCCTCATCATCAATTTCTTTGAATCAAATTGAGACAGAATTTCATGAAAGATCAATTTCCTTTGTAAGCTACTACTGTACTTTCGAAATAAAAATATATAGCAATAAATGTTACTGTCTATGTCTGAGTACAAAGGTAGCAAATCCCGCAGGAGGGCAAGCGGAAGCTTAAAGTGGTAATTACAGGGTGAGAGAGTTACAAAAGTCTGTTCATAATTGTGCCTAAATAGAGAAAAATGTGATTTTTATATACTTTTACCTTTTTTTTTTTTTTTTACATTTAGGATTGAAAGCAAGTCTTTCTAAATCCTATTAATATAATTATATTTTAGAGCACAGAGTTGTTAGCTCCCCCCTGAAGTCATCAGGCAGCCTATCATCACACACTGCAGAGAGGCCATTTTTGCCATTATGGATACTTCATGTATGTCACAACATTAATTTTAGCAGGATAAACTTTCTAACTTTAAATTTCAGGATTAAAGTTACAGTAAACCTTAATATGCTCTGTCTCTAGAAGTTAAAGAAGAAAGGAGATTATTAAATATAAACATTTAAAATATTTCTGTTCTCCCTTTATATTTTACCTCAAAATAGGATTTCGCAATGAGGACAAAAAAGACAAACTTAAGCAATATCAGCACATTTTCAGACCACTAGAAGGCCCTTCTTTACTTAAAGCATAAGTATCTGTCTAAAGACAGTTTTTGAATGGTTTTACAAAGTCAGACGAAAACACTGATTCAAGTGAAATATACCTAATTTATTCTCATTTCTGACTTTACTAAGAGTGAATGAAAAAGAACAGGAAAGCTTTTTAAGAGCTGATAAAAGCTTTTATAGATCAATAGTAGCAAAACACTGAGTTTTCCTAGTGAAAAGGTTTATTTAATCTAGCAGACAACACTCAGCATCATTGCAACAATCAGCATGCTCAGATATGGAGCATCAGCAAAATTAATGACGAGAAGGTCACACTTCACCCCTGAGAAAACAACAGCTGCTGAAACACCTTAGCAAGGCGTGCACTGGCAACTCCATTATTCAGACTTTATAAATCAAGTCTGGGCTTCTTTCTGAAAAAATATGCTCCAGTTTATCCCCCAGACTGGTTGAAGGTGAAGTCCATGACTTATGCTGCCTCATGGATTAGCCTAGATAACAATTACAGTCTTTATATGCCTTTAACACAAAACCAAAATATCCTATTGTTACTAATGGTAACAATGTGGTCAAAATTCAAGGACAAGGAAGAAAATGTCCTAGTTTTCAGCTGTGTTGCAGCCACACTAATATTTATTAAGTCAGTAAAACCTGCATGGACACACTCTACTGATAGGTTTTTAAATACTTTTATATCAACACCATGTGTACAAATCAATGAGGAAAGAATACAGGTCCACAGGCAGCAGTTTTTCTGCACAGATGATCTTTAAGGTACAAGATGCAGTAAGACTGGAGTGCTGATCTCTATTAGATTCTGATAGATTTTAAATGATACTTTTAGTTATTCAAAGCATGTTGTGATCCTGACATGTTTGAGAATTCATAGAAACATGGATGAGAATTAGAACTGACAAGCCATGCAAAGAATCTAAGTGGACTGTCATTTTTATTTATAGTGCCAAAAAGGACCTCTTCTTATGTTACCGACATCATGATTAGGAAGTCTGCATGTCACCACATCTTTTGTGCATTAAACAAGTTGCACTGTATCACTGAATGAGCTAAAGTGATTGTTCCATACCTTTTGGGAAGGATGGAGTAATCCTAGCAAAGATAACACGCCACTCTTCTGAGAAGTACTAGTAACAGAAATTAACATAAAGACATTATAAAACCATCAAGTATCTCTGCTAATGACTTACAGAAATGCATTACTCTAGTGGTGAACTGCTACTACTACAAAAAAGCACATCTTATTAGATATATGGTAACAATACCTTTGTGGTTCATATTCACCCAAAACCCCAAATGAAACTAGCACATATTAACCTTGTTTCACATCATCTTCTAGCTCACAGAAAAAAGGCTTTAGCCAGTAACACATCCATAGGTTTTAAGTCTCAAAAGAAGTCAAGAATAGGTCTTGGATCTGTTGCACACCCACACTACTCAAGAAGCCAAAGACACTCTCACTCCTCCAATGAAGATGCTGGGGCACTTTCAGCAACCCCCCCATTCTTCATGATGTTTGAGTAACAAACACATCATGTAACATCCTGTGAATAAAAGGAAATAAGGAAAGGAAATGCAATTAATGCAGTAGTCTTAGATCTGAGAGTTAGTGCACTTTGCATGTGCATTTTGAAAAAGTTTCAGACTTTTTAAGAAAAAAAGCTTGGAAGAAGATCCTAACCATGCAGAAGATGAGTTATTGCTTCAGGCACATAGACTTATGAGAGAAAATCTTTGACATTGCCAAGCTTTCACTGCTCTGATTCACCTGCCTTCCAAATCTACATATCCTGTTTCTGCTGGGTTTGTGTGGCATCCTCTCCTAAACTCCTGCATTTTTCCAACCCCAGTGTCTGTCTCTTGTTGAGGAGAGCTCCTCTCTCTGCCTGTGAATTTCTCACCATAACACACTTACCTGCCTCCCCAACTCACTTGTGGCAACTGCTAATTCATTCACGAGCTCCTATCACCTGCAGCACACCCAGATGGCTCTGTCAGAGCATATCTGGGGACAGCACAGACTCGTGCCCGCACCACAGTGCTGAGAGAGGAGGTCCAGAGGCAATCTGGCTCTAGCAGGAGCTCTTTCAAGCTCCTTCTGACTCGTGGTACAGACAGCAACAGCGAGAGATGAGTCTGCCTGTGGCTGTGTGCCCCGAGGAGCTGAGCTGAGGCTAGTTTGTCACAACTGTGCACCCAGCTGCAAGAATTTAAGTTCCTGGAGGGGAGGGAGGGGAGCTATTTCTGTAACATGCCACGGCAATCACTACTGATGCATACAGCACGCTGTCCAAGGAGACAGGAAATTTACTGGGGGATGGTTACTCACATTAAATTCTACCCTCTCTGCACACCGTGCGACATTTTCCCTAGTGCAAAGCGAAGGTGAAGCTGGAGGCCGTGCGGATGCAGGGGAGGTGCCCTCCCGGGCTCGGGGTGCTCCCACCCAGGGCTGCTCCCAGCCCAGCCAGATACAGGGGGCTCCCGCAGTCCCCTTTGTGGGTCGGGCCAGTGTCAGGGCCATGAACGCTGGGGGGCTCAGACCCACGCATAGGGTCAGCTGGGTGCCTACATCCACACAAAGACAGCGCACTCACACAGAAGACAGTCACGAACAGAGCTTAAAGACCGGGCAAGCCGTGGTGACAACAGGCAGGGCTGACCAGCAGCCTGCTTGCACTTTACTGGCCCTTTTTATCTCCCTGCCTCTCTCTTTTTTTCCATGCTCATTCTTCCCCCATTCATTTTCATCTGCCCTTCTTTTTCCCCTGGAGGAAAAATCCACTCCTGCATACTTTCCCCATTGGTTCCAATTTTGCTACACCTAGGCCCGCATTTGTTCCTGATCCCATTATCTAGGTCATCTAAGCTTTCTACCACATGTTGACAAGGTTACCCAAGTTCTGTTGGTATTGTAAGATTTCACTCCCCCAAAAGCTCCCTCCAATTATGTGTGAATTTCACTGTCTCTCACTTAACTCCTTGATAATCACCTGTGAAATCCAGCTAAGCTCAGGGCACTGTCTGTACCCAAAGTTGGTATTTCTGATCCCATTACCGAGGTCATCTCAATATTATATAGTATTATTGTTATGGCTACCTAGGTGCTGTTGGCTTTGAGAGATTCCCTTTCCTGAAAGGTCCCCCTTGCAATTATTGGCATTTCTCATGTAATTCCCCCTTAGCCACCTGTGCAATCTGATCATACCCCACTGCAGCACACACCTTCGCTGCACCCATTTCTGCTGTCACCTCTTCTCACACCTCTCCACGCCTTTAGTTTTCCCTTCTGCTAAATATGTCTATCCTTCCAACTGCTTATCCCACTTATCCTTCCGTTCTCTCTTCAAGTCTGAAGATGGATACTCAGAGAAAAATGAGATGATTCATGGAATGTAAGCAGATCTGACTTTCCCTTGGACAGGGTTGGAACTACCAGGCTTTTTACATATATTTATCCTCCAACAAAGGATAAAGAAACCTTATATATAATTTGTATTGTTAGTTTTCCCCCTGCCAGTCCAAGAAAAACAGTGTCTTAATATAGTCTCCCTCCTTCTATTTCCCCATCAGATTTTTGCCTCTGTTAACAGGAAAAGAGTCATTCATAAGAACTCTCTCCAGCAGATGTCAGTTCCTACTTCTGATAATGAGAATTTTGCAATGAAAACAAGCAGAGAAAAGGGGATGATGAAGCAGGACTCTTCAGCATCAGGAAGATGAAAAGTTTCCCTTCCCATTTACTGGTGGAGCAACAGCTGAGCTCCCATTATTTTAACTCATGCACTCAGGATTCATGTCTTTGCTACCATTAATCACTTCATCTCTCACTGGGAAAGCAGAAGGGCACACAGGAGCTGCTTTCTGTATCGTAACAAGATTCCTTCGTGGAATAAATTACATAGAAAAGGGTGAATAAAGCAAAATTTTAAACTGAAATTTGCAGAGATTCATGAATATTGATACAAATAACTATGCTTTGATGTTTTGGGGTACTTGCATGTGGCTAATGCAGGTACATGGGGCAGAGCCAATTCCAAAAGGTGTCAGATAACCCCCCTGTGGACTTTATCACATATTGCTCTGATCTCCTCGGATCACACACCAGATGAGTCAATCCTCAGGATTCCCAGGTCTCTGATTTCCTGCAACACCCAAACACAACTGTGATCCATTTACACTGCAGACCACCTGTTAGAGACAGGACCCATTCGGACTTGCTCTCACAGGAAGCAGAAATAAACAGCAGAGCTCCAGCAGGAGCACCAGAGTTCTGCCATAAAATGAGCACTCTTGTAGGAATCTTTCAGCACGGTGCTGCTGTGCCTGACCTTGTCCTGAGCAGGGAGCATCACTGTCTCCTCCCTCTCAAATGGTTTGCTGTGGTCCAAGGCAGCCTAGAATCCAGAAGGGACCACCCTGGTCACCAATAGTTGCTGGCATCCATGCAGTGAGCAGCTAAACAGACAAGGCACACAGAGCAAATTCCTTCAACTTGTTTGAAATATGTAAGGCTCTGCAAGTAAAGAAACAATAACTCAATACCAGTGGAATAGGTATAGATTAAATCAGTGGAGCAAGAAAGAAACTTTGAATTCCTAAAGAGGGAATTGGGGAAAATGGGCAAATAAATCACACCCTACTGTGATTGTTATATTTAAGTTAACAGGAGTTGAAGGTGATTCAATTTTGTAGGCTAAGACTTTGCAGAGAGATATAATTTTGATAGCATTCAATTCTGGGCACATTAAGACCCCCAAAATCTGCTTTCCAAAGAACACCTGACTCCAGATAATCAAGGTTCCTGCTTCCAAACCAGGCATCTAAAATCACTTTTTCCAACACCACAGCATTCATTATTAAGGCACAGACTATTAGTGATCAAATCACTACGTCAACTCAAATTCTAAAGAATATTCATTTATTCAAATCATTTCTTCAAAGTCAAAACTGACACTTAAGCACTCAGTATTTACATATACCCTTAAGCAATTGCTCTCTAATTATTTTAAAAATAACCATAGTAACCAAGTATAATCATAAAACTGACATTTCAGGGCTGGCGCAGAGTGAGGACTCAGTATTGTAAACACTGTAAGAGATTAGCCCATTACAGCAAAGAGCATGGAGCCTGAGCAGCCAAAACAGATAAAATATGGAGGAAAGAAGAGAAACACAAAGCAGACTGATCAAGGAGTTATTCTTGTTTCTTTGGAAGAAAGAAATAGGTTAGCAAGCTAGGAATAAGCCAAATGAAGAGAAGCAGAGGAAAAAAAAGGACATTGATGCTAAAAGCAAGTGAGAGAGAAAGTAAGGGAGGCAAGGGGGAGAAAAACAGATAGGGAAAGGAATTACAGACTGGGAAAGTAGGAAGAGAGAAGGGATTAGATAATATGATCAATTGCCAGAGCAGAGGGCATCCACACAGAGCCCAGGAAGGACACTCCAAGTCCAAAGGCTCCTGCTTTGCTGCTTTTGCATAATCCACTCCTCTCACGTGATGCAAGATTTTACATGAGTGAGCAATAATCTAACCTCGCACGGAACACCTTTACCTCAGCTCAGAGTCTGTTTTTCAAGTCAATTTTTAACACTATAAACTCCAAAACTAAATTTATCTCAAGCCAACTCCTCCATAGTGCTCGGTTCAAGTCTTAAAGGGGTATGCAACATTAATATTTTTCATATCTTAAAGGTTAGCAGGCTCTCGCAATTACTGATTTCATTATATAATACTTGAAAAAGAAAAGAATATATCACTAAACAGTGTCATTTATGGTTGTGTAAAGTATGCCTAGGTCACTAATTTGTTATTTTCCAAGTCACCTCACGACTGGCCTTTCTGTTCCTTTTCAAATTTCCCTCCTGCTTTCCACAAGCAAGTCTCTGTACGTTGGCTCACATGCTCTACACCTTGCTCCATGTTCACTGCACTACAACTGAATTTAGTCCATATTTGTGTTTCACATCCGTGAATGCTTTCTGCACTCTTTATGGCCCCTATAACTGGTTTTATACAGCTCCCAAGGCTGCATTCCTTTGCTGACCAGGACCTGACCATGGGTAAGTTCGGTTTTAGCTCTGGTGTCCTCGTGTAGCTGTACTTTTGAGGCTTCTGCCAAAAAACAGCTCACTCTCCACAGAATAACTGGTTGAAATTATTTTGCAATAGCTTAAAAAAGATTAATAATGTTTAGTGTTATGCTACACAACTTCACAAAGCTAAGCAAAAGGCAAAATGAGGTAGGTCATAGTCCTTTTGTCACTACATAATCATCTCGCAGGAACTGGATAACCGCGGTTACATCTAAGCAGGATAAAAAAGCATCTCCAGGCTGGCCAAGGCAAGCCCAGACAAAGTCTGGCAGATGTCAGGACAAGACTGATAGTTTAAAACAATGCTGTGACCATCCCACAGCAGCTCGACATTTCCTGGGCTACAGGCTACACCACAGGTGATACAAACAGAGCCCTCGTGGTGAAAAGACCTGCACATCTCTGTCTCCCCAGGCAGCTGTGCAGAGCTGGGACTGCTGTTATCTCTTACCTCCTGTGGTTTTATCATTAATAACACAACTCTGCTCTCTCCAGCAAACTTCCCATCTGCAATTTCCTATTGCTTCACAGTTTAATATTATGAGTTTAGGTAAGATTTCAGCTGTCATTTCTGCTCCATGTACCAGGCTTATTCTAAAGAGCATCTGTATATCTGACTTGGTTGGATCTTTTTTCCATTAATATCCATCTTTCCTTTCTTTTTACTAATCCATTAGGAGACAAATTAAATTTGTAGAGCTTATGTTCCAAGCCCCCATGGCAGGGGGTTGGGACTAGATGATCTTCAAGGTGTCTTCCAACCCACAACATTCCATTATTCTATGATTTCCAGAAATCCAGATAAATAAAATCTGAGGCAGTCTCTCAGCATTCAAGGACAAAATGTTTTATACTTGTATTAACGGAAGACTACACTCCAAAAGTAGACTTGCTACAGAAATCCTGAGTAAAGCAGTAAATATTCAAGCATGTGCTCTTTAACTTTCAGCAATTAAAGTGTAACGTCCAAATAGCACAAATAGGAGTCAGACTAACAAAGAATAAGATTATTTGAAAGCTGGGACTGAGTAAGCTTGTTTGGATTTTTCTGCCTGTCTAGTCCTACAAATTATGCTTCAGTCCTATCTGCAAGAGTATCCTCACAGCTACAATGATTAAAAATACTCATGAATGTGCCCTGGGAATTGGAGAGTTATTAAAACACAAAGACGCTCATATCAAAATCCTTAGAAATAACTTTCTAGGAATCACAAGTCTGTAGGACAATGAACATGCATGGGAAACAAAGCAGGAAGGGATTCCATGAATTTGTTTTTGTCTAGAACTCAGGCCATAACCTTGACCATTGAGTAGCCTGTGTCACACCAGAGCATTTCCTGCTGAAATCCCCTCAAAGATTTTGAGTTTCTCAGGCTCCTTCCAGTGCCCTCAGAGCCCTGTTGTCATTTCCTTAATTAATGTTTTAACTCAGAGATTTCTCTGCAATTCTTTAACAGAACAGTACAATCATTATAATTTTTTCCCTAAAAAAAAAAGCCTTATGGGAAATATCTTAGAGTGTTTTCCTTTTAACAAAGGCTTATGAATAATTTTCTGTAGCCACTTCCTAGATCTTGTGGTGAAGAGTCTAGCAAGTAAGACAAGTTTAGAAGAAATATCTTGTAATTGGTTTATTAAACATAAACAGCAAGCTGTGCTGAAGCTTAGGCAATTTTAGAATTTGGGAATTGATAAAGGGCAATTTCATTTTAGAAGACGGAGGTAGAAACAAGAGCTATTCAACAACAAGATACAAGAGCTGTTCAAAGAGTGATTTTTATTTGCCATCAAGCATGATAAGGATTCATCATGAGAATTTTCCACGTTTGTTGGAGTGGGTGGGGGAAAACCAGTCTTAAATGAGCCAAAGCTAAACATAGAAAGAGTGAGAACTCAAGGGAAAAAATCCAAAACAACAACAAAAACCACACCACCGAAAAAACACTGCCCAAAAAAATGTTTCTTTTTGTTTCCACTATACTACATTTCTTTCAAATCAAAATTCTTCTGTCTAAGCCTCAAAAAAGCTGGTTTCTCAAAGTTACTTAAATTCCCTGCCTAATTTCTGATGGAAGCTCAGAAAAAACCAAAGCATTCCTGGGGAATGTTACAATTCCAAGGATGCAGTGTTTTCCAACAGAAAGACAATCTTTCCAGAAACTGTGAGCACTTCAAATATCAATACCAGTGTTGATTCAACTATTTGAGATTAACATTTCAGTCAACACTTTTGAATATTGTATAAATTAATTTTCCTGTTATTCCCATAGCTTTGAGGATTTGAACTTAAAAATTAAATCCTGCTTATATTAAAAAAGCGTTTCAGAATTCCATTTAAAAACCTCGAGGGAGA
Organism: Lycocorax pyrrhopterus obiensis; assembly: GCA_014706295.1. Lineage (NCBI taxonomy): Eukaryota > Metazoa > Chordata > Aves > Passeriformes > Paradisaeidae > Lycocorax > Lycocorax pyrrhopterus. Next base: position 23,820,050 of record JACSVZ010000013.1, read on the forward strand.
AGGCAAACAAAGAAACTTCCCTGCTAAGTTTATTGCCTATTTAAAAACTTGTGCGTTGCTGTTTCTTATTCCTTAGTGCTGGAAAATGGAAATGGCAACTTGTTTGAAGGTCCAGCAGAGAAGCACTGGCTGTATGTACACCGGCATGTAGATGTAATAGTAAAGGTTTTATACATTTATTTTTTAAAAATAACCAGAAAAATCTCTCCAGTTCCAGTAAGCTCAGTGCCTATGCCTGATTTTATTAAGATAACAGTTTTGCCTTCTTTCCTCTCAGGTTTTTTTTTGGTTTTTTTTATGTACTGCCTTTTTCTTTATGTTTCCTTAGGTTTTAGAGAATATTTGCCTGTTCGCTCTTGTCTGAATACGGGGAGTTTTATTATGCCTTGAAGGAGTATAAATAAAGCTATTAAAAGCACATGTATTTTTCTCTTCCTAAATCTCAAGGTGAAATTTGTTTTCAAACTAGGTTGTCCTTCATTTCTACTATTGTTTGAATATGCTAATTTTATGCAGATCAAAATTTCAGCACTTTCTAGCACTTTGAGTTCATAATACAAGAAAAAATATATTTATAGGTGACTGAAAAGCAGTATTGCTCAGTTTTCACTCCATAGGAAAAGAGTATGGGAAAAGCCACAGCTCCAACATACTTGGCAAAAGGCAAGTGAAGGGAAGGTAAAATTTTGGTTTATGATTGCAGAATAGAAACTGGATGAGAAAATAAGGCTCCTTTTCTTTTTCTCTCTACAGAGACTACCTGAGAACTTCAGCTTATGGAAACAAACCGTTCAAATAACACATTTTCCACTGTTCTGAAACAGTCATGCTTCTCTGACAAGCAAGAAAAAATTGCTTAACTTCCACAGAAGTTTAGCAGCATTAAATACAGGTGTAGCCAACACAGGTGTGACAAGACACCATATTATGCTGAATATAAATTGACCTCAGTTCACAAAGACAGAGCAGCAAAAGGCACCTTTGGCTGGCAGAGCTATTGATAACCCTGCAGGCTGTGATGTCCCAGCTGGACACGCCCCACTGCAGAGTCTGCTGAGCCAGGCTGAGGAGGGAGAGACATTCAGACAGTGACCTTACCCCTAGACCTTACCCCTCCTTCCTGCCTTTTGCCTGTCATTGCAAAGGGATTAAAAACACATTCTCTAAACATCAACTGGATTTGTTTCAATCTTAATGTCACCTGACATGTGGATCAGTAGTGTGTTGAGTGTGCACAGCCATGTGCTGCTGCTTGGCCACAAGAGTTGGGATGAAAATGATGTCCTGGGCTGCCCTTTGGAATTGCTTTGTCAGTCTCCTGATGCTGTCCCAGAAGCCCCACATCTCCAAACCAACGTACAGTCAGCACCTCTGAGCTCAGTTTGTCTGATTACAGGCCTTGAAATCTTTAGAATTATCTCATTAGATTGGTCAACAAACACGGAAAGTAGCATTGCTTACTCATTATCAGTAATTTATACAAATTCCAGGCCCCTTGTGAAATTATTTTTGTATTTTCTCTTGCTTCTCCTTTTTTCACTCCATAGATTTCTTCTCTGTCTCTTTTCCTTAATTCCTGATGTTTTGCTTGTGCTTTTTCACTTCACACCAAAATTTAATGCCCTTACAAGTCACCTGTCAGGAATATTCCTGCATATTTTTTCAGACATAGAAAAGCAGAGATACAAGAGCTGTTCAAAGAGTGATTTTAATTTGCTATCATATCTATGTGAAGTAGAAGCATTTGTTCTAATTGAAATAATCAAATTATAAATGCCCTATAAAATGGTTCATTCTTCTGTCTCCTAAACAGAATTTTTCCATGAGCCTGCCTGTGAGCTGAATCTTTCAGAAGTCAGCCATCACCTCAACAGGAATTCGTTTATGTAAAAGAGTATGTATTAATGCAAAGCACACAATGTCTACATTGAGGAAAGACAGTGGTCAGATGAAGGTGAAGACTCGATCTTTAAAGGCTGTTGAAGGTAGAAATGAGAGAGACTGTCCTTACAGTACAGAAACAGCTCACAAGTATAGATAGATACTTCTGGGTATTTGCGAATTCTGCAAAGGCTTCTAAAGCTAAGATGTAAATTGGCACACAGACTGAACCTCAAAGTCCTGAGTTTGGTGTTTTTGTGTGTCTAGGCTTTTTGTTTGTTTTTAAATGTAGTCAGACTGCAGGGACAGCAAAGCTTTGCCAGCCTTTAATTCCACAGAGAAATGCACATGAGATAAACAGCTGTCATTTTAAAAGGTGTTGCTGTATGTCCCTTCTTTGCCCTTCCCATGAGAATACAGTGACAGAGGAAAAGCACTACAGTGCTGGACTGACAACCCAAGGGATCAGCACTGAAGCTTTCCCAAGCAAGGAAAAACCTGTGCAGACACAGCAGGACACAGCCCCCTCTCCACCCGCCTTCTTCAATTTGAGACTAGCCTGAGATCTCAGTTGAGCTGTTTCCAGCTATCAGGATAGCAAAATATTTATAAAGTTAATTTTGGGCACTCATGTTAGGATAGCATACAGAGTCTGACACCTCTTGAGAAAACTGAGTCACATCAAATCACTAATCTCTGGCAGAAATTATATTTGAAACATATGCTGCTACCATAAAGTGCTGGTTTTATTTCAGGAAGAGACGAATCTGAAGCGGTCTGCATTGCACAAAGAACTACCAATATTGCCATATGCACACTCTAAAGAATTGCTCTGAAAGCTGCCTTTAACTTGTGAAGAATAAACTGCTTTCGATCTCCTAAAGGAAGTACAATAGCACCAACTGCTGCTATCTCAACCGGTGACCGATGGATCTGATTGCTCTAAAAACAGGAACAACTGCCCAGCACAAAAGCTCATTTACCTCGTGGATCAGCTGCAGCCCATCTCTGGCCTCAGCTGCCAAGAAAGCTCTTTCATCTCCATTCAGCTGAAACCTCCCCTGATCTGAGCAATAAGACAGAAACCACGCTGAGGAGGGGGAGACCCAGATAAGAAAACATCTTCCTGGTTACAAAACAATAACCAAAACCTCTCCCCCAGAAAAGTCAGCAGAGAAGTATTTCCTCCTTGCAATTAGGTAGTATTAAAGAACTCCTGTGTCATTCTTGAGCTTTGAAATGGCCTCTCCAGATGTTCTCTATCTCCATCACATATTTCCCTGTCTGTCCTGCCCCCTTTGCCTTGCTCAGCAATCACGCGCAAAGCAGAGATGCACGGAAGAACCAAAAGCCAGCTCCAACAAAAGGACTGTGGGAGCTGAGAGGTTTTAGCAGCTGCATTTAGCAAATGTTTTGAAGAACTTGACTTGAAGTCCTTTTCTAAACTCTCTATTCTAACAGAGTATTTGGGAAAGGAGGAAACTTTTTTAAAGAGAAAAAGGATTACACTTCTACGCTCTATTCTCATCCATAGAAATCTCCCTTCACACATGATGTTACAGCATCAATAAAATACAGCAGATTGAGTGGGCAGATCCTTTAATAATTTGAAGGCAAAAATAATGGAGCAATTACAAGGTAACATAGACACCTGTAAAGAACTCTGGTGCTCAAATCTTATGGCTAATAACAGTCAACGTTGGTAAGAGTTTAAGTGTTATTCATAATTTCTGGTTGCCTCTGAAGTGTAGCAGACATAAGGACTTTATCCCTTTACCTCTGTTCAGAGGGGACTGGCCATTTTCTAAGCATGATTGTCCTCTTATCTGTGCTACAATTTGATAATTACTTTAATTATTATTTGATTATTAGCTTGGCTGTTTACCTGCATTCTGATAACTACAGAACTCCAGAGCCCTGAAACTCTCTTGACCGCAGCTTTTGAACAATTAGAAATCTGTAAGAAAAGACTTGCACAGAGCTCAGGGAGAAAATTTTAAAATATTATATAGAAAGACATCGGACTGTTAATAAATGTAAATATATTGATGATATCTGTAAACACTGCTTGGAAAGACAACACACCTGCTTTTCACCTCTAACACTTCAAGAACTAAGCAAATCATGGTAAGGTAGCAGCTCTAACCCAAAATCTAATGCCCAGAACCACACCCAGTGTCCCAGGTCAAAGTGTTCTTCAGCTGATAAGGTGCTCTGGAAAGCCAGATAATGGCCCTTCCATTTGCAATGTGCCACCTTCCCACACAGGAATTTGTTTCATTTTAATCCACTGCATTTCCCTATAAAGACTGTCTTAATCAAGTGAGCAAACTCTGGACCTGGTTCAACATCTTTCAGGGGCAAGGCATTTTCAGCTATTGCTATTTTTAACATGTGTGAACCTGTTCCACTAAATTTCCCTTTAGCATTGTCCAAATAAACCTGCCTGATTATGTAAATGGTTCATATGTTCTGCTTCTTCCTTTTTTTAACTACTTTGGATAGCAAATGACATTCTTGTGACAGTTACAGCAGATTGTATTTTCTGGTACAGGAAAGCAAACTCTCAAATTTTTTCTGTGCAGTAAAGCAAACCATTTTAAATATCACCACATTTTAAGGCTAGAAGAGACTGAGGTGCTCACCCAGCTTCCCACAGAATAAATCAGAGAATTTCATCCTGTGATTCCTATAACTAACTCATCTCTAAAACTCATTATTCCATTTACATCTTGAAGAACCTCAGTATGTAACAAGCAACATTCTTTTGACTTCAAGAAATAATTTACATATCAATTTGTACTGCGGATCATTGCAAGCAAGAATCCAACACCCTTGTAATTATCAGACAGGGCATGTTACTGTAGTTTATTCAAACTAGAGTTCTACCAGCATTGAAACAGTCCTTTGTGCCTCAACAGTAGCAAAAAGCCTCATGAAAGTGTTGAGCTGACCCTGAATAGTTCCTTTCATGTTAGGAATGGGGATGCTTCCCATCTAGTTCCCTCTCTAGACAGCCCTGGTAGAGGGATCTTTGCTGTTAACCTTCTCAAGAACTGTGAAATAACAGGCTGAAAAAACAGATGCTTCCTGAAATTGGTGAACTGATAGGTAACAGAGCTCGACTGCATTTCGCTTGGCATACAAGGGAGAAATTGGGGCTGGCTAAACTTGATTAATCCAAAACATTCAGTACTCAGTTCCAGTAACGAGAAACGCTGAAAACCTGGTTCACGTGGTGAGGTAAATGCATCTCAGAGGTCTTTTTGCTGTTAGTGAAAAGAACCTTTACTGATGAGGAGCAGTAACACTGAGAAGAAGATTGATTCTGTGAGATAAACCACAGTGAGATCAGATCAGTGGAACTTCAAAAACCTCTGAGATTTGGCAGGAAAAAATAAGATCTCTGAAGGTTCCTAAGATGCATAAAACTGTCTGGATAACAGAATTTTGCCTTGTATCTCACTGACCCTAACTATCAAAGCCACTTCTGGTCCTGTCTCAGTCAGTATCTTCAGCTGGAGAGGAAGAAGGAACATACCCTAAATTAGACTATGAAGATAACAGGCAGTGGCTTCTGACTACCATTCTTCATGTTTCATTAAAAAAATCAGATTACCCTGTTAACCTGCCAGAGACAAAGGGACGTCTCTCAGAATAACTTCAAACAACAAAAAAAAACCTTCTTAAAATGACTTAATTAATTCACCAGTGGTCAGAGGATCAAGGAAGAAAACAGAGAGGCAGATAGGCTACCTTGATAATAGTAGGGAAAAAAACATAGCTAACACTTGAAGAAAGGCAGTGATACATTTTTCCACAAAAAACCAAAACCAAAAGCAACCCAAAAACCCAAACAAAAAACCCACCAAACAAAACAAACCACTGTTATGGGTACAGGCTTGTATTTAAGGTACATTACAAAAAGTAACTTTCTCCATCTGGATCTGGAAAAGATAGCAAGCAACTCTTGTTCTTTTCTGCAGAAGCTGAGATAGGTGTGAATAAAGCAACACTGCTAATTGGCAGGGGAAACAATCAGCAAATAAACTTGATTGTTAATATTTACATAGCAAAATCATCCTGGCCATTATTAGAAGATTACTCAGAATAACATTTAAATACCACCACCTTCTGCTGATTACAAACTGACTGATTAAACTGAGGAGACAACTGGAACTCACCGCTTTCCTCTGCCTCCCAGCGCCTCCTGCTCCACGGGCAGGCACCTCACCCTCATGGCCGCGCAGGGAAAAGGTTACCTGGCTCTTGTTCAAAGAGCTGGGGGGGCTGCAGGGCCGGCAGCGTGTGAGGGGGATGAGCTGCAGCTCCTGGGGAGGAGCGTCCTGAGGCACCTGGGGTGGGGAGAGGGAGGCCCTGAGGCACCTGAGGCACGGGCGGGTCCTGAGGGTCCTGAGGTGGGGCCAGGTCCTGAGGCACCTGGAGTGGGGAGAGGGAAGCCCTGAGGCACCTGAGGTGGGGCCGGGTTCTGAGGCACCCGAGGTGGGGAGAGGGAAGCCCTGAGGCACCTGAGGCAGGAGCAGTTCCTGAGGCACCTGAGGCAGTGCCAGGTTCTGAGGCACCTGAGGCAAGGGTGGTTCCTGAGGCACCTGAGGGCCCTGAGGCACCTGAGGGTCCTGAGACACTTGAGGCACCTGAGACACCTGAGGCAGGAGCAGTTCCTGAGGCACCTGAGGGTCCTGAGGCACCTGAGGCAGAGTCAGGTTCTGAGGCGCCTGAGGCAGGGGTGGTTCCTGAGGCACCTGAGGGTCCTGAGGCAGAGTCAGGTTCTGAGGCACCTGAGGGCTCTTAGGCGGGGCCAGGCTCTGAGGCACCTGAGGCAGGGGTGGTTCCTGAGGCACCTGAGTACCCTGAGGCACTTGAGACAGGGAGGTCCCAAGGCACTTGAGGAGCTTTCCCTGGAAAGCACCAGTCTGCTGGCATGGAAGCCCTTGACAAAAGAACATCAGGACGTGACTAACTTTATACACTTCTGTTTAAAAAGACAGGTGTAAGATTAACTGGGTCCTGAATGGCATATTGTACATCTCTACCACATAAAGGAATGACCAGCAGCCTTGAAACAATGTGAGATGGTAAGGAGACAACGCAGGGGATTTGTGGGCTCATGAAAAAGTCCAGGTCTTTGGAGACCCCTGGGTCCCACCTCCTGTTAAAAGCAGAGTGACAGACCAGGTGAACCAGGGCTCATTAAGCCAAGTCTGGAGTGCTTCCAGTGAGGAAAGAAGTTTCCACTGTTTTGTGGGCAGCCAGTTCCTATGGTGAATTGCTGTAATAAAGATTTTTTTTTGTTTTCTTCAGTCCAGACAGAGCTACTCCTGAAGAAACTTGTCCCTGTTTCCTCTTGTTCTGTCACTGTGCATCCTTGTGAAGAAAGAACCCCTGTCTTCTCCTCAACTACCTTTTAAGTACTGGAAAACACAGTAGATCTCCCCTGACCCTTCGAAAACCCCACGTTAATTTCTCTCCCAGTGATGAAATGAGTGTCAACACAGGAGAAACATACTACATAAACAAACCAACCCAAACAAATGTTATTTCTCTTAGATAAAACTAGCAAAAAATATACCTCTACCCCTGAAAGTGAAAACTGAGTAATCTGTTTACATTGAACCATCTAAATATACAAGCTCCATTTTAAAAATAGTTTTATACAACAGAGAAGTCCCCAAAAGGATTAGTTAGCAGGGCTTACATTAGTGACACAAAGTGACCCTCCAAAACTCAAGATGAAGCCTACTAGGTAAATACTTCTGCTAAGACTGCAAGACATTCACTTGCTCTGAAGGCTTAGATCCTTCCACAGCAACTGAATTAGAAAGAGCCTAAGTTTCATGAATTTTTTTTTTCAGAAATGTATGTTACTCGTTCTTGACCATTTTATGCAGAATGTAGAGTGAGCCTCAAAGGATGCACCTACACTGGTGCTGCAGTTTGGGTGAAGAACATGCTCCCACAGAAAACCTGAATGTTCTCTGCTTAATTTGCTAGCACTCTCTGTTGTTACATGCTTTGTAGACATTCCACATCTAATTTAAGAGAAACTTACTCTAATACTGGAAATACTTGCTCTAGAATCATTAATTTTCTTTCTCCGTGCTCTTTCACAAGCATAATAGTTAAAAAGACATCTGTGGAAAATTATAGGAAAATCATATTAGCTCTGCATGACACAGATAATTATATTAGACTTTGCACTTTACCCTGCAAGTTTGGTAAATCAGGTTTATCATTCTGTTGAAAGATGCACGTATCACTACAAATAACTAGAATTAAAAGGGGTGCACAGGAAGGCAGAAGTTAATAGAACAGAATGCCTTTGCAAAGGGCACAAGGCATGCCATTTACAAGCGTAAGTCAACAGCAATCATTCACACTCCCCAGCAGTCAGCAGGCAGAAATTCTGCCTTCCAGGCACATATGATACAATGCTTGGACTTGCTACCTTCACAGGGAAGTAAAGTTATCAAACACCAGTGTCATTGGGCAAAAGCACTGAATTTCTAGAAAATCCGAGTCATCCATCTCAAAAGGAGTGCTTTACAATGTCATTTATTCAGTCATGCCATGGCAATGCTGATACAAAATGAGTCTGGTCCCATGCACGCAGCTGCTCTGACACTGCTGAGGACCTGCAGCTTTCTCCTAACATCAAAATACTTAATGAAATTTTTTACATTGTGATCAATTTCCAATAAGAGAAAAACTGCTGTCTTTAGCAGTTATTAGCTCCATACTCAGCTAATGTAAAAGCTGTGTCAATTTACCTCATGACCTAAATTAGGTTTTGCAGGGTCAGCTAGCTTACCCAGGGAGAAGGATGCATGAGTTAGCTGAGTCAGACAACCACTTCACTAAGATTGTTTCAGTTGCCCATTTTAATAAACATAGCGGCATGATGAAAAAAACTGTATCATTGTTTTAGCATGTAAATCTTAACCTAAAAGTTCACATATAGACTTTTTCTGACATATTACAGAGAATCTACTGATGACTTCATCTAACCTCCAGAGCATAAAACCACAGCAAAATAAAGTTAAGCTATGATAAATCATGACTGCCTCTGGGCACTGTAGAAATACGACTCCTTTGATGGTCCTGAACCTCCTCACCTTATCATCATTTTATGACACAGCAGAAGCCCCGTTTCTCTGTCTGGATGCTAAAAGCTTCAAGGTTATTGCTGGTTTTTAAGGAGTCTTTTAGTCTGCAGACAATGCCATCCACTGCATTGCTAAGTGTGGCATGGAACATTAAGAGCTGCATTAAAGAAAACCAGACATTTATCTCTGTAATTCAGATATAAAATTTATATCATCTTTTACTACTATAGAAAAATATTCGACATGGCCATGAGATGGCCCATGACTGTTTACAAGGCTGGCAATATAGTTCTGGCCAGCTGAGTTATTTTTACAGAAAGTGGGCAGGTACTGCAATACAGTACAGAGATGGGACAGACTGAGAGAACAATGGGAAGTAAACGCTGTGAAACAGCAGCAGACAGGAGGTAAGAAAACCTGGCTATAGGTTGAGACACTGTGGGAATGATGACTTCCTAAACATTTGGGTTGCTGTGCCTCCTAAATCAAGCAATGACCACAATCCACTTATGCAGTATTCACGCAAGGGCACGACTCCACACTCAAGATGGAGAAGTGCAAAGTGTTTATTGCACAGGAAAATATTCCCTAAATACCAGCACCCAACAGGATATCACATCAAATAAACAGGAAAGATGTTCACCTCAGTGTGCCCCAATCACCTGGGATAGTGCACAGACATTGCCTATTATGGTAACAGGTAAACAATACCCTATAAGGTCACAAACTACAATTATCACATCTCACAGGCCCAGCACTGTCCACAAACCCACAATCCTCTCTCAGCCCATCCCCGGTGACCTGGATGCACTCCCAGGGTCACCTCTGGGTCCAAGAAAGAGGCTCTCTCTCCGGCCCTCAGGGCCTAGCTCTCTTCCAGCACATAGTGCACCCCAACACACTTATTTTCCTGTTTTTCAATTAAGCAACTCTTCCCAGCCACACTGCTACCTGCACTGGACATAACTCCTGTTTCAAGAGATACTGGTTATTTAAGGAGCTAAAAATTAGAAAATATTTATACCTGCCCCCTCCTCTGCTGTAACAGGGTAACACACCTGAAGCTATTCATTCCAGAAACAACAGTACAAATCACAATTTCAGGGTATAAGATGAGAACCATTAAAAAATATGTTGCACAAAGAATTGTTGGGCCAGTGATGGTGAATTTATTACCATTTTGCAGACTTGACGTGTGACGGATGAGAATGTTTTGAAGACATCTGCGTGACATTTCACATCTCATATCAAATGGGCAAATCCCTGACATATTCCATGCATTTCAAAGACTTCTGGCAGATTTTATTCTCCTGAAGTTCTCAAAGGCTATTTATTGCTCTTGGAAATGGCCTTCAGTCTGTATCAGAGTAAAAACCCTGAGAGGCAAATTACTAAATGCAGAGCTCTCCTTACCTATGATTTCTTAAGTAGCTTAGTTAAGGTATTGGTTATTGTCTCATGTTGTATGGCCAAGTGTCAACTGTGTTCTGAAAAGAATTAACATATGGAGAACAGCACACTTTAATTTAGATACGTTACAAAAGTCATGATATAAAAATGACAATGTACATCATGATGGATGCACATTTCTCAGTGGAACAGTAATGTACATGCACATAAACACAAAACTAACTGTTATTTTGTATTTACTTAATTCTGTACCTACAAGATCATCCAGCTGCCTTGGTATTTGGGTGAAAGAAAAGGCAAGATGAACAGACCAATAGGTACTGACCAAAGCCAGAAAAATCCAGATTAGAAGCAAAAATAAAATTCAAGAGGGATTTTACACCAGTGAGTGAATTTGTGGATCAGTCAATTTGACAAAGGTAAAACAAGATTATTTGGAACACAGTTTAGGGCATTACTCCACACAGAACAAATTTGTTGTATACAGACTTCACAGCGCATTGGTCCAAATGTATTTCAGTTCAGTAATCTCACTCTAGGCAGCTTTCAATGTTGTTCAGGTTTGCCGGTGTTTTTGTTAATTAGATTTTGTTGTTGGGTGGTTTTTGTAGGTTGTGGGGTTGTTTTTTTTCTTTTTGGGGTTGTTTTGATTTTAATCTTTAATCCCATTGTTACCTTTTTAGCAACTTTTCAGCAACCAGACTAATTGCTTCCATTGTGCATAAAACAAAGGCTCTTTCCTACAAGTTTTATTACAGAATTAAAAGGTGTCCTGTCTCCAGTGGAACTTGCAATCCCAGTATGGACACTTCAGCTGAGGAGGGGTTCAGCCCAGGTGTCCCACTACAGACACAGACACAGCTGGTGAGGTGCTGTTCAGCTACACTCTTTTTCTGTGACCATCTGAACTTTTTAAGGGCATGCTGCAAAATTTACTGATAACCCCTAGCCCTGGAAAACCATCAAATCCACACTTTCTGCTCTTGGGATTAGGATTAGTTACTGTGGTCATCTCACAATTGTAAAAAGCTCTATTACAAGAGTTGAGCAGCATGTGGAAAACAAATATAAAATTTTTATTTTTTCACTGCTCATAATTTTTTTTTAATTTGATCTGTCTCACAAAATCAGTAACAAAGAAAACTATTGTGGTGCTCCTCAAACCCTTTGCCAGCTGTGAACAAAGGCTGTCAGGTAATTAAGTGTTTAGATTTCACTGTCTCAGGTTAAGAATGACTCAGTGGAGCTCAGGATAATCATTCTGCACCTAAAACTAATCTGCAGTAACAGGGAGAACTCTGCAGTTAAAGATCCTTGGAGAATAACTAGAGACATACCAGTAATTAAGGCAATACTAACAACTAGTATGCCTTTGGTATTTTTATGTTCAGAACTTCAAAGCTTCATTGCTACAGGTCAAAAGTAAACTAGAAAGAAGCAGGATGAAATATTCAGTAGGTCATACATGCATTTTTACTGGTTTTGAGGGTTTTGTTTGTTTGTAATCAGCTTTAAGACACAATAGGGAGAAGCTCGTGCTTCTTGTGCTTCCATTGCCCTGTCTGTGCCCTGATGGGGCAGAGGAATAATTCCTAGAGGTGTGCTCCCATAAAAAGACTGTGGGTTAGGGAACAGTCCCAGCTTGGCAGAAACAAGCAGGAAGAACAAGTCAGGGAAGCAGACGGGTGGCTGGATAGGTCTCTAGAAAGGATTTCAAGAGGGCAGGAACAAGTGAAACATTACAAGCCATTTCTTTAAGGTATTTTTTACATCTTATTTCACCAATAAAAACACCTTCAGTGTTATGAAACTACAGCTCTGGTCTTAACTGATAGGAACATGAGAAACATGCCTTTTTTATTTCTTCTTTCAGGGCTAAGTTGACTGTTGCATTTAGAAAGACATACCACCTTTGAAAGTCCACAAGATATTTTTCCTAAGAATTTTCAAAAGTTGGACTTGAGCTAATACTAAACTATAACTCTCTAAAAAAATCATTAATATAGTCCAGATCTTAAATAATAGGTCATGTGACAAGATATTTCCAAAAATTTAAATTTAACAGTCTATTAAACACAAGTTTATGACAGTTATGTCATAGTTCAAAGGTTTAGTCTCATGAAAAGTTTGTCTCCATTCAATAGTGGCTTTTCCCATGAGGTTCTTTTGAGATTTCATTTGAATTTCAACCTTCAAAACCACTATCGAAATTTGGGCCCACTGACACAGGCCGTAACTTACAACCCACACACTCATATAATCTACAAACTTTCAAGCAACTGCAGCTGAAGATTTACCTCTGGCAGTTTCCAGTGATACATGCAGGAACCTTGGGAAGCAAGTAAACGGTTTTTCTGCATTTAAAATACACCAAAAGAACGCGCAGATGGAAATAAATACCATACACCAAGTTCTTTTTTTTTACAGATTTTATATACCACCTCATATCTTTCATTTTTACATGTGAACTAGTATCTGCAATAAAGTTTGAAACATTTGAGATTGTTCTTTGCATTTGCATTCTTATTAAAAAAATTATAAAATTCTCGTTTAAAGAAAAATCAGCACAGCAAGAGTCTGGATGCATGGCCTGCCAACAGGTACTACCTACCAACAGGTTGTGCTGGATTAAATCTCATTATTCTCAAACCTGCCCTCTGTGACAGCATCCCCACCGGGAATGATGCAGAGAGAAGTCAGTGACAGATGAACAATCACAGAATGTGCTGAGTTGGAAGGAACCACAAGAATCATCAGATGTTACCCACTGGATCACAGTCCCATTCAGACACCACCTTTACCCTTGCCAATGGCCTGAGCTGCACTCCAACGACTTCATCCTCAGGGATCTGTTTTCTGTCCCTGCCTCAGAACCCTTGAATCATGCAAACAGTCTCTGGGCAACCCCAAACCTAAGGAGGGAAACCACACAACTCTGACTGAAATATGTAACTGCTCAGCAAAGGAAGCAGAACGCCACCTCTCCAAAAAAATCCGTTTGGTTACAAATGAGCAACTCGGGATATGACACTTGGAGATTCCAGTTTGTGGCACATTTTTCCACAGATTAGCTGAACTGTAACCTACTTGGCCAGCAGTTTCTTCAGGCAGGGATTTTAATTTTTCATGAACACATTGCTCTAATAAAGTACTTGGCATTAGTTATGGCTTTTGAATTAAAATGCATTCATGACATTAAATTTTAAGATCACTAAGCCATTAATTTTGATCAGCTTTTTTTTCTGGTATAGCGTTTGCAAGAATTAGCAACTAAGTGCATATTTCACCAGCAAAAGAATAAAGGCTGTACTAATAAAACTTACTTTTGCATGTCCCTGCAGAGAATGGCAATATTTTATACACCAACTGCACAGCAAATGAAAGCCAAAAACAAATTTGCTGTTCCAATAAAGGCTGATATGTCAAATAGAACGTAATAGTTTAACTTATGATCGAGGGCAACTTAGCACACAATTTGCTATCTACATTTTCTTCTGAATTCAGAAATAAAAAGGTTTACAGCATTGCAGAACAGTTCCACAAATTGTCTAGCTCAAGCACTGACTTTAGTATCTGTTTGTGAAATCATCTTCCTACAAAAATTTCCAGGTAATATCTCAATAGCTGAGCCTACTCAGCTGAGGATGCTCATCTGCAATTTCTTCAGGTATGCAAGTCCCTCCAGTTGCCCTACTTTACCTTACAAAAATATTCCCCTTTTTGTCTGCTCTGTTCAGGCTAACATTCAAAAGCTGAAATAACACAAATCACAGGCATTTTAGCTTTTAATATAAAATCATTACTTCAGGTACATCTCCTGGCCCCACTAACCCTGTTACTAAAAGCAATAATCACGTGCTGACAGTGTGGGAGCCCAATAACAGACTTCAAACCAGTCCTCAACTTATCTTGTTCCATCTCACTCATCTTGTACTTATGAAAGAGTTCTGACACTGAAGGTGTTTAATAGGAACAGCCAATTTGATACCTGATTCTTATGCTCGTGTCATTCTACTGTTCAATAACCTGCAGCCAGGGAAGGAGCTCAGCTACAGTTGTACATTTTAATTGAGTACAATTTACACACTTCATACACCTCTAAGTAGTGCGTCGCATTTGCTCAGCAATAAGAAAGCAGCTCAGTAAAACAGATGTCTGCTCCTCCAGCTTCCCCACTTCTTAGTAGCAGTTTTCTTTATTACTCTGCATTAACTTGTAGATAAATTAAGCATAACATAAGTGTCTAAAATTCCAGCTGTGTTGCAAAATGCTGCTGTAAGGCTAAATTTTTAAGTCCAAGTAGTTTCATAATCTATGTGCAGTTATTTATGAAGGCAGCAGGAATGCTATTCTGACAACCTAATTAAACTTCCAATAATGTCAGCAGGAATCTGATTGCAAAATGGCTCATTTTATAAACATCACTACTTTTATGACTGACAAAAATATGCACGATCAGGTGCCAGCTCCTTCACAAATACATATTTTATAACTTGGGTCGCAAACTACTTGCCAATAGAAAATTCTAAGATGTTAAAGGTCTGTCCTCAACCCATAAAAACCAACACAGGTCACACAAAGATTTCACGGATGTTGCTCTTCTGCCCATTCCACTTCCGTGGAATTCAGTTGTTTCAGAGGAATTAACTCCTAATAAATACAAAAATCTACATCTAAATCACACCATCTCCTGTATACAATACTGGATCTGGGATTACACCTGCACTGAAAACACAAGTGAAGTACAGGACACAGAAAAGATAACTGGCCCTTGCCTATTGCAAACCCACTCTATGGCCTGCATGTCACGCTGCATGTGAAGCACACACTTCTCCAAAATTTGCTTTTCAAGTTGACTGCCTAGAAGTCTCTTTACAACAGCACAGGCCATACTGCACTGATTAAGTCCGAATAAAATGACATTTCTAATTGGAAATGTTCAAGTTAAAAAATGCATACATGATATCCCACTATTTAAAGCAGAAGTGAACTGTAAATGGAACCACTTGCTCTTGGTAGCAACTGCTGTGTTGGAAGGAGCCATTACAGCTTTGCTCTGTACAGTACAGGTTAAAGCATTCAACGTTTCAGGCAGCCCTAGTAAGACATGGACACATTTGTAATAAGCTTAAGTACACGGAAAACACAGTAACGTGGCACTGCCCAACTGCCCACACACACAGGAGACATGCCAGTAGTCCTGTAGTGCCCACTCTTCCCAGTCACCACGCTGAATCCATTCCAAAATCCAGGGTCAGCTGCTTCTAATCTTGGGATTCACAGGGGGTTGTTTAGGTGGTTTGAGTTTTTACATTTCCATTAAGACCATTTGAAAACACAGTCTCAGTATAGCAGGGATGGAAACATACAATTAAAAGTCAGACCTCACAGTCCTCCTAAATTTAAGACATAGTTTTAAAAACCTCTCACAGAGATGTGACTTCGGGTTTTATTAAAAATGAAGCTAACATCAAATAAAAACTAAAACAGAATAGGTAGAACATTTTATTTTTGTCAAACCTTAAATGTAAAGTATATTAAAAAAACATGGTTTGGAATTTCAAGAACAGGAATATAAACATGTATTTTCTATCCCAGAAAAAAAATCATGCAGGTGTTACAGTATTTGATCATTCTCTACATTCACTGGTATGCAACATCAACTTAATGTTATTCCATAGATACAGAGATGCTGTAAATTGGTACAAACACCAAGGTCCTCTGGCCTCACACTGGAGATGAAGCAAATCTGTTCTTTGGTAATTGGAGAAGGCTGATTTTCCATTCCAATGCAGGACTCTTAGGAGGCCATATTAGCCACTCAGCTCAGAAAATTATAACTCCTGTAGACAGTCTGGGCTACTTCTGTCACGAGAAAATAGTATTAGAGGTATAAATGCAAAGAAGTTAAAATTATTCATTCCTTGTGGTGGCTGTTCCAAGAAAAAAAAAATCCCAACTCTCTCCTCCTCTATTCATTGTTTAATCTAGGTAACATTTAGACTCATATGCAAAGGTATTTGCTAGATGGGAATGTACACATGCATACTTTCAGTTTAAATAAAGAGACGTGTGTGGAGAATGGCAATTTAAAGTTAACATGACTTGAAGGTACGCTTATAATAAAGTTTAAAGATTTAGTAAACTGGGACATTACAAATCCAAAAAAAGTGTTTCTAGATTTTTCATCTTCCCTTTTTCAACAAAGACTGACAGAATATACATATACAGGTTGACATTTTGATTTATCCAAAACAACTTTCACTTTGCTCAGTTTGCAAGTCCTATTGACTAAAATGTAATATCATCCACAACAAAATATTTTCAGTAAGTGAAACGGTAAGCAAAGAAACCCCAAACTAAGCTCAGAAGCGAAGTGGTTTAGAAAGCCTGGAAACATCTACGTGTGCATCAGTGTGTCTATAACTTTTTTGTACACTATATCTATAGACACACCCACACATTATTTACACACAGCCGTGCGCACGCGCGCACACACACGTGGGGAACCTGCCGTGGAGATCCAGCTGTCGTCTACTCGGGAACAAAACACGTCATTTAAAAATGTGGCTAATTTAACAAAACAGAGAAGAAACTGCTGCTATCAAAATATACAATTTGGATTGCAGACTAGAAGGCTAACAACATTAAAAAAATAGTTTTAAGCAAAACCCCTTTGCTTCTGAATAACAACAGGTATCAACCTGCCATAGCATGAATCATCCAAACAAGATTTTATAAAAAGTTTAAACTGTGACTCTTCCTCATTTGTAAAGTTCTTGACGTATCATATAGTGCGAGCTCTGGTCTCCAAACTGGAGCCCCTTCCATTTTTTTCAATCCATACTTCAGGAAATAAATGGCAGCTGAAGGATTCAGAATCTCAAGTGAGATTTGTGCTTTACCATATACCTGAAAAAAAATTAACAGAAGACAGCGTTAGTACCCTTGTGGCACTTACAGGAATTTTACTCGCAGGAGTAAAGTGCGCAGGCATTGCTAAAACAGAATTCTTAGGGAATTAGAAAGTTGCTGAAAAGATGCCACGTGTCATGCACCATATAGAGCTCTCTGTTATGCACAGGATTTGTCCCACTAAGTAACAGCCAGCTACAGCCTTGCCTCAAAGAAAACTCACGTTTTCCAAGGCATTGCATGACTTCTAACATTGAAAGACTGTTGTCAAAAACAACTAGTTCATTCTGGGAGTTCGGATATATTGTTCATCTGAGACTTTTAAATAGAAAGCCATGGAAAGTTTGATGATTGGAATTATTTTGACAATTCCCACAGGATTTTTCTTTTTCACTCAATCATTCAAGCAGTTTGCTGTGCAATCAACATGAAAAGATTAAACATTCATGAAATGCATGGGCTTCTCCACTCCCTCAATATTTCTTCAATTGCTTCATGATAATAAAGTTTCTCCTCTACAACATGAAAAAGGTATTACAGTGAACTTCCCCTTCACGAGGGTTCTGACCCAGAGAAGCAGAGTCAGAAGGTGGGGAATCATGGGACTAATCAATGATTAATGGTAACTACCCTTCCTTTAAATCCACACTTATTACACTTTGGAGATTATTACTTGCAGTCTGTAAACATAGACCACTACATTTTATTAACTGTATCATCAGGGAAAATCAAAACAAGCAGCATTTCCAGGCTAAAACATTGCTTAGATGTGTAAGTTGTAAACAATTCCCTGGTTGCCAGAACTTTTAATTCCCACCAAAGCCATAAAAGCATGACCACCAAGGATTTCAGCAGGAAACATACCTGTCCAAGGTTTCCCAGAAGCGTAGAAATACGGGCCTGTCCAAGTGCCTTTTGTGGTAGCTGAGCTCTAACACTGTTACATCCCATTTCTGTACGTTGGGATCCAGGCGCACTTCATCGTATTTGAGATGAAAAGCTTTAACTACAGCGAACAGGAAAGCATTGGGTACAAACACGAAGACTTTAGTGCTTTTTTATTGGTCAAAGAAAATTCCCACCTCACCCTTCTTTTTTCAGAATGAAGCCTGAGAGCAAAATTAATGAACCCATAACACAAGGAAGTCAACAACACAATAAAGGGCACAGCTAAATATAGAGGTCGATGGCTCTCAGTCTATTCCAGGGTGAAGGGAAAGGGCAGCCCCTACTTTTAGATGCACAGATTCCAGGGGAACAGCAGAAACACACTGCCAATTCAAGTACATTTTCTTTGAGAAACAAAGAACTTATTTCTGAAAATCTCTGAACCGTCAAAGAATTAAAAATAATAATAAAAAAGGTATTTCTGAGACCATTGAGTAGGAAGCCTGGCTAGCTCCTGAAGAATCCGTAGAAGATTGATGGTAGAATGCCAGCGTAACCCCCAAATCCTACATAAAGCATTCTGAGAAATCTAGTAACTGCCAATTTCCCCTGATCTAGTACTCAGTTAAAAAAGGTAAAATATGAACTGTTATTTTTCTCTTGGGAAGTATTGTCACATGTGAATTAGGTAAAGCCCAAGCATTTACACAGTGAGCATTAAAACCAAAGTATTTAAGCCTTGTACAATTCCTATCTGGTAACCCAATCTGATGATTTTAGTAGTATTGGCAAAGTAAAACAGAAGCCAGCAGTCTTGTGGAAACTAGTTATTTTTAATGCCATGGTTGTATCTTCTTCTGATACCACACTCTTAATTTTGTCTTCCACAAAATCAGCTCTCTTTTCTAGATCTATCTAGGGACTTCCTAGAAGGTTGGTATGTGAAATAAGCTTTTTTTTTAGCTGACAAACTAAAGAAATGATCATCTGGCTTGTATCTCTGCCAGATAAATTTCCAAGCTTTGTGAATGGAAATTAAGAATACATATACATTACCTCTGCTATACAATGTTGCATGTATTCATACAACTTCAGAGAAAACAAAGATATACCAGGCCCATGCATTTACAGAAAACTTCAATACCTGACAGTGTCTCTGCATTACAGTTAAATGTTATGGAGCACAAGAGCATCGAACCTGAAACAAACCACTCTTAAAGCTCACTGATGTGCTCTGGGAGGAACACCTGAAATGGTAGTCAAAATTAAGTATTTGTTCATGAAGGTGACAGCACTCAAAACCTCCTCTCAAACGTTCACTTGTAAATGTGAAATTAGGCTGGTTTGCTACGTGAGTATGAAACAGTCAGGCCATGCACAAGGAAAACTAAGGAGCACAGTTTTAGAGACTCAGCTAATGAAATGTTCTGTGACAAAGCAATTGAACAAATAAAACCAGTTTGGCAGGCTCCGGCCCAGTACACATTCTATTGAGGAGTTCTTTCTGGTAAGCTACCTGCTTGTTTTCCAACAGCACAGGGACAAGCCTTGAATACGTGGTAACCACAACAGACCCAGAGACAGAAGAAGAAATGCAAACTGCAGATGAAACAATGAACAGCTGCAAATCCCAGAACCCACATTTGTGAAGACTATTGGACACTATAAATATGGCAAAACAACACCTTCAGATAGAAACAGACACATAAAACTGGACTGATGCTGTCTGTGCTCCCTTCAGTTACCTGTTTTCATTTGAGGGGTGAGTAAAGTCATTAGGAAAAGTTCTAGAAATACACTTTATCAGGAAAATATTTTAAAAATACCATGCTTTGAAGCAATGGAATGTGTTTCTAAAATTAAAGATCCATTTCAATGTATGAATTAAGACCAGATATCCCTCTTTCACTTGAAAAACATAAGAATTTGTGCACCATCAGCCTGAACTGTGCAGGCTGTGATTGTGATCTTTTGGCATGTGGAGACCAGGAATGTCAAAGCAAGTCAGAACAATTCTTACGGCCCTCCATACATCTATATATAAAAATATTAAAATTAATAGGAAGTAGCATGTAACTGCTGGCTAGACCTTCAATATTTCACTGCATTTTTCTTGGCTTTGCTTTTTGCAATTGCCATTTTCTCAGTATCTTTATTTTGAAGTGCTATTTCACTCTTTCATTAGTCTCTTTTGTTAAACTCTCTCCTGTGGCATATTTTTACTTTTACAATGACTATCAGGCTCTTTCTGTCTTTCCCTGCTCATTCTCAAAACCCTCTTTAAGTGATTCATTCTATCTTCTTGTTCACAGACCCATCCTTTGCTTTCTGTCCCACCCCTGAGTTTTTTCCTTGCTGCTCACCAAAGTAGCATTCTCTTTCCAGATTCTACCTCACATACCAAAGAGGGGCACACACAAAACCTGATCAAATCTGTTTTCTCATCACACTGACTGCAAGATGACAGAACTGACCTAAGGTGGGTTTGGGTTTGTTGCTATTTTTTTTTTTCTTCTGTGTGTATCTGTTGGTTTGAGGTTTTTTAAACAATCTGAAACCATAGGACACTATCAAAAAGTCTGTTTTCTAAGGCAACTCCAAACTGAAGCAACAGAGAAGAGAAGCTGACACATTCCTCAGATATTATGGCCCACCTCTCTGTCAGAGGGGTGAACTGTGCCAGAGAAGTGCCTCAAAGCACCGCAGTTGTGGGGACTCAAGAAACCTGTTCAGATCTATACAATGGCAACATCTAGCTCACTTGAAACTCAAACTTTCTGAAACTCTGGAGTTTTTGTCACACACCAGATCATATTTTCAATGCTTTCTTAGAGGCACACTAGGTGATTAATTCTCTCTTCAAAATAGCACTGGAATGTGAAGACAGACTGTGAACCCGTTATCTATGAATTGTTGGAATATGCATTGTCTGTTCACCCTTTCTTTAGAAGACTGGAAAGTAGATTTGTACACCAGCTATTTGTGACTCTTGCAGCTGACAGCTCTGAGAAGATTTCTATGAGCTTCCGCAGATCAGAGCAGAACAAGCGCAGAGCACATGGGAATATTCGCCTCCGTGAGGAGACCAAAGCCCAAAGTCTGCTCAGCCACCTGCGCCCAACAGCGCTTTGGCAGCACTCTGTCATGAGCATAAACACCCTACGAGAACCCCCAAACACAACAACAAACCCCAAACCAAGGAACAAAATAAATCCCTTACTTTTCGCAAAGATATCGACGGGAGATCCGTCCGGCAGGAGCCAAGGCCAGCCCTTGAACTGCCAGGCGGGCCCCTGGACAAACACGGCCACCACGCGGTCCCTGGAACACACAGAGGGTGGACATGGGCACGGCCTGCAACATTTCCATCACCTGCTGTCCTGAACAGGCAGCGTGCCTTAGCACAGCTGCTTCTTCTATAGAGCAGGACAGCACATTCAACAACCACCCCTCCAGCACCACAGCTTTTCCTCTTGTAAAGAAAAAAACCCATCCAGGTGATTCCTCTGGGCTTTCAGCCCTGTCTCTTTGCAGAAGGCAGCTCAGTTTCTCAGGTTGCAATTTCTAGAAGTCAGTGTTTATTTGTTGTCATCGTTACTTTGCTTTTGAAAAGTGCTCCAACATTTTCAGAGATAATCTTCTGCGAATGGCACTGTAAACTGAGATGTGCAGATTTAAAAGCCTTTATTCTCAACACTGCTGACTTCCAGGCTGAAAATTCATGAGAAGCAACAGCTGCTAAATTTCTGTAAAGTGCATCAGCTATTTTAGGAGTACACAACCATTACCTGTGGTCTAAGAAAATAAATTTGTGATTGAGATGAAGCTTTTGCATTAGTAAAATTTAAAAAACCCCACCTTTGAGAATAAATGACCTCCCACATATGGCCTATCTTTCTCTTGAACATTTACATCATCCAACCACGGTTCCCACCTACCACAACAAAGAATTACCTCTCTAATCTAATCCCCAAATTTAATTTATCATTAAATCCACTAAATCCCAAATGGAAAAGAATAATCAAGGTGAAGTTTTGTGGTCTAGGGGGTTTTTTTTGAAGGTTTTATAATGGCTTCCTTGGACAAAACCAAGATAAAAAACCCCACACCACTTCATGTCTTTGGTCAGAAGTACTTTAGAAAGTAGTTTAGATGGTTCTTAAAGGCTTGATCATTAAACATTTTAAGTGCTATTTAATATTCAGAATTTTAAATACACGGATTTCTGATTAGTTCAAGGTCTAAATACAGAGAATAATTGATTTAGGAACAGAACGTTTTCAAAGTATTCCTCTCCATTAAAATCTAATTTGGAAATTACAAAACCACCAAATATGTCATCGTGCATGTCCCAGATCTTCTCACTTGTGAGGAAGAAGTAAAAATGCTGCATAATGCACTTCATCAAATAACAAAAGGATGTCAAACAACAATAAAAATGCTTCTCCAGAGTTCTCCTGTTCAAAGACAGCTATTTTTTACAGCCTTGAAGAATGGGCTACAGACCAAATAATCCGTTTCCAGCTTTTTCATAAAAGTAAAAACTACCTACAATTCCCTTTCTGCAACTACGGCTCTTCCTTCGGAAGTAAAACTCCAATAGCTCCAATACTGGAATCACAGTTCAGTCTTACTGTCTGATGTATTTTTCTTTAACTACTAAAAAAGTTGGAATGTCAGATGCTGACAGCCTGCAAACGTATATTCCCACCAGACTCTCCCTCAGAAAGCAGACAGGAAAGGAGGGGTTTTCTTGCAGACCATGGTTCAGTGACTTGCACATTACACTATCACAAACCAGAACAATAATATGAACATTTCTATTGGAATTTCTGGAACATTTCTGGCAAACCTAGTAATAGTACCTGTGCTGCTCACACTGTTAAAATGTAAAGTGTTGCAAGTTTTTAGATGAATTTAGTTTCACCTTATTTTCACCTGAAGAAAAGACTCCTATACAGTTAATAAAATCCATCCTTATATCTGTATCTTCACTTTTCAGTAGATTTCACAGCATTTTATCGGTCCCCTCCAAATCCTGCGTTGTCCTGGTAAGAAACTGTGCAAAGGAGAAATGCTCTTACCAGTCTTGCGGCATAAGTTTCAGAGGTTGATCTACGACTCGGTAGGGGACAGTGACGCTGACTGTGGTTCCCCCAGGCTGCATCTGGTCCTTCCTCCTCTGTATTAGAGTCTCATTCTCTCGTTGACAGCCCTGCTTCTTCTTCTCATCTGATGGCACAAACCTTAGGGAACAACAAACCCATCAGCAGACGAGGGCAATTTACTTGATGGGATCAGCAGGAAAAGGAACAGCTTTATCAGAACTCAGCACTATTGACAGCAGTCACTGAAGCCACTTCGTTTTCATGGTGCCAGGTCTCCGTAACTACTCATTCAGAACACCAAAAAAATGTAAGAATAATATTTCAGAAGCCTTCATGATAAAAACAGTCATACTAAAAGGTCCTCTGTGCCTCAAAAATACAGCCTGACCTGTTCTTAGACATTTGGGGCACTCCTTGTTGACCTTATATAGTACAGTCGCTGATGAGGAGCCAGACCACAACCTGCAAAGTGACCACAACTCTTCTTTTTAGTGACCAAGTGTAACCTGGGCATTAAAACAATTGCTTCCTGGAGCAAATTTTAAGAGCTCTTGGAGCCATTAGAATTATTGCCAATTAGAATTTTCTCAAGAAAGCTGGGATTTTTGGTCAAAAATGGTTTTGACTGAGGTTTTGTCTTTTTTTGGAGGATGGTGAATTTACATTATCAATGATTCATCTGGTTACTATGATGCATGACACTACAGTTTTTTTGGGTTCTTTTTCTAAATAGATTCTGTGATGGAGTAAGTGCTTGTAAAATCTGGATAATGTGGCCCTCATGTCATACGTAATCTCCATACGACAAAAATAAATGCTAAGATGTGACACGGCTTTCCTCCCTCCACGTAATTACAGATCCTTAATCTTTCAGCCCTTTCACCTTAAAAAACAAATGCAATCACATTTCAAGGCCCTCTTTTTTATGGTGATAATAAAATACCCAGAACAGGTCCCAAAACTGGCATCATAAATGTGAGAGTAGTGTGGGCCTCTTTACTGATACATCCCAGTGGATTTTGAGAGAGATAAAAGAAAGGCAACAGAGTCATGTCTTTCACAGAACTACAAGTGGGTCATGGAAAGGGAAGCTGGTGTGACCAGCAGCACCTTCCAGGCCAGCACAACAGCAGAGGTCAGCCCTGTGTTCTCCAAATATTCTACTCAGAACCAACCCAGCTGCACTACAACCCTGTCTGCTGCTGACATTTCATTGCCAAAGCTTCTGATAAAAATAAAACTGTTTCCCTTAACTGAAGTAGTTAGCAGGAGGATTTGTGGTACATTTTAAAAGCACAGTACATAGTTGGGAATATTTCTCTTCATTACAGTGCACATGGTGCTTTTGAGCAGTTTACTACATTTTTTGGGTAAGTTGTTTGCAGCATTTCTATTTGTTCTCTTCAATCTATTTCTATTTGAATACTAAAAACCAATTTGAATGTGCTTGAACAGGCAGGCTGCACTTCCTATTGCTGGGTAAACAGGAAAAAAGAATGCAAGATTGAATATGAAGAAAAGTTCATTATTCAGTCAACTTGAAAATACTAATTTTCACTACATATCCAATGAGAAAATGGCATTTTGGGAAAAAAAACCAAAACATAGCAAACAAACAAACTTTAAGGCAGTGGGTGAAAATTGCCAATAAACCTCCAAGCAAAACTGTTTTACTTTCCCAATGTAAATGAACAGATGATGACCCCTCATACTCTTCATGATTTAACAGTGTTTCAGAAACAGAAAGTCATAAGCAATTTCTGAAACGTGTGTCCAAATGCATTCAACTGATACAACTGCACTGGGAAATTAAAAAAAGCCCAACACCTGCAAATGACTTTGAATGGTGCATTAAAGCTGACTGGCACTGCAAATACAGAAAAAGCATCACAGGTGTTAAATGAGGAGCTATAAATTAAATTATGCTTATCTGTCTAGTACATGCGAAACAGCATCATTCTAAAGGAAATACAGACCAAAAAGCTGTACAGGACATTGGGAGAAAAGTACACATTGGCCACCTAGAAAATATTTTTTAAAGTTAAGATAATAATTTCCCTAATGACTGAAGTAATTAGGAAACAGTTAGTATTTACATACATTTTATCCACCACGACAGACTGACACATACAATTGTGTGCTACACAGGGGCATCCGACTGAGTTCTGCACGGAAAAAGCCACCCAATGTGACATCAGAATTGAAGTATTTCTCATCAATTTGCTAATTTAAAAACACCAAAGTGACCAGCACACTCCTGAGCACTCCTAATGGCCTGTCCTGCCAATGTATCGCAGGCTTTGCTTTGCCAATAATAACTGATAGGAAACTCTGTAACTTAAAATGAGGACTTGCTTGGCGGTCCTTCAGCTTTTAACAAAACTACTACTGAGTCTCTCATCAGAACTAAAGGAATCTGGGCTGAAAAGATGAAAATAAATTTAAAAAAAAATAAAAAAAAATTAGAGAAACAAGCTCTCAAACACCTTTTTTTCCCAGCTGGCAGGGTTTATAGGAAAAGGCAGGGTCACCTGAAATGGTGGGCAGCTTGAGAAGAATTTTGTTATTCTCTGTCCCTTGCACTAAACAAGAACAAACTCTTACAGAATATGTAAACAAAAACCAAACAGCCCTACACACATTACAGTGATAATCAAGTATTCATCCAAACAGGGATCTAAAAGGTCACATTTTAAATTTAATTTGTAAATGTGAGGAAGCAAACACATTTTAAATGGAAACAGAAAAGCAAAGGAGCCCTGCCAAAAGAGAGTAAAGGCAATATTGCTGTGCTACAGAGGAACAACTTCACCCACCACTCTGAGACCTCTCAAATTTGGCTGAAACAGGCATTCTCAGCTTTAAATGTTTCTGTGTTTAAGAATTCATTTCAACACTAGTTTTTGGCAGTTTCTGTCCATTTCAGCTAGAAACTGTGTTACAGCCACTGAGGAACCATTCACTTGTGCCTCAGTTATGTCCCTTCAAGACAACGGCTTCAGTTTCATTTCCTGGAAAAAGTCGGAGTGTTTCTGAGTGCAATTCCCTGGGACACAACACAAAGATATCTTGTTAAGGAAAACCTATCAATGAGCAGATTCAAATGGAACAGCAGAGAAGACAACTGTCACAAAGCAAGCATTGAAGCAAGCACTTACATACAGATCAACACACAGAGTACAGGAATAAAGGACAGCTTACAGAAAGTTTATGGAATACACGCCTGCATTTCCGGGAACCACTGACTCAGCAAGCACAGTAAAAGTCATGTGCTCAAGAACTGAGAATCGATAGAAATTGCTGCATGATTATTAATACATATGGCCTGTGTCATCACTACCCAGACATAAAACACAAGCGTAAGAAATCTGAGTATTAAACACCAAAAATCTCATCTTCTCCTGGAGATTATTTATATTACTATATAATACTACAGCCAGTGGCTTAACTACACATTTGTACTTGACACCTTTTGCACACCAGAAATGGGTTCTGAAACCTGAGTGTGCAGGAGCTTACAGTTTCTTGCTGCTTCTCCACATTACTATTCCCTATTAAAAAATGGAAAAAAAATCCATACCTACTTAGAATGCACTTTTATACCCCTAGTAGGGGTAGGAAATTAATAGCCCTTGCTGTTAATTGCCAAAATCATTATCCACATGAAAAATGGTGCACTCTCACTTTCCAAAGGCAGCAGGTCCCTTCCCTAAGGTAACAGGCAAGCGATTGAACAGCATCAGATTGTGGGAGGTAACTGGTAAGACACCATCCACTGAACCACCTGAGCTGCTCCTGCCTCGGCTCTAAACTCACATCCACTGCCAGCAGTGCCTTTAAAACACTTTCACTGGGGTCACAGCAGCACTTTCTGGCCCCCAGCTCAGGCACACTGAAAAATGCATGAACTTGGAGAAGAAGGCAACTCACCAGCAGCTGAGATCACGGTAATACACATTTGATTGTGTTCAGAACTGGAGACTTATTTTTACAACCCTCTCAGTATTTCTGTTAAATTACAGTATCAAAAGCTTTAGACACCACCTATTTTTGCAAGAGAACAAAGCTTTTTTACACTACGTCATGCCTGAATGTATCCCAGATACTTCACTCAGTATCACAGCTGGATAAATCTCCAGTGAGTTGCCTGGCCACATGTGGTGAAGTGTATCACAAGCAAGAGCATCATCATAATAAAAATACATAATCACCATCTAATCATTCTCATCTGCCTGATGGAATTCCTGCTTCGCTTCTGCTCCACGTAAAGCAGAAGTCTTGCCTCTGAAAAGCCTGCTTCAGGTATTCTCAAATACTTAGTCTCAATTTCACACAGTAATCGTGATATCCAGCCTCGCATTCAGATAGTGAGTAAGAATAAAATGCATCATATAAAACATTTTAAAGAAGCGTCAAAACATACCAGAGTGTATTGCAGTTCTGATTTTAAATTAAATTATATCTTTTTACTATTTTAGAAACTCCTCACGTGATGTTGTACTTGGCTCCTTAGAAAAACAACCTTTCAAAAAAAATTAGCAAGAATATTTGCATATTATCCAGCAGGTGAATTGAATATATTACAATCACATACAAAACTGTCTCCCTTCAAAATCTGAGTTGCAACAAATAGAAAAGTTAGATATCATAAAAATAAAAAACCAGTACCATGCTTTGGGTTTGTCACATGTATTTCCTTCTACACATGATAGTTTTCCTGCTTTCCATAGTCTCTACCTTAAAAGAGAGCCTAACATTAGTGATAAATTAAAGATGCTAAGCATCATACAAATGTCAGCCAAATTTGGCACAGAAAACTAATATACTACAGAGCTATGAAAAGGCTAAGGAAAAATGTTGGTATAATTAATAGGTTTCTCTCAGTTCTTGACAATTCAATTGAAGTCCTACCATGGAACTGGATGAAGAATCTCCTGTTTATTTTACAGCCACCAACCTAAAATATCTGGCAATGATATCACAATTAATTTTTCTCATATCCAAAGTGACAATGCATTGCAGTCCAGTTCCTTACCAAAAAAAAAAAATCCAGGATTGTAGACAAAAGGTATCTTAAAAGACAGAGATTCCCAGCTATGATTGTAAGTTTTGATCTCTAATTAAAATTTCAGCTGATTTTTTTCCTTATTTTGTTTTAAGAAACATTTAAATGGACAGCATCACAAAAGTTGATTTATGAAACCCAAATTCTCATTCTTCATGATCACACACTTCACAGACTGTGCTGCCTCGGGGATCAGACACGGAAGAAAAACTCTTCCTATAAACAGCTTCCATATCCCAACCATCCCGGGGGCACCATCCTCCCAGGCTTCTCCTACGTTTCTTCAGTCTCCCCAGCAATGGCTCTTACCCTTCCAGCTCCAAATATTTCTCCTCCAATCTCCTCTGATGGCAAATAGAAGCAGGCTGACTACCTCTAGAAATACAAGAAATGCAAATCTACCTGCATCTTCCTCGGCAGGGGTAAGGGGGGGAATATTAATTTAGGTGTGTCTTTTCTATCTGGACAATATTTCTTTATCCCAAAACTTGTGGCACTGACAGGAGTCTTTGAAATCTCTGCTCTTCTGTCAGATTTAGCTGCAAGTGGGGAATGAGTTAAAGAAGGTGCTGACTTAGAGGCAGGAATTAGCTAAGTCTTCTTTCCTCAGAAAACCATCACATATCTATCAATCACACTCTACATCAAGGCTAGTTCTACACTCTGCATACCTGAACAGTAAAAACAAACCCTGAAGCTATTCCTGAACAAAGTACTTCCATAAATCTGAATGCAAAAAAATACAGGCCAGGTGGCGTATTTTCCAGAAGAGTGCTAAGACCTGTCATGGCTAAATTAATATTTTGCTCTTCTGAATTCTGCTATTGCACTTCTGATTCATTAACATACCGTGCTTCTCCCCTTTCTCTTTCATATAGGCTAACTATACAGTGTCCTCCTTTGAACCCTTCAACTTCCTTGCAGTTTTTCTGGATCATGTTCCTTGCACTCTAAATATGAGCATCCTCTCGGGACAGGCCTTGGGAAGTTGACTGCAACTCTGCCCCAGTGGAGCTGAGAACAGCTGAAAACTCTGACTCCTGGCACAGAGGCACTTAGACATGACAGACAGGTGCTTCGTTCCTTTCTGGGTACATCTGTGCCAGGAAGTCACAAATCACACAGATGTAAAATCCAGGGCTTGTTGTGAGGTTTTTCCTAACTATAAAAACCCACATAAACAAACGACACCCTCTGTCAACCCAATCAGATCAGAGCAGTGAGCGCTTGCACGTTAAACTGTAATGCTAAAAGGCAGCCTTCTCTCAGAGTCAGTATTTCAGAAGAGACACCAGGAGGCCAGTGCACTCACTGGGTCTTTGATGGCCTGTGGCAGTAGGGGAGGAACTGGAATTAGCTGCAGATCAGAAGGCACCTGGTATCTCAGAGCACAGTTTTAAACAAGTCTAGGGCAACTCCAGCAGAAGCTGTACCACCACAACAGCCTGGTTTGGACAAAAAGCAGTGTAACAGTATCACAAAAGATGAGTGCTGGAGATGATAAAAGGATGACTCCTCCATTTTTTGGACATACCATTGCACACAACCTACAACAGTGTATTTCTCTGTGAAAATGACCATTCCAAAAAAAATACCTGATATTTACTGATAGGCAAGTCTGAAAACCATGATCTGCTGGACAAGCAGAAAGATTCATTCACCCATAATGAATTAAACCTTAGAATCAGATGAGTGATGCGATAAACAAGTTTTAGCAACTCACTGACACTTCCCTGGATGCATTGCATCAATACCCAATGACAATATGTGAACTTTAGAAAAAATTCTTTACTTGCACAACCAGTTGGGATGCTTGGCTGACACAGCCCCTCTGGTCACCTTCTCCTTTACAATAACTGTGGTCCTTTCCCAAAATCTTTTCCGAGCTCCATGAGCTCCCTTGCTCAGCTTCTCTCAGCCTTCTTCCATGGGAAGGGTTGCTCACTGATCACTTGCACATGGCTGCACAGATGTTACACCAAAGAAAAGCACTGCAGACATTCCAACTGCCACTGCAAGAGTCTCCTCAGTCTGCCCATAAGTCACAACTGAGCCAAACCTCTGAATTAGGTTTTTGCTTTGTTCCTACTAGTCAAGAGGAATTAATTTCTTTGATACTCTGGTCTGTAAAACTAGCTTGTCACAAGAGACTAGATGAACCCTCTTGCTTAATTACTAATTAGGTGCTAGTATAACTTTGTATCTGAAAACAATTTGTTATACAGTATGTTCTAATCAGCTACTTACTTCAGATCTTGCAGAAGGTCCTTTGCATTAAGCATTGTTATTAAAGAGGTCGTGGCTGCTGGAATAATGATTATGGGAGTTCGAGATCCTGTAGAGATAATAAAGTTAGGCTTGCCTGGAGGGGTTTTTTGTTTTGTTCTGGTTGTTGTTTCCTCCCCTCCCCCCCTTTTTTCATTAAAGGAACTGTACATAGAAACAAAACTCTTGCTGAACAGGTCCCAGTCATGAAAAAATAGTCAAGGAAGATCAACAGTCAAGGTTTTCATTCACCAAAAAAGCAGACCCCCATATCATGACTCTCTCAACACGTGTGGGGCCCATATTGAGCAAAACAGAATGCTACGATGCTATGTAGAATGCGTGCTCTATATTCCACTGCTTGCTTATATTGTTGCTTGTAGGGTCAGGAAAAAAAAACCAAAGACTGGGCACAATTCACACAAAAATGAAAAGGATCATGTAACTAAAACTGACTCACCTTTTTTCTGGTTTGGAGGTGGTCTTGCTTGGGAAACTGAGAAAAAAACCAACAAAAATTAGAGCAGAATGAGTAGGACATAAATCCAAATGTCACTGCAAGGCATCTGTTTAATTGCAGGAGTTAATAGGGAAGAGTCACACTACAGTCATTAGATCATTTTTACAGATGCAAGACACTAAGATGAAGAAGGGATTTATAATTTGGGTTTGAGTATTCAGAAAACAAACAGCTTTTGACCATCTGAAGCAGATGTTAGGAGAGTTGAGTCAATCTCTCCCAGTTTTACTGAAGCTACTCAACTCTCCTCCATCCTCCACAAAAGGCCAGGTCATAACACCATGGACAAAAATTTCCAGCAATCTTGAAAAAAGCTGCTTGTAGATCTTCAGTTCAGTAGTGCTGAACCAACAGGAAAACCTTCACAACAAACTGATCTCCACAGACCCTCACCTTTTCATTAGTAGTTATTTTCGTACATGACATCCGTGGGATTTAGCTATCCTGGACACATAGAGAACTTTCAACAATCAAAACCTGAATTTCAGGCTTACTTGGGTTAATTTTGGATTGCAGTTTGAGTTATGTGAGGTCCCCAGGTGCCAGAAACAGTCAAGCTTGACACTCAAGGGGAAAACCACCCAAACAATCAAAAAAAGGGGAAAAAAAGAAAAAAAAAAAACCAAACCCCACCCCCAAACAAAATTACCCTCAACCACCAAGGACACCCACAAAACCACTACTGGACTGGTAAAAACTAAAGAACTGCCTCCACCTCCCCAGTAAAATGTTTCCACTTCAGTCTTTGAAGTTGTGACCACCTCGCTACGGGAGCCGCTGCATTCCAAAGGTGGAAAAGCATCTTTGCTTCTTCACTTTGGTGCTGTTACTGAACTACCTGCCTTCCTCAAATAAACATTTCATAGTTCAGTTTTCAGGAGAGAACTGTAGCACTTGATAATCATCATCATCATCCGTGTTTATCCTAATGCAGAAAACGGTGAGTAGTGGAGAGATTGATGCAGACTAAGTCAAATCTCAACTGCTACTATGCATGACATATTTCATTAATTGACTTCCAATTGCATAGCATCAACTTGCTCATGTTTATTTATGACCAACTGTTTCAGAAACTTCCTAGAACAGTATAAATATTCACAACACATACTTGCCATTGTTGAAATATTGAGACCATATCCTTAATTATCTTTTCCTGACACTGTCAAATGCACAGATATAATTGGCAACACTATATTGAACTACATGAACTTTACCTACCCAATGATTTTCAATTTTTTTTTTAATCTAGGTATCTCCTTAATGTAAAAATGTTCTTTAAATATATGGGCAGAGCCAGCTGTCCTAAGGAGAAAAAAAACCAAAACAAAAAGGAGGGAGAGGGAGAATAAGCATCTGTAAGAAATTTAACAGCTGTACAAAGACACGTTAGGAGAAAAGTGGGTAATGCAAAATGGTGCCAAAAAGTATAATTTAAGAGCACATCTCAGGTATCTTTTCCAAATCACCACTACACAACAGTTTAGCCTAATTTAACTAATGCTTCCTATGTGCAAAGCAGCATCCGCCTGCAAACAGCAGGTTTTACTTGCTTTGACTGTTAAGAATAGAACAGCTGAATTTTTAAAATATCCAAATATCAAAACTCAAAAATATGCTAGAACAGGCAGAAAGAGAAACCTCTTCTGACTACACTTGTTTTCTTTATTCTCTCTTCAATTTCCAGTATAGAGGCAAGATAACGGATGGGGCTGGCCTTAGAGCAGAGCAGCATCAGTATCACCTGTATAATGCACAAACCCCATGCTGCTGGCAGGAAATGCCCAGGAAGTCACAGCCAGCAGCAGGGACTGTGACAACTCAGCCACATTTCTGTTCTTGCCACTTCTACCCTTTTCATGCTGCTGTCTGTCAACTCCATCTGCATTAGGATGCTTAACGGGGCTAGTGAGATAAGTACGACAGGCAGCATGACCTTTCCAGTTCCAAAATAACCCAACAGAAGAATCTGTGCACAACAGCACTTAGGCATGCTGAGAACATTCAATATTAGAACGGATTTTGGGGGAAGAAGCAGCTTTACAATATTAAGTCTTAGCATTAAATCCTGCAAACAAATCTCAAGGAATTAGCAAGGCACACATTGAAAGCATTTAGACTCCCAACAAGGATATACAGTATTCCAGCAGCACTTCTAGAAAAAGTATATTCATTTTAACTGGTAGCTTCGTTTCCAGACCCCCCAGAATGTCCCCAGGACCTTCACAACATCATCTTGTTCTGAAATAACACTTTTCATTTCCACCAAACCAGAAATTCTCACAGTACACAAACCAGGGGCAAATCTGCACATCACTGTTTGCAGCCACTGTCCCTCTCATGTACTGTTCTTACACTCTTCTAAAAACTCATCCTAAGGGTTTCTTATTTAAACAAAGCACATCTTTCAACCCATCACTGAACCAAAACTCGAGATGCAATCTGACAGACAAATGGACTTGGTAGCCAAAATCTACTAAATTGGAATTAAAAACCCAGTTGAAGATTTTGGCCCCATTACAAATACCTTACGTGCTAAGAAGTGTGAAGAAGTAATGATAACACATTCAGAGAATTACTTATTTCTGATATATTAATCCTAGAAGTAATAATATATCTCTTTTTGAGATTAGCTACTCTGTTTAAGTTTTTTATCCCTGGAGTTTTAATCAGCTCTTGTTAGACACTTGAGTGAGAATTTTGTCAAATTTTAATTGGTGACATATCAAGCCCACAACCAAGAAGTCTGTGACTTTTTAATTTCACCAGTGCATCCTTTCGACGGGCTAATTGGGCAACACACTGAAGGGAATGACCCCAGGTGCCATGGTATAACATTAAACAAAAGGCTACGGTTTTTTCCAATATATGCACAGTTAAAGGCGAAAAACAAATGATCCCTACTTCATGCTTGAGCTAACTAAAGTTTTAAACAACACTTCCTTGAAACTCATGTGTATCTGGGACAGAAGCACAAGTGACAGTGGGCCCCCTTACCTGGTCGTGGCACAGGCTGTGCTGCCGGAGTTTGTGTTTTTCGAGCAGAGGCACCTTCCTTTGAAAAGACAGAAGAGGAGACATTATCGGCTGACCTTCGTGTCAGGTACACGAGTTTTTCAAATGAACACAGAGCTACAGAAGGTATCATGATAATGAGAGCAGTATGTTTCCACTAAAGAGATGGAAGAAAATAGAAAAAATATTCCAAACTCTTTTTAGATCCTGTTTTAGATTTGAGGAGGATAGACAACCTCAAACTTTTACAGTCTTACATTTTAACCAATGATAAACTTGTTTTAATATACATTCAAAGAAACCTTCCCTATTTATAGTATTGTTGCATTTCACCTATCACTTTCAGCAAGGGTTAGTCATGTAAATGTAAGCAATTGGCTGTAGAAATTTCCAAACGAGATCTGCTTATGCCCTGGATGGAAAACCAGGACCAAGAAATTGCAATGCATTCCTGCCTTGAGGAGTTTTAGTGCCCAGAAATAGCACTCTCATGATAATTAGTTCTGCTCATGCCTTATCCAATTACCTTAATGTAACACACAAAAGACCTGCACTACTGTTTATTCTTGTTAATTCCCCAGAGTCAACACAGCACCAAAGAAAACAGTGAGGTCACACGTCTGCTTCCAAAGCAACACTGAATTCCTGCAAGAACAAATTCTGCTCTCAGCTCCTGCTGTGAAACCCCACTGAACATAACACATAGCACCAACATGCTAAGAAGCTGCAGTACATTCCAGCCACTTCTATCTGCAGAGCTGACAGGAAAAAACCTTTTTACATGAAACCATCGATTTCATCTGAAAATTACTTAAACACTATGTGAAGTATCCTACAAGCATGAGACACTCAGAAAGGTCAGAGATCCCACTCAGAGAAAAACCTGTTGGAAAGGACTCCGATATGGCATTATCAGACTCCTATGTCCATGCATAAATAACAGCATGTTTTGTAATTCAAAATAAAAGAAAGCTAACGAGAGGGCTCACATTCCATGATTTAAATAACACTTAGAGGAACTGCTTTTAAGTTTCCATCATGAAAGTTAAAACTCTTTACCTCAGGATCTCTGAAGTACAAATAGAAGGTCTCACACAAGCCCATAGAAAACACAAATTTACTCAAAGCCTCTCTTCCCTGAGCTTTAGTGAAGCCACCCTTGATTAGTTACACTAAGCTGGAGCTGACATTTGGTGCAGTGTGCACCTTTTGCATCTTTTACAGGCACCAACCTCCCATTAATCTTTAGTATAAGGATTTAACCCTGCACTGCAAGTAATGGGTCTATCCCAAATTCTGCTGTACTCTTTTCTGGTTATTAAAATACCAACATTTATGTAGGGCAGTTGAGTCAGTACCTGTTATTTTAAGACTTACTTTTATAGCAGCAAAGGAAAGGTATTTTTGCCAATGTCCTTTCACAATAATTACTCAGAAAACGATAAAAATGCAAGTATCACCACACTCTAGAGGAAGAGCAGCTGACTACCTTTGAGACAAGCCTTGCAACTGAGAAACAGCATCTTTCTTTTTACTTCCACTTTCCAAGAAAGCAAAAATAAAACATTTTGCACCTCTTCCTGTAGAAAGATACCATGTTCTGTGTCAAAAGAATGATTCTGTGCTGCACTAGTTACTCATTTTTAAGAAACCAAGAATTCCCCCATAACACTTCCTTAAATTCACAGTGCTTGATGAAATGTAAAGAACATTATCAAGCTAAAGAAACATCAACTCCTGCAATGCTAAGTTTCAAGTTTCTAAATCCAGTTCAGACACATAACCATTCCTGTGTGCTGTCCCACACCTCCATTCCTCCTGCCACCCCTACAGAACCAGCAGTGCAGCTTTGCTGCCTCCTCGGCCACTCATCCAGTGCCTCCCATGTCTCAAACACACCCTGCAGTGAAGGGAAGCAACCAGGAGCTGCTGCAGAGAAACTATTGTGAAGAATTATAACCAAATCAGAACCAAAGCCAAACCAGTGGCTTGAGCCTAATGAAGTTACTGGCAAATTATCTGTTTGGGAGTTCTTCAAACTCTCCTTTGAATTCATGGGATTCATGGGAGTCTTAGTGCAACAGCCTAAAACAAGAAGGGAAGGCCTTGAGAACATGGCAACTGAAAGAAACAAAATACACCACCCCCAAACCAACAATGATGTACAGAAAAAAATCACTTAAAAATATCTGATTAATGGTACGATAGAAATTCATTTAAATGAGTAAACAACGCTTCCATGCCTACGACCATTCTATTCATACGACCAAACTCTGCAAATCAATAAATTATGGAGGTCACAGCTTTCAGTTGTATAAATTGGTACCTTAGACTATGATAATCTCAGGAATGAACCTCCCTCAGCCCACAACTCCTGACACTGACGTATCCCCAAATCTCAGCTGCCACCTGCTGAAGGTGTACCATCAATCCTTTGGAGGTGATTTACACCCTTCTCTTTTCACAATTTTCAGTGATCTAACCACCAGCCCCTAGTCTGCAAAAGCTGCAGCCAATGTAGCAAAGGAAGCTGATCAATATTTCACCCCCACATTTCTCAGGTTTGTAAGGAGAAATGTATACTATTAAGGTGAGGAAAAGAACAGAAGTACAGAGCTATGATGGTTGACAAGACTTGCAAGTGGAGAGGAAAACCTGGTGTCAGTAAGGAAGTCATCAGCATCATTTTGTTAATATTTTCCTTTGTCCTGCTACGTTTGGATTTAAAATTAATTCTTTTCAAAAGCATTCAGATAGAGATTTAAGCTTTTCCTATGACGACACACTGATTTAAGACAAGCTCTGTTCACAAGGCAGGTATAACCACAGAGAACTCCATGCCAGGATTTCTCCCAAAGAAAAGGAGTATTAATCTGACAGAGTAACCTCTGTAGCTGCTCCATCCAACTACACAAAGGAGGTGCTACTGGTGATTTGTGGCTTCTCAGCTACTCAGAGGCAACTCCTTGTTTGCACGCTCTCACTCCCTGTAAAGGCAGGAGTTACTTCTTACTGAGCACACAGGAAGATATTTCAAATCTTCTCATGTGAAGTTTTTAATCTAAAAGTTACTCTTAAGTAACCAGCATGCTGCAAATTCAAACTCCAGCTAAGGGAGCTTTTGTTCGTGCAGCTGTACCCTAAGCATCACAAGCAGCAGAAATCACTGTTTAGCTATTTAAAGAACATTCATTTCCTCAAAATTTCTGAATACTTAAACAGTTTTGCTCGAAAATGACATACCTAATTCTCATGCATAAGCTGTTTGACACTGTTAAGGAGTGTATTATGAATATTCATAAGTTGAAACTAATTTAGTAACAAAACCATGTAATTTGAAAAATACAAATCTTCTTTAAGACGACCACTTAACGTTGTATTTTAATCAAAAACATATTACTTGGTTTACTTGTGCTAATTTACCACAGAAGGTTATATATATATATTTATATAGTTTACTTACGATTTACATTTAATATGGGAGATTTAACCATTCAGAAGCAACAACCTGACACAGGATGTAATCAGCTCCATACTTTCCTGAGCCTCACTGCCTCATTTCCTTATAGTGCTGGATCTGCTGCTCCATGGGACTCATTTTAGTGCTCCTGCTTCCCGTCATTTTAGACATTTAAAACACCTCTGCTCAACGATGTTTTTGTGCTTAGTGTACTCTTTATGCTATTTAGCACTGTCCTACTAATCACCTAAAAATACTGGGTTCACAGACCAGTGCACCAGTGGGAAACAGCTCGGTACACGTGGTTAGCACGTGTGGTTAGTACAGCCATGGTTGCATTTAAATTACTTAAGAGTGGGTGTTGGGGGTTTGTTTGTTTCCTTCCTCTCAGACACCTTTTAAACCCTTTTGGAGTGTTTCCTGACCTTTCTAAAAATAACATATTTTAAAAACAGCAATTATTTGTATTAATTAACAAAAATTACCCATTACCAATGTTCACCTGACAGATTCATAGGGACCCAACTATTATTTTCCTACACTTTAGAAAAAAAAAATCTGTATTTTAGATACTTAGTACTTTTCTTAGGTCTAAATGAGCATTAACATCCACAGTTAGGTTACTTTCACTTCCCAGCTGGAATGACAAATTGCCTGAACAATAACTCCTGCTACACTTTAGAAAATAAACCCTAAATTATTAAAGGTATCTTATGGCAGCTTCACAGGTTCAAATGGTGGAAGGAAAAACTATTTCATTGCATATTCCCTTTCCCAACTGGTTTCTATGTAGAGATCCATAGAGTCTGTAGTATTTTGACCTTTAAAAAAACCATTAGGAGCAAAGGACAGAGTTGACAATTTGATGCCATCTTGTGGCTTTAATTTGGTAAATTTAATTACTATCTTGTCCCTTAATAATATTTAAATTACTCCCAGAATTTCACCCAAAAATCTGAAAATTATTGGGTAGCTTGCATGCTCCCGCCCAGAAGCAGGAGAAGCAAAAAGGAACATTTGATTCTGCAAGAAGTGTTAGCAACTGCTCGCATGTAAAACACAGAGCAGCTTGCAGCTTCTCCAGCCATGACAGAATTCACCCAAAGCCAGCTCTGGTTGTGAAGAGGAATGTAGTAAAACCTGGACTCAGAAGAGGAAGAAAATAACTACATGTGGATGGCAAGCTTGTAAAGTTATCTTTAAGAACAGACTTCAATGTATCTATTCAATTTAGGGTACAAGAGACTGTAAAAACTCATTTTAATTACCAGCAACTCTATTATCATTTCCTGAGTGACTTTAAGTATTGAACCTTTGAAAATTCTAGTAAAGGCAGCCTGAAGAACTATGAAAAAAATGAAAACAACTGCATAGTTCAAAAGAATATGACTCTTCTATAAATTAAATATTGTATATATCAATGTACGACAAACAGCCAAAACAAAGGGTGGACTTCAAAGCAGGTATCTAAAATCTGGTCCACATGCCCTACTTGAAGCCTGATAGAAACAACTATTTCATATAAATTGGATTCTGAAAACATAGAGCTTTGTTCTAAAAATTTAAAGCCCCTAAAAGCCTTGGAAAAAAATCCAAGCCTTTCAAAGAGTCATGCAAAATCATGCAACCGAGTGGCTCTGCCTCTGCAGCCTTCCCAATAATTCTCTGACTTCTGTTTGCATGAAGAAAATGTTAATAATACTTTAACTGGTGTTTCACATCATCATTTTATTTATACATCAAACTGTTATGGTCTATTTTCCTACTTCTATGCACACACAAATCCCCATGCAGCCCCCCAAGACATACTTAAATAATAAATTGTAAGCTTTTAACTGCCTTCCTAATAACTATCCTGTAAAAAAATAGAATTTGGTAACAGGATCTAACTATTGTGCAAATACTTCTAATATTATAGTCGCTTTCACTTCCATTGCCTGCAATATTAATAAAAAGGTCATTTCTACTGTTTATATTGTTTCACCTTCCTTATTTCCTGGAAGGGAGAGTGGGAGTTTAAGCAGAATTAAAGATATTTTTACAGAACAAATTTTAACAGAAGAAAAGTTTACCACTATTTATCGAAGGATTCCCATACCAACTGCCTAAAGAAAATAACACCACAGATTTACTTTTTCCTACTTGGACAAGTAAAAAAACTGATGTGACAAGACAAAAATGGCTGATAAAAAACATATAGAACATGTTTATTTCAAAATTCAAAACTCATCATAGAATCATTAAATTTGGAAAAGACCTTCAAGCTCATTGAGTCCAACCTTTAGTGTACTATATTAAAATACATTATACTGAAGGTCATGTCTTATCCAGCATAGAAGGAGAAGGCTTCCAATCCTGAAATTCAGTTTCCATGCCAGAAAATTTGATGCCCATCTTACAAAGGTAAGAGAAGCCTCGTTACAGTTTTCCAACTCCTGCAGTACATGTAACAAATTTCACAGGAGTAAGGAAAGCAGAAGGAGCACAGCACTGCAGGGAGGGAGGAGCGGGGGAAAGGAGAGCCAGGGGAGGGTGGCACAAAGGAAGCTGCTGGTGCCACCAAGGTACTGCCCAAACTTAAACACGAACACCTGTTGTACCACAGCATGCAAATTAAACTTTCACTTACAAATCTGGTCCTTTATTAAGCCATTACAGAATGAAAACTGACAATATTATTCAAATTCAAAAACCTTGACACCGTTAAATATAATAAACAACAGAACTGATGGGTGTTTTCCGTAGCAGGTTGGACCTGGCAATGAGTGTCACTGAACGAAAAATACTCACTGCCATTTCTTGTTCATTACCAGGTTAAAAGAAATTCGGTTTAAACGTGGAAATATCTGACTGACTTAACTGAACTGCTTATTGATATCTTGGGAAATATTCTGGCTCTGCAAAGAAAACAAACCAAATCACAACTGAATCTAGAAGAAAACTGTAGTGACTAGTGAGCAACTAGGGACAAAAACATATAAATATGCTGAAATAATAATGGAAATTACTAGAGAAGCTTTTGAAAATAATTAATCGAAGCCACAACTACTGAGATGACTTAAAACCATTACCCCCAAAGTGAAGCTATCAAACCCCTCTGAACAGCGTCACAGAAATGTGCTAGAGCTCCTCCCACCTTTATCCTTGCACAGAATATCTGTAAAATTAAGATCTTTGCCTTGAGTTTATATCAGTCACATAAATTCAAACTGTTGCTACCAAAATAACAATTTTTGAGCTGAAGAGG
The DNA here is from genome assembly GCA_014706295.1 of Lycocorax pyrrhopterus obiensis. Taxonomy (NCBI): domain Eukaryota; kingdom Metazoa; phylum Chordata; class Aves; order Passeriformes; family Paradisaeidae; genus Lycocorax; species Lycocorax pyrrhopterus. Next base: position 23,860,945 of record JACSVZ010000013.1, read on the forward strand.
GATGTTGGTGACGAAGATTAAATATGTAAACCACTTCCATTTTCCAGGTGATAAGCTGTGTTCATCAAAAACAACTCTTAATCCTGAGAACTCCAGAGGGCTAGTTTGTTTGTTTGTTTGAAAAATAAAGTCTTGTCTGTACCTACCTAAGTTCATTTAAACAATTCATTTCCTTGAACTGAGTGAAAAGACAAAGGCAGTTATCACTAAAACATTATTTTTGCTTAGAATTCTTTCCCTTTGGGTTAATTATCTGAGCCGGCCTCACTCACATCACTTGGCAGCCAGGGAGGGTTTTCAGAAGCACAGTTTGAGTATTAAGGGATTGCTTCATCTTTCCCAAAAGCCAGGTGTAAAGGTTTCTACACTACTGGTTTTCTGCTTGCCACAGCCAGCCCAGGACACACCAATTCGACGGAACTGGAATTTGCATCTAATTGTCAATTTACTGCAATTGGCTCATGTTTGAGTCTCTATATTCCTAACTATCTAGTTCCTATACTGCCTCTAAGGACAAGGGTTAGTCACTCACAGCAAGTGGTTTTATCAGAAGTATCACAGAATATGGGCCTCATGCAAATCATTTGCACAACAGCACAACTGACATGCAAATTCCAAACATACAGAGAAGCACCATTGGTTTTGTGGTCAGATTCGGCTTTGGAAGTGGGATTCACAGGAACAGTCACATTTACATTACAGAAAATGCTGCTCAATACAGAGCAGCAGGAAGACCCCACTTACACCTGCATTCAGTGAGCAACACATGAGCAGAGGTCTAAGTGACCTCAGAAAGGTTCCTTTGCCACTTCTGGAAAGATTCGTGAAATGCTTTGTGTGAGGAGAGTATTTTTAAAAGCTCTGCAGGTGCCTAAATGGATACAGATGGACCCTTAACTTCTGTATGAACATTTCTCAAAAAGAAAACCCCAAACTGAACCAAGACCCAAGCAACTAAGTAACTTTGTGATGCTGTCCAACATCTCAATGCAACAGAAATTGCTGAGGCTCTTTCCAGCCTTCCCCTGCTCATACTGACTCGCATTGCCACAACGGGGGATGCTGGATTAGAATTCTAATACACAGGCAGCTATTAAAGACCTTGGGTTATTTCATGATTGCTTGTTCAACAAATCATCCAGCACCACTTGTTCCCAGTTGTACTTCATCCTGATGTGATCTTCTCCTTTCCATTCACTGAAAAGTAGTTTTAATATTATTCTTCTGTACCTCGCCAGCGTTAGCAATCCCAGCACTATGGCTATATATTACATTATGTTACAAGAAAACACAATTATCATGGGTGGTCATGGGCAGAGAGATGAAAGCAATTTTCCAAGTAATCACCTTGGAAGACTTAAAATATCTGGAGAAAATCCTGACACTGAATTCCTTGAGGAGCCAATGTGCAAAGCTGAACAGTAGAGCAATGAACTCTATGTTGTTTGTGTTGCCTAGAAAAAGAACTGCTGAGTTCAAAAATGTGTTTTTCAGGATCAAAAGCTTTAGCTGCAGCTATAACAAACTGTAACAAACAAGCCAAGAGATGAGGGCTTGAGTGATGACAGCGATGGCTGTGAGCAGACAAGAGACTGTAACCACTCAGATATGGAAAGGGCTATTTTGAACAGCCACAGACCAGGGAACAGGCTAAAAAATGGTCAAATTGCAGAGTGCCTTGTACTCCAGGCTTCCTTCCTTGATGAACAACAGCTCATTGGCTATGCAAATCCAGCTCCAAAAGCAAAGATACTTTCTATTAAACCCCAAAAGATGATGGTCCTGAGATCTGCTGTAACTGCAACAAGCTGCTCGTAACTAAACCACACAGGTGTGCAGTCAGCTGAGCAGTATCGGTCATGAAACTTGTGCTAGCTCAAATTTTCTTCTCAACTCTTCTTGTATTTTTTTTACTTTGTGACTTTTACACAAGCACACCCCACGAGATTCTCGTGGGATGCCCACTGCTTCAATGGCTACAGCAAAGTTAAGTGATAGAACTGTAGGTATAGGGGAAAAAGGAAAAAAATAAGTGTATTTACAAATTATCTATGCCATTTGCAAACAGAGTAGTGAACCTCCAGCATGACATTGGTTAAAGCCCTCGGATCAACAAACTGTTCAGACAGAGCAGATTCACTGTCTTGGGCGCTGGTGATAAAAGTATTGACAAGATATTGAGACACAAGAGAGACCTGTACAACATGAGACAAGCAAGTTAGAAACAGAGCAGTAATTCTCTGCAAAAATTTCTGAGTTTTAGTCCAGCACAAGAGTGTTCAGATGTCTGGACTTGCACATGCTGCAGTTATCCACACCCTATAATTCCCCCAGACGGGGAAAACTGGATATTTTAATCTGCTTACAAGATAACCAGAATTCTGTCTCTGAACATTTGTCCTGCCCCAGCTGCCTCAGTCCAGTTTTAGTTGTCATATGGGGGAAAAAAAAGTTAAAATTAACCAAAGGAACACCACAATTCACAGACCCCAGAGATCCTGTCCTGCTCTTACTCTACAGATTTTATTGCTTTAAATAATAAAAAAAAAAAAAAAAAACAAACCAGACTGAAAGGAAGAAAATAGGTTGGCTACCATGAAGACAGAAAGTGAATCAAATCAGGATGCAAGCAGAGGTTTTTTTTGGAGGACAGGGCTGAGAGGACAATGGGTGAACAGACTTTTTTTTCTTGTAACACTGTAGCTAAGTACCCCGATCATAGTGGCAGCAAAAGATATCACTGCTCCTTGGCAAGAACACAGTTTGGTCATTTCCCCTTTTCTCAGACGCTGAACTTGAGCTTTGCGTTTACAGCTGGTACAACTGGAAGAGCCCCTGTGAAATGTTTGCAAACACTGCACATACACACAGCATATGCAAGGTTAAAATGCAGGGGAACAGTGACAAAAGCTGCAAACAAAGCTTTCTGCACCACACCCACCTCCACCTGCGGGTGGCACTTCTCCCACCACTGCCAGCCCAGATCTCCCTTCCTCATGTGCAGCCCCAGAACAGTCCTTGTTAACAGGCTGATAATGTGTTCAGCTCAGATTTCATCATAAGAAGCTGGAAAATTTGCCCCCAAACACAAAGTCACTCCTTATGTTGTGAATGAACTTTTATTTCACCAAGAATACTAACTCAGAGAAACCAAGTGTTGTGAACATAATACTTGACATTTCCAGTGTCCAGGCTTGCTATATGGTGCCCTATGAACAAACCTTATTTTCAGAACTATTATTCAGAGCTGAATTTGATTGCAATGTTTCTTTCTGCCCCATGACTTCATATATTTGCATCGAGTAAAACAAAAGATGTCAACACAAAGAAAACACATCTGTTGTTGGATTGAAATGTTTTGATTCAGATTTCAATGATATAAACACACCCCTGGAAACATTTTCCCACATTTTAAGAGAGGGCAGGGAGGCAATGTGGGATTCAAAAGAATATACACACAAACTTCAAACCTACAAAGTTCCTAAGCAGTGTATGAATAGTGCCTCAATCTTAATATTACACTGTAGGAGTTACTTACCTGCAGTTTCCCATGCCTAGATATTTAACACAATAAAACCTCACGGAAAAAACCTTGTGCTCTTCAGTATCCTCAAATGGCCGCTCCCACCTAGAGTCAACATCATTAACCTATTTTTCTCAGCACGATATTCTCAAGTCAGCATTTCCAAATTTTGCAGTGATAGCATTCCTCTCACACCAGTCACAGCAGCTCTGACAAAAACTGCCTTCTAGACTACCTAGGTCTTTTCCTTGGCTGCAGGATGCAGAAGTTTCATATGCAGCATCATAATCAAACACCCCGAATAAAAACACAAAGGGTTTGGTGCTGTTATGTGCCATTTATGACCCTGTCCTCCAGTTCTCTCTGCCTCCAGCTTTCCCTGTGAGATCCATTCCAACACACACCTTTCATTGCAGAACTCTCATTCCAGAAGTCTGTTTTAATTAAAATATTCTTTTATTTACAATTAGGAAGGAGCACTCAAATTGGACCAAAACATTTATTATTCCCCCTTCTTCAAGAGATTTCCTCTGAGTGAACTGGGCAACTACAAAAGGCCTGAAGTTTCCCTCCCTGCGTAGAGATACAAACAGATGAAAACACTGAGGTATTTTGCAGGTATCACTACTATGGAGCACAAATTCATACTACTGTACATGTCAGCAGAAAGAGCCAGGCAGCCACCCGAACCCAAAATTCTGTGTTTCCTAAATTAAGCCTGTATACTTATCCTATAGATTCCAAAACTAAAGAAAACAAACCCCAACCTAATAATCCCCCAAACACAACAACAAATTTAAACCTTCTGGTTTGTAGCCAGAGAACAAACAGACAACATACATTAAAGTTTCAGTTGTCTCCATTTCAGCATGGTCTAAAAGCCTGGCTCCTTGCCAAAAGTAATACAGCCTTTGGACAAGGCTGATTTCCTTCAAAAAAAAAAAAATCACATGGGGGCGACAGAATCCCAATATTAATCATCACCTAACAAAGTCACCTGGGACACAAAAGCATTCCAGTCACACATCAGATTCATAGATTGAGGACAGACAATAGAGGAATATATAACATATTAGCATCATAGCAACAAAGCTTTCTACTTGTGTGCTTCTTGAGAACCAGAGATGTTTAAGGAAGTGCCTTCCAAGTTTTTAGTGCTCGCATGGCTTCGACAGAATCTGTGTATTATTGCTACAACACCATCCACCAAAGAGGCTGCGCAAACTGCTCTTGGTACTGGTATCCCGAAGAAACGTATCATTCATACCACCCTGCTGGAGCATATAAAAGCTGATGTTGTTATATGCCCATATCAAAAACTAACTGTAGTGGCAATAAATCATGCATTAAGTTAAAATACAGGAAGGCTTCTGGCTGTATCACACAAGAGGAATTTTTCCATTTGGCCTTCTGCCTCTCCTTTCAGCTTCCTTTGGCATTATATCTAAATTCCCCATTATTCTTCTCTCTTTAGTAGAGAAGATTAAATTAAGCCCTTCTCAAAGTACTAAGATGACAGCATTCAACTTTTATTTTTTCATTTTCCACACAATCCATACACTAGACAGACTATCTCCAAGCTTCTAGCGTTGCATTAGGAGACCTGGTTTATCACACGACTCTTCTCATCTGTATTTTTGGTACTGCAGAAATGCATCCTCTTAAATAAAGGTCAACTGACAAGGTCTCACATAGTCTGGGGCCACCCTATTCAAAGATGAGGATGGGATAAGGGCTCTACAAAACCAACAAATTTTACGATTCTCCTGTTATGCTATGACTTTTATACATGCTTCACCCATCACTACAAAAAAAATACCCCCTGACTAAACGAGCAGACTCAAAAGTGCATCGCAAAACAGGTTCTGAAAGTTATCAAAAGGCTGTTCCCTCCCACTCTTTACACACACACACAAACAAATTCACCTTTAAGAACCTGCCACTGTGAATAACCACCGGAGATGACAGACTCTGCCAGTCAGCACATTCACAGGTGAGGTTCACTACAACCATTACCTCTGCTCCTCATGTGTTAGCAACTATCAGTCATCCAGAATGATCCTGGGGCTTTCACAGTTTATCTGAAGGAAATGTGCCATAAGCAGCAAGACCTCCTCAGCTCTCCTTCAGCCCTCACATCTGTCCCGGTACTTCAAATAGCTATTTCACCTTTGAAAAGTCTAATGTCAGTGATAAAAAAATAAATAAGATCTTTTTTTTTCTACAGCAATGTGTTGCAAAGTAAAATCCCCTCACTGAAAAACTGAACACTTAAGTGGCAGGAAATAAAAATGAGTAAAGCACTAAGAGCAGACAACATTTTGGAATAGAGTTAGGCTTTCAATGCCAAGATTTCAAGGAGAGAAAAAAACTCCAACACAAAGTGTAACAAGATTCCTCTGTTATGATACCCTGGAACTTTCTGTACGTGCTTAGGATGGCTTTACCAGTCACAAACAGATACAATTTCATAGATACTCATCCAATAACTTCCTTGTCTTAGTCGGGTCGTGCTCTACTTTTACAAGAAAAACACCAAAACAAAATAGCAGCATCACCTTTTGAGCAAGGGCAGCAGTAATTTTACGTGTAGCCCAACGGGCTGATAATAAGTACACAGACCAGAGACCTCCCACTTTTCTATCTATTCCTGTGCTTCCAAATAGACATTTTATAAATGAAAGAAAAAACAACTATTCAAGAGTTAATGCCAGACTACGTATTTCTTCCTTACTTCACAGCTTCTGCACTGGCATATTCTTGGGGGAATGAATATGTGCCTATTACGAAGGAAGAGCAAAAATCCTTATCTCCTCCAACAGACATTTCTGTCACTGACTAGTGCCTAGTTTGAACAGACACATCTGAAGGCACTACCACTATGAAAGCTGTTCTAAAAAAAGCCCAACTCATTATTGCCCTCAGATCTCAATCAGCTGGGATCAGATCTTTCCAGGTAGCACATTTTCCATTCGGGATGATGGAGGCGCCTCAGATTTCCTTAGCTCAGGGCAGCTTCTCAGAAGCACCGCTCGCTTCCTGCCCAGGCCGGCGGGCCCCCAGCCACAGCGCTGCACCCAGCACGGAGCTGCTATTTATAACTCCTGCAGGCATCTCCGGGATGCCTCAGCATTGTTCCAAGAACGAGCAGGCAATGCTGCACAGAGTCACCAGAGCACAAGAGCTCCAGCCACGCTCCAGACCCGAAGGCTGCACCGGCCGTTCGGAGCAGGCTGGTGCATCTGTTCCCACAAGGCTCAGGAGATTGTGTGCATTATCCTGTGCATACACACATCCAGTTTTACTCTGGCACAATCCCACCCAACCTGCCAGGGACAGGAGAGCAGAGATTCCAGAGACCTGCTCTAACCTTTCCTACTGCACCCAGTGTTTCCCACTGTACTGACAGATCTGGCTCGCTCCCTTCCCCCCCATGCACCTCAGGTAAGTGACATTTAATTACACGGAATAAAAAACCTCTTCCCCTCTTGTCATTAGGCAAACAGCATAAGAGTGCAGATACTGGCACATCGTGAGAAAAAAAAGAAAAAGAAAAAAGAAAAACAAAGAAAATGGCAAATGTAAATTTTTCACAGTAGGGAAACCTTTTCCTTATGAGGTGACCTAGATTCTCAAACAAAGGGATTCCCTTTCTGTACTGAATCCAGGCCTGATTAAATGAAGAAGGAATTTTTATTCTATTTATCACTTTGCTTGTTTATCTGGAAATGCAATAGAAGGGCTTTTTATATTTGGCAAAATAAGGAACACCAAGGCAAAGACTAACATGGAGATCCAAAGGTGTGAAGGAAAGAAAAAAAAAAAGAGAAAAAAAGTGGGTCAGATTTAGTCTCACCAACAGCTCAATCTTTTCATCTGCAATGTAAACCCTAATACTTGAACATGGATGAAACACAAGCCTGCATTAACCAAAACTTACAAAAAAAGCATTTGTAGAAGCCTGAATGTTTCATTACACAAATCCTCAAGACGAAAAGACTTCAAAGAATCTACAATATACAACCCATCATCCAAGGTCATGAGATTTTGTGGGGTTTTAAGAGGATGACAGGGTTTTGTACGTTTTTAAGAAGTGGGGTGTTTTTTTTTAAGATGACAGATGCTCCCTATAAATTTACTTTAGTGAGACAGATCAGCGACAGAACCCTTTGCAGATGCTGATTATGAACTGCAAGATTATATACCTGACAGAAAAATATCATCTTGAATTTTAGGCCAAATTTTATGGACTCAGCATTATTATATTAAATATAACCAGTATTTTTTCTGTTACAGACACACCTCCCTACAGAATGCATTAAGGATTCTTAACATTATGTCTTGAGGTGGACAAGATGCAAGAGAGCTGTCTCTGATTTCTTCTTCTGTTAGAAGCCACTAAATATAGAAAATAAATCAACTGGAATTCCAGTTTGAAATACAGCTCAAGATAGCAGAAAATAATAAAAATTCTCTAGTTCTCAATCAATATTATCTGTCATTTTACATAATACAAACCAGACTCTGAGGATTTCCTCTAAATCATGTATTTGAGGACTAGGAGTCCTGGTTACTGACTCTACATGAGTAATTTACGTGAAAAAAAATCCTCAGGCTCATGAAATTAATCTAGAGTTTTACACAGATTACAGAAGGAATTATGAACACAGTTATTCAGTCAAAATCCATTATTTCCACAGCAGAGCTTCCTTTTCCTTGGAAGCCACTCAAGGAATGGTATCACTTAAGTTTAACGGGAATTTTACGAGTGGAAAGTCTGCAGCTTAATCTGCACTGACTGGGAACTACAACAAGCTGAGGGAAACACAAAGGTGGGACAACACTGGGTAAAACCAGGGACACGTCCCCAGCTGGCCAGGCTGAGGCAGTTCAGTCAGACTGGGTGGTGTGCACAGTGTTTGGAGGAATTTCAGCTCCTCCGACACGTCAAAAAAAGGGCAGTAGGGAATTGCTCTTAAAAGGGGATTTATTCTCCATTTTATGATCCAGGTTTTCTGCTGGCTATGAACAAATATTGCAGAAATTTATTACAGGAACAGGACCTCTTGAGTCACTGGAGGAAGGATTTTTTTCCACAGATTTTGTTGGTTTTTCTATCTTAAGCATTTGTGCTTGAAGAAAAGGATTCAGGCATTTAAGGCACTTGCTAAATCTTTGTTATTTCTGCTGTAAACCCTTCATGTCCCCCGGAATCAGCTGTAAATGAGGATACCTATGGGATGGAACTGTAGGAATTAACGAACTAAAGCTACTGAGGAAATGTGACAGATGGAAAGCGTCAGTACAGGTCTCAACCCCAAGTCACAGGAAATTCTGACAGCTCTGAAAGTCCAGTTCTTCAATTTCACATTATTTAACATTCACTTAACAAGTGCATCACCGATTTCAGTACTAAGAATTTCTGAGGCTGACAAAATGCCTCCATATTCCTGTACAAACCATATACATGAGGAAAAAAACTTAGGGAGCAGATGAACAGCTGGAGTTGCTAATCTCTTAATTGGTCTCACACAAAAGAGAAAAAAATAATCTATGTAGCTCCTCCAGCATGGAGGAGTGCTGGGCAGGATGTCTGCATCGTTTGATGAACCTGATGGGCACAGAAAGCCAAGTGTGAAAGAAAAAAAAAAAAAAAGGTGAAATGAGAAAAAAATCCCATGAAATTTCTTACCTGGGACTTCCAGGTAAGATTGACCTGGACACATCATTTGACAGCACAGCCCCCAACAACCAAACTCCACAGTTTCCACCTCAGTCCCCAACAAGCAAACTCCACAGTTTCCACCTCAGCTCAACAAAGCTCTCGGAGCACAGAGTTACAGGGAAGACCCAGTGTTATCATTCTCAACATCTACAGTAAACCCGTTCCATAAATCTTAAGGATTCATCAGGATGGGCCTCTTTAAGTTATTGGGAGAAAAGGGTGGGATGCCTCAGGAGCCTGAGGACAGCCTGAGGGAAAAGGGGCAGAAAAGGAAGGTATCAGGCACAGAAAAGGCCTGGACAGGTGGCAGCAGCTGGAACAAGACATTCTCCTTCCTCAGCATAAGAGCTGGTGCCTGTTATCTCCAACAGGATGCCATCTTCCTGCTTTGAGATGGGATATTTAGTACCAGTTCTTCCCTGAGAGTCTCACTTTCTGTAAGAATTGGAGTTTTTACTTCTAATTCTCACGCTGGGGATGTGAGGGTGGGTGTTAGGGGTACCTTGATCACAGAGTGCAGGCAGGTGGATGAAAGAATGAGGTAAGGGGGAAAACACCAGCCCATTCATTTCCCACCGTTGTCCTTTAAACTGCCTGTGAATGTTTGGTACTTCAGCTGCTTGGCCTCCTCTCCCCTGCTGTGCTGAATCAAAGCTTCATAAAGTCCCTGCTCATCTCAGAATGCAAAAGCAACACTTGTGACAGGCAGAAAATATTACTGCTGGCACTGGCTTGCCAGTTCATCAGGGGAGAACCACACAACCAAGAATCCTGCACAATACAAATGAAATTATGTTGTCCATCCCCTGGAAGAATAAAATCTGCATTTAGCACTTGAGATCAGCAATAATTGCATGCAAAGCCTGGGGGAAGACATGAAAATCAGAATATAGAAGAAAGAGAAGATATGATAAAGCAAACAACACAGTATTGAAAAAAGAAACATGTCTGGACAGTAGTCCAATATACATCTGCGTAACACACAAAACCAGAACTGAACCAAAGCAGACCAAAACCAGTTTGTATTTTGGCTTTCTGAGTGAATTTTGAAACACTCCAAACCTGTGTTCCTCTAAGGAAGCTGTGATAGGAGAGCGCACTGAATTTTAGCTGGACACCTGGAACATCAGTTTACTTAATAAAAAAATATAAGCTTTAAGATAATAGAACATCTCCTTGAAATGTTTCCCCAGAAGCACCCTCCTGACTTGAAAACATTACTTGGACTTTTCCCTCTCTCACAGCTTTGTGAAGTTGGGGATGTGCTCATATTCCTTATGGAGTGATATATAACCATAATCAACTACATAAAACCCCGTGCATGTTTCACAACACCTGGGAACTTTCTCTAGTTATATACATTGATCTGTATTGCTGCATTCAAGTTCTAAAGTTATGACACTCAATAATTAATGAAATCACCAAGTTTATGGCTTGGGTGTTATTAGAACAGAGTGCAAAATCTTGACCATTTATGAAACAATGCACCAAGTGTAAAAGCTGGGTTTCACTACCAGCTAAGCAATGGTGAAAATCTACTAAGCAAAATAAGGCAGGCAATACTGACACTTGTGGTCATTTCTAGATTGCTATTTTTCATTCACTTACAAACATAGCTGGGATAGCTAAGAAACATGTTGGGATCTCAGAGTAGCCAAGCAAATTCCAAGTATCTGCCAACCCTGTCTCCACTCTAGCTGAACTTACTGGAGAAGTATTCTTTTTGAAGGAAAGAGGAGAATGGCCACTGGCCATATGCATAATAATTCTTAACATGGAAAATTAAAACTAAGCATTTATGACACTCTGCATTAACACATTTCCAGAAGGTAAAAATAAAGCTTAAAAGCAAGAATAACCAACCTTGAAAATGTTGCCATTAATCATTCTGAACTGTCACTTGAAAGGTTTTCAACACATTACAGTTGATATAATACTGTATTTTACTATGATAAAGTGGAATGAAGTTTGCAAAGTATTCATGGAGTTTCCAGAAAGCACGGTTCATATGGGAATAGTGATATGTCAGCTATGACTTAAGTATTTAAACTCTCATGGGGCTTGTGCCACCAGGCAGAAGTTACCAAGCAGTACGTGCCTGACTACCTGCAATTACTCCAAATCAGTCTGAGGAATTTCTGCTGATGCTGTCAAGGCAGAACTTTACTGAATGGCTCAACCTAAGAGTTTACTATATAACCAGTTAGACAAGACTCTGCTGACACCCTCTAAAAATGACACAGAGAGAGTTTCTTCAGTTTTTTGAAGAAAATATTCCAAACCTCCCCAAATTTGGTTTGCATTAGTACATTTTGCTCAGTTCCCAGTTGTCACGTGCACAGGGTGTTGTGAGCAGCCCTCTCCTCTCCCTCCCTGTCTCGCTGCAGGACTCACTGAGCACTCCTGTTCCCGGTCACGGTAACTCCGCCTGTTCCTCGCAGGCTGTACATCTTCACTTACTCCTCGGAGCCTTAATAGGTGGCAGCCTCTCAAACACTAACACTGCAGCTTCTAATTTCGGATGTAACCATAGTAACATAACAGAACACACTACTCCCTGCATCGAGAACAAGCAGTCCACTGACCCTTTGCACTGAGATTGAGCTGAAGTAAAGCTCATTCCAACCTCCAACCCAGCAAGATTACCAAAACCTGCAGCTCCAATTTCCAGTCCAAAGCAAGATCTGCCTTCCTGAAATACCCACAAACACACAGTATCACAGGAGAGCAGCAAAGAACAAAGTGCTATACAGGAAAATGAAATTCTTCCAAAACTTTGTCTCTAAAGCTACATCAGTCACTCACAGACAGAAAGCAGTATAAAAATCAAAGTTTTTTCTTACTTTTCTGTAAGATGAGCAAAGAATGCTCACACTTATTTGAAAGAAAAAAAAAGAGAATGAACAAAAGAAATTGGTCATTAATATTTAAGAATTCAATACTCAATTTGTTCACAAGGCAGGATGACAATTTTTACACATATCAACAGACAAGAGCTCTGCCTGAACTTTACAGGCTACACACAAGGGATATGGCCATTTAATTAAAAGCCGAAGCTGATGTCTGTTCCCTTCTAAATTTACTTTTAAAAGGATTCTATTTAGAAAAACAGCCCCTGGGATTTTTGTACCTTTAATATTTATTAATGAGCATTTACAGAAAAATAAAGACAGCTCTGCCCCTTCCAATATAATACATAAACATCCTACCTATAGCTCCCAAGCTTTAGCAGCTACACCAGGTACAGTGAAGCAGCAGCAAATAAATTAAGTTGAAACAGCAGAGATTTTAATAACCATTCTGTTGAGATTTGAACTCGTTTCCCAAATACAAAGTTACCTGTCTTGTCTGAAAATTCAAAACTCAGAGGCAGATTTACATGGCCATGTTTGACAAAAGCATTACTTCCTTCTGCCTAAGTCCCCATGGGTGCACTGACCACACGAATAACCCACTTGGTTTCCTACTCACAGCCCAGAGTGCAGCAAACTGGGAGCACTCCTGGCCACACTCTCACATATTTGTGTGCATCAGCAACAGACTGCCCAAAATTCTGAGTATTATACAGGGCAGCCATAAGAAAGCTTTGTGTGTTTAAGTGGGAAACGTAGTCTGGGCACATATTGAGCCTCTCAGTGCACTGATTCTCAATTATTCATAAAGGTCCCAGATCAGTAAGCGGTGCTGGACACAGGCCCTCTTCTGATGCTCCACCCCCACACTGACCCCTCCCCTCCATTTTCCGAACACTGATTTGTTTAGACTGAAGGAGATACAAAGTCTTTACTGATATGCACTTTATATTTATAATTACTATTTAGGAAATATGCTCATGATCCTAAAATGTCCTCAGATAGGATCAAAGGATTTGTGGAAATTGTTATTAGGTTAGGAAATGCATGCATTACAAACAAGACTAAATTAATAGAGAAAGTTAGTGTACATAGATGATTTAGTTAGGAGGATCCAAATCTGATTACGTTTCTAGTAAATTATCATAATATGCATCTAGAATAATAACACACACTGACTGCCTGGGGAAGCCTTATTTCCCAGTAAGGGACATGCCTACCCCCAATCCTACAAATCAGACACACCAGATAAATTACAGTTTCTTTACCCTTTGGCTGAAAAAAATGCCTAAAGAGCTAGTCATTAGCTTTTCAAAACAGAGTGGGCAAACACAGTGACTAATAAATACCTGGGTAAGTAAGCTGCTAGCTCTCTATTTTCCCAGCTATCTATTGTGGTATTTTATTTATACAGTAAATATAATAAGATGCTTCAGCATAGAAGGGTCAGTCATTGAAGGGAGAGAAATGAAAGGAACACAAGTTTCCTTTGGACCAAAAAGACAAATTCTGTGATATAGGTATGTCTGTAACAGACAAAAGACATTTTAGGTTCATCAATAATTGAAATGAAGTGCCCCGACTCTGCAACGCCAGACTTCAGGCTGTACCATAGCAGAAAGCCATTAACAGCAGAGAGGCAGCTTAACAGCATGTGCTTATACATCAGTGTTGTTCAGCCTAATTGAATAACCTCAGATAACAAAAAGCAGCTTTTAAAGAGTAAGTATGTGTAAAGGAAATATGAGCAAAGAAAGACATTTTTATCTTTTCTTTGGCATGAAGGCACAAACCATTCGTACTCCAAGAGAGCCAAATGGGTTAAATCAAGCTTCAGCATTTAAATGCTTATAATTCCCTTGCACTGCAGAACAGATTTTGGAATATGGGAATAGAACGTCTAGCATTAAAAATCCCCTAGAGAATCCTAAGTTACGGTGTCAAGGAAAAGTAAAAACAATCTGTAAAAACCCTCAATTTTTCACTTAATGATCATACAATTTTTACACTATTCACCTATCACTGTGCATGAACTGAGTATGTATCATTTCTCAAATAAGAGCAAGAGCCTGTAAAGCTTCCTGTCTGCCTTTGGATTTAGTCAAAATGAATGCAAACAATCACGTGGGATTCAGCCAAGCAGTGACGTTAAATTCTGCTCTGTCAGAAGACAGCATCTGTCAAAGCCCACATTTAAACTGCTGCCTGCCTGTGCAGCAGCTGAAGAACTACGGGATGGATTTTATACACCACAATTCTGGGTTAAAACAGCTCCGAACCATTTCTATTACTGCCTAGCAACAATGAAGGAAGGAACAGAGGGAGATCCTATTACTGAAGACAGCTGAGGCACTACGCGCTAGCACTCCCTGCTAACATTTCCATCAGAAATATGGATCCTGAGGAGAGCAGAACACAGCCCTGCATTGTCCGAGCCGGGAGACACCAGATGTGAGAGCCCCAATGCAGCGGCTGGGAGCGCCAGCAGCAGCCACAACTCCTGTCCCTTTGTCTGCAGCATGAACAGAAAGCCCCGAGACAAGGACGCCACTTCCACGCAAGGAAGGTAACACGGCAACGGGCAGGCAGATGGACAGAGCGGAGCCCGGGCACAGCGGCCGCAGGAAGCAGCGCTGCTGGGGGATGTGCGCATGGTCGAGAGCATCTTTTTTGCTGAAGTGATGGCGTGCCCAAACTATTTTCTGTGGGTATAATCCTGCACCATAAATGGCCTGACCAAGGAAGGTATGTCAAACCCTTGTGTGTGATATTCATTCGCTTGTCGGTTACCTTTTCAGCCATTGCAGATAATGATCGTTCCTAATTTGCGGCGCCCTGAGATAACACTGTCTCTGAGCAGGGAGAAAGAATTCTAGCAGGTTTTGCTCTCCCCCAGCACAATGTCACTCCCTTACACTGACTAAATGCACTGCTCACAGTCTGCCAAGGCTGGTGTGGCTGGAGAGGAAGGATTAAAGGGATAATGGAGCTCCTGCAATGATTGCTTTTAACTGAGAAATTAAAAACTCAAACCCCTCCAATACAGAAAAACCAGTTAGAAATCCTCTCAAACTAGGTCAGAATTAATCCTTATCTGAAGTAATCTTAAAGCATGGTAATATGGCCATAATGTGACATACCGAGAGCACTGAACCATCAAAAGAGACCACGCAGTCAAAAGACATTATCCTAAAAGTCCCCTCAGCCCTTTTTACACTTGCTTTTCTGCCCCCCAAACACAAGCAAAATGTCACCAGGGCACTACCGGCCAAGCATAAACAGGGAGCATGCAAAAGACTGGGCATGATTTAAACCATCAGCAGTGCAATCAGGCACCACGATTTACAAGTAACATCAGGCTCCCAGACATCCCAAAAGGAAACCTTCAAACACTACACACTCAAAATGGTAAGCACGTAACTTATCTCCTGCCATCACTGCAATTTCTGTTTAACATGAAAACACTGACTGTTTAACTTGGATTGTAAAATGACATTCCATCTAATTGCCATTCATTCCTATTTATTGTTGAAATTTAAATACTTCGTCACTAGTGGCAAAAAAAAAGATGAATAATTGCAATACAAATTTAAGACCTAAATCTATAGCAATTCAATACACCACAGAAAGAAAGTGCTTATCTGCAGAATCTACCAATTAGCTATAATAAATCATTAAATGTCAATATAAATGTGCTTTCTTTGCCCAAGGCAATGCCAACATGAAATAAAACAACTGCAACTGGAAAGAGTTCACAAACCAAGGGACGCAGCATACAACAGACACCGGTTTCAAATCAGTTTTGAGACATTTAGAATATAAAGTCACTTTACAGAACTTTTAAAACAATAACAACAAAAAATGTACCTTCAGGCAACACTCCAGGAGAAGCACACCTGGCTAATGCAAGACACTAGCATCAGACATTTAAAAATGCACATCAAACCTTATCCCAAATACTGTTTTGTGCAAAAGATTAATGGAGTTTGTAAGGGAAGTCAGGCACATTAAATGAGGCCCAATATGCAATTGCTGTTCATCAGAATACAGACTCAGCCTGCCTTTTGAACTCTTCCCTCTAATTTAAGAGTTTGCCCACACAGCTAATCAAAATATGAAAATCCAAGATGTGTGAATAGGAAGTCTAATGCTCCAATTTGCAAAGCTGTAATTATACAGCAGAACTGCAAGTACCAGGAACCAAAACACCAGCAGAGCACAGACCACAAATAAAAATTCAAGAGGCATTCAGAGTTTATGTATTTGGCATTTGATAATGCATCAGTGACTGCACTGTCAAGTGCCAAAAATGAAGCAGCATTATCATAAATAATATCTCCAAAATGCAGTTACATGCAACAACACACTCTCAGAGGACAAGGTGAGTGTTCTAGAGACCCTATGCTGTACTTAGGTTTTCTTATCTACAGTCAATAGTTGGTGTCTGTTCATAACCTTTCTGTGACATGGAATTTTAAGTATTTGGGCAAAAAAAGTAATGCTCTAACCCTAATTAAGTTAGAGAAAATAATACTTTTATTATACTATTCAATGGTGGGCTTAATATGTATTGACAGTTTTTTTACATTATTTTTAAACAATGCACCCTAGCATGTAGTATTTTTTTAAAGGTGCAATAGTTGTTGTTGTATTTTCAATGCTTAATACCGCACTGTATATTTTGAAATGTTTTACACACAAACTGCAAAGAAAATGAGCCCAAGTTATTTGGGGTTTTTCAGTCAATAGCTTTATGAAGCAGAAAAATAGATGTGGGTGCTTCCCCTGTTCATAAAATGCCTTTTTAAAGGGCAAACAGAGACAGATTTTCTAGGACACTCCTACCTTGAAAAATTAAGGAAATATGTAAAAAAATCAAGGAAGTATGACTCTCTTAAAATGTCTTCTGATTCTAGTTCTGCCCCTCACTGTAAAACTTATTTTCATGTGCACTATGTGAGCACACAGCCTAATAAAAAAAGGCTTTGGCCATTGTAACTGCCTTTGCTGGGACACTTCCTCAGTGCATCAGGGAAACACAGCACCTGCAAACAGCTTTCAGTTTACAGAAATATTTACGTAACTTAAGATTCTCATTTTTGCCTACTGCCTTATCGAAGTAGCTGCTCAACAAAACATTACTTCACTTAAAAATTAAACAGAGATTAGTAGCGCAGTGCACTTTTGCTGAAGTATTTCCATCTAATGATTGTAGTTTTATAAGTGGAACCATTCAGTGTGACAAAATTATTCTGAGTTCTAGCTGCTACTCCACATTCATGAAATTCTGGCTTTTTCTTCCTAAACTGTGGACGCATGCATTGGAACGATAATTAATCAAACATTCCCACTGCTGCCCTCTAATCTGCCATCAAACAATTAACTTCCCCGAGATCTGGGCTATCCTTTGAAGTGACATTTATGTTTGCTTGTGCACAGATATTCCCGAATAGCTGAGTGTTCATTTACAGCTCACTGCACACTGCAGACAAACTAAAAATTACGAGTTTTGAGGGGAGGCTTCTGTTTTTCCAGCAGGCAAAAGCAGGTGCAAGTGGCCAGAGAAACACGAGTCTTGCACATTTGGGGCGTATCTTCTCTTACATATGGACAACACTAGAGTTAAAGCCGCCAAGTGTGGAGTGTCGGGTTAATTTCTGAACTACAGTTCAGACACAAGCGTTTACGATTTTTACAGAGGCAGCTGAGTCTCCGGGAAGTGGCCTCAGCCCCGAACAGGTAAATAACAAAATCAGAGATACTTTCAGCAAGGTTTAAAACCAAAAGCATGAAAGCAGCTGAAATGCACTGGGCCGGACACGGGGTGCCGCTCGGGTGTCCCCGGGCCCGGCTCGGGTGTTTCCCCCGGCCCGGCTCGGGTGTCCCCGGGCCCACTTCGGGTGTTCCCGGGCTCGGCTCGGCTGTCCCCGGGCCCGGCTCGGGTGTCCCCCGGCCCGGCTCGGGTGTTCCCCCGGCCCGGCTCGGGTGTTCCCCGGGCCGGGCTCGGGTGTTCCCGAAGGATCGCGGCGCGGGCGCCCTTCTCGCGTCACAATCGCCGCGCAGAGTCGCCCCCTGGCGGGGGTCGCTGAGGCGGCGGCCCGGCCGCGAGGCAGCTCCCGCTCGCGCCGGAGGGCGTTGTAAAGATAAGTAAGTAAAATAAACACCAGTTGTACCCCTCTCCCCACCCTTCCGAAATACAAATATTCCCTTTCGTGAATAGGGCAGACTGGATGTTGCATCACACACATACAACTTGATATTCTATTATTCGATTGACATCTCATCTTAATTCCTTACAACGTTAAACCCTGTAATTTCCTACGTAATGTATCACTTAGTTTTTAAATGCACAAATTAATCCAAATATTGGTTTAAGAAGATAGCAAAGCAATTAATAAATTACATATTTCTATTAGAAACAGCGTTTTCTATGGACTCGTGTTCATCTGCCATCCTTTTTCCTATACAAAACCCTAGGGCCCAGGAATGAATTAGAGCAAATTGAAAATCGCAAACGAATTGCTACTGTGCAGTGAAAGGTTCATTTACGAGATGATGTGATCAGCTTTTAATATGCAGCATCATGAAGCTGCCATATTGACTCTGCTCCTGAATATGAACAAAAATTTAAGAGAAAATGAAGCACAGACTAGTTTGGCACTTTTTCCTACAGCTACAGCTGCTGGTCAGAATACTTGAAATTTCTGACTGCTATGAGAAGTACAGTAGTTATATATACTTTTATAGAGGAAAAAAACCCCACACCAGAATCATGATCATCAGATAGCTGGCCAGAAACTTAGTCCTGAGCAATTTTATTTCCAGTTAACACGATCACTACCCAAGATCTCTGCTTACTAAAAATCAAGAGCTTTATTTTAATTCAGCTGGCTCTGAGCCTGGCACCACAGCCCAGTGTTCCACTCAATGTTTTCCTCCAATGCGGAGTACAAGGTGAAAGGTGCCTGAAAGGTGACTGGGAATGTTATCCTGCACTGGTATCTAAGGGCTGTGCAGTGAGCTTACTGGACCCTGAAAATTCATTTTGACAGGTGCATCTTCTCATTGACTTTGCCTGCACAGTGGGGGCCGGTGGAGACGCACCAGGCAGTGTCCTGTGACTAACACAGCTCTGCCATCACCAACCCTGCGCCGTCTGTCCCACCACCAGGCATGGCCATTTGCAAAAAGGGCTTTAAACTGTGAGCCGTCCTAGCCTCTGCATGTCAAATCAATTTTAATTAATGCCAATAAACCTTCCATCTGCCAGCAAGGCTTTTTCATTCAGTCCTTCTCAAACACTCTACGAGGATCTCATAGTCCTGGATATGAAGCTATTTACATCTACTTCACACTTTTTCCTGCTAATGTGATCCGGTTTTTTTCTTTCCTTTTTCTTTGGTACCCAGGATGTTTGTCGAAACTTTAACCATGAAGAAAAGCATTTTTGAAATCTAGCAAATCAAGTTAAATCATAAAACAAGGCTGGCTTTTAGCATAAATCAAATCTTGTTTCCATTTCCATGGGCTGTTTTTTGAAAAAAGTAAATCTAACTGAATTTTATGTTCAGATCTAGTTTCTATTTGTAACCTTTTATATTATGAGTGTGTAAAATGAAAGATTTCTGATTTTTTTTTTTTTTACTCTTTGCAGAGTGAGCCATTTGCAGACAACTGCTCAACATGAACAAAGGAAAATGAATACCAAAGAATAGCAGTGGATTCTAAACCAATTGGAAAAGCCTTGTGCTTGAGCATTGTCTCCTATCCCATCACTGGATCCTTACAAACATGCTTCAGTGGAGAAGACGACACTGCTGCTTGGCAAAGATGACCTGGAATACCAAAAGGTCTCTGTTTCGCACCCATCTCATTGGCCTGGTCTCTCTGGTGTTTCTTTTTGCCATGTTTCTGTTCTTTAACCATCACGACTGGCTGCCAGGCAAGGCTGGATTCAGAGAAAACCCCATGGCTTACACCATACGAGGATTTAGATCTACAAAAAGCGAGACCAACCACAGCTCTCTAAGGAACGTGTGGAGAGATGCTGTGCCTCAGACACTCAGGCCTCAGACAGTCACCAACCCCAACAACACGGATCTGTCCCCACAGGGAGTAACTGGTTTGGAAAACACCCTCAGTGCCAATGGAAGTATTTACAACGAGAAAGGCACTGGGCATCCAACTTCCTATCATTTCAAATACGTCATCAACGAGCCTGACAAGTGCCAGGAGAAGACCCCTTTTCTAATACTGCTCATAGCTGCAGAGCCAGGCCAGGTGGAGGCCAGACAAGCAATCCGACAGACCTGGGGCAACGAGAGCCTGACACCTGGCATCCAAATTGTGCGGATTTTTTTGTTGGGCTTAAGCACCAAGGTAAATGGATACCTCCAGCGAACCATCCTTGAGGAAAGCAGACAGTACCACGACATCATTCAACAAGAATACTTAGACACCTACTATAATTTAACTATTAAAACTCTGATGGGAATGAACTGGGTTGCAACCTACTGTCCACATGTTCCATATGTTATGAAAACTGATAGTGATATGTTTGTCAATACTGAATATTTAATACACAAGCTTCTGAAACCAGAACTTCCTCCAAGGCACAAGTATTTTACAGGTTATTTAATGAGAGGTTATGCACCTAATAGGAACAAGGATAGCAAGTGGTACATGCCACCTGATTTGTATCCAAGTGAACGTTATCCTGTATTCTGCTCTGGAACTGGTTATGTTTTTTCTGGAGACTTAGCAGAAAAAATCTTTAAGGTCTCTTTAAGCATCAGACGTTTACATTTAGAGGATGTGTATGTGGGGATCTGTCTCGCCAAGCTGCGGATTGACCCCATGCCCCCACCCAACGAGTTTGTCTTCAATCACTGGCGAGTTTCTTACTCCAGCTGTAAATACAGCCACCTAATTACCTCCCATCAGTTCCAACCTAGCGAACTGATCAAATACTGGAACCACTTGCAGCAGAACAAGCACAACGCCTGCGCCAACGCGGCCAAGGACAAGGCCGGCAGGTACCGCCACCGCAGACTGCACTGAGGGCCGGCGCCGCCGCCCGGCCCCGCTGCCACCTGTAAATAAACAGCGCTGAACGCATGGACAGTGACCGCGGAGCAGCCCCAGGCACAGCCCGCACCGAGCCCAGCAGGCGGGAAATTATTTTTTTAAGTTGAATAAAAAGTATAGCTCTTGAATATTACGGAAGTATAACCAAGAGGTTTTCCCAGCGAATTTGAGATGAAAAAAAAAAAGGAAAAAAAAAAGATGGTATATAAGGATTTCTGTGTTAATGTGCAATAATAAGCATGCACACTTTGGTGGTACAATTGCTGATTTATGTGCCAATAAAATATAATTGAGCATATTTTCCACACTAAAATTTTATTTTAAGAAGTGCATTCACAGCTCTAGTTCTCTTCCATGTAATGATTTCTTGTTATCTAGAAATGCTATAAAATGAAAAATTAAAAACTGAGGAGATGCACAAAGGGCAGATCAGTTTTACCTTCAAATGCCACATGACAATTATTATACACTTCTTTAATGTACAACACATGTAGCAATGTCACAATTTAGTAAGACACTACCAGTAAATTCTAAAGCACTAAGAAAGTACTCCCTTGAAGCAGGTCCAGTTTTGGGAAGTTTGCTTATTTGGTTTGGAAGGAGAGATAAATGAAATCAAAGTTGCAAAGACTTGCTTTGTATATCACCTTCAGAAATGCAAGTGGTGTTCTGGATGCAACTAGATTGTCCACAAAGAGCTGAATGAGAGCTACTTCATTCCCTAGAAGTCACAGGGCAAGCTCCTAAGATCTGGGGCCAAGTAACACTCATTCCCCTTGGCACCTTCATGCAAATTCATTGGATCTGGTGTTAATTTCCCTACATAACTTCAAGGTAACTCAAAGGCTGATGAGAAATGTAAAACCTAAGTTCCAGTCTTGCACCATTCTTGACAAAGTTTCACTTTGACAAAGTGGGAGAAAACTAATCAAACGTGTTGATTTTGCTCTTTCCTGTCTGACAAAACCAAGGATCAGCCAAGTGAAAACATCTGCTGGAGAAAATGAAGCCCCACACCAGAGTTTATAGGTGGGGAAGACTAGGTCACAATAAGATTGAGAGTTCCAGCCAGCAATATGGGCAGGAACAAAATCTAAGCAATTTAAACTCATAACACGTACCACTGAAAATAAATGGTGAGAAGTGGGTTAAATCTATTTTAAAGGTTTCCAGTTTTCTAACAAACAGAACTTTTAAAGCTTATTTTCCAGCTGTTACAGCAGAATTGTATCAAATTCAGGTTATTACTGCTTGTCACAGTGCCAGGGTAAGCAATACCCACCTCTGATTTAGCAGCAAATGATCGAACTCAATTAGTTTTCTGTTTGACTGGGACTTTTTAATTGGATAAAATACAAATATTTGATGTACTTTTATTATTTAATAAAATTGATTATATTTATGGTCTTAAGATTTCACTTTTTCTGGGAAAGCTGCTCAGGAAGAAAGAAATTTCTAGCTTTAGCGTTACTTGGTTTTTCTAGTGTTGCCTAGTCCTTAAAGCCTGGTTTTCATGCACAGTACAGAGATCACAGCAGGGTTTTCTCCTCTATAATGAGAAGACAAATCATATTACTGAGCATTCTCAGCAGCTCTCGGGCTGTCTGTCTGCAGGAACTCTCACACATGAACAGACTGCAAGGCACTGGGTGCACCTCTGAAGCAATTCCAGCAGTTCCTATGGAAGGTGGGCATGGGAATTTGCTCAACACCATTTTTTTGGTGATCCTCCACTATATTTTTTCATCTGCTGTGTTTGAGGTGTGCTAATTGTACATTTATACATTTCCAACACACCTCAAATCATATGATGTCTGGTTTTGGGGAAAGCAAATACCTGTAAAAGTAATAACTCTCTTCTGCAGAGATTTCTCCAACTACATTGGAAGTTCATACACTTGGTTTACGTGATGCCTGTTGGCATTCATGCGGGAGAGCTGCCCTGACAGATGTTTGGGAGCGTGCTTGGAGCACCCACTGCAGTTTTCCCCACTCAATGTGCTGCTTGCTCCCAGCTGCTGCAGGCCGCAGCTGACAGGCACCTGGCTGAAGGTCACTGCAGGCAGGCTCTACACCACAGTGCCAGCTCTAGACCCCCAGAGCAAGTGTGGGAAGCCAGCTACTACTGCAGGGGACTGAATTTTGGAAGATGTCCAATGCCATAAGTGGCCTCTCCCCAGGCAGTGCTGGCCAAGGCCGCAGTCCAGCCTCCTGGAGAGGACTTCAGTGCTGGTCCCAGCCCTTGGCGCTTTCCAGCTCCACTGCAATGTACTCAATTTTACCAACTCTGGCTAGTCCTAAATGCTGTTCCTGGCTCCTGGGTGTAGTCCAAGAGGTTAATACTAAACCTTAAATAGTTTGGCACTGGAACCATCAAGTTTGGCAGCCAAACCACCTCTCGGGTGCTGGGCTTTGGAGCTCCTGCACGATGCTGATCTGCCCGAGCTTGGCAGAACCACGGCGCGATGCCCACGAGTTCAGCATACCAAACCTCCTGCTATTTACAGGACTAGTGAGGAGCACCAGATGCTAAATAAAAAGCCATTCTGAGTGCCCTTTGAAGGGCCCAACGTGATTTTTAAAATTTGTATAAATGTTTGAGTTAAGTTGAAACTACCCTATAAACATATTTTAATTCTTATCAAGATGGTCAAAGGCTACTAAAAACATTTGCATCCAAGTACTGTTTTCTTGCACAGTTTGTTGCAAAGCTTTCAGAAACAAAAGGGAATCATTTTGTATGATGAAATATGCAATTACAGAATGAAAGCTCTACATTCCTTTCTCTGAATGTTTTACTGTTTTCTAGCTTGTGTTTAAGCTATTTGCTCACTCTACTAGAATATAAAAACAGTTCATGTTAACAATAGGGCAATAATTATTTATATCATTAAAAGCTTGGACAAGTTCTCTCACTTCCTTTCCCCATACAGCAAGAAAAAAATGCATTTTTGATGAGCACTAAGATACAAACTTATAGCTAAAATTCTAACATGTCTGCAATGCAGTAAAAAAAAGGATAAAAGATATAACTATTGGTTGAATATAGAAGTACAAGAGTTTGTATAATATTTGCTTTAAATGTTTTTACTTCTCTGTATGTCTGCTTCGGGTTGAAAACAAATATAAAAAATCATAATGGCTCAAAACTTATGATGGGAGAAAAAAACTGTGACATCATCAGTACCCTTATTATGGCAAAGAAAAATCTTAGAAAAGCTGGCCTGGTAACAAAAATCAGAAATTGGAATTCCATCATTTCCCCATATTTATTTAACTTTCAACTAAATAAAGATTTACACATTGATACTATAGGACCAAAATTAAGTCCCACCAAAAAAAAGTTGTTATTCAACAACAGAACTGTTCCTTTCACATCTCCAGTTACATCAGTGGTATGAGTTATTTGCACATCCCACACCAATAGAATTAAGAATGGAAAATGCACGACGACAGCTTTTGCTGTAGTGGAACTGATCCCACCCCCCGTCACTGAGAGATCTTCCATGGGTAAAGTTCACAATCTGTTCTAAATTAAAAAAATTACATGTCAAGGTACTTCCAAGCCTCAGTGGTTGTTCTGAGAGAAAATTCAGTGCCCACTAAGATCTTCACTTAAATTTACAAACTTAAATTATGGGATGGCAGTGATCTAGAAGAGATGAGACAGACTGCCTTTCAGGTTAACCTTACTAGAACAGCAATTTAGAATCTGCTTTTCTTTGCAGTGCAGTAATATAAAACGTGTCAGTCCTCATTTACAAAGTATTTTCAGAATATATCAACATGTTAAGACATGCATTAACTGTCTCCAAGCCCAGGCTAAATCAGGCACTGGAGGGGAGGGAAGCACCTAGAGGCCATTACTTTAGACTGCCTCCCCCTTCCCACTAATTTTCCTGATATGCTAACACAGTCCCCAATCACACTTCAATCTAAAATACCTACATAATCCCACAGGGCAAGAAAATCTTTTCTCTTGAATGAATGCTCATTCCAATGCGTGGAAACGTCCTAGGAGGAGATGAAAGGGAGAGGGAAGATGCTAATATAGAAGCTACTACTTCTTCCATTTGTGCTTTTGGGAAGAACAGGCTTGGAACTGATTTGCAGAAACATCACTTGTTGTTGCCATATTTTCCCAATTTTAAATGCCACTTCTCAATCCCTCTTACGCTGTCGAATAGCACAAATAAATAAATATTGGACAGTCACTCAGTCACACTGTGAGAACCGCACGTCTCAATGAAGAGCGTTACTGTCCTTTTCATGTCAGATTGTCCTTCCAAAGCAGGATGTGACTCGGGGCACAGTCTCACCCCCCTTGCTGAACACACCACTGGACATGGCAGTGGCTGCTATTCCCACAGATCCCATCTCCAGCCCATCCAGCACTGCTTCCCAAGCCCAGGCACCCCGTGGGCACCCAAGGGAAGGAGGGAGGGAGGGAAGCTGCACGGCTAGCCCTGAAACGCTGCACTGTGCAAATGTAGGTCACCAAGGACAGAACGTGGGCTCTGCTTTGTACTAAGAGTGAATCAAAGGCTTTCCGGGGCAGGAGGCTGGGGGAGGGCTCTGGAAAACAACTTCTTGCAGCAAGTCAGTGAAAAAGGAGCTTGAATGTCAGAAAACGGAAGAGCGAAACTAAAAATGCAGCAGCTGAGCAACACCACACAGGTTGGAAATACGGGGCAGGCTCAGTGGCAAGGAAAAGTATTACAAAAGTGAGGCCAAATTGGAAAGCAGGATCTGGAATTCCACTCATAAGTGTTCACACTTCTGCACTTAGAGAAAATAGGAACCTATGAGGTAAATCCCTTCTTCTAACAAAATTTTTAGTGCATGTGTTTTATTAAGGCCTGAACCAAATTCCAAGTCAGGACACGATGGCATGAACAGCAGATCAGTAACTCCACAGAGAATACTTTACACAGAGTACCCAGGCAAACCAAGAGCAAAGCAAATTACATCACTTGTGCCTAGGATTTGTATTTAATCTTCACACAAAGAGTTAATTTCAGCCTTCATTTGTTCCAGGTTAGCTCAAAAGAAACAGAGCCTGGTACAATATGGTACCTTCCTTTCACAGCTAAAAGACTGCAAAGGAATTTAGCTGAACATGGGATATGGATGAAAACTACCACGCTGCTGTTCTGATATTGCCATGGCAACAGTTACAAGAGCTCTCTAAAGCATTTAAATCTGACAGTTTTCCTGATAGCACTAACTGAATGATAGTAATGATGCATTTTGGTTCATGAGCTAACTGCTCTATAACCACAGGGTACGAACCGTTCCCTATGCTCTTCTCAAGACTGTGCTTTTGGTCAAAACGTTCTGACCGAGACAGTAACCTTGAATTACCACTCAAAAAAGAAAAAAAAAAAGGAAAAGAAAAGTCCCTCCAGCTCAGGGAGTACTCATGGCTTAAAGCTTTATGTACGCTCAAAGGTTTCCATTTGAATGCTTAAGTTGTGCACAGTCGGTGTGCAGGGTGGAGAAGTCAAGACTGCTGAAATCTTTGATGGGATTTTTCTCAAAGGGTTTTCGTTCACCTGGGAAGGCTGGAGGGAAAAAACCCACCTCTGAAGGGTGGATTGAATTGTTGCTGACCTTCAAGATGGCATTTGCTCAAGAAAAGAGAATGAGGAAGAAACCGGCGTTTTTATACAATCTTTATCAGTTTGTAACCAATATACACTTTTCTAAATAACAAAACACTGCAAGCTGCTCTACCTCAGTAGAGGCCAAAGAGCACTGAGGAATACATGGTGTGCTCTGAGGCATCACAGCAACGCCTCCACCCCCTATTAGCCCATTTAGCTTTAGCTAATATTAAGTGGCATTTTTCAACTGTTTCATATGAATATTCTGTGAAACACTTGCTCTGATCTCCCAGATGCTCAGTGTGGGCATAATGGAGAAGTCTCTTTTTCTTTACCTCATTAAAAAGTGAAGTGTGTGAAACACGTTTGTCATCCTAACATTTTAAGGATACCAGCTTTGATAATGTCTTGCAACATATTCAACTAAAAAAGATTAAGATACTGAAAACAGTGTGAAATCTTTAAAAATTTCCCAAGATGACAAAAATTCAGATTTCAGAGGAAACAGTCATGCTTGCAAGGATCTAAGCGAGGAATCTTTTCAACACAAAAAAGTCTTCAGAAGGTAAAGTATTCCCAGTTCTTTTGCTGTTAACACTTCTTAAAGTTTTATATTAAATTAAAAATTAAAAACATCCATGCCATCCTAAAACCACCAAATCCCTCCACACTCTTGAAAAACCACAACCCCACCACATCTTTTCCTGTGGAAAGGCCAAGTGTTCCCACGTCTCAGTAAGGCTCAAAGTTTGAATCGAGAAAAACCAACTGCCACAAGAAATCCTTTGTTAAGAAAATACCAGACAAGACACCAAAGGAAACTAAAACCTCACTCACTGCCTTTCCTAAATATTTAACATACCCTGCATTTCAACAAGCTGAGGCCTAAGAACTATTTTGAGAATAAGCATAACCTACAATCTTGCAAGGTTTCATTCAGGATTTGTGTGTCACTGTCATCGCTTTCAAAAGAAGCATCAATTTACGTCACATTTTAAACCTGTTTTGCCCTAAAACAGGTTGATACAAGATGATAAAACAAAAAATGAAATACTGGAAAGCACCATCTGTGACTCAGTCAAAAATTTAGTGCTGCTACTTAATGCAAATGCCAGTCTTTTTATAGGCATTCTTCCAAAGTCCACCTAGACATCGATATTTGCAGCCATAAAAATTCAGCTCAATTATCCAGCCTTCTGAATGAAGAGAACCAACTTCCCATTGTATCATCTTGAAATAATTTAAAATATTGTATTTTATTGACTGGTTTTTAGTGCAGAAAGGGATAACATAATTTTATGTCCCAAAAATGTAAAGAAATGACACAACAATTCAGAGGTACTCTTAATGTTACTCGAGACTCTAAAATAAAGGTAAATATCTTGTCTATCCCTGAGGGAACAACTAACACCTCTATTGCTCAAAAAGCAAATTACAAAGCCTATGCTGTACCCGCAGTGAGGCATGCCAAAGGGAAAAAAGAAAAACCAGCCAAAATGCAACAAACCCACAGAAATCACATTGTCCATATATAGATGTATCTTCAACAGAAAAGTATTTTCAATAATACCTCTATTTATGTCATGACAAAATTCTGTCTTCCAAATCTGAAATGATTTTTAAGACCTGATGCAGCAGTTTACTTCTATTATTTAATCAAATTTGACATGGTTGAACAATTTTGGAAGTTATCCACATTAATTAAACAACCTAATATTTTCCCTGAATTCTGAAAATGGCCAAAAGAAATAGTAGAGCAACAATGATAGATAATCACAATCCTTTTACTTTACATAAATTGAAATTT
This sequence comes from Lycocorax pyrrhopterus obiensis, assembly GCA_014706295.1. NCBI lineage: Eukaryota > Metazoa > Chordata > Aves > Passeriformes > Paradisaeidae > Lycocorax > Lycocorax pyrrhopterus. The sequence continues at coordinate 23,889,545 of JACSVZ010000013.1, forward strand.
ATTCAGAGTTAAAAGCTGTAGTCACTACTTCCTACTACTATCCAGCTGTGAACTATCCCCTTTTTAAAAAGCAGGCAAATTTGTTTGCTACATCCATCAAAGGTATGATTTTCTTTCTAACCAAAATTCAGTTGAGAAACGGATGCCACAAACAACTTCAGATATCCAGCTTTCATTAATGTTAATAAAGGAATGACAGCCTTGTGACAATAATCTGGAGGCTCTAAGCCGGAATGAAATATAATGCTGTCCTAGTCATTAAGAAGTGCACTGCCTGGATCCCTCAACCATTTTACTTTTTTTTTCCCCTTCCACGATTTCCATATTTTCTACTAGGAGAAGTTAAGCAGTTTGAATGATTTATTGTCCAAATTTCATGCTAGCAGAGCAGAATGGAAAAACTAGAATAAAGTACACAATTACATTTCTTCCCTACCCATCCTCCTATTCATTAAAAAACTTTACACCCATGAACACACTTTTAAGTAGCATCTTCTGCACACATTCTATATATTGAGAGTTTTAAGAAACGCTACTTTGTTTTTGCCTGTAAGACTCCTTATGACCAGTCAAGTATCAATGTTTTACCTCTTCCAATTCTGTAAGAAAAAAACACCTATGAATCTTGTATTAATTTTTTTTCATTGTAAAATATTTTACATGGAATACACAGTGTTCTTTTCCCCCATTTCTTATCACAATATTCTCTTGGACTTATGAGTATTAGCACCTGAAGCACGAACATAGTACTTGAATTCATCAGACCCTGATTTACCCATAGAACAGATAAATTCTAGGATGTTCCTGACAAAACAGATGAGTGTTAAGTGTTGTTTCTTTTTTCTCACAACAGTGGAATTGCAGCAAGCAGTCCATGCTGCCATATCCTGGCTAGGACATAGCAAAGTTCTTCTGCACCAGTTCCAAGTGCAGCCATTTCAGCACAATCAACTATGATCCAGTTTAAATTTAAGATAAATTGCAGTTGGACAATGCTCTCACTCTGAAAGGATGGACACTTCTTCCAGAGGTTCTCTGAGCAACCTGTTCCAGTGCCCCGCCACCCTCACAGGAAAGAATTTCTTCCTGACATTTAATTTCAATCTACATCTCCCCTCTTAGTTTGAACCGTTCTCCCTTGTCCTATCACTACGTGCCCTTGTCCAAAGCCATCCTCCCTCTTTTCTACAAGCCCTCTTTGAGCTCTGCAGGGCTGCAGTGGGGTCTCCCCAGAGCCTTCTCTTCTGCAGGATGAGCAGCCCCAGCTCTCTCAGCCTGTCCTTGGAGCAGAGGAGCTCCAGCCCTCCGAGCACCTTCGTGGCCTCCTCTGGACCTGCTCTAACAGGCCCATGTCTGTCTTGTGCTGAGGATTCCAGAGCTGGATGCAGCACTGCAGGTGGGGTCTCACAAGGGAGCAATCCCCTCCCTTGACCTCTGGCCACCCCTCTTTTGACACAGCCCAGGATTCAGCTGGCCTTCTGGGCTGTGAGTGCACACTGTGGGCTCATGTCTGGCTTTTCCAAGTCCTTCCATGCAGCCCTTCTCCCAGTCTGGGATTGCCCCAACCCAGCTGCAGCACCTTTTGCACTGGGCCTTGTTGAACCTCATTAGGTTCACCTGGACCGTCACATTGCTCATCATACTCAGTTGTGTAACCCAAGGTGCTGGACAATTTCCATTTTTTTTGATGACACTTTAAGACTTGGGCAAAAATAGCTTTACATATTTGCTGAACATATTTCACACTGGCTTTGTCAGTTACTTGAAGTGAAAAATGATGACAATGAGATGTGTTGCCATAGAAAAAAAAAGGCTGCCTCCCACCACAGCCAACTAAAACATTTGGCATTTCATTTGTTTCAGTGGCCGAGACAGACAAGAATGTGTTTGTCCCTGGATTTTGGGAAGTAAAAAAAAAAAGGAATTATTTCTCCAACTGTCAAAAAAGCTTTTTTTTCTTGTCCTATTTCCCTTTTACAACTACCTCTTCCCAGCTAGAGGTTTTCTCAAGTTATCAGAGATACGCTGTAACCCCCTAAAAGCAAGTCTTTGCAAGATGCAATATGAAAAACTAAGCATTTTCTAAACAAACCCCATAACAATCTCCCTCCTCACCCAAACACCTCAAAAACACATTAAACATTCACTCTCAGAGAAGTTTCTAACTAGTCCTTTTAAACAAGTGAACACTAACTCTCTAAAAGCCGTTTTTTTAAGACTCCCAGAGATGGCACAAACCTGGCTGCTTCTAATAAATACCAAACTACAGTTTCTGAATTTTCTATACAACATTTTCAAAGCTCACTAACAAGTTTTAGTCCTTTAGAGAATTGATCATATATTGCAAACTCTTTGCTTAACAGCGGCATGAGATGATATCGGACCGAATCAAAACGACTTGTTTCAAAAAACCCAGTAAGTATAGATAAATGTTGATCAGGACCTGTTTTTAGCCATACTCCCTCCCTAAACAGTTGGTAAAATTTAGCCAACAAGTCACAGGAATATTACCCAAATTTCCTCATTTACTGAAAAATATAAGGGCAGAAGACAGAAATTCACCTACACAGTTTCAACTATAGGGATGTTATAATCTAGGACTGTACCATCCTCCACACATGCAGAATGGGAGCAGAAATTATCAGCACATTTACTCTGCTGCTGCTAACTGCATTAAATGAAAAATATTTTAAAAGCCCAGCAGAAATCCTTTAGAATAATGGACAGTAATTACAAACTTTGCAAGCTGTGACACTTCAGTAAGTGTTACACAGTACATCTCTTTCTATTAAACAGGGAGATAAAAGATGCAAAACCCACAAAAGTCATACTTCAGGGGAAATACACAGGCAGGACAAGCACTTAAAAGTGAAAATATTCTGCCCTAAGGAGCTTATGTAAGTAAATAAGTGGGCAAATTTTAAGTGGTAAGCTTCAATTCATCAGTTTAAGTACTGGAAATGAGGGTTTTTTCTTGTGTAACGACAATTGAAGTAAAGTGTGAAAGCACTGACTATGCCCTAAAATAAACAGTCTATTAAACATCCACAGCAATTTAATTTCCTCTTCCTTTCTCAACTTAAACACCTCAAACATAAAACTGAAAGCAAAACAAATTACCCTTGTGCTTGCCAACCAAAATAAAACCAAAAGTTAAAAATACCTGTACAATTTTTAACTTTTTTTTTTTTTAATATATACACAGAACAAGTGCATTATGAAAAACTTAAAAGGAACTGAATTTACTGCTGGATGTCCATGAGATCCAGAGGATCCGGAACTGTGCATTGTGGAAAACATGCAGGCTTTGCAGGTTGGTTAATAAATACTATCGTGGCTCGGGATAATCCAGCCATTACTGCCTGCAGTGAAGAGCAGCAGTTGAATTTTATTTGTGGCTCTAGTGCAGATCAGATCTGTAATCCCATGGCAGCTCCACACAGCACTAAGAAATGGGACCTCAGCAACCAGAGGAGCAGGAATCACATGTGACAGTCTGGGGAAGCTGCTCCCAAACCTAATGGGCAAACAATGATCTGAAGGTGTACCAAGATTCAAGGAAAGGTGGGAAGTCAAAACATATTAATTTAAATGCACTGTATTCCCACGTGAGTTTTCCAATGCAGGAGTAAATTGGCCTTCACTCACTGTAAACCAAGGAAATTAAACTACATACAGCTCACTAAATTAATTTTATTCCTAAAGACATCACCAGCCAATGGCAATTTAATGCATTATAACTTATGAATGTTGATGTTGTACACTTTGGTAATTTGCATTAATTTGCTTGAGTGCCTTAATCTAGATATAGCCTTAAGGAATCTTGTATATTGCCATTTTAGATTGCATCATCCATTGTATTAAGGAGAAAAGGTTACTTGTGAATGGCAGAACTGGGAAGCACTTGCTTGAACAGGAAAACACAGATAATTACTGAAGACTCTTAACGTCCTAATGACTCCCAGCCATGCTCAGGTGGCAACAGCTGCACCCTGGAAAGACCTGATGTGTTTAATTACAATTGAAATATAAATTAAGATTTTAACCCACTAAAACAATCCTGGTTTAGGGAGCTCAGCAGCTACAAGAGAAATCTGGGCGGAAATTCCACAAGATCTTCAAGTCCCTGAAGAGCACTGATTGACAGAGACTCCAAGGCTACCAGGAAGACCCACAGTCATGTTTCAGACACAGGGAGGGCTTTTTTCACCCCAAAGCTTTACACAGCTATTGTTGCTTGGTTGTTTTTTGTGTGAGCACAAAGGCACCTCCAGAAAACTATTTATTCGTCACAAAATCCCTTAGCAAGCCTGGAATCCAGGAGGATCCAATGCTGAGAAAAGCAGGTAACTTGTAAATTTAAATTATTAAATAGCTCCCAGGTCAGCCCCAGGCTGGAGGCTACCACGGAGAGATGAGGCTTCAGGGGTTAAGAATCACTTCATTCCAGGAAGGGAATGCTGTGAATTCTGCTAGAAAGCACACAGGGTCCACCATGAGTTTCTCCTACAGCACCTTGGTCATAAGGATTAAGCCAGACTGCAGCCAGGGCTTTAACAACAGAAAAGAAAAATACTAGAATATTAAGCAAAAGAACTGAAAGCTAACTAACAAACTAAAATGATGTAAATAAAAAGATGCAAATAATGTAGGAAAATTCTGAGTTTTAAACATTTTACAGTGAAAAACAAAGAAGTAAAAAGCAAATAAAATTCACAGTAACGCCTAAATTTACCCTGAAGCATAACAGATTCACTACAAATCAGTGTTGGAGTAAATTAACTACTAATACATAAACCAGAATACATCTTTATTTTTCCATCAAGATAATGTCAAAGAGCACATGGAACGTATTACAGAAAGGTATAAATGCCTTTCTGCAATTTAACTAGAAGCAAAACATTCCCTCCCACCACCATTATCTTCAGACTTGCCAGAGAAGCTCATGCCACTTCCTTCACCCCTGAGAAAATAAAACATCTGCCCACCCCATCAGCTTTTAATCTTCTTATGGACAGAATTAATTTAGCTTCCTTCTGGGGAATGTGGTGGGAGAGGAAACTGGCCAAGCCTATTCGAGCCAAAGTCAGTCTTTTGTTTAAACGAGAAAAAGAAAAGAGGGGGGGAGGAGGGGGAAAAATCATAAGCTGTGAACACTCTTTAGTTATGCCACATTTATGAAGTATCAATACATTTCTCTGCATTTTACCATAGTTTAAATATGACTTCACTAAAGAAACACCACTTTACTGAACATAAGGCAGAAACTCCCTGAAGCATGCCAAAGATTAAATGTCAGGTTTATCAATCACTTCCATTTCACTGAAGAGAGGCATCAGAACAAGTTACATTATTTCCTTAAAGGTATGATTCTTATTCATAACTGAGAACTTTCACAAATATTAGTACACTAGTAACACTATCCTAGTGTTTAACTTTAATCCATTCTGGATGCTAACCTGGAGGATGTTGAGTACTTATTACCTTTTATATTCCATTCCTCTCAGCTCCATATAAAGGAGTAATAAAATAATAGTTGAAAATATTTTCTGTGTACTGCAAATTTCTGTCTATAAAATGTTCCCTGCATATGGATTACTGTTATGGTACTCATTCTTTAAAATTATCTAATACCCACATTCGTATTTGAAAGGATTACAATTCACAGTGTTTGGTATTACAAGCCAAGTGCAGGCAGCTTTCCAGAGAAGAAAATAAAAGGACATTAAGAGTCTTGCTGAGCCCTGCCAGGGGAAGGAATATAAGAGACATATTGAATCTGTGGTTTTGTTGTGCAGTACAATAACACACATATGCAAGCTACCCTTATTAAATATTTAGCTCACCTTAGGTGAGCAAACTGCCTCATTAGGGACTTTCATTATTCTGAATGGGAACTGTAACAAACAAGTAAACACAGTTTTCAAAAGGTTTCAGCCACGAGCAAGGAAGTTGATTTACTTATTAAAACTTCACCTTTGAAATCTGAGCCAGCTATAAGCCTACCCTTTAAAATCAGATGTAACATTCAGGCAGTTCAGAGTCCCTTTAGATTTTAATTTCTAAGACAGCATTATGATCCATTTAGGATTTTAATATGTATTTTACTACTTTAATCTGCATTTCACCTGCTGTTCATGTCCAGATATTTTTGGAAGCTTTTTCTTGACATTATTTTCCAGACATAATTATGCATGTGCAAGCTACTATAAAAATCATTGTTTGCTACAGCACATATCACCCTAAAACAGAATGGCTTTTATAGACCAATATGAGATAGCTGCATATGTTCTGTATATTGTAATATATTCTATGTATTATTGGCTACAAAATATTTGGCTTAAGGCTTTATAAAGCCCTCTCTATCCACAAGTCTTTTGTTTTAGTTAGCAATCATGATAAAACACAACTAATCGGGCAGGTTATTTGCTTTAATGATGATTGGATTCCATTTTTATTTCAGTTGTACGTAAATCTGTTTGCCTGATTTACACCAACTGCTCCAAAGGTAACTGGGATTGGGGCTGATTGGAGAGTGCTGCATAATGCACCCTCAAGTCTCCAATGCCAAAGCAGAGTTGGTTTTTCCCCACCTCAGTCTGCTTTAGTAACATTTATTCCAATAAAACCTGGAGAAAACTTATTGCCTTTGTCAACTTTTATGAAAATTGCTGGCCAGGGAAATTAAACCCTCGAATTACTGCTCCCAGGGAGGGAAAGGTAGGCAGTGCTTTCTCTGTGTCTCCTCAAAATGGCAGCACCAAGCCACTCAAAGTCACACATCTGTAACTCAGCAGCTGCACTTCTCTCCAGGCCGAGGGAGGGCACCAGGAGACACCCACCTCACTTAGGGGAAGAGAGGCTCAGGCAGTTGTAGAGACAAAACCCATTATTTACATGAAGAAACCTAGATTTTTTAAAAACAATATTCTAAATGAAAAGTACTATGAATTTACAGCCACTAGACTGACAGTTAACTACAAGCAAACTTATCACATCACGACATCACTTTGCTTAGTCACACCAAGTTTTCCTTCGCACTTGAACTGAATTTTAAAAGCGTATCTGTTCCTCATGCACAAAACCGACTCATATATCTGTGGAGAGCCAGAGAGGAAGAGATTTAAATTCCAAAAATACATCCTAAGTTTCTTAAAGCAGCAAACCAACTGAATAGTTGGACTCCCTAAACCTTAATGTGCCAAATGCAATGGTAATGTAAGGTGAAATAAAAAGATGCTTTGTTAATATTCATGTTGTATAAAGTCTAACCAACAGTTTTATAGGCCAGCTAATTAAATGATGTATTTGTAAAAACCACAGTTGTTCTCAAAGTTATTTATAAATTTCTTTCAATTTCCCGACTTCCTTAGATTTTAAGTGCATTGGACAAACCTTCATTATTTAAAATAGTTAACTACTACAGATGCATAGATCCAAGATAAGCTTTTTACGTTTTAAAAGAAAATCAAAATGTTTCTCTCTCAAAGAAATTTATGTTCAGGCTACACATTTATTGATTCACAAAGGTAAGGAACCAGATTTATTTTACCAGATCACCTTCTTCAATGCTGAGTCTCAAGTCCCATTATGCATGAGGCTTGTGTTACCTAGAAAAATCCCAAACCAAAAATCTCCAGAAAACCCCATGAGCCTTTTGGGAACAAAGAGGGGCAACAGAGAAAGTGGTGAATGAGATTTAAACCAGCCAATGCATCACTCAGTGCCTGCCTACATGCACTTGCATACACACACATCTCCCCTTAACTCCCTGAGCTCAGCTGAGTGAGTCTGAGAAGAATCCAGAGCCACGACCCACCCTTGCAGCAGCAGCAGTGCAAGTGGTGTCAGCAATAGCATATTGCTCAGTGCAAACACAAATGCAGCTCCAGATGGCAGCTCAGCAGCTCGCAGTCACAGGTATGTTCCGGGGGGGATGAGCAGCACTGCCCAAATGCCAGGTGAGTGAGCCATAACTAATGCAGAGTTCATTACGTGGCCTTTACACTCATTTACCTAACGAGAAAGCCTGTGCTGAACAGACTGTTATCCAGAACCAGCAGGAGCAAACCTGAGTACATCAGGACTTTGCCTACAGACGTCCTAAAAGTGAGGCCGCTGATTCAACAGCAACAGTGCGGCTGCATAAAAGACACAGGCAGATTAACACCTGGATTTAGATGGAACACTAAAATCTCACAAATTTTGAGACCTAAATAGAGTCACTCTTAATCAATTACCTTCTTAAATGGTGCAAGAAGGAACTGTCAAAAAAGCTTAAAAATATGTCCTATTTTGCTATTCTAACTGGATCTTCTCATTAGTTTTGTTGCAGTACCTGGAAATAGTGCCCAATGACATCACTTACAATCCATCCCCCAAAAGACTAAGAGCCAGGGCCAGTATTTCATCAACATTTGCCTCTAAAGCTCTCAGTTCTGAGCTCTGCAGGTTTAATGTGCTTTGAAAAAACTATCTTTGCCTTACATATTCTGACCGAAGAACTAAAGAACACCTGCCCATGCCACACTGCTGTAATAACTGTGCACCTGTGAACAAAATCTGCCACGTTGAGATACCCTCTGCTATCACACTCTCCCAGCCACATACTGAAAGAATTCAACAGAAGGGGAAAAAACGCAACTAAACAACAAAATAAACCCACAACTGCAAGAAAAAGGAAAGGAAGTGGACCTTTAAAAGAACACCACCAGAACAAAGTCCACAAATTGAATCAACAGTCCTTAAGTATGTTCAAAGAGGGCAACAATGAGGACTAAGCACAGAACTTATAAAAATAATCATAAACAAATCAAAAAGGAGCATTTGCTCTGGCTTAACCAAGTAGTAGTAAACGGCATGAGTGAGATGTACAAGAGCCTGGGCTCTGAGGCAGTTCCTATGGATATTGCTAGGGTAACAAGCTATCCTACTCCCAAGCTCAGAAGAAGGAATGACTGTGATACTAAGTTAGACATAAGCAAGTACTCCAAGCAGAAAACGTACTTCCACAAATAATGAATTCTACCTTACTCTATGATGAGCAAACACCTAAGTAGTAAAGTGTCACAGGGCCTAATGACAATGGTGTAATCTCAAAAACTGACCAGAGAAGGAAATCTTGACTCAGTTCTCACATTAGTTACATTAATTACTCAGATGATCATTAAATACTTTAATTGCAATTTTGATTTAGTTACTGTATCATAAATTGCAAAGTGTGCTAGAAACCTTCAAAACTTTGTTAAAACTCTAATTCCAAGACAAGAGGACGGCTACCCATAACCTGCAGAGAGAAGAAGGTATTTTAAAGTGAATTATTTTTTGACCCCGCATCTGACACATGCTCATTTCTACTTGGTCTGCAAGACCTTTACACCACCTTCACTAGTTGTGAATAAATTACAACCCTACATAACAGCAGAGTTGTTCTTTCCCCAGAACTGTCAGGTGAAGATGCAGCTGTTAGACATTCATTAGATGTTTGGAGATAATTTGTAAAGGGAAAGGTGTTGACCCAGTTGTTTAACATAAGCTTGTGCAGTGCATGATGTCTGACTGTTCAGAACTATTAGGACAAAGTATAAAAATCTGTAGCTCTGGTTCAGCTGGTATCACTGAGCAGCACCCTATAAAACTTTGATTACACACAAACCCAAAGACCTGAGAAAACACAAATGACTAAGCAGAATCCTATACAGGATTCAATTAAAGGTGGACATCCAATCCACAAACACAAATGAAGCTCCCTAGGCTGTTTAATTTGGGGTCATGTTTCCAGATGAGGGTGACTCCTGAAACATTCATAAAGGATCCCAGTCCTAATGCACAGTGTGCATGGCAGATGAGTTTCTCAGGGGATACCTCTAGGACTGGCAAATACACTCCTGTCATTCAGCTTTGGATCAAGACAGGCCTAGGAGGTCATCTCAGAACTCATACCAAGCACGTGTGAGGCTCTCAGGCCTTTGTAAGTAAAGCTTCCTGGCCGTGGAAAGCTCTAATTGAATGTACACTCAGAACTGCTTTGGGTTCTCACATCTGGCCCTCCTCCATTCAAACCTCTCAAGGACCTGCCAGCTGTGCCACGAGCACCCTTAGCACTGACACGGCCGAGCTTTACCCACAGCAGTGGCTCCAGGCACGCTCACTCAGGGCAAAGCTGCACGGCTCCAGGTCTCGCTCCCTCTTGTTCAGCTGCACACGGGTGCCACACAGCAGTGCCTAACTTCCTGAGGCATGACTGCTTATACAACATCCCCTGCTTTACTTGAATTTGCAGTTCTTAGTCTCAACATAAAAGAAAACCTATTATGGGGAACAAAACAGGCAGTTCTATTGTGTAACGCAGTACAACAGCCAGATATCTTGGCACAGATGTACACGATTTACAATCCCAAAGAAAACGAGTGTACCATTGTTCAACCTAACACATTTTCTTGAAAGCAGCATTTGTATGTGATTTTTCTTGGTCTCTATCAGTTTCACTATTTACACTAGAACTCTTTAAGGGAAAGCAATTTAATATTTGAAACACGACTGAGGCAATGAAATTCCAACCACTGAAACTGTTGTGTGGGCCTTAAATATAAAATACAGTAATAGCTCTTAGGAAACTTGCATTTCATCCACTCTCATTAGAGTAATACAGACACACAAAGCCTTCTTGTCTGCTACCCCAGAGCAGTGTAAGGTTGTTGGCAGACTGTTCTGGAGAAACATCCATTTCTCCAGCTCAAAGGTTTTTTGAGTTCATGGTTGTGTCCTGGCCCTCAAAGTCTGTTGGGGTGCACTATGTGCTGGCAGAGAGCTAGGCCCTGAGGGCCGGAGAGAGAGCCTCTTTCTTGGACCCAGAGGTGACCCTGGGAGTGCATCCAGGTCACCAGGGATGGGCTGAGAGAGGATTGTGGGTTTGTGGACAGTGCTGGGCCTATGAGATGTGATAATTGTAGTTTGTGACCTTATAGGGTATTGTTTACCTGTTACCATAATAGGTAATATCTGTGCAATACCCCAGGTGATTGGGGGACACTGAGGTGAACATCTTTCCTGTTTATATGATGTGATATCCTGTTGGGTGCTGGTATTTAGGGAATATTCACTGCGCAATAAAGGCTTTGCACTTCTCCATCTTGTGTGTGGAGCCAAGCCCTTGCGGGATTACTGCACTCAACCCTCATGGACCAGGGACCTCATGGGTATGTCTGAATTAGTTACAGCTGAGTGTATTTATGGTGAAAAATAACTTACAAACCAAATAAAACAAATATCTACCTCAAGTATCATCTATGGAAAACTTTTCTAAAAATATCTGCCCTCCATACAAATCTATGTAACTTTATGATTCTATGCTATTACAGTTGTCCTCACCTCCTCTTGCTGGTTAAAAACTGAATAGGATGCACACAGAGAATTCACAGAATGCTGCTCAGCCTGCAGAGGGGAGTGGGGACGTGGGCAGGCTGGTGTTGTGCTCACACTGGGAATAATGACCACCTTATGCACAGGCTGCATGAAAATTATGCTGCACTTCAGAGCCGGTTTCAGACATTTCAAAGAGTTCGTTGTTTTGCTGACTCCTCCCTCAATCCCACTGTCCTCCAACATTTTAATGAGATTAGGACATGACACAGAAAACTGGTGATGTGGATAAATAGGTATCTCTCCTCCATCTCTAGCATTAAAGATGTATTAAATTTTTATTTCTTTTTAAAAGTGCTATTTATCCGAACACAGAGACAACGTCCAACCCCACCATATGCTTCTTAACAGTCATTTTGAGTTTTGGCACTAAATCACCATCTTAATTCCTCATGATCAATTATAAGGTCCTGTGGATTTACACAGTCACATAGAAGCATATCAATTTTCTTAAGTCTTTTACATAAAGTACGTGCACACACCATGTTGATTGTTTCTGCCCCAACTGCTTCCTCTCTAATGGCTCAGTCTGTAAAGTGCCATAACTTAGCCATTCCCATCCTTTATACTACACACTATTCCTCTGAAAATACACCACAGGTGGTTAAACAGCCTCTCAGTTTAAAAAAAAAAATTACAGAGATTATACCCAACTCAAAAGATTTTAAGGGCAATAACAGTAACATCCTTTGATTAATTAATGCCCCAAATCTGATACTGACCACAAACTGATGAAAAATGCTGCTGACCTTAGGGATGCTATATCAGTCTCCAATTCTTCTGAAATTACACCTGCTTGGACTGTGGCTTACATAGGGACTCCTTTTTAATTAGTTGGTTTCTGTTGGGACTATGAAATGTATTTGTTGTAACTGAAATGTAATGCATTTACTTTAATTATTGATATTCTCATATGCTTACTCAGGGTACTTTTACCCAGAGATTGCTGTAAAGCCTGGCAGTGTACAATGGAAAGAGGGATGTTACTTTTGTCAGTTTGGAGGAAAAATACCACTGAACTCAGAAGCATTGAAAAGTTACATAGAATTTCTTACTTACAAAGTTTGAATACACCACAGAAATTTGCATTGGAGTTTGTTTTAAGTGAAGTGCTTCAGCTGAAGCCCTCACTAACTATACTGATCCATCCAGGTGCAGCTCCAAACTCTCTGGGAAGGCCATCAGCTCAATCCTGCAAGAGCTCTTGTATCTGCCTGTTTACTGAACAGGAAGAGAAAGAAATGCCAACAGTAGCTCTGGCTGCTTAGGAGTGCAGATGATCAATGACAGATTCCATTACTAGCAGGAAAAACCAAAGACAAAGGAAGCTCCCAAGCTTCAGCAGCCCTGAATGCTAAAAGAAACAAATCCCAAGTTCAAAACAGGAGAGCTTTTCAGCAATTAGGAATGACAAGAAAATCATTTCTGCAAGGGCTTACTGCAGTGCTATGCAGTTCTTGTTCACCTGAACACAAGGTTCCAGCACCTGAATCACCCTGACCAGCCAGGGCACTCAGAACTCAGAGGAAATCGCCCTACAGAACTCCACGGGCTTTCATGCTATTTCTTTCTTTCATTCATATTAAAGCCGTGAGAACTCAAGGCAAAAAGCACAAAGATGAGTAAACCCAGCATCACTATGACTATTATTGTAATGGACAAACAAATATTATTTGCAAGTGCACACAGTCAATACAAAGCATGCCCTCAGCTTCGAAGAGTTTAGTGCCCACAGCCAGCTTTATCAAGTGCTCACAGAACAAGCAACTTCTCCCTATCCTGCCCTAGGTGCAGATAACTGATCTGTTCTGAACTTTACATCTCGAGCTACACTAACAGCTAAATGCTTCACATATCCTAGTTACAGAAACAAATAGTCCAAAATTCAATTTTATTATACATAAAAGGTGAGACCCACCTTCTAGGCTTCCACCAGATGACACTGGCCTAGGCTCCAAGTTAACATTTCCCTTTAGAAAAGGAGGAGGCTAAAGCCCCAAAGATGTCAAATTTACACAAGTAACAAAGAATATGTTCAGAGTATCAGCTTAAGGTTCTCTCTCAGCACTACCTCACACCCTGCATGGTACAGAAACACAAACATACTTCTCTTCCACCTCAAACAGCAAACTTTCCTAGGTAAAAACCAGAAGTTGTTCTGCTATACAGGGGATTATGCTCAGAAGTGAAGCCTGCAGGGAGACCTGCAGGTTTTGAAAAGTCACGCTGGACAGTTTGCTACATGAACTGCTGGGGAACCGGATAGCAAGAGCTAGCACCACTAGCTTACTTACTACTTTTCCAAAACATCATCAATCCACACAAATAGAATGTGCCACAGGTATTAAAAAAGGAAAAAAAAATTAAAAATCCTTCTGAGGAAAATGCCTTGCTATGAACAATTCCCGGTCCAGAATAATGAGATCATGCCTTCACAATAAAAATTCAATAAATAAGTCAGTTCTTCCTAAGAGAAACTGTGCCAATTAAGCAAAAACCCTGTTACAGGGAAGAACTGCCAGCAGCACAAGTTATTTTAGCTGACATTACTTCAGAAAAAAGCCCACCATTCACCATCTGTTCTGGCACAAACTCTGAATGCTAAGAAAGTTTCCAACATCACTGATGAAAAGAAAGCAGTCAAGACGAAGAAGTTTTTGTTTTGCTGTTAAAAAGAACAAGCATCTAGGACAGCTCACATTTCAGCAAGAACAAACACAAAACAGAAGTTTTGCACATTTCATAAAAATCATTACAGAGAATTCCAGTAAGGCAGAGTGCAAGTGTAGGGAATATAACACAAAACAAAAACACCTTTTACAAATTTTATATGAGAAGCAGGTGGGCAACTCCAGTGGATCACTTCCCACTGCAGGTAAGCATGAGTTTTAAGGGAATCTGACTGCTCTGCAGAAATACATTAATGGAAGCAAACACCACAGAAGAAACGGAGGAGCCACCATGTCAAGGAGAACAATGGCATAAAAAAAGAAGCTTTCAAACGTCAGCATCCATCTGGAAATCAGAGGTCTGAAGTTTGAAGAGAGCCTCTAACCAAGCGCTGCCTAACACTCCAATTCCTTTGGAATGTTTGAGGAGTTCATAGAGGGAGGATTCCAATACTATGAGGACAGCAGATGAGATCATGCAGGTGGAATGAATTCCAATGCTATCCTCCATATTCCTAGGATTTAGCCAATGAGTTTAATGTATTTTCCCATTAAACACCTAAGGAAAGCAATTACTTTCCCATTTCCTCCCTAATTTTGTCTAGCATAAAAAAATAGAAACAAATCACAAAAAACTTTGAGTAAAAGCAAAATATAAAACTTGCCAAGTGGCAGGAGATTAACTATTCTCCACAAAAATACAGTCTGAGATTATGGGTTAGAACTATGTGGTCCATCACTATGACAAAGTTTAGACAAAAACAGATGAACATAATTAACAGATTTATTTCTCCCCCTCTGAAACACAAAGCCAGGATGTCACTGCAATTTATGAATGAGCTCAATATTGAGGGCACCTTTTTAATAGTCTGGAAAATAAGGCTCCAAAAATCCCTTACCAGTTCTTTCTTAGACAAAAGCTAAGTGACAGATGGAGTTTTAATATTTCTCATGACACCAGATGATGCTTTATGTGCAGTCGTGCAATACCTCTTAAACAGTTATTTTAAAAAATTCTGGTTTATGTTAAAAACCAGGTTTACTTGTAATTTAATATCTATTATATTTTCTTTCTAAATGGAAGAAACCAACAAGGACAGTTTAATAACCTCAAAACCCTAGGCAGTATGCTCAATACATGAGGTAGGATTCCTAGAACAAAAAACCTTAATTGTTTTTATGACCTTAAAAAAACCATATAATTTTTAGAGTTACTGTACATCCCTTCACTTTTACAGATTTTACACTGATAAGCTTAAAACATTTCAACATTTCTGCTTTACTCTAATCTTGCTTTTCTCTTTCTTCTTTCTTTTTCCTCCCCACAGAGCAATTTAAACAGAACCTATTTATTAACCCATTTCAAATCACTACCCCTTGAAGCAGATATAATATCCCATAGAAACCTGGGTTTGGTATAACAACACTTTGATTCCTCATGAAGCAGCCCAAAATTCATGCAAAGTTCAAGAATAAATCTTCAGACACAATAGGTTATCTTTTTCAATTTCCGAATTCATCTAGAAATGACACTACTGCTAAGTAGATTCTTTCCTTAAATATTCCCTTCCATTTTCTTTACAGTATCCTAAGTCGAGATGAGTTGGGAATGAAAGATTTGGGAAAGGACTTTTATCAAACAAAAAAAACCTTTGAGTGTTTTTCAGAAATTTCTACTCAAGATCCTATTTTAGGTTCAAATGAGAAGTGCAAACTAGAAGTAGTGCATGGGTTTAGGAGAGTGTTTAGCACTGTCTAGTCATCAGATTTACATAGGTATGCAGATGGCAAAAACCTTAATGAGGGCACTACAGCAGTTTTGTAGCATCTGTCCTACTCACCAGCAGATCAAAACAGCATTTATTTGAGAGCATTCAACCCACTTCCACAAAAGCAGACAAACATTGGCCAAAGAAAGAAAAGGGAATCTATCTGAGGGTCTCTCTTCCTCATCTGTGAATGCTGCAATTCCCACTGACAGCACTGTACAGCCACACAATAGAAGTCCATCTCACCAGGCTAGAAATCTCCAACAGTAATGCTGAAGTCTAACTTTATCACCACCAAAAAATTTATTTTATTAAATGCAGAGTGGGAAACAGAGCTATACTGCAAAACCTGTAAGTACAGTTTTATCACTTATGATTATGAAAGACATCCTTCCCAGACACACCTAAGGCTAGCAAAAACCTGGGTATGTTAAGTATAGCAGAAAAAGGCTGCACCTCCTCAAGAAGCCTTCCCAGCATACCCTTTTACTGCAGACCCACAAATCCCGGGGGCACAGACCTCTAAAACATGCAGATCAAACAAAACGCCGTTTGTCTTTTCATAGAGAAGAACTTTCACCGATTCTGTTACTCAGCCTAAGTGACCTTCCAGAGCCTAGGACAAGACATCTCTATCTCTAAACATATATTTTATATATAGGTACACAATCATGTCTATAAAACATTTTTAAGCAAGGACTTTCCACTCACCGTCACAGACTTCAGAGTCATCCCGTGGTAGGTGCCCATGGTGTCAATCTTGAAGCCTTCCGTTTCTGCAAAGAAAGAAAAGCCTTCTGTAAATCCTTGTGAAACACAGCAGTGTCATGTCTAAATGGACAACACTGCAGATGGCTCTGCAGTTATTTTGTCAAAGAACACATCTTGCTGCTGCTGGTGGTTTAGGTTCTGTTCCCAGTACAAAACCTCGGTGGTCACTAGGAAATCTGCTTTCTTTAGACACAGGTCAGTTTGATATTTCTGCTTTCTGTAACCAGAGTAAGCTTTTGCTGCTGCATGGAATAATTGAAAGCACTTCAGAGGAAGGCTATAAACTGAAATCTTTGTGAGAATATGTTACAACTTGCAGGCAGTCTCAGAAATTCTCCTCACTACAAGATTGAGAAGCCCCTCATATTCTCAGAATACATTAAAATGTAACATATTCAACTTGTATTAATGGAAAAATATACTTAAGAAACCGATTTACATGCCAACTCTAAAAGTGTGGCCATTGTACTTGATAAATTCACTTCTGGAGTGCTGAAGAGCAACAATGCCATTGTCATAAGATACAGAGGACAGGATCTGCATAAATACACAATACCAGACTAAAGGTTATAAAAAGGGGGGTTCTTGGGGTGGGGTTTTTTATTAGCTTTAATTAGACTGAATTTATGCTAAGTGCCAGAAGCCTGCAACTGCCCATTAAGTAAACCTGCTTTCAGTAGCCTATTTGCTTTTGAATACTCCTTCTCTGTCCCCCTATTCTCAGAGCTTTAAGATCAAAGTAAGCTCCTGAATAGTGCGACCAGGACTCACAAGAAAACCTTTTTCCTTTTGTAAATTCCCTAGCCTCGTGCATCTACCATCCACTGATCCCATCGCCCAACAATCCCTACTTAAAATGGCAAGATCATCACCAATCGAACCATGATAAACAAGCATTTATCTACATTTAAGCAACTTTTGGGCTATTTCAACTAGAGTTGGGTAAAGGGAACTGATACTGTGCAGAAAAAGCTACTTGGAACTGGTACGTTTTCGTCATTTATTACACCCCCTTCATACAATGCATCAGCACAAAAACACGATAGACGAAGAAATAAGGCAGAACCAAAGCATGGCTCCTACCTGAACCTAAAAAAAGTCCAAGAAAAACATTGAATGCTCAAAACTGTTAGAGCTTTTTGCTCTCATCATGAGCAAATTTACTTAAATTGAAACCCAGACAACCTTGAAAGCAATGCACATGCTCTGGGAAACATCTGTGGCTGCTCATCCTTTCTTCCTTAGATGAGGCAGAGGAACCGAGGCAGAAAAGTTTCCCAGATTTAAGAACTCTTCAGTGCCTATAAAAAGATACTCCAGAGTTGGAAACTGATTATACTCCTCCCACCACAGAGACAGCTATCTACTTTCTGAACACTTTGGGGTTTCACCTTCTCCCCCTCACTCCCTCAGTTATGCCACCAGACCTGTCATCCACTACCAAGTCACGATGCCCAGTGTCACTGACCGTGTTTTGTGTTAGTCACCTCAGTTCCAGCTCTTCTTCAGCTTCCCTTCTCAAGGTCACCCCTCCCCTTCTGCCAGATTTAACATTTCTGAACTACAGACACTATTCTGAGAAAGTAAAATGCAGGTACAGACACATGAATCCAGTCTTTCCTACTAGAGAAAAAAAAAAAGACAGCAGCGTAGCCTCCCTACATAAATTGATAGTGCCTCCCTATATAAATTGATAGTGCCTTCCCACCTCTCCCCTCGACCCCAGGCTGTAACTATGCCTTGAGTCTTAGCTCAGAGGTCACACCACTGAACTGGAGCTGAAGATGCTCAGATGTGACTGCATGAACACTTCCATGGAGAACAGTTTGCTCTGTGACTATGTAGGTCACTACTGCTGGGCAGGGAGCATATTAATATTTCAGGTGGTGCCTGGAGCCTTGTAGAATACTTGGTAGAACTCCCTGAGTTGAAGAGATGCTTTTGCTGACTTGGAGTGACATAAATCAGAGGTGTCTAATCAAGACTGACAGTTGTTTGTGAATTTCAGGACATCACCACCAGAAGAACCTTCATCCTTTCCAGACTGACCTATTATGGGTTCCTCGTGCCTGTGACACAGAGCATTTCCAACTACTTTGGTCAGATGTTCTTTCCAAAGAATACAGACACCCCACAGCAAGAGCAGCACAGCACCATCCTCTGTTGCGCCTGGCCTGCTGTGGCTTCTTTCTCTCAGCACAAATCCTGACTCTAATTAGTTCTCCATGTTTTTTCCCTGTCTCCACCAGCATTGCAAAGGGAATAAAGGCCCACAGAGACAGCAGCACAGTTAGAAAGTAAATCAAAGGGGAGAGAGGCACCTGGGAGGGAACAAACCTCTGCTCAACTGCCACTGGTTTCCTCTTTTGCAAAAGTCTTCCCACGTCTCTCATAAAATCTGTCCTGGCTCATTTAATGAGCCATGAGAGCCACAAACCACAGATGTGGCTCTCATCAGCTTCCTGCTCCCAGCCTTGTCCTGACCCTTCTTTCTAGCAGGAGAAGTAAGTAATTTGGATGAAGAGCCACTTGTTGACTCCAGCAAACTCCAGTTTCCTGCCTGATGAATGTTCCCAGCAGCTACACAGGGTCCCCAGTGCTATTTGGCCACTACTCAGGTAGCAAATAAAACAGTTCTGATAATTAGCAAATAAAGGCATAGTGGCTCTCTGTACTAATGCAAATATAAGACATGTTTAGTGGTCAGTGTAGGTACCCACTAACATTGCTGCAAACAGTTACTGCAGCCACTACGAGAGCTACTGCAGGGCCCACGCTCTGCTGGCTGCAGCAGGGTGGGGTCAGTAGAGGAAACCACTTCCCAAACTGCCACCAGCTCTCCAATTTCCTGCCCCAAACTCTCAAGCAACTGGTGAATTGGAGTTAAGCGTCTCCAGCTTCCAGAGGGCCATAGCAAACCCCCCTGAAGCAGTAACAGCACGGACACTTCTCTAAGAACACAGCTTTGTTGATCTGATCCTCTCACACACACCATGTGGTATTGTACCTGTCAGCCAATCACTTCTCCTACAGAAATAAACACTGCTAAAGCAAGAGCCCTGCCCCTTGCATGTCTGTACCCTTTTTGTAAGGTCTCAACAGTTTGTACACTTGGGCACATCCAGCAGCACCCTCAGCTCCACTCACTGTGCACAGCCTGTGCAAAGCAGGAAACAAATGCTTCCAGGTCAGAGGCTCCACAGTTCCAGCTTCATTCCCACTTCAAAAATTGCTGAGGGCGTCAGCCAGGTTAATAATGTAAAAGATATTCAAGGAGCAGGCTAGAAAGCAGAGGCACTTCTTCCAGATTATTCTCCAAGGCCAGGGGCTGACCCTGATGCAGCTGCTCAAAAGCAGACCTGGGATACAAGAGGAACCATGGGCCACAGTAAAGAGGAGCAGAACAGAGCCCCCGGCTGTGCCCTCAGCACACATCAGCACAAATGCTGTGCCATACCCTCCAAGAACACAAAAGCAATGCCTCTCCTCTCCCTCTCAAAGCAGCTCCAACCTGTGTGCTGAGTCATGCACCAGCACAGACATGAAATGGTAATGCTTGGCCAGGAATTAGTTTATAACTCCAGCTTCAAACTCCCAGCTTCACTGGTGGTAATAGAAGCAGTTAAAATGATAAAACCATCTACTAAGAAAAGGGTATTTAAGAAAAAAAACCCTTATAAATAAAGGTACCATGTTGGTAAGACTTTGGACCCTTATTTTTAAACTTGGAATTAGATGCAGAAAACTATTAAAAAACTTACTTGAGGGTCTTTAATACACTGGGAATTTTCAATATAATTACTACAAAGTCATGACGCACATTTCCGTTAGGCAAAGAGCAGTCCATATTAAATGCTTCAATCACAGGTCTAACACTAAGGACTAAAGAACACAAACAATAGTTCTGTCATGAAAAACTGTACTGCAACCTTTTGTTTGCCAAATATAATCAATTTTAGAAATATATGCATTGTTATAAACACCAACATCAACAGATGCCTTAAAACTACATCTTGAGAGACTAAACATAATAACTAGAACTGAATAAACAACTCTAATGCTTCAAAAACATAACTTATCACCAGGGTTCTTTTCTTCTCCAGTCATTGCATGTATTACGGTCACAGTTTCACAGTTCCGTGACCCAAAGACTGGTAAAAGAACCATAAACATTTCCAGTGCAGTTCATCACTAGTTACCTTTCTAGTATCACCATGTATCAATCTGAGTGCCTTTTCTTATTTAAAATAATTAGACCTGGACATGAAAATATGCACCCTAATGCATCAGCTTGTTGGACTGATTATATTCTCCATCAACATTTGGGTGCATGTCCCATTTGCTCACATATAAGTATTAATGCTCAGAGTGGCTTCCATTTGCTTAAAGCCACTGCTCCACATCCATCTAGGTCACTCAGCACTTTGATTCTGCACCTGCTGCAGCTCAAGTCATCCAATCCGACTACAAACTTGAGCTCTGATACATCACCAAAAGAATAAAAGCTTGAAAAAGACTCAAGTTAACCTGAATTTCTGGAAGGAAGTCAAGGGAAATAAAAACAGAACAAAGCAGCATGTCTCAAACACTGAAGAGCTCAAGTTAAAGACTTGGTTTGAATTGTGGATGAATAAGACTGAATAACCACTTCTTTTTTCAGCTGTATACTCTTCAAGCCCCAGATAGCAACACTCTGCAGACTGCCTGGAAATGATTCACTACCCCACTTCACAGCCCCAGTAATTTAATCCCTGACACCAAATTTCACTCTGAATGAGAGTTTACTGAGCACTCATTTACAGTACTGTACCCTAACAAGGAAAAGTTTCACACCTAAATTTCCAAGCTACACTAATTACTTTACGAATTCTCTGTACAGTTCATATATAACAGCTCTGTAATAATCTTACCAGTAATTAACACCAACATCTTAAGTATCTCACAGTTAAAAGCAATTACAGTATGAATCCATGTGTGTTTTCCAGCACAGAAGTGAAGTGCTGAAAGTTTTTAAACTACTTGGTCACTCCAAGCCAGAAAATACAGATAGACCACATTCTTTTTCCAGATGTGCATCTCTTCCACATATTCTCTGCTAGGGAAAAAAAAAAAGCAGTATCCTATAAATCTTAAAAGCAAATGCAATAAATAAAAGTCTAACAGGTCAAACTAAGTCTGACCAGTAAAACTTCAGAACCTTCTATCTCCTGCTACCAATTCTACTCTCCCTGGGTAAAAGGATATCACACAATTTAAAACAAAAGAACCTATGATAAGAAATGCTTTATAAAGAAACTTTCCTAACAGTGTATGGGAGAGAGAAACAAAATGTTATGGTCCAGAGTCATCTCAAATATAATAACTTCACAGTCCTCTGTTCCCTGGGCTTAGCACTTAGGACTGACTGAAAGCCAGACAAACTTCTGGAAAATGGCAGCTATGTCTGAAAATCCAATGAAGTTATAAATAAAACATGAAATGACAATAGCAGAAAGTCAACAGCAAACTTTCCTGAAGGAAACACTTGAACACAGTCAACAATATTCTTTTCACCATTATGGGCTGAAATCACACAGCAAGACTCCCTGATTTACACTACATAGGACTGAATACTGGTGGAGGTTTTGGGGTTTTTTGTTTTGTTTTGGAGGGAGTAGTAACCATTGGCTTCTACTATGTTGAAACTTTGAGAACAACAGGAACGCTCCTGGAATAAGCCTTAAAGACCCTTGGAGCAGCACAGGGAAACTTGACTTTACCATCCATACTGAGATGCACTCAAAGGGTCACAAAAATGTTATATCTTCAAGACGACCATCCCAGCACTACTGCACACTTCAAAATTACAGAACAAACAAGCACATGAAACGGATCATCTCAGGTAAAGCCACCCAAGAAAATGGGGGAAAAACAAGGTATAGCATCCAAAACATATGTATCGAAAACATGTATTTAAGTATCAAACATTAAGGCACACAGGAGAGGACACAAAATAATCTCCTAAGCATCAAATGGCATTTGAGCACACAATTTTTAAATCTTGAAAAATATTTTAAAATTATGTTGCTCAAGAAGGCATGACAGACTGCAGTTTGAAAAAATATCCCCACATTAATAAATTGTAAAAAAAACACTCAAGGGAGTAATACGAAGGAAAGGAATGAGACTACCAAAGTAAAAGCAGAGAAAGTTTAGCACAGGATGGAGCTCTGCATTGCTGAAGAGAAGATACCATCACTAACTGCCAGCATGAAAGAAACCAAAGCAACAGGAACGAAACAGCCCCCAAGGAAAGTGTTTGCAAGGAGTTCACCTCCTCACCTCAAAAACATTTGAGCAGTTGGGCAGGATGGGTGCACTGCCAAGCAACATGTTCTTCCACTTTCCATGTGGAAATATCCAGGATATGCAATTCCTACTGCAAACAACATTCTAACGTATCCCAGAACTTGAAGAATGTCAAAGGAAAGGTTTCTGTGTCCTGCCTGACCAAAGCTGCAGGACCAAGACCCCCGCTGGACAAAAGGTGACCAAGCGCTGCCCCTGGGCTGCTGAGCAGTTCCACTGACTGCATGTGGAACTCATTGTTTGCTCTTCAAGAACAGCACAATTACTACCCCCTCACACTGACTATTAAACCACTCTAGCAGCAAAGCCTGTCCCATCTGGCATGAAAATTTTAAGTCAGTCAACCAGACAGGCATCCTGATACACTGCATCAGAAATAATGATCCATCACAAGAAGCAGAGAAATTTGGCTGCAACTCAACAGTTTACTTAATGCATGTTAAAATTCCTAAATTTACTCTCTTAGCTCTACAAGCTTTGAATTTCTTATGCTAAGGACAAGACAGCTAATGGAAAAATAGTGTATTAAAGCACACAAATATTCAAGGAAAAACTGTTCACCTCTTTGCTGCCTAAACTTTAAATACTGTAGTATCATACAAAACTGAATATAGGCAATATGCCACAATCCTGCTGCAACTAGAAGAGGACTACTGTGAACCCTTCCTAGGATTTCAGTACCTCTGAGGAAAGAGCAAACAGGTGAGACACAAAGAAAAAAGCCTACAGACATTGTCTTTTGGCTTTGTTTCAACCTTTAGCCAAAGCCAGCACTGTGCCCATTGTTATAAGCATCACACCATCCTGCCTTCCACAATTTGTAGCCAACCACAGGCAGTCACAGAGGGCAAGGTGTGGAAACCCTTCAGAACAGCAGAAATCTGTAGGATTCAACTTTACCTTAGGTGTTATCCATCATTACTAATAAATGTGGATACAATGGTATAAAGACTGCAAGTTATTACCCTTTGAACTTAATTATCTTTCTTTTCCTTCAGACCTCTCTCAAAAGTTCCAATACTGCAACCTTTCCATAAACATGTGTAATTCCAAGTTCTTGCTAGACTTATTGTAAAAAACCAGAGTTTAATGAACAAAAAATGCCTTATTTTATTTTCATTGATGACTATTTCTGCTTGTAAATCTCACTTCTACACTGAATATTTGGAAGCCACAGCTTCATTTTGAGGGCAGCTAAATAAAAAATCCCATAAGGAATGAGGTCACTTGTGACAGAGCTGCAAGTGATGTGCATCGTTCAGTTTTAAGCAAATGACATTACCAGTGCATTAATGCCTTATTATGACAGGAAAGTCACCTGCACTGGGAGTTCTGGTCAGACTGCAATGTAAAAGTTAATAGTTTTACAATAGAATATCCTAGAAGTAAATGAGATCTTTGCTATTTTCTGAAGTTAATTTGAAGCCAAAGAAGATATCAAATATCTCTAGGTCCTCTCCTAAGAAATCCAGGTGTTAATTACTAATTCTATGTAACTTCCATAAGTGATGCACCAATACCTTTCATAAGTCAATCTCACGTTTAAAATACCTTCTTTCCAACACCTCATTTTTATTTCCAATGCTAGCCTACACTTAGCTAACTTGGTATTACACCACTGCTATTCTTAACCTGTGTATTTCTTTAAATACACCTAGAAACCTGAAATACAAAATTAACTTTGTGTGACTAAACCAAATATAACCAGAAAGTTATGGCAGATAAACACACTGTAGAATGGAGTGTGACAGTGAGTTAGGCAGGTAGAATATGACCACATCACAAAGGAACCTTTCAACCAGAACAAGAGCTGCAGTCTGGTCAATCCCATTTCAGCACCAAGAGAAGCCCCAACACCACATTCTCAGAATCACACGACATTGAAATGGATTTCTCACCATTGCTAATTACAGACAATCTTTTTTTCCCTGCCCGTCATCTGATCTCATCTCTGCTTTCTGCTCAGAAGTTTCTACATTAAGCTCACACTGATGAGCTGCTCCACAAACTCTTCTGGGTTCTTCATTCCTGCCATGCAAAACCTGTTATTTGCTGTTCCCTCCTGAACCACACACATGTGGTATAAGCAAAAAATCTACCCACCTGTTCAGGACAGATGCTGCCTGCAGGGTTTCTGATCAGAACCATGTCATTTGGCAGCTAGGAGGACTCAGACCATCACTGTACCTGAGCTTCTTGTTGTAAAAGAGCCCACAATGAATTACAGGCTTTGGTACATTTGAACTCTTGCTCTGCCTTTTATCATTTCACACTGTCCAGTTTAGATATTTACTACTTTTAAATCTTAACAGGAAATGGTATTAAAAAGGAAACTACTTGGCAAATAAATGAGTTTTGAAGGTTTAAGGTATTAACAGAACGAAACTGGGTAAGGACTAGTAAAAATATTCATGGAAGGGTTGGTTTAGCTTCATATTTTTTGTTCCTTTCTTTTCCAAATTCCCTTGGCTTTTCTTGTAACAATTAATTCTTCATGGAAGCTACTTTGGATTATTTTTCAGTGCTGAAAAAGCTACCAAACATCCTGCTTTGGCTTTTTTCTCCATCCCACCATGCAACTGACAATGAGCAGTAGTAAATAAAACCACTGCACTGAAATGTAAGCATATGGAGGCCAACAGGGAATAGACTTGAAGAGGATATAACACAATATCTGACCAAATTTCCCATAGGAAGTTTCATACACAAACAAACACCCCCATAAACATAAAGGATGTATTCACATGTAAATGCAGCTTTACAAAACTTTCTTTTTCATTTAAATCATTTCAGAGATGAGTTGGCTACAGTTTCCCTGAACAAAAAATGGTAATAACTTGGACAAAGTCAAATATTCTAAAAAAATGCAAGCTGAATTGTTCACCTACAGTTTAAAATGGCATTTAGCAGCATGTAAGTCCTTGCAGCCAGAATAGAAAGCCCTTAAAAACATATAAGTTTCATTAAAGAGGAAAATGACTTCATTTGAGAACTAGAAGAGGCAGTTCAGAAGCGTAACAAAATTTGCACGACCTTCTGCAAGAAAACAAAACCATCCAAGCACAACAAACACAAGATTGCAAAATAAACCACAGCAAGACATGAAAGTGAAGTAACTGAACTTGTACTAAAAACAAGATAAAAAAAGCAATGGGGACAGGAGAAAAATTGCATTAGGAAGACAAATCATCACTCAAGTTCAATGTTCACCATGTTTTAAAACTGGTGAGAATTCTTCAATATTGTAGATTGTTTCCATCTCCTCTCCGGGAGGGCGCTTGTATTTTGCACTGTGGTTCCAGTTTGTTTTTTAATTTAAATAGACACAACTAGATAATATTTACTTGGAATTACTGGAGGCAACTTTTAGAGTAACAGTGACTGTTTGAGGGTAGGGAATCTATTTCATGTTACGCACCTGACAGTCATCCTTGCACTTGTGCTTTTTTATTAATTGCATACGATCTTCCCCACACAAATTTTTTCTCCCCCCAGGAAGTTCTGATTTTAAGCTCTCAGTTTGCTTCCTAAGAGGGAGAAATAATGTCTAAGAAATAATACTTTTGGATTTTATTACTTGGAAAGTTATCTTTAGGCATAGTTACAGCTCTTTTTTTGTCTTTTCATACGTTTGTGAAATAATAGCAGAGAAAATGCCCTAATATGAACTTTATGACTTGTCAGTTTTGGTTCTCAATTTTTTTTTCTTTTGAAAAAAGCATAGCAATCAACTTACCCTCTTTGCCTTTAAATCTTTCCTGATCATATCTGTTGTAGGCAGCTGGAATAGGTTGCTTATTTCGTAAAGTGGGATCCTAAAACAGGTTAAATAACATTTGTAAAACATACTAAAAAGGTATTTGATGGTTTTTGAATTTCATGAAGAGTTACTTAGAACTACTGAAGAGGATAAAACCAGTTCATTTTTGTAGGAGTTTGAATGCATTTCAAAACTTCTGATGTTTCCATTCAACATCCACTTACAATCTTACAGACACAGAGTTTAGTACTGAATGCAAAGAGAACAACCTGAGGCAAAACTAAAAAAATAGTAAAAAGCTGTATTACTAAAATCTCTATGTGTAGTGAAATCACTGACTTTTTGTTATACTTAAGGAATTAGAAAGGAAAAAAGTATCAACTGACAATTCATGATTAAGGCTTCAGCCACACAAAATTTCCCTTGTCAGATTGGTTGAGATAAAATTTTGCTAAATAAAATAAACAAAAACAAATTTTGAGGGAAAAAGGCATTCTGGGAAAAAAGTTTTTAAAAAGCACCAATCTAGAGGCACACTCAATACCAATTCAATCATTTTTGTGGATGGCTTAGTTATGTATTCACAACTACTCTGAGTGGGACATTTGAATAATGCCATGCACAATTTAAGAAATTCAACACAAAGCAAATATTTACATGCTGGAATTCATCTTGCTATTTAAATTTAGTTCTTTGTTAAATGCAGTAGCAGCAAAAACAAAACCAAGTATGATTAAACAGCTTTTAGAGCAGACTACCACCATGTTCAAAGATACATTAGGTTTAATAGAACACAATAGTAAACACCACAACTCAAAACAAATCCTGTCTAATACCTAGATAGAATTAAACAATACAGCTCTAAGTCTGTCCTGATTTATTACAGGCAAAAGAAAGCTGGTTCGAGCTGTTCCCACTCATGAGTCATGCTCCAGATTCTTAAACATTTGCTACCGTATCTGTCAGAAAAGCAGCAAAACATTTCATTTGAAATGGCAGCACTCTCATCGAATACATTTTTTGCAAATAGATGCAGCATGTGGCTAGTGCTTGATAGATGCAGAAGCTGGCACTAGCAGATTAATCTCTCAGTAACAAGAGCATATTGAACAAATTAAACTAATATATTCAACTCTTTAAATACCAATAAATGCAACTTAAGTCAAAGAATAGCTGTGAAGTTATGCTTGAAAAACATGCATTTTTTGGACGTAAACCAAAACAAATTGTGTATGTAATACTGAGAAGACACTGTGCTCTCACTTTTGGTGTCCCAGCCCTCGTGTTCAGCCAAGCACTGCTCTTACCGTTGGTGCTGTGTTTGGTGCAGGTCTTTGCTCAGGTGCTCGGCCTTCTTCTCTGGCTTTAACTGATTGAAGAATTGCAAAAATATTCTTGGCAAAGTTCTGAAAAAGACATCAGGTACCTGTGAACCATGCTGACCATCTGCATCTCACATAACAACCACCTAGGTGGAAGACACCACTTGGTTAACGTACGTTTCACCGAAAACCAACACTGGTGCACCAATTTTTAAATAGATGATTTCTGACCCCTTTTCAGTGACAGGATCCAAACATTAACAGGGTTTTAAGGCATCATTGCTACCCCCTATTCTTTATGGCCCACACCTGCTAAATCTGACTGGCTTCATTACACCACAAGGTAAACCAAACTCTTCTCAAAGCACTTGTAATTTATAAACTGCAGAGTTAAGTGTACACAATGTCCGTCACTGATGTCAATTTTCAGTAATGGTTCATCAGTAAAAGAAACCTTTTATCAATTAAGGAAAACAGCTTTTTTTTTTTTTACTAGTTCAGAATAATATAAAGTATTCACAAAACACTTACACTGTCCTGAGTATTGTATACTAACACTGAAGTGGTGTTACCACCACTGGCATCATGAAACAAACACATGAATTACAAAACAAAGAATTCTGGGGTCAATTTCACAGAAATCACTTAGAGAGAGCTGTACTGCAAAGCTTCCCTAAGCCTGCTCACTTGACCTCAGTGAGCACCTCGTCAATCCACTGCAAGCCAGCAAGGCAGGAACTGGAAGACCACCAGAAACCACTTACAAAGGCAAAGCCATCTCCTGAGCAAACCCAGTTCTTTTGACACAGTCTGAAAGAACTCACACAAAAATGTATTCAAAGTTCTTTCCCGTCAGAAAAATCCCGGGAAAAAAAACCTTTCAAGAACTGCAAGCCATGCACATATCAATTATATGAGGATAGCCAAAGTCTAAACTACAGGCTTTCACTGCAAACTCAGATTTCTCCCAAACTGTGGCCTGGGCAGCACATCAGTCACAATTCTTGTCATTGCTGTGCTTTATCACACACTGTCTCTAGGAAACAAGGCTACTCCATCTTCTGAAACTCGCAAGAAGCAACTAATTAACAACAGGAGCAATGTCGTAAGAGTGATTGTCCACGCAGAAGCCACATCTCCCAGTCACAAGGAAGTTACAACCAACTTTCACATCCATATTGTACTCATAAAACCTACAGTTAACACAGTCTTAAAGTGAGTTTGAACTTCAAATTATGAATTTTTCAAAGGCCTTTAAACATACAGGATTTTAATAGCCTTAAATTGCACATCCTGGACCAAACTCAGGTAAAAAAACCCACAGGATTCTTTCTCCCATCTGCTGAAAACAAGCCACTAATAAGCATGGAATTAGAAGTGTTCTTGCTGATGTCTTTTTTCCACAGCATGAAAATGCAAGTCCCCCAAGGCCACAACCAATGTCTGTTTGGAACAGGAGAAAAGCAGCAGTGTTTTAACGAGCACTCAAACTAACATCATCTTCTTGCTGCTCACTGGCTTGGTCAGGGATGTGGGATTATATTACTGTGACAGAAAAATGATTGAGCAGGAAGTCCACTGCAGGTACCAGCTGATTTGTAAAGCCCTGCAGAGTTGCAGACTGCTAAGTTTTTGTTATTCATCCCTTCAGAGATCAGAATATTAATATCCCTTAGCTTCTGCCCTAGATTTAGTTAAACTTGATTATTAAGTGCAACATTTTTATTACCAAAAACTTCTGATCTGTGGGACGGAGCAGAAAAGAAGAGGGGAAAAAAACCCAAACATCAAAATATTTGTTTCTCTGCACAGATGCTCTATCCCTTGCCAACACAGTGACTAACATACACTAAGTCAAGTTACTATCACTGGTGGTAATTTAATGCCAGGATGTTTGTGGAGAAATCTCAGGGCCAGTCAGATCAGACTGCTCTGATGAGGAAGGCTTAATGAAGTCACATCACGAACTAAATTTCTTTTGTAACAAAAATCCTTCCATCTCAATATATCACAGTTTATGCTAAAAAATTGCAGTCTTTAATTTCTGTAGCTCACCGTAACCCTAATGTTCACTAACAAAGACTTCTAGTCACTACAGCAGCTTTATCATGCTAGCAAAAATAAATAAATATTTTTTCTAATAGTGATCATCAAGGATAAACATTGGTTTCAGCTTCAAAGAAAAAATTCTAGAGGAAAAAAATTTGAAGAAAAGTTCACTTCATGTCAATCATCAGACAAAAATAAAACCTTAAATTTATTAAATCTAGCATGTAAAACAAGGAGCATATATGCTGTTACACAATATGGCTTACAGTGCTTCAAAACTTTCCTGTAGCTAAGTTGTAACCAAGTTTTAATCAGATATACATTCTGGTGTTTCACTGCAGAGAGAGAGGGGCCTAAGAAAAACCATATAAACTCAAATAAAGTCTTATTGGAACTGACAATAAGGATTTCTTGGACATGCTTCCCAGGAAGATCAAGAGCTGCAGAATGCCGTAAACATTGTCCAAACTTAGAGCAGGGCTGGAGAAGGAAGAATTGAGCCCCGACTACATTTCTTTACACATTTGCTTGATGCGCTCAGACATACTGCTAAATCCTTTACAGCCACTGACAGACTGAAAGGCATGATGCTTTCCAAAAAGGCAATATTCCCATCACACATTTTCAGTAATTCCTATATATGGCATGACAAGAAAAATGCAAACAGTATTCAGATGGCCTCATAAAAGTACAGCAGAAATTAAAACATTGCTCATAAGGAACATGAAGTGATAAACTGTATATTTAAAAGAAAATATTTTGCACATCTAAATTTAAAGCACATATTTAAATCTGGAATTCAAATCAAAAAGTAAAAAATCATTTAAGGCATCACTCTCCTACGCCTCAGAATATGTATCTTCAATTTGCAAACTGTTCACCAACGTTGAAGTTTGATTTTCTGTCCTCCCTGCTCTTGTAATTCACAACTGCAGGGACTCACGGTGCCCTCAAACTGTTCTCTGCACACTGTTGAGCTGGACAAGCCATGCTGGGGCACACAGCAAGCACACAGCCACACAGGAGATTGTTAGAACAACCACCTGAATAAAAAGGTGTTTGTGATCCCACTTTCAGGACAATGGGAGTTTAAGAAATTCACATTACAGTACGAGAATTTATATTGCTAAACAACTGAAAGCAGAGCACATGATGACTTTGTCAAGCTTCAGATTAGGGAGCCTATAAAAAACTGTTGATAAAATTGAACTTGTTACTAACTGTTGGGGGAAAAAAAAATAAAAATCAGACACTCCTTTCACTAAAAGTTACTCTGGGAATTTCTTTATGTTCCACTCAAAAAGTTAACTGTGCATTACTAAAGCTGAACTGAAAACATAGCTATGAGTATATCTGCTCCCTGTATAGCTGTGGCCTATGCTCCCTGTACCACTCCCTGTGTATTTGTGGACTATGTTTTCAGTAAAAAAAGTCCAATTCTCCCTTGTTCCATGTTACCTTCACTAAATTTTTCTAGCAAGAATATTATATGAAAGACAACTGAAATACAAGAATATTATATGAAAGACAACTGAAACTTTTAATCAGAAATGTTAATTCAGGAGCGTGAAAGAGCAGCCACACTGTAACAGCCTGAAGATACAGCACAGCATAAAATCTCAAAAATCCCCTTGATACATAATCCTAGTTTATTTCTCCTACAAATGCAGCAAGTCAAAATACATAATTTTTTAATAGTTATGTTAGAGTAGTGTTTAAGGAATTACTTTATAGCTGATCTAAATATTCTTTCAGGAAAAATAATGCTTTATTCTACAGATTTTTTTGGTCGAATTCAAGGTACATATAGACAAAACAAGATTTATTATTGCTCAGTATAAATACAATTTTTAAAATCTGGCCCATCTTTCCTTTAAATACTACATTCAAAATGTTTGCGGTAGCAATACAATGCAGCAATAAAAGAGTCTGCCCAGTTTTACTGAGGAAGCCAGTCCTGGGTGAAGTGGAGTTTGGGCACTCCAGCTGTACCATGACATTTGTGCAAAGCCACTCCAAACCCACCCTCCTGCTCCATCTGAAGGACTAATGAGGACACCAGTTGCTATTAGCCTGGCACACCTTTCCTTTTTCAATTTGCTATTAAAGTCTCCACGGCTGTGAATTTCACTAACGTGGGACAATTCTGCCACCTAGAGCCCACATATAAAGATGCTTTTACAATCAAATTCTATTAAAATATCCAAAATTTTACTCTCAGACCTCTTAGTTGTCTAAAGTGATTAAAGTACTATTAGTCTTGCTTCAAAATTGTTTTTCCAGCTAAATTAAATTACTGAAACTGTAATTATAACTGTATTACTAACCCCCTCAAAGGTGACTTCACTAGTAATAATGGTCAAGAGGCATCAGAACAAAAATACGAGAACAGAAAGTAATTGAAAACATGATTTCTCACAACATTTACTTCAAATACAGTAGTTACTGTGAAAAGGATGAAACCTATAAAGAAAATACATTAATTTTAAAAATAAAATATGCAAGTACCAACTGCAGCAGTAATATTTTGCAGGTGGTAACACAAAACTAAAAATCATGACCACCACAAAGATCAGGTTCATATGGGGAAAAAAAAAGTTCTGCTCTTTAATACTTATGTACAAGAATACAGAAGACTACAAAATAACAACATTCTGGAATAGTTCAGCTGCTGTATTAGATAAATTTGCAATTGTGGGTTACATCCAAGGTAAATGCCACACAGCAGGAAAATGCCAATCCCTCTAGCTAGGTCAGCCATAATCTCCAATCATCCTGCTCAGTTCTGGTCTTCTCTCACCACGCACACAAAAATACCCAGAAGCTGGAGGTGGCGCAGTGGGGAAATACAAATCAAGATTATGAAATTTAATACATAAAACTCACAGTCAAGATCTATGAAATTGAATTGGAGCTTGAGGTCTATTCCCTTCTGTATTAACATCTTGTGTCATGGATACCAATACATTTGGCATCAAGTAACTTTTTCCCGAAGAAAAGTATGGATAACAAGTACATTACAACAGGGCTGCAATAACTAAGGATATAAAAGCTGAAAACCTATGAAGGCTTAAAAAAGAAAGTTGTTTATTTAAGCAAATCACTTGTTATACAATAAAAGATTTCCATGCTTTCAAAACAAAACTTAAGCAAATGTGCTGGACAGCCTAGTCTAAGTCTTTCAGATAAGAACAGACGATATATAAATGTAAGGATTAAGGCAGGAAAGTATTTTATTTGATTCAGGCTTACTTCCTACCTAATTATAAAGAGAAAAGAACAATTTTTGTATTTAAAAAAGCGCTGTAATTTAGAATATTTTCTTAAATTTTTTGTATCTATTAAGCAGGGAAAGTGTAACTACCCAGATTGCGAGAGAATCAAATTCACCAGTCTGCAGCAGTGAAGCAACAGCAAGAAAAAAACCAGACCATTGCTTCAACATTTCAACCTTGACCTTGTACGTAATATACACTTAAAGGAACAAGGTTACAGTGACAAAAAGATACAATTTCAGGATGTAAAGGCTATGAAACTACAGAGACCCAGCTTCGCCTAACTCTGATCCCAAACCAAGTCTTAATAGCGTTTCCATTGTGAACAGATACCTGCAGAAAGAGCCCACATCCCATCATTCCCGTACATTTGATACACACCTAACTCCACTAGAAGTATGTTTACCTCAAATGCCAATTTCTCCTGTTCAACTTACATGGTTCTACTTCAGTGCTTTTGCCTGGACTGTCTCCAGGCAGGCAGTAACGTTAAGATGCCACACAGGTCACTCTAGACTCCCAGTGCCTGGCATTGTCTTCAAAAGATTCACACAAGGCTCAAGGAGGAGAAAAGTATTTACAGATATGCTAAAAGCTGAGAAATGCACCAGCACCACATGTGTAAATGTGTCTGCCTGGACAATGCACCTACACCAGGAGTGTGTAGCTACTGTTCAGCTTCTCAGCTGAAGAGATTTAGAAAGGTTATGTGGTATAACATTTAAGACTTCCCATATGTTTGACAGGCTGGATTATGTTATTTCCTTGTACATAGGGTCAGAGTCCACTTGAGAAAAGGTAATTCTAATATACTTGCAACTGTGAGAAAATAGAACTGAAAGAGTGCTGGCCAAAATTTAAAGTTTTAGCAATAATCTGTAGCACCTTCCCAAGAACTGGGCCTGGCTGAGCTGGAGTTAATTCTCTCCCAGCTGCCCTGGTAGTGCTGCCCTGAGCCTTGGTAGCCAGAAAGGTGTTGATAACAGCCCAATGTTTTGGCTGCTGCTGAGCAGTGCTGGCCCAGCAGCAAGGCTGTCTCCACATTCCCTCCTCACCAGTGGGCTGGGGCTGGGAAGATCCTGGGAGGACAGACAGCCAGGACAGCTGACTCCAGGGATATTCCCCATCACATGACATCTGCTCAGCAGTAGAAACTAAGAGAAATAAGGAGGAGGGGCATTTCTTGTTATAATATTTATCTTCTGGAGCAACTGCTAAGTGTCCCAAAGCCCTGCTCCCCAGGAAGCGGCAAGAGATCGCCTGCTGATGGGAAGTGCAGAATACATCTTTTGTCTTTCTGTGCTTCCCCACACATCCTTTGCTTTTATTCAACTGCCTTTATCTTGACCCACACATTTTTTCCCATCTTATTTTCTCCCAGCCATCCTGCTGAGGAGGGAAGCAGCTTGGTGGGCACCTATCATCCATCCAGCCAAGGTCAACCCACCATACTCTACAAAGAAAAGGATGAAAGATTTTTTAAAAGAACATCTGAAATGCTCAGAGCTCACTGTTCATATCAGAACACTGGTTCATTTCAAAAAGTTCCAAAGTCACAAGGCCACTATTAGTGCATTTCCAAGATTCCAGCTTTAAGATTTCTCTACGCACAAGTAGAGCATGTTCAACACAGCCCACCCAGCTACCTTGCTGCTTATCTAAGAAATAGTTCTGAGCAACCTGGGAGATTAAAAATAAATAACTAAATGTAAGTCAAGTACACCAGCAGTCGCAGACAAAAACACACTCTCCAAATACACCTGTGAATGATGAAACTCCTGCTTAATCTACTTTAATATGTTCCCACAGGAAAAATTCAAGTGCCAAATACATTTACAGTAGAGATGAAATGAGGAGGTTTTTCCTTCAGCAGAGATTGCTGTAGCCTGCTACAGAAGATTATAAAAACCACAGGATTTTTAGGAAGGAAAGCTAGAGGAAGGATGTGAAAGGAAGGAATCAATTTCAGTATAAACACAGGGTTTTTTCTAGGTGTTTACTGGTTTGTTTTACAAAACAGCCTCATATTTATCTAAAAACACGTACACAACTGAAACCTGTGCAGAGCACTGATGCAAAACTTAACATTTCAAACACTTATGATAGTAAATAGTCTATGTATGGATTCAAAACTCTTCCTGAAATTAAATTCCTTTTAACAATATATACTGTCAAAGAGTTCTAAAATTAAGTTACTATGAGAAAGGAAAAAAACTCTTACACTAAACAGATGCAATTTGGCTCTGAAAAGTGATCACATAAAAATGCCTCATTATTCATAAAAATCTAGACTACACTACAGACTTGGGGAAAGCCAACAAATATTTAAAACAGAAGGAGCAGGATGACTCATCTACTAGCAATTAAATCAAACACTGCATTTCCAAAAGAGGTAGAACTGCACAATAATCATACAGAAAACTATGGAAAAGTAACTCAACAAGAAGTTTTAAGCAAAGCATAAAAATAAGCAAGCAGATAAATGCAAATTGTAGAAATCTTAAAACCAAAAGAGGACAGGTGAACTGAAATGTCTGATTTTACAAACAATAGGAACCTCATAGAAATCAGTAAAAAGACATGCAGGGATCAATGCAGCATCTGATCAAAGGAAGGTAACAGAGAGGTCATGCAGACAAGGGACCTGTGTGATGCATTACAGAAATCTTAAGGGTCAAATAAACTGGGAATGACAAAACTGCTGAAGTATCCTCTACAACAGGACTATCAATGCACTCAAATTACACATTCTCATAAACAAAAAAAACCTCACAGCCAGGGGGAAAAAAAAAATCTATCACTGTAATTTCAGCAAGGGGAGCTTTGTGACAACGAAGATGCTGGCAATAAAAGCAGCAGCTAAAAGGACAGAATGCAAATATCATGAGAACTTTTTAAAATGTTAAAAAAGAACATTACATGACTGGAGACCTAAAAAAAATCCTGGAACAATTCTTATATAAAGCAAACTTCAGAATTGGGAAGTGTGTCCAAAAGGAGAAACAGTAAATGCTTCAGAAATACAGTTAATATTATTGGCATCTATGAAGAATTTGGAGGAGCATATAGCTGGAGGAACCAATATTTTCTTCAAACATATCAAAACCAAAGGAAATCTGTTAGTAAGCTGAAAAATTCAAGAGATTTTGTTTTTGTACTGTGGCCTGATCTTCCTCTTGTTTCCCTTTTGCATCTTAAGCTATCTCTGCATCTTAGTTTACTAGAGAGAACACTGGGAAAAGCTCACACACACAGGAGTGTTCGTCTGTGGAAAAGAGCTTGACAATGCTCGGACTGAAGCAATTTTTGCAAAGAAACAACAAAATTTACATTTAAGAGTGCTCACTGTTTTTTAGCATTCACCCAGGAGTTCCAAAGGAATTAAGATATTAAAAAGGCATGCACTGCTGAAGTCAATTTTGGTTTTAAATACTCTAGGAGGATTCAAGAGATTGCAGATAAACCCATACCAAGCAGATAGTGAAAATTTACAATAAAAAGAATTATCAGGCACATCAGCAATTCAAGTATCATACAGAAGAGTCAAAACAGCATTTGCAGAGCAGTATCATGCTTCCCTGATCAAAATTCTTTAAAGGAATAGGGAAGCAGGGAAGAAATTATTTGCCTGAGACAACATATCTGAGTTTCTTCACAACTTTTGAGATCTTCACAAAGGTTCTTGAAACAGAAAAAAAAGGAAAAAAAGAAAAAAAAAACCAAACAAACACAACCCCCCCCCCCCCAAACACACACCAAAAAACCCTCCCAACCAACGTACAAATGAAAAACCTGAGCTGTTCTGGGATAAGTCACAGCCCTCAGTATCACGTGATGTTTCCCCATCTACTTACTCTCACTGCTACTTGTTGGAAAATATAAACATTAACACTCGGTGATTTCTGTCCAAGCTATCAAGAATGTTCCTGCAACCCTGCACAAACCGAAATAGAAGATTTGCTGTTATGCCCATGACACTCATCAAGCTGCTCACAGTAACTGCATGCTAGAGTCCAAGAACAAACTTCATCTCTTGTTTCTTGTCTTTCTCCCTGAGTCGTGTTTTGCTTAAAATCACTACCTCATCTCACTGTTACTACAATAGAACATCATCTCTTTCCCTACTGTCTTTGCAATTTCACTTGGAAGAAAAGTAGAGATAGGAATGCCATGAATGATTCACAAAAGGAAGAAGTGCTACGCAGATTCCTTCAGTACAAACCTTTCCGATGACTAAAACATCAAAGCTTTTACCAATTTATCAGCTGCTCAGCAGGGAGGCTGCTACAAATCTCCCAGATTCAAAAAAGCAACACTCACCCTGTAGGTGGCAAACAGGGATGTGCCACAGACCCAGTAATTACCCCATAATTCATGAATTAAATTATTCTGCCACTAATGCCCTGAGACAACACTGGAAAGTTACGAGCTATGTAAAATACTGTTAAAAGACAAATGAAGACTGAGACCTCATTTACTTCTCAACATTATTTTCCTGTGACAATACTTAAAAGAAGTAGTGAAGGCAAAGGATGCAGTTTAACAATAACCTCAGGGAAACAGACCCTTGCAATCTTTTAGAAATTGACTTAGTGCTTCCTTGAGAAATTTAGTGCCAAGTAGCTCTGCAGTAAAGAAACCTTTACTGTCCAAAGAGAGCAAGCTGTCAGCTGTGCTTGCAGCCATGTTCAGAATGGCACACAACCAAGTGCAGCCAAAAGCAGCACAAAGGGACAAAAACAGACAAAAGCCTCTTCATGGTAACACTTTCTGGTTTTGTTAATTCCAGCATTTTCCCTCCTTGTTTCTTTGTTGTTTTCCACAGCTTAGAGGCCTTTGGACTTTCAGTGTGCCTGTGCTGCTCTTTCTATCAGTTACTCCCCACTCTGGTCTGTTTCCAACCCACAGGCACCTCCATGCAGGGCTCAAGCCAGCTTTGGTTAAGAGGAATTAAGTGATTATTTAGTATCTTTTAAACGGCTGAAGCAAGTAGCTGGAGATACAATTTAGATTTACTGTAATGTGATAAGGACGAACTCTTCTGTCACTGTGCCAACAGCCCTGCGAGCCCACCTTTCCATGGAACACTGAGCATAATCCCCCTGTCACCTCTGATTAACAAATTAGATACAGAAAATAAAAATGTAGTTTGCCACAGGGATCATAAAACCCAGCTTGGTACCCAGAGCCTTACCTTGCCTGTGCTTTGTAAGATTGTAGTTCTTGTCCTCCATACTCTCTCTCTGCTGACAATATCTCTAGTTACATCCACTTCAGCATCAACAAAACTTCTCTGTTTAAGAGCAGTTATGTCATCATCCAGATCAGTTTTGATAGTGGATCTTTTCTTTGCCATAATTTTGGCTTTGATAGCAGCAATTTTTTCCACTGACATAGCTTCAGACAAGGACCTAAACGAGCAAAAATAACAGTAGAGACTGAATAATTGCACAAACAATTCTTCTGAAGGAATTTGTGAATGAATAACTTCATCCCACTTAAAGTTTAAGGCTTTGCTATAAACCACAAAACAGTCACCTTATATACACACTGAAATATTATATGGACTTGGCATTGCTGTTTTGGGCATGAGAATCCAATTTGTGACAAAAGACTCACAGTACTAACACAAAGACCATCCAAAAATCCCAAGTATACCAAACAAAAGTAAAGAATCCAAATGTAAAGCATCAGGACCAACACTTTCATTTATAACAACATCTGAATTTCACTTCCCTGTTATTTTTAGTGGATTACAATTTTGTGTCCAGTCAACCAACCCCTGGCTGCTCTGAGGCTTTCAAAGCACTAATCTAAATCTTGGCTGAGGTGCAGTTATGTGGACATGGTCCCTTGGAAGATGTGGTACCTTCTCAGACCATGCAGGCCAGCAAACAACTGATGGTGGTAACCTTGTCCACATTAATCTGGGTTTGAGAGAGCTCACTTGAGTCCAGGAGTGCAACACCTACGTGTGTTTGCTTTTAATTGTAAACACAGAATTGGGTTGTCACTGAGCCCTACTGTTTTGCAGGTGAGCTGAAGGAAAAAAAGGATTGTGCAATTCAGTCTTTATCTAACTGTCCACACCGAAGTCACTACTACATGGGTTGGGTTTTTTTTGAGAATACGCGGAAAAATTAATGCAAGTACTGGTTGTGAAGTATTCTCCTTTATAATTAAGTTATTGGAAAGGGAACTTCTTTGTCTTGCTACTTGGTTGACAGCAGAGTCAAGCATGGAGTTGAAACTCACTGCCTGTAAATATCTGTATTTTTTTTAAAGGGGCATTCTTTTACATTCAGCATTTAAAAAATTGGTAACTAGACAATACAAAGTAATTCAAACAATACTTAGTAATCCTCACTGCAGCACCGCAAAGTTGTGATACACTCAAGGTAGCATCCAAATTATTAGTTTATACAAAATCACATGTACTTCTTGATTTTTTTTTTATTTTTATGCTTTCTAATCATGCCACAATCAGATTTTTTCCCCTATAGTTTCCTTTTAAGTACACCTATATAAGGGATAGGAAGAAGTCATTCAAACTATGTATTTTTCATGTGGTTAGCTATAATTATGGATTTCATAAATGCCTCAAATCTGTAGTGTCATAAGTATTTCAAGGTCTGACTCCTCAAACATTACTGAGAGTATCCAAGGGAAGAAAACTCTCACTGAGAGCTGTTGAACAGAGTAAAACTGGCTGCTTTGAAGAGCACAAGAATTGTTATCCATGCTGTAATTAAGCATTATGCATAAGGAAAAGTAATCCCACCTGATCTGCTCTGTTTGCACGATGCCCTCCTTATGTCCTTCCAGCCGAGCTGCCAAGCGCTCCTTGTCGAGGCGCACACACTCCTCATCCTGGAAGGAACAGTCATGTTTAAGTTCTTGTGCATTCTCTTTTCAAAAATAAATACAGCTAGAATTAAAGCTACTCAGGAGTATTTTCTTCACATTTGCAAGGACAATCTTTATTTCCAATGATTTTTGATCTGGGCACCAGCATTAAGTGCAGAGCTATTGGAAATTTCCTCTCCAGGACCACAATTCTTCAGTTCTGACTTCTAACCCCTTCCAGTTCCCATTCACACAAACAGAAGCACTGTGTACACCTAAGGACAGGCAACCCAATGGAACTCCTACAAAAACAGATAAACACTGTAATTTACCTCCACCCCCAATTTCTATTGATGACAGTTACTGTCATTACCTCTATTCTTGGTTTCTTTGCTTCTGCTAATATTTCATCTGCTGCTCTTTTAACTACAAGAAAAAGAGGACGTTAAAAATGCAAGATTGTAGTAGATTTTTATAAAATAAACCTCAAAGTTATGTCTTAGTTAAATTGTACCTTGAGTGGATCGTTGAAGACCAATTTCAAGCGGAGCACTTCTGTCTATGCTTGATGAGGTTGCTGCAATCAAACAGAACATTCAGTTTAAATAGAAAATCTTTGCAATAATATTTGGGCATAAAAGAAAGAAGAACAAATGAACTGCAACAATGGAAACTCTACATATTAGGTAGCAAAGGTGGTCAAACACTGGGACTAGTGGAGTGGAGCTATTCAGAACCTGACTGAATGTAAAGTTAAATCAGGATGCTCAGAGTCATTTGGCCCTTCTTTGAAAAGGGGAGTGAACCAGGTGACCTCTTCTGGTCCATTCCAACATAAATTAATCAATGATTCTATGATCTCTGTATACCACTCATAAAAGAAAACAGAGTCACAGTGAGAATTAGAACCTAGAATCGAGATCTACCAGTTTGTCTAGGTTTTTTTTTTTAAAAAGACAACCTGCTGATCCCTTTAAAATATATACAAAAAGTTATTTTACTCATCATATTACAGAAATAATCTCATATTCCCAGACACTTAAAATTTTAAGACCTCCTACAAAACAGAGCATCTTACAAAGGTGCTATTTCTTTTTTTCTCAGAGTAACGTCTTTTCTCTGAGTATTGTTAACAAAAAATTTAAGATGATGAAATGCTAGGCAGATCTGCCAGACTGACAAAGCAGTGACTTGATATATTTTATTAAACTGAAGATTTCATCCCACACATTTCTTGCACTCAAGATCAATGTACTACTGAAAGCTTCCCATAGTCTAGAGAAGGAAAAAACATACACGCTAACCATGTAATTATTAACCGAAGTAGGTTAATAGTGATAGCAATAACAATGTTCACTTCTACACATGCATGTAGGAATGAAGCTCCTATCTAAGCAAAACAGTTAATTTCAGAACACAATTAAAAATGCAAGAAATAATAACTTTGAGAAGTTTCAGCTCATTCAGTTAAGATGCAAACTGCCTGTTGTTACCCAATCTTCCCCTCCTACCCCTCACTTGTGCCATGAATATGAAGCAGTAAAGAGCACTGTGTGTCCAAGTCAAAAGAGCGTATCACTCACATGTTTCCCCATTTAGGTACGCAAGCAAGTCTTTCCTATCAGGTCTTCTTACCACAGGAATGTTTTCAGTCTGAAAAGACAGCAGATGTGACATTAAACTGTTCAACCCTCACAGAGACTCTTGCTGAAGATTTTTCACTTTTACTGAAAACTACTCATTCACACAAAGACATGACCACATGTTCTGCTACCCAAGAAAGCTTAAAGTGCAACCACATCCTAGAGGATGTTCAGCTACACAAAATTAAACATACAGCCTCCAATGAAACCGAAAGGGAGGGCAGCCTTTTTCCTCCTTCCCTTCAAACTTGCAAATAAGATTAAGAACTAACTTTTATCTCATACACACACACACACAGACTTCTCTGCCAGGAGTCTGTGCTGATGCATGGAAATCAAGTATCTCAATCGTGTTATTTCAACACAGCACTGCCGTGTCAGGTACCCATGCAGCACAAGGAAAGATGAAGAGTGGCCTCATAGAAAGCAGTCAAATGGCAATCAAAAGGACTTTTAAAAAATTCCCAACCCTAACTTTAAATTATTTTTTTCTTTATTTGTAGGACTTAACGGGTAATTTTTTGAATTGGATTGCTTGCTTCCAAGTCCACTCCAAAGCTGTTCTGCTTTTCTCCATTCTGTAGATCCCTGCCATCTCATGCACTAAAGGATCATCTAGATTGGGATCACTCCACACAACAGATGGACAAAAGTACTCCTGAAATAGTGTTGTGCTGGAAACAACTATGTCCATAGAATATCAAGATAAATGCTGCCATTACTGTTAATAATTGGTTGACAAACACTTTCTGTAAACATAATTGGGTGGTTTGAAGGGATAATCTGTTAGGAAGTGAATTGTCAAGAAAAATACTCCACCCTGACAGGGATTGTCATGTGATCCTTCTGTAAAGGTGATAGTTTTTA
Organism: Lycocorax pyrrhopterus obiensis; assembly: GCA_014706295.1. Classification (NCBI taxonomy): domain Eukaryota; kingdom Metazoa; phylum Chordata; class Aves; order Passeriformes; family Paradisaeidae; genus Lycocorax; species Lycocorax pyrrhopterus. The sequence continues at coordinate 23,932,285 of JACSVZ010000013.1, forward strand.
AACACTCACACACTTTGCTGCATATCATCCTCCCTTTCCCCAGCCAAATCCATGCACACCATCATTCCCTGAAAATAACTACACACATATTCATTATCACAAGACAAAAATCACATTTTGTGTGGTCTACTTACCGCAGCACGACGGACATACACAGGATGGGAAAGGTGCACATTATTGAGCAGGAACAAGATAGAATCCAAAGTGTAGTATTCCCTGGGCTGGCCCTCTTTCCCTGTCCTGTAACACAGGAAAAGATTGGAACACTTAAACTCTTTTAGAAAAGGTCTCTTTTCTTTCCAGATGACAGTTTGAAAAACAAGTAGTTAATATTATTATCAGACTACTGCCAAACTAGTGAGCTCTCAATTGTGCTAAAAAATACAGGCGAGGGAGATGAGTTCTTGCTGCCTCTTCACTGAATGAATTATGCAAAAAAAAACTGTCCAAAATCTTCCAAAATAAGAGTTGGATGTGTTGTAAAATAAATACACAAGACTTGGGAAACCATAAATACACGTTCCCCCGCACTGACACTATTTATTCTGATTATCAAAGGAACTGTCTATCTTATGTGAGACAGCCAGAGAAACAGAACTGAGCTGCAAATGAAATAAAGTATTATGTGACCTTCAAGTACAACAGGCCAGAATTTTCAGCACTAGAGAAAGCACAGTGAGAACTTGGGATATATAAATTCCACATAGTCTAGGGAGCAAAAGGTTCAAAATGGTGCCAAAAGATCAAAATAAGGAGTGACTAGAAACTGATTTCACACAAAACCGGCAAAACCCTGAAGGATATAAAATCACAGTGAGCTCCCATACTGAAGTCAGACCACATCAGAGCAACATAACAGTATCAAGTTCAATCTCAGCTTTCAAACAGCTTGTTTCAAAGATACAGCTTTTAAGTCTAAAAAGGAACTTGTTCTGTGCAACTATTCACAAAAAAACCCAACAAAACACCATACCAAACAAGGCCAAATAAACCCCTGGTTTCATGTGCATCAGGCATAACTCCCCCCTCTCACACGCTCACCCATTTTGCTGTTACTACAGGAAGCAAAGCCTGTCCAAGTTTCCAAGCAAAACCTACTCCCTAAGCACTCCAACTGCTCTGAGAAAGAGACCTGGCATTCAGGAAAGCAGCAAGAGCAGCAATTCCACTGCCCACCCACACTTGGGACCTGTCAAACCCCAACTCCAGGCAGGACAGGGCTCCTCCACATTGCCCAGTCCCTGTCCCCGACCAGCTGGCTCACCTTAAAGCCTGAGGAAGAGAAGCCACCACAAAACCAGCCCAAAGTTATAAATTTAAGACTGGTAGAGAATTTTCAGCAAACAAGAGATTTCAGGAAGAAACCCCTTCATTAAAAGTTTTCCCTCTAAGTACAGTGCTTTACTCATGCTGATGACTCATCATCAGCACCAAAACACACACCACAGAAGTGCCAACCTCACTGGGGGAAGGAAGAGGAAATAAAAAATACTCAGCCACAATTTTATGGAGCCTGAAAGAGCCACACCAAAAAATCTACTAAACAAACAGAAGTGTAAGTCTGTTTTCTCAGTACTGTGGATTTAATGCCACCTGCTTTGCTTGTCATTACTTTTCTGAAATTAGCTGAGAGTGCCCAATAATCTGTTCAGAACTCATTATTAGCAGTAAAGTTCAAAACCTTACCTTCACAATAATGCCTGAGAAAATGGATTCAGCATATCAGAGCTGTGGAATAAAGGCTCTCTCTACCACTGCCCCTTCCTTCTGAAAACTTGGCCTGCATGGGGTGGAGGGTGCCTGCACTTTCGTTGCTGCAGAGGAAAGGGAGTAGACACAGGATCTTTCTTTCAACTGCTAAGAAGGCAAAACTTGGCTTCACAATGACAGGCAGCCACCAGAACTGGATCCCTCAGCAAGAAACTGTTTGAGTTAGCAGCAAAACAGGAATGATCTTTGATAAGGTGGTATCTAAACATACAGGGAGCACTGGCAGAAACAAAAGCTTCCTCCACACAGGCTTGGCTCCTAAGTAAAGCCATGATGTCACATGATACAGTTGTCACTTCATTTTAAAACAAACACTTTAGATTGTCTTAGCTCAGAATAACTCATTATTTCTTTGAAGTGTGCCATATGCACTGAGCATGATAGAAAAGTCCAGCTGGTCATCTATTCAAGTTTTAACAATATTCAGCAATAAATGACAAAATATAAAAACAAACAAATACTGAACCACTATCTATTAATTGAAAAAATACAGTATTACAAAGCCACAGGCATTGCCAAAGCTCAGCAGGGCACAGCTGGTACTCCATCACTTCAACCACACACACAAGAATTCCCCGTGCTCCTTATGGCTCTAAGAGGATGTTTCATTAGGGGGACAAGATATTCCACATTAATGGGAAATCATCAGATGGACAAGCAGCTGCACACAAGGAGAAAACCTAAGCCTAAACTGACCTTTCAACATCAGTGTGTGCTCATGCTAAATAAACAGAAAACTAAAAACAGGCAGATCTGAGGGTAGCTTGCCTCATTCAATTTACAAACATCCAAAGTAGAAAGAGAAATTAATTCTCTTATTTCCCATATTCAGTTATGGCATCAATTACTTAAGAAAAAAAGTAAAATCTTCAACAAACCCAGTAACAAACATTAAAGCAAAAATATAAGGAAGAGTTGCATCTCTTACAAAATAAACTCGAGCTTAAAAATGGAGAAAATGTTTATATAAAAGGAGAGAGCAAGTTTCACCTGCTTGTTTTTAACACCAAACTTACTTCCTTCTCATCCATTCACCTTCCACCTGTGGGCACTGGGAATTTATTCATTTTTAACTGCTTTATTTCCTCTTTCCTGTTTCAAAGCCTGAAGTTTTACAGAGGTACTAAGGGCCTGTGTCTCATCCACAAAACCAAGCAGAAATCTTTAAAAACACAAGACAAAGCACGCTGAGTATCACACAACTGACAATACCCAGGGCCAGCTGCCCACTGTTTAAAAACTCAGCTGCACATCCAAGCCCCTCGGCTGGGCAAACAAAGCAATAAGGTTCTCTGGTAGGTTGATTCCTTCCTTTGGTTTTGAAACAGTTTCAATAATCACTCTTCAGGGCCCATAGGTCAAACACACAAACTGCTTCATCTCAGACCACCTAGCCTTCTTCATGTGCCACCAGTAGCATTCCTATAATTATTATCTGGAAACTAAACTGGATTAAAGCTGCTTTCCCCCCCGCTTTTTTTCTTCCTCCAGGTTACCTTTAACCTGGCTTGGTTCCTCAGACCAATTCCCTGTTTGGCTGACACTTGTGCTAGCAGAGAGAGGAGGCAATGCAGGGCAGCACTGCTGACTTCTGCCAGCTGAGCTGCTCGAGGAGCCAGAGCTAAATGTCTCGTGGGACTACTTCTAATTCGAGCAGGGACAAATGCCACCGTGGCATTACTCTCTCCAAGCTGCAGATGCAATTACAGCAACCGTGCTGTGGACACCTAAAACAGAACTCCAGGTTTGCTCTGTGAAAGACTAAGCCACCAACACTTGCTCAGTGCAAGCATAATTTGGATCCTGTCAAGTGACCTGAATATAAAAGGTTTTGAATCTTGAAAGTTTTCGAAAATGTCCCTCCTGAGTGTGGCAATTACCTAAATTAGCAGCTCCATAAGTGTGGTGTTCAAGCTACTGAGCATGGCTTGCAGAACTGGTCTCATTTTTACAGTGTCTTCAATTTAAAGCTGAGACATGCAAAATGCCACAGCGGTTGACAAGAAATGCTGTGAACTGAGAGCAGTCTGAGCCCATCAAAAGTTCAGAAGCCGCTGGTCTAAACCAAGATTTACTAACTCACCTCAAACAAACCAAAGAACAAAACCCCTCAAATCCCACCACACGTCTACCCCCGGAGGTGAGCACTCACAGCTCTGTTAAGGAGCTGCTGCTGCTGTGCTCAGAGAATCCTCTGGTCACCCACACATCCTTCTTGACCAGGAAGATAAAGCTGTACACAGCAAAGTTTGCTCTCCAGCTGCTTTTAGGCTTTTGGTAACAATTTCTGGGTCTAATTCAAGCTCTCCTGAGCAATAGAGCAGGGCTGCATATCAGTTTCTCGTTCCCTGCAGAAGGCCAATGAAACTTGTTTGTCTACTTAACCACTACTTGTTACCACTTGGGAAAAGCAACTTGTAGCAAGGACACCACCACAACTGTCTACACATTGCCCAGCAAAAGTACAGCCAAGACTTTTAACTGCTTATCCAAATATTTTTCTTCCTCTTCAGTGTACCTACCAGTATCCCCCACTCAGCCAGGAAGCACAAATAACTCCTAAATTAGTTTCTGAAAGCTTGAAACAGGTAATGAAAAAGCACATTTCTAGTTATAAATAGAGCGCAAAGTAAAATCAGCTACAAAAAGTCCACCCACAAGATAAAAAAAGAGGTTTATTTCCTGTCTCTCTCCCAGACTAAGGGTAGTAATAGTCATATCATAATTATGAGAACCAAACAAAAAAATAATTCCTTGTCAGACAAACTACAAGTTCAAGGTTTTTTGAGAAATCTACAGGTTCTTCTGCTTTTCCACGAAGCTTCACAGGATAATATGCCCTCTTTGATCAGTACCTGAGCTTTAACAAGAAGCATTTTTTTTTCTCTAAGGTTTGAAAGAGATTCATTGCAACCCTTCTAGTTAGGACATTAAAAAAATCAAGCAGCTGCTAAATTGTGAGGAAAGGCAAACAAAAAACTCCCTTGCAATGCAAATAATCCATACTATACTAGGAAATTCAACAGGTACAAACCCTCATTTTCCAGAGGTTTTCTAAAAGCAAGCATTTTATCTAATACAATCATTTAAGCCACATTAACACTCTCTCTGCTTGTTCATTACGATAAGACCAACTAGGAAGTAGCCTGCATTAGGTCCTGCCCAGGAAGAGGCCTCAGGTGGGGGCAGAGCACCCGCACAGCTCACCAGAGGGAGCGTCAGTCTGGACCTCGCTGGCTTTGTCCTGGTGCATCAAAGCTCCAGGAGAAGAGAAGCAGCCCCGACAACCCCAGGCAGCAGAATCAGACTATGCTGAGTGGGAATAGGACCCGTCAGGATACCCGAGTGCCACTCCTGGCCCCGCGCAGGACACCCCAAGAATCACATCATGTGCCTGAGAGAGCTGTCCAAACAACAAGATAACGCCCCTTTTTCACCAAACACCCAGAAAAACTTGGGAGAAGCTACCTCCTTGCCATCTCATCGCATGAGTATGCAGGACGCGGCTCCGCCGGACGGCACCGGACAGGAGCGCCGAGAGCCGAGGAACGCCCTGGCCCCGGCCCCGCGGCTCTCCTGGCCCAGGGCAGGAGCTGGAAACGTTCCCGAAGGCAGCGGCGAGCGCACCCCGCCCCGCCGGGCTGCCGGGGCACAGGAATCGCCCATGGGACACCCGGACAGGGCGCCGCGGCCCCGGGGCCCTGCGGGAGGCGGCACCAGCCCGCCCGCCCCCGTCCGCCCCGCTCTCTGCAGCGCGCCGGGGGGGCCAAGGACGGCGGGATCCCCGACTCCGCTGCCCGGGCGCAACTTCGGGGCAACTTCTCCCCCCGCCCGCCCCTTTCCCCGGCCGCGTCACTCACCCCCAAATGACGTAGTTGGTCTTGACGTTCTTGGGCCAGGAGAACTCTCCGAAGATCACCTCGTCGCCCTTGACCACGATCTCCTTCTTCTGCGTGTTGTACTGCCGCAGCACGCTCAGCACGTCCGCCATCTTCGCCCGGCCGCCGCCGCTCTGGCCGCCGCCGCCCGCCGCAGGACCCCGCCGGCGCGCCCCGGGCTGCCCGCCGCGAATGCCTGAGCCAACGCCGCCGCACCGCCTACAGGGGGCGACGCCGGACGCGTTGCCATGGGAGCGACGTGGCCCCGCCCCAGGAGGGGGCGGTGCCGGCGGGGCGAGGAGGCCACGCCCCCTCCGCCCTCACGGCGGTCGCGGCCCCTTCGCCCTCAGGGCGGCCCGGGCGGGGCCAGGTGGGCGGGCATGGCCCTCACCGTCCTGAGCGCACAGAGCTTTCCTGGGTTTTGTGTAAAAATAGAGCCTTTACACACAGTTACTGCCCAAGTTTACCGGCGCTGCTTCTCTTCTCTGGAGCTTTGATGCTTCCGGGTGCCCGCCGAGTCACGGCGCGGGGCTGCGCCGCGCTCCCCGGGCGCGCTGGGATGGTTTGGGTGGTGGTAACGAGGAGTTTTGCTGCTGCTGAAGAGGTTTCAGAGAGTGCTTGAAGGGGGTTGGTGGTGCTAACAGGGTTTTACGGGTGCTGGGATGGACTTGAAGGTGTTAATGGAGTATTACAGGGTGCTGGGAAGGATTTGTGGCTGGGAAAGCACAACTAAAAAGGGTTTCGGGGGTGCTGAGGAGGTATGACGGGGGATTGGGGATGCTAGGATGGTATGTGGTACACTAGGAGGAGTTTTAGTGGGGCTAAAGAGGTTTTAGAGGGTGCACGAAGGGATTTGGGCATGCTAATAGAGCTTTAGGGGGTGCTGGGAGGGGTCTGAGAGTGCTAAAATGGATTTTGGGGGTGCTGAGGAGGTTTGAGGCGGTTTGAGAGTGCTGGGATGGTTTATGGTGTACTAGAAGGGGTTTTAGTGACACTAAAGAGGTTTTAGAGGGCGCTGGGAGGGATTTGGGGGTGTTAATGGGGTTTTATGCCATTACCCCCAACCACATGCCCGGCGTGGGGCAGCACTGCCACAGGAACACCTCAAGAAAACAGTGTAAAAGGACCAGAGGGAACAGCAGGAAGCTGTGTCGGGGAGGTTTAGGCTGGCTATTCGGAAAAGGTTCTTCACCCAGAGGGTGGTCCGGCTCCCCCAGGGCAGTGGTCATGGTCCCAAGCCTGCCAGAGTTCCAGAAGGTTTTGGGCAACGTTTTCAGACACATGGTGGGATTATTGGGGTGTCCTGTGCAGGGGAAGGAGTTGGGCTCGATGATCCTTGTGGGTCCCGTCCAACCCGGGATATTCTGTGACTCTGTGATTCTCTCAGAAGCTGTGCGTGCATCTCACTCTGCAGGCTGGAGAGAAAATCTCCAGGATCCTGGATATAAAGCTGAGGGAAAAAAAGATAGAAAAGTCTCTGCTTTATCAATTGCAAAAGTGCTCCTTAATTCTGGTACAAGTAAGCCATCAAAAGACCATAGCAGAAAAAGGTCATTAGGAAAATGTTGCCTGTAAAGCTGAAGAAGAACAAACAGCAATGCCATGGAGCACATCCTACATTACCCTGCAGAATTTGGGATCTCGGAGCTCAGTTTGTTCTGTTTGCTCACCTGAGCAACTGCACAGTTGCAGCTGGCACATGCTCTCTCTGTGCTCTCTCCATGTTCCAGGTTAATTTCTTCTGCTCAAACACACAAAAACTGGGAGCATAGAGTTCCCAGCAGAACCAAACACACTGGTACCCCCTGGGGAATAATGATTGCAGGATTTGAGGCCTGGAAGCAAGCTCTCATCGTGACTTATTCTAACCTTTGATGCTCAGAATTTTCTTAACACTCTCCAACACTGGCAGAAAATATTATTCCATCTTAAATCTGCAAAAGGCAGAATTGGGTCATTTTTCTTCCTGTAAGTAACATGTGCTGAGACTGACAAAACAGACTATAAAGCCAGCAGCCTATAGAATTGCCTGTTTCAAGATGTTAGTGATATCCCCATCTGTGTCAGAACAACTCGGCATGCAGAGCACCACGAGCGTATTTATAACATTTCACATATGCTGTTGGAATAGTCTAACACACAAATGTGTACTACAACACCCAGTAACATGGTGAGTTATACCGATCACTGCCAATATTTATCTGTCAATGGGTGTAGAGTAATATTTATGTGTTTAGAAGACAAAGCCATAATAAACAAGCGATGTAATTTCCCGAACTGGATTTGGAATTATTACTGGAGCTACAGCTCATGAAAATTGGAACGGGACTTGAAATGCTTCCAGTGGGCCAAGTCCCGTTTCCATGCCTCATCCAAAAGCCCCACTGTACCCCCTAAACCAGTGCTACCTCTTCAGAAACACATCCTGTACATCTGCTGCACTACACATAATACTTTTTTCAGTGAGACACACAGCCACTGTGTTACAATGGCACCAAAAAGCCCCTAATTTCAGTTCTGCTCCATTCGGGGAGCAGGGAATGGTGTGGTGCACAGTCAGCTGCACACACGGCTGCAAAGAGATTTATTTTCAAGTTTCCAGAAAACGTTGTAGTTCTGGTTTCCTCTTTCATTTAAGGCTGCCTTCACTGGGGAGAACACTGAGAAAGAAAGCTGGGCAAGAAGGAGTGCGTTCACTGGCAGTAGTTCAGAGGGACGAGCTGCCTGCACCCTTAGGAGCAGGATCCCTGCGGGAGCTGGATGTGCTGCTCGGGAGGAGGGAACAAAGCAGGGAGCGAGGCGGTCATGCCCTGCTGAAATCAATGGAGGTATGAAACAAAGGACGGAGCGGCACAGAGGTGCTGTGGTCATGCTCTGGCAGGAACAATGCGGGTAAAGGGAACTAAGCCAAGGGAATGACCCAAACCGTGACTCAACTTTGTACCAATAACAAAGTCATGTGCTCATGACTAAAATCAAACTCCACCTAAATAGGAAACTATGTCAGCCACAACTTCACCTTCTCCCCTCCCTCACTGAAAACAATATAAATACGGCTGTAGTGGGGAGGGAGGTCAGAGGAGACTCCATCTCTGTATCCTGGCACTGTCAGAGGGCTGTACCTATCTGCTCCCCACAGGGACACCTACTGGGTAAGACTCCATCCCTCGGCTGTACCAGGTGCTTGCTCAGGAAATTCGGAAAGGCAGCCTGTGTTTGTGATCATACTCTTAGTGCTACACTGGCATCTCCCAGCTGAACGTGCTTGTGGCTGGCTGCATGTTCCTATTCCATGTGTTCACACACACTTCTGCACACAGGCCGCTCACCACCAGCACAGAACCACAGAGTGGCCTGGGCTGGAAGGAACTCCAGAGGTCTTCTCGTTCCAGTGCCACACCAGCTCTGCATGTCTGCTGCCGAATTGGCCACGGCTCAGAAGCTAAACCCAGCTGTCCCAGCCCCTCTGGTATCCAAGGAGCAGCTGGAGTGCCAGGGGGTGATTTTCTGCTAAATTTAATGCAATAGATATACTGGGTTTACTCTTAACATGACACTTTCATTACAAGTTTTAACTGGGAGTTTACAAAACAGTTCCCACAGTTTGCTTTGGGGATCACAGTGACATTATTAATCAGCAGTTACATCACTGAAGCAGGATTTTATATGAAACTATTTTCACGTGGCATTAGATACCTGAGAGTTTATCAGTTTTATCACAGGAGATTCTGCTAGAAAGTCCTCTGAAATGAGAAAGCAAGTTACCATTTAGTAAAATGAAAGGATATCACATAGGTACAATGTTTCAATTGCATTTTCTCACTTCTTTAACAAGTTGTTATACTGACGAAGGTATGTGGGGGTGAAATAACAGAATATTGTTGAACAGCTCTTACTGGGCAGACTGAGGAGTTAAAAAAACCCAACACCTCCACAGAAAGTAAAACCTCGACCTTTTTCTTTTTTTTTTTCCCCCAGGAGCCACTAAAAACATTCCACACATTACAGGATGACCCAACTCTGCTAACACAAATTCCCAGGTACCAGGAGGAATTCTTCATCCCCCACGCCTTATTCACTCCGTTCCCAATACTCCTGTTTCACAGGTCAGTTTCTGACTGAACAACTGCAAGGCAGGAAAGAAACGTGAGGAAGAACAGGCAACAGAAACGCGGACGGAGAAGTTTTAGAGTAAGTTTTACACTGGACAAAGCAGGGGCACCGCCGAAACCCCCGCACCTGGGAGTCGGCCGGGCAGGAGGACACACTCCCCTCTCGCCGATTCCCCCGCACCAGCAGCGGCTCCGGAGCCTCATCCCGGGAAATCCAGCCCCTCTCTCCGCCTCTGCTGACCCCATCCCGGGAAATCCAGCCCCTCTCTCCGCCTCTGCTGACCCCATCCCGAGAAATCCAGCTGCTCTCTCCGCCTCTGCTGACCCCATCCCAGGAAATCCAGCTCCTCTCTCCGCCTCTGCGGACCCCAACCCGGGAAATCCAGCTCCTCTCTCCGCCTCTGCTGACCCCATCCCAGGAAATCCAGCTCCTCTCTCCGCCTCTGCTGACCCCATCCCGGGAAATCCAGCTCCTCTCTCCGCCTCTGCTGACCCCATCCCGGGAAATCCAGCTCCTCTCTCCGCCTCTGCTGACCCCATCCCGGGAAATCCAGCTGCTCTCTCCGCCTCTGCTGACCCCATCCCGGGAGAGCCGCCCCATCCCTCCCCGCCACTGTGCCGCTGGCGCTCCCGGCGCACAGGCAGCGCGGCGGGCAGCCCCCGGAGGGGGTGCGGGGCCCTGCGAGGAGCGGCGTCGGACCGCCGTGAGGACTGCGGGAGCGCCGCCCCTTCCTGCCGGCGCCATGGCCCTGCAGGGGGCGCTGCGCCGCGCGGCCGCGGCCTGGGGGGGGGCGGTGAGTGCGGGCCGGGGGCGGCGGAGCGGGACCGGAGCGGGATGGGAATGGCACTGGGACCGCGATAAGGGTCGGGATCGGGACACCGATAGGGATCGGGATCGGGATCGGGACCGGGACAAGGACATGGTCTGGTACAGGGACCGGCACCGGAGCCGGATGGGGATCGGCACTGGGAAGGGGAATGGGACTGGGACTGCGATAAGGATCGGGATCGAGACACCGATAGAGATAGGGATAGGGATAGGGATAGGGATCGGGACCGGGATCGGGATCGGGACGGGGACTGGGACTGGGATTAGGGTCGGGACAGGGAGAGGGACCGGGACGGGGACAAGGACAAGGAGTGGGTCCGGAGCAGGGATCGGGAGAGCGGCCGGGCTCGGGATCAGGATCAGGATCAGAACAGGGATCGGGAGCGGGGCGGCGTGCCGAGCCCCCGGCAGGGCAGGAGCGCGGGGCTGCGGCCGCAGCGGGCGGTGTCGCGGGTGTCACACGTGTGTCACACGTGGCTGTCGCCGGCGGCACGGAGCGTTTCCCGAGTAACGGCACCGCCGCGCTGTCCCGCAGCCGCCCCGTCCCGCTGCTCCCCTTCCTGCGGGAGCCCGAGAACCTGGGTGGCCGCAGGTGTCGCAGCTCACGCGAACCGGCATGGAGAAGTCAGTTAAATATCGAAACAAAACAGGGCAACGTGGCGTTTCTCTGAAAGCTCGAGTACCTGACTGCCGTTTCTTTTTAGTTCTAGGATGGGGAACAGCCAGCCCGCTTCTGCAGGATTGTCTAATGATGCTGCTCTGAATCAAATACAGGTAACATGATTTATGTGGCTTTTACCGATTTTCAGGATTTATAAAAGACAGTTACTTCAAACCTTTTCTTATTTATACAAAGAAATACTGTAAATAGTTCTGCCTGTTGAACCTGGTCTTGTGTTTATGGTTATCACGTCATGCTGGCAGTTTTGTTTATATCCACAGCCCTGGAACCTGATCTTCCTAGGCTGCACCCACTCTATGTTTTTTCAGATCTGTACTCAAATTCGGTGCTGCTGAAGACATTGGGGATAGAACCTTGTAAAATTACTGATATCAAGTAAAGTTAAATTTTTTTTTTTCTAAATTTACTGATACTAAATGATAGCCTGAAATCCCCTTGAGTTTACAGTAAAGTGATAAGGGTATATCTTCAACCCACTGCTTTTGGTCACCGTGCTCGTCACTGGCACATCCCAAGTGCCCTACAGACAGGGAAAACTGTCCTGAACAATTCGGGGACATGCAGCAGGTTGGGCAGACTGCAGAGCAGAGTTGTGCCACACACTCCACCATCCTTGTGCTCAGTGTGGAGCCAGGTGCAGGTCAAACCTGCCTTCAGAGGCACCAGTAGAGGTTTTCCTGTGTTTGTTACTGTAACAGCAGGTTTTTAACTTGTGTATTAGTTTTCATGACTGTTCAATAGTGTTCAAAGTGCACTGGCTTAAAGCTCGCTGACTTTTAACTTTCTTTTGAGCATGCAGGACATTATTTCACACAACTGTGTGGTGATTTTCTCTAAAACAACCTGCCCATACTGCAAAATGGCAAAAAACCTGTTTGAGGGTTTGAATGTGAATTACACAGCTGTGGAACTGGACATGAATACAAATGGAAGTCAGTTCCAAGACGTTCTGGAACAGATGACTGGTGGCAGAACAGTGAGTATATTCATTCTCTTACACATAACAAGTAACAGCTTGGGCTACACACATCCCTCTTGGGTTAGATCCATAGCAAGTCCTTAATTTTTTTGAGACAGTTAAATTTAGGATACAAGCTCCTAAATTAGACACTGCAGGAGGTTTCTGTCTCTTCTTCTAGAATCCCTCTGGCTATCCCTCAGAGTTGATCTTTTCCATACTGCCACTGAAATAACTGAACTATCAAAGCCATTCTGCATTTGTATATTTAAACCATTGTGTTTAACACTTGTATTTTATTTTATATAGTCTCCCTTGATCCAATTATTGGAATTTATTACAATCACCCACACAGGAACTTCATCCCACTTTTGAGGGGCACACGAAGTCTCCCATCTCTGTAAATATTATGGAGAAGTATGGCTCGTACACTAATATTATACACACATCTAGAAGAATGCAATAATTGTGTGTACTGGCATCCACAGGGGCTTGCTTGAATGTTTACTTTTTTTCCAAGAAGTAACTAATGCAACTTGTGTTTTCTTGATAGGTCCCTAGAGTGTTTATCAATGGGACTTGTGTTGGAGGTGCAACAGACACTCAGAAGCTTCATGAGGAAGGCAAACTGCTTCCTTTAGTTCATCAGTGCCAAACGAAAGCAAATTACTGAGCAACCATCTCTAGCTTAGCTTCCTCTTCCTTTGTATGAACAGAATTTCAGATGAATTCAGAAGATCACAGACACATGGCACAAGCTGCACTTGACAACCTCAAGCCATGGCTTTGTGAATCACAGATCACTCTCTGACAGACTTTATGGACTTGGCAAATTACTTGTCCTTGCCTCAGCTTTCCCACAACCCACATGGTCATTAGCAAACATTATGTAACTCTTGGGGCTCTTAGTGAGGCAGTGATGTCATTTCATGGTGATTACATCCTGCTCCAGGGAAATCCAGACTCTGCAAAAAGAATCCAGCTTTGCTTTCTAGCTTTGTCTCAGTAAATTGTCAGTTTAATTTAATGGTTTCTTTAAATATAATTCTTCTCTGTCAAACTGAAATGAAGGAAGCATGAAGCAAACCCATTTTGCAGTGATATTGGTGTGTGCATGTCTGCCTCTCTTGTATTCCAGTGCCTGATCACCCAGCTCCCAAATTGTGTGTCCAGTGGAACAGAAAAGGGAATAAAGATTCTGGCAGCTCTAGAGAGCACTAGCTTTCATCTTTACTCTGCACTGTGAGGTACCAGGCTGCACTGTCACTCAGGAATGTCCTTCCAGGGGCCATGCAGGCAGCTCAGGCACTCAGCTGCAGACTACAGACTACAACCAACCCAACAAGAGCATCAAACATAAGACCAAGGGAAGTGGGTCTAATATGCATAGAGTTTATTTAGTACTTAAATTCTACAGTCAGAATGCAGTTTACTAGCCATTTTAACTTTCAGTTAAATGTCTAAAAGAAATGACTAAAATTCCATAGTTTCAGTACAATGTACATCCAAAGCCAGACCAGGCAATGCCAAGACTTGGTTATTTCAAAGAAGTTCATATGCAAGAAGAAAATTATATCCCATTCTTCAGTTAAAGGGACCATTACACAACTAAAGGTGCACACAGTAGAATAAAAAATTAGTCAATGAATTTTTTACTCACTTTTTGTGAATTAAGACTCCTGTTATTTCCATTGCTTTCAGCACTGCATGTACCTAAACTCCTTTTTCCCCCTCAAGGGAAAAAAGCATCAATCTTTAATTCCAGCTAACTAGGACTGCAAGAGTATCATTTAAACTTGACAGCTTCATTTTTGTGATGCAGGTTTGAACTAAGTTTAAACTGCTTCATTTGTAGAAAGTCTTTAGTATACAGTTGCCTGCATTGTGCATCTTTAATGTGTAATCAGCTAATTAAACACACTGACCTTGTTTCATTTTAATTATTGCAGTTTACTGTATGGTGCTAGGACACAGTCATCAAGGTGAACACACAAATGTGCATCTCTCTCTGAATTTACACTTAATAAAGCAATTTATTTTGCACATACAGTCATATAAGAATACCAAGTATTCTTTTTGTCTGTGTAGAATTCTTCGGCCAGTGATGTTTTTCTCAGAAGCTTAACAATAATTTTGTCCCCAAAGCTGATAAACCCATCACATAAAAATAATAATAGTATGCAAAGGAATTTTTCAAAGACCTTTTCATTTTGTTCCCTGTTTAGGGGCTTGTTTTTTAAACCAGTAGTCTAAAATAACCCTTTGAGTTCCAAGTTCTGGAAATCCCAGGGCACTGTCACTTAAGGCAAATTCTCTTGCAGCTGTTGAAACAAGCTGTGTGCCTGCAGATCCAAGTGAGTGCCCCTTCATTAAATACGATCTAGCTTAAGGCACCCAAAGGGTTAATTATGTTTCTTTTTAACCATATTAAGGCTCCCCATCCAAACAGTTTTTCATTAATTGTGTACAATTTCATAGAAAGTAGCAGCAAGACAGTGCCTTTGTTACTGGATGGCACAAAGCCATGTTATGTTTAAGTTAATTAAACACGATATGGCAGTTCAAGTGTGGTTCTACTCTAGCAAAAAAAAAAAACCAAACCAAAATGAAGAAACTCAATAATAGTAATTAAAAATTTCCTTTTTTTTTGTTTTTTTCCCCAGCATTGTCTCCAGGACAAAGCTGTTTATCTTAAAATATGCTTGCCCTGGGATCTGAATATTAAAATTTATCCACTAAAAGATCTGGATACCTGCTCATCCAGCTTAATCCCATGCTTCTAAGAAGCACAAGAAGCTGGAAACAAGCACTGAGTTATTCAATGAAGCACACAGAGCTGTGAATGTGCCCATGTGTTGCTTTTTAAATACAGAATTATTTTTGAAGAGTAGAACTGCACTTTCACAGGAGAATGAAAAGACATTTTATTTGTAACTAGTTGTGCTTAACTCTTAAGCTGGAAACATTAGGAACACAGCTATTTATGCTCATTATTTGTTAATGAAGCATTTGTAAAAGTTCTCAACATACCACATATATATGCAAATATATATATATATTTAAACTTAAATTCAGAATGCAGAAATACCTAAAGAAACCACGCTTTACAGTATCAAAATCATAAATCCAGATATGTAAGCACACATTTTTAAAGACACCATACCTTCTGCTGAAATTAGCTCATCTTTTATGATTTCCCCCAGAGCAGCACATCCATAAAACACTGTCCTGGACAGTGTTTTACCTTTCCCCCAGAACTCTTGCTCAGCCATTTGTACACGCTGTGTCACAGGAAGATGAAATCTCTACCATTCCAGCAAGAAAGTCATGAGAACAGCTGCTTACAGCATATCTGTGCACTGCAAACCACTGCAGACAGCAAAATAAACCTAGAAACTGGTGGAACTTCAGAGAAACTAAAGAAAAGGATTAAAAGCAGAAGCAAGACAAATGATTCTTTACTTCTACAGCCTATTCTTTGAAGGCTTTCTCTAGTCCATACTGCAAAGAAGCTGCCTGTTTATCCAGAATATGAAATGTTTTCCTAATTCTGCATGACAGCAGCTTGATACCGTTGAACAGAATGAAAAGTTTCAAATCACTGAACTAATTCTAGAAATAAGCTTTACATTTGAAAAGCCAATTTGAAAAGCCAATGGTAAGAGGTTACTTTTTTCAAATAAAGCCATTCACGGGCAGATGTTGGATTTTTGTAAATAAATATAGTATACTTTTGTCACTGATTTTTACACAGTGTTTTACCAAAATCTGACAGATACGGCAAATTAGATTTTTGGTAAGATATTCATATAATTAAAGAAAGAAAAAAACTATTCATTATTAAAAAAGTTAAGATAAATACTATGCCATCAGTTCTGGTGCAGGGAGCTAAGTGAGCACACTCAGTGACAGCAAGAAGGCAAAAGAACAGAGGCAAAAAAAAAAAAAAAAAGGAATGGATGAGAGCTTGTGAAAAAAGATTCAAGTATAGGCCTGAGGTGACAAGATGGAAAAGGAGAAAAACCTCCAACGCTAACAGAAAAGGGTAAAGCAAAAGAAGAAGAAACAAAAAAAAAAATGGAGCCAAAACTAAAGCTTCTGTTATGGTGGCTGTGAGCTTGGGACAGGGTTAAGCAGCATTCCCAATGCAGACAAATATTTCATATTGTTTCTACAGAGCCATTATTAAAATACATTTCCCAAACTGCTGGTGTGTTTTTAAGCCAAGAATATGTACTTTGTTGAATAGCCTTTTAAAGCCATACCCATTTATGGGCACCAGTTATCAACAGCAATGTAAAAGAACATAAACCCCCTTAAGATTTATGTTCAGCAAACAGGTTTAACAGTGGTTTTAAGCAGCAAGGTATTTTAGTGCCAGTTATTAGCAGCCCTCACACAGTGGGCATTTAAACTGGCCCTGCTGACCTCAGAGCTACGCCTACCTTTAGACTTCTCTTTTTTGAAACACAGAGGACTGTAGTCTAATTCTACAAGCACCTCGAACTCTCCTACTCCTTGCTCCAGGTCTAAAATTCCTGACATGAAATTCTATTTCTTGGCAAAATTATTATTGTCATTACTGAATTTATTACACAATGCTGATGTGCTCGCTGCATTACTTTTAAAAACGCGAGAGCATCCTGCCCTCTCCACATTGTTGATTGTGTCCCTTCCACGAAGAAACCTGACCTTTGATGCTCATTCCTTACAGAAGAATGTTTCACCTCTGCTGTGCTTCCAGCCACGACATGCTTTTCTTCTTTCTTAAAGCTAAAGTGCCTGAACATTAGAGCCTCAGACAGAAAAGTCTAATGCTCCAGAACTGTCAAGCAGGTCACAGTGAAATGGCAGTCAGACTGAAACCAGTTAACTCTATTAGGTATCAGGAAACCTGCATTTGCCTGGTCTACAGTTG